>OU612059.1:224206032-225456032 GCA_914767635.1 Melanostoma mellinum | reverse complement strand
GGCTTCTGGTTTGGTTAAAGTTAAACCAACGAAGTACGAAGGTGAAGGAAAGTTTTCTTGGGTCCAAAAATATGGACTGAATATATAGTTTGACAAAGTCGAAGGCACGCTGCTTTGTAATATGTAACGGACCAGCTGGGTATCACCATAAAGATTTATTCTCAACCCAATATTGGTATACCCTATGTTACCTTTCAGTATATGATTTGCGATTGCAATTAGACGTTGTTGTTGTACACTATAATGTCTTGAGGCTGTTGCGTGACAGAAAGACATTAAAATACCACATCAATGCGAAGGAACGCATAATGATTCCTTGTTTTTTTTTTCCAAAACATTGGGGTGGAGGCATATGCTTGTGTTTTGTGTTTCACTAGAGGCACACGCTTGACAAATTACATTTGACTCAATAAATCCTAGCTTATCTCTGGAGATGGATCTTTGTTTATAAAACTTGTGGTTATTTTTTGGAGTCACCATGTGACAGTGTTACTATTCTCTATCTACATGAACGAGCCTCGGTCGTACCTCCTTCAAGTAACTAAAAGAGACTAAAAGTCCGTCCAAGTCTTTCATGCACTCCTACAAAAGAGTGCTTCAAAACTGAGTTTGCCTTGAAATTTTAAGAGGCGAGCGAATCAGAAAATAAGAAAGTTGGTATCAACTTCAGATTTAATTAAGAATTTGCATTAAATGGTGTTACAATTAGTGTCGGACTATCATGTGGGATATCAGGATTTGATTCCCGTAAGAAAATACTTTTTCTATATGGGTGTCGCTTCTAGTGAGCTATTGACAAGGCCTCCGAACTCTGAGAGTACATTACCTCATGAAAAGTGCTTTCTCCTTGAGTATGCATCGCAACCGCAAGTATAATTCCTTATTAAGCTGTTCATATCTCTTGAATCTTTTTGATTTCGCCTCCTTCGACACTAACCGACAAAATATCAGATCCTCACGCTTTTTTTTAAATTTTTCAATGAGACTTACCCACATGTTGAGTAAAATCAATTATGAGTCCCTTCTATTCGACTTCAAAATTTCATCCTTAATAAAGTTTCAAAATTTAACTAGTCTTATGCTTAGTTCAATTTTGATTTTAAGTTTATAGCAAGCGCGCAAAATAGAGACGTAGAAAATGGACTGGGGTGACCCAACTTACGCTTAAAGGCGTCAACATCCCTTTTTCAAACGAAGTCAAACATCTCTGAGTAATTCTAGATAACAAACTTCTTTGGTCTAAACATGTCGAGTCTAAAACTACTAAAGCACTGTCAGTCTTCTGGCAATGTAGAGGAGCCTTTGGCAAGACATGGGGTCTTTCACCGAAAAGGGTCCTTTGGATCTATACGGCTATGATAAGACCAATCATCTATGCGTCAGTTGTTTGGTGGAATAAGCTCTCTCGTAAATACGTTATTGCCTCGTTTGCCAAACTTCAAAGAACAGTTTGTTTTGGTGTTATTGGGGCCTTCTCTAGCACACCGGGAACTGCTCTCGACACACTGGTGGATCTTCCTCCCCTTGATACCTACATCATGGGGTGTATTCATGTGTAAGACCATTTCTCGTTTAAAGAGATGTGGTCTCTGGCACAATTCGCACTGGAACTTTGAGGAGGTCGCAATCAGCATATGTTTTGACTCACGTCTAATGGATATGCCGTCTGACACGATGATCCCAAGGCTCAAACTGCGTCAAAATTACTCAGTCAACTTTCCTTCGGTTCCAGGACTGGTTCGCTCCAGAATCTAAGCCTGGAAAGAACTGTTATCGTATTTTCACAGATGGCTCCAAAACCGACGAGGGTTCTGGGACAGGTGCCTTTGTGGAGAGCGACGACATACGACTGCACTCATCTTTGGGATCATACGCATCCGTTTTCCAAGCGGAGGCTTATCCTAATGACCTTGAGCCACGTTACGAACAATGAATGGACGGGAAGAAGTATCTTTGTTTGCAGCGATAGCCAAACTGTGCTTAAGGCCCTTCTCAACCCTCTAACCACTTCGAAAGTGATTCAGGAATGCAAGAGCTCTCTGAATGCGATCGGAAGATTAAATTCCTTGAGTCTCATTTGGGTTCCGGGCCATCACGGATCTGTGAAGAGCACAACCGTAGATGGCATGCCTCCTTTGGATGCAGACAAACCAAGCGTATGCTCCCCAACGTTAGTAACAAGACTGTAACATTTTTGCTAGCTCGCGTAGCAGAAAAGAATGTAGAATGGGGTTGCCAGCGGGCACTTCTCTTTTGCCAAGCATTTAAACGTGTTAGGCTTAATTGATACCACACTCTGTGAATCTTGTGGAGAAGATGAGGACACCGCAGAGCACTTCCTGTGTGAATGTCCTGCTTTTTCTCGCATGAGGTTACAGATACTCGGCGCAGACATGGTGAGAGCTGGTAACTTATGCTCCTTGTCATGGTAGCGTCCTTTGGCTTTTCTCCGAACATCTGGAAAGCTATAACAAATAGAAGGTTGCTTACTGGTAGTACAATGGACCGGTATTTAGGTCTGAGTGCTCCAGCTGGTATTTAAAAAACCTCCAACAGAAAAAAAAGCCCGCAAAATAAATGGGTAAGCCACTAGGCACTGGTTTATCAAGAAAATTTTCTTAGTTTGCAGGAACAGTCAAGAAACAGCAAGTCTTGTGATAGGGTCTTAAGTACTTTAGCTTTTAAAATAGAATCTAGAAAAGGCCTTGCAACATTAGTAAGGCAACTTTGTTTACAAACTGAATCATTGTGTAAGGGTGAGAATGAAGTAGTTAAACCCATTCCCAACCTTTTGCACATGTCTTCTAAAATCAAAACTAAGAAAACTTCTTGCCAAGACCTTTCTTCGCCTTCCCAAAGCTCTAACCAAATACTCGTATCCCTTTGATAAAAATCAAATCAAAAAAACAGAGACTAGTGATCCTGGACCACACCTGGCCATTTTTTGTACCGCAAAACTATGCTTCCCACCGTCTAGGAATTCCTCACAAATTACCCGATGATATATAGCTGTTCCAATTAAGAAAATTTTCATTCCCCTTGCCTCAACTAGCGTGCGTCGGCCGATCGTCCGTCGTGAGAATGTCAACTTCGCAGTGTTTCGATTAGCCATTCGCCAAACCTAGACGACCAACATATCTCATTGCTCTGAAATCTGTCTCTCTGCATTCTTATCATTCTGCAATAAATTTTCTCTTAATCAACCGAGGAATTCCCAGAGGACGCTTAGAGACCCAGACGAGCGCAGCCTGTCAATCATTCAATGCCAATGTACTGCAGTATAGTACAACCATAGTCAGTGCTATAGTCAGTTCGATCAGTTGAACCAAGGATTCCAGAGCCCCACTAAGAATAGATATGGCCAGAGTACTCGTAAATTATTCCGAGACACTTTGTTCCCTTATTAATCTCGGATTTGTTATACAAAACATTAAACACTCCAACAAGTCTCGCTCTCGGTCGCATTCGTTCCAATTCCAATTTGATAAGTCTCATGTCTATGAGCTCTGAGACACCTCGTTATGGCAAACCGTATATTAATGCCAACCATAATGATGGTGCTCATTAGGTCCCAGTGTGGAGGCGAATTGCTGCTTCCAAACGGTAAAAGATACACTACCAGTCTTGGTTTCGATTATTATTGAATATTTGGTAATACCTGCTGCTGACCATCGTGTAAGCCTAATAAGATAAAATATTACCGCTCTCGTGTGTGGACGATTGCCCAGACCAGACTGCAAGGCAATCCAGTTATGCAATCAAAGAAACACACATTCCCATTCGACAACTGTTCGTCGCAAGGACCACCCCAAATCAAGCATCTTCTAGGGAAATGCAAATCCCACCATCACGGTATTTTAATTAGACCAAGAAGATGAAAAGAGCAGACCGTTGCGTTGTTGCGTTGAGGAGCACTTAAAATAAATTAAAAATTAATGTAACCAGTCGAGGAGCTGACAGGATAGATTTTTGGAGTGAGTTTTTTATTTTTTTACTTTTGTTGCTGTTGTTGGTGTGTTGTGAGCTCTCGGTAGTCAGTTTTTATGGTTAGGCTATAACTATGAGACAAAACATGGCAAACAAGTTCACCAACTTGAAAATGTCATCGATTTATAAATTGTGTCTTGGGATGGGACCCATAGGAGAGTTGGGAGTGTAACAGAAAACAGCGCAAGCTAGTAGTCCAGAAATGGCTTTGACTGTGGAAATTAATAACTACACGGTGACACGTACAAATAGCCAGCGTCATGAGAGTGTCTCCAGGTTGTTGCGTGCATCCACGAAACCATATTCTGACTTCCATATATAGGAACTATACTAGTGTAGTGAAGGGGCTGCAACTGTGTGGATGGGGGCTACTCTATTCGAGTTCTGTGCGTGCTGCAGGACTTGACGATTTCAATTAAATTTTTATTTCCTTCTAGGAAAACAGCCTGTAAGCGATAGACTGAGCGAGCCACTTAGATACGTGCTCGAACACACATTTAGGGGTGGAGGAAGAATTGCATTTTGCTGGGAAATGTGTAATTCAGGCAGGTGGAAGTCAAGAGAAGAAACTGTAATTAGTGCAATGCTCATGCAGTTGAGAGAAACAATTTTACTTTTTTGCAGTAGGTAGGCTGATGGTTTTTTTTTTTGCAATTTGCTTATTTAATTGAGCTTCTTACAAGAGTCTTTGCTGTTTTGGAGCGAAGAAACGTTTAACATCAGGTTGATACCTTTTTTCTGATTTTTATTCTATTGACTTTAAACTTTTATAACATCTATACGTTTATAAGATGTAATACTTCTTTGAAAAGTGGAGGGTTTTGAGGGTTTTGAAATGAGCGTGAACTTAAAAAATTTTACGAAAAGACCAGTCAGCTTCTGTTTATTTCGTTATCATCTTGGTGTATAGACATACCCGTAGTACACATACACTGTGATCTGCATAAGATGGGACAAAAGCCCAGGACGAATAGGTTGACAGAGAAGAAATAAATCGAATGGAAAGGGGGTCTATTACTCTATTTCCCCCTGTTAAGGCAATTTCATTAAAAAAAAAAATTACTAAAAATGAAAGGACTTTAGTAAATCTGTGCTGAAATGGTAAAAGCTCTTAAGTCCATTTTCAAAGTTTATCAGAAACGGATTCTTAACTTTCAATCTCTATTCAAAAACATAGCTCAGGCAGTTTTAAATATATTCATAACTTTCTTGTTTGTAAATATAAGTCATAAGGAGTAAGATAAAAACTTAGGTTATGTTAACAGTATTTGAGAAAATGAAAAATAGCTGAAAACACTTAAGTCGAATTTAGAGCTTTTACTTTTTCAGCACTCCAATTCTAAAATGACTTTTCACTAATTTTATTTTGTTTTTGGAAAAATTTTTATATTACTAAACAATAAATTTTTTCATTTCATTTTCATTTACTACTACTCAAGAATTTACATAGGTTTCACGACTTTTTGTTGTTGTCTTTTTTAGTAATAAAAATAATAGATACAGCCCTGAGAAGTCACATAATAGAGGTCAGCTAGGCTTAGAGCTGAAAATTTTAAACACGATTTTCTCGAAACTATGTTTTCAAATCGTTTGTCAAGATTTTTACAGTGAACCACTTAACCGATCTTGAAGAAATTTCACATAAATCTTTGAAATACAATTTGCTTGGATGAAGAATTTTCGGTTATTCCGATTACAATTAAGTTAAAATGTAGACATACTTAGCCCAACATTTTCCTTTTTTATTAATTTTTTTTTGTAAAAATTTCTGCCAAAATTCCAAATTTAATTTTTAACTAAAACACGTCTTTTATTCACTTGAAATGATCCTGTAAAAAGTTCTGACATAAAGACGGACGCAGTTTTTCTTAAAGATAATTTAAGAAACTGTATATCAACTGGAAGACTGTACAAAATTTCGATAAAATATTTTTGTTTTTATATTAAAAAATGAGAAATGTTGAAAATGAGAACCCTTATATTCCCTTCAAGCTTAAAGTAACCAACTCAGTGTTTTGTTAAAATAAAATTGATTTTTGTGAATTGCTTAGTTGAAATTTTTTCGAAAATTTGTTACTAATTGAAGTGCCGTTTGCAAATTGTTTTTGTTTTTTATTATTATTATTTATTTATGTCGCTTAATGGTAAGCATATCTGCCTTTTACGTGGGCGCTTGAGGTTCAATTCCCAGAATCATCTTTCGAGAGAAATTAGGAAGCCCTCTCAAAACTGCAGTGAAAAACGGTTTAAGACGTTTGAAATCGGCATAAAATTGTAGGTCGCTAAAATGCGTTAAGTCCAAAGGCTTCCCGAGATTTGTCTAGCCAAAATGTTTATTTATTTATTTACTACATGGGGGTCGATTACCGATCTGTGAAGCTGTGAAGTGATAAAAAAATATCATTTCAGTTTTCATAGAGATTTTTCATTTTATCATTTTATAAACTCTCCTTAACCCGGGGGCTACACGATCAAGATATGGTAAGATATTTACAATACATTCGAACTTTCTTACATACACACCCAAACTTTTCGAAATTGAAACCCAACTGGTATGGAATATTGAAAGCCACCCGAGAGGCAGTTTCAGTAGCCATGTAATTGACAGCTTCGTCAAATACCCTCAAAAAGAGAAAAGAGTGCCCGGAAAAAAACTTTGAATTTCAAATTTCTTGTGGGTGCCATTTTGAAAATATATAATGACATGTCGATTGAAAGCCATTTGCCTAGCAAGTTTTAAGTCGCCTACGTCACAGCCGAAATACGAACAGGAATTTGACATAGTGTATATGTAGGCTGATGGCTTACCATATCTTGATCGTGTAGCTGCAGGGTAAGCAATTCCCAAACTCAAAACGATAAACAGCTTTCAAAATGAGTACTAAAGAGTAAAGAGTACTAAAGCGTTCTAAATGATAAATTGTATGACGTATCTGTCATTTTTTATTTATTTTTGAATCTAGAAAAATAAATTTTCACAAAAAATGTGAAAAATAATAATTCAAATCTGAATTAATAGTAAAAGTCGTGATTTTTGTTTAATTTTTTGCTACTAGGGACATTGAAAAAGTGCACTGTTATAAACTTCCATACTTTGAAATTGTGGAAAGGTCTGAATTTTAGAATTCGCAACTTTAGTACAATGAAATTTTCCGTGACGAAGTCAGTATTAGAAACATTAAGTTGTTGCAGTTTACAAAAACTAAGATCAGTATTGGATAAATCAGCATCCTGCAAACCAATTATTATGTTGTAGGTACATGTACTTTCAGCAAAAAATTCAGATGAAATTTTGGAGCTCTACAATCAAATCAACCGTACATAATTGTCATAATTTAGGCTATGATTTCGATTGATAACAATTTTCGGGCTGTTGAAGACTTTTGCACCCGTGTTTTTCATTTTATATTTTTAAATTCATGTGAAGAAAATTTGAAGTTTGTTTTCATTTTTTTACAAAAGCAGAATCGAATTCATCGTGAAGCTGTGATATTTAGCTTCACCTCTTAGTTTCACAGTTCGGGAATCGACCCCCTGATCCGCCAGGCTTTGCTCGGGTTTGACTTATTAAAAGATTTTTTTCAGACAAAGTGATCAATAAACCAGAAATTATCAGGGGCTCCGGCTACACTGAACTTAAGATTTTTTCGAAAGTTTTTAGTTTCCCGCTCTCATTGGAATATGTAGGTGGAGTATAGCCAATGTTACGTAGGGTTAAAACAGAATCCTGCTAATTTCGAACGAGTTTTTGAAATCGGTCCAGTAGTTTTTAATTTCCCGCTTCCATTTCTGTTCTCCTAAGAATCCAATGTTTTAAATTGTTAATCTCCTAGTTGGGAGAAAAGTGTTAAAAAAAGTGGGGCCTCTCCGCGCGGAAGAAGTGAAACTTTACGTCAAAAACTAGGTATTAAATATTTTCTATTATTAAATTTGAGGAGAAAAGACAACAGAACACTACTTTCAATGAAACAATCGAAATTAGTTTTGTAAACACAGACACCCAGCCACCAATTTCACACATACACGACACAAATTTGAAAAACTATTTAGAAGAATTGAATGAGATCTTGAGATTTTTCTTATGAAATGAATTAGAAATATATTAAAAAATTAAATAAGTAGGGTGGCGAGGAGCCCCAGGGCCTAGCGCGTTTCTCACAACCATGCCTTGTGAGGGAATGGAGGGGACCTACAATTTTTTGCCGGTTCCGAACGACTAATCGAGAAAGCGCTTTTCATGGCAATGAGTACTAACGGAGGACTTGTCAATACCTCGCGAAAGGCGATACCCGTGAAAAAACATTTTTGCCTCTTTTGGGATTTGAAGCACGAACCTCTGGATTAACAGGCGGACATGCTTTCCATTACACCACGGGTACCACAAACGCATTAAACGCATTAAAAAGAACAAAGAATTAGTTTCAATTTGATTTTCTCCAAAAATAATGCAAACTTCCACCGAAGAACACATTTCGTTACAATTAAATCGTCTGGCTGAATGACGAATTGCGAACAGTGCCGAAAAGTATGCAATCGAGAATCCGCGTTAAACGTGTTACGCATTCAAGTTTGCAAGTCGCATAAGAAGTTTCATTTCAATAAAAAACTATAAAAGTCAGTCCGTACGCGATTTATTAGCGATTAGTTTTACGATGTATAATTTTTCTCATATGTGTTTTAATCTAATGAGCTGAGATCTCGACTTGACGAATAAATTGAATTAATTTAAAATTTAACAAACATTTCTAAATACCTGTTGTTGAACATTCACTGTGTGGGCGTCTGCCATGCGTCATGTTTTCATTCGTAGTCCGAAATAGCGGCAACGGATTCTGTGACTGACATGAATGAGAAGCGAAGCGATAGTTTTAAACAAGGAAACTTTATAGTTTTACTCAGAAAAGTGATATTCTTTTTGCAAAAGGCCAGACTTTGACATTTCTTGACATTAAAAACTGTTCAAAAGTGCCTAGAAATGGTTGTTGAATATGGAAGATTACATTTCTTCTTTCACATATTCTGACCTTCAAACTGGTCTGCTTCATATTCAAATGCCAAACTAAATTATTCAGAAAAATTTAATATTCACCGGCAATTTCTTTGCCTGTTCTCAAGCAATTCGCAGCATTCTATTCCATTCAAAACCGGCTGCAGCCACTGCAGACTACAATCCATTTGTCGTCGTTTCTTATAAAAAAGAATGCAATCTTCTCGATCGCCAATAAATCCGTAAATGACTAATGCAGAGTCAAAGATCACCGACTCTGTAGTTGATAGCGACAAAGATTATGCTTTCGCTTGAGGTTGCGCGCAAGACATCATGCTATTGCCATAGTAAATTTAAGTTATTTGTCATGTGAGTTTATATTAGCAGGTTGATGACACCTGGATGGATGTGCAACAATATTCTCACTGAACCACTGACAGTCATGGAAAACCCCATGGAATGTTTTTAGCAAATTATTGACTTTGCCTGCATAGAAAGTGGCCAGTTCAACGGGTTTATAGAAGCTTACTCTTTGCAAATGAAAAGTCGATAAACATGCAAATCATTTTTGTTTAAATGTATTCATAGAAATAAATCGAGATGCCATAGAATCGTGATATTAACAAAGCTCAGCTTAATGTCATACCTGTTGAGGAAACAATTGTATTTTCTTTACTAGCATCAATGTTATGCAACTTTGTTATCCGCATAGCATCTGATCAGTCACCGATACGTCCAAAATGATGTAACGCTTATATATGTACATATAAGCAGCAAATTTTGACGGGCTCATAACACATATTTTTTTGTCAGCTGCATGAGATATTTCAACTGAATTATATGTTTTAAAGTGCGCTGATTTCAAAAGTGATGGCCATTTTTTCTATCACATAAGGATTTGTTGCAAATTCAAACACAAGAAAACACAAAACTCATCTTGCAGCCTTGAGCTTCGTATGCTGCTGCTGCTAGCATCCGTTGCACAATGGTTTTATAGTTAGGATCCTTAGTACACTTCGCCCAAAAATTAAGGGAGCAGAAAAAAAATCCAAATTTTTGGGGGATTGTCAACAGGCTGTAACTTATACAAAAATGGTCGTACACCAAAAAGAGAAGAAGCAAATTGTAGCTTTAAGTGTCTAGTTTTCGAATCTGAGTTTGAATTTTTTTTTTCAAAATATTTTTCGAGTAGTCAAAAAAAAAAAAACCACCAATCATTACATGAATTTCCTAAAAACTTTCACACTACGTTCTTGAACGATACCCAAGCTTCTTTTTCCTTCTCAAATGAAGGGTGCGTTAAAAGTTCTCTTATGTCGGAGCCGGTGAAAACTCTCTTTTTTAACTTTGCTTCTGACAGCTTCGGGAATTTTGTACATAAATATTTGAAACAGTCTACATCCTTTTGGAGCGATTTTATAAATGGTTTCATTGACCCCAGTTTGATACGGAGAGGGGGCAATAAAACCTTTTCTGATGGTACCAAGGTAGTGTTTATAACATTTTTCTCTTCATTTTTTAAAGTTTCTCGGGATGGCCAATCACTTTTTTTCCAGTGCTGTTCTCTGGCTCTACTATCCCACAAGCATAGGAAGCATGGGTATTTGGTATAGCCTGGCTGCTGACCCAAAAGCATTGTCAGTATTTTGAAGCCCCCACAAATCATCCATGTCTACAGAAAGCTTTTTTTTGTTTCAAGCAATATACTCGTACGTCATTTGACTTATCTCAACATGTTAAAACATTTCCAGTCTCACCCACAGTTCAGGTTGTTTTTCTCCATTATCAAATAAAAATCATATACTTTTATTACCAATGAACATAGATACTGCAATATACATAAAACCTTATGTGATATAATAATTTAAATTTTTTTTCTGTTTTTGGGAGGTCTAAATCTGTAAGAAAATGTAAAAAAATCCTATGCAGTTTTTTGGTCGCAGACCTGTGTAATTTTTTGAGAGCATTCGCAAGAATGTTGCTAATTGGCTAATGAAAAGAATGTCATATTCAAAACAAGCTGATCTCAGCTCATCAACAAAATGGTGGCTAATTTTTTGACAGTTGCATCAAAACTCAACCTCATCTATGTTTTGGAGGCGTTGGAGTACGAAATTCATGGAACAAATTTTGATCATTAATTGCTTACTGCAACTTTACTGATAGTCAAGTGCGTACTAAACACAATTTCTGTATTAAAAGTCATGGTGGCCCCGTGAGCTCTAGACCAGTGCCAGACTCGTAAAGTAACGTTCACTTTGCGATCTATACCACTACATGCTTAAGCCTTTTTTTTAAATTACACTACACTATAGGCCTAAGCACAAAGTGGGGCTATAAAGCGCCTGAGGAGGCGTGATTTCGGCCCAAGAAACGAGAAAACTTAAAAAAAAAAAAAAAACATAGACGAAATAATATGTGACCGAGATCTGAGCCTTTTGATAATTGCGTGCAATTTTTTTAACTGTCATGGTGATGCTTGGCTTGCTTTCAGTTCGAGTTTTTGAATACAAAATAAAAGAAAAACAAAATTGAACACCTAAGAGCAAACGGAAAATGGCAAAGAAAATCTAGGTCGATCAAATCAAACTGCACCGAGAGACATAAATATTCATTTTTTAAATTTATGACAAACGTTCTCGCTAGGCAATTCCTTTGTTGGTCATGCACGCATGCGTGAACCCACACTTTATGGAATCTGCAGCGCTTTGAAAGCAATGCAGCATCGCAAAATTGTTTTTAATGGATTGCCTATATGCGTCACTATTCGTTTGTTATTGAAGTTTCATTGTTCAGCTTTGTTGAGGAGTGTTTAAATGCTTCGCTTTAGGTGAGTCTAATGTTGTTGCTAATCATATGCATTATTAAAAAAATGTATGTAAATCTTAATTGAGATCATTGAAGGATGCTGTTTCTGATATCTAGACTTTTGTTGGCTAAGCAGCCCCCTTCTCTTTTCATTTTGATCGAAGCCCCGACCATTTCTTTATTTATTCTTTATTTATTTATTAAGGACAAATCTCCTTTAATTGTGGTATGCTTGTGAAATGTTGAGTGCTGTGTAAAACTTTGATAAATGGATTGAAAAAACTGTTTGATTGGTCGGCCTTAAAGCTTACTAAAATGTTGACTACTTAGAAATAAGGCTGTAAAAAAATCTGAAAATCATTCAAGTTTTTCATTAATACATGTGATAAGCGGTAGATTTTCTTAAAAACAGGGGGAGGGATTGGGAATTTTTTAGTCATCTTCACTAACGAGTCTCAATAAAGAATAAACTCCATTTTCCAGCCATCCCTGTTGCTCACTTCTGAACACTGACTAATTTTTGTTCTGTAATTGTTGTTCACTAATCGTTGTTGTTTTCCCATGTGCGATAATTTGCATACGTGAGTATAGATTCCCAATAAAACACGGGTCAATTGAACTTTATGTTGAGTGTAATAGCCAGTTTCATAGAAGTGTTTTAAACTCTACTACTGGTTCAAACTTAAGTCTAGTAACCAATTCTCTTTCACGGTGTTCGTTTAAGTAGAGTTCTTTGTAGTCTACATTATTTTGCATCGTAGAATTGGGCACGAGTACGATAACTATGGCGACAAAAAATAATAACGGTTTTTGGTGGAGGGGTTCAATACAAGCATTTTTTACTATGGGAGGGGGGGGTCTATCTCCCCCCGTTTAGGCGGTAGGGGCAATTTTATAAAAATTGACTTAAAATCTAAAAAAAAATATTGTAGAACAACGGAAAAACTTACAGATACAATTTATACTTTTTATGAAAGCCAGAAATTTTCACTTTATAATAAAATTTAAATGAAGTGGTTTCAATTTATAGTTTTTGAAATAACTGACTTCAAAGTCAAAATTTATGAAAAAAAAATTTAAAAAATCACTTTGAGTACTATGTTTCTCGTGATTACAAATGCCAATAAAAAAAAATTAGATGATAGAGAAACCGTTATTTTTTTTTGTCGCCATAGTTATCGTACTCTCCCCTAGAATTGAAACTGCAACCAAATGTATGCGATTAAAACACACGTAAAAAAACGTTAAAGTATGTCATATTCATAAAATGTTAATTTTGACAGAATCTTAATAGCAAGTTTTTAAAAAAATATTTAATCCTTTTCAATCAATTCGTTATGTGGACAAGCAATAAAAATCGAAGTGTCAGTAAAAAATATTTCTAAACAAGCTAAGGTGCCAAATATATCGATCAGGAAAAGTTAACACAAATGAAAACATTGATTTTTTCCTAATGAACTTTCATAATAAAAATAAAATAAATGGGGAGGAGCCCCAGGGACTTTCTCACAACAATGCCTTGTAAGGAAATGGAAAGGACCTACAATTTTCTGCCGGTTCCGAACGGCTAATCGAGAAAGCACTTTTCATAGCAATGAATTTACTAACGGAGGACTTGCCGATTGTTCGCGAAAGGCGATGCCCGTGGAAAAAGCATTTTTACCTCTGTTTTGATGAGCTCTTATAACGAACAGGAAAAATATGTCAGTTTCCAGGTTCTCAACACTTCGCAGCCACAAACCGACAATTGCTTTTCCTTGTGCAATGCACACAAAGGAAAATCTGCTGTGAGACTGTCAGTGGAATTTTAACGGTGAATATCAAATATCAGTTGAACATTTTCATGTCAAAAAAAATCTCTGGGCGATTTAAATTAATTCCAACGAAAACACAGTTAGATTAGGTTGCATGGGAGGTGCAGCCACAAGTGACAGTACCTCACTCGGATCTCAAGGATCCATTGTGCTCCTCGGTAAAATCAGAGGATGAGGAAATGGGAGGATTGGAGAGGTAGAGGGTTGGGTTGGTAATTTGTTTATTGGGATAGAGAACCCCCACTGAACCATTTGGAGCCCTGAGCTTATTTCATAACGTTGCTCAATGGGAGATTAGGAGATGTCGTCCAGTTCGGTCGACGAAGTATTCTCCGATTTTTTTTCCGAGTGTGGGACACTCACAGAGGAAGTGGAATGATCCTTCCTCTGCCTCCTCATCTTGGCATCCTCTACATAAGTCGGATGTGCTAGTGCCCATTCTCATCATGTGGGTACCCAACGAGTTGTGGCCCGTGGGATGCCAATCAACAGAGACAGCCGAGGTTTGCTTAGCTGGAGTAGAAATTCTGTTTTTTTCTTGGAAATATCTGGCCAAAGGTTTCTGGAGACTCGTCATGTTTCTAAAGATGACCACCTGTCATTGGCGGCTTTTAGACAATTTTGTTTAATTCTGTTTATTTCTTGCTCTAGTGGCTTTAGAATTGAGGTGCTCGTTACGTTGGATTCGATTGCTGACCCGATTTTAGCCAGCTTATTCGCCATTTCTTTACCGATTATGTCGCGATGTCCTGGAACCCAGGTTAAACTAACTGTGTTTGCTTCGCTGAGCAGTCTTAGGTTACTGCGACAGCTGTCTACTAGTCTTGATTTTGTGATAATGGATGAGATAGCTTTAAAGGCCGCCTGACTGTCTATGAAGAAGTCAATATTTTTGTTGATCAAGTTGTGCGTAGCTTGGTGCTTCGCTGCTTCGCACACTGAGAGTACCTCTGCATGAAAGACAATGCAGAAGTGGGGAAGCTTTATCGATATATTCATGGTAGGGTAGTCTGAGAAGATACCTGACCATTTCGTCCGTTTTGAAACCATCTGTGAAGACGGAAATGTGATTTCCTATTATAACCCTGTTTTCCTCCCAGCTTTCTCTTGTCGGAAAGACTGTTAGGGCCACTGGATTGAAGTCAATATGCAGGGGAATATTCTCTGTTTGAATGCCTATATCTATATGGTTCATGATGGTTCTATGGCCTGTTACTGATCCATTTGAAAATTATTTCTAACTCGTTTTCATGGTTGCTTAATAAGATTCGCTGAAAAACTTTTTTCTAATTTTTAAAATTGATGGGGACAGCTATTTTTTTATGAGGGTTTCTTATCTTATGTATCTATGGTTTAAACCCTTTTATGATAAATTTAGTGTGTCTACTGGAGGATAAAGCTGCAAGACCAAAAAAAAGCTCATTTCTGCAGATTAGAGAAAAAATGCATTATTGGTGCAGTGTTTTTGTTTTTAATTGCTCATAAAATTATCTATCTATTAGGTACTTTGTTGGGCCTTCTTTTGCTTTAATTACAGCTGTCCTTCGGCGAGATACTGACTCGGTCAGGTTCGAATAAGTAAATTTTTTAATGTTTTTAAATGGCTTTGTGGTACCCGTGGCGTAATGGTTAGCATGTCCACCTGCTAACCCAGAGGTTCGAGGTTCGAATCCCAGCAGAGGCAAAATGCAAAAATGT
This sequence comes from Melanostoma mellinum, assembly GCA_914767635.1. Classification (NCBI taxonomy): domain Eukaryota; kingdom Metazoa; phylum Arthropoda; class Insecta; order Diptera; family Syrphidae; genus Melanostoma; species Melanostoma mellinum. Next base: position 225,440,738 of record OU612059.1, on the reverse strand, counting down.
TTTTCCACGGGTATCGCCTTTCGCGAGGAATTGGCAAGTCCTCCGTTAGTAAATTCATTCCCATGAAAAGCGCATTCTCAATTAGCCGTTCGGAACCGGCGAAACATTGTAGGTCCCTCCATTCCCTCACAAGGCATGGTTGTGAGAAATGCGCTAGGCCCAGGGGCTCCTCGCTCTGTTGCGCCACCCTATTTTTTTTTTTTTTTTTTGTTTAAATGGCTTTGGAAACTTTTTTGCACCATTAATAACCAGATATGATGGTTCCTGTTACGTAATGATTAACATGACTGCAGGTTACGTGCCCGAGTCTCTAACCGCTACACCACAGATATCACTGAGCTTGACGAAATTATTTTACTGTAGCTCTAAAGAGGTTTTGAAACGATGCCAACAGCTGAAAAAGCTGGAGTAATCTTTATTGGTTCCCTGAGAATTTTCTTGATTCGTTCTTCTGGAAGTTCTGGTTTCACGAAATTTTTTTCAATTCCTTTCCGCAGTTTGTTGTTCCAAATATATTGCCATGAAAAGCGCTTTCTCGATTGGCCTTTCAGAACCGTCAGAAAATTGTAGGTCCCCTCCATTCCCTGGTTATGAAAAATATGCTCTAGGCCCCGGGACACCCTATTTTCTTTTATAGGGTTTATAGCCGCAAAAGAAATAGAATATCTGTCAAACACAGGTTTTTTCAAGTGTTGCTTTAAATTATTTGAATAAGTCTTTCTTCATTTTGTGCACAGTACGTGCCTTTCATTTCACTCCACTCCTTAAAAAATTAATTTTTGTGCCAAATATAAAGAAACGGACCTTATAATACCTGATTTGTCATATTTCCAATCAATTGAGAGTAGAATAAATTACGAATCCGGAAATTGAAATATGATACTTTAAATCTTGTGATTTTATCACATCTTGACTTTATTTTGACAAAACGATCTACAAAGATAATTTGTTGTTTAAGAACTCTGAGTAATTTTTTTAAGGATTACCAACAAATTTTATGCATAAATTAACGCAAAGTGAAATCACTTTTTGTTGTTTTCAAAATAAACACAAACATGAGAGCGCATTTATTATTTAAGATAAAAAGGAAGACTGAGGCTTTTCCTATATTGTTTACGGATATTGTTAATTTTTTATTTTGATCTGTTTCTTTTGCATTATGGAAATATATAAGCACCAGTATATAAACGGTGGTGAAATCCAAACAACAAAGAAGCAGAGTTGTTCGTGCATGTGTAGTTACATTAAAGATGAATCTGTCGATGTAGTATTTTATTTCCTAAGTGGTGCCTTTAGATGTATTTGTTAGTAGTTAATACCTCGACGGTGTCATTCACTGCTTCCACCCATTATTGAAAAATTTTGAAAGATGCGAAAATCTAGGCAAAGAATTTTAACTTCGATTTACATATTACCTAAATTATTTTTTGCGTGATGAAATTACTCATAAACTCTGTGGAGCTTAAACGGCTTTCATGGCAGTGTCTGACTCATTTATTTCCATCGCGAATCCTGCTTCTCAATTCTCAAAGTAATAAAATCCAATTGTTTCCAAATAGTCCTTGAAATTTGCCGACTTTGTTCAGTTGCATAGCACGGATTCGTTGTCCAATTGAGTCATAACGTAACCTTTAAATATTTTATCAGAATATAAATTAAAATGTCATGACACATGTGTGACCTAGAACCGATTAAGCTCTTTCCAGTTGAATGGTCTTATTCATCATCACAAAAAAAGAAAATGTAAAAGATTTGATCCCACTCCAGTTAATCTAGATAGATACTTAAAAAAAAAATTTAAAAAAAATCTTCTCCTAAGCCAACCCACTCAAATGCCCATAGCAGTGCCCATAATTCGTCTCGTATGCACTCTCTCGACAGCAAAGCACTTAAATTGACTTATTTCCCATTTGTGTATTTGTGGAAAACCTTGTTCCACCTGTTTGCCTGCAGTTAGGCAATGCGCTCGCAATATGATTGGCTGTAATTCGGCACCCAACTCCATTTTCTACAACTTACTGCAATGCAATTAATCTTAAAACACTGACCCAGAATATGTAATGTTACTTTTGCCGCACTATTTCGCTAGTAGAGGGGTCTGACTGACTATAGGCAAAATTGTGCGACACGCAGGTGGACAGGTGCATTCCATTGACTAACAGTTAAGATCCATGTGTACGAGGCTTTGATTGAAGTTTTCATTTTTTGATTTTTTTCTTAACACAAATCTTGAGACTTATTTTAAATTTACGAGTACATTCTTCTTTAAAAAGTGTTTTAAAAAAGTTTAACCAAGAACATCTATTAGGTAATATTTGATTGGTCGACGCAATCCAAGGACGGATCAGTAAAGTGAAGCAGAGAAATGGCAGAGCTGTGATCCCTTCGTGATCACGTTGCTCGCGACGCAGAAAGATAAGAAAAACAGGAAGGAGGTAATAATTGATAAGGTATAGTAGTTCTTGAGTATAAAGGTTTTATTTTATCAACACTATCAAATCAATAGAGGAGTGGAAACACAAGTCAAATCAATTTTGCAATAAAATAAGGAACATACGTATACAGGCACTTTAACACCAAAACTAACATCATTTCCATTGCCTTTTTGATTATATTGGTTGAGTCTTAAGTTTGTAATAAACTAGATACTATCAACTGCTTTTAATCCAAACTACTGCGAATAATTAGTCATAGAATAAAACACTTACTACTAACTCCTGCAGACTGTTTAGTCCTTAGAACTAATTACAGTAACATAAACACTTATTGGTTGCAATGATCTTCGTACTGAATTCACATTTCATCAAATTATTCAAAAATTTAAAATAGCTCGTATAATCAACTATAAAAACCCACAAACAAAAAAAACTCAAATGAAATTTGTACTCAACCACTAGTTGCTCATTCTGTTTGAGTGATTGGTAAATACGTTCCACATTCGGTTTTCAATATCAAAGTTTAGAATTTTTGTGATAATCGCTTTTTAATATTTTTTTTCTTGCTTTCTGAAGAGGTAACAGATAGAGGGTCGACCGATGCGACGTCAGGTCCTAATTGCTTTGGTGTTTGGGAGTGCTCTTACATTTGGAGTCGATTGCACTGTGGTAATGTTGTCTGTAAGCAAAATCGTAGCCTGTATAAATTTTCCGTGTTGAATAAAATGAGTCAATCTTTGAGCTAGCTACATTGTTATAAGAAATTTTAATGGTTGATTAAGCTTAAAAAAATATTTTATTGTTTCTTAAGTATGACAATTTGTTATTTGAAATCATGTTACTATTCCTGTGCATTAGCATTAATACACTCTTTTTTTTATTCTAGATTAACCCTTCTAGTTTTCCTCGGCCTGTGAGCTGAGGTATGTTAAATAACGGTTATCATAAAGAATCCTTTTGATATACTCTCAGCTTGATTGCTTTGTCGTAAATATTGTGTTTCTGGTATTTTTGAAGCGATTGGTATTCGTCTCATCAAACTCAGAATTGTTAAAGAACGTACGGATAGTAAGTTGACGTGCAGAACTAAATCTTAGATCATCATGTTTGCGTTTTACTCATATGTGTAAATCTATTTTTCTATATTTGTAAAGAAATTTTAGAAGCTGAGTAATGTAAAACCTTAATTTGCTTGTTACAGAAACAAAATCTAGCGAAAATTTCTAAAAATCACCAATGACAATAACCTTTCGAAGCATGCCGGTTTTCCAGAAACATATGGCTACATATGTATATATATTTTTTTTTTTATAATTTACGCGCACATCAAGGGGTTATGAGATGACTACCATTATAATGTTGTAAAAACACAGTGGGAGCATTTAGGAAAGTAGGAGAGGGTTTAATAGGAGACACCGATGCACGTTGCCAGGTAAAGCATTCCACATACGAGTGGTGCGACTAAAGTATGAATCTCTATACTTGGCTGTACGTCCGAAGATGGGCTCAAAATAAAACTGATGAGCATTCCTAGCGAGGCGGGTGTTGCGGCTAAATTATTTCAGGGGAGGAATGCAACTGGCTACTTCCCTAGAGCATTGTTTGTGAAAAAAAACGATAAAAAAGAGAGCGACAGGTAACGTTTGGACGATGTTCAAGAGAATCAATCGATTCTACGATTGAACTATCACCTATCATGAAATCAGAGAAAGGATCAAGAGATCCAGTGACCTTACTCCATTAAAAATTGTGCGTTTTAATGGTGTAAGGTCACTGGATCTCTTGATCCTTTGTCTGATTTCAGTTTTCAACTCCAAAAATATAAAAAACAATAGCAAAATTCTTTGTTGTTATTGTAATTTTTCTATATCACCTATCAATTTTAACGCTCTATTTTGAACCCTATCAAGAAGGCGCAAAGATGTTTGAGAAGCACCTGACCAGATATGTGAGTTATACTCCAGTTTTGGGCGGATGAAAGCCTCATAAATTGTAGCCAGATCAGAAGAGGTAAAGAACTTCCTGCATCATCTCAAGAAGTCTAAGCATTTAGCAGCGTTTTTGGCGACTTCAAATATGTGGTCATTCCAACGAAGATCATCGTTTACACACATACCAAGTACTGACAGCTTTTCGGTTTTTTTGGATGCAGGTACCATTCATGAATAATGGCAATGGGGAAATGTTAAGCTTCAACGACAAGAGACAGCATTGAGTTTTCGAAGCATTGAATTCTACTCGGTTTTAATTACCCCACGCAACAATGCTGTCAAGGTCAGAATTCAATTAGCTTATCATACGCAACCGTTCCAGTTCAACTTCCGAAGAGCAGGGACGTGAATTTGGAAACGAATATGAAAAGCTGAGGGTCGAGTGGTCAGCAAAACAGTCAAGCGGATTAGAAGTTTCAGACAAGAGGTCATTTATGAAAATGAGGAAGAGAGTCTGAGACAAAACGGAGCTCAAAATGGGGCCCACCAGCATTTATGAAGTGGGTATCAGACATAAAACCATCCAATACAACTTGTATTGAACGGTCGGAAAGGTTATTTCTAATCCAACGAAGAAGAAAAAAAAAACTTAATTTCTGCTCCAGCTTAGCAGGCCTTCACTAATTATTTTGACTTTCATTCTCAGGGGTAAGAACTCACTGGGTACCCAGTACCCACATGATGAGAATGGGCATTAGCATATCCGACTTATGTAGAGGATGGCAAGAAGAAGAGGGAGAGGAAGGATATCATTCCACTTCGTCTAGGAGCTTGGCCTACACTAGGAAAAGCCTCCGGAGAATTGGCTGACATCTCTAACCTACCACTGAATAGCATCCTAAAATTCCTACAAGGCTCCAAATGGAGGTTTCCAACCCCAATAACTCAGTCATCAACCTGGTCCTGTGCTTCTCTCTCATTTCCCTTCTCATTTTTGTTTAACAAGATAAAAAATCGTTTTTCTTATACGTTGAGCATTCTTCTCCTCTATTCTCTTACCACTTCCGATTACATTTCGAGCATTTATTTCGAAATGTATCTCCATTCTGGGCTCAAATGGCTCATCATGTTCATTTAAATTATCAATAGGAGTTTTACTCGTTTCTGAACTTTTTCACGTATATGAACATCGTCCATAAGACTTCGTTAATCAATCAACGTCAAGTGCAAGAAAATGATTAACCCAACCATGCAAAAGCCAGCCCCGCAATCGCCAGTAGCAGCAGCTTCTTCATACAAATTACGAAAACTACTTGCACCATGGTGTCAAATCGTTTGACATTTGCTTGAAATTTTAATGGATGCTCCTATAAGACTCAAAAGTATTGACCTTACGATGTGGATAATAATATAAAGCCAACATCAGCAGGTTTCGGTTTTTAAATTGGCACCGCTGCTTTTGGTGGCTGTCAATTTGATTATTAACAGTACATTTGTGTTAAGTTCGTTTTATTTTGTCACAACTTACTTCAACGCTTGTTTTTTGTTGATGCCAATATACGCCCCCAGTTGCTCGAAAAAGTAGTAGAAAACTGGCCTTCCTGATTACGATTCGTTGGAGCCGCCGTACAACAACAACATTCGAGTCGGGGCTTATCGTATTCCGAATGCTCTCAGCCTTAACCTGAGAGAAATAGAAAGGCCCCACTAGTTTTTGCCAACCAATATGCCAGGATCACTAAACTAAACTTTACCTTTGCTGAAAGTTACAGAAGCCTTTTTTCTCAAGTATGATCTTTTTTTACATTTTGTAACTGGAGTTACTAAGAAAATAACATCCAAATGCCTCATTCCAGATGTATGCCAGAATAAAAACTTTAGGCATAATTTATTATGACAAAACCCTAGTCCAACGATTGTATAATCTAATCCTACAAATTGCTCATATCTAATTGACAAAATGCCTGACACCCAACATGATCCTTCCACCCGCCGGAGCCGGCCGACCAGCACCGTCGCCATCGCGGCCTGCTAAACCTTGTCATCTGCACGTGTGTATAAAATTCACCATTCTGACAGCCTCATTTCTTGGGCGGTCATTGTATCATTGCATTATCCACGGTGGCGCACAAAGCGCCTGTCAAATACCATTTAATACGACAGCCTCTACATTGAATGCGTGTATAGGCGGCAATGATTTTAATCCACTGACACATTTTGATTTACCCACATGGACAATGGAACCGGGCAATAATCCGATGACTTTCAGTCATTCTCGAATAAAAGCAAAAAGCGTTTTAAAGGAATGTTTATTAGGCTAATAATCAGACAAACGGATTCCACTCTACACCAAATTTGGCAAAAAGCATTTTGGAATTCCTCAAGAGACCCCCTAAATGGAAGGTGTTGATCAAAAGCAATTGCCTCTGGTTGCACGATAAATAAAACAATTAAGAGCACAATGTATGATCGAAGCTAAACATTCTCCTAAAGTACCGCAAAACACTCAATATATAATTGGACAATCTGATTCAATACCCCGCCGAGCAATGGTCAGAAACGATCGATTTACGATCGAGGGTTTAAGTAACCCCAGGGCCTTGGAGGGAATTTAATTTGAAATCGGCCAAAACCATTCATTATGTTCAGTAAGTGTTTCTGGTGCTGCAACCAAGAGTATACCAATTGTCCTCCGGTGATGTAAGCAGTCCATAACTTATGCCCATTTTTTTGTCGTTGTATAGTGATCGTGCAGCATTGCTGGACCATAACCATACCATTAATCCTTGACAACCGGGGAAGGCGAACATCATGGCACATAATAAAACGAGTGCGTATAGAGTTTTTGTTGGTGCGTCTGGAAGTGGACCTCCTGCTAGGATTTTAATAACTAACGACCACATCCAGATGTGGAACTTGTTCCTGTTATAGGAAATCTTAGTCACGCATCGCCCGGATACTGGTAATAACTCTATTAAAGGAATTTATCTCTCCCAGCATAGATTGTCGACAAATATGGCTAACAGTTTTACCTCCTGATCCCGATCTCGATAGCCAACTGGGTGTGTGTCCGTTTCCGTATTGTCACGTACCAAGCGCACCTGGAGGTAATGTGGTTGATTGCTTCGTAATTGCCAATTATTGGCGTTGCTTTGTACGCCTACTAACTATCGATACCGCCGTGAAAGGGACACTTTTTGCGATGAATAGCTCCCCATTGTGCGAACGGCGCGACGGTTCGGAGGCGGCTTCGTCGTCTACCAGCAGTGCAACCTAAGATGGGAATCTACCACACTCACCGCCTTGTTGTAACTCAGCGGGGAGTAATAATGTCTGCTACAGTTTTCGACGTAGAAAAGTTTTTGCCAAAGGCAAAAGGGGGAAAAAAAAACAGGAACATTTTTCCCTTTTACTGTCTGAAAAGACCGACAGATGCAGCTACTGGCAAAGCTCCATATCCGACACGTTATACATCAAGTCTTGTGTCGCGTAAATCTAAACACTCACTACTACATGTTGGCAGCAGCCAGAAAGACGACGGACGATAGATTGATATCGCAATGATACCTCGTCGTCGTGTCGGTCGTTGTCGCGAAAATTGTCCCTGGGATTTTTCACCACCATCTCTACACGATATGATGTGAAGAGCTACCTGAGAATTACAGTAGCAAGAGGCACGGATGCTTTTCTAGTTCGCTGTTGTAATCGGGCGAAATCTTGGTCGTATACTACAAAAATATCTGTTGGCTATGTTAATTGTATCTGTCGTTTATCGCAGCGTAGATATCTACAATTGCTCTGCATCTTTTCTATCCTAATGTTGGGTACTAACATCCTGCTGTGTTTTCTGGTTCAGTTTTTCTTCTGCTTTTTTTCTTCTTCCTATTTTCAACGACGCTTTCTTATCGCCATCGCGAATCGTATTTACGAATAGAGAGTGTAATCGCATTTGGTGACTTGAGATTTTCTTCGAATATGTAATTGCTGACGGGATTGTTGAAAGAGATGCGTATCAGTTTGTAGATACCCATGCTTGTTCCATAGCAGGTTAATTGAGTCAAATATAAATGATGGCATGTCGTTGGATGATATCTCGAATTCTTAGATCATCTTGAGTGAAGACGATTATTAATTAAATTTTTTTATTTTTTCGATAAAATTTGCATTCTTTAACTTTTTTCGTTTTCTTGTGAGAGGTGCTTTTGGCTTTGAAGGATAACTAGGAAAAAAGAAGGGAAGAACTCTCATAAAGAAAAAGCAACATGGAGAGCACTAGTTTCAAGAAAATAGAAAGATGCCAATGCCATTGTTTTACCAAAACATTAAAAGATCAGGCCAAGGTGGCAAAGCTCAAACTGCAGCGGAGAAACATAGTGATAGAATCGCAGTTGTTTCAGAGGATCTAGAAATACCACTTTTGGAGACTAGTTATCGGCGATGAAGAAGAAATTTCCGCTGTCGACAGACAGTCTGCTCGTTCAACTTAAACGATGATGAAGAATCCCGACCTTGAAATAGTTGAGATTGCCATTTGCAAACTTTAATTAAATGAGAACGCAGATGTTGGTGCCCTTGACGACGAGCTTTTTAATGCATCTCGTAATCAGTTGGAGAAGAACATTAGCCGGCGCAAATCTGTATAACATGGTCGGAAGAAAGCATCCACATAGAATGGAACCCCACTATCGTATGCCCGATCCTAAAAAATTTGTTTGCTGTCTGACACCCCCAAATCCTTAATCTGATGGATCCATAGCGGTTTAATTTCAAAAAAGTTCACAACCGATAAAATTTTCACACTGCCGCAGATCTTTGAAAATCTAGTACCCGTTGATACGATACGAAAACCATTTTTTTATCGATTTCAAGGCCACGTATGAATATATTTATATTTATAGAGTCGAGAGCCATGTGTACGTACGACTATGCAGAATGACTTTGGAGAAATAACGGTGCTCCATCAAGGTCGGTAAAGCACTCACCAGAACCTTTGAGATAGAAAAAGGCTACAAACTGTCATGCGATTTCTTCAACATCATACTTGAAAGGATTGTACAAAACTCAAACGTCAACACCGGAAGAATAATGTTTCTCAACAATTACTTGCTCTCGCATACGATTTTGACGTAGTGGGAAGAAGTAAGGGTGATGTCATAGGTGGTCAGTTAGTAAGTCAAGATATTTTTTGATGCCAGAGTGGCAAAAGCCCTGAACTCAAGCCTGTAAGCAGCGAAACATAGTAATAGAGTCGCAGTCACTACTTAGGACCTGGAAAGACCACTTCTGCAGACTGCTAACCGACGATGACTGCACAACTTCCACTTTCAGGCGGGCCATCCTGTTTGGCGATGATCAAGATTGCCGTCTTCCCGACCCAAAAGAAGTTAAGTCATATTCAAACTTAAACCAAATAAAAACTTTTCAAGGCAGCTGGAGATCATTTGATGCCTCCAAATGATCTCCAGCTGCCTTGAAAAGTTTTTATTTGGCTATATAGTCGGAAGAAAGCATCCCCGATAATTGGAACCTCAGTATATTGCCCTAAAAATTGGGACTATCAAAATTGCGCCAATTATAGAGGAATAAGCGTCCTTAACGTCACATATAGATCATCTGCTGTAATATGTGAACGTCTGAAAGCCCACGTCAATGTGGTTATAAAACAGAAAAGTGCCGACAAAATTTTCAGACAAATACACCGAATGATCAACGGGCTGCATGAGCTGTACATTGGCATAGCTAGAAGAGTACGCATCTCGAGACTACGAGACTGGGAGCTGGGACACGTAGAGCTGATGGACAACAACGCTCCGGCGGCAAGGGTTTTCGATAGCACATCACAGGAAAATCGCGGAAGGGGAAAACCTCGTCTTAGGTGGCTTCTACCATTTCCTAACTGTAATACCCACCTAAACAAGTAAGTTTGCGGATATTTTCCAAGTGTTAAATCGCTCAATCTCTTTTCTTTTCAAGTGATGAAACACCCGTTACACAATCACGATTAAGACCATCCTATTTGTTCAACAATTGGAGTTTTGTTTTATTCGAGAGTTGAACTAAAACAAAAGTAAGGCTGCTTCAGCTTTAATATTAGACCACAATTGCTCCGACAAGCGAATAATGAGCAAAACTACTCAATTGGCTAAGGAGTTTAGGATAACAAGTCTCAGCCTTCGTTTGAAGACACAAAATCCTTGCAAACCAATCCAGAAGATCTTGTGAAAAAAAAAAATTAAAATTAAATGTGATCCCGTCAAGAATGATTTAGTGTCAGGTATAGGGTGCGTTAGAAAATGGAAATTTTGAGAGTTTATGCGAAGCAATAAGAAAAGCATATCTGCCTGTTAACCGAGAGGTTCGTGGTTCGAATCCCAACAGAATGTTTTTCACGGGTATCGCCATTTGCGAGGATTCGGCAAGTCCTCCGATAGTAAATTCATTGCCATGAAAAGCGCTTTCTCGACCAGCCGTTCGGAGACGGGAAAAAAATTGTAGGCCCCTCCATTCCTTATTCATAATGGCAATGGTTGTATGAAATACTCTAGACACGGAGCTCTTCTCTCTTATACGCCACTCTTTTTATTTATTTATGATTTATGATTATTTTATTTATTTATTTCATAATAGAACATATTATGCGTTTTGGATTAAAACAACGCATTTTGGTTACTGCCTTCCTTTCCTGCATGCAACCATCAAAGGCTGTAGTTTTACGACCATCTTCTAATAATAAAAAAAAGTAGTCTTTAGTACAAATCGACGTGAAGCTTTCGACTTCTCCGAGTTTTTTCGATTAATGACATGATTTTAACGGTTAATCTGACAATCATGAGTAGTTTACATAAAATTGCGATTATTACCTTTCAAGATGATGTCCCAAAACACTGAAGATCGGATTAGAAGTTTTCCAAGATCATATGTTTTTCAAGGGGGAAAGGATGATGGTGGCCTATTGTGCGATTGAATCTTCGATCATCAATCAGTCATTGGATACTAAAACACACTTGTTTTGAAAAATATTCCATTGAAAGCGTTTACAAACTTAAGAGTTTAGGCTGCATTTGGTATAGCAAATGGAAGTCTTAAAATGTTTCGTGTGTGTCTGAAGTCATTTCAAGAGAGTTATCGAGGAACGCACCATGTCCACTTCCAATCGAAAACTTTTTTGGGTTTTTTTGGTTTATGTCTGTTTTTACTTTGCAGAGAGCAAAGGCGATAATATCATGATTAGTCTTTAATGTAACCAAACAAATTGCTACAATATTGATTTTCTCGACAGCGAGCCCTTCCAATTTTATAGCAATTGAATACGACTGTGTTATGCCTTACGCTCACATAGACATTGTCTTCAAAACACTATTTAACATATTTCACCGCCAATGATCTACTGCCATTTTCCCACTGACTGGCTTCTCGTTGACAAATTCTCCTCATCACTTTTGAAAGATCCAAGAAGCTCTATGCAAATTACGAATCATTTTTTTTTACCATCTCAAGAAATGTGCACGCACAGCACACTTCAACTTGTAAAAGGAAAAACCTCCCGCAGAGCTACTTCAACGAAGAATTTATACATTTACGACTTTCCATAAGCAAAAGATGGCAACAAAATAATCAGTTACCTGAACATTAGCCAAAGAATTTAATCACAGAGATATGAGTTCTCCCGTGGAACGTCAAACGGTCGGTGTCAAACCGAAGACAGGATTTAATTAGGCCGTCAGTTACTTCACATCATCTTGTCCATCGTATTCCAGCGAAAAATTTAATTTCCCTGTCGTGTTTTCTCAGAAAAAAATACACAAGACTCGTGAATCAGATGCAACTTGAAGTGGTTCTTAAGTGGTCGGACTTTGGATCCTTGGAACATTATCTAAACAGATTTGTCATTCAACACAATGAAAAAATTCAAAAGGTAACCACCTAAGAATCTGGGCGGCAATGAACTGCCAAATATTTGCAGCGAAAGTGAAGCCAAAATATATGTAGAGGCCTTCAAATGGCGCGCCATCATCGATTTCAAACAGCCCGCCATCGGCTATTTGTTAAATGTATTCAAATTATAGAGCTTTGACGGACTTTTGAAAGATAGGTATTTTTTAATTACAGCAACTAGATTCAATCATACCGCATGAATGCGTAGCGTCGCGTCGGCTTGAATAAATGCAACATACACGCACTCTTAGCAACCCAATTAAATCGACATCGGCACATTAAGACTTTGCGCCTGCACAAACGCAATTAGTTCAATAGTCTTCAATTAGCTATGTAACAACGCGCTAAAATCAATAATTTCAAAAACGCATTACATTATTGATCCGGAGCGATCCATCATCGGAGCAGTTCGTGTCGAAATGTTTTCCCCAATCAATGTACGAGACACGAAGACGATGGAAAAATACTCATAATGATAACTTATATCGTGATGACAGACGGACAGACGGTCCGAGAGATTTGGTTGATTTGTTATCTGCGCGCGTCGCGCTCGCGTTCATGGACTTTGTTTGTTCGCAGCTGACATGAGTGAGGGTTTGCGTTTGCCCATGGAGGAAGGCCCGGCAAGCCTCTACATATTCAACAACAACAAGACGAATCACATCCAGTTTGTAGGCCGCCAAGCGCAACAAATCATTTCAATTATGATACGCATTCTTGTAAGTCTGTTAAGAGTTGTACGCGTGTGTATTCTGATGCGAGTTGGTTGCCCCCACGGCGCTGTAAGTTAAATACGCAGCCATGGACGTCGGCGTCGGCGGTTGTAGACGCTGCTCTACGATCAGATCCAGGCTCTTTTTTGTGCTTGCACAAAACTTGTAAATCTATTCATTAAAAATGATTGTAGACATTTTTTGCTTGGTTGTTCGGAGTGCTTGTGGCTGTATTGACGCAGTCGAAGCGAAGCGTGTGTGCTGAGAGTAAATTGGGATGCTGCTTAGGGCTAATTGAATGCATTGAGGTGAGCGAAATTAGTATTAAAGACTTGGAATTGTGTTTGGAAATTTTTCGCTGATTAAATGCGGGATTAGGTCGTAACTTTGGTAGAAGATCTTCATTAAGACTGTCATCACACAGCTCAAGACATTGCAGTCATCACACACGCTTGATTCTAGGACACCAAGAGACCCAAAAAAGTGGAAATACAATAGCTTCCAGGACCGAAGCGACCATCCAACTAATATTCCTCGCCCACCAACATTACAGCCAACGACCGTCAGCACTGCTCAAGCCGACGAGAACATACCAATTATTTATTTAAGAAACAAGTAAATGTTAGACATAGATACCTTTTTAATAAAATGTATAAAACCCGCCAATTTAACGAAGCAGAGCCCCATCTGTGCTCGCAGATTTTAAAACAATAATGTTAGTCTAAGAATTTATAATTGTATATGTATATCAAATATTGTAAAACAAATGAGCTTTTCAAAAAAACTTAAATTGTAAAAAAAAAAAATTGATTCTAGGACAGTGTATATAAACCTGCTAAAGCAAATAAGTTCTCACACACTTTCATATTTTCGGAGTTTTATTTTCTTGAAAAATAATAGAAAAACCCTTTCTTCAGCCACCACACTTGTGTCTCGTTCAAACTAGAAACTATTTCAGCTAACGCCAGACAAGTTCAAACCACCTCTCACAACTTGTCAACTGCCAATTGCAATCAAGCTTACAAAGTATATCCTCCTATCAATATTCTTTCCCTTCCAATGCCAACCTTTAATCGTCAAGAATACTACATGCCCTCCGAACCACTTAAATGAATTTACTCTAGCTCTCGATTCCTGTGACAGAGATCAACCGCAACCGCAACCGCAGTCAGTCCAACTTGGCATCATCGACTGCAGCTCTAGATTGATTGCTCGGAACGTATTCCGAATGCTCATTGACTAATTATCGTGTCTGCGATGGATTCCTGCAATTTTCGCAATTAATTGGTAATTAGCCAATATATCGGCCTTTATTGCTTTTAGTTTGGCATGCCGCGTGTAGCACCGTCATCATCATCGACAGAAATGGTATCAATTCACAGAATTCAATGCGCAAAAGAAATCTGTCATTTTCACAACTGTAATTGTTTGATAAGTGGCTTAAAATTGATCTATTGAATCGGCAGATCTTGAAAGCTAGCCGTGGTAAAAGAAACAAACAAACGAATGATGTCACGATCACGATAGTAGCACAAATTTTTTTTGCCAGTTGCCCATTTTCATAGTCTCCTCAGTTGGAGTGAAATGATTTAATACATGAGACATGTGAAATGATGCAAAAACCATCACAGGCTCCCTTTTAAGTCCAAAAGTCGTGCGCAGGTTATGTATCGGTATGCAAAATAGAAAAACAATTTTAAGTGCCCGAAGCAACTAAATCCCGGTAATGGTGCAAGGTATCTAGTCAAATTATCTAACTACTCTTGTTACTCGTGAGTTGCCAAGCTCCCTAAGGCATTGAACGACAGCGACGCGACGTTGGCGTTGGTTGGCTTCATTCGACAGCCAGCAACTTTCCTTAACCAATGACAGACTGTATTCCTTGTTGACCGATGATTAGTGTGGAGATTGGCAATGAGCAATGGTTCGTCACGAAAAACATCAATTTCGAAAATGTTAAATGGTGAATTAAACGTCTTAATTAGAGATATTTAGACACTGATAAGTAGGTGCTTCGGGAGAAAACAAGAAATTAAATAAAAAAGAAAAAAAGAGTGGGTGCTGATCATGATTCCCGTACATATCTATTGTCTTGGTGGAGGTGGAGGAGTAATGAGATTTTGTCACACACGTGTTTCTTTTTAGTGCCATTCAGTGTAAGGGTTTGGCTAAAGAGGTCGTTTTTTATTGCACTGGTAAATATAATGCAGAGATCGTTTTAATGAGACAATAATATCGTTATAAAAAGAAAACTAACAAAATGTTAGCTCAAATTTAGTTTTTTGAGTAAATCGTTTGTAGTTTTGCCACTTTACGAAATTGAAGGATATGAACGTGAATGGCATGAAGTTTCACTAGTACTGCGCTACTTGTCATTCAACCAACGACATGATCAGTCCCCTTGTCGTATTGGGGGGCTTAAGTATTTTGTTTGAACCGAGTTTGATGCCGAAAGCTGTTCGAAGGATAAAGAAAATAATCAAAACTAAGAATTGATCAAAACAAACATGTATGGAAGATAAACTTAAGAATATTTATTCTCCAGGTGGCATTCTTTGACAGGAGGCAGTCCTTGGAGGCATCATCTGGCAAACCAACTTCCGCCTTTTCAAGTGTGTATTATGGTTCAGTTGTCAATCAGCGTAGTGCTACCACAGGATCAAATTAGGCTGAAGAGGTTGATCTTAATCCAATGCTGGCATCCTCTGGTAGATGGCTTTCCAAGTGCCAACAGAGAAAGCAAAGAAGGTAAGCAGTGAATCCTTCACGATACCGGTCAGACGGGATAAAACCATAACAGTCAGAATGAACGGAGGTCCAACCGGAAAGTCGGTGAATGAAACCGGATCTGCTAGTCAGCCTGGTCCACGGACACTGACCGGAAGGGAAAAACCTCCGAAAGTTGTTTACAAATCAACCTCTAGCACTCTAAGGCTGCTACTGCACTTTTATGCAGCAGACTTTCAGTAAAGAGTACAAAATCACACATCGTAGCCATTCAGGAGCCATTGACAACCCTATGAGTTGTAAAAAAACGACTTTAGGTTTGTCAAAAAACGCTTTGTGGCGACCCCAGGGCCTCAACAAATAAATCTAATATATTCGAGCTCGCTGCATTTTTGCAGTCTAAGTCGGTTGAGGTTTTTCTTCGACTTGATTGCGCTACCTAAGAAAAGGTCTTATCCTCACGCAATTTCCTTACAATGTTATTTCGAAAGCCCTTTGAATCTTCTTCTCCACACGTTATCTTCACATAGGGAACCGAAGATTATCGGAGTATTATTCTTTCAAAACGATCAAAGGTTTTCTCATATAGCGGGACTGTGATGACTAAGGTCCTATAAAGGGTAACCTTGGTTTTTCTAGAGAGGGTTTTATTTCCCAATTACCTTCTTAACCCAATAAAGCAGCATTTGCCACTGAAGTTATGTCAATTGTGATGTAATATCTAATTCTTCGTTGTTCTCTGTCCTCATTTGATGACACCATATACATCGTTTAGCTCTCTTTGACCATCAAACCTATTTTTGGAGTTTCTGAATCAATGCTCGCAAGAGCATAGGTTTACATTTACTTCCTTTTTTTAAAGATTAGGCTAATTAAGCAGGACCACCCAGTCCATTGCACAAGTCTTCCCTTTTTTGCTTGTAAATAATGATGTTGTGATTTTTAACTTACTATCCCAAGGGCTGCAGCCTGCATCCGGATGAAACATTGTGGCTGAAAGGAGAGAAGATACCCAGATGCCACTGTAGCCTTTTTACTTGCAATTTTTTTCAAGCTGCCACTAAAACAAACATCTTATCTTTTAATTATAAATTCAATAAAATTTTACATGAAAAATTCTATCATTTTCTCTTTCAGCCAAAGCTAACCAGATTGTGTACATTCGATAAATGGGAAACAGGAGGCTATCATGCTAAGTATGTTAGTAAGCGCAAAGAAAATTATATTAATATTTTGAAATATATTGTTGTGTTTGTTTTCAGAAGAATATCTTCATACCTCCGCAGAAAATATTAGTTACAGGTTTTTGGACAGTTTAATTGCACGAAATAATATTTTGTTGAATCACACGTGTTGTAAATTGTTTGCACCTGAAACTCCCATGAATATTCAGCTGAGCTAACAACATCCAGCCAGCCCTTCTGGAAAGAAGAAGGTTTTCTTACCACAGAATTCTCTCAAACGCTTTCGTAATAACGCCTACTTATTTATGTATGAATTGCAAGCAAATAACCAGCCTTTTGCGTTTCCTTCCACAGTTGCAGTTCTTCTACCACATGCAGAGTTACTTACAAATTCATTGCTTCGACCAAAAGGCGTGAATAACAAGAGCGTTTCCAGAATCAACTTGTCGTATCATGTCACCTGTCGACATCTCAAAACCTCTCTTACACGATCTCGGACAATGTAATAGCAACTTAAGTCTAACATTCGATCACAAAACGACGTCAAGCGACTTATGCATTGCACCACATTAAGTGCCTTATTCAGAAAGATTATTATTATTTCGAACTCCTAAATAGGGCTTCTCAATGGATGCCATTGATCAATCTAGATGGTCTCTTGCTTGGTGGTAGCACCATGCCAAACGAACACTGAATCTACAAAAAATAAAATTCTACTACGCTCCATCAACCAGATTGAAGAAATATTGAAATATATTATAACGTCCAAGTAGGGGCTACACAGTCACTGACCAAATGAAGCCGAGTGTCTCATTAAAAACATAAAGCCTGCTTTAGACACAAACTGCAACGAATTGAACTGGTATCGAGTCGCAGTATCATCATCATCATCATCATCATATCAAAAACCGGGTGATGTGTTGCACTTCGGTCGGTGGCGGCATGGCAGTGCAATGACACCATAAAATCTGAATACATTTGGGATTAGATGGAGAGATGCCGATGTCACTTGTGTTGGTCAGCACCAAGAGTCTGTTCTGTGTATATACAGGGTGATTCGCATAAGGTGTGACAAAAAGATAGGGTGTGTAGGTTGGACCTAGACAAGCAAAAAATCGTATGGGAGGGGGGGTCCATTTTCCCCCGTTTAGGCGGGAGGGGCAATTTAAGAAAAAAGTCACTAAAAATTGGGAAAAAATTATTTAAAAATAACGGTAGTACCTACAGAGTCTTACTATAGCATTTTGAAAAGCCAAAAACTTAAACATTAATTTAAATTTAAAACTAAGTTGTTCAAGTAAATAGTTTTTGAAATATTAATTTTCAAAGTCAAAATTTTGAAAAAAAAACATTTATTTTTTTCTTAAAACCACTTTTTTTTCCAAATTTTACGTTATTAAGTAGTATTTTTCTAGCTTATTTTCAATGCTCTTATTTATTTTTGATCAAACACAAGAAACCGGATGACAAAATAACCTGTAGTTTTTGAGAAAACCAAAAACTACAAAAACGACTTTCGTCAAATTTTTTTTTTTTAATTTTTTTTTTTTCGTTATTGGACTTTTAAGTGAATTCTCAATAAAAAAAGTAAAGAGAAAATCCATCCTTTATTTCGTAAGTTCACTTAAGAATCCAATAACGAAAAAAAAAACTTTAAAAAAAAAATTTTGACAAAAGTCGTTTTTGTAATTTTTGGTTTTCTCAAAAACTACAAGTTATTTTGACATCCGGTTTCTTGTATTTGATCAAAAATAAATAAGAGCATTGAAAATAAGCCAAGAAAATTCTACTTAATTACGTAAAATTTGGAAGAAAAGTGGTTTTAAGAAAAAAAATTATGTTTTTTTTTCAAAATTTTGACTTTGAAAATTAATATTTCAAAAACTATTTACTTGAACAACTTAGTTTTAAATTTAAATTAATGTTTATGTTTTTGGCTTTTCAAAATGCTATAGTAAGACTCTGTAGGTACTACCGTTATTTTTAAATAATTTTTTTCCAATTTTTAGTGACTTTTTTCTTAAATTGCCCCTCCCGCCTAAACGGGGGAAAATGGACCCCCCCCTCCCATACGATTTTTTGCTTGTCTAGGTCCAACCTACACACCCTATCTTTTTGTCACACCTTATGCGAATCACCCTGTATACAGATCATATGACTACAGAAAAAAAAAAAAAACAGTTGGTGGTAAATTGGGAGTTGACTTGGAAATAATTTTCGTTCGGTGTGTAGACCTGTCTAGGAATAACGTGAGAAGCAACAGGTTTTGTGTATGTCTAGGGTAAGTATTGATGTACCAACATGGAACATAATTTCATCTCCAGAGACCCAAGTCGAAGTCGAGACTTGTAGACTTCGTTTATGGTCGAGTAAGCATTGTAAGCACAAGTGGATGACTGAAATTCCAAATTAAAATTTCTGCGTCGGATAAGAGTAATTTATCAAAGGAGTGGACTATGGAACAGAGTTGTCATGTGTCGTTGCAGCTAATGAGGTAAGTTAAGGATTTGCAGGAAAAGAATGTTTATATTCGCTCGTCATACAAAAGAGTTGACATCCAAACTTTATTTATTTTGCAGGTTCGTGTTTTTGAAAACAGCACCTCATGCAGATGTCTGTAAGTCTTACTTGGAAGTAGAAGAAACTTTTAACAATCGATTTGACAGCTGAATGCAGAACCTGGAATTTTGTCTGAAAAGAAGAGGTGATTTCAGATATACTTGACTATGACTCTACGTCAATTGAATTTCTTCAAATTTATAACTTGGTGGTATATTTGTCTTCTTTGATCTACTGGAATGTTTTGAATTGAATTCTATAAACAAAATAATTATAGTAATTTTTTGGAAACATTAAAAGAAACGGTGAATAATTTTGGTTTTTTTTTTAGATAAAAACATAAATATGTATATGCAGTAAAAAACTATGAAATGAAAAGTGAAAAACAAAATTGAAGTTAAAGTAAATGCTGAACGTTTCCAATAACATCAAATGGCAAAATATGCAATTGTATATGCGGGAGCCACCTTCCACGAGGAATTCGCAAGTCCTCCGAGAGTAATTATACTCCAATTTTTGTTAACCTTTCCGAATTGATAAAAACGTGTAGGTCCCTTCCATTTGTCACAAGTTGTGGTTGAGAAAAATGCGCAACTAACTGGACTTCATATCTTTTAATTTATTTATTTATTAATATATTTGATGCGATGTTAAAAATTACATAAAATGAAGCATTAAGGCACTAACAATTAAGCCATCAGCCTACGCTCAAATTTGAAAGAAAAGGTTTACAAGATAATGATGTTTAGTTACATTTGTATGAATTTTGTTTTGCATATTCTGGAATTTAGATTCTCTTTACTAATTTATATTTTGTTAAACAAATAACATTGTTTTAAAAATTCTATAGTTCTTAGACAATTTTCTAGGTTAGGATTTTTGATTAAGATAATGTGGTCGGTCCTGTGGGCGGCCGATTGGAGTTGTGGACAAAATGTGTTCTACCGTTGTTTTTTGAGGGTTATTGCAGAAGATACAGGAGATGTTGGTTGCATTTTTGTCGATGAGGTGTATATGCGTAAGGTGCGTATGACCTAGTCTTAGTCTAGTGATGGCTCTCAATTCTGGTCTTATGAGTGTATTAGGTAGGTGAACAGGCAAGCGAAGAGGGTTTATTAAGTTGGTGTAATAGTTGTTTATGTTTTTGAAATGCTGGAGTGATTTCTCAACTTGGGAGCGTGTAATTATTTTTAGGAAATCGGCTGGGTTGGTGACGTTGGATTGATATATGGGAGAGTTGGTGGCCAGTTTTGCTGCAGCATCTGCTGCGTCGTTTCCTGGAATGTTGACATGTCCTGGTATCCAGACATCTGCAATTTATGTTCTGAATGGCGTTCAAGACTGAAAGACTGTCAGAAAAAATACAGAATTTGCCTCTTCGTTGTTCAGTGTATTCAATTGCGCTTAAAATTGCTGCTTTCGGCTGTGAATATGTTGCTGTGGTGGTGGAGACTTTGGGTTACGACGGTGTTGAAATTTTGATCAACGATTGCGAAGGCAATATTATTGTTGATTACTGAACTTTAAATTTTGTTTGAGTAAGTCGTGGACCTTTTCGTTGAACAGTTGCTTGAATTGGCTAGGGTGAAGATTTGTTTTTTTTTTTTTTAAATCCGAGAGTTGAGTGTCAACGCTACTGTTGGGAAACGACCTGGTTTTAGCGATTTTAAGTGGGATGTTAAGCTCCTTTGCTGTTTGTGAAGCCTTAAAGATAGTGTGTTCCAAATTGGATTTAGTCTTGCGTTTGATCGTTGCCAAAAAATCTTTATGTAGAGGAGATCCATTCGAGGTAATTAGTTTTGGAATGAGTTTGGCGGTTAGTAGGTCTCTATGTTCCTCTAGCGGTAAGAATCCGGATTCGGCATGAAGGTTAGGAATGGGTGTTGTACGAAAAGCGCCTAGTGCTATCCTTATTGAGGCAGTGAAGTTAGTTTTAATTTTGTTAAATTCACTCTTTGCACAGTAACCGTAGATTGGGAGTCCGTATTCAATTTTGGATAAGATTATTGCACGAACAAGGCTGGCATTGGTGTGAACATTGCTCTTTTTGCTGCAGAAGTATTTAATTATATTTAGACGTGAAGTTAGTCCATTTTTTAGTTGGATGTGGGAGCCCCATCTATAAGCTTTGTTTGAACGAAGTCCTAGGACTTTCATTATATCTACACTTATTGGTGTTAGGTTGTTTAGGTTTAAGGAGAAGTTTTTACGGCTTGTTTTTCTACATATGTGCAGTTACTGGCATTTTTGGGTTGAAATTTTATTGCCAGAGTTTTCAGACCAATCAATTAATTTGTCTAGGATTCTTATCAAAGCTGTCTGAATTGCGTTGGTGTTAGTGATTTTAGCTATTATGTGTAATAAGATCATCCGCATATATTCCATGATCAATGATTTTTTCACTATTGACAATGTTACTGACTATATTAAAGGCAATTATGAATAGTTTAACGGATAAAGGGGATCTTTGAGGGGTTCCGTTATCAAGATCCCAGAGTATTGAGTACTCATTGTTGACCTTGGTTCTGAATTTTCGGTGCGTTAAAAAGCTTTTGATGAAGTTGATGATTTTCGGCCAAAGTTTCCATTTTTTCAATTGTTGTACATAGTATGGTGTGTGCACCAATTCTTTCGAATGCGCAAAGTCTTTTGTATGTTTTACTTTCTTTATAAGAACTCAAATCTTTAATTCGTTACTCGTCAATAGGAAAATATTTTTGTAAGGAATTTGAACTTCAGATCCAAATTTATAGAGTCGGAATGCTTTTCTTATGAAAAAACTTCGAAAAACGTAAGCTAAGCACGTTGACTTAAGCGGTCTTTTTCGTTCTTTTGTGGCTTAATACATTGGTTGTGCCATTCAAAAATAATGTCCTTGCAGGAATAAGTCCGTTAGTACAGAATTTATGCCACTTTTAACTGTATGTATGTTTTTTGTATTTCAACATAAAATTTTATCAACAGAAAGAGAGCGTAGCTATGAGTCTGTCGCTGGACCTGTAGTTACCGTTCTGTTAGTGAAATATTTTTCATTGATTTTTCAAACTGTTAAAGTCGTTGTAGTTCATTGATCGGAACCAACGCAGTTGAAATTTTCAAAAAATCTAACCTAATTCGGCCTATGATCGTCCAGAAGTCAACCGTAACTAAGTAACTAAACTTGTAACAGGCAAACGCCGATTAGATTAACAGAGATACTTAATGCTCTGAAAATTGAGTGAAAGGCTATCTAAATTCACAAAAAAAAAAAAAAAATTCTCACCTCAAATTTCCCTTTAGCTCCGGATCATCATATTTTGTGCAGGCCAGGAGAAGTATTTCTATTCGATTGAAATAGCATATGAGTATGCTGTGAGAAAGAATCTGCACTCTCTGAGCATATTAAGACCATTTGAATGATTGGGTCAGGTCAAAGTCCTGGGAACCTCACTTTATTCCACGTCGAATTCACGAGGCAGTTGGATTTCAATCGGGAAGACTTATTCAAAACTATCAAAAACCTGGGACCATATTCTCCAGCTTACCTCCATACACCAATATCTCATATCGATTCCTGCACATAAACGATTCAAATGAGTACACATTCGACGACCACCACTTTCATAGAAATATCTTCAGGATTGGCAATTACAAAGTAACATGGCATACAAACAAAACTGAAGTAAATTCAGAAGCAAAAAAAAACTTTGCCTCAAGACGTCTGTAAATGCATTCCGGTTAAACTGATTGCCATCGAAAAATAATTACTTTGATTGATCTTATCGAGTCTTTCACAGAACTGTATCTACAATCGACCACATTGCTTAGTTTGTGTGCTGTGGAAAATAGTTTCCCATGTAAATCTATCTCTTGAAGTGATCCTCACTCCACTCCACACTTTAAGTCGGTTTGGTTGCAAGGTGGTTATGGAAGTATTGGATTGTTGCACTTGTCGCAACGATGCAACATGTCCACCTACAGCATAATCCTTTGCATATAAACAATGTGTAATGGAATACGCGCTCTAAGACGCCTCTATCCAATGAGCCACCAATGTGAGACTGCGTTTATAGTAAGTGCGTAGATCTTCGGGCTCAACTTATGGCATCTTACATAGGCAACCGGTTACTTGATGTTGTTGTTTAGGCGTGTTTTGCACCTGAAGAACTCTAATTTAGTTTAACTAGTCTTGGCCCCCGGCCACCCTACGACTTGCACTATGCCGCCGCCGGTCGTGTGGCTTTTTTTATGACATATGATGCGTAGATAGCGATCTCTTGTTGTAGTAGATGCCCGACTTGCCATGTGCTCGTTCTCGCTCTCTCCCCAGGGAGGTCTGATGAATATCTTACTACGGATGCTGTTCAGACTGGCAAAAATCAAGATTTTTTTTCTTAATAGTCTACGCGGTGAGTATGAGAAACGATAAAGCAAGTCGCTTTCAATCGCAAAGTTTATCAGATTTTATTTCAAAGATTGTAAGAGAGTATAGACTCTAGATCGAGGGACGATGGAAGATGGGACGCAACACGCAAGTAATTCTTTATCAGACAGCGGGCTGTTTGTAGTCTTCAGCTAGAGCAGTGGCTACGATGGCGTTCAGCCTGGCTTACGGTGTCAAGTAATGTATTATGCAAACTCCATAGGGGTATAACACGTTACATGTGATCGAACAGATGCGGTTTATGAATTACCAGCGTGCTTACAAAGAAGCTGGAGCGGAGTCAGCCCAAACAAAATGAATTACTGGGTGTTGGTTTTGTGTTGGTCTTCTACAGGGAAAATACAAATGATAGTGTAGTTTATAGCCGAGTAGCCTTGTTCTGGATCTTTGTAAAGTAAAAGGCTGAATATCGAACAACAACGGCGATGTATCAAGATTAGGATAAGGAACAACTTGAATAAATGAGAAATCGATACAGCTAGACCACTTTGACTTCTTGGGGATGCATAAATTAAATTATTACAACGCAACACAGCTGTATGGGTGGAAATTTATATTTTTGAATTGGGTAACAACTAACCAATCTAGGGACCCAACAGATTGCAAGAATCAGTGAGTTATTTCTCTTTTTTTCTTTTTTTCTTCGACGAAGCTATGAAGATTATGATCTGAGACTAAATCACAATCGCAGGTGTCCCTCTTTCGCTTTGTTGCCAAAGAAGATGTCGGCAAGCTTTCTAGTTTTAGATTTTTCCTTGAAGAGGTCAACCAATCAAAAGTTTTTTAAAGACAGCAAATTTTAATTGTTCCTCTAAAAGACCTGCTCTCTGTCGCTTCTTGAAAAATCTTGGTCTTAATGAACTTGAATTTAAAATGGTTTTTCTCTCATTTTCTAAAGCCGTGTAAAAATGAATTCATTTTGAATTTCGAATACAATCAAAATAAAACTGTGGAAAATGCGAATGATTCCGATAGAACACTACTTACCTGGTTAGGTTAGGTTTGGTTAGGGTATGTTAAAGTGGCTGTCAGCTCGGCTAACACACTTAGGCTAATGGATACCACAATGGATCTTATGTATCCTCATCTTTATTTGACCATTTTAAGCTTACAATGAAGTGGGAGAATCGATAGGGTCATTAAAGAGACACGAACCAAGGTGTATCCTACATTTGTGAACTAAAGCGGGGCATAAACCGAGAAGGTGGGTCCCCTCCTCCTCCTCATCCATATCGCTTATGAAAAATCGTTTGAAGTGACTCTTGGCCTTGCGGCATGTCTTCCAAGACAGTGTCCTGTAACGATACCTTTCGTCACACTAATGTGTTTTCTGTTGAGAGAGATCAAGTCGTTCGAACGCTGAAGATCTAGCTTGGGCCAAGTTTGTTTCGTTACGTTACACGTTAAACTCTTTGAATACCTACCAACTAATATTCCACCTCCAATGTATCTTCTACTCAGTCAACATACGCATGGTTAGGTCAGGTAGAATGAGCTGACGGTTGATCTTATTACCGTCACACTTAGATCAATGTATATCCATTTTCCATTGTGATACGCTGGAGTATTGTAACGTCCTAGAAACCTATGAGTTTATGTTTTTTCAGTTTTTAACCATTTTTTGGCCTTAATGAAGTTCAACAGGCTGTTTCTATGAGTGTCTGATCATTTTTCTAGTTCACTGAAAAAGTAATTGCCTAGAAATTTTTTCCTAATGTCGCAGATTTTTTTTTCTGTTGGAGGTTTTTAAAGTACCAGCTGGAGCAATCAATAATGTCGCAGATTGCTGGTCATTGACAAAGGAAGTGAGTGGTATCCTCATCATGTTCATCTTCGTCATTGCATCCTCTGCACAGGTCATCGGTGCAAAGACCCATTTTCTTTCTGTGGTAGCCTAGTAGGTTGGGTCCAGTTATGATACTGATAAGCATTCGTAATGAAGGTCTATTCAATGATAGCAGCTTTTCAGATCCGTTCTTATCGTATTTCGGTCAAAGTTCCTGGAAGTAACACAAGAATCTAGGCATTCCCATCTTTCATTGGCTTTTCGCATTATTTTGTTACCAATGATCTGTTTAATTTCACAGGGTGGAATCCTGATTGATTGATCAATGAGAGAAGGGTCAAGTGCTGATCCTTTTCTTGCTAGTTCGTCCGCTTTTTCGTTTCCCGGTATACCACTATGACCAGGAACCCAGCAGAGTCTAACGTTATGCTGTGTGCCAAGAACCCTTAGCTCTTCGCGACAGCAAGAAACAAGCTTTGATTTGACAAGAGTAGCAGAAATCGCTTTTATTGCTGCTTGGCTATCAATGAAAAAAGTGATATCAGCATGTGATAGCGCCATCATGGACACCTGTCTTGCAGCGTTTGTAACTCGGCTTGGAAGACGCTGCTGTGATTTGGAAGTCTGAATAAACTGGCTATGTTTAGGCTTTCTGAAAAGAAGTCCTCTTCCAAGTTCCATTTTTGAGCCGTCGGTATAGATTGATATAGACGTCTAGTTCAGGTAAGGTGTTTCATTCTCCCAATCCTGTCTATTGGGGAAATTGGTTGTGAAGGATTTTTTAAAGTCCAGGTATGGAGTTATGTAATCCGTGCATATATTGTTATCTGCGTATCGTGATAAAATCTGTGCGTGTCCTATTTAGCTGGTTTCCAGACATTACACTAATTTAGTCTAAGTGCGCTGTTTGCTGCCGCTTCTCGAACATAGAGATCAAGGGGTATCAGATTGAGGATTACTTCCAAGCTCGCGGTTGGTGCAGTTCTCATTGCACCAGTTACGCAAATACAGACTGGTCTCTGTACTTTGGTTAGGGATTTTAAATGCGTGGATTTTTCATCATAAGATAGGATAGGTCAAACAATGGCAGTATACATCCACAAGATGATCTTGGGATTTGATCCCCAGTTTTTGCCAAAAATCCTGCTGCACGAATACAGTGCTATCATGGATTTTTTGTGTCTTTCTCGTATATTGGGACCCCAATTCAGTTTTTTGTCTAAGATCACTCCCAAGTATCTGGCTTGATCAGAGATCTTAGAAGGAGTCTCATTTAGTCTTGGTAACGCAAAAGTAGGTATTTTTCTTTTATTTGTAAAGAGTACCAGCTCTGTTTTGAGGGGGTTAACTGCAAGACCGCATCTTATCAACGAACGCATACACATGTCGTCAACGAATTCTAATCCTCACGAAGAGTGTCCAATTCTGGGCTTTTAGTCGGTAGGGATAAATTAGAATAAAAAAGTTTCGTTCTTCTTCAACCTTGCTCTTCTGTGTTTCGGAAACTTGCTGAACTAGATCGTTGTTAAAGGGTGTCTCTTAGAGGTTTGGTTTTGAGTTGGCAGCATTGTTTCTAGTGATTGCCAGTTTGATAATTGGCGGTACGGCTTGAAAAGTTGTCGAAAACTGGACTGCCCGAATACGTTTCAGTTCAGCCAGCCCAAAATCATTTTTAAGAACTAATAGCATAAGAATATCTTTTATTTAAAACCAATATCGTGGCAATGAACATTATTTTTACGTATTTATTTGATTTTGAATTTGCATAACTCTAAAGCAACACCCTATGTTTGTTCCCTTATTGAATGTCGATGTTAGCAGATGACTATTCGCATTTCCTAATGAAAAAGCGAGAAAAAAGAACATCTTAGTAATGGAAAAGGAATAATTTAATTTAATAGCAAGTCAAACTTAACTACCTCAACCAGAAAAGCCGATAGTAGACTAATCACCACTCAATTACAAGGTAAGGGCAACTAATAACAGTAATTTGTAATAGTGATTGAAATTCAATTTACTTAAATCAACTTTATCCTTTCAGTTCACCTAAACAAGTTGTTAAAGATCTCGTTTCAACAGCATTTGCACCTTTAACACTTAAATTTTGCTTCTTCTATCACCAGCCACCATCATAACCCACTTAACAACTTAACATGGCCAACCATCGAAGACCGTTTCATTTTGACCACATCCTTAGCCATTCTACGATGCGCAGTTGTGTTAAGTTTGTCCTGTAGAATACAACTTCTTGGACTAATACCATGCACTCCTTTGAGCAGCTCTAACATGACGGTTTAATTTCTCCAGCATTAGTGATATCGTAGTTTCTACTGTCAGTGATAATTTACGTCAAACGAGGCAATAGTATGTATATAAGGAACACTTTAAATGAAAACGGGTCGATGCACAATCCTCAGAAGAGAAGAGCGACATCCCTACAAGAGCTTTACACAAGAAGAAGAAATTTATATTTACGTTTATTGATATCCACGCTTATAGATCCATTAGAGTATAGAGCTGATGCTTAAGAGAAGTGAATTGAACAACACACAGCACTTCCAATCGAAAACAACTTGATATGTAAGAAGGTATATGTCCAACAGATGGCTGGAGACTTACAAATAAATTTATTGCACCAGGATGACATAGTTTGTGTAATTATAACCGACGCGACGTACGAGTGTCTTCCCAATAAATTATGTTACCGACGATGCGACAGGTCAGGTGTTTCAATCGCCTTACAAGTGCAGGGGACTATTCGATTGATGTCACTAAGACGAAGCTTAGGTGCTATTAGAACCTTTCTTGGTTGATAGCTTCAATCTGAAGCCATTTTAGCCTCTTGAAAGAAATGTGTTCTCGGTTAATAGCTCATGAATTACAATCCGAGATCGTGTGCACGTGTGCAATAATATTCTCGGGAAGATCAAAAGTTCAAACTGATGGTGTGTTGTTAAATGTGAAAGCAATGCGGCAATGAAGAGGATATGCAAATGATTCGATGAATAAAATATGTGTAATGATATTTATATGCTTAGATATACTGACTCAAGTCCATGTTTGCATTTTTAAAGGCGGATGAAATAAAAATTGTGGTGTCCTCTCATTTGCATTATATGTGGTGTGCCAAAGGGAAGCGTGTGTTCTCATACTCCATTTTTACAAAAACAAGACAGTATGAATGTAAGGCGACATATAAAATACTTACCGACAACTTGTGACGTCGACAATCATAAATTTTTTATCTGTCAGATCTCTGCCTTCCTACACACACTTGTTAATCGATTTTATATTCTTTTTTTCCAAGTGCACAAGGCTCGTTATTCCTTGAAGCATTGCTTCGAAGACGCTTGAACATGGTGTTCTGTGTTTTTATCTCTTTCTATAATGACTTCTGCAATAAAATTGCACTTTAAAGTCTATAATTTTGCGACAGGAAAAACGCACATTCGTGATTATTGAACAGTGGAAGTTATCCAAGCTGGATATACCCACAAGCTCTATATTTATTGCAATTGGCTTGTGGAAATCGATTTGTATTGAGGCAATTACATATTCCTGACTTAAAAAGCTCAAGTTTATTCCATAAAAATGAAGTGGAAATAAATAGCAATTTACTTTGTCCATTTTGTAATAAATGTGAAGACACTAAGACTAAACTTATATTTTATTTAAATTAAATGTGACTTAGAAAACTCCTTGGCCATTAGCATAGAGAACAGGACCAGGCTGTAAAGTCTATGTTTTATGTATTTAGATTAAGTTAGATATTTTATTTATTCGATGGAGTGTTCATATTCATACGATATACAAGAGCTGGAGACTATAGTTTTATTATGCGTTCAACTGAAAATGGGTCTCAACAGTAGAGGCGACAAGATGCCTCCTTAGGTACATCCGCTTTAGGTAAAGATTTTTAGAAACTCACTTGGTAGTTTTCTATCTCCTCTGCTATGGGGCGCATGCTGGTTAGTTTTTGACCTTAGATTTTACGTACGCACTCAGGTATTTGGCGATATTATCGCCCGTCGAATATGGTTGACAGCTTGTGTAACAGAAACCTTTAAAATATCGATCTAGAAACTCGGCGAAACTGACTGGTTTGACTCAATTTGCAGTTTAATACTTAACATTATACTTCACTCAAATGAAGTCAAACACCTTACGGTCGTCACCAGTCATGAGCAATGGTCCTTTGGATCTTTACGGATATGATCAATCAATTCATAAACGTAAGTTATTTGGTGGAACATATTCTTCCGAAAATGAGAAATTGCTTCTTTCTTCAAATTTCAAAGAAAAGTGTGCCTTGAAAGTAATTGAACCAGCACACCGGCTTCAAAACGAAATAAAACGTTTATGGTATTGGTTGCACATAAAAGATATTCTAATGCCATCAAAGATTAAAAACGATTTCGAGCATATGATCAAATGATACGTAATATGGAAATTTGATCTTCGATCAATTTTCCCAATAACCTGACACCGTATATCACCGTATAGCGTTGTTCTTCGTTGAGAAGTTGCAAAACGTGCTGACCACAAATATACTGCCAGTTGCCAAATTGACAACCGCAAAACACAGTGCTGCCAACCAAACTTCTGGAAAAATATCCTTTATCTTTAGCTGTTCTGTTCACACCATCTGCCGTTCAAAAAAAGTTTTGTCTCCTCTAGAACTGTTGGAGTTGGAAACTGGATATGCCATTAGGTATGATGGCTCCTTAGTTCAATCTGAAGGAATCATTTACGGCCAACTTTCCTTCAGTTATGTCGCTTTCCATTGGACGAAAAGAACAGTCCAGGGGCGTCTTGGAGCATTCTCAAACCGTTTAATTGGTGCAAAAGGATTGCTTCTCATGATTCTGGGAAGTGACAGCCACTTCTCGATTTAAAGTGAGAATCTACTCGAGAAGCACAAACACATTGAACTAAAATGTCAAAAAGAAAATTTTGCTTTAGGAATAGTTTTTATGAACCAAAATTGTTTCACTCCCACATAATTTGTTAAAGTGAACAGAAATAGTTTTGGGTGTTCCATTGGTTTTTCAAAATGAGTGTTTTCCCAAGTAAAACCAATGGAAAGCGATATTTGCAAATCGTTCGCACCAAAGTCTAAACCAATAGGCCAAATTCAAATCTACTGGGTCGTTGCCAAAAGATTGATCTTCATTGACGATTGTCAAAGGATTTTTGTACCTACGAACAATCTTCCATATATGGTGACTGAAGTGACAGCTAACTCAGGGCTGTACTAATTCCTCTAGTTCCTTCGAGTAATATACAAGACTTTCAATCTATTTGGAACTAAATTCATTGAGTCTTGTTTGGGTTTCAGCACATCGCAATGTACTGAAACCTGGAACTTAAACAAGATTCGAGATTACTGCTGAAACACAAACCTCGAACTCAAACACTTTTCTGACGACCTGAAGCAGATCTTTGGCTGCCAGCTTCTCCTGCGGTTGATTCTGCCGACGATAAAATCTGTCTTGAACACAACTGTTCTATGAAATCAACAAGCTAAATGTTCCCCAACGTTAATGGGAAAGATACAACATTCTTGATATACTTTAATTGAAATTTCTGCAAGCCTTGGCGTTGATTGTGTACGAAGCACTAAAGTGTGAATTTTTGTCTTATAATGATCTAGAAATTTTGTGGATAGAATGGTAACATTGTAGAATTCTCCCACTCTACAGATATGATGAGGTCCTGCAATCATTAAGAACTGAAAAACAAAGAAAAGTTGCTACCTGGATGAATGCTATAGATTATAGAAGTATAGATTCTGTGAAAAACCTTTCTGACTGTCAAATCTGCAGGTTCAGTGTACAGACAAATAGACCGACAAATTGACAGATCGACAGACCGACAAATTGACAGATCGACAGATCAACAGACCGACAAACCTACGGACAGGCAGAGTTACGAGACCCACTTTTATTGGCCCGAGAGAAATGCTTTATTTATTGCTTCAGTTTAAAATTACCGATGAGTGTAAAAGTGGAAAGAAAGGTAGTCGCAGGCTATGGCTCTTTTCAAGAAGGTTGTAATATTTCAAAAATATAAATCATTCATTCGCGCGAATTTTTATTTTTACACCACACATCCATACTCCCTTGAGAAAATTTTTTCCGCTTCGCTTTTAGCTTCATTATTTTATCCGTGAGGAAAAAGCGAATCGAAAAAAGATTCACACGAACAAATCAGGAGAAAGTAGCTAAGAACAAAACAAACATTATGAAAGTAGATTTAGTTATTATGTGCGCATAAAAAAGTGGACTGAGTTTCCATCATCCTATGTCACGAAGTGGGAGACAACAGACAACGTGAGCTATGAATTCGAATCCATTGACAGCTGAAATAATTGCCCAAATTTTGAAGCTTTGTTTTTCGGTACCTTAAAATGTTGTTTCCTTCAAATAAAAAGAAACTAGAATATATGCATTTAGAGCATCAAATATGTTCTTAATCTTTTCTAAGAAGGAAAACTAATTTTAAATCCCGCATGTTCATCAGACTCATATAAATGCTGGTTCAAAATGGCAACAAAAGACATGGGCCTAAATTCTTTTCTTTTGTAGGTCTTAATTGTCTCTTCAAAGTGGAAACAAAACCCGTGGGTGTTATTTCCACTTTTTTGAGCAGTAAGGCCCACGGGTCTTATTGCCGCGAAGTTTATTTTACTGCATCCGGTAATGTATGTACATGTACATTGAAAACAGTAAAATGCTTGTTAAACCCAGTTACATTTTCATGCTTAAAAGTGATGTTCAGTGATTATCTACTCATTTGGGTGCATGCAAATTCATATGCCCAGCAAATCTATTCGATTATGTTCCGAGTGAATTGAGTCGGATGAACGAGAAATTCTCTTCAGGATTGAATTCCAATGGAGTCTCAAGAAACGTGTTAAAACATTACACATTCGCATCTGCATGCTACTGCATTCAACTTCTTGTTCAACATTTAATTCAAATGGGAAAAGTCAATGATGCTAAGCAAGAGAAAACTTATCAAAGAAACCAGCCTAAGCCGAGTTGATTTCAACGGAAAATACGCGTATTAATCGATAGATGGAGAAGACTGGGACCTGTATGGCCTAAGATCTCATAGATCGATGCATAAATCATATTGCTGGTGTGAAACGCATTCATAATCACAGAAAAGCCACTTTACAAGTTGGCTTTTGTAGCTCAAAATTATAGAGAGCAGTAGCAGGGAGTGGTTCTAGCATCAAATGTATATATATTGATGAGAAACCTGGATTGAAGAGGATTTAGTCACATTGTAAGTAATGACTGAGCAAACTCATAGGTGATTATTCACGGAAATCGTGAATGCAGTATCTAAACTAAGCCTATGTAATTAAATCAAATGATGTGTTTGAAGTCGTGAATACTAAGCTTTCTTGATCGATTATTACAAACTCGCAGTGTCTAATAGACGTCGTTTGTATAGCCACTTGAAAAACAGGAAGATTAAAGGAACGTGTTTAGTTAAAAAAGAGAGGCTTAACATACGGGCTGTTGACTAGTATTCAGCAGACAAGCGGATGATCCCTTGGATATCATGATGATACTTGCAACGCCGACAAGAAAGAATAGGAAGTCTTATTTGAAAGAAACTTTAAAGTTTTATTTATTTTATTAAAAAATTTATAGGTCGACAACTGTCAAATCTGCTTGGTTTTAAATGTTGAAGTTTTTTTATGTACGGATTGCAGTACAAACACATATGTAAATTGTGAATACCTGTCGGCTACTACTAGGCTTTTTCCATTACAAAAGCTATTATTTTGCAAAAGCTTCTTTACACACTAGGGTCTCGTGCTCTGAAAGGGTATCTCCAAAGTATGTCCTATATGGCGGATAGTGGTAGCTGTTACACTGAATTACCTACCGTAAAAATGTTACACAGTTGTTGTGTATTGAGGCTTTGATATAACAATTATCAGTTTTAAAGTTTTGATCATAATTTGATTATAAGTTATTCGCTTCTCCCTCTGACTATAGCGAACTTCAATCTGCTTGTTTATGGGCGGGTATACATTTTTAGAATATGATTTGTTTCAGGATGACTTAAAATATCGGCGCTACTGATTGAGAAAAAGTTCTCTCATAAAGCCTGTTCTGCCCATTTTCCCACAGATTATTCTTATAGTGAACATCTTTATGTATGTACATAAGACTGAAAAAAGAAAACAAAATACTTGAGGATTATGGTTGAAAGACAGTTAAATTTGTGAAAATCGATCGTTAAATTAATCTATCATTCACTACCAGATCCCAAAAATCTATTCACTCATTCGCATTGGCACTGAGTTCTAAATGTTTCCATATCCCAAACAAGCGCCATCTACAGTAGTTGTGGTTGCATATAGTTGCAGTCAAATCATAAGAATCTAATAACTCTTTGAACACTATAAGATTTCATGGTTATGATCACGATGATCACTGTACCACTTATCCTGCAAAGCAGTGCAACTACTGCTAATAGGAACAAACGGACTAACATTATTGCACTCCTAATTGAATGCCAATCAGTTAGATAATTTAATTTTATCTATCAACACAATTGTGCAGCTGTTCACCTCTAATTCGAAACCTTCAACGGCAAATAGAATGTTTCAAAGGTGATCTCTCTTCTTTATCTCCCTGTGGTCAAAGAGCTTGAGTCCATTTGAGAGCCACATCCACAAAAGCCGATAACCGAACCATGCTGTGAGAGATTACTTAGTGAATGCCGATGACTGCGACGTTTCAAATCTTCTCCCTCTGCACAAGGAATGCATCTCTAGAGACTGCAGTTAGACTTTAGCTTGCTCTGATTGCTTATTAAGATATGCAAAAGGACGCACACACTCGTCCAGCCATTCGGAACGATTTAATATTCAAAGTTCATCTCGAGCTGCAGTGCAGTAATGGCGTGTGAATCCATAGCATTGATAGAATCTACTGGAGCAATGGTCCTCGGCCTCTTGTCGGAATAGTCCAAAGGAATGCGTGACGAAGCATACGAATCTTCCAACTCATACCTGAATTTCTATGCAAAGCGAGACTATCAATGATATGCCCGAGGCACGAGTGGGTTTTAATAGGATCAGCCCACATGGAGTCGATATCAATGACAAAATACGCATAAATAGAAGAGGTCCAGACTTTAATGTTATGACGCTGTGCATAAATCATAGATGAAGCGATTTTTCAAACCATCGAACTTGGGTAAAGTGTTCATTCATATTCACAATGTTCTTCGGAGTTCGGGCTGGGTTTCAGGTTGTTTGGAATTTTAATTGGAGCACTATTCCAGTGAGTTGGTCACAGATTGGTCCTTTGGACTGGACCAATCAATGGCTATTAATCAGGCTTGCTGTGGGTTGATGCGGTAACAAAAAGAAAAATATCCAACTTGGAAGAGGTAAATCATCTGGCAAGAAGTAATAAATTCTACACATGTTTGCTGGATGATTTATGGTGAAAACTACACACGGATGTGTCCCCATTAGGATCTCATGTGAAACTTAGACTATGTTTCATGTGGATGCGAAGTGTTCCTTGACACATTCGATTAAATTGATAAGTCTGTCACATAATCAACTACAAGAGGTATAGAGATCATGTATAAGGTCCACACTCCATCGATCATCATCACCAATTTGTAAAAGCAAAACTTGTTGCATCTAATGGTAATCGCTGGTGTCAATCATGTGAAGATCTGCTGATTGTGCGATGAAAGTGTCCACGAGGAGAAGTGATTTACAAAAGAAAAAAGGTTTTTGTTTCTTAGGTCTTTCTCATGGGAACGAAAGGGGACACTTCAGTCGTTAGTTACTGCTATGGGCAAGTCGAAGCTTCATCGTTGTTGGGCACACACACACACATGTCTACGACTCGCTAGCAGGCTGCAACTATTCAGAAAGATGTTAAAGGGTCGTGACGATTTGAGAACTGAACAATATTTCTTGGTGTCTGTAAAAGCTTTCCCTTCAGAGGGACTGCGACTCCATAACTTCACTGTTTCTAAAAAACTATCTATTTGGTTACAAATCAAAGACTCTCATATATAAAGCTTGTTACGTAGATTCCAAAACTGCACCTCAACTGCCGGATATAATGCTCTGCTCCTGCGAAACTATTACAACATGGACACATATTATATTTCCAATTAATCATTCCCACGCATTTATGGATTTTTACCTTCAGACTTCATGGTGAATTTTTATTTTTCTCAATTAGCTCTGGTTGTCATCTTTGTCATGTTAGTAATCATTTCGAATTGTGTTCATACAACACAATCTGTCCAAAAATTACTTTCAAGTTCGTTTATTAAATTGACTGCGATTGTAAATCATAACAGAAGCAGTATATGTAGTGCAAAAACAGGTGGCATGAGGAGGCGTTTTACAGTGACACACGACCAACAACCAGAAGTTTAACACCATCATCGCAGTTGAATTAATAGAGAAGGACAATGATTTCCTTGCATAATTCATAAGTGACTTGTTGAACGTGGGATATTAGTCTTAAGTCTTGTGTGGGGCACAGAACCACGACACTTTTTAGATTAAAAAAATGAAAATCAAGTTGAATGCGATTGTGAAAGCATTCGTAGTGGTTTTTTTTAGGATCCATGGAAGAGCGTAATGCACAGACGATTGAAATTACATATGCAGGATGATAAAATCCTACGCAACTTTAAAAGCAACATAGCGCCTGAGACGAATTTTCAAAAAACCTGTACCATAATCCTACACACTTGTGATGTGTAAGACATATGACGAGGGTTATCTGAAGGTTTGAATGCACTTGTTGGTGTATTTTTACATGAATGCTTGACCCATAATCATTAAAATATTTACAACTTTCTTATTATTTGTGGTTGAAACATAATACGAGTAGTAATAGTAATCAATAATAATAATTTGATAGTTCAATCAACAATATGTTTACATTGGGTGTCATGTCTATGTATTTTTAATTTACGCGATCTTCAAGGGGTTGTGATCACCCTTAAAACGTTGGTCAACATAGTGCGGGTGTTAGGAAATAAGGAAAGGATAAGAAAGAAGATGCCGATGTACATCATTATTGAATTTCTGTGTATTGTAATGCGTGGGGAATACTGAGCTCGGTAAAGCATTCCACATCCGGATTGAGCGGCTAAAATATGAATTTCTGTTCTTCTCTGCGATTGATCTGTCATCTATCAATTTTTATACTATATTGTCG
Organism: Melanostoma mellinum; assembly: GCA_914767635.1. Classification (NCBI taxonomy): domain Eukaryota; kingdom Metazoa; phylum Arthropoda; class Insecta; order Diptera; family Syrphidae; genus Melanostoma; species Melanostoma mellinum. Next base: position 225,403,811 of record OU612059.1, on the reverse strand, counting down.
AGCAGGCGCAATGATGATTGAGGAGCACCTGTCAAAACATGGGAATTATGCTCAAGTTTGGGACGTAAGTACGCTTTAAAAATAGTAGCCAGATCAGGAGGGAATTTTAAGCATTTAGGGTGAACGTTAGGCTTAAGCGACAAAAGACAGCATTGAGTTTTCGAAGTACTGAAATCTACTCGCTTTTTAATATCCCATGCAACAATTCTGTCAAGGTCAGAATTCAATTAACTTATCATACGCAGCCGTTCCAGTTCCACATCCAGGGAGACGTGAAATTGGAAACGAATATCAGAAGTCGAGGGTTTAGTCATCAGCAAAACAGTTAAGAGAAGTTTTAGACAAGAAATCGTTTATGAAAATAAGAAAGAGAGTCGGTGACAAAGCGTATCCCTTGGACACAGCAGCATTTATGAAAGAAAATCATATATACCAAAAGCTCGCATTTTCGATAAGAGATCCTGATGTCCAAACTCTATCAAATGCTTTAGAAATAACAAGCGCAAAAATCTTACTTTCTCCAAAACAATGTAAAGGTTGGTTCCATTTTTCGGTGAGATATTACCTTTTGCTACGAAAACCGTACTTAAAAATATTTAATTAGTTGACGGTTAATCAATGTGTCCATGACCTTGGAAATAAGGGACGATAGTGCATTTGGAAGGTAATTAAAAGGGGAGGGTAAACTTGTATTCATATTTAAGAGACAAAAAGTAACAGTGGTATCTTTCTTAAAATTAATAAAAAGCTTTTAAAATGCTCATATGTGTTAATTATTAGCCCTATTTACTTTTATGAATTTATATTTTTTGAACTGAGTAAAGTAAGATGTGAGCCCGGCAAAAACTTATTGGTCCCCTTCATTCCCGTGGTTGAGAGAAATGCACTATTCAACATACCTCACCTTTTATTCAATTCATTTTGCTCTATGATAAGCGACTGATTCATTCGACTTAATTTTATATTTGCTCGGGTCTTAGCTACTGAGGGATAATGCAGCATCCTTATGATGAAAGACTTTTTGAAATCTGTGCTGTAGTTTTTAATTTTTCGTTCCCAATTCTGTTCCTGTGGGAATATGTTGATCAAACCTTAACAGGAACCGTTCCTGGATTTGATTATATTTACCGTAACGACTTCATAAAAATCCTCAGGGTGTTTTAGGAGTCTATACTGAACAAACAAACAAAAAACAATTACGCATCCGCTTTTATATAATAGATTGACATAAAATGGTATTTTTATATGTATTCGTAAAAACTACTAGTATACCAATATAACCTACCAAACCATAATCAACCGTTTTTTATTTAAAAGTTCCAAAAAAAAAAACCATCACAACCTCCACATAATGATAACCAATTTTGTACACTGATCTCCTGCCAAGCTCTCATTTCTATAATTGATCACATTCTTCTTATCCTCAAGTTTTCCAAGTGAATGCGTCGAGCGACATCTATTAGACAAGGAAAGAGCAAGTGATCGATCAACAATACTTACCGCTTGTGATTTCAACCTGATCGTTTGATTTAATTACACAGGTTTAGGCACTTGCAATGACAATTTTCCAAATGCAACATAAGTGTCGTCGTAAAAGAAATGTTTTAATCGATCAGCAAAAAGTTTCATTAATCATCAAGGAGTTTGTTCAGTATAATTACTTACAATGTTTCTAAATATTCTTCACTCCAGTTTTTCTCAAGGACCACTCCCTTTTGAATTTGCTGTATATATATACTCATGACGCACTAATTACAGAACCAGATAACCTAACAAGTAGATGAAGTGGCTATACTATTATTATAAATGTGTTTTCATCCAACATTATGATTTATGCATCGATCTATGAGATCTAAGTTTGTACCGGACAGAGTCTTCTGTATCTATCGATGGATTTGCGTATTTCTCACTACATGTGGGCTGGTTCCTTTGATGCCGCTCTCTTGCTTAACATCATTGGCATTTGCATTTGCATAAGTTGTTGGGTAAGCAATTGGATACTGCATGCAGATGCGGATATGTTATTTGTTTCACACATTTATTGAGACTCCATGATGGTATTCAATCCACTTGTTTTTTCAGAGTTTCTGTTTTATCCTACCTACTCAACTCACACGCCATACGAAAAGAGTAACTGCGTACTATTCTATGTATGAATTTTCAATCGCAACAGAAATTACTGCAGCAAATGCAACCACCCAAATGTTGTTGGAGTTCACTGAAAATCATGAATACTTTGCTGGCACATACATACCAATGGTATGGGAGATACCAATTTGCTTGAAAAACTCAATTTTCAAGGTAGTATTTGGTTCGGCCATCAATCTGTTACCAACTGAAACTTTGTATGTGTAACGAATACAAAATGTAAATAAATTAAATAAGAAAAACACTCAATTGGAATCAATTATTTTTCTGTTTTTAGTAGAAAACAATTTTCTTATAAATAAAAATAAGAACATAAACAGGGCGTTTATTTATCTAATCATAAAATCGACGCAACAGTGTAAAATATGAATACGATGCATTCAATAATGATTGAAACATTTCCAGTGACATCGGGTAGATGTTGCCAACTGTCATCTGTGAAAAAAAAACATTGGTAAATGAAATGATATAAGCAATGATTTTGAACAATTACTTTCAAATATTTAAACTTAAAGCTCAGTAATGAACAAAACAGCCTAATACTTGCTTATCTTTACCAACAAATTACGTAGTTTTGGGTTTCTGTGATCTAAAAATAAAAGGTATGTCCTGCGAAGCGGGTTTTGTGCAGAGTCACTCTGGCGTATGTGGAACATTTACATCAAATAAGTTTTCTATGAAACAGATATTGGGTACTATATTTCTTATTTCCATTTAGTGAAACGATAATTTAATAAAAGTGGTAATTTTTTTATCACAGTCTTTGTGTTCGTTTTTAGAGCCCAAAATTGCGAATGTAGTAAAATTGGGGATGTAGTAGGGGCTATTTAAAGCTAACAAAATTCTATTTTAAGAATAAAAAGACCTTCCTTCAATTTTTCCGAGGCTGAATATCTTTAATACCTTTTTTCCATTAAAGGCTTTTAAAATACCAGCTGGAGCACTCAGACCTAAAAACCGGTCCATTCTACTACCAGTTAGCAACCTTTTATTTGTTATAGCTTTCCAGATGTTCGGTAAAGCCAAAAGACGCTGCCATGAGCCTAAGTTACCAGCTCTCACCATGTCTGCGCCGAGTATCTGTAACCTCATGCGAGAAAAAGCAGGACATTCACAGACGAAGTGCTCAGCAGTGTCCTCATCCTCTCCACAAGATTCACAGAATGTGGTATCACTTAAGCTTGACACGTTTAAATGTTTGGTAAAAGAGAAGTGCTCGCTGGCAACGCCAATAAGCTTTCTACAGTCGTTTCTGCTACGAGCTAGCAAAAATGTTGTAGTCTTCTTTCTAGCTTTGGGGAGCATACTTTTGGTCTATCTGCATCCAATGGAGGCATGCCATCAAAGAGCTGTGCTCTTCACAGATCCAATCGTTGATTCAAGCCCTCACTGAGGACGCAGGCAGACCTAGCTATGGTTCAACAGTTATGCCGTGATGGCCCGGAATTCAAATGAGACTTATGGAATTTAATCTTCCGAGCGCTTTCTGAAAGCTCTTGCATTCCTGGATCACTGTCGAACTGGTTAGAGGGTTGAGGACGGCCTTAACAAACAAAGATACTTCTCCCCGTCCATCCATTGTTCGTAACATTAGGATAGCATACGCCTCCACTTGGAAAACAGATGCTTATGATCCCAGAGAGGTGTCCAGTCGTATGTCGTTGCTCTCCACAAAGGCACCAACGCCAGAACCCTCGTCGGTTTTGGAGCCATCTGTGAAGATTCGGTAACAGTTCTTTCCAGGCTCTGATTCTGGAGCGAACCAGTCTTGAACCGAAGGAAAGTTGACTGAGTAATTTTGACGCAGTTTGAGCCTTGGGATCATCGTGTCAGACGGTATAGACGTGAGTCAAAAGATATGCTACTTGCGAGTTTCTCAAAGCTTCAGTGCGAATTGTGTCAGAGACTACATCTCTTTAAACGAGAAATGGTCTTGAGAATACACCAAATGAATGATGTAGGTATTAAGGGGAGGAAGATTCAGCAGTGCTTCGAGAGCAGCTGCCAGCAGGCTGGGGAAGTCCTCAATAACACCTAGACAAATTGTTCTTTGAAGTTTGGTAAGCGACGCAATAACGTATTTACGCGAGAGCTTATTCTACCAAACAACTGACGCATAGGAGATGATTGCTCTTATCATAGCCGTATAGATCCAAAGGACCCTTTTCGGTGAATGACCCATGTCTTTCCAAAAGCTCCCTTATATTGCTAGAAAACTGATAGTGGTTTAGTAGTTTTAGACTCGACATATTTAGACCAAAGAATGCGATTTACGGTTATTTCCAAAGCGGCTACGAACAACACAGTTCATTCGATTAGTCCAATTTTTCACTACTTTTTGTAATGAATCTGGCTGTATGGCGTCAATGGTGATTTGAATTTTGGCTTCCAATGCTACAAAAGTTTCTGGTTTACCAGCATAAATCAATAACTAAACTTAGTCCCGTGAAAAATAATCGAAATGCGTTATGGAGTATGAATGAGGGAGGAGGCATTGTTAAGAGGTTTGGCTATTTTCTGGGAACCAAACGTGTTTAGACCCATTTCTTTGTATCTTTTATTGTTTTGAATCGATACAAGTAAAATGAGTGCTAAAATTTATTATAATGACCGCAAAATAAACGAAATGCTCAGAAGAAGAAATTTGTTTTTTTTTTTTTAATTATTTTCCACAATTTGGAACAGTTTTCTGGCTTTAAACGATTAAATGAGAATTTCAAACCTTGCTGAACAGCAATGTCAACACAGTTTGACATTCTCAAATGTCAAACCATTATCAAAAACCATCGAAAGTTCTCATCCTCATGCAACTAGAACATTCAGCCCTATTATCGTAAGAAATCGGAACGAAATTCATTCTGATTTGTACGAAATGTAAGATATTTGTATTATGGTAACGTTCCGATTGCTTAATCGGACATACATATCTCCGAAAAGAACGAAACAATGCGATGAAAATGTCAAACTCACCGCAGCGCGTCTAGAATTCATGCTATGCATGGCGATTTCTTGGTTTTCTGTTCTATCCGATGCCTCCGACAGCAAAGTTGTCGCGGAAGGGTTGTTTTATGTCACCTACATGCGTCAGTGTTTCCTTTACGAAACGGATACCATAAACAGAATAAATGTTACGATCGGAACTTCTCTACGATCGTATGTTTCTCCGATCTGTTACGATGATAGGGCTGATTACCTTATGTCAAACCTAAAGCCTACTTGTTAATGAACCATAACCACAGAATAGAGCCTGAGAGTAAACTGTGACAAAGTAAAGACATTGGTCAAAGTCGACTAGCTTTGTGAATGCAAAATGCACTAAAAATGTAGTCAACCCTAAAATGTCAAAATAAGCACACAAAAACACGAAACAATTGCGTTTTGGGAACTTTAAATAATCTTATCTTTCAAATCAAGTAACTTTAATTACATATCCCTTCACTGCTTTCAATTTGATAAAAATTGTCGAAAAAATTTCACTTTGCACTTTGTAATTTTTCGTGTGTTTATCCAACAGCTGATTCTCAAACGTCAGACTTACTTTGTAGCTGAAATTTTTCAACTACGTTGAAGGGGAAATTTCAACTCGTTTTGTAGTCGATTCTAACCAATCAGAAGAGTTCACTACGTAGTGACTAGATTTCTGAATGCCACATTTTATCTGCAAACTAAGTTCGAACGGGAACGCATAACCGGGAATCCACATCGCCATGTTGTTCTTGGTTGGTTTGAATTCAATTTCAAAAAATTTACGTTTTTTCGGTATTTTTGTGCTTGTTACAGTGAAGAATAAAGAAACTTCATTCAGAACTGGCGTACTAAACATTTTTTAATATCAAACATTGAAACTAAATTGCGACCGGGTATATCCATTAATTCAAATAAGACGCTTACTTGACTTGACTCTGTGTGTTCTCTACTCTGTGACCGTAACCAAGAATATTCAAGTCTTTATTCCTTAATTACGACTAATTGGCAGAAATATATATTCTTCTCCGCTCAGAAGGGGTATACAGGGTTGAGTTTGAGGTAAAAACATTAACTGAAATCATTAATAAAGTTAACTCAATTTCTTGATGACTTACCTCGCAAGGTCTTTGCGCTCTCAATATCATCATTAGTAAATTATTCTGTACAGGCTTCTCGTACAAGAACCATGCCGTATCGTAGGCAGCATCTGCAACTTTTCCACTCTAAAGTACTTATGGTAAGAAATCTCTTCAAAAAATCTTATCAGAGGTGCAAAAACGTTACCTCTTCCGATAGCTGACTGGCATACCAATACAACGTCAATATTTGAGAGAATATCATTGTTATCTGTATACAAGCTATTGACACTTGAGCTGTTGTTTCTGCCTGAAAGATTAACCATTAAAAAGTAGTTTTTTTTTAAAGAAATTTTACTAACAATATTGATTAGAAACAAAAGTCCACACAATAATGCTCCAAAACAAATGAATTCAACCAAGAACACATAGGTAGTCAAGTCGTTAATGATGCCAACATAGCTGTTCAAAAGAAGCCAAGTTATTCAAAACGATGTTCCATCCGAAATAATCGGAAAATCTCGAGACAAACGAAATTAGTAAACAAACAATTATCCTTTCGGAAAGCGCTTATTCAAAAATTTCGTGTGAAACTCTCAAAAGCTTTTCAAATTTCGATCGAGTGAAAAGTTTCAAACTGAAATGTTTATCGAGTAAAACTCACACTAAAGCTGATTATATGATTGCAATTACTTGACTTACTCAATTATAGTCTTCTGGTATTTGATGCACCATTTGATTTCAATTCTAACCCAATCCTTCTCGCTGTTCACTTCATTTAATGACCTCAAACGATGTTGTAGAACTTTGCACATTAAGATGGCAAACATTATCAATGAGACAACCAAGCTTCCAAATGGGATGTACATAAAGCATCCAATTGGTGTAATAATCGCTTGAAAAACGTAAAATATATAAAATGTGGGATTTTTTAACTCATCTACTCCGGGAATATGACTTCCATATGGCAGCACTTTGTTGAAACAAAACAAAACATTGAAAGCGAAAGTAAATAAAGAAACAAAACATTTATAGAATTTCTCGTACTTCGTGTATCTGCGAATATGGGATAAACACAAAATCCCAAAACTGTCATAAGTCCAAGAGCCATATTCATAATGGCCATAACTTTTCCAATTTTATTTGTTTCTTGCAACATGTCGGTGATGACTTTATCTCTGCTGTTCTAGAACAGAATATTAAAACATAAGACATTTCGTTAAATTGTTTTCATTTCATTTTAAAAAATCACAAAGCTTACTATTGAAACTTTTAAAAACAAACAACAATACACATGACACTTAGTTTTCTATCGCAGCTTGTTTCATTTCTAGACAAATTGATTGCATTTTTTAGAACATAAGAATAAACAAAGACAAGGACCTCACCACGATCTTGCGAGGGGAATTATTTTATTATTATTATTATTATTATTATTTATTGAAATATACATGAAATGTACAAAACAATACTTAAAAGCTAGTAGCTACCAGGGCTTTTAGCTGAGTTTAAAAAGAATAAATGTTAAATAATTTTATAAATGTTAAAAATTTTTAAGATTTTGAATACAATTTTTATGTTTTGTTCGGAAGGAACTAAAAGGAGGTTTTTTAAATTGTTATTGAAAAGTCTTTTGCAAGTTCCGTTGACTTTCGCGCAATCCGTAGTTAAATGGTTGATTAATGGCATGTGGGTGGCGGGTCATTGTTAAGTAGATGGCTGTGGGTGAGCTGGGTGTGTCCAATTCTCAATCTGATGAAGCATTTGTTCATGTTTCCAGAGGTAGTGGTTGGATCTGGGAACTGGGTTGCGATTGTGATTGATGGAGGAGTAGTGGTGGTGATATTGGGAACAAACTATTAGTTTCCGATTATTCAAATATGAGCTAGTCAGTTTCGAGACATCTTGTTTTGTGGGCTGATTTAGAGATACAGCTTGGTTGTTGTTTTTAGCAGTTAATTTGGTTTCTCGGTCTGTGTGTTCGTTTCCCTTTACGCCGGTGTCCCCTGGCACCCAAAAAATCCTGAGTTGTTCTCCAAGTTTTTTATTATTTTATAATTTGATCGGTTGTCTATGTTTTCGATGGCAGCTAAGGTTGAGAGACAGTCCGTGCATTTCACTGAGTTTTTCTTGGATTTATACGCTATTTGTGTGTAGGCTTTGAGAATGGCTAAGGCTTTGTCAGAGAAGATTGAGAAAAACGAAGGTAGTTTTCCTGCTGAGAGAAGATTATTGTTAGAATTAACAACAGCGAAAGAAGTTCCTTCCTCGCATTTAGAGCCGTCAGTGAATAGGATACTCCAATTGTTTTAAATGAAGGGGCTCAATAATTCGTTAAAATGTTGACGAAATACCACATTGAGAGTAGAAACTTTTTTAAATCGAGCAAGGTCCGTACTAATAGATTCCCTTAGAAATAGCCAAGGAGGATGATTATTAAAATCTTTTTTCTTAATTTTAGGTACAAGGCCAATTTTTCTCGCAAACATTAGAGTTATATAAGCCGAGTTTCATTGGGAATCTATATTTACTTATATTCACTTAACCAAAACATCGCAAAACATCGCCCATGGAAAAACAACAACCCCTAAGTGAACAAAAATAACTCAGTTACCTAAGTGAACAACAGGGATGGTTGGTAAATGGAGTTTGTGGAAGTGAACTTGGTAAGTGAATATAGCCCTAAAAATCGTTTCATTAATACTCGCAAGTTAAGTGAATATAAGTGAATATAGAAATTCCCAATAAAACTCGGCTATAGAGAGCTGATGGTTTTTTTGGTGTCTTGAACCGTTGTAGGATTTTGGCTGAATCGGAGAGAATCGAGGAGTCATACGAGTCAAGAATTTTGCCTACAAGTCTTGCAGTAAGGATTTCTTTTCTTTCCTCGATTGATGTAAAACCTCCCTCTGCGGGCTCTGCGAGGATATTCCTTATTGGACTGGTTTTTAAGGCTTTGAGGCTAGTTTTGATTGCAGTGTGATAGGATGATTGAATTGGTTGTATGTGAGATTTTGCACATTTGCCATAAATGATGAGGCCATAATCTATATTTTTGATAATATGATTTATTTTATGATGTTGATCAGAGAATTGGTATGAGTGAAACTATTTTTTGAAGCTAAATATCTTATGATGTTAAGCCTGGTAGCTAGGTTTATACTTAATGCTAAACAATGTTCCTTAAAGCTAAATTTACAATCAAATATAATTCCGAGTATGCTTAACTTATTTACAGAAAGGATTGTGAAATTATTTATCTTAATAATAGGACAAGAACATGTCAGGGAAATTTGAGCTCCAGAGTAAGAGCACCAAGAGTTGATTCGTTCATTCGAGGATTTCTTTGAAGGAGTTTTCTGTGCGATTATTGTCTTTAAACTTTGAAAGTATGTAAGGATCGTCTGCTTATGATCGTCTATTTTAAAAATGCGTTATCAACTTATAAAAGTAATTGAACGGTTGTTATATTAACTGGGAGCCCTCTGTAAAATACTTAGGAATCACACTAGACAAAAAACTAACCTTTAGTGAACACACTTCAAATACACTGAAAAAAGTCTCTATTGCGATCAGGATATTCTACCCCCTTATAAATCGGAAATCTTCTCTTTCAAAAAATAATAAAATTATAATACTAAAATTGATTTTCTAGGCTATTCTACTCTATGGATGCCAAGTATGGGGAAAATGTGCAATGTGTCACCTAAAAAAATTACAGGTGTCACAAAACAAAGTTCTTAAGATGATGCTAAGCTTACCTTGGCATCACTCTACCTTAGATGCGCATCAAAAAGCGAATGTCGAATTGATTTCGGATATAATTGAAAAGCTGAATAGACGCTTTATAGAACGCTGTACGTTTGCCGATAATCCTCTAGTAAACGAAGTAAGGTTAGATTCCTGATTAATTATATACTAACTTGATTATTTACATTCTAATTTGTTGATTTCAAATCTTAATTTATTAATACACTGTTTATCATTTCATAAATTTATTCGTTTGCTTATTTATTTCATTTGTTTACTCATTTGTTAAATTATTTATTTGTTAATTATTTTATTATTATAATTATTTACTGTATTTATCTATTAGACTATTTATTTATTTCTTATTTATTCATTTCTTTATTAATTTATTTATTTATTTATTTATTTATTTATTTACTTATTTATTTATTTATTGATTTGCGTATTCATCTTTATCTATTTTTCCTAATTACTTATTCATTTATTTGTTGGATAACTAATTCTTGTAATAAGTTCTGTTAATTTTTGTGAATTTATTGTCATGCTTCTTTTTTGTTTTTACTGCTCACTCCTGCTTAATATTTATTCATTTATTAAATATTTCATTTGTTTTGTAAAAAAAAATTGTCATTCCTTGAGTTATCAAGTCAGCATCCTCTGTGCAATATTCTTTAATTGAAGGTTTTTGTTCGTGTTTTCCTTCTAAACTCAAATCATTACTCTCATCGTCTTTTTTTTCTCTTAGTCAAAAATACTGTTTCAGAAGAAATAGTGGAGGACCGTAAGCTTTTTACCTAGGAATCCAGGGCCAGTCCATGGATTTTCATGAAATTTTCGGAAATGTGTTTTGGATGGCGTATAGAAAAAAGTTAAAAAATAAAATTTCACCGCTCTCAATTTTTTAATTATTTTTAAAATTAATTATTAACTTTTAGAATTTAATTTTATTTATTTAGGGTATTTTAGATAAGGTTTTCCAAAACGTAAGGATGGATAGGTTTGGTTAAGACAAAAAAAATTGTATGAGAGGGGGGGTCTATATCCCTCCGTGTAGGCGCGAGGGGCAATTTTATATGAAATTTACTTCATTTTTTAAAAAACTATTAAAAATCAACTAAGCCACTTACATTCTCATACTTTAGTGTTTTTGAAAGCTATTGCTTTGTTCTTTAATAAAAGTTTTAATTTGAGTTCACTTAATGAAAAGTTTTGGAGAAATCAATCCTCAAAGTCAAAATTTTGAAAAAAGATAATATTTTTTCTTAATTAATTTTTTTTTTCATAATTTTGCCCCACAAATGGCCATTTTTTCTTTTCATGTTCAATGCTTTTATTAATATTTACTCAGAGCAAAAAACCGAACAAAAAAATTTTTCTTGGTTTAAAAGAAATTAAAAAAAAACGAAAGATACTTTTTTCCAGAAAACAAAATGTCGTTAATTTCCTGCTAATTTAACTTTTTTCCTTGAAGTGAAATATGAAATGTGTCTCAAATAGCATATAAAACAAAGTTAAAAAAAAAAAAATTATATGATCTTAATTTTAATATAAATTATAAATAATTATTAAAATTTTAGAGTTATATTTTAATTATATTAGTTTAAAGTTAAATTTTAAAAATTCATCGACACCCATTGTCAGCTTCAGAGTGCAAATCCGGAAAGTATTCAAAAGCTCCGATTGTAAAAAATGTAAGCTCTGTATCATACAAGGAATGTGAGGCGATAGTACAAAACTTTGGTCTGTTGCACTATCTTCAACAATCTTCTGAGCACTTGGGAAAGACTCAAACATATTGTTTTGCAGATAGGTTGACCACAAACGAAGTTTTGCGTGAAATGCTTTTACTTTATATTTGGCAGTTAAAATATTTTCTTCTCTTCCTTGATGGTTCTTGTTTAAATTGTTAAGGTGCCTTAAATGATCTGCCAAAAATGCTAATTTCAAGAGCCAGATTTGCAGATTTGCATTTACAATTCGGCTCTCAGTTCCAGAACTTTTGTTAATACCTTTCATTTGGATAGCCACCTGACCTCCGTGTTATAAAGGAGATTTTGATGGAGCGAGCCCATATCTTCACAAACGATTCTGAATAGCCATGTTTGCAAAGCTTAACTTTTGGTAGAATTCACAATTTTTATTACCTCCATGAGAACGTCATTTAAATCAGAAGGTACTACCTTAGCAGCTAGAGCCTGTCGATGAAGCAAACAGTGTGTCCAGAATATGTTTGGCATTATCTATTTTAATTTTGCCATGAGTTCACTGCTTTTGCCATTCATATAGCTTAAGCGCCATTGCTACAAATTGCGATAAATTTTTTCAGTCAATGTCGTAGTTACAAGTGCTTTCCAAAAATATATCGTACAAATACTAGCCAGTAGTGTTTGCAGGATGTGCTTTGCAAAATAAGATTTCTTCCGTGATACTGTCATCTGCTTCCAAGCGCACAAATACCACAAACTGTGCACAGTCAGAAACATCTGTAGATTCGTCAAACAGTAAAGCAAAATTTTGGATGTTCTTTAATTTTTCGACTGCTTGTTCTGCGTGAGCACATTGAACATGTTCAAGTAAGTGGGTGGCACGCGCGTTGTGCTTTTACCGCCGCAACGACAATGCGGTGTGGCAACGTCGCCATTGCCGACGCAGTTAAGCCCGCGTGAATAATAAATAAATGTACCAAAGTTTGATTCAATTAAGTTATTCTTTGGGGTGGCCAGAATATTTCAACCTGTAAAGGTTGCGAAATCAAAAAGATTGAAAACACTGGTTTATTAGGACAATACAATATAATTCTATAGCTAACTGTTATTTTGATTGGGTAGATTTGCAATCATATAAACGAGATAGTCGCAAAAAATTGTTTCCATGGAGGTCCTGCGCTTTGAAAAAAACACTGCCCACGATGACTCTTTCGAGTGAAAATTTTTTTCCAAACTACTTTTTCAAGCGTGTGTGCTGCCAACATTCGACTATATCGACGATTCTCGATTGCATCAAGTTACGTACTACCACGCCTGAGTTTTCATATAAAGGAAATTTACCTGGGGCCGAATCACCGCACACGTGATCGAGTAATACATACGTGTTTTTGGTATTTCTTCTCACGTTATCGAACACTTAAGTACCACAAATCGATATTCCTTCATCAGAGTTTTTAGCGAGATCACGTCGATGAATGAACAGCAAGTTGGTATTGTCTTATACAGAACGAATTTTGAAAGAAAAAAAGTACTCACTCACTTGATCACTAATGAGGTAATTCGACCCATGCATAACAATCGAAGTATACTTCGTATTTTTTAGTTGGTTTTTGTTATTCTGTGAACGAAATTCAAAATCACTGTCGAAAACTACAGTGGCTTAAAAAACCCACGGACTATCAAATCATTTATTTTAAAACTTTTTTCATATTCACATATTTAACACACGCTGGCGCTGGTGAGGAAGATATTCAGTTTATTTTTTGCACAAGAATTATTTTTAAAAGTACAGCCATTGAACAGAAACCATTTCAATACTTTGAACATTAGTCTCATATGCAAGTGTACTCAACATCCCTAAACCAACTAAATAAGAGTTGAATAAAATGTTAGTAAAATAACCGTGAAATGTTTTCCAAGTGGATTATTAGGAGTGTTGTTACTTTGTGACATATCTACTTACCAAAAGCGATTTATAAAGTTCTATGAAATCACTCAGAAACTTTTCATACTTAGACTTCTGCATGACCATGAGATATCCTCTTAAAACAGTGTTGAACCAAAGGACTAACATGTACGCATTTCTTATGATGATATCTATAGCTTCTTTCGTCACGGACATGTAAATAAATTGTGTGATATTTAATATTGTCGTTAGCGAAAGCGAAAAATATCTCCTCCAATTTCGTTCATAGATTAATCCCCAATATTTGAGAACACGTATGCTCATAGCCACCATTGGGATAGCAAGGATTTCTTGAAAATCCAATTCCTTTGAATTCTGTTTCTGCATGAGACTGCTGTTTTCTTAATCATACTGCAGTGTGTAAGCTTGATCGAATTAGAAGTACTAAGATCCGTGGAAGCCTTCATGTCAAAAGTACCATCTTGGACAAAATTCAGCACGACCGGCTCAGTTGGTATTGTCATGTTCAAAGGAGAGATCCGCAGAACCCCGTCAAAAAGGCAATATCGTACAACGTTTCAACAAATTCGCGACGAAAAAGAAAAGGCAGGCCAAAACACTCCTGGTACAAGCAAATGCAAAAACAGCAGCATTTGGTTGGCCTCAGACATGGAACAATCCAAAACCGGGAGGCTTGCCGACGATTTCTGAGGTCAACGCGGCGTACCCCACAGGCGGATCACTAGTGTGAAGCAGAAAAGTGGGAGAGTTGTGATCGCTTCAAGATCACTACTCGTAACGCCGAAAATGAAAAAGAAGAAGAAGAAGAAGAAGTGTGTCTTAAAATGTTCAACTTTATATTAACGATTAACGCATATAATATGTACTGCGGTTAACCAGAAGATTGATATTGATTGCTTAACGAGCTGTAATATGCAAGTCCTTCAGTTGTTTGCAAAAAAAAAAACGATTTTTTTTCGGTAAAAGAGGACTACCAACGTTGCACTGAAGTGATTCAGTTCATAATTATTTAATTAAGAAAGCCTTATAAAATAGTTTGGAAAGAGGATAAATTATTAAATATGATAAAATTCTCGATAGACTTCAACCTTCCATCTAGGACAGCTGCATATAAATATGCTCTACCCTTATACAACTCACACACAGTGTGTAACCGAGTGCTTATTCAATAATTAAAGCAGCCTAAGGATAGGTGAATTTTCTTTTATAGATGGGACTTTCTTTTCATTATGTCAATATTTTTAATTTCTTTTATCAAGACTTTTGAACTGTTACAACCTTACTACATATACTCGTCCTCTTTGTAGTCAACAATACAGCGATTGTAACCAATAAAAAGAAAAAAGAAAACGATAGCAAAGCTTTCTTAGAACTAATCTACATAGCAATTCGAAAGCTATGTCTTTCACTACTGAGACGTCTTTGAAACATATCAAACTGGGATACATATAAAGCAAATAAGTTCCTAAATTGCTCAGCTTAAGCAATTCTTCTCTCAAAACCTAATAACACGTTTGATGTGCTTATAAGATCCTTTCATATCCGTACAAGATTCAAACGTCCGCATTTGTCTGCAATTGTTCACAAATTCGAATAAGAGTCCACAAAACGTCTATTCAATCCCACAAAAAAAAACTGTTACAATAATTGCGAAAAGTCGACTAAAAAGGAAAATCGAAAAGTCCCAGAACATTTGCAAATATCCTCTTAAGCCCGCCAAAAGACGTGTTTGTCTACAAATCTACAAAAGGCTGCAAAATTTCACAAAAAATCATCGTTTAATCGCAAAAGCCTGTAATGGTAGCAAATGCATATATAAAATTTGCTCGTAGTAGTTCGCAAAAACCTGTAATCGTTCGCAAATATTTATTTATTTATTTATTTAACATCAGTTAGAGATCAACAACATCTTCAATTAGACTAGCGAAATAAAAATGATAAATATGATTATAATACAACTTAATATAATACATATGGATACTTACATATATGAAATATAAAAAGCAAATTTAAAAAATACAATAGCAAGTTATTTTTTAATGATTTAATTTTAATATTCCACAAAAATCACGCAAATATCCGCAAAATCGTGAAAAAGGTTGCAATTGTTTTCAAAATTCCACATCTTTGCGCAGTTGTCTGCAAAACTCTAACATTTGCCATACTAGTCCATGAAATTTTCAACTGTTTGAAATTTGGGACAAAATCAATTCGGTACTGGTGCAAGGGCGTAATATGAGCATGAAAACATCAACATAAAAGATGGAACAAACAGTAGAAGTAGATAACTTACGAAATAATAGCAATTTTTTCATTTAAATTAGGATTCCACGAACAAATGAAAAAGCTGAATAAAACCTTAACTAATCTAAAAAAAATCTAATCAAATTGTTTCCTGTGCATAAGCGACTTTCCCTCATCACACAGAACTTCGCAGGATTTGAACATCACGACACTGTGTTAACTATACAAATTGACCTGCAAGCTGCAAAGCGTTCATCTTGCACAAAAACTGCGTGTTTCATTCCCAATTTTCTCAAATAGCAAAATATTTCCTTGTCATTTGATAGGACGCTGTGCAGCAAAAGCGGGCTCCGTTTTTCAACAGATTTTGAAGCCCAAAAAAGATGTTTTCGTTCTAAACTAATAAGTAATTAAATAAATAGGGTGGCGCAACAGAGCGAAGAGCCCCGAGAACTAGCGCATTTCTCACAACCATGTCTTGTGAGGGAATGGAGGGAACCTACAATTTTTTCCCGAACGGCTTTTCGAGAAACTGCTTTTCATGGCAATGAATTTAATAACGGAGGACTTCCCGATTCCAAAACCAGTAAAAACAAATTTTTTCCAAATACCAGTTGTGTTTCAATTTCGAAAAGTTTGGTTGTGTGTGTATCGCTAATGGATTGCCATATCTTGATCGTGTAGCCCCGGGGTTAACTAATATTTTCATCCCCTTCGATCGGAATTCTCTCCAGCTTCAAAATGACCTCGATTCATTCGTCTTTTGGTGTTCTTAAAACTTCCTTGAATTAAACATTGCCAAATGTGAGAAATAACTTTTTCTCGTAAAAGTAATAAACCTCCCCCCATATCCTACCATCTTCAGAACATTTCCATAAACCGTGTGCAGCTTATCCGAGATTTAGGAGTTCTCTGCGACAGCGAATTAAATTTTCGTTCTCATATTGACGAGGCAATATCAAGAGCTAATTCCACCATCAAAAGATGGTCCAAAGAGTTCCGCAACCCCCTTGTAGCAAAATCTCTCTATATTGCCTATGTTCGCCCTCTCCTTGAGTATGCATCGCAAGTATGAGCTCCGTATTAAGCGGTTCATATTTCAAGGACCGAAAGTGTTCAACGTCGTTTTCTGCTCTTTGCCCTTCGGGATCTCTACGACATAAGAAACTTTCTCACCCTGCCTCCTTACCGCGATCGTCTTACAATCATTAATCTCCACTCCCTAGAAAACAGAAGGAATGTCTTTGACATCATATTCATTCACCGACTTTTTACTGGCAACACTGACTACTCCCTCCTTTTAGACCTTATCTCTTTCAACACTAATCCCCGAAACGTAAGATCATCCCGATTCTTTTTCCTTCCTGCTCATCGTACATTCTATGGTCTCAACGAACCCTTAACCCGCATGATGAGTAAGATAAATTCTGTTCCTTTTCTTTTCGACCTCAATCTTCAAAGTCCCTGTCTGAAAGTTTTCCTGTTAAACCGTTTCTCATCCTTGTAGTTTAATTTGTTTTAATTAGTTTTAATTAGTTTAAGATTAGTGTTTAAGTTATTTTAAGCGTGTATTAAGCTAATAAATGGGGCGGTAGCCCCACCAAAATTTAGTTCTTACCTAATACCAACTCTAGAAATCACAGTTTCGAAATTTAAATATTTAACTCATTGAAAATTGTGTTTGTATTTAATAATAATTTATTCATAAAAACGTCTCAAAAGTGTAAAATAAGAATACGTTGTATTGAGAAGAGACTGAAACATTTCCAATGTCATTGGATAGACATCTCCAACCAAAATCTGGAAAAAAAATATTTAATTCAAAGAGCAGTTGAGAATGTATATTAATCTAACAAAATACTAGAAACGTAAGTAAGTGTATATTATCTAATCATTATCCCTCATCTCGTATGTGATAGGAGATGCATATGCAGCATATCGCCACGTTTTCGTTTCATAAAAAAAAAAAACATGGTCTTACCGCACAAGGCTGTTGTGCCCTTGTTATAAGCAACAATAAGGCCCTTTTAGTCTTTAAATCAAAATCGAACCAACCACTATTATACGCCGCAGTAGCAACTTCTTGGCTCTTTAAAAAAAAAAAAAAAAAATTAATCTCTGATCAAATAAATTATGAGTAACTGACACCAACCTCATAATGAAGCTCATTTGCATACCAATACATTGCTGAAATTTGTGCAAGAATCATGACAATGTAACCCACAACAATTACTATTTCTCCAACGCTCGAAACCTAAAATATGAAAATTTTGTTTTAGTTTATTTAATCCTTGCTGATTATTGCAGCAAGAAACCATATTGAGTAAGAACAGCAAAGCGCACAAGAGAGCTCCACAGGTCAAAAATTCCGCCAAATAAACATAAGTTGATAGCGAGTTTACAATATCAACGAATCTTTAAACGTCATAAATTTTCATTAGATGAGGATAAAATTAGGTGTGAAAAATATCAATAACCTGATAATTTGTTGTTGATACTTGATGCACCAGACCACTTCAGACCAAACTTCATCTCCTTTCAAATGTTTCAGATTATCCAAGCGATTTTGCAGAACTTTGTTCATCAGTACGCTAAACATAATAAGGGCAACAACTAGATTTGTGAAAGGAATATACATGCAGCATCCAGGAATGGTGACCAGGAACTGAAAAGTATACAAAATCTCATACCAAGGAGACGCATATTTGTCTATACCCGGTATGTGAGCCCCATACGGCAGAGCTAAAATCCATTTAAATTTAAGAAATATCATTTCAAAACCAACAATACTTTCAAACCTCTGATGCTGGTGAACAATGGATACATGACAAAGCCAGCGCTTGCAAGGATTCCCAAACCGATATTGACCACTGCATAGCCCCTCGCTGATTTGGTTGTCTCCAAGAGAATTTTATTAACTTTTCCGTTTTCGTTACGCTCGATGTTTTTATAGGCGGTCGCGACATCTTCGAGAAAAACTTCATACCGATCGCGAAAGTAGGCCAAAAAAAATGTTCTTATTAAAGTGTTAAACCAAAGGACCACAAAATAAGCGTCCCGAATTTTTGCATCGATTGGTTCACGCGTTAAAATAATATCAGTGATCTGGCCAACATTTAACATTACTGAGGGAATGATAGCGGCATATCGTCGCCAATTCCTGTCAACTATCAGTGACCAATATTTCATACATTTTATAGATGTACTGAACAATGGCAGATCTACAAATGTCATAGAATTGCCTTTATCCTTCAATTCAATTGTTTTATCCATTTTCGCTTTATGATACCCACAAATGTTAACTGCATTGAATTTTAGAAATTCAATGCGTTTTTATACTCGAAACAACAGGAAGTCATACGTCAAAATGTTAAAATCCCACGAGCAAATTGTTGTTTGTATTCACAGCCAAAGAATAGTAATTATGTGTTGACACCTGGTTGCATTTGTGTAACAATAACAAGCGAAAACCATTTATTGTTGAATTAATGATGAGATAAGCAGCTGACGCTACATATGTATGTCAACTCGGGAGCGCTCATGTAACGATACTAATTCATACAAACATTTAGGACAAAGCCTGCCAAACACTACATTTTTTATGCTTCTCCTTAAATCACAGTTTAATCTAAAGACATTCCTCTTATACTCGATTGTGTCTATTTCGACAGTAAAGTTGTCAAAAAATGTTGATAAGGGAGCATCTGTTCTTTTGAATTTTCGACTCAAATCGTCAACAACTCCTTTTTGAATTCTGCTATTGTTTTAAAGCGTTGTTTCTGTTGTCTGCATCAGTCGTTATGGTAGATGTCGCAGTTTTTCATTTTCTTTATGTCAACCCTTTTTCATTGGACTTCCGGACTTAGCGGTTATATCTGCTTTGAAGGAGTTTGGGGCTTCTGCTCATTCTCACGTAGTCTGTTAAGGGTCACGTTCCATGTGCAGATTTGGAGGTTTTTGTCCTTTGGACTATTTAATTTGTTAAAGTCTTATTTTTATGGCTGTAAGCTAAAAGATGACATATGCTAAGAAAAAATATTTCGCGGTGGCTGGCTTTTTTTGCTATAAATGATTTTTAACAATAATTATTAACAGAAAAAAAAACAAAAAAAGCACACTAATAGAACAAAATAAAGTAGGGAAACATTATTAAACAAAAACTATAAATATGAAAAGAAATTAAATTATAATAACAAAATACCAAATATTAGTCATGCAGGTGGAACACTGGTTCTTAGTTTTAATTTAAATTTATTTTTACTTAGGTTGAAATCGGAAATTAAGGGATTGGAGCTAGATTACCAACTCATACGAGCTAATGGGTCATGCTTCATGCATGCCATAGTTAGTTCTGGAGCAATGTAAAAACTCTAAATTACGTAGTTGGTTAGATCCTCCACGATAGTAAATCATTGTTGATTCGTCTCTGTGAAAGGGTTGGAAGATTTAATAAGCGAATACGATTTTTATTAGGAGGGAGATTCAGGGGCGTAGCGAGGGGGGGTGTGGGGGGGTGTTAAGATGGAATTAAGATATGTGATTCCGTTAGCCTTTAAACTAGTTTGCTACATGTTACTGCTCCTGTGACGTCGGCTTCTTATGAGCGGTCATTTAGTAAACTTAAAATAGTTCTTAATTATTTGCGTACGACGATGGGTAGTGATAGGCTAAATTCATTAGTGCTTCTGTATTCCTCAAAGGATGTTTTTGATAATATTCAACCTAGTGAGGTCGTCAACAAATGGGCATTATTAAAACACCGGAGAAATGGAGTTTAAATTCCAATTGATGAACTTTTTTTTGAATAATGATAAAATTTTTAAAGTCTAAAATCAAAGAATATGTGCTCTTTCTCATACCAAATACTATATTGTAATATTATTTCTTATAAATACTTTTAGTTTTTTTGTTGTTATATCGTTAGGTATATTGCAATTATAAACTGATTTTATGTTAATAAATGAATTTCTGTGAAATGAACACTTTTACGTTTTTAAATATGTAGCTTTATTTAAGGTTCCCTTTCTCGTTCTTCCGCTTCCGTAGGAATATGGGTATAAAATATAAGTTTTTTTACTGTGGGATTATGTGACATCGCAATGGCGAAAGAATTTTTGAAATCTGTTCAGTAGTTTCTAGGTCTCCGTTCCCAACCCCGTTCCTGTGGGAGTATGGAGATAAAACCTTGAAAGGAACCATCTCTGGTTTGAACTATGTCTACCCTGAAAATCTCATAAGAAACCAGTCTATAACGGACATAAATACAAACATTCATACATCCTATTTTATATATGTATATAGATTTATTTTTTGATGCAGTCGGCAAATCTGAAGACTAGTCGGCATTTCATTAAAATTAACCCCCCCCCCCCCCCCATGGCTTGGAGCCTCGCTACGCCCCTGGGGAGATTGAAAGGATCTTCCCAAGGAAGACTTTTGAGAGCGAAACGTATGAATCAGTGGAGTATTGCTTCTATTTGAGATATATGAATATCATAAAATGGTGACCACACCTAAGACGCATATTCTAGATGAGGACGAACATAACAGTTGTATAAAGAGAGGGTGACATAGGAGTCATTAAATTCTTTTGTCCATCGCTTAATAAAGCCAAGCATTGAATTTACTTTGTCAATAATGAAGTTGAAATGTTCATTAAATTCGAGGTTCGTACTTAAAAGAACACCGAGGTCCCGGAATCTAGAAATTTGAGATAGGGATTGTTGCGATATTGAATATTCTCCAATACTAGGCGATCCGATCTTTTGCGGGAGAAGGTCACACTCTGGCACTTGGAAGCGTTCAAACTAAGCCCGTTTTTAGAACACCATAGAACAAAACTGTCGATATCTCATTGTTAGAAATCTCGGGGATGATGGCCGACGATCTGTCAAACAAGTTGATATTTTCAAGTGATGTGCGAAATAAATAAAATCCATAGTTTAAATAAAAAGAAAAAAAAACAAACAGTTCAAAAGTCTCTTGTTTATCTTTTGAAATCAAAGAAGCGTTAGTGATAGTCATAAGTTTTAAGGTTTTAAGTGAATTATCGCATACGCATGAATTCTAACCCTGTTACACCGGCACCAAGCAAGCGAAATTTGTCAGAAACATCTCCGGAATACAACGAAAACTCAAAATTGGCATTCAAAAATAGAAAAACTATGAGCTCATTAGAAAATTTTACGTTGGAAGATTTAAAGCAGATTCTAGACGAACGCTTCAAAACCCTTGCAACGAAACAAGACCTCGAACCAGTACTTTCCGAACCAATACCAATACCTAGGTTTTACTGTGTCAAGCAATCTAAACATAGAGCATAAAGCTACGTGCAGACGGCATATAAAAAGCCGCACATATGTGCGGTTCTGACGTCACATAAAAAGTTGTAAATTCAACGCAAATGCTATACGTAAATCAGTGTACGCAAACTCGCATGTAAGGGTGTTCAGACGATGTGCGGAATCTGTCCCAAAAGCCGCACATTAGTTTGCGTTGATTTGCTCGCACATCAAATGTACGCAAATGAATACGCAAATTTTTCGGTCGATGTGCGACGTGTTCACACGATATGCAGAAAAATCCGCACATCACCCATTTGCGTTCATATGCAAGTTTGCGTTAATTCAATAAATTGTTTGAATTTTGTGTTTTATTCATGGGTTGAGCTAATCCGTACATAAATTTAAAAGTGCTGAAATTATTTGAAAATGTTGAAAAGAAAGAGGGGGAACTACTGCTGTTTTGGCATTGGATGTGATTTATCTGCAATCAGTTTTAATTTTTTCATAATTAATCAGTAGAAAAAAGATTAACTAAATAAATAAATAAATAAAATACTCAAGTAAAAAAAAACAAAAACATAATACCCAAGAGACCTAATAATTATTTCAGTATTGTATTCATGAAAATAAAAACAGTCTACTACCAACACACTTCGCTTCGCTCATTTTATAATTTTTTTAAATTGAAAACCGATCACAACTATGCTGTACAAGCACTACTGATTTGCGTAAAATATGCACATTTGCGTTGTCCTATTTTCGTGTCACCGCACATGATTTTGAAGATCGCACATGCACGCACATGCACGCAAACTGTCACAAAAAATGTGCGAGGGTGTTCAGACGATTTGCGAAAAAGCCGCACATTTATGTGCGGTTTTGCTGTCGCACATCGTCCGCAAACCAATTGCGTACATGTGCGGACTGTCCCAAAAGGGTGTTCAGACGATATGCGTCAATATTCGCAAATGATGACGTAAAAATGACGTCAGAACCGCAAACATGTGCGGCTTTTATATGCCGTCTGCACGTAGCTTAAAGCATCTGGTCAAAAAGCTGTCTTCCTCGAAAAATGCAATTGGTTCTGTGTTGCAAAATGTTTACGGAAATAAAGACTTATCATTTAGTTCATAGTACAAAGTTTTCACTGCAACTTCCGAAACAATTATGCTTTATGTGACAGAGTCATGGGGCTGGCGTCAGTTTGAAACCACGGAAAACTGTTGAGGTTCTTCTTAAAACGTCAATTTCGGCTGCCATACACTACACCCAATTATATGCTAATGATAGAAACTGGATTATCACCACTGTACCTCAAAACTTTAAAGCTCCACTTAAACTACATTGTCAAACTTATGAACAGCAGCACTGGAAAAATAGCAAGAAAGGTTGCAGTTTCAATAATAAGGTACCAACGCTCATGGTTTGAAGAATGGAAAAAGTTGGCGGACATGTGTGAACTCAATTTCCACCTTACTTTGGATAATTTGCCAGAGTGGAAACCATTCCTTTGACAACTTAATTGAAAAGCTACATTCCGACGTAAGAGAAGACTATTGGGAACAGGCTAGAAGTTCAATTCATAGGGAAATCTATTCGAAGCTGCAGTACGACCTAGGCGACAAAAATTACTTCAAGGACCGCTTTAGCACTGAAATGATATCGAACCTTTTCAGAGCAAGGGGAGATCTGTTACCACTCAATTTCATACCACATTGTAACGATCTAGCACTGAAGTGCTCTTTGTGTAACACCAACGAAAGAGAAAATATATTCCATTTCATAACAAAATGCCCAATTTTAGTAGAGATACGGCGACAAACATGGCAAGAAAACAATTTAAAACAAACCAAGTTTTCAGCAATTTTGAATGGTAAGGACTGGCAGAAACTATCACATTTCATTAAAACAGCTCTAACTTATAGAAAAAGAATAGTACGAGAAGACTTCTAAATTAAAAATTATATCAAAACTCAATTAACTTATAACACACTTTTTTGTTTTTATAAAGCTATCATCTGGCTGACCGCCCATTAGGCCATGCCTTTAAAGATTTAGTTTCAAATTCAACTTACGATATTTTAATTAATGTATGCATAAGGTTTTTGTAAATTTTTCTTTTTGTGAAATAAAAATCTAAATCTAATCTAATCTCTCATTTTCTATTGTGAAATAAGAATCTCAATCTAATCTAATCTCAAATCTCTAAAAGTTTTTGATGGTTTGAAAAATCTTCATATCATCAGCAAAGATTGAAATGTTGTTGTAGGAGATGCCAACAAATTACATCATTAATTTCAACAATGAAAAGTAAGGGACCAAGACGACTTCCTGGTGGCACACCAGACAAAGCATTGAAAGATTTGATGAAACGTTACGAAATCTGACTTCATAAGACCTTTTTTTTTAGCTAGGAGCTCAAACAAGCAATAAATAATTGAGGAAAACCAAATGCTTTTAGTTTATTTAGTATAATATTATGAGACAGTTGGTCAAACGTCAAACGCCTTAGAGAATTTAGTGTAAATGCAGTCAAGCTCGTTCTCACATTCAAGGGAGTTGGAACCTTTATGACAAAAATATAGAAGGTTTGTAGCCGTCGATCTTCTTCGAATTAATCCGTGCTGCTGATGTCAGATAACATTCCTTGCAAAGAAGGAAAGGCTTTCGCAGACTATTTGTTCAAATAGCTTGAGTATACAGGGCCCTACTCTGTAATTCGTTTCGAAAGCAAAAATTTCCGAAAACGAATATTTTGTACTCTTTATTCCTAAAGCGGATTCGAATCTACTACACTCGGAAAAGCAAATCCGAAACCAAATTTTTCGCTTTTTTCATTCGAAACTAAAAGTTTTCTTTCGACAGCAAAGTAGCTAACGAATCTCAATGCAATCACTGTAAAAACAATGGCTGTGTTGAGGGGACACATTTTTCAACCAGTCAATTGTATAGGTCCAATTTAAGCTTATTTCATAAATAAATAAAATGTAAGAATCAGGAAAAAAAATCGCACAAAACAAAAACAGTTTGAAGTGATGGTGTAGTACATGAATGTGTGCTCATCCTTATTTGGCCAAGGGACATTTGAACACATAAAAGAAAATCACTTTCAAATATGATTGGCTTTCGAAACGGAATACAGAGTAGGGGCTCAGAAGAGCTTTGAAATTAGCCTGTTGTTTTTTCATATTGATTTTTTCACACTTTTTGAAAACAGGTGTTATAAAAGATTTTTTCGAAAGAGTGGGAAATATTCCGGATTTTAAAGAAAGCTTGAAAAGATATCAATCAAAATCAAGTAGAGAAGATAAACGTGAAGAAAACTTCTTTAAAAGAGTTGGTGGAATCGTGTTCGGACCAGGAGAAACGTCGTCTTTAAGAGAAGAAAGGTTGCGAACAATTCTGTCTCTGTGAAGGGATACTATTAAAATTCAATTCAGAGCAGTGAGTTAAATACTGAAAAAAATTTTCATCAATTTCTAAATTCGTACTACAAAAAGAGCCACAAAAATGATTTTCAAAGGCATTGCATTTGCATCTCAATACTATTTTTTAAAGAAGTGATGCTATTATAAACAAAGTTGACTGGATAGCCGTCTGATTTTTTTTCTTAAAAGTATAAAATTTATTTTCTATTTTCTATTTTCTTCAATGACATAAAGTTGTTTTAGTATCTATCCAATGTATCAGATCATATGTTAACACATATTGATCTCAAAGCATTTCTGGACGTGGGATGGTTAAAATTCTATTTCTTAGACAGACTTCCGTTTCGAAATGATAATGAAGGCGCAAATCTAGCCAAACAATGGATGTTGCAGGGGTGTATTAGAGAGGGTTCCGGCAACCTTAGCTATATGAAGCCTTTTCGCAAGTATCCTGTGAACGAAGTCTTCACATGTTTGCCCCAAGCGGGGGACCAATTAATTAATGTAATACACCATACTAGAGTCTTCTGTCATGAGTTCTACTTCTGTAAACGCAAATGCTTTTAAATTTTTTTAAAACCATTTAAATAAGTTTAATTTTAGAATTTTTAAATTTGAAGATTCGCAGTTAAATAATAAAAAACGGTTATCATATTATTTTCATTTGCTTATGATAATGACGTACACAGTTATTTAAAGACATCATCGAAAGCGGTGACAAGGGTTAAGGTTAGTAAAACATATATTCAATAAATTTATTCAGAGAAAAGTACATATATAGGATAGAACGGATTAAAAGCGAACATCTAATCAAATAAAACATACAACGATAAAGGTACTCGACTAATAAGGCTAAGGGGAGTTGTAAGTGGAAGCAAAAGGCTTTCAAAGAAATCACAATCAATTAGATGCAATTATTCAAAACTCATGCCCATTCGATTTGCAAATTACTGCTTTTATATAAATTTAAGAGTAAGGCGAACTGTCTACTTACTTCCAAAAGTTATAAAAGGACTACATGCTGCCTACTGAGGCAGTTCAATTGAAAGAACTGCACCCGTAATAAGTTTTTGAAGATATTATCGGTCCCGGTCGGTTTTCGTATCTTAACAAAATGTTAGAAGAAATACAAGTTGTTTACATGAGTGTCCGAATTTTGAAATTCTGGTCCTTGATCTACGACCATAATTGGCGTCGGTATTTGTGTTTGTCTATGACATCATTTCTAAATATTACACAATTCGCTTACATGTTTCTTACACACGAGGGTGTTGATGCCAAAATCCGAAATGCTTACATGTTGGTACTTTGGAGCAATACAATTTTGCGAGCCTATCTTTTAGATCATCAGAGAGCGAGCTACGAGAAGTTTATTGCAGAATTGGAATGTCTTTATTATGAAATCAAAGTAAAACCATTCTCAACATCATCGCTTTAAAGAATTGAAGACAATCTTTTTGTAGAAAGACGCTGACAACTACGTTCAAAGTTTACTGGATGCAACTAATTTGATCGGCAAGCACATGTCATGGCTGAATTTATTTTTGGGACTATTGACATGCATTGGATTTGGGTCTTATCCAATGTTATCAAATGAAAAGGGTTTACACTTACATTTCGCTCGGAGTTTCAAGTTTTCTTTTACTTCTTTTTCTTTCAGTTCTACCATTTGGGAGTATAGTTCCCGGAATCGACGAATACCAGAAGCCGTATTATGAATTTTTGTATGCTTACCAGATGATTGTCACACCCATGGGTTGTTGCATGTACATCCCATTTACCAGTTTGATTGTGGCTTTCATAATGTTTGCAATTTTAATGTGTAAAGTAATTCAACATCGTTTGAGAAATCTGAAACAGCCATTGGATTCAAATGGAGCCATATCGGCTAAGTTGATTCAGTGTATTAAATATCAAAAAAGGATCATTAGGCAGGTCCAATGATTTAGATTTCATTTGATTCGGGTTCATTAAGTTTTTTTTGTCTGCAGGTATATTGAAATCGTTAACCAACTGACAACTTATATTTTCTTCTTGGAGTTCATTTCTTTTGGAGCTTTGTTATGCGCACTGCTGTTTCTCTTGATAATTGCAAGGAAACCACAATTTCATTAAAATTTATATCAACTCATTTTTCTTCCTTTTCAGGTTGATTCGCCAGCCCAAGCTGTTATCGTGTGTGCTTATATAACAATGATATTTGCCCAAATTCTTGCCCTTTATTGGTATGCAAACGAATTGTATCAAGAGGTGATAGAAAAATATTTTTATTTTTATTTTATACTTGCACAAAAATCTCCGTGTTAACTTTCAGACGTTTAATATTGGCGTAGCAGCATATGAAAGCGATTGGTTTGAGTTTGATATTCCTGCCCAAAAGCATGTCATGTTGCTGATTCTACGATCCCAAAAACCATCAACGGTAAACGATGGACAACATGAACATTAAAATATTTTATGAAGAATTAATAATTTGCTCTTGCAGCTTATGGTAGGGAACATTCATCCGATGAACTTGGAGACATTTCAGTCTTTGTTGAATGTTTCATATTCATACTTCACTTTACTTAAAAGGATTTATGGTTAAGTTGGAGCCTCAGCATGGACATGGTCATAGTACTAATAAACAAAGTTATCATTCAAATATGCAAAATAAATACGCAAAAGCGGTAGTAAATTCTGCTTAGAACAAGTTAAGATCTTAGCGTATCCTTGGTTAACTAATTTCTAGAAAATATTTCACAAGCTAAACTAGTCGAAATGATCAGTGCTAAAACGAGCCCATACCATTATCAATTATTTAAACAAAAAAAAGTTCCCTGGCGTATCTTCTTCAAAGCCTTAAATGTTGAAATTTAAACCTTGTCTGTTATCCGGTTTATATATAATACTTTGGAAGACGATTTCGTTGTAACAATTTCGAACTACGAATGCCAAATAGAAACTTGTGACAAATCAACAGTGACACATTTTATAGCAAAACTTTCACTACGGGGGCTTCTACGGCATTGATAGTTCAAAATTGTTGTGGACATTCCAATAAAATAAATCCCATGAAAATATTCAAAGTCCCCAAATTACCGATTTTCTCATACAACGTCAGCTCCTTTTGCAGATTATGTGTTGAGGCTATGATTGAATGATATGATTCTAACAAAAGAAATAGATTTTATAAGCTCCTATCAACAAAGTACAGGATGTCCAGAAGTATTTGGAGACATCATCGGAAAGTATAGTCTACGGCCTGATGAGGTTTAAAATTTCGAAATAAGAAAACAGTTCTCTCCAACAACTAAAGTGATCACATCGCAATTAACATTAGAAGTAAAATGCCATTTGTGTAGAAATCTTCATCGATAAAAGTGTGTGAAACTATAAATGTGCCCTGAAAACCCAGAGCTCTGAGGTTTGTTGTTTTCATACCAATAATCATATATTTCGTTTTCAGTCATTGTCATCGCTCTTTTGTTTCAGTCTTTTTTTAGCGATAAAAGATTTTTTATATTTTTAATCTCGCTTTCGGGAAAACGATTTTTATATTCTAAAATTCAGCGTCAAAACTTTCCCCTTTGTAAGAGATTTTCCTTTGGAATAATCGACATAGATTTTAAAAAGAAGTCTCCCTGAGCGCTTAGCCACAATGAACAAATGCGTATGTACAGAGATGACATAAATCGGATTAGAAGTAATTCAACAAAGAAGTGACCATTTTTAAACGGAGTGAACAAAGCAGCCAACAAAAAAAAACGAATAAGCGTACAAAAAAATGTTTCTTTAATCTCTTTTATTTATATTTTTATCAACTTGAAGACATTTTTATTGAATATAAATATCCTTTCTTCAATCAATCGTACCACACGAAAATAACTATGCATTCGTACAACACATTTTTCATCAAAAAAAATTTAAATAAAATCGATTGAAAAGTGACATGTTGTGAATTAAAAAAAATATATGAATACAACATCCATAACGTGCAGGCTGTAGACATAACTTTTACGTTTAAATGAAACTTTGTTTCATAATAAATTATTAATTTTTAAATATACATGATGATTCACACTTGAGGACTTAAGGATTTTAAGTTATAAAAATTATACTTAACAAAGCATAAAAATTACCCAATAAGGTCTTACTTATTGTTGCATTTAAAAGAGATACTATTGTACATACAAATTTAATGTTACTTTTAATAAATTTAAAAAAATAAAATGATAAATTATCAACAAATCGAAAGGAGCATTTTTTTTTCTTTTTGATTAAAACACAAGGTACGTCGAATAGTTTTCCCAACTGCAAACACTTTTAGTAGCCATGTTGATGAAGTGACAATTTTTTGCTAAGAAAATAAACAATGTGCCGAAGCTAAAGAAAGGGGTGGGGCACTAACCAGTGTTCTCATCCAGTGTTCACCATCTGATATCTCAGGGCTCCAAATGGTTCAGTGGGAGTTCCCTACCACAATAACCATCCACCTCTCCAATCCTCCCATTTCCTCATCCTATGATTTCCCGGGGAGCACAATGGATCCTCGAGATCCGAGTGAGGTGTTGCCACTTGTGGCTGCACCCCCCATTCAACCTAACCTAACCTATCTGATATCTCAGGATCAGTTTCTTTTAAAAAATTGCTTACACAAAAAAAATGGCTAACAGGTGCTTTTTTAAAACGAATGAAACACATTTGTAACCAGAGTTTTGAGTCTTCAGCATAATTTACGTACAGATTTTAGTTCAAATTTACTTAAAAAAGATGGTCAAGCAAGCTTATGCGGTTAGCACTATCCAAAAGTAAAATGAAAATACGATCAATGGTACTTCAAAAGTTGTAAGAAAAAAAAAACAGAAAAGAAACTGTCAATGAATAACCGAATGAAGTACCTTCTATTTACTCTCAATCGATTGCCAAACGGCGGAAACCGGAATAAAATCCTATTAAAATCGTAAAATTCTGTTCTAGAGTCTACTGTTCCCGTCGGATTTTGCTGAGACGATAGTAACCATGTGATCGTCTTCACTTTAAGCGAATAGATACTTCTTTTTCGATTCGGTTGGTTACTCATTTTGATTTATTTTGCCATTCTTTTATCAACAAATTTGTTTTGACTATGATAAAATAATCAAATTACTACTAGGTGGGCGCAACAGAGCGGGGATCCCCAGGACCTACCGCATTTCTCACAACTATAACATGTGTAGAATTTTTTATGGCTACCCAAAGGCTAATCGGGCGATTAGCGATTGTTATGCCCATGAAATTACTATCAGAGGACTTACCAATTCATGGCGATACTATTTTTTCCATGGTATTCGAATTTGAAATTTGAACCTCGCACCTAACAGGCAGACATGAAAACCATTACGCAACAGACACCATAATTTTGTAATAAATACATGAAATCGTTTATATAAAATTTCTTATGTTTTTATTTCAGTAAAATCAGTGATCTTTTCAAACGTTCAAAATGCCAAGTAAACACTATAGTGCTCAATAACATGAGCGTTAATACCAAACTCTCGTCAGTATCTTTAGACTTATAGCGTTTTTCCCTTTGTGAAAAGATTTACTCCTTTCCCACTTTCCGTGTTTCATTGAAAAAAAAGAGTACACCGGAAGTGTCTCTGAACGCCAAAGATCTATATCTACTTCCATTTGGGTGGGAGATCTACTCTGAATTCACGCACACATGCAAAAAAAAATGATTCTTTCAAACTTGAAATAGAAAATAATTTGATTATTTTAAATTTGTTGCCCCAGCGTTTAATAAACTGTTAAAAACTATGGAGAAACTAGTAAAGAAGTGAGAATTCACTAATTCGTTGAAAAAAAACAGATTACAATACAATAGAAATATGAATTCCCACATATGTGTACATCAGTTTAACCTCCAATACCAGGAAAAAACGGAAAACATGTTTCATTGAAAAAAATAGTTCTCGATTTGAGAGTAGATCTATCAAATTTCAATGAAAAACGTTATTAGAGTAACCCAAAAGACATTGAAGGCAAAAATTAACTTAGAAGCAATAAGCTTCGCCTACGTACATTTATGTAATCCTCATTTTCCGATAAAAAAAATATGCGTTCGCCATTTCACTGTTGTTGGAACATGGAGGACATGATGGTCAAACTAAAATGTTTTAAAGTAGTCGCGACCCCAAAAACCATTGAACAATTATTTGAAAACCAAGATGATAGTGAAAGTGAAGAAGACTACGAGGAATCGAGTCTTTCAAGCGATGAATCTGATTATGAATAATTGAACGGTTGAATATAAGCCAGCGGTAACCCAATTACTTGAGCACATTTGTTTAAAACAATGGAAGGAAAGCCATCGATGCCCTGATTTTTGTCTAAATTCAATGCTTTCAACTCCTCTTCTAATGTTTAATGCGTTTAATGACACATTAAGAGTGTTCAATGACCTGTTCTAGAACAGTTTCAGACAGAAAAGATCAGACTTTTGGTGTTCAATGAGAAATTTTCTGTTCTTTTCTGATCTTTTTTGTGTTCAATGAGCTGTTCTAGAACAGTTTAGCACAGCATTTTCTGCACCTCCTTTTGAGCAAGTGCAAGTCTGGTGAAAACTGTCAAAAGCAGCTGTTGACTTTTTGCTCGTAGTTTTTTAAGCGAATTGTAATTTTAATTTGTTGTGAAAAATTCAGAAAAAATTTAAAAAATCAGGAAAATAACACATAGCCTTGTGCTGAAAATAAAATTACTTATTCGTGACGAAAATACGCTAAATTAAATTGATATCTGAAAAAGGAAAATTGGTGGTTGTTTTTTTTTCGTTTTTGTTGTTGCTTATTTTGACAAGTTTGCTTGTTCTAACCTGCCTGACGTTTTTCACTGCTTCTGTGCTGTGCTGTGCTGTTCTGATCTAAAAAAAAGCCATTGAACACATCTATTATTTTCCTCATAAAAAAATTTTGCAAACATTTTGCAGATTGTTGGAATATCAGAAGAAGAAGAAGCATTCAGCATCATAGCGAACTGTATTTGGAATACCAATTAATTTTCTTTAGTTATTGATGAAGCTCCAGAACGTAATTTAAATGAGATCTTGATTTTCATCCAATTTGATAAATATGCTTAGTTAAATTGAGTCTGGCAAGCAGAAGGCTGAAACCAAATCGCCTTTAACACTCTTTTTAGAAAGAAGTCATGGGAACTTTTGTGATGTTTTGGCGTACCATTTTCTTGGTTACATGTAATAAGAAAGAAGTTATCAGTACTTTAAGTTGAAAAATCCGTTTAAGAAAATGTAAAAGTGCGTCTGGCAAGCAATAGGCTGAAACCAAATCGCCTGTGACACACTTTTTTGAAATCTGGGTAAATTTTCTTATTTTTTGCCGTACTACTTTATTGGTTAAATATGATAGGAGAAAAGTTATTTGCGCTTTAAGTTAAAATGCACTTAAAAAATGTTAAAATGCGTTTGGCAAGCAGTAGGCTGAAACCAAATCGTCTGAGACACACTTTTTTGTCATTTATCATTTATGTGGTTATTTCTTCGAACTTAAAGCCTAACAAATTAACATTTTCGAACGCAGACCCCCGCCCCGACTGAAAAAGAAACCTGCCAGATGGTCGAATCTGATATAATGGTGCGTATATCTAAACATGCATGTGCATTATTTTTGGTTATCACTCCGCTCCAGCAATTTGTTTCCAGCTCTTGGTCTTAAATGAAAATCGCACAAAATTTTAGGCCAACTCAACTCCTCGGACACATAATTCAGGGTTTAGAGGAGTGTAATTGGTGGTCCTGGATTACCTGTGCTGTTACGCACATATGTTTATTTACTTTTAAGCCTTTCGTGTTGCACTTGCAGGTGGAAAATATAATATCTTAATTTTCAATCACTCACTGAAAAAAATTAAATTAAAAACTAATAGCCTGATACAGAGAAAAAAAAGCTTCAATACATAGCATCACTTCACACACGCTTATTAAAATCTGCTTACGCATTCAAAATAATAATTGTAACACTGTTTAAGAAGATTTTCGTTTGAATTGTTGTATTTTTTTTTGTTGCTTTTTTTAGATATATGTATATGTAATATAATCATTTATATTTATTAACAACGTAATTGCAATAAATACAATTTCTCTAATAATTTCTAATAATAATACTTAAAGTTCTATGTATTTATAATAATAATAATTATAATAATTGCAACTTGGATATTTTCTTTCAATTGATACTCCGTTGAACTCTAACTATTTTAACTTTTTTTGCTTCAATATTATGGACTTTTTGGGAGCTATAAACTGCAGTATATTTATATATAATATATACTTAAATTATAATTGTTGTTTATATGTTCATATATACTACTATACATATATTTTTTTATATATTAAATTTGTCTCTTAATTCTCTGGTAATAATTTAATAGAATTGATTTGTTTTAGATCTGTAATATCTCTACTTTGTAAATTAGATTGTAATTTACAAACTAATTGAATCAACTTTCGGTACTTCGTTTTATTTACATTTTTATGTAACATATTTAGCAATTTATATAAACGTGTATTGTATATATATTATTATTTCATTTTAAATAAAATTACGTTGAAATTCACGTAGTCTCTACTGAATATGCACTACTTGCATAAATGGTTATTTTTGCTTTTTTGTTTTATAGAAAATTCTAAGTCTATGTGTGTGTTCATCTCATAAAAGGAGAACAAAATTGATACTTAATTTTTTGGTGAAACAGTTATCAGTTTATGAGGCGTCACTGGTGATATCTAGAAAAAAGAAATAGAAACAGTTACATTAAGTATGAATAGTTAAAATAATTAAATACAAGTTCAGGAGTTTTTCATTAGTCAATTGGTAGTTATTTAAAGGTAATGTGTATTTCAGAAACCAACTATATGTATATTTCCAGAAAGCATTGCAAATTGCAACAGTTCTCTTATTCGTGTAGGAAAGAGAGGAGACATTTTCAAGGAAGGTGTTAGGTTACAATGGCTGTTAGCTCGGCTAACAAACTTAGGCCCGTTGCGTCCATTGTGATACTACAATGGATCTAATGGATCCTTATCCTAATGGAACCAATTTGAGCTTACACACAATACATCAATTGTCAAGTCGAACGGAAAAGTTATTTGGGAGGACATACAACATAGAAGTATTTCTTATAGAAATCACATATCTTCTCGCTTTTCATAGTGTCGGTCTTTACGATAAACAGAGAACTCTTGGCTAAAAAGCTCAGTGTTCATATGACAAGCAATGTTTCTGTCAAAACAAATATGTCATGCGAGAAAATATGAGAGTTTAGGTAGAGATTGGTAATTTTTGTACGAAGCCCTCTAACATTTTTGTAGAAGAGGATAAGTCTACTTAGTTTTTGGAAAAGACTGTGGTTTAGGTACCATCTTATTTTTCTTGCGAACTGAGAACTCTTTTACGAGAGTACCAGTAGGCCAAGATTCAATAGTCAATATAAAATCAGAGAGAGAAGGAGGGGTAACCAACTTAAAGGACGAAACAAAACCATTAGCTTTACTAATTTTATTGTATTTAATGGAGGTAACAGAAGGAATACATTTTTTTTATCAACCAAATGACGTAAAACATCTTCCGAAGTTATTTCAGGTCTAAGCAAAAATCGATTTAGGCTTTGGAACCACTTCCATGAGTTTGCTTGTTCCGAGAGGAACATTTTCGATGGCTTGGGTCGCTGAAACGTCCATTGGTTCAGTAGACTCAGAAATAATCTGTAGACTAGTAAGTAAGATCTCCTTTGAGGCGACGCCTAGCCTTCCGGCATGTCGTCCAATAAGACAGTGTCTTGTAATGACACCAACATGTCTCTATACCCCGGCACCCAGCACAGGTTAATGTTAAACTGTTTAAACAGTTTTTCCCCTACATAACGATTTACAAAGATTCAAAAGCAACGTGCATATGTGTCTCCTTTCTAATCCTCTCCTATTTTCCTAAATGCTCGCACTGTGTTCTATAACATTATAAGGGTAGTCATAACCCCTTGATGTGTGCGCAAATTATAAAAAAAAAAAAAATAGTGCGTGGAGTCCCTCCGC
Organism: Melanostoma mellinum; assembly: GCA_914767635.1. Lineage (NCBI taxonomy): Eukaryota > Metazoa > Arthropoda > Insecta > Diptera > Syrphidae > Melanostoma > Melanostoma mellinum. The sequence continues at coordinate 225,368,215 of OU612059.1, read as the reverse complement.
GCGGTAGAAGTGAAACTTCCCAATGTGGAAATGAAAATAGGAAGAGGTAGAAATTGACTTTTAGTGAACTCATATTGTTTCTTTAGAAGAAAAAGAAAAGAAATGGATCGGAGTTAACTTTCACGGGATAGGTACTTAACACCATTTCATAGAACAATTTCTTTATTTTTTGGTGGAGATTAGAAGGACTTTGAAGATGTATGTATGTATCATGTATGGTATTGTATCCATAATTATGATACAATACCAGGAACCTTTCTGAAACCGTTGATTGGCTAGTGTAAGTGGAAGCTGACTGACAGACTAATGAAGACCGCAGTCTTAAGATGGAGAACACTTACATACATGTTTAGATATGATCAAACATGTTTAGACATGATCAAACACGTTTAGACATGATCAAACACGTTTAGACATGACCAAACATGTTTAGACATGACCAAACATGTTTAGACATTAACAAACATGTTTGGACATGATCAAACATGTTTAGACATGATAACATGTTTAAACATGATAAACATTTTTGAGCCGGGCTAAAATGGAAATTGCTTATATATACATGATTATGCCTCCACTAACTACTATGTACATATATATACTCACTAATATCTTAAAATTCGAATAACATCTTACATCTTATCACCAAAAGCTCTGATTTGTGTATTGTCTTCCAAATATAATTACGCAGTCAACACATTCGAGGAGAAGCTTCACAAATTATTTTTTGTTAGAATAATTTAACTTAATCGATTTACACATTTAGTAAGCACTTATCTCCGTACATCATAAATACATACATATATCAAACAAATTAAAAGAAACTGCATTAAATATTTTCTATCATTTCATTGGAGAAGAAAAGAAAACACAACACTGATCGATTATTCACTGAGCAATTGAAATAATTTTCGCACGCACAGACATGATTTTCTTCAAAATATTTCCACCGAAAAACACATTTTACTACAGTGAAATCGTTGGGATGAATGGCGCGGAATTGATGACAGCGTTTAACACGGGAGTGTAACACGGGAGTGTAACGCTTTCATGTAACGCTTTCATGTAACGCTTTCATGTTTGCAAGTCGCATAAGAAGTTTCACTTCAAAAAAAAACTGCTCTGACATATCCCTGAGAGATGATCAGCAGTTAAAGGTTATGATAAAATTGAAGGAATTTGATGCTAGGGATTTGATGGCCGCCCGACTGTCTAAGAAGATGCATATATATCTTTCTCTGAGGTGTGGTATTGCGCCATGATCAGCAAAGAACTGAAATCGCGCTTATCCTTCAAATACACGAATTAGTTGCCAATGGGAGAGTACTCTTTTTTTTCAATTTTCTGTCATGGGTAAATTACGATGTTGTGATGTAGAACAGCTTTCTTTACATAGAATTAAGCCGTCGAAGTCGTTATCGAAAGATGTTGGTTGAGGGGCAGATTCGGCCCGATTTGTAATGCCCACCTAAGTAAGTATGCAAGTGAAAGATGCTGCATCTCTTCCGAAAGTTCAGTACAGTATATGATTACTCTAAATGGTGAGCTGAACTAAATAGAAGTAAGCATTGGGATCGCAAGTGGGGTTTAAGTATGTGATTATGTTACTTATCGTTAGGAAAGGCAATAATTATGAACCTGATTAGACATTCAGCAATTGTCATAGGAATATTTTTGAGAAAACAAAGAACTGGAAACAACAAATATCTACTTACCCACATTGAAGGACTGCTCAAAAATGAATCATCGTCTTCAATCAAACTATGACTTTGTTGGTCAATAAATATCAGCGTGTCTTTGCTGCATGTGTTGGTAGAGTTTCTCAACATTGATGACAACGTATCTGCATTGCATTCTTTTAGTTTGTAATTTGAACTGTTCGAATATGAATGTCTCAAGTTGCCATAGTGATTGCTTGCTCCATTCAGGCATATACTACTACCGCTGCCATTGATATCACGATTAAAATCATGTCCCAAGGATACCATTATGCTACTATTACTCTTCAGACTACTCGAAAGTGCTTCTTTGAAATTTGTATTGCTAATGCCGTTGAATTTGTGAGACTGCGATGATGATACCGATGATGATGCTGATACAGGTGAAGATGCGGATCCAGTCGCTGCTATGGGAGTTTTCTTGACATCAATTGGAAGAGAAGTTATAGTTTTTCGTACAGATGGAGTTGTTGGCGGAGTTACTGTTTTGGTTGTTTTTGGAGATTTTTGCAAAACACTTGCAGATGTGGAAGCAATTGGTTCAGGCGATGGCAGCGAAATAGGAAGAGTAACATCTTCTACATTACTCACTTCTGAATGACCATTCATATATTTGTGTTCTATTTGGGATTTATCATCTACGTTAACTTCACTTGGAGATTTAGCCGGTTTGTCGTCGACATATTCGATTCCTTCAATGTCTACAACTTCGTTTTCATCGGTCTTTTCAATCACCACTGTATTCGTTGTAGATGCCTGCGGAGCCTCTGGTATTGCCACTTCTACAGTTTTAGCACCATCTTCGGGGATTTCGTCAATTTTTGTCTTTTCGGGCGAAGAAGCCGTCTCTGATTTCTCTTCAATCTTTGTAGTTACCGCTGCTGGAGTTATTGCAATTTTTGATACCCAATGGTCTCCTGAGGTTGAACTAGAACCCGAGCATTCCACGTTGTCACCAGATCGTCGCTGATAGAACAACATATAAGCTTCGTTGTTGATTATTTCCTCCTGGATTGAGTCTGACGGTACCCGAGACACACGCTGGTCATCGAATTTGTACCACTGATGGTCGTAGGGATTTTTACAAGCTGCCGTATAATGACCAGTTTCCAGAGTGTCACCCTGGTGATAGCAAACTGCATACAAATCGTATCGAGTCTCACGATTCTCCTTTTCAAGTCGGCTTCGATGTTCTCGTGTTTTCTTCCATGGGCTTCGAAGTGACGAGTTATGAGTAGTTTCACTGTCTAATGAATCAACTGAACTAGATTCGGTCCCCCGAGCAAGGTGGGGGGACATATCGAATGAATTAAGTGGAAACTTTACCATTGTTGTGAGTTTAGCAGCATCGGCACCCTTGTCATGATGTTGTCGGAATCTTTTGAAGTGAACTACTAAAATATCTGGCAGCGACCAAAGCCCCAGAGTCTTAACCACTGGAAGATATTGCTGACAGTGGGGACAACGCCAAGCGTCCTCTGCGCTAAGTGTTTCTGCTTTGGTGTAATGCTCCAGACATTGTTCCAATGACAAAGCGATGTCCGAAGTTTTGTTATCTCTTAAACGAGATACACTTTCATGTTCTACCACAGGATCGGTTAAATCAGCAAAGAACTCTTCAGGATCAGTCCACTCAAGCAAAAGTTTTATATGAGCTGGCCCAGCTTCACTAGACAGCACAGACAATGCCATATCAATCATTTCGGTAAATAAGGGGTGCTCAACCTGCTCCAAGTAAGTGTCAGGATCGGCCGACGGATCCTGCAGGCGTATTTGGAACATATTGTTCAGAGCCGTGCTATACGCAAATACTTCAGGTTTCAAAATCGATGACATCTCTTTCAGAAGTTTCTTCTGTAGCTCCACATAAGAACAATCACGAGGGGTTTGCACACAAAATGGTGCACCTACAAAAAACAAAACAAACTAAGTCTCTGGACTGAATACGGTTTTCCAAATTGTGTCTTACCAAATCTCTCAACCGCTCCGTCTTTCAGCTTTCGCACATTCGCAATAAGCAGCATAAGATCCGTTGACGTCTCATCGGCAATCTCAGGAACTTCTATGCAAAATACTGATTCCAATCCATCCACTGTCGACACAGGTTGCGTATCGAAAAACACTCGTGAGAAGCCTTGATTGCTTATATCGGCGAGAACCATTCGATTGCTTGGAATTCCAGTGTCTTTGTGCAACTTTTCCCGCAACGCCACTATAGGTGAACCAGCTGGAACAGTTAGACCCAATTTAACTTGACGCGGATGCTGTTTCACATACGACACAGTTACAAACACTGTCTGCTGTGTTAATTGTGGAAGCTGCACCGATATGCAATGAAAAGGATCAAACGTATTGCTTTGCTTTTTACAACGCGGACATGTCAGCGAAGAGCGAAATTGTGCTTGAAAGACAGCTTGTACAAAGGAGTTGTTACAGCGAATGTGGTTTGCTAAGGTCTCAGCGGCGATTATTTCGTCTGGTCGGCCGTAGTTGTTCTAAAAAAAATTATATTCAAATTAGCATTGGAAAGCAACAAAAAGAAAAGGCACACGACCCCAAAAGGTAAAGCGTATCTCTACAATACCATCGATCGATAAAGTGGATAGTCTTCTACTTCTTTGCCATTTCTTAGACCTACAGCAACAGATGTTCATTTCCTTTATAATTGTTTACAACTGCAATTCCATCAATCTATTAAACTTCTCCTCAATTTTAGACAATAAAAACCCTGAACTTTAAATTACCGCACACGCAATGACCATTAATTTTAAATACTTCCTTATTCTTTGGGCATTTGTTCAAATACTCTATTGCATCAGACCAAGTATGCAACATTTCCAAATGACGTAATAGACAACGACTATGATTCATTCGATGTTCGAATATTTGCTAATTCTTCTCCCTGACCTCTAATCTTTGCCAAAAAAAAAAAACAAGTTGTAGTCGAAAGTGACACTAAATGAGCACACTAACTCATACCGGTAGTTAGTTATCAAAGAGGAGGAGGCAATCATTCCATCAATGCTATTGTTCGTCTTCGAAGACATTTAAATACAACAGCAACACACACATGCACCAGCCACCAGCCAACACCAGTAGTGTCTGACAAAGCAGCAATGTACTCTTAAATAAAAGTAGACATAGAGTGTCATTGAAACAGCGATGATGATCATCACCACCACCCCACCGACATAAGGCCACCTCCTTTCTTTAATGTGAGGTTTTTGTTGGACATATGAATGAAATCAATTTGGTTGTAGACTCTTCCTTATTCCATACAAACGTTATGCAGCAACAATGAGCGTCATCGTAACGTATTTAGCAGCATAAATCGATTATGGCTCTTCATCGATAGTCAAAAGTGGGCTAATACACCGTAAGAAGACCGGTTAGTTGCTCTTGTGCATGCCTTGAGGTCATTCTGATTGTGGGTTTTTTGTATTTTTTTAGGGAAATCGATTTGTAGAGAAAAAGGTGTATCTAGCTAGGTTTGTACTCATAATAATTGGTTTCTTTTTTCGTGTGTTAATTCTAAAGAAATTGGCCAATGAGTTCTATTGAGGGCAATCGATTTTGTTGAAAGCTTTTCAAATTAAATTTTAATCCTGAAATTAAGAAAATATTCGCAATTTTGATTAGAAAAATATTAATTCGCGACTGATTCATCAAGTGGATAGAATGAGAATAAACAGTGTTCTCTCCATTTTCAATCCTATCTTAATTTTTGAGTTGTCAGCAAACACAAGTTGTTACAAATGATGACTTAATATCGCAATGTAAAATAAGATATATTATCTCTCCAGATAAACGCACTTGCACAAATGAAATGAAGATGTTAAGGCCCTTATTATGAGCAGCGAATCGAACTTAAATCCTAGCGAATTCGATAATTTTGTATTATGAGTAGCGATTCGCTTAAATGAAGTTCGCTTCAAATGTCAAAAAGTTATCGACTAGAGCTATCGACCAATTATGAGTAGCGAACGTTCGATATTCTATTCGTCCAGCGTCAAAATCGGTCGAACAAAAGTTATTGGTGATAAAGCAAGCGACCGAAGGGTTTAGTTTTTTTGTGTTTGTTTGGATGCATTTCTGGCAAAAATGAGTGAATTAAGAAAAAAGTTCTTATATTTTTGTTTACTATTAAAAACAAGATGCTAATTTCTTTCGATTCACTAAGGACAAACAGCAGTTAGTTCGCAACGCATTTGAGCAATTGTTTTGCAATTGACCTCAACTCACTTGGCCCTCCTTGTTCCTTCTCGTGCGAGAAAAAAATCGCATGAGGTTCGCTTATAGGTTTCTAGTTTCGGTTGGATTTCAAATTGAAACTTAAAAAAAAATTCAGAAAACAATAAAGTGATTGTAGCTACTGTAGGGGGACAATATACGCCACTGTCTTTGTTCCCTTTAGAACAGGCAGTTGACTACTTATTCAGCCCTTAACATGCAATAAATCCATCTAACTGTATCTTGTAATGAAGAATGAATACACAAGGATCCCCTGCAGAAAGGAAGAACCAAGAAAAATTATGCAGTAATAATGAAGTTGCCCAAGTTCTGCAAGATGAAGATACCCAGCATGTCCAAGGATCATAATCATCTGGTCGATACCTGCCAGCTTATAAAAGAGGGGAGAACAGTTTAAATGAAAGAGAAAATGCACATATGTATGAAATTTTTAAAAGACCAACCTAACACACTAATTTGTTCCGTGCACTCTCATTTTCTTCCACATCTTCAAAAAACAAATCAACACTACTAACCATACTTCTAATGAATTCTAATGAATTATTTTCTTAATATTCAATTGGGAAACATGTTCATTTACAGATCAACAACAATTATGAGGCAATTTAACATATGACTTTATGAAATATTCACTTTTTTATGTTGGTACTTATCACATCAAAAGCGAATGTTGTAGTTCGCTACTCATAGTACCACGAAGCTTGTAGTTCGCTGAACAGTTCGCCTAGAAGCGAACGTTCGATTCGCTACTCATAATACGGGCCTTAATGCTTCTAGCCGATACATCAGATCGAGTTTGACGCTTGAACAAGACAAATATTGTATGATCTTATCCAATCCAATGTTTTATGTAATTCCTAATCCTATTGATTCATCTTAGACGGAAACCCCACTGTAAGGCACGTATGTTCCAGATGTATAATAAACAAGAAATATTGGAATCAAAACTAATTTACACCGCGACGTACATAATAAAATAATAAAACAATATCATCACCACAAAAAAAAAAAACTAACCCAACTAAATTTCGTTTTATATGTCCTTCAAAATCTACCGTCATATTGTCAGATTACGCACTAGACACTCCATAATAACTCACTTTTATTACAGTTCTTTAATTTAATAAATAACTATGCAACCTGTTTTCTGATTTAGACATGCCTTTTCCAAACATTTATCCGAATGAAAATGTTCTCCCCAACTGAAAAGCTTTAGTATCTGGGAACAATTAGCAGTAATTTCTTATGATGAAATCAATTGTTATCGAATAACTGTTAGTTGGTACAGTGGCTGCTAAGATGAAGATGCTTCGTATGTCAACACTTATAACAAAGCCTGATAGAATTCGAAGTACCAAGATCCGTGAAAACCTTCACATCACTGTTTCTCTAACGAATATTTCAAAAGTTACTTGAGGGCAAATGTGCACGAGCTATGGAATTGATTTCTAATCAAACTGAGCAGAGGATGAATTGCACTAAAATTACATTTTTCTTCCAAATTTTTATCAATATTCATAAGGTACCCCACGAGCTGATTATTAGTGTGAAGCAGATAAGGAAAAAGGAACAAAATTAACTGGCAAGGCTCTAGAGTCTAGACTAGAGGTACAAGGAGAACATTTCTCCTCCAGTATGATATTTAGTCCAACTTATGGGATTTCAATCTTGAAAGATTTGCTTCTTACTGGTTCAGCACGACATTTGCTAGAAATGACGGCGGTAAGCAAAAAACACTTAAAATTCTCAAAATATTTATCTACACCTTATCTCAATATGCAATCTCTAAAGTAACCTTGAAGTTACTGAAAGGCAATAAAGACTACTTTGTATCTAATATACTTCTAAGCTATAAGCCATTTATATGTATCTATGTGCACAACTACCACCATTAGTATATCGCTTAGAATACTTATTTGCAATGTAAAGATAGAAGAAACGTGACTGTTTGATTTGAACTTAGACGATAAGAATAATTTTATCAGTTAATATCTGATTGTCTTACACTTTCCTGCCCATCATTCTTATACAACAAATAAAGAAGCCTCTAAATGTATCACAATATATGTGATATGGTTTTGTTTAAAAAAAAAAGTTGATTCGATGATTGAATTTGGTTAAAAAGCTTTAAATAATAAAACAAATCCTTACTTTTACGCTTTTATATCGCCTCTTTGTAGCCGTATTCAAGTCCTCGTGCACTTTGTCTAACAACCAGAATAAAAATTCTTGAGCATCGTGCTGCGTTGAACTGCGAAATTGAGAGCCATAACGATCTACAACAGCCTAAAGACAATAATATAAAAAAAAGAATTAAACGTTAATCTTATGTAAGATTTAAGCTACAAAGAACAAACCTTAAAACTTGTACTATGATCACTTTCGTTCTTACACGTCCATAAAGCTTTTAGAACATTCGCTAGTTGTTCGGTAAGTTCGCCTTTAGTTCCAAACTTTCGTGAATTGATTTTGTTTCGTTTTTTTAGGTCCACCTGCAATTAAATTATAATAATATTTTTGTACATTAGTTTAGAGGTCATTAGCTTAGTTTTTTTTGTAAAATTAGCGTATCCCCACCAATGGTAAGGTGGCACCAGATGATTGTAAACTTAAAACTTAATGCGAGCTATAATTAATGGCCCAATTCCATTTTAACCTTTGCTCTGACCAAAACTGCAAATACAGAAAAAATTATTTTCGGTGCTATCAATGGTCATGTTAAAAATGGTGGCCGCCAGTCGTCAGTTTAGCCTAATTTAGCAACACTTTTGACAAAATCATTTTAACAATAGATTATTAAGTTGGCTCCTAGATTTTTTTTGTTTTCTTTCGCACTTTAGTAACTAAAAAGTAAGCAACGATACTAATAAAAGAAATAAGGTCTATGAAGTCATTTCTTTGATGTTTGACATTTTTGCTTTTGTTTTTGATAATGACAAAAGGACAAAGCTCTGCATCTCTGTATTGTGTTGGCACAGTTAAAACCTACGTTTTTTTAATTTAAGCCGCTAATTAGGGTAACTTCTTGCATTGTTTGTAAATAATTGGGTTTGACCAAAAGTTAAGAATAATCATCAAACCATTTATTGTGACCACACCGATAAGTTTATGCTTGAAAACACAAGATAGAAAAAAGGCTATTATAACTAATGACGAATGTAATAAGCAATCGTGACAAGAACCAACAAAGTTCTTCTGATAGTCACAGAATGCCAAGTAATTACATGTTCCAACAATTTATGGAAGGCGCGAACTTTTTAAACGATATTTGCACGATATCAAAAAGCAAATAATCCAACAGGGAGGAGGTGCCGCCCACAACACAGAGTTAAACTATTTTTGAAAATTTTCGTTATAGTTGCGGGTCGATAGAAAACTTGTTTTAAAAATAAACATCATCACTCACCTTATATTGGTCCAAAACAAAATACTCTGCTAAGATATCCGTGTGACTTAGGCACTGAAGTACAGCATTCATAAAGCACGTGTTTCCATGATTCTTAAGGCCAGTTACACCGGGTGTTTGGTCTGCTGGCCATTGGTAGCCTCCGATGGGAGGAACCCGGTCAGCCAGTGAGCTTGATGTCGAGGGATGTTTGTTGGCCTATAAGAATGACAGGAAGTTAGTTAATGCAAAACTTCAAAGTAAAAATATATAAATAATAATCAATTCAAATGACATGGAATCGCATTAGCATTGTGGATCATGTTTTCTTTTATTATTTTTCAAAGGGTGTTTGCAAATTCAATTAGCAAAGATGAGCAGAATATCACAGTTGAGCAATAACTAACTTGTGACTCTTGTCGGCATCATGCTTTTGCAGTTTAGTGTTACAAAAACAATGTGATTCTCGTTTAATTTGTGAAAGTAACAAGTAGTGTAAGGAAAAAACACAAATAAAAGCAAAAGGAATGACTGAAATGTTGTAAGTGTTATTATGAATGTCATGTGCAACAAGAAAGGTTATTTAAAAATGTTCCGTGGTGCATTTCTGCTTATAATTGAATTAAATTGCTCAAGTGCAGAACAAAATCTATCGAAAATCAATACGATGAACTATGTATTTATGTTGCATAGCGATTTGAAATGTTTTATACAAAAAGAAAAAATAGAAAAGAAACAATGGAAAGAAGAAGAAGAAAAAATGATGTTGTACCTCGTTTCTTTTCCAACATCCAGTGTACAAGGGCATAACACCGAAAGGCTTTTTGTTTTCGATCTGCTTGTTGTTTAGAAATATAAAGTTAAGAAAAAGAAAATAAAGTTTTAGTTTGTTTTGATTTAAGGATGGAAAATTAAAACAAATGTATATGAGGAAGAAAGAAAGTAGAACATAAAGATACGTTGAGACGTTGAGTGTTTTGAATGGCAGTCGAGAGATAATACAACAGATGCATCAGCAACTCTAAATGGGCTGACAAAAAAAAATTACGATAAAAAGGGTTGACCTATTGTATTTATATAAACTAAACTAAAACTATGGACAATGTCGACGATATAGCCATCTAGATAAGATTTGGACAACTACCTTCTCGAATCAGTAAAAGTGAGCCGTACAATCTGTGGCAACCTAAGAAACTTAAAGGTGTAACAACGTCAGAAGTTTTATTCGTTAGTTGAAATCGCTGCCGCAAAAAATTAGATCAACGTTGGAGGGAATTCAGAGCAGACCTAGTCTTGATAAAACTTGGAGACCATCAAATCAATTGTGGCACGCGCTATGTAAAATGTTGCTTCGTCTTTTTGAAACCACAGCTCTACCCGTTAAGAGGATTTAATTCAGAAACGAAAAAGTCATTGATCATAGCTCTATTCTATACTCTGATCGACATCGTCTTTAAAAAATAAAATACCCATTGTTTCACCGTTGTGCGAAAGCGCTCCATCGTTAATCGAATTAATTGCACTGGTGGATGATTGTGTCCATCCTTAAATGGCAGTAGTTTCATGAACAGGAACATGTTCTTTGAAATAAATCCGTGGACTTATTACAAAATGATAAATAATGATATGGCAGATGAAATGTTTTTTATTTAATTTTGAGTATGTTTACCTCAAAAAAACATACTTTACTTTTCGCATTTATTTACAACCACCTGACTCGGGTCTTACGGTGATTGAGTTGATCCAATTAAGGAAAATATTGTCCGATCATGTGGGAATATGCGGGTGAAATATCCCTCAATACCGGGACAATGAAGCACTTTAACGAAGAAATATTTTTGAAATCGGTCCATATACATGCATACATAAGTGGGGTGGCGCAATAGAGCAGGTAGCCTCGAAACCTAGCGCATTTCCCACAACCAATGCCTTGTATAGGAAGATCTTTATCCTTCGTCGATAGAGGGCTGAAGAAGCGCGACCGACGCGACCGACGCGACGACGCACGGTTTGTTTTGAACGATTGAAAATAAAAACAAACATTCTTTTTGGTTTCATTACTTATGTGCCTGTTCAGACGGGTTATGCTCTTAACATTATATCGATATGAACGTCTGCCAGCAGGGTGAGTATGAAAGGAACTGGATGCTCACTACGAAAATTGAGTTTTCTCCCTAAGCAGTACACTGTGCTTGTCCAGACGAATTATGGCCATCACGTAATGCTGTTTTTGAATAATATTTGCAACATAAAAAGGAGAAATGACGAGAGGAATGATAGCGTTTAGGACACATATAGTGTTAACAGTATAACGTTAACAGCACAACCCGTCTGGAGAGGCACTATGACTAACTTAAATTTTTTTCTCAAATATACCTAACACAGAACTTATTTCTTTTTCGGAGTTACGGTGATCTCGAACTGAGTTCTACCACTTAAGTGCTCATTGGCTAACCCACTTTACCTCAGAACGGGTCGGCCAACCTCGCGGTTTTGGACTATTCCATGTCTGAGGCCGACCAAAGATGGCGTTGGATTTCTCTGTATCAGAAATGCTTTAGTTTGCCTTTCCTTTTGTCTTCACGAATCGTTCTAAAGGTTTTATGATATTGCCTTCTTGAGGGCGTTCTCTGCGTCTCTCCCTTGAACATGACAATACCAACCAAGCCGGTCGCTTTGTGAACCATATGTGAGTGCTGCACACTTAACCGCGGTATAGAGTCTTGCCATCAGCTTAGGGGGCATTTTTCCATTACAGAAGATTGCTTAGTTCTTTCGCCCATTTCATCCACCCTACGCTTAATCGATGATTGTCATTACAAATTGCTTCAATATTGATCATAGATCCAAGATATTCAAACTTTTATAATGGCTCCATCGTCAGCAAAGAATAGTTGCTGATGTATTTGGTATTCTGTACTTCATCTTCCAGCAGATAGTCAGGACTGTAATAAAGAGCAAAGGAGACGCTTCCTTGGTACACCTACTGTGATTTGGAATGCTTCAGTGACTCACGTTGGACATTTCGTGATCGCTCCTTCATACATATCCGCAATCATTCACAAATAGGCCTCTGGAACTTCTCGAAGTCGGAGGGCTACCCATACTAGATCTCGCGGTTGAAGATCTAATTCTTCTTCGAGGACAACTTTGTATGGCATAAGTTGGTTGTCAGATAACCTTTATATTTTTCGCATTCGGCTACCCAATACCCGTGGGGGACAGGATCTTCATCGAGTAGTATCCAGAGAAATTGTGTGAGTAAAAGTATTGCCAAATCGATACATCTTTTATTTAATTTATGGTGAATTCTTTTAATAGCTGTCAGCATTAAACTTTTAAAAAGCCGGAATAGCAGACGATTTTTATCTGTTAAAAGAAATAACCTTTCATAATTGTGATGCATAAGACATTACATACTTTAAGGTGCAATCAAATTTGCAAAACAAGAAAAGAAGTTTGTATATCTGACAGATTTGTATAAACACTAAGTGTTTGGTTGAAATCATAAATGAAAAAATGTTCTCTTTTAAGCAATTCAACTAAAATAACTGCTTCGGTAGAAATTTGCTTAGTCATTGCATTGTTTTCGAGCGTTATTTTGAGGTTTTACTTGTATCAGTTTTGAGATTAATACAAAAGCCTATTCAATATTCATGTAAAAAAGAGTATACAAAATTGTATTTCAGTAAAAACAATTTGGTATCAAATTTGTTGTCTTCTTCTTAAAACGTATGTCATTTGACACGATGTATCTGGTTCTTATACAATTGTCCCCATCGTTTTCAAACAATTATGCCTCAGTCAGTCAAAACGGATCTAACTAGCCTGTAATCTATGTCTTACTCATTGCAAATTCCTCAACATGCCGTTTGGAATGTTAAAATTTCAACGCAATGTGGGACACCAGTGGAATTCAATTAACGATCAAAATAACTAAACAAACACTTGTTGAGCTTATTACAAGTGTGCTTTGGTTGGCTGATAAAATTGTTTAAAGTTTGTTCAAAACAAAAACCACATCAACAACAACCACTAAAGGCCATTTCATTTGATCTAATAATTAAGTCGATCGTCGCCGATGTCGACCTCAAAGAGCAGTTCCCACAAGCCAGCATCACTTGTATGCCAAAAGTACGAGCGCTGTTACTTAAACCATTTCGATGGATAAAATTGTGCGGCGTTTTGCTGTCGACATGAGCTTTACTGTCACACATTTTTAAAGACACGTTTGTACCTAATGTTGTCCAGCGAAAGTGTGAAAATACGTGCAGTTAAATTGACCTCGTGGAAATAGTCAAAAGACTTTTTTTAGGTTCCTTCCAATTTTGGCGAAGATGTTGGCAGTAGTTGGCACACACACACAGCACCTACCACCCACCCTACATTTTAATTGCATAATTAGTTTGGTATGTTTTATTTGTTGTCTCTCTTTCAATGTCTCTTATTCATTCAATGAGTATTGCTGTGTTGCTAATTAAAGGCGGTGCAGGGAGGAGTGTGATAGAAATTTATTATAATTTTGTTTGTTTGAAAGTACATACCTGTACTTTTTAAGCTGGCATTGGTATAAAGATGTAAAGTTTATTGCCATCGAGTTTCACTTTGACATAATTTATTTCCATTTCGTTTAAAGAGGCAATCTACCGACAACGAAGAAAACTACCTCAGACGTTAAAGAGACTGAAAACATCTCGTAATTGGAGTTTGAGTTTCGGGTCTGAGTGGTGTATGTGTGCTACACGTGACCACTTTTTATTTTTTCAAATGAATAATTAGTTTACCAATTAAAACTTTTTTTAAAAAAAAAAAAAACTTAGTCGGTTGGGAAAGTGTGAAGAATTTCATTTTTATTTCTGTGTGTTTCTTCAACTTTCGTAGTTATGTTGGAGGAGTGGCTTTAAACGTTGACTTTAGGGTTGAATGGTGCATAAAGGCTAAGTCATTCTATGAAATTCTATACTTTAATGAAGAAAGGCTTTGTAATATCGATAATAACAAAGAAATACAAATATTGCAGTTATGGATTAGATGAAATTTAAGAGTTCACGACTAACAAGAGTGTCAAAGAGCTGTCGCAGTTAGTTGTTTCACAAAAGGGGGAATTCAAATTAGTTAATTGAGTCATTGTTCATTAACAAAATAAAATGGCCAAACCAGTGGCTACCAACGTTCTGTAATTGATTATTTCGAATAGGGGGTTAGTTTTGGTTTGTCATAAGTAACTTGATGTTCGGTTTTAATCTGAAACACATGGATAATTGATTTGTAAAAAATTCTAGAAAAATGTGGACAAAAATATCATCGAAATGTGGCAAAAATTCGTAGTACTCCGCATCCGCATGTTAACGTCGTGCTGAAAAACGTCGTGCCAAAAAAATGCGTTTAAAGTTTTCTTTAACGAAAAATCGTTATTCAACGCTTCGGTACTTGGCAAGCGTCATCTAAAAGTACAGTTAGACTGCTCGGGTCTTTATGAAATTTCAGTATCAAATGTTCAAGTAATCAAATCATTCATACCTACATACTTTTGGAAAATGCAATAAAAAAGGAACTGGTTTATTGAAAAATCTAAAGAGATGACCTAAGGAAGTCACAGCAAATGATTTGAAAAGTAAATCTTCCATCATTTCATGTTGACATGACTTCTAAGGCCTTTTTGTTCGCTCCAATTTGAGCTTTTGCTGTTTTTGGAATTTGAGAAATCGGAGAAACTTATAGATTTTCAATGCTAATCTCAAAAGTTCAATTTCAATTGATTTTAGAATGAATAGATTCTAATTGGAGGGTTTTTTTTTGTAGTCTTACTTTGGTTCGCAAGGTATGAAATAATAGTTGCATAGGATTAAATTAATAACTTCCGCGATTTCTTCAATTCTTAATGGCTTTTTTAATTGAAAGTAGCAGCGATTGGCAAGATAAAATGTTTGTTTGATCTCCGCGCAGATGTTTATTTTTCGTGTTAACAGCATAGCCTAGATAGAGGAAGGTGTAAACTGCCTCAAGATAATAACTGTCAATTATTGACCTTTCTGGTTCGAACCTGATTTATCAAAATTTTGATGTGACCATGCTTTCTTCACCTTATGTTGTGCAAATCAATGGGTACAACGGTACATGCTCCTGTTCAAATAGTCTTCAGCTGCTTTAAAAAGCGCGGAGTCAAGGCCATCTGTAGTTTTATTAGATTTGAGTTCATATGGCACAAGCTTAACTTCTTCTCGGTCGAGAGAAGGCATTCTTATATTTATAGTTTATGCTGAATTAGGCAGAATGCCTAATTTATAACATCACCACCGAATATTTAATTTTTTTTACAGAGGTGGCAATTTTCGAGACTGCGTGATATATACACACCAAGTTTCGAATCTCAGTCATGGCATTTCTTAATTTTCTGAAACGAATAGGATTTTCATTCCATTTTTCTGTTTCGGAAGATTACAATTAGCCCTGAGGTTTGCTTCTGCATTAATCATTGGCTTGTTTTTTGTTTGGGTTGATTTGTTTGGTTGCATTCTTTACCGAGCCAGAGCCTGAGAGGCTGCGTCTCTCAGGTATTCAATGTTTAATGTTGGCGGCATAGGATTCAAGAGGAATTGAAACGTACATGCGCTAGCTATGTCTCGCCATTGTAGCTTTTCAATGTCATACGCATTTCTTCTTCTTAGAGGTAAATGAAACCCCTTTATTATTAGTTCCTTGGAGACAATAAGGTCCTTGTCCAAGTCAATGTTAGATTCTAGGAAATTTCGGAAGTTCAGATTACTGGAAGAGCACTTTTGAGATTTCAAGTAATTGAAAAAATATCGCGAATGGAACAATTTTCTATCGATTCCGAACGGCTAATCGAGAAAGCACTTTTCATGGTAATGAATTTACTGTCGGAGCACTTGCCACTTCCTCGCGAAAGGCGATACCCGTGGAAAAACATTTTTGGTTTCTGTTGGGATTCGAACCATGAACCTTTCGTGTAACAGAGAGACATGCCAACCAATACGCCACGGGCATCACCATCGGCCCAGTATTTTCTAATTTCCCGGTTATTTTCTTGTTCCCGTTTCCATTCTTTAGGGAATATTGGAAGGGTTATAGTAGTTTATGAGCTCATTCAATACAAAAAATCTTTCCACTTTTCAATACTCGAATTAACAACCTTCAGGTCAAGAACTTACTAAACTAACAAACCTATCCCATCCGCCATATCGTTTCTAATCATATAAATTCTTGATATTTATTTACATTCCATCATGCGAGCCCAAGTACCGTGATCCATGTTACACATAACTCATAAGTTATGTAAATTACACCAACACTCATAACAAAAAAATTGTCTCCAAACACAATACGAGTACCAACAATGCGTTTAACAAACAATACAATAAATTTCCATGTGATTGATACGAGCAAAACCGCATAGCATACCGTAGATGACCTATTAAGGGAACATTCTCTGATCCACTCCAATGCTCACAACCATCAAACACGAAGACAACATAACATAACAATTCTGTACGCACATTCTATCCAATTACCGTAATACACCAACTTTAGGACGTTCCATTACCAGATAATGTTAATCATTTCCTGACACTGGTCGTCGTCCCAGTCAACACCATGAACGCTACGAGTTCATGATACAAAAGCTGATTTCACTATTTTAAGATGCTTCTTTTTTGTTTCTTTTTTTTTGCTGGTCTCCTGGTATCGTGTGTTTGAATTATAATTCCTCCCTCACACATGGGTGGACGCGCGAATTATATGTTGTATGGAGTAGGCCATTTAGTATACCATAACCTAGTGATGGCAAACTACATAACCGAACACTTGCTGCCGTCCATAAAAGTTACGTTGAATAAAGTTTGTATTCGGACTGCTACAACTACCATGTCATTCACAATTTATCAAGTCCACTTAGCATTTGGCTCTGCACTCGACTAGATGGATGTCTGACAGTCTAGGGCGGATTAATTATGTGTTAACATGAATTTACTGTGAAGCCAGTGTTGTTGCTTGTGTTGTGGCCTATATGGGCTCCGGGGTATTATGATTTGTATAACCAATTTTTGACTCATTTCCTTAGTTTTTTGTGTTTGTGGTTGTCGATTTACTACACACCAACTATAGGGGTGGCTGGCACTTTTGTGGAGTAACAAAGAGTATTTTAGGTCAAGATCATAATTATTGTTGTTTGGCAAATTCAACCTCTAGACTGGAGGATGATTGTGTGGTCGGTCTGGTCATTGTTTTAAGCTAGGCAAAAGTGTGTTGTTTGAATATTTACTTGTTTCTGAGGTTAGGATGGGACCCTTTCTATTATGAAGCTGGTGCCGAGTCACAATTGTGATTTGCCAATGGCATTTGAAGTCTCAAATCGGTGACATCACCTCAATAAAATTGGACTTGTGCTTTTTGCTTATTGAAGAGCAACTGTCAAATGCATTACATTTTGTCGGCGTTTTAAGTGTTCAAGAGATTTTTTACGTCAAACGATCTTAGTTCAACAATTAACCTCTTACTCCAAGGTATAGAACAAGAAGGTAAATCAATCAAAAGTGTACAATGATCAGATATCAGTTAGAGTGTGCAATCCGATGTCACGAGTCGAGGTGACAACTCTGATGTCTACCAAAATTTTGAGGAAGTCTGCATGTAATTTTTGATCTCTTTGTTTTGCTATATTTGATTTTACAAACCTTTCTACTAATGCTCAAGTTTCTTTCTTTCTGCTTCGTATAATCAATGTAACGTCGCGTTGTTTAGAACTCAACCCTCTTCTTATATTCGAATAGGTCTATACTGTGCCTACAAGAAGTGTCAGTACAAGGACGGTAAGGGATTCGCGTCTCACTCTGACTTTAGCGAATTTCCATTAGTTTGTTTACCACAAATCTTTCTTAAAAGATTTCATGGGCTGGTTAACACTTTTTACGTAAAAATTATCTCAGTATTGAGGAATTGCATACCGGGACTGATGGTTTCTATTAAGTTCTCCCCTAAAGGTTGTAATGACACAATGTTTGTTAGACAGAGTTAGAAAGTCTTTGACTTAGTATTAAGGTATTCGATGACCAATAAGTGAGTCATCTTTCAAACTTCAAAAAACAAATTAACTTTGACGAAAATACAATTTTTTATAGCCTATCGATGCCGTCAGCGGCCAAGCCTCATTTTTTACTTTTTTAATTTTTGGTTTGTTCTGAGTACAGGAGCGCAACTTTGACTTTCAGTTCATAATATTCACGAGTTTTAGTTCTTAATTTTCACCGGTTACATCTCGGAAACTCTCAGCAAACCTCCAATAAAAATGTTTAACAGATTATTTGATTGATCAGCAAATGAAGCTCAACATAAACCCAACTGAACCCAAAGATTATTCGCAAAAGACCCGCCCTAAAACCAACTTTTTGATTATCTCTTACTTAAGCTGTAATAATTTTCAATTCGTCCAACTCAAAAATGCAAGATACACTTGCATTCTTAACACCTTTTTATAAAATAAGACTTTTTTCCACATGTCAGGCGTCAATCGACACCGACATGTGTGTTTTTCTTCACAACTTAGACAAGGCGCGTCATCTTGCACTGAGGAACGAATTTGGCAGTATCACAAGAACTAAAAAAGAGATTGTTAGTAGTAAGTGTCGAGTGACTTCGTGCCCGTAGAGTAGTGGCCAGAGTGTCTGTCTGTTTCTTAGGAGTTCCAGGCCCAGAAACATAAAGGGTCGCCAAATAACTTTTTTTTTTTTTGTGTAGCTTCGGCTGTGTGGTAAGTTAAGCCGTCCTGTTGAAACCAAATATTGCGAATATCCTCCTCTTCAATTTTTGTGAACAAAACTCGTTCAACATGGCCCGATAACGATCGCCATTGACTGTAACGGCCTTTCCTTGCTCATTCTCGAAAAATGGCCCAATTATGCCTTTGGACCGAAATCCGCACCAAACAGTGATTCTGTGCACCAAATGCGACAATTTTGCATGTTTACATACGCTCTAAGATCAAAATGGCATAATCGGCATCTTCTCTAAGTCCTCGCAGGTCCACTTAAAAGTCCACTTAGCGAAGTGAAAACGCAACATATTCGTTCAGCGGAAGGATAAAACTAATTATCTGTTAAATCAGACATGGGCTAAATGTTACCATTCACGAAATAAGCACTAGTTGAAAAAAAAGCTTAGATGGCGGACCTTATAGAATTGTTTTCCCCGGATATCACCTTGCACGAAGATTGCCATGAAAAGTGCCTTCTTACTTAACCGTTCGGAATCATCAAAGATTGTAGATCCCAAAAAAGGGTTGAGCCTTAGGGTTAGGCTAGGTTAGGTGAAATGGGCTGACGGTTGATCTTATTTCCCTCACACTTACATAGATCAACGTAGATCGATTGTGATACCCTGGAGTATTGTAAAGTTCTAAAAACCTATGAGTTTATGGTTGGTCAGTCTTTGACCATTTTGTGTCCTTAGTTAAGTTCAACAGACTGTTTCTTGGTGTACCTGATAAGTCTTCATTGAAGAAGTAATTGGCTAGAAACTTTTTCCTGGTATATTCATCTTCGTCATTGCATCCTCTGCACAAGTTGTCGGTGCAAAGACCCATTTCCTTTTTATAGTGACCTAGTAGATTCTGTCCTGTTATAATACTGATAAGCGAAAGTAATGGAGGCCTATTCAAGGAACCCTGGGGTTGTTAATAACTCTGGTGAACAGATTTTCGGAAGACCTTGACAATTAGAATCTGTTTACTGTTGCTTTATTCTATTATAATATCGCAATAGCAGACATTTGGTTGTCCTCTAGCAACTACTGCCAACACCAGTTTTGCTTCTATGACCCTGTTTAACAAGAATGCTTAGTTAAAGAATTCAAATTCTAATGTAAGCACTCAATTTCTTCTTTTATCAAAATATTCACGGGACATCAAGGGGTGTAACTTAGACAAGCAATATAAACTTTCGAAAACATGTAGTTAAACACTTCATGTTTAAAGTAGAAGGTCACTTCACAACCCACATCAATCATAAAATTTATTCGAGTTCGGGGGATACCCCAACTAAGTGTTTGTTTCACTGAGTTTTGTTCAATACATTTTTTTCGTACACTTATTATGCCTGGTTAATTTAACTGAAAACTAACAAAACATATATTCAGTTACTGTTGGCATCAATTACCATAGTCAGTGACAGTGACACTTTGTCTCATTGGATTTATTCATGAGACGTTATCAGGCAATTTGTCATATGGCTGCGTTTGATTTTACTCCTTGAAGCTAAAAGTACCTGCATGTGTGAGTGTAGTATAAGCATGCATTTTAAATTCAGATCATAAGCTATATTGTTAATCGTTTCAACAACAAAAAAAATACAGAGTTACATTTGAGTTGTGTTTGTTTGTTTGTTTTTATTTGCATCCCCTTCCCCATTAACGACGCAACCATATGCTGGCCTGGATTACTGACTGATTGTCACACTTCCTCACTTCAACACAAAGACCTCTAAAATTCTTTCAATGCAATTGGTTTCCCGAGATTCAATGCTTTTGGGTCTACAATCGACACACAATAATATTGTATAATGAATCAAACCTATTTTTAAAGTCAATTTGTTTTGTTTACATTGTGATTGCGAGATTGTCATTGTGTGTGCGTGGCGGTGGCGGCAGCACTGCACTGTATTACTCACAAAAAGATTACAAATGAATGTTTTACCCAATGCACGTCTCACTACTCGGAGTTTTATCTTTTTACTGATATCAAAAGTAATTTGTTCCTGGAACAGTAGTTCAAGTGTTCAATACACTTGTGACGACGGTGACGGAATCGCAGGTGCCGAACCGAAATCTAGACTTTTATTTCAAGTGCAAAAGAGTCCATGATCAAAGAGAAACAATTTACTCGAATTTGCACTTCGAGTCAATAATCTTATCTTTTCGCTGGGACATTCAAGATAAACGACTTTGAGACGCAGAAGTTTGTATACAAACTGCAAACGAAGTTTACCTTCATGTGGCTGTAGAGACCTTAAAACGTTGCTTCATTATCATTTTGCATGGAAGATTATTTTTGGTAGGTCTAAATTTTATGACCAAAAAGCGATCCTCCCCAAAATTCAAGGCCATTTGAAAGAGCCTTTAGCAAACCAAAATCATTAGGTCTCTAACATACTTGCTTCTTATAACAGGTTAACGCAGCCAATCCACATCACTTTCAATCCCATCTAATTTTACCAATTCCAATCATTGAAACAAATAAAAGTCATCAATCAAAGTACGTGCTAACAACGAACGCTTAGCCTCTGCACGATTCAATAAACAGTTTTTTTTTTCTCCCTCTTTCACTGCTACTGCTTTTTCCAATTTAAATGGCAAGTTATTTTTAACTTTTCTTTCAAAAAGATTGTGAAGAAAAAGAAAAACTATGGAAAACATTTGCCAATTGCAAATCTGCTACAGCTTTCTCATTACTTTTTTTTTTTTTCTTTCTTCAGACAAACTTATACTTGACTCAAAATTGCTTTTTAATTACTCCTGCCTGCTTGCCTACCTCACAGCCAGCGCGAGGAATAAAGCAAATCTTTTTTAATATCTATAACAAAAATGAAGTCATTAGAATTTCTCTGATTGTTACTTGAAAAAAAAAACTTATAATTTTCACCAAACAAGTGAAAGTTCATTGAAAGAGCAAACATCAACAACCACCTACCATCGCCACAGCCGGCAGGCGCCACACCGCGATGGTGGTTCTATCCAGACACAGCCGCATCAAAAAAGGCACAAGTGCATTTTAGCGGCAATGTTTTGTGATCGTTAAAACAAAGTCCAATAGAGAGAAAAAGAGAATGCGGCCAACAAAAGCAACTAGCAATGAACATTTTTCAAGGTAGACAGAATAATAATAAATTTATCATTCACCAAACGAACACCAATACCAGAGTAAATTTCGATTGAACTGAACGGCAGGCTATAGATTAATAAATAATAATAAATTATGGCATTCGATGGAAAATTGCTTTGTTTCTTTGCATATCTGCACGGTGTAGGGTGTTTTTCCTTGTGTATTACGTCATCAATGAGGGCTGTGAAAACTTTCAAATTAGAGCGCCAAATCAGCTGTTGTTTATGTAACTCCAACTCACCCAAAGAGGCAAAATACGAGTATGTACTTTCAAAGCTCTGCGCTATAATAATTCTTTGGGTTTCTTTTGCATTGATAACAATCGTAGTTATTGAACTTTGCCTTACTCTATATACAGCCGGTTGAGCAGAGGGTGTCCGTCGCAAGGACCAAGTTAGGTTGGGTTGATGGGGCTTTTAGTTACTATACAACTCAATTCATTGTGCTCCCCGTGACATAGGAAGATTAAAATAAAGGCGAGACGAGAGAAGTGCTATTTAGAGAATGGAAGACAATGAGGCGCCTCCTTGAACCATTCGGAATGAACTTCAGGGTGTTGTTCACAGGCAAATTTAAGATTTCGGCTCACATAGGGGCCGATTACATAAATTCTTGGCAAAAAAAAAGATGAAACTGTTAAATTTTATTGTTCATACAAAATTGTTTAGTTTTGCTAACAAAACCTGACACCAAAAACTCATTTCAGCCTCATTATTTACTCTTCGTGTTTGGCCTTTAGCGTAGCATCAATGAAACCTTTCCACTACTGCATATCGAACCCTTAATCAGTATCCTTATCTCATTTTTTAAGTTGATAGAAGAATCCAGTCACGTTTTGTCATAGGAAATGTTTCAAAACTGCTCGTTGAAGAACTTTTCTAGAGTTTAAAACACCCAAGAACCTTAAAACCATGTCTAGGTGAAAGACGACACATGTGGCATTTTTGTTTTCTGTTGAGATTCGAACCACGAACCTCGCGCGTAACAGGCAGACATGCTAACCATTACGCCACGGGTATCACAGGTCTATGTGTGTCTGTGTTTAGAATATCCTATAGCGCCTCACCGCTTGTCGTAAGAGGCGGCTAAAGGAGTACAGTTGACATTAAAGTGAGTCTAGCGACACATGGCAACACCTTAATACTTTCAAGCATGCATGCAAATCACCTGTGTAGTAAAAGAAGGATTAAACTCAAAACATTGAGCGGGCTGCCACGGGGCCTAGCGCATTTCTCACAACCATGCCTTTTTAGGGAATGGAGGGGACCTAAAATATTTTCTGCCGATTTCAAACGGAGAAAGCGCTTTTCATGGAAATGAATTTACTATCGGACTTGGCAATTACTCGCCAAAGTCAATACCCGTGGAAAAACATTTTTGGTTTGTGTTGGGATTCGAAACACGAACCTCCAACAGACACGAACAGGCAGGCCTGCTAAACATCAAGCCAAGAGTACCATCATATAAAAATACGTTCCGTAAAATTTCGACCATTATGGAAATACTTGCACCGCCAGACACTTCTACTGCTAAGCATGATACTGATCCTGAACCGAGCAGAAATAAGTAAGTTCGAAGTTGGGTTCGAAGTAAAACTGATGAGCATTCCCAGCGAGGCGGGTGTTGCGGCTAAATTGTGTCAAGGGAGGAATGCAATGGGCTATTTCACTGGTGAGACTGAGACAGGCAACGTTTCGACGATGTTCAAGAGAATCAAGCGGTTCTGCTATTGAACTATCACCTATCAATCTTAACGCTCTGTTTTGTACCCTATCAAGTAGGCGCAAAGATGTTCAGGATCACCTAACGAGATATGGGAATTGTACTCCAGTTTTGGGCGAATGTATGTTTTATAAATTGTAGCCAGATCAGAAGTGGTGAAGAGTTTCCTGCATCGTTTAAAGAAACCTAAGCATTTAGCAGCATTTTTGGCGACTTCAAATATGTGATCATTCCAACGAAGATCATCGTTTACAGCACACATACCAAGTACTGACAGCTTTAGGGTTTCTTGGATGGAGGTACCATTCATACTTGACCGAAGGATTCCAAGTCACAGTATGTGTAAACCAAGAAAGCATCTTGACTGATCAGTTGTTATTGTCATTTTGTTCAAATGAGGATCCATAGAACCCCGTCAAAAAGGCAATATCATGTAACTTTCAGACAGATTCGCAAAAAATCAAAATGAAAGGCTGACTAAAATATATCAGAAATGGTGTTTGTCTTAGGATAAAAGCTAAGAGAGCTGTTATCCTTTAAGGCCTTTTTAGACTATCATTTCAGTTTCCATTTCAGTTGAGGCTTCAGTTAAGCTTTCAGTTAAACTTATGTCTAAATAATGTAAAAACGTTTAGCTGAAACTTAACTGAAACTGAAACTGATGGAATTCCCATAAGTTTTCCTTTTTTAACTTGAACTAAAAATTTATATAAGAAAAAGGGCTATAAACGATTAAAAATGAACTGACAACTGAACTGACGGCTCATGGAATTCCTATCAGTTTTCTGTTCAGTTCTCAGTTTTCTTTCTGATTTTGAATTTTCGCAAATAAAAAAAAAGCTAAACTAAACATCGAATTGGCGTCTATTTACACACTGAACTGAGAACTGACCCTCAAAAAAGGCTTCAAAGGGCCTTAAGGGCAGTTCACACCTTAAATTTAGTTGGACAGACTTCGTTGGATGGTTGTTGGATGGTAGGATGAATCTTGCGTTCAGACTTATCAGTATTGTCGTCAGATTTACTTCGTAAACAAAACTTTCAAAAATATTTGTAAACCATCCAACAAGTTAGACAAGCGGTCGTCTGAGGGTACACATTATTCAACATTTGTCGATGAGACCGATCATGCCCAAATAATTGTACAGAGTGAACTGCTCTATAGAATCGCTAGATGAATATTTCGATCCACCAGCTATCTAACAGCTACATATTAGTTTCACTTCCTTTACTCTAAACATTTTTACTTCAAAACTCAAGTCAACAGCGAGGTCATGTTACATCCCATAAACACTTCGATAACAGCATCACTCAACTACCTATTTCTAATGAGAAAATATCTTCCATCAATTCGTCTCCAGTCTCCACACAAATCCAACAAGTCCAAACGCACGTGTTTTTATCTTGTGCCCGCACATACCCCCTTGAATATAATTAAACAACAAAAACAAATTTGCATTCATTCGCACTAAAAAAAAAAAAAATTTATGAATGAATGAAAACATATTTCACGTTGTTAAGTTAAGTAGGCCGCAGGGTTTGAAGACGAAGGTTGTCAATTCTAAATTCTGATGGATGATGACATGTTCTGTCGCTTTAAAGCCAATTGAAACTGTTTGCGAGATGAATCGAATCCAAACAGACAAATTTAATGACATTGAATAGAGTTCCAGAAACCAGTTCAACCACAGCCAGCTATGACAACCAACATTATGTATGTAACTTAGATAAAGATAAAACTCTCGGTCAGCCAGACAAATAATCCTCAAAACTACAGGGGATAAAAAATCAATTTCAGCTCAAATCCGAGAGTAATGCCGTCATCGGAAGTTATTGAACTAATCCCACGCTAAACAATTCGCAAAGCTTTCCGCTGTTGCTGTTGTTCTATTCTATACACAAGCCGATACTTCTGCCGTAGCCAGAGTCGTCGTCGACTGCTGATCTAAATTTATTTCTCTCACAGTAGGAAATGGAAATTTGTTATTTCATCACATTAGCATAAAAGATGTATGTGTTCTCTTGTACAACAAACAAGAAAGCAAATAAACTATAAGTATTCCACGATCAGA
The DNA here is from genome assembly GCA_914767635.1 of Melanostoma mellinum. Lineage (NCBI taxonomy): Eukaryota > Metazoa > Arthropoda > Insecta > Diptera > Syrphidae > Melanostoma > Melanostoma mellinum. The sequence goes on along the minus strand of OU612059.1, from coordinate 225,342,178 downwards.
TTGAAGAAGATAACCGCAAGTGGCGTATTTGCAAAAAAAAAAAAAAAACACGACGAATTTCACACTAACACGAATAGAAGGCATATTAGGCAGACAAATAGAAAATTGGGAAGGGAAAGTTTTTTTTTGTACTATTTATTGTCGCTTGAAGCTAAACGAGACCTGCTACTAATGCTGATAATGACGGCATGAGCAGCTTTTTGACCACTGGCCCGACACAACCAATAGAACATTTACACATAAGCACTCTCGTTTGGTTGTGCTGCTGGTTCGGCCGGTCGGTGCAAATTGAGAAAAATTCATCTCAAGGTAAAATCAATTTGGACCAATTGAAAAAAGAAATGAAAAAAAAAAATGATGAAGCTGCTGCTGTAACAACTAACGGCGGCACGGGAGTGGATGCCAATTAGTTGAAATATAAAAAAAAACAAAATTTGCTCTTTGTTGAATGCAGCAACAGAGTAACTCTAAGCTTGGTACTACATTTGAAGAGCGTAAGGCATGACGCGAATCCATTGGATTCAGATGAATATTATGATTAGAACAGCTTTGTACTGGTTTAACTGGGATACAAAATAAACTGAAACGCGTAGCCAGTTTATGTAATTGGGCTACTCGACGAGCCAAATTTGTATTTGTATAGAAAAAATGTACTTGGAATTTGATTGATTATGTTTTTAAGATTTTTTGGTAGATAAACTGGAAAAAATGGTAGGCAAATTTCATTTCACAAGAAACGTGGATGAAGGAGCTTGTCAGCTTACCGATGTGATGGTCTTCTGATATCAACGTGGTTAGCTTGCAACTCTTCACAAAAGAAACTAAAAGAAAAAATTGAAACTGAGTTTTTGGCACAATAGTTGTCGCTTCCATTGAACGAAAAGAAGGGACGATTCTCAAACCCTTATATTGTTGCAAAAAAGATTACATTTTATGTTTCTGTTCATGTCATGAAAAGCGCTTTTTTCGATTAGACGTTCGAAAAATTGTAGATCCTTTGCATTCCAAGGTTTGGTGGAGAAAATGCGCTAGGTACCGGCGCTTTTCTATTTGTAGGGCTAGCTAATTCATTTTTTATAAGTGACAGTCACTTCTCCATTTAAAGTAAGAATATAAGGTTCGTTCCTTGAACTTTACTTAGGATTAACCCATGTTTTCTTGACAACCTTATTCCTCTAATTTGAAAGAAAATAAATGCCATTTGACAGTCCTTTTTTGTTACCTCAACTCGCCGTAACAAAACCTAGAACAACTTCAGGGCGAGTTGAGTGCAAACCCAGGTTTCAAAAAACACTTAGTTTTACATTCAGGGCAAGTTTATGTTTTTTGAAAAACCTTAACTCGGTCTGAAACTGAATTTTTTAGGCTTTGAACTTTTTTTCTTTTCTTTTTAAAGCGGCTCATGCCAATCTGGAGCACTCAGACCTAATTTCCGGTTCATTGTACTACCAGGGTAGCAGCCTTCCCTTTTTTTATAGTGCAGTAGATTGAAATAAGGTGGTGGTAATTTCAAATGTAACCTCAAGGACAGCGTCCAGATGAAACTGGAAGTAGGACCTACCTACTGAACACTCTACCACTGCACCTCGGCCGCCCTGGCATTGAACTAAAGTTAAGAGTTTTTGCTCGGGCGAGTTCAGGTATTGTTTTCGATGTTTGATCAGTAGTTACATGGAGTGTATTTGGAGCACGTTGGTTGAAGTTGGAAATACGCTCTCCTTCTTTTACATTATGTTTGATCCGATCAGCCGAGTTCTGCCAAATACCCCAGAGGATACTTTGTCCGATGACGGAAGAGCTGTACGAGTATAAGTGGGAGATTATCTAGCCCTTACCTCTTATTGATCTTAAGCGACAATATTCTACCAATTTTAAAGTTGACGGATTTTTTTAAATTAATAAACTTAGAAACCTAAATATCGTAAGCGACAAATCATTTCGTTTTGACGGTGTGGTGCCCGTTGTGTAATGGTTAACATGTCTTGACGCGAGGCAAAAAACCAACCAACGAGGGGAAGTTAAAAAATATATGACCAAAAGGGAATCAAATCAAAAAATTAAACCAAACTAAAAGAAAGAATGTGTAAACAGGAAAAGTGATCGGAGGTCGGAAAAAAGAATGGTATGCAATGTGAGACGAAGAGACGGCAATCCTAGTATAGCGACTTGGCTAACCGGATGTAGGCGAACTCTTTGAATTGGATATTATCACCAATAAAACTTCACACTCCAGGAGCTGCTGATTTTACTGCAGCTTGGCCTGGAACTCTCCCTGCCTGGAATTTCAGTTGCAGTTGTCAGAAACTACCAAAAACCGATGAAAACTGTCCCTTTTTACCACAGCATCAAGTCAACATAAATATTTTGCAGGCAGATACTACCAAAAGAACCAGCATCATACCGGCTTTGCATTTAGGAGATTATTTGTCGCAACGTTATTCCGCCTGTGAAGTGCCTCTGCCATAGAATGATCCATGGATTTTTTAGATGGCAAACTAATCCACCTAGAGCTTAAAGCCTTACGCAAAACCAGAGCGACCTGCTATCGCGAGTTTCGAATCTCAGACACATTGTTTTTCCGAGTATAGCCTTCCTTTTGCATGAGTTAGAAAATCATCCGAATTGGCATAAAATTACACATCTCTGAAATGCGATTGGCTCCGAGCTTTTTTTTTTAAATTATATAGGGTGAAGGTGAAAATTACCTTTACAAGCACGTCAACCTGAAAGATCTTTTGTGCTGTTCCCTTAGGTTTAAAAACACGAAGTGTATAGGTGGTTTGTTCATTCGAAGCTGAGGTCATGTAAGAACCTAAGAATCTTCGAGGAAGAGGTGTTTCTGATATCAAGGGGACAGGGGAACCCTCTATTGAATATTTTAAGCCTGGATCTAGCTAAGGCAGGGCATTCACATAAAATGTGTTCAGCTGTTTCTATGTCTTCAATACAGAGACGACAGGTGTCATCTTGGCTGATTCCCATGTTTTTAAGATGATACTTGAGAGAGCAGTGTCCAGTGAAGAAGTTCGCAAGTAACTTTGCGTCACGTTTGCTCATGTCAAGAATTTCTTTTATACGTTTGTGGGATAAGTCAATGAATAGTTTTGCCTGACGATGGCCATTTGAGTTGTTCCAGGTGCTGATCATGTTCTGTCGTTCCCAGGTAGCTAAATCGTTTTTAAGGCTACTGATTGGGAGACCACAGTAGGGTTCAGGGCCTTTGAATTGGGACTGAGAGCCAAGTCTAGCAAGTCGGCCAGCCTCTTCGTTACCCGGTACGCCTTCATGACCAGGCACCCATGAAAGTTATTTTATTGTGAGTAGCTAATTGAACTATACATGTCAGGCAATTCCAAACTAGAGCTTTGTTGCGAAACCCAATTGGTTTTTATTTATTTTAATGCTGAGAAGCAATCAAAAACAATTCCTTATTTAAAAATTAAAAAAAAAAAATTGGCGGTTAAGTCTTGGTGTAAAAACGAATCAAGCAGCATAACGAATTGGAGGTGGAGCTTGTAGTAAAGTTATCTAGAGTAAGAGTATTAAAAACTTCCAAATTTATTTTGGTTCCCGGATAATTATTTTGAAATGGTTGACTTTGGACCCGAGTTGACTGAGATAATCATAAATCGTATGAGCCATACGAACATTTAGAGACTGACCTCAAAGTTTTCTTATACACACCGTCGCGTATTTGTTTGGATGCCTAGCTATGGATCATCCCAAATTAGTAATTTATTGTTATAAGCTATCCTAAACAAGGTCATTCAACACTTTCCACTACTTTCCGATAGAAGGGCAGCCAGTACTTTAATTTCATATCGAGAATGAGAGTGTTTCTTTAGATTTTTTTTAACTCATCTGAGTTCACTTAATTTTGTCAGTAGGTATTGTGTTTTGAAACATCATTCACATGACTTTACAAATTCTCATTCAAACAAACAAACCATGCCAACGAACATGTTTCGACACAGGAATACTACTACACTGGGTCTTGACTTACTAAGTACAGTCTGGCAGGATGAAATTTGCATGCCTTGAACAACCTTTTTTGAAGAGTGAATGACACAAAGTACTTGTGTTTATGGGAGCATCGTCGTCTCAGGAAGATTCAATGACACAACTTGGTTATATTCTAAGGCTTCTCTGTCAATGGGTCATTCATTGCATAACACTGGCAGGCAACAATATTTACAATTCCCGCAAAGCGAGCACATCATTCTACATCACACATACAAATTAGTGTCTTTCAACACGATAATTATTACGATTGACTCCACTTACCCCAATGCTGCTCACAGAGGATACATGCTGGGCGATGCGGCTAAGAAATTTTCGAAACGATGATCGCCTAAAGACCCGATTTTGTTGAGAATTGTTTCCATTTTTGTTTTGATTCGATTCTCCTGATGATGGCGGTGGTGGTGGAGAAAGTGCTAGTCCGCCTCTGCCTGGCTCTCCTACGCCAGCAGTGCAATCCAACGTCTTGCTTTTGTTGGTGATGATGTTTCTGGTTTGCAAATCACGTCCTATTCTCATTCCCTTGTTGTCGATGTCATTGCCGTCAATGACGACACCACTATTAGAGCCAACGCTATTTCGACCGCTCGCGGTAATTCCCAAAGACGAGGTGGTGGTCGTATTGTTGTTGTTGTTATTGGTCTTGAATTTTCGCGACCATCGAAACGGATTACGAGGCATTGAGAATGCACGACGAATTTTTTTCCCCGCAGTCGTTAGACTAAGCGATTGTTTTCCATTCTGTTGTGGTACTGGCTGCGGCTGTATCTGTGGCTGTGGCTGTGGCTGCGAATCGGTCGGTGATGATGATGACTGATTGTGGTGGTTGCTTTGGCACACTTCTAATTCTGAATCTTGGATATTTTTGGCGATTGCATTGTCGGCGGCGACAGCATTGATTTTACGATTTTCCGATTTACTACACAAATTACTACCGCCGGCTGAATTGTCGGTATTGGGAATGGTTGGGCTAGTGGTAGTATTCGTGGTGGTGAGCAATGCGCGGCTGTTGTTGGCCAAATCGTTTAGTGGCTCTTTTGTGCCCATTTTTTCACACACTTTATAACAAACGCGACGGTAAGATAATTAAAATCAATAAGAAGCACTTTTCACGGGTTACGAATTCCAATAACAACGTTAAAATTGGGTTGCACTTTTTTTTAATTAGGAGGTTTTTCTCGCACAAAGCAGGCATCGAATTTAGCAAACGTACGCCATGTTGACTTCTTTCTCGCTTTTTGATTGACTGGTTCTGATTGTGAAGTTGGGTCTGATTGGAGATTTTAGCTTTTTTCAACTGTCAAACATTATATCGTTGTGTGGTGAAGGTGAAAAAATTTTACATAAGGGTGTGTGATAAGATGATAATGTAGTTAATCGGTAGGGTAGTTTTAAAGTAATTTGTGGATTTACATGCATATGATAGTACAGAAGAGTAAGAAAAATAAACACAATCACCCCGATTATGGAATCCGAAAAATGGACTGCGGAAGCTATCCGCACGAGTTTTGACATTTTTGCTATTATCGAATCCGCAATGAATCCGACGGTGTGAAAGTAAAAGACTGTCGATAACACAGGTTAAAAAAGGCGTATTACCGAATCCGTTGTTCATCCGCACTCCATACAATTTTTGGCGTTTCTCATCCGCACCAAAATTGTTGCGGATATTTAAAAGTGAATGTAAATTCTTCTTGGTACTATGTTTTTTGTTCATTTGTGTAGGTTTTTTTTTTAGTGTTTTGCAACGCTATTCGAAAAATTCGAATAAAAGTTGTGGATTATGCATTTTGCGTCGACTTCTTGCAATAGGCACATCATCAACCCCTGAAAGAATTGAATTAACATGCAACTCAATTTCGATCTGAAGTAGTAGTAGGCAAAAAATCAATGTAATACAACGTTCAAACACGATCGTGACGAATCAAAACGAAAAACAGACCAAACACCAAAACATTCCTGGTTTAGATAAATGAATTATGTAATTCTTTTTATTAAACTTTTTCTTTTCAATCAAGTTAGTTTCACCTACACTATTAGGCAGCTCAAAAAGTTATGGAGACTGAGACATATAGCTCATCGGATTTCCTTCCAGTTTCATTTCTATTTAAAAAAAACGCTACGGAGTCCATTTAAAATTTATTTTATTAGATTTATGCAAGTTTTAATTTCTTATTCCTTTTTTTTACAGATGAAGAATGCCACTTGAATAAAGTCAAATGAAGCCATTTGACAGGTGGTATAGGATAAGGTAAAGTGGTGTCGCGGATCGACATTGCAGTTCATCCGCCGGATTCAATAATTGTGTTCAATGCGGATGCGGATGCCTTGCGGATCGGATGAGATCCGCGGGAATAGACTATTGCGGATTCCATAATCGACATGAATATATAAAATTCCTACTTGTCTGGTAAAGAGGGAACATACCAAGTGCAGTCGTCTGCAACTCCTTAGTTATAGGAGGTGCAGACCTGTATAGTATAGGAACTTCATCGCAGCTTTAAGCCTTGGCCAAACCAACGCGGGGAGATCGTACGATGCGATTGCGATAAGTCAAATCCCTATGCATTAAGTCAAACGTCCATAAACGTCCATAGCGTCCATAAACGTTTGACTTAATGCATAGGGATTTGACTTATCGCAATCGCATCTTACGATCTCACCGCATTGGTTTGCGCAAGGCTTTAGAAGAATAAAGAACAATATGGGAAACCATTACTTTTCTTGCCCCGCAACTTCCATTTGTTTACATTGTTGCTTTTGTTACACGAGATCCATCTGTGACACACGTATATAGCTGAATATAAAGCTGTGTTAGTGAATTTACTAACACAACCTTTTTTCGGATTTCAAACTGGTTTTGAAAGCTAAAAATAAAATGACGTTTGTCAAGTCAGTTCGAGGGCAGATGCCGTGGTGTGTGTGTGGTTTGTCTTGTTCTTTAATCCCCTAAGATCGCAGCAACGCAGCCATAATTTTATTTGTTCAAGCGCGAGTTTATCTGTTGAAAATTATTGAAATATGAAAAAGGGGAAGTAAAATACTTAAAAAAAAGGTTTAAAAAATTTGTTTTCGAATCCAAAGCTGTCAACATATTATAAGAGATTATAGCAACTTCGGAAACTGGTATCGACTCTCTCTTTTTGACTTTTGTGTTTTATAATCTTCATCCGTCCCGCTTAACTTTTCTGCTCATCTGTACTAATAGATGCATATAAATCCACTTTAAAGAAACTTGATTTAAAAGAAGTACAGCGGAGATAATACGGGGAGACAACTAGTGCAGCCTTCGCCTGAAACACCTTCGTACATGCATTGGTGGTGGAGCAACAGAACGGGGAGCTCCATGGCCTGATTGAATGTTGGAACCAAAAATTTTCTGCCGGTTGCGAACGGCTAATAGAGAGAGCGCTTTTTATAGCAGTAAATTTATTATCGGAAGACTTGTCAATTCCTCGTGGAAAAAACATTTTTGTTTTTTGTTGGGACTCGAACAACGAATCTCAAGACAAACATGGTAACCATTACACCACTGCACTGGTATCACCTGAAACACCCTCAGAGGGTCAACTCTGAAATCAGAAATCAGAGAATAGCTTCTTTTTTGAGATAGCTATATTCAGCTTCAGTTTATTTATTTATTTTAATTATTTTTTAATGAAGCTTTCAAAATTTTCAACTGTTACACACTTAAAAATATCGAAAAACGGTCACTTTTTCAAACTGAAAAATTGCTGTGAAAGTTGTCGGTCTTGGGTTCCCAGTATAAAATAGATTGTGGAAAACATAGTGCTACATTGCCGCATTTGACTCTTTGGTTATATTCCGTGACCAGTGGTCTGCAAAATTTTAAAAGTTTTGAATGATTACGTTGAAGTATCGTAACGCAATTTTGTTGCAAAGAGGCGTGTTGTTTTACTTTTACTAGGGCAAAACATTTTTTTACAAGAAGTGGTTTTTCATGAGTTTCCTCCGCCTTCTTCGCTCTGTAAATCTTTGCTTTAAATAGTGCAACTGAGTACTCGTTATTCCTTAGAATGTTGTTATTCCCTTTTGTCTTTTGAAACACACCTTTTTTCTGCTACGGTCAACTTGCTCTCATCACATTATGTGCATTTGTCTAGTACCATGAACGTTTGATTAGAGTTAGACGCATAACTACCCTGTTTGGTCTTCCTTGGAGCTGATCTAGTATTTTTTGATCGCCAGAGGTAGCAGACCTCTCCCACCATTTTATTTACCCTTTGCTTGCCTAATTACTTCGTGTATTCTTCACAAGCTGCTTCGATGTTGACCCCACTCTGTTATATTTAAAAAATATACATTTAAAATATACGTTTTCACTCAAAAAAGTTTCTGGAATGCAGCATTGCTTATAACGGCTCCATTGTCTTGAACATTAATTTTTAGTGTTAATTAAAATGAGTTGGAATTCTTCGGTATTACATATTTGGTTGTTTATATCTTCCGTCCTTACAATGGACATTTCAAATATCGCTATCAATTTTTTCTCCAATTTTCCAAAATCATTAAAACCTGTTGAGTGTTTAAAAACACTTGTCAAAAGTTTGACTTCAAAAAACACATCACCTCGAACTGGTGATTTATTCGAGCTAGCTCTGTTCTGCTTAATCTTTTTGAAATAATGTTGTTTGCGCAGTTCATTCTGAAGCAACGTGTTGTGTACTGTTCACGTGCCATTAACATAACTGCTTCGCTTAGCACAATCTCGAGATTGTGTCAATAATTTTTATAGCCAACAGATATAAACTCATTACTCTTTTGCTCATAATGGCTGTTGATGTAGAGCTCTTAATACGACGAATATGTAGGTAAGACTTGAACCTCAATTCAAAAGCGCAATAAACCTGAGAATGCAAAAATTAAGAACACAGACATCAGATGATAAGGAAACTTTTTCTTGTTTACATACACAACTTTAAAGCGATTTTAAGGGACTATGGATTTGCGCTAGTGGCCTTAGTATATAGAAACACCATAGTGGGTGTGTACAAGACACACTGAGAGATTCATGTCTCTCTGTCCTTGAAAACAGTAACAGAAAACATACGAATTTGCCGGCCAATTCTCTCTTCAGATTATGAGAACTGAACAACTTTTCGTATTGTCTTATTCAAAAAAAAAATGCAATAGTCTTTTAACATCAGACACAGAGATCAAAGATTGAGACACATCTCAATTCACTTATTTGAATTTCAAGAGGATTTCTAGATGATAACCTTAAAAGCCAAAGCGCAATTAACAGCTTTTATCAATTTTTGCTGCGGTCAAATCTTGATCATGACTTCCTGTTCCCTTGATTCATATTAAATTGGAAATAGTCTCGTTCTATTTATATATCTTTTAACTAATTACCACGAAAAAAGGTTTATTAAAAAATATTTACTGCTTTTATCATTTATCGCATCTGAAAATAATCGCCATCGATTGCTTTGTTTATTCTGTTGATAGACTGATCATAAATCTATTAAGATAAGCCCTTCAAAATAGCAACGAGACTGGTTGTTCACACTTTCATCGAAGTGTAGCTTTAATTCGTGCATGACCCACCCTACCATTAAAAAATCTCAATATTAAATCAAACAATAATAATAATAGCCCTTAACCTTGTAACTTGAAACCGTAAGCCCAGATTTCATCAATTCAAAGCTCAGAGTTAAAAAAAAAAAACTAAACGCTGTGTCAATAAAATTTTTTTTTATATGTAGGCACCTATAGCATTAATCATTCATTTGTTTTATCTCTATACGAGAGCTAAATACAAGCTGTTTGAGCAACACGACTAACGTCTCACACATGCTCAGTGCGTCTGTAATCTACTCTACAATACGATAAGCATAACAGAGATCTACCATGGCATGGATTTTGCAGTCTCAATAAAATAAATGAGTTTATCAAAATAATTTCAGAATAAATTTGATTTCGCAAGCAAGAGATCGTGTTGCTTTCCCTACTACTAAGTTGACAAAACGTGAATCGTCGCATTCATATTCTATTACCGACAACATTTTGTTCATAACCTTTTGCTATAACCAAGAGCTCACAAAAGTTGTATTTGTTTTATTCAAAATTATTCAAAACAAATAGAACGCATATTTGTTTGTTTTTTTTTTTTTTTTTTGTAAAGCGCGCGTTAGCTTAAGCGTTGTGCATTTTATTTGGTGTTTTCTTTTTGGTAAGATATTCCTTAGTATTCAATATTTTTTGTGCTAGACACATTTTGTGTCTTATCTTTGATTGTTTGAATGTACTAAGCTTTTTATCTGATGTTGACTGAGAGAGGCCAGAAACCAGGAGATGGACTAGGTTTTGATAGTGTGAAGTGTGATCTCGAAGTGAAGCTATCTCGTTCAAATATTCAAACTGCATTTTCAAGTATATATTTTCTCGTAGATTAGACTGCCTAGATTCGATATTTAATTTCTCGCCTTCTCCCAAAATATTGTGGAAATTATTTTTAAAAAATTGCTGCTGAAAGCGGAGCTCATAATTCTCTTGCTAAGTCATTCTTCATTTCATCGAATCTGAAGTTTTTACCTTTGAGCATATATGTACATAGAAAAGTGTTTTTTTATTTTACCTTGTTGTTGCCCTGGGGTCGCTACAAATCGTTTTTTGAGAAACCTAAAGTCGCCCCGAATGTCAAAATTAATGTTTTTGAGCTCTAGGGTTGACCTAGATTTTCCCACAACTCGCCCCAGCTTTTTGCAGTGGCGAGTTGAGGGCTGTCAAATGGCATGTATATTTTCTTATGGCATGGATGGCGTTTTTTGGGGACTGGAAATCCAGGTTTTTTTTTGATAACTCTTCAAAAGCATTAAATTTGGAGCAAAAGACGTTATTGGAGCTACGAGATCACCGCCATCATGTGTGGTGTGTGTACAGCTTTCTCTTTTGTTATTATTGTTAGGGGTATTCACAATCCGATCATATCGATGTAGATAAAGGTGAAAAATTATAAAATTGTAATTTTGTTTTTCAATCGTGAACTACAGCATCTGTTGTAAAAATGTATATTTTGTGTTGAAGATGACAGCCCAGTCCTACTGTCAACCGCACCTGATAAATCTTATGCAACATAGTAGTTTATTGTTTTACTATAGGGTCAGGGTATCTACAGTTGAAATGTAAAGGGGTAGAAAACGGCAGAAAAGTGTAATCTCTTACACAAAATAAAAATAGATAAAAATCATATTTTGCAATGGGTCGGCATCCATATCTTTGGGCTTTGCTTCTTTCCCGATGCAAAAGGTTTCACGAAAATGTGAAAGAGATGGGAAAGTTTCGGAAAAAAGATATGGGCTAATAAAAACGCAAAAGCTCTTATCTAAAAGATTTTATGTAGTTTTTTTCATCAAATATGTCAACATCGAATAAACGTCTTCTAACTTTGTCGTCAACTGGCTTGGCAGTAGTTGTCTTACCGCCTGGTGACCAAATAAAATCTTATTAAATAATACTCTTTTTTGCAAATATCTGTACGACTACATATCGTATATACGTGCACAAGAAAATACACTTTTTATAAACCTCGTTCCCTTAAAAAGTGGATTTCTTCTTAATTTGCAAGTTGATTTAGGATTCTCTAGTATATTTTAGTGCTTATCGCAAAACAAATTTTAAATAAAAGATTATTGCCTCTTGTATGAACCTCATTTTGTCTATGCTCCCCGTTTAGTCATACGTGTTGTCAAGGTTGTAAATAACAATTGAAAGAAAACCAACTTGCAAATCCACCAGAATCAAGAATCTGGCCTTTCAATTCAATCGCAAAAACCACTTTAGCCGAATAATGTCTTATTTTTCTGACCCTCTATGCCCTCAGCTGCTTAGCGGATAACCTAGTTCCAGACAAAAAGTTATCAAATCCAGTGAAAACCAGTTCACTATATTTTAATTATAGATTTATTGCAAAATTGTTGTGACTGGCCTCACAGTAAGTACATCTCCTTAGGAAGGTAAGGGGAATACATGTGTTTTTCATGCATTTCAAATGTGTTGATTTCTTATCAGCAAATAAGGTCAAACTTTTCTCTGTGTGGCACAGTTAGGTTCAATAAATAATGAGAGTCCATCTCAAGACCAGTATTAACTGGTTCAGCCACCGGTTTTTTAGTCTTATCAGAAATATTAATTTTGTGACTTTTTTTTATAAAGCAATAAAAAAAAAGATTGAAAATAAGTACAATTCATGTACCATATGGGGACTTTTTGATGGTAAACAATTTTTTAGTGAATTTTTTTCTGAAATACATTTAAAAGATTTGTTGGCTAACCTTTGAACGATTTCCGGGTGGGCAGAGGAGATCGGCATAGTGTTTAACACATTTCATTTTGAATCCATCTTTGAACCTTAAGTCGTTTTTTAGATTTCATCTCATTTTTTTTTTAAATTTTGCTATAAATGGCGTCGATCTTGTAGCAAAGACTCATTAATGTGACTTCAGTGCTAAAAAGAGTTTTGAATCCCTTCTGTAAAATTAAATTGCAAAGCCTGTTAACATAAATAAAAAAATTCATTAAACCTTAAGGTAAGATGGTAACACTAACTCAGTTTGGAAGAATTCAAAGTGGTGTCGCTTTTAAAGGTAGAAAGAAGTTAAAAGAAAAATTTGACAGGTGTGTTGATGGGAATGAAAACAAAAACAAAAACAAAGGGAAGATAGCTCATTGTACTTGTTTCTGATTATTCTTTTCTAGTTCAAAGACACCTTTTATATTCAAGCCGAATAATCGCTATTAGCTAAATATTCCAAAATTGTATTGAAATAATTATCTTCTTCAGGTATATTGTGGTTTCCCTTGTTTTGCATCCCAAACAAACAATTTGCAAACAAATTGCATTGCTCGGGAGTTTCTCATAGTGCGTTACTTTTTAACTTAGAACTTAGAACTTAATTTTTTTGTGTTTTAGTATTTAAATTAATTTATTGTTATCTATTTTCAGAACTGAGAACTTGTTTGAAAAAGCAATACTTCGTTTTACCAAATAAGAAGAACAAGTCATGGACAGTGACCCTAACAAACGTTTACCCAATGGCGGCTGGGGTTGGGTTGTGGTTGCTGCTGTTGCGTTTATAAATGTATGTCCATCCAATCTTAATTTATTAATTTTTATTCTAATCCTTCGTTTTACTTCATGTAGATGACAAATCAATCCATACCATCGGTATTTGGGTTACTGTTTGGCGGGCAACTTCTATTAATGAAACAAGAAACTTCTACGGCAGCGTTAATAACAAACCTTCATAGTCTTACTTTAAACTTGTCCGGTCTCCTTATTGGACCAGCTATAAAGAACTTTTCACCACGAGTTGTTGCTACAATAGGTTGTCTATTTACCACTTGCGGTCTCCTTCTGTCGGCTTTCTCTACTGAAGTCTGGCACTTTATAGCTGGATATAGCCTATTTGTAAGTCAATGTTTATGCAATTTTTATTTGTGTTCATGTTTGTTAATTTTATATTATCTTACTTTACAGTGCGGCCTTGGCCAAGGTCTTATAGCACCATCCACGTTTATGGCTATAAACGCATATTTCACAACTAAACGTGGGCGTGCAGTGGGAGTGTCTCTCGCTGGTTCAGGTCTTGGACAGATGATGATACCACACATTGTCAGGGTGTTTCTAGATAAATATGGGTTCCAGAGTGCCGTTCTGGCTTTGGCAGCATTTGCTTTCAATGGGGTAGGTTGTGAAAAGGACCAAATTATGAAAAATGCTTAAGTTTGTTTGTTTTTGTTATAGCTTATTGGAGCAGCGATGTTCAGACCCCTACCAAAACCAATTCAACCAAAGTATAATAACCGTAAAGACTTGAAGTTGTTACTTGAGTCCGAAAAGAATGACAAACCATTTTCGGAAGTAAAAATTGTAAAGAGTAATGAAGATTCGATGGAAAATGTTAAACAAGAATCCAAGACGAAAAAACTTTGCAACAAGGTTTTCAATCGACTTATAGAGGCAATGGATTTAGAACTTTTAAAGGATCCAGTTTTCTGGAGCATCATTATCGGCATGGCACTAGTCTACACCTCTACTACCAACTTTACCATGCTATTTCCCTACTTCCTCCAAAACACCGTTGGTCTTACGAGGTCTGAGACAGCATTGTGTATGTCTGTCGTAGCTGGAGCTGATATTTGCTGTCGTTTGTTATTGCCTTTCATCACAGACAAACTCAAAATTCCCTACAGATCTGTGTTTCTTCTGGGAACAGTTGGTTTATTTGTGAGTCGAGCCGGTAAGAGAACTCTTTGATAATTAAATTTCTGTTCGCTGACAAATTTGTAATTCAATTTAGCATTGGCTGAGTCAACTTCCTTGACGAGTATCATCATAATGTCAATTTTCACAGGAATGACTAAATCTTCGACTGTTGTTAACAACAATCTCACTGTGTCTAGTCATTGTCGGCCGGAAAAACTGGCCGGTGGCCTAGGTTTAAGTATGATAAGCAAAGGAATCCTTGTGATTACCGTAGGACAGCTGCTGGGCTGGGTTCGTGATTATACAGGAAGCTATGTCATGTGCTTGCACTCGCAGAATTTAGTTCTGGCTTTAGTGATACTGCTGTGGACCCCAGAAATCCTTTATAAATATTGGAAAAGTAAGCGCCAATCGAAAAATGAAGAAGAAGACGAAGAACGGGGAAAAATTAACGAGTAAAATGCTCTCTTATTGCGCTGGTTTGCGCAGGACTTTAATCCTTTTGCCAATTAAATTTTGTATTTGCTGTGATAAAACCTATTTGTAAAACATAACTTAAATAGTTTGTAAGGGCTTGAATGTATTTGTAATATTTACAAACGTAGACTTTGATATTATTTAAATATTTTACAAAAATAATTTTGTAAACCACAAACAAATAATAAATAAGAAAAATCTTGATAAGAATTGTAACTCATATTGTTTTTATATAACTACCCCAATAATAATATTCGTACCTTGGAATCTTATAGGAACTTGGTCACTTGGTTTAAAAATCAATCAAGGTCGTGTATTTCTGTAAAATACTAAGCTTAGGTGTGAAAAATTTTATTGGATAAGAAGTTCAAAGTTTGAAACATTGTAATGGTTTTAGCCGCAAGAAAATGCTAAGTAAGTATTGCTTAGTTGTTTTGCTGCCCGTTTTTTGACATCCTCAATGCAATGAGAACTATTCTAACTTTTCCTGCTGCATTCGGACTCCAAAACTATTGACCTCACGTTACACCGTTTGTTATAAGGAAATTTTGAAATTGCCCTGGGGGTCTAAAATGTAACTTGATTCTACAATAGAAGTATTTGAATGCTCAAAGTTTCTCCTATGTAGTTCTTAAGACCCTAGAACTAAAGTCGAAAGTTTTTGTCGAAAGCAGTTGGAAGAATACAAATGCGATTTTACTTTTATTTGTATTGACATTTACAAGTTAAATTAAAAGTAGCTTTCACATGAGTCGATAGTAGAATAGAATTGGGCCCCTGCAATGAGTTAAATTCGTTCGTTTCCATGCAAATATGAATTATGGTCGAGCTCAAAATAAAAGAAGAATGATAAAATTAATAGCGTTTTTCATTGAAATCCGAAAGAACTACTCTCAAATGCAGAACTACTCTTTTCAATGAAACATTTTTCAACAGTTTTGTCGTAGTATTGGTGACAATTGTCATGAATAGCATTGGGTGCATTCACTTTTGTAGTCACTATGTAGTCAAAATTCAATTAGTTTTGTGAATGCAAAATTGAACTACAAACGCAAGAAATCTTTTTTTATTTGTAATCTTTCGTATTTTTTTCAGAACAGCCGATTGTGAAACGTCGAAATGATTCTAAATAAACAGTAAATCTAAAAATTTTACATTACGTGGGGTGAAAAATTTTCAACTCATTTCGCAGTTGTTTCTAATGACTTGATTACGTAGCTACTAAAGCAGTGAATGCGGCCACTTGTATCTTTTCAATTTTTTTTTAACACTCCATGTAGGTGATGGATGGAAAGGGATGACGACGAAGAAACAATGCAGCGAACTAACAAATTCTAAATTATTTACATATTTCTGCATTCATATTCAATTACTTTCTTTTTTCTTTTCAATTTTAATAATCACCAAATAAATTTCACAAAATTTTTTTTCCATTTGACGTTTGATACAACAGCTGTTTTTGCATGTGTGTGTAATTTTCAGAGTAGAT
This sequence comes from Melanostoma mellinum, assembly GCA_914767635.1. Classification (NCBI taxonomy): domain Eukaryota; kingdom Metazoa; phylum Arthropoda; class Insecta; order Diptera; family Syrphidae; genus Melanostoma; species Melanostoma mellinum. The sequence continues at coordinate 225,325,961 of OU612059.1, read as the reverse complement.
CTCCCAACCGATTGGGAGTAGATCTTTGGCGTTTCTCTCTAGGCCAAGTTAAAAATTCGAAAGAATTTTGGAAAATCGCCAGAATTATAAATGGAACAAGCTACAAAATAGGCACTGGGTTATCAGCTGATGTTCTCGCTTCCCACTTTAAACACCTTCTCTTCACAGACTCGAACCTTATGTTTTCCTATGCTGAACCATCAATCTTTGACGAATCGTTAGACTCGGCTATAACACTGGAAGAAATAGATACAGTAATGAAGAAAGCGAAAAATGGAAAGGCACCGGGAGAAGATGGGATTCCCTACGAGTTTTATTCCAACGCAACTCCTCCATTCTTCAACTACCTGCTAACTTTTTATAATAAGGTCTTCTCGAATGCTGACATCCCCACCTCTTTCACAAAATCAGTCATCTTCCCTATCCATAAAAAAGGTGCCTTCGAAATTGCTGACAATTATCGTGGCATATCATTTATGAACACAATAGCCAAAATTTTCTGCGGTATACTTGTGGAGAGACTTGAGAAATGGGTGGAGATGAAAAATATTCTTTCAAATCTTCAAGCCGGCTTTAGAAAACACTACTCTACAACGGACCATATATTTACATTAGCTTCGGTCGTCAAAGCCTTCCAAGCACGGAAAAAGAAAGTCTACACATTCTTTGTAGACTTCAAAACTGCCTTCGACCGAGTTAATCGTAACGCGCTTCTATATAAGCTTTCACAGCTGGGTATCTCTTCAAAATTTTTACATGTAATTAAAGAAATGTACAGTGGAACAAAAGCAGCGGTATGGGATGGTTCATCTTTTTCTGATTGGTTTCAGACGAATACTGGAGTTAAGCAAGGCTGTCTTCTCAGCGCCCTACTGTTCTCTCTATTTATCAATGATATAGTTGAAGATCTACCTGGAGGAATAAGGATAGCCAATACGGTAATAAATGTTTTATTATACGCCGATGATCTGGTAATACTGTCAGAATCACCCGAAAATCTTCAGTTGATGATTAATCGATTAGCGACTTACTGCAACAGATGGGGATTAACGATTAATACAGAGAAGTCTAAGGTGATGGTATTCTCATCTCAAAGCCAAAACAATAAAAGGTGGTACTACAATGGGAACCTTCTAGAAGTTACCAACGATATAAAATATCTAGGTGTTAAACTGAATTCCACTTTAAACTTCAACAACCATCTAAAGGAAAAGGCCAACACATCTCAAAGCTTGTTGAATTCGTCATGGCGAAACGTGTTCTCGAATAGTAGGATAGTTCTTTCTGTCAAGTTCAAGATATATGAAGCAGTCGTAAGGTCAACTCTCTGTTATGCTTCGCAAATCTGGGGTGCAGATGAATATGATCAAATTGAACAATTCCAGAGAAATTTCTTGAAAAAACTCTTCAACCTCCCTCGAAATACACCAAGTTATGCTATCTACCTGGAAACAGGAATACCTAAACTATTTACAAGTACACTTAAAGCACAGGCTGATTTTATTATCAAAACATTATCTTATGAGGACTCACGAATAACAAAAAAAATGCTCTTATACGAGTTAAGGAACAAAGACTGGTTGATTGCTAAGTGGGAAGGCCTTGGTATTGCTTGTGGTGAAACACTAGTTTTTAACTCAACAAACCCTAATAACATAAAAGAGCAACTGTACCGTATAATACAAAAAAATGAAGACTCGATGCGTGAAGGCTTTATCCTAAGCGCACGTGAATCCAACAGTAGATTATTATACTCGCAACTTAATTACAACCTGGATAAGAGAAACTACTTCCACGATTCGCTAACATACCGAGAAATTTCTATTATTTTTAAAGCAAGATGTGAACTACTCAGCTTAAACGGATGTCCTTATAACGGGAGCTTCAATCAGTTCTGTACAATTTGCAACCTTAAGGCAAAGGAGGATTGCTTCCATTTTATTAGTATTTGTCCAATATTTAAATCACACAGACTTTCTTTCTTTGGAAAACATAGTCTTTCAATGCAAGACACCCTTAAAATACTCAACGAGTGCGACTGGAAAACACTAAGCAAATTTTTAGAAGTTATCTCCAAGTATAGAATGTTATTGGTAACCGAATACATTTAATTGCAAGTTTAATTATTAAATACCATATATTATTTACAATTATACAATCAATAGTAATTGTACCTATATAAAAATTATGTTTGCTAACCTGGCTGACGGCTAAGCCATAGCTAAAAAATTCATGTATTATGTTAACTAGATGAAATAATGGATAAATAAATGAATTTGTTACTTACTTACTTACTTACTCTTTGGCGTTTAGAGTAACTCCAGAACTACTCTTTTTTCCAATGAAACATTAAAATTGAAAAAAGAGTAGCTCTTTTCACAAAAGGAGTAACTCTTTTCGTCAATGAAAAACGATATAAGAGATCAACCGTCTGGTTGCCTGCCATATTAGAGCTTTCAAATCATGACGTGCGCGCAAACTTAATAGGTCTGTTTCTTTACTTTGTGCACAGAAATTCACAATCTGTCAAATTTTAAGGAGTGGGGGTAAAATTCTCTCAGAAATGGTCAGAAACTCTCTGAAAGAGCGTAATTGTCTCAAAAGTAAAGAAACGGTCTTTAACAAACATTCGCAGCAGCGCTTGGAAAAACGTCTGTTTGACAGTTGTTGTATTTGTTTTGGCTGTGCACGAATCAGGGTTGGGACTTTACTGCAATTGCAGTAGATCTACTGCACTTTTCTCGAAAAATAAATCTACTGCCTTTAAATAAAATCTACTGCACTTTTGTTCTTACTATAACTAAACAGGTCTTTACATTGAAATTTTAAAAAATTATATGAGTATGGATTCAGTCAGTACCAATGAAGGTTTAGAAAGTACCTTACATTATCTTTCCTTTACGGATATGGATTTTGGTATCGAGTTCTAGCGATAAATTGCTTCTCACGACTTTGAAGAAAGCAAAATTTTTGAAATAAAAAAATGTTTGATTCAATTTTATGTAGAAATTTGTGGTCAAATAAAAAAGCGTTTTAATTTTAATGATACACAATTAAATCTTCTTAAGTATTTAGATGCAAAGGTAGTAATAGAGGGTACCTGTATACAATGACATTGTTTTGGCCATTGTAATGTCTTTTCCGTTCTATAATGAAAATCCTGACGAACTAAACATTGTTTAGATGTCTTTGTTGGGAAACCAATATTTTTTAGATAAATATTATGACAGCAACTTAAAAATGAACAAAACAATGTATGTACATGTACAATGTACATACAGTTGCGGTCAAAATAATAGTAGTGTGAGTAAAAGCATTGCACAGATTGGTATTTTTCCACTTTGCATTGCGTTGATAGTGAAAACACTTTAATAATTGTTTTAAGCCTTGCGCAAACCAATGCGGTGAGATCGTACGATGCGATTGCGATAAGTCAAATCCCTATGCATTAAGTCAAACGTTTATGGACGTTTATGGACGTTTGACTTAAAGCATAGGGATTTGACTTATCGCAATCGCATCGTACGATCTCACCGCATTGGTTTGCGCAAGGCTTAAAACAATTAAAGTGTTTTGGACGTTTGACTTAAAGCATAGGGATTTGACTTATCGCAATCGCATCGTACGATCTCACCGCATTGGTTTGCGCAAGGCTTTAAGGGGTGGAAAAGGATCTCGTCAATATGTAAGAAGACCTCCAAACACCGAATATAATCCACACTTTGTCCCCTATTATACGATGTCTCACGAGACATGTCTCATTTTTGACGTTCCTTTTAAATTTCCATCCCGTGAGACAATCGCAATTACACGTGAACTTAAGTCTGCGTCTCAAATTTGACAATTTATTATTCTTTTGTTGTTGTAAAAAAACTGAATCAAATAAACACTACTCAAAAGCGAACAAGAAGGTTCTCCCAAACCAAAGCGTTTTTGCCGTCGCGGCAGCGGCATTTGCAGTTGTCAAAATTAATTACACAGCGGCATATGAGAGTCCCCACACCAACGCGGCGAAGAGCAGCGACAGTCCCGTACATGCAGCGTTTTCGCCGCTGCCGCTCTCATTTGTCAGTTGTCAATGTCAAATTCGTTTTGTTATTTGTAATTTGTTGTCAAAATATTTTCTAATTTGCTTTTTTGCAAATAAACTTGTTCTAAATAAAAAATACGCGAAAATATTTGTAATATTAATCCGGAGAAAGCAGAAGAGGAGAAGGAGCTTGGGAATGAGCTCTTTAAAAAAGGCGACTACAGCAATGCCATCAAGCAGTATACGGAGGCCATATCCAGAAACCCCGATGATCCTAAGCTGTGCAGTAACAGAGCAGCGTGTTACACTAAGCTGACCGCCTTCAATTTGGGCCTTAGACTGTGAAATGTGTATTAAGCTAGACAGTAAATTCATTAAGGGTTACATCCGTAAGGGTAAAATTTTACATTACAAATTAGTTCTCAACTGGATGCTCATAAGACTCAACTTTTTTTTGCCTTCACCTTTTTTAGGGAATGCAACAATCGTCCAAGGCTTCGGTTGCGTATCAAAAAGCGCTTGAGATCGATCCAAGCAACGACGAGGCTGTCGAAAGCTACCGTTCATGCTCAATGGCGTTCCATAACAATCCCCAGGAGGTGTGGAAGAATGCCATGGCCGATCCAGAAATACAGCAAATTCTCAAAGACCCGGCGATGAGACTTATTCTAGATCAAATGCAGAACGAACCAAATGCTGTTAAAGAGTAAGACAATAAGTCAAAAACAAAAATTTTCATCTAATCAACTCTGTTCTTTCCAGGCATTTGAAGAACCTCGCGATAGCTGTTAAGATAATGAAACTGCTCGAATCAGGAATTATTCAAATCCATAAGATCCGATAAATTTACAAACAGATCAAAATAAATTGTTTTAATAGCTTGCACGCAAAGACCGGCTCTGTAGTTTGCGAACTTCCTTTCTATTTGGGTTTCTACTATAACACTAGAGGCGTAATTATTATATCCGGGAACGTCATCTATCTTTAAATATTAAAATAAATAAAACAAAAACAAAATTCCTTTTATAGCAATGCGTATAACACTATAAAAAAGTAAAATAAAATAATACGACTAAACTAAGCCCATGTTCAAAAGGATGTTGTTTGCAGTTTTTATTCGTAGCTCTTCACATCAAAAGTTATCGTTTTAAAGAAATAAAGAGTTAAAATACAATTTTTAACAACAGCAAAAGAATAACCATGTTCTGGAAAAGAGACCTACCAGGCTACGACTGTTTTGTAAAAGAAATGAATGGTAAATGTGTTTAAAGTGCGAGAATGGGATTAAGGTAAGCAACAAGTCTAGGTTATAATCTTTGGTTGACCAATGTGTGTGCTGTCCCAGGAAAAATTCAATGGTTTCAATTGGCATGCTCATTGGCCTCTATCACAAGGCCCGATGTAACAATTTCGAACTAGAGATGCCAAAAAGGAAGCATCATAAATGCGTATGAATGTGAAATGTTTTTTTACGAAATTTGTCACCAATTCTAAGGTTCCTATTATGAGTAGCGAATCGATAGTTCGATTGGAAGCGAATGTTTTTGCAAGCTTCTTTTATAGCGGTTGTAGAAATAAAAACTTTGTAGAAAACTTTTTTTTTCGACGTTTAAGGTATGTCAGATAAGAGAATGGACGAAGTTTAATGATAATAATCCAATAAATGAGTTTCTCTAAAACATTTGCTTCCAGTCGAACGTTCGATTCGCTACTCATAATAGGGACCTTAATTTCCGTAAATAAAAGACCATCATTGCCCTGTTGTTTTGCAATTAAAAAAAATGTTCTTGTTTTTTTATTGAACATTCGTTTCATTATAATAAATGGTTGTGTTACGATATTCGAAACGTTTATTCTTCGTCATAGACGTTAAATTTGTGATCTGCTTCAGCAATCAATTGTTGAAGCATTGCTGTTGTATGACTTGCTTGTTGTGGTTTTTTAATTGCAGTTGATAAATTCTCCGATCCGATTGGCAAAACGGTGTTGCTGTTTCACTTTTATTGCGCTGGCTTTTTAGCCAATTGGAATTCCCTTCTTTGCGGCAACCTTTTAAAGCTTCTGTTGACAAATTGTTTTTGAGTTTCTTGGACTTCATGAAAGAGTCAAAGAGGTTAAATGCTACATCTCGATTGTTCTTTGTCCAACCGTCCTTTAAATCATACACAACCAACTTATGTGTGGGTGTTGTAGTTTTTCTTTGGAATCATCTACATTTGGAATTAATGCTTCACGTCCATATGACACTCTGTCAACGCCCAAGAAATAGAATCGAACGATTTTAAACGCGTCTGAGATAGAAATGTTTGCCGAGCTGCTATCAAGCTCACAATTCATATAAACAACCGGCCGATCTGCTCTTGGTCTATGAATCAGGGGCCAGATTCTATAAAAAGCGAAAAAGCGATCAAACGTTTTTCATAAGCGAAGGCATTGTAAATCGTTCGCACACACGAAAACGTTTGTTCGCTTTTTACATACAGAATGTCACCCCAGACCATCGTCAATCGGACATAACGCAAGACAATGTTCTGAACTAAACGAAACCAGCCCTCTATTTAATTGAAAGCCTTTGTGTAAGGCATGCGACATTCAATAAAGAACTTTAAATTTGTGTAGACTCATCTGAAGACTAGCACGTTTATAGTGCCTACTTAGTTGTTTCTTTCTGAGACGAACGTTGTGAAACACATTCCCCCACCGGGTAGAATGTGTTACTCCTGATAAAATCAGCATTAAACTTCCAAACCAACGCCAACTGCTTCAATAAAGCACTGGACTTAGTATATCGCTGTCTGAATTTTCCCCTGGAATCGTTTTCGTTTCTAACGGAATTTAAATGTTAACATTTTGGGAACTTAAAGCACGAAATGAATCATGGTCTTCGTTGCTCGAGTATTCTTGAAGTTTAACTGGAGCGCATGGTATCATTGCATTGTGGTCATTTGGATTTGCTAAGCACTTCAATTTAAGAGTAGACTTGAAGCTTGGAAAGTGCAACAGGCGGCAATCATCGTACCGTGAAGCTGTTCGAATTGTTATTTAAAAAAATCAAAACGTTTTAAATCTTATCATCACGAAAACCAAAAATTGTTTTCTTACATTTAACTCTCCCTTAAAAATGATTCTGGCATTAGTCCACACAATTCCACAGTTGTTCCAGGTTAATTCCATTTCTTCAGTTGTGTTGTAGGGAATTAAGGAAGCGTGCAACAGAACAGTGAACTCTTTGACAATCATGGCTAGCCTCCCATGCAGCAGTAGTCGTAGTTTATCCTAAAAAGGAAGAACCGGGCTGGGATCCTTTGAAGGAGCGGATATATTTTCGAAACTCAAGTTGCACTGGGCCATGACTGGCTCCCAACAAGGTCCAAAGGCATAGTTGCAGAAATCCAGCTCTCAATCAAAGTCGTGATAGAACTTCAAAGCTTAGTGCGCTTAGGGGCAAGCTCTTCGGCTCCACATAATGTCACAAAGAAACGCTTTGACTTCACATAGAACATTGGTTGTGGGAAATCTCTGAAAGAGAATAAATAGGTGATTGAAAACTACTGTGAAGACTCTATCACATACCTCAGCATAAATTTCCACTCATTGCAGCTTACATTAACATTACGGCACCATATTAATGTGGTAAATTCTAGTCTTTCTTCCGGCCATGGAGTTTCAGTATCGAAGTCTTTCATATATCTATATTCTGCTACACAGCTCGATCCTTTTCGAAAAGATAGATAATTACAACCAAAGTCTTTAAATGGATTTAATATATTAATATACACAAAGAAAAATGTTAACTGCATACTTACTCTCATTCATCTTGGTTTTTGAGAAGTTATAATAAATACTCCCTTGCCGAACAAATTTAATTTGACGAACAAAAAATCTTTAAATTAAATTCACAAAATTCACAAATGTCAAAAATGAGTTGCTTTGTCGCTGCAAAAAACGCTTCGGTGTGGGTATACAAACGTTTTTTTCGCCGCACTAAGGGCGGCGCGTTGTCGCAACTGCAAATGCCGCTGCCGCGACGGCAAAAACGCTTTGGTTTGGGAGAACCTTAAAGAGAAACGTCAAGGTGAGACTACTAAAAATCGGCACGGTACTCATCGGGAATTTTTTTGTGCATCTCATTTCCTCACATCTCCTTTCTTTTTCGCACTCATGTGAGACTGGGCTCGTGAGACATCGTATAATAGGGGACTTTACAATCATAATGGTATGGGCATGTTTTTTCTTCTACGGAGTTGGACCCATAATGCGGATTGAAGGCATTATGGATCAGCATCTCTATGTTAGGATAATACAGGAAGTAATGCTACCGTATACTGCAGTTGAATGCTACCGTAAATGAAGATGCTTCCAGGAAAGTAAAGTAGTGATGGAGTGGCCCGCACAGTCTTCGGACTTTAATCCCATTGAAAACCTATGGAGCGCTGTAAAAAAATATGCTTCTAGATGTAAACCAAGCAACAACACAGTCCTTTGCGATGCGTTACAGGTCATGGAGTTCGATAAGCTCGGGAAGGGGTGGAAACCTGATAAGCTCTATTTAACGTCTTTGTACTGCTGTTATAGCTTACAAGGGACATGCAACTAAATACTAATTAAAGGTACGAACACTCAGCCACATATTGTAATAAAAATTTTGACCTAATTTTTCGATTTCGTAACATTTCAAGGTAGATTTTCCTATCCCTACTATTTTTTTGACCGCTGAATTTCAACATCTGTTCAATAAACTTGCAACTATCGGATAAAAATATTAAACTAATGTTTTTTTTTTTTGTAAGTAACTTAAAACCCCACTTTGAAAACCACGTTATTGGTTTTTTAAATTTGAATTGACGGATAAGTTTTTTTCAATTTTAGGTACGTTTTTTTTCTCAAGCCTATACGGCTTAAAAAAATACACGTGCTAAATACAACAAAAATTTAGCTATCTGGGCTTCCCTTAGCCTCATAATTTATTCAGTCTTATTTCCTTAGCCCGATAACAAAAATGTGCTACCAAACTATTTTTTGGAAATGTTATCGAAAATGGCGAAGGCCGTCATTGGGTGCGTTTGGTGTAGCTACAAACTCATATACATGCTAACAATTGTGAACAATTTTGTGTTTTTTAGTTAACAAAAATGAACAATTTGTAAACTCACAGAACACACCCAATGTACAAAATGACATTTCTCATTTAAAATCGCAAGGAATAAAAAAAAAACTGGTTAGTCGCAGCTGTGAGCCTAGAAAATATTGTACAATTCTTCTGAATTTTTTTGTTTTGATAAACTGAAAAAGTAAACGATTTGTCATAGTTATGGCTGGAACTCATTCGTGACCTTAATATTTTGAAGCCAAAAAAGAGTTTTATTGTTCAATTATTGTTTTATTGTTTCGTTGAATAAAGGCAAGCGTAAGAGCGTGAAGGCGGCGCTCAAGCGGTTCAAACAATTCGATTGGGGCTGCTGGTTGTCATAAGAAAATGTTTTTAAAAATCGCCAGCTCTCAGACATCGACTGAAGCAACATATTTTGGTGAATTGTTTCGGTACAAAGAGAAGACCAAAACATTACATCGATGATTCCTATGCACCTTATCACCAACGAGACGAATATTGGGCCAGTAGAATGAAACCTATTATTTCAAAGAACTACCAACAGATTTTAGTGTATGGATCACGTGTGGATGAACATAATACATATAAGTACAAGTAAAGAAACGAGTTGTTAAGACTAGTCTCTTTGTAAATGGCACATCTATCCAAGCCCGCTGCCGAACTTTGTGGAATTGCTGGACTTACACCAATTCATTCAAAAACTTTCATGACTGCATAAAGAAATAGACAACGAATTGCAGAGCAAGAAGCCAAACACAAACTAGAGGGTGAAAGCAATGATGGGAAGGAATTCTTGTAGATTTTGGTTTTCAATAAAAGCAATTCGTTTTACTTTATTTTTGTCTTTCAATTTTATTAATATAGGTATTTATAAATTTATTCAAACGAAGCGAAGTAATATTTTGAATTGAAGGCAAGTTTGTTTGTGTCCCTATAAGGATGGTTAACTTAAAATTATATAAAAAAACTTCAGCTTCAGAAATGAATTCAAAACATATGCACCACACAAATAAGGACAGACAAAACTGACAATGGATAGGATAGAGCAATGATAGTAACAAGAAACCGAAATAAGAAGTTGAAAAAATCGAGACTCAAAACATTTCTACCAAATGGGCAATCAAATCAAAAGTGAAACGTCACGTGCCAAATACATAGTGCTTCCAAATTGCTAAATCGTGTTTTTTTTCTCTATTTGCTCAAGACTGTATAGGCTTGAGAAAAAAAACGTACCTTTTGTTGTTTCTGTTTGTAATTAAATACAACCACTTTACACAATGTTATACTGTGTAAGGAAATCGACGACGTAAACAAAGATTGTTGGGAACCTTCGGATTCTGTGGGCCCTATAGAGTTTTTCAATAAGTTTTTATCTGTCTTAATTTAAAAAAAAGCAATAAATAGCTAACAATTTTGACAATACTTTTTTTATTTTTAAGCTGATGTTAATAATAGTGTATGAATTTTTATGTGAATTTGTTTTAAGGAAAAATGTTTATTTTGTTATTTTAAGTTATTTATGTATGTGAATCTATGTTAAAAAATGTTTATGTTTTAAAATGAAAAATCTACTGCAGAACAGTTGAATCTACTGCATTTTTGTTTCAAATCTACTTCGGACATTTTTCCAAAAAGTCCCATCACTGTGCACGATTTCTGCCCACAGAAATTTATGTGGCAGAAATTCGCAGGGTGGGGAAATTTTTTACTCTCTCGTGAGCACTCTCTTTTGTGCACTGCTACGAAAAATCGCTGTGCTGGAACGACATTTGACTGACTTTCACCGACTTTCGGTGCATTTCGTGTGAATTTTCAGTAAAGAAACACACCTAATTTTAATTTGATGAGAACTTACAACGATTCATAGCGCATCCAATTGTGACCAAATGTTGAAAAAGGGACTTTACTTGGATGGAAGGGTTCTGAGCTCTACAACTAAAATTTTCATTTTTTTTTTTTATTTCAAAATAAAAAAATGTTCACACAAATTTCAATTTTAATCTACGGATCAGTAAAAAAAAAATAATAAAGTAAAATAAAAGGTTCATGGAATTCGTCATCCGTTGATAATGCGTTTTAATACTTTTGGTATGGCATCACTTATTCATTTCATAGGATGAGACAAACTGTCAAAAGCGAAAACGTTCCGTTCGTTTTTAACCTCAAAAATGTTTTTAGTTTAAAAACAAGTTTGGATTTTGGAACATTAATTTATTTTTATAAACAAAAATGGCAAATATTGCCTTAAGTGAAGCTGAAAAGACTTTTATTCTACATGGCGTAGAAGTTAGAAAACTACCTTTAAAATTTATTTGTCTTTTACATTTAGAACTTGCAATTTCAGGAGGATTTTCGATGTGACGGTCGATCCTGCCGTGACTACCGTCCGATGGAACTAGAAACAGATGTGGTTAACAATGCGAGCGGCTCAGCTCGTCTAAGATTGGCAAATACAGATATCTTAGTAGGTGTTAAAACAGAAATTGATGTTCCATTGATTGGGGCCCCAAACAAGGGAAAAATTGAGTTTTTTGTCGACTGGTAAGAAATTTTAAAACAGAATTTTGTTTATATTCTCTTATGAATGATTTTGCAAGTTAGTTCGGCAAATGCAACTCCCGAATTTGAAGGACGTGGTGGTGAAGATTTGGCCTTAGAATTGGCATACACACTTTCAAACGCTTATGAGTCTGCTCTTGCTTTCGATTTGAAAACACTTTGTATCCTTCCGGGTCAACAGTGTTGGAAACTCTACGTGGATATTTTAGTGAGAGCATTAATATAAAAATATAGATGGTTGTAGTTTTATTGTATTTTTTTTTTCTTCATTTAAATAGATCCTTGAATGCGGCGGGAATCTTTTTGATGCTGCGTCTTTAGCAGCAAAAGCTGCTTTAAATAACACAAAAATTCCTCGAGTGACTGCAGCTTTGCTAGATGCTGGTCAAGCTGATCTAATTATTTCCGACGATCCTTATGATTGCACAAAAATCAATATTGATCATATTCCAATTCTGGTAACAGTTTGTAAGATTGGTGACTCCTGCATTGTTGATCCATCCGCTGAGGAGGAGGAATGTAGCTCAGCGAGTGTTGTTGTTGGAGTCTCAAGACGTGATGGGAAAAGTATTGAACTCTGTTTATAAAATTATTTGGATTATTGACTAACAAATTACAATTAATAGGTTACATGTCTAACATTCATACTGTCGGCAAAGGATCTTTACACAAAAGCACTATGTTCAATTGCATACAATTAGGACTTTCGGCTTCTGAAAGTTTGAATGACGAGCTTGTAAAAGCGCTACGTTTGGAGGAACAAAGGTGTGGCAGTGGCAGGAAAGAAGCTGTTGGATTTTTAAAGTAAACAATTTTTTGGGATTATATTTTTTTTATTATTAAAAATAAATCTTTTATAAAAATTGGATTCTTTTTAATTTGAGTGTAGGGCTTTGCCATTTGAAGCACGAGTTGTAAGCTTTCAATTATCTTTTCTGGCCACTATTATTTATCATAACTTAAGTATTATACTTTATTCATAACACCGTATATATGTATTCCTAAAAAAAGCAATCATGTTCGTTCCATCGTTTTCAGAAAAAATGGTTATCAAACTGAATTACCATGTATCGGTTTTTCTCCGGAAACCAATTGTTCTCAAAACCAAAGAACAAACAAAATCACCTTCGGTCATTAAAACCATCTACAACACAAGAAAATTAGTTAATGAGTACACTCGGTGAGATTTGACAAAATGCTCATTTCATTTTTAAAACGAACGCAGTGATTTGAACTTAAAATCAGTTCTCTTTGATTCACTTTCACTCTGAAATAAAAAGCTAAGGATGTTTTTTCGATAGAAGAGTTTTGTTATCACCTCGTCTACCTTATGCCTTATCAATGTTTGTTGTCGTCTACAAAGAAATTGCTTTTGTAGAAGCCAATTAAAAGAGATCAAAATGCAACTCAATTCCAGTTGGTAATAACGTTGGCATCGTGTTACCATTTGGAAACACAATGCGAACGTTACTACCGCAAAACTATGTAGATCCTTATTATGAGTAGCCAATTAAACGTTCGATTGGAAGCGAATGTTTTTGCGAGCCTTTTTATAGCGGTATTATAGGTTTTAGAAACAAAAACTGTGTGGAAAACTTTTTTTTCGACGTTTAAGGTATGTCAGATAAGAGAATGGACAAAGTTTAATGATAATAATAAAATAAATGAGTTTCTCCAAAAAAATAGGCTCCGAGGCGAACGTTTGATTCGCTACTCATACATGGTTTAACATGGTTTGTATGACTTCACATACCAGCAGATACTGAAATATAAAAAAATTGTTTGGACTCGACTATTTTTTGTTTATTTTTTGAAATAAAATAAAAAATATTCTTACTCTTATTTAACATTTTATAGTAATGCTGTTATAATTCATATATATTTTTCATTTCAAAAAGAGGTAACCGCTTAACAGTCTCAACGGGTCCACAAGAAAATTGTAGTTTACATTGAATACAAACACACTTATAGACTTAAAAAAGTTTTGTGATTTACATTATTAGTTTGTATGTTCATTTCTTTGTTCCTCTAACAAATAATATGATTCTCTCTGAATACTCAAAAGATGAGAGCAAAAAAAAATAATCCATACATATCACAATATCAAAAAAAAGAAAGACATACATAAAACTAGTTATTTCATTTCAAATTAACCAATTGATAAATACTTATGACACTTGGTAGAACCATATTGGCTATATGATTCTTTGGGGTTTTCGCATATGTTAGATGAAGTTGTCATTTGTGCATTTAATATGGAATGCAACTTAACAGATTTACGAAATGATTTTGTAAACTGATAATTAAAGTAACTTTATTTGGAAGGAGCTTTTAATATCCTGTCGTATAGCCTGGGTTATAAGGCGCTTGTTTCTCATAACCAGGTTGATTTGGTCCAACTGCACTTTCATATGAGGGAGGGTTCATTGTGAATCCACCGGCAGGAGGGTAAGGCGGCATCATTTGGTTTTGAGCACTGGAGGTAAATAAGATGCATTAATTGTTGTTGTAATGGTATTTAATTATAAAGTTCATACATACCTCATTGGATTGACTTGCATGTGAGTTTGCGGCATAGGCATTGGCATCGCCGTTGGTACCCTTTAAAAAACAAAAATTCGTCAAAAATATATCTAGTTATTTATTTTTTTTTTTTAAGTAATTTAAGCAGTTTGTTTACAGAAATGCTTTTTATTTTCGAGAGAGAAACGAACCCAAAGCATAATTTTGCTTCAGGCATAACCATTGTATACAATTTTAAAGTACTCTACAAAACGAGAAAAGACCAACCGATCAGTGATAGCAGTGCCTCTGATGAAACTACTCTCGATTTCAAAAGCATAACCAACTTAAATTATTTGGTTTATGTTGAAGTTAAAAAGCGAAAATCTTTTCGCAGAACAGATCTGGACGCTTATGTATGAATCGGAGGTGCTAATAGTTAAAAGTGTTACATGGGTTTCAGAAAAAAAAAATTTTAAATCCCGAGATTTTGATGAAGAATCATAATGTCCGAATTTTAAAATATTCCGAATCTCTCGAAAAAAATCGCGTACTGACAGCAAAACTTTATTATTTTATTCGTTTTCATCTTACACATGAATGCTTTCCATTTGTTTCACTCGGAAAAGCAACATTTTAAAAACCAATACAGCACCCAAAATCGTTTCCATTCAGTTGCCTGAAAATTGAAATTTTGAAAATTTTCTTTTTGACATTTGAGTAGCATGTGTTAGTGCTTCTTGAGTGCATTCTCACTTCAAATCGAGAAGTGGCTGTCACTCATCATAACCTTGAGAAGCGATCTTTATCACCAACGAACCGGTTTGAGAATGCTTCTGGACGCTCCTGGACGGTTCTTTTCGTCCAATAAAAAGCGACATTAAAGAGACAAAAAAAAGAACGTGTTTTAGTAAGACCATAAACTTGAATTAGGGAAAAATAAAAAATGAAAACATTCTTGGAAGAAATTTTTACAAAAAAAATTCCGTCAAAAGATTTCTACATTCTTTCTATAAAAATAGTTGTAATCGAAAAAAAGACTTCGTCTAAGCCCTTATTAACCGTATTTCAAACACCAGAGTTAAATTTCAGCAAGATAGGTTGAGTAGTTCTGAAGAAATCTTGACAATAGATCCTAAAAACACAATTTCGAGAAAAACTTGTTTAAAGTTTTGAGCACTTAGGCTAACTAACCTCGAGTGTGTGAACTCTCAAGGCTGTATCTCTAAAACTATTACTCGGGTTAACTTGACAATTAAGGACAAGATTCTAGACATGAATTTGATTATTTTTGTAATCGTGAAACCCATCTAAACTCCTAAAAACTGATAAATTAAATCTTAAATTTAGTCGTTCATACCCGCTAACTGGATAAGGAGCTTGCTGTGGATATGGAGATTGCTGGTACCCCGACTGCGCCGTCGGATAAACCGTAACGTTTTGAACTGATGGTGGGTATACACCAGGGGCTGTGTGCGTTGCTGAAGTTACGACCACCGGTGCTGGAATATAAAGAAGAAAAACATATTAAATTTAATTAAAATTTACTTGCACGATTATTAAGTTGTATTTGGATTTTATTTATTAAAATTTAAGACTAGACACCTCATAGGCAAAAGGATCGTTCACGTCAACAGAAACAAAAACTATTAAAATTTTTTGATATTGATTTGGTTTGGAAGCGATATTCGATCTACAAATGCGCTCTGGACGAATGATAAATTGATTACTTATGTCCCACTTAGTGCGTCATTCGCAATTATTTACATTAATTTTTTTATTTTGCGAATAAAATTACAAATTAGTTTCTTGTCGATTTCCATTATGACACAGTATCCAACTTTGTTTTGAAAACCGTTCCATCTTCCATAGACGCAGAAAACCAATTTGAAAATCAATTCTGCGAATCTAGATTCGGACGCAAGATTCACACGCGTTTTCAAGTACAAACAATTTGAAATCAGAAAAATGATTAAGTGGATTAGTAAATTGGAGGCATATTAGAGATTTAGAGGCTCTCCGAAACTAGAACGATTGTGCAGTTGCGACAACGACAGAAAAGTTGTCAACAGTATTTCTGCCACAACTCCAAACGTACCGAAACGCTGTGATTTCGCTTCTTAAAACTTTAAAAACGCTTTGGTTTGAGAGAGATTAATAAACGAAAGGTTTTGGATCTATGTAGTTCTTATTAAGAGAAGATCAGCTTAAAACTGACTGTCTTACGGCAAACAAGTCATCACAAAAACTATTCCATTGCCAGGGAAAAAATTTAATTTTAATTCGAAAGTATTGAACAAAAAAAAAATACTAAAATGAGAACCATAACAATGAAAGTCATTTGAAACAACTAAATACATCACAGACCACTAAACTTTCGTTCCTAGAACGAATTTCACTTTTGAAAAAAGAGTTTCATGGATTTTTAAAACATCAATAGTTTTCTCCTTCAGGCTTATTAAAAATCTTCTTGTTTCTCTTCGCTCCCGACAACCGTTCATTCCATCAATCATCACAATATAGCCAAGCACTTTGAAATTTTGTTCAAATTATTGGCATTATATTTGACTTCTTATCTTTTGTCCTGCGACCATGTTGACTCTAATTGAATCGTTTTCATGATAAAAGCAAACACAAAACACACTTCGTACCATTTGGGTAAATTACATCCGACTTTTTCGAGCACTTTGATATCGTTCCTATAATAATTGCAATAGCTATTGGAATAACTATTATACAAACTATTAATCCCACCATGATGTTATGACTAATTAAAAAGAATTACTCATACAAGAAAGACAATTGAATGAAAAAGTTTATAATAATGTCAACTAAATGTTGTGATCTATGATTTGCAACACAGCAATCTCTACTAAACTAAGCACTGTATGTACACAAGAATAGATTTGAAATTAAACTTAATAAACCTTTAATCAGTGATAAGATAAAAGATTTACTATATCTTATAGACGCAGACACCTTCAATCAACAATAGAAAATATTGATTCATAACAATGTCATGAGTCATACCTATTATCAACCCCCAAATGCGAATTCATTTAATTCATTTATAATCAGGTTGATGTTTTTAAAAAAGATTTAACATTAAAAATATGTTCACAAAAAAGACTTTCCAGTTTCGTGTTGAAAGTTGAAATATTATTTTACCTTGTAAAACTTGACCTCTTACTCTTTTGCGTTTTCGCATTATGCACGAAATTATGGACACCACAATAAATATGGTAAAACCAATACCCAATCCGATGAAAACACCACTCATTTCTGCACTAAAACTGCACTCTAGTACGAGTATATTTTACTAAAGATGTGAATCAACTTTGCGATAGCGAAACCCGTAGCAGCCGTAGCAGAAGGAAGTTGATATCGAAAAGCTTTTTATATCAATTGGTTTTGTTATAAATTGTGAAATTTACAGCTGATATTATTCACTTATCGCTATGGCTGTCGAAAACTTATCGAATGTTGATAACACAAAAATTGATAAATTTAATTCTGTGACGTAAATTTTTTGATTTGAGTCTTTTCCGTTTCGGTGTGGAATAAATTTACATCGTGTTGTTTGTACATAATATGTATCTACAATCTAACGTATAAGTCAATGACATTTTGACGTGCTACAAATTATTTGCAATCAAAATTGTTCAGAAGTTTATAGTGGAAGAAAAGGTAAGGAATTGGTCATGTAGAACAAAAAGACACCAACGATTTATCTGCTCAAGAAATTTTCAAAATTACGCCATAAGAAACCAAAATAGAGCGGCTCTACCCCTATGCAAAATTTTTATAGGTCAAAAATCATAGGCGTTTTTGATACCATAAATTTAGACTTTTAATTAGTTAGCATTATATAGAATAGTTCGACATAACGACTGATGTGCAGTAAAAATGGCTTTTTTTGCAAGGGTCTAGAACCATTTTTTTGAAAAAAAAAAACAACTTATATAAACAGCAAAGAACGTACATCATATCAAACGATCAAATAAATTGTATCAGCCGTATTAATAATCCCATTCCAAAGTATGTCTAACCTTAGACAACTCTAAGAACAGTGTCCAACTCCAAATCGTATTTATAAACACTTCCTTCGCTGTCTAAGCTCTAAGGTATGTATAAATCCAGACACCTAGATTCGTTGTGTAAACTATGGTTTAAGTGACATTTGATACAGCAAAAATAAAAACAATTTTGTTGAATATAACATAATATATACAATACATCCTTCATGTCTTACAAAAAACCCAACGAACATGACAAAATCGAAATTTTTGGCCAACAGCGAGCTGCTCGCGAAACAGCCCCTACACGACGAAAATACGGCGAGCACGAGCATGTTTGTTCGTCGTTTAGGGCTATAGCTTTAGGAAGCGTTCTTCCTGGTATTGTATAATTACTCTGGGTGGACCGGCCCGGACTTAGAAATTTTCCGCCCCTAGGCAGTTATGAAAATTGAAATTTAGATTTTCAATAAAAGAAAAACACATTAATCGAGTTCTGCTTTATGTTTAATGGAAGTTTAAAAACGGAACTATGCAAAAATAAAGTATTTTTACTATTTTTTATATTTTTGAGATACAGTGTTTTGTTCAAACAGCATTTTGGGATGAAGAATTTTGGGATACAGAATTTTGGCCTACAGTATTTTGGCCAACAGTATTTTGACCATACAGTATAATACAGTATTTTGACCTTACAGTATTTTAAAATACAGCATTTCGACCCGCTCCCAATATGTTTTCAAACTTTATCTTAAAATTTTCCGCCCTTCAATTCTTACCGGCCGAGGCAACTGCCTACTGTGCCTGCATTGTAAATCCGGGCCTGTCATGTCGGTGGACTATAGTCAATTTCTCGAAAGGTGTTTTCCATGTTCTGCTATTCGAACCGCAAACTGCCAAGCAACAGGCAGACATGCTAACCATTACGTCAAGGACACGTCGATTGGAAAACGAAGTTACTATTTTTAGAACTCTCATTGGTTTCACTTGGAGAATCACTCATTCTGAAAGCCAACAGACAACAAACAAAATTGATTCTGTTCAAATTTAAATTTTTAATAAATTGACGTGAAAAATCAGGTGATCGGTGTTCACAATTTTGAACTGAGAAAATCCGAGCTGCAAAATCCAAAACAATTTTTTGGGATCCATCCCGAATTTTCGTACTGTATAAAATATTATGTTTTGAATTTCTGTTCGTTTTTCAGTATTTGTTAGTGGGTTTTTCTAAATATATGAAGAGGTATGTTAAACACTCACTCTTAATAAAAAATTATTCAACTAGAGAATCAACAAGTCGCAAGGTTTTTAAAACAATCGAAATACGACAAAGTTGGTCTTAAAAAATTATAAGCAACATCTTATTCGTAAAATATAAGTTAAATACGATAAAAATATCTAGCAGGCTAACACACCTTTGGAATTTGAGTGATTTACACAATGCGAAACTTAGAGGCTTGTTTGTCTACTCAGCCTTTAATTTTTTGTGTTTACATTAATACCTACGACGAATTATATTCACTTGTTCCATTAAAAGATATTTGACGAAAACAAAAAAAAAAAATGGGCACGACTGGGTCGCACGAACTTGCGATTGTGTTCTAAATACGATATCAAAATCTTAGGGCTGAGTAAAAGGTTTTGGTGTTCGCTCTTTATAATATATTTGGTGGTACAGGGTTGCCAACTATACATTAATTAGGAAAATTTTATTAAATCACGAAAAATATTGAAAAAAATTCAATTAAATATTTCAAAGGTCTCAAGCGAAAATATAAAAACGCCATTCTTTTGCAATTTTTAATACATATAAACGCTAAAAATTTTATCAAAATCGTTGGACCAGTTTTAAAAATAACGGTTTTTTATTTTACATTTTTTTTAAAAAAAAGTTTTGTAAAATTCAAGTATGCAAAATTTAAGATCTTAGCAAAAGTTAATTCGACAAAAAATTTGAGAAAAATCTAAGTTATGGTTTTGAAGTTATTTCAAAAAATCTAAATTTTTTTAAATTTTTTTTTAAAATTTCAAAAATTAAAATTTTTCAAATCTTGTTATGCAGTTTTCCTTAAACAACTTAAAACTTCTAAAATACAAAATTTCGTAAATATCGTGCAAGCCATTAACGAGAAAGTCGGCTTTGAAAAAACCGGTACTATGGGAGGTACCGTTTTTAAACTTTTCCAAAATTTTTTTTTTACATCATTAGAAATACAATCTAAAATTAATTCTACACACAAAATTTTATTGAAATCGTTGGAGCCGTTTTCGAGAAAAATAGGTATTATCATATCGGTTGTATGGCAGGTACCGTTATTTCAAGACCTAGAGACTCAATTCCAAAAACCCCTCTGTAGGCTACCCCACATACCCTAACTGCAAAATTTTAAGAAAATCGGTCCAGCGGTTCAGGCTGTAGAATCATATACATCCAGACAGACAGACACACAGACAGACAGACAGACAGACAGACAGACAGACAGACAGACAGACAGACAGACAGACAGACAGACAGAATTGCAGGACCCACTTTTTTCGTATTCTCTTTGATCGTAATGTCATGTTTAATTGTTATCTCAAAATTTTTTTCCGGCACGATTGCAAGACTTGCCTTATAGTACCTATAATCGCAAGTAAAAACAATACAAAAGTCATTCAAAATAACCTGAATCGCCCATCCGTTCGTGATTTTGAGATTTGGAAGGTCATCAAACAAACATTGAACACAGTTCAAATAATGTACGGGGGAGAAAAAAAATTGTGACAATAAGCAGCTCAGAGTTCTGGGCGCCCTAGTACATAAAAGCGGCTTTTTTGAATATAGTTGTTTTATCTTAAGGGGCTTTTTTGAAGATATTGTTTTATTGTATAAGCAATAGTGACTAGCATCCCTACCTTCAAACAATTTTCAAGTGGTGTCAATAATTGTTAAAAAACACGATGTAAGTGTAAAACTAATGCATGGCATCCTTCTGAAATATGTTACCATCAGTGCTAGATCTGGTAAGCGTTTTTCATTATTCATTATAGAATTCTGTTCTGTTTGAAGTAAATTTATAAATATTTACGTATCATTCTCATTATCTACCAAATACAAAACAGCTACATTTTGTTTTCGCTTTGATACTATACGAAACGTTGAAATCGCGTTGAATAATGACGTCACGTCTCAAGGTTCTACCAAAATAACAAATCAAAAAAAAAAACTTAATATAAAAACTCACAATAAATTCCACTGCGTGTATCTGTATTATTTATGCAGCGCGTAAACGCAAAATACAAAATGACAAGCAACAGAATTATTAAAATTATATATGGTAATGCTGAGAGTATCAAATAGACGGCATACGAAATCGATTTAAAACCTAAAACATTAGAAAATTTTAACCGACACTATTTACTGATAGAATGCAACCTTACTAAAATAATCATCGGACACGGACATAGTTGTTGCTTTCGTTTTCAATATCAAGCAGTAACTGACTCTTGCATCGTGGCCGAAAATCTAGAAATAAACTTTTCTCTTTCTCACACAATATTTAACAAGAACGTTGATGATTCAAGTATCAACATCGAAATGAAATTTAACATAAACTTTTGCTGAGTGAAACGAAACAATCCACCTGCTGCTTTTTTTGATATCATATAAAAGTTGGTATTTTGGTATTTCGTGGTTGAATTTACCACTTGAGTAAGACATAAAAAAAGATCATATTAATGTCGTTTTCTATCGGTTTCACAGTTTCACTCGGAGAGCGGAGAGGCACTAATTTTGAAAAACATTAGAACACTAAAATTTTTGTTTGCTCTTTAACTTATTGCCTATGTGTGAGTGAAGCACCTACTGCTCATAAAAAACATTTCTTAGGGAAAATCTTTTATTAGACACTTGAATTAGATGGGCTAGTGCTTCTTGAGAGTAGGACCTCTGATTTCAAATCAGACATTCATTTCCTCTATTTCCCGCGCAACCCGAAAGCTTCTTTTTGTTCGATAGAAACCGATATGTTAGCCATATTTTTTTTTCATCCAGTAAAAAAGGCAGTAGACGAAAAATACCATAGTGAACGCATATACAGAGTGCTTTGCATAAGTTTAGTTTAGTTTAGTTTAGTTTATTTTTGCCAAAGTAAGACAACAATAATTATAAAAAACAAAGATTACATTACGTAGAAAATAAAGTAAAATACATTAATTTGTTGTACTACGTATTATATAAAAACATTTTTTTTCTTTAATAAATCGGATTTGCTATGTTAGAGATTTGCTAAACAAAAGAAAGTCAAGAAGAGTCTTCAAACATCATTCTATTTAGGATTTTTCCCCGGAAGTTTTCTCTATTCATATTTACATTGAACAAGTCAAAATATTTATTAAATGTTTTTGAACATCTATTGAAACATTCATGAGAAGCATAATTAGTCCTTGAGTTGCTCTCCTTTAAAAATTTGGTATGTCTTAAAATACGAACGTTAGATTTACAGATATTTTGGAACACAAAAATGATGAGTTAATATTTCTATTTAAAAGATCGAACGCAAATAAAGCTTCGGACAACTCTCTACGATTTGCAAGACTGCACATATTAATAAGATTTAGTCGATGTGCGTAACGAGGTAGGACAAAACTGTCGGGATTCCATCCAAGACCTCTCAGGGCGAACAACAAAAATTGCTTTTGGACAGATTCAAGTTTCTTTATATCAACAGCATACAACGGAGACCATATTACACTACAGTACTCTAACAGTGACCGGACCAATGAACAATATATAGTTTTAAATTCCTTGGATCTTCGCTTAACGAAGCCAAGCATAGCCATACTCTTGGAATGAACTTTATCAATATGATGTTTAAAAGTTAGTTTCTTGTCAATTAAAACTCCTAAGTCTTTTACTACGTCAATTCTAACTAACTTTTGTCCGTCTATGGAGTAGTCAAAATTTATTGCACATGTTTTCCTTAAAAAAGAAATTATATTGCACTTCTCCACATTTAACATCATTCCGATAGCTTTACACCACTTAACTAGGCTGATTAAACATTGCTGCAATAATTGCGTGTCGGCAATATTTTTAACTGTATGAAACAACTTTAGGTCGTCGGCATACATCGAAAATCTACAACCTTCAAACAGTAAAGGCAAGTCATTTATAAAAAGGAGGAATAAAAGTGGGCCAAGATGGCTACCTTGGGGTACACCAGAAGTTACATTAATTTAATAAGAAGCGAAAAAAGTCCAGAAAGAATAGGTTGGGTTTAGACAAGAAAAAAAATCGCAGTTTAAGCGAGGAGGGTAATTTTATGAAAAATTGACATAATTTCTTAAAAAGAAGTTATTAAAAATAAACTTACTACCACAAACTAAATTCAAAGTTAATACTTTGTTCTTAGATTAACATTTAAGTTCAAATTAATCAAGTGAATAGTTTTTGAGTTGAAATTTTGAAAAATCGAAAATTTTTAGTCAAATTTTGACAAAATATTGCCTCATCAACGGTCACTTCACGGAAAACCCATCAAAATCGATTTTATGAAGAAAAGCATCTTTCATTTTATTTTCATTTTTTAAAAACTAAGAAAGATTTTCTCATTCGGTTTTCTGTGTCAGTATTAAGAATTAATAAGAGCATTGATTTTTTACTTTGCCACAGAGGCAAAAATGTTTTTTTTTCATGGGTATCGCCCTTTGCGAGGAATTGACAATTCCTTCGTTAGTAGATTCATTTGCATGAAAAGAGTTTTCTCGATAAGCCGTTCGGAACCGGTAGAAAATGAAACTATAGTAATTAAAAAAGGCGAATTAACAATCTAATGGACCGGAGGACACCGGAGGCCCAGCAACCGCTTTTATACACACAATGGTAAAACAAATAGCTTGGAATGGAGTGCTTGTTGGACTGGAGACAATAGGTTCACAACAAAAAGTCTATACACAATCCAACTATAGTTTCTCAATTCTGCCAACGATTGCAGCACATAAACTGTCCTGAATAGCAACTCCTAACTTAGAAGAAGGTTTCATTTGCCTAAGCCCTCTTTGGAGTAGGTTTGCAATGGGTATTGCTAGGCTAGCTAGAAATGTATTGCTTCCTTGAACGGTGTAAGGAGGACTGTTTGAAATAATTATAGTAGCGGTTTTTTTTCGATGAAATTTGTATATCTTTAGTCGAGTAAAAAATATCGCTTTTTACACATTTTCGATACTGAAAATTTAGTATCGATATATCGGAATAAAATATATCGCCGATATATATCAAAAACAAAATGTCGATATTTTGATATATCGACATTTTTTGACACGCCTGACCTGAGGTAGGACATAGATAAACCCCTCCCTAACATGTGATTTTTTTCCTTCTCTTGACCCAACCTATCCGTCCTGAGCTTTTGTCGAACCACATACAAAACACCCTGTATAACCACAACAGATAAAATGTTTGTATTATCAAAATTAATGAATGCTGGGTGAAAGCGATTTATTATTTTTTAAATAGAATACTGCACTGCCTAGTTTAAAAAAAAACACGGTAATTCATTTAAGGGCGGAGTTCTTTTGAACTTTATTTTGGTATGGAAAATATAATTATTCTATTATGCAAAATTCATTTTGGCACCTTTCATCTTGAATGATTCTTTCCAGACAAAAAATTCAAATAATTGTTTTTGATAAGAAATTTGAGAGTTAACTTCATGTAAAACGATTTTATTTTTGCCTGATTAATTTCCTAGGTTGATAAAAGTGATGTGAAGACTGTAGTCTTTGGTAGTGCCTATCAAATTATGTTTTAGTTTTTAGTACATGGTCTACATCATTTTATCATTTATTTTCAATTAAAACTTAAACATTTGTTTACTCATTTTTATTCATCAGTAATTAATATAGAGTTGAATAAACTGTACTTTACATTTATGAATAAATCTCAATATTGGTCTCTGAAATGGTAACGATGCTTGGGACTTGTGAGTGAAGGCAACTCGAGTGGAGTTGGCAGATAAGAGCATCAGCGAAAGGCCCCACAAGTTGTCTGTATCGTTGTGTTGGCAAAAAAAACTTTGTTAACAATCCCGATAAGAAAATTCCGATTCTCAACTCAAACATTTTGTTATCTCATGGTGACTAATTCCTTTTTGCGAGCAGTGGCGCAGCATGGAGAGCTAGCTTAAAATTACTAGATATTAAAGAAATTTGAAATTTAGTCGACGATGGTTTACGTATTTTTACAGCCGATTCTGTATGTTTCAGTATTGTACACAGCAAAATGGTGTGCTGAAGTACATCAGTTTCGTATAGTCACTCCTTAGTTTAAACTTAAAATATTTGTTGGACAAAATCAAAATTAACAAAAATAATAACCGTTATAAGCTCATTCTATATAAATTTTTTTCTATTTGCCACTTATAAATATGTGCCACTGATATAGTTTTAGGTGCCTCGAAAAGAACCCTAAACCTTTGATCGCATTCATCCATTGGTTCTCATAATGA
Source organism: Melanostoma mellinum (assembly GCA_914767635.1). Classification (NCBI taxonomy): domain Eukaryota; kingdom Metazoa; phylum Arthropoda; class Insecta; order Diptera; family Syrphidae; genus Melanostoma; species Melanostoma mellinum. The sequence goes on along the minus strand of OU612059.1, from coordinate 225,300,257 downwards.
GTGGTTCTCCGAGTGAGACCAATGCAAAAAAAAAGATATATGTGCTTCTGAACTAAGACTCAAAGTTGGTACTCAATAGATGCGGAGCAGTTTTTTATTTATTTTTATTTATAGAGCACTGGGTTCCACTCGAGGAGCAACCACTCTTGGCTGGAAACATTTTTCCGTATGAGTACATACAGCGTTGTATGTGAGAAATAATCTTTTGAAAAGCAAAAACAAAACTGCAAAGGCAAACACAAAGAATGTAACATGAAACAAATAAGAGATAACTTCCTATCGACATCAGTCGTCAGCAGAAAAGTAAAACCAAACTAACAAACTGATGATAGCCGGTTGACTGATATTTTAATTGCATATGTTTGCTGTTCTTTTTTCAAATGGCAATGATAGTGATTTTTTTATTTATTTGGGTATCCTTTTCAAAATGTTACGAGCATTACTCGAATCTCTGACTTTAAGGTAATGAAATTCTTATTTAGGTACTGCTTATACATAAATATTTTCGTGAAATTTTTTGAACAACTAAATATGTTAATTTTTTCGTTTGGTATTCAACAACTAACACCCAACAACAAACGCACAGTCCGAGTTCAACAATGACGCAATTTACCGAATTTCTTACCCAAATAAAACAAATTGTAAAACAAAAATCGAAAAAAACTTTTTAAAAAAAACTCACTTCTGTAAATTGCACCGCGTTCATTTTTACAAGCATGTGTACACGCGCTAAACAAAATAATGAGGAATATAAAAACGATTAGTCCCCATGGAAATGTCGAAGCTAAAACATTAGAAAATTATTAACCGAGAATGTTTACTTCATTTAATTTAATCTTACTATACTCTGCGGACATAATTGTTGCTGTCGATTTCAATAACAAACGTCAACTGACGTTTGGTCAAAAATTTCTCTCTCACACATTATACTGGGGACTGGGCTCTGGGCATGAACGAACGATGGTAAAGAGATATCATCATCGAAATAAAATTTAAAACTTCTGCCTAATGAGTTAAATGTTTGGAACTCAACGTAACGTAACATTCCATGTAGAGAAAGATTCACCACTTGAGTGGAAAGAATTGAAGATGGTCTCTTCGACCTTCGGCTTTGTAATTAAGTTTAAGAGTTTAGAAGATCACTGATCACTTGATGCTCGAGATCATTAATTTTTCATGTAAACAATCCAGATTCACGCCTTTTTACCTAAATAAGATTTTTGTTTACATTTGATTTAAAATAAAAAAATTAAAAAAATAAAGCAACAACTGGGCTGCACTACTCTTTTATTTGTAAGGACATTTTTAATCATTTAATTTAATAACTGTCGGTATGAGCTGCGTTGTTCTGGAAACACTAGAATGTCAATATCGATTCTTAAGAAATATATGTATGTGGGACTTAATATAAAAAATATATGTTTTAGCATTTCCGCTATCTTGATTTATATGAAAAGTTACAGCAACAATATCTTTTTTTTTTCAATTCAAAATGAGCTTATTCGTTATTAAAAGTCATGAAAGGCAGTGTAAATAATTAAAGCTTGCAGGTACTTTGTCTTTACCGGAAATTCACAAATACGAAAACTTTTGAGTCGAGATAGTTTGTTGATTGAGTTCAAAACTGGTGCAAATCTGATAAACTATTATTGTATTTTTTTTTTAAATAACACTTTGATTTTGTCAAAAAAAGTGTGGTTTCCAAAAAATGGAATGAAGCATTTGCGATATATCTTCGGCACCAAAAGTATCTTGATCTAAAAGTTATTTCTCCCATTTATCTGCTTCATAATTGTGATCCGCCTGTGGGGTGTGCCACACTGTGGGGTCAAGGCGGAAAGTTCTTATTTGATTAGTCAGAGAATCTGAATACGCTAAAGAATTGGGTTAAAACTTAAGTCTTAATTACACTTAAAGAGACGCCCAAAGTCAAATTATTTGAAATAGCACGTCAATTTGATTGAAAAAAAGTCTACAGTTATGGAAATTTATAGACTTTTCACAAAATCTACGCGTTGCTACAGTCTGAAGAAGGTGTATTATTGAAGTAGATACATCAAAGCTCACAGAGACAGCAACTCTGGACTTTTACGGAGTGGCCCAATTTAATAATAAATTTAGCAAAAAAATTGTTTCTTAGAAAAAATTGTAGGGTTATATTTGTGTTGTTTTTTTTTAATTAGTCCTGGCATTTATGAGCTACAAATTCCGAGATCAAAATTCGAGGCTTTTGGTTCTTGGAAGTTTTATTTTTTTTTTTGTCGCAAAAATATTGATTGGTTGAAATATTTAAGTCTGATGGTTAACAGCAAATCATGGAATCTGAGAGTGACATTAATCTCGAAATTATGACAGGCAATAAAAATTCAATTTTTTTAATAATTTTTAAATCCATACTGAAGACATACTGGTGCCACGGTATTTGGTCAAAAGGATTTTTTCACTGATTGTTATTAGTGTTTTTTTTTTTATAATTAGCGCGCAGATCAAGGGGTTATAAATATTCTCATAATGTTATAGAACACAGTGCGAGCATTTAGGAAAATAGGAGAGGATTTAATAGGAGACACCGCGATGCACATTGCTTTTGAACCTTTGTGTATTATTAAAATATTTTTGTGCCCATCTTTATTCAAAAAATCGCCATTTTTAACATTTACTTGTAGCATTATCTAGATATCTACCAATTTTAACGTTTTTTTTTTTGTGTGTGTGGAAGTGGGTGGAAATTTATCATGGCAACTTTCTTCCACAATAACTATCATTCCAGTAAATTTTATTCAAATCGATTTTGTGGCTCGGTTTTTATGAACTTTTGTCCAGTTTTTCATATACAATTGAATATTTGTATGGGAGAACTAAGAAAGAAAATGAAACCCCAGCCAGTTAACTGATTTTCACGAGGAATTGGCAAGTCCCCCGTTAGTAAATTCATTGCCATGAAAAGCGCTTTCTCAATTAGCTGTTTGGAATCAGCAGAAAATTGTAGGTCCCCTCCATTCCCTCACAAGGTATGGTTGTGAAAAATGCGCTAGGCCCAAGGGCTCGCTCTGTTGCGGCACCCTATTTATTTATTTCAAACCGTTTTTCCGAGACTTGTCATATTTGAAGTCCGTGTGCACAATAACTCAAAATCTTCTGGACCAATTGCTTTAAAACTTTGCACAGTAGGTACTTCTTCACATAATTCACCAGGTCAAAAGCTTTTTCGTTTTTTTTATAATTACTAATTTTTTACCAAAAAATTCGAAAATAGGGTTTTTGGCTACGAAAAATTTAAAAATCGAAGAAAAAAAATCCTTCCATCTTTACCTCGAGAAACATCGAATGTATTTCGATTTTTTGCTTCAGATGATTCTGTTGCGAGTTATGGTGCACACCGCAAACCAAATGTTTTCGATGCGCCTCCGAAATTTTTCAATAAACGAACACTACCCATTACGCAAAACAAAATTCTTAAAAATATTCCTTTTTTCGGAATTGACTTTTCATGAAAACAAATGGCGATTTTAATTCTAATTTACCTTCAAATCATCTTTGTTAACTATCGGGGGAAAAGTCAGATCCTCAAACAAGTACAGTGTAATTGAAGTAACATTTCTTTAATGTTTTGTATAATGTTACATTCTTAGAGAAATATATTTTGCCTGAAGAGTATAATATAATCATGCTCGAAAGTCAAAACAGTTTAACATCGTATAATTAACCCCTGACGCACATCATCCACTTAATTTGTTTATCTACGTTAAGTGTAGGTACTTTTAAATATGAACAAATAAAAAAATTTCAAGCTTTTCCAAAACAAACTGAAGTTTTATTTTAAAGAATTAAAAAACTGATGCATCTCAATAAAAAAAAGTTTACTACGGAACTGTTAAAGAGAGTTTATTCAAAGTTTGTGTTGCGAAAAACTGTATAGAAAACTACAACCGAAGAGATATTCTCTTTCAATTTGTTGGTTTCATGGAAAGTACATGCTTCCTTTTTGACACGCTTAAATTAATATACTTGTGGAATGAATCATAAGCCAAATCAATCAAGTAATAATAAATTACGCGAGGGGTTTCTTATCTGCTATAATGAAATTCGGACATTTTGGAGACGAATATCGTTTTTCAATGAAGAAAAGAGTTTATGTTTTTATGAAAATGTTTACGAATTTCAATTTTTATTGAATTCATTAATCCTGTAGTAATCCAGAATCCCAAAAATATAATCGCATGTTTTTGGTAGATCTTTTGTGAATAAATTTTCTGTGCAAATAACAATTATGAGGATACAAATAATGAATACATTCCAGTTCAATATTTTACTGAAAAAAAAAAAAACCAATTGCAAAATATGAAAATACAAATGTGAACATCAGCGTTACCAGAACACCAATGCAACCATCAGGTCCACACCCAGCTAAAAGAGCGCTCCGTTCAAGGTCTACACAAAACTCCACTTTTCTAGCAAAGTTCTTGTTTTATGTCTATTGAGATCTTTATTTTAAGATTCCAAGTAATGCGAGGAAATGTGTGCATAATTAATTATTCAGCATAGGTGTGATAAATGTTGTTTTTGGAATTGCTTGAATTAAATTTTTTGTTTTGTTTAAAACCAATACATCTTTCGAATTTCAATGAAAAACGCAATAATAAAATCGTAGGCATTTTCACGATCAATTCGCAACAACTTACGAAAATCTCTAGATTGTTATGCTTCTTTAAAAAAAAAAAACTATTTTTAAGCAACACATTGATGCTACACACATTTTTTGGCACAAATAAAATTAACATTTTGTTTTTTAAGAAACCGCGATTTAATACAAATCTTACTTTTGAACTTAGATTTCAATCTTTTTTTCACAATCAATACCAATACAAATATAATATTGAACCCACAACTAATTATGATCAAATAAGATGTTGTTTGGTCAAATACATAAAAACTAATCATTTTGAAATTTTGAATGGACTCTAACTTCCAAGACAACTCACTGAAACTCTTTTTAACGTTATGGTCATGGACATGAAAGCAACACCGAAATAGAAGTGATAAGGATTGCGAGGGACTTCTAGATTAGATTTGATTCAGATTATTTTTTTTCTCAGCAGAAAACAAAATAAATGTAGATTGTTTACATTATTAGCAAAAAAAAGATGACTAGTGCTAGTTTTACAAGCCATTGCTGTGCCATTGTAAGTGCAAAGGGTGTGGAAGAGGACGGGGGTGATTATTTCCTCACTTGCGCAGGCAATGCCCTCAATATTATGCAATATATTTGTAAGTCAAATAAATATAGCAATCCTAAGGAACAGCTCATCCAATTTCAGTTATCAAATCAATGGGCAATGGGCACAAAATTTCATGAATTGGATGTAAATAGAGAGCAAAACTACGCGACGATTGATAATAGAGCCATTCCATATGAAATTTTGCTCAAACTTTGGATTTTTTTTTTATTTTCTTCTCCCCTCCAGCCTTGGTCAAAGTAACGAACATTATGATTTTATGGTTTTCAGATTTTATACTCTAAAATTGTCTGTATTCAAGCGATCAGGACGATTAAGGTGTTATTTTAAAGCTGATAAAGTATTCTTTTCAAATCAAGTTTTTAAAAATTTCAATTGCTTTAGAAACCTGATGCTTTTAAAATCAACACATTTTATATTACAATAAGTAGAAAACAAAAAATCCAAAGTTGATTCAAAAAAAAACTTTTTATGTACTTTACATTCCTTTCAAATTTTGAGTTTTGAGAAAAAGCCAATCTTTGGGCACAGATTTGGGAATGTGTACCGCCAGATATCAAAATAGGAGTAGGCAGGATTTAAATGTCTATTCTTTAACTTAAAGTCCTGAAAATTTCATTTTGTTATTCGCAAGCACACTGAAGTTACACCTTATCAAAAACATGCTCATTTGTTTTTAATATAACACAATTTTTAGTTTTAAAGACTTTTTATAATATTTTTCTTATCCGAAATTTTTTACATAAGTCTTACATTTAAATTGGTTATTGAAATAAAGAAAATAATATATTATTAAAAATTATCTTAGGAGGCGAGAAGAAAATTAAAAAAAAAAATCCTTTGACTAATTTGTATTTTGCTAGCAAAGAAACATTTCCACAAAGTTTGAGCAAAAACGGAGGTGTAGCAACATTATGCATTGAACGTTTTCATATGGAATGGCCCTATATGTCAAGAATTTTGTGGAAAGCTTGAAGTTCTTGTTGGTCTTTTCACGAAGGATTCAAAAAAACCAAAGGTACTTTCCTCCAGAGGATCGATTTTTTTTTTTTTTTTTGTTTTTCGCTGATTAGACTTTATTTTCTGAGCAAAAAAGGGGATTTTCTGGACAAAGTACCTTTGGTCGTTTTTAAATTTTTCAAAAACTAGGAAAGATGTTTTTGTTTAGTTTTCTGTGTTTGACTCAAGACTAATAACAGCATCGATTATTGAAAGAAAAAGTCTGTAAAAATTTTATTTAAAGAAAAAAATTTATATTTTTTTCAAAAATTTACACATATGCACTGAAGTATGTGGTAGTAAGTGGCTTAGCTGATTTAATTTAATACAATATTATTTTTTAAATTAGGAAAATTTTTAATAAATTGCCCGTCCCGCCAAAATGAAGGCAGATGGAACCTCCCATACGATTTAATTCTTAAAATATGACCAAAAATAACATCCAAAAGTATTAGGGTTTTTCTTTTTTAGTTCCGAAGAGATAAGTGGAACGTCAAAAACGTAAGAGCATTGCATATGTTTAAAAAAAATTTCTCTAAACTAGCAGGTTACATATCATTTTTTTATTTTTGGGGCATGTATTGAAAATTGAAGTTATTTGATATTTAAAATTAACTACATACAACTACAAAATTGCTTCAATTTGCTATGTGCTCATGTGAAATGCTTAAGTCTTCTTTAATTCAGGTTTTTTTTTGCTGTGGATAGTCTATTTGCTAGCCGATTTTACTTCACTTTTTCCAACTGAAGAATGGTTTTTTTTCGATCTCTTTATAAGTTTAGGTAGCTTTTTTGAGTTTTTAAACCCTTTAGTCAATGTAAAGCTATGAAATCCAGTTACAGATTTTTTTATCAAGCAATGGAGTAGCCCTGCTATATCATCGTTATCGATTCTTTGAAAGAAAAACGGGAACAGAACAACAAGTAGATAACATGAACAACATTCTTACAGGCAGAAGCAAGGTAAATAGATATTCTGCAATAATGAGAAATAAGCTAGCTCTGTCCATAAATGTAGTAAGTCATATGAAGAGCTTCAGAAATTTAGAGTTTCAATATTTGGTTGAATATTGATAACGGCTGAAAATCAGCATATTAGAATATCACCTTACCTAGCCCCAAAGACAAATCACTAAAGTGAAGTTGGAGAAATATGATCCCTTCGAGATCAAATAGATACTTCTTGCACCGACCGATAAATGTTAAAAGAGATTCTATGTCTTTCCCTTAGATTACATACATTTTATTCAATTGGGAATCTCTAAGAGGACATTCACTTGAACTATAATTTATTTGTAACAGCTCTAATATCTATTTCGTTCTCTAGCAAAAAAGAATAGTAAAAGGCAAAAAGAAAGGAATTTAGTGTGATCTGGGAGACATAGTAATATTTCCGTTTTCATGCCATTTTCTTAAGAGCAACACTGCATTAATAGGTATAGCTATTGTAATAAGTCCGTGGCAATTTATTTTTTTTATTCCGAAAAGTGCTTCATCGGTTTTTCATTTCTCTTTTAAAATTAGTCAGAATGGGTTTCTCAGCTCTACACAATTATTCGATCAGGTATAAATAAACAGCGGATTGATATCGCAAACTGAAAGATAACAATTACAAACTAAAGAATTTTTTCTATTTTGTGTTTCTAAATCAAATAGTGTTGTTTTAGTGTCACAAGATGTTTAAAAAGAAAAAATGATTCATCCTACGAAAACCCTAATAAACCAGAAAATAGCTGCTTCAGTCGTAATTCTAACGTGTTTAGCTACCAAATGTAAACAATATCGGCGATAAGAGGTGCATACTAAAGAAGTTTCAAGGGCAGTTTCTATATCTATCCATTACATTTGACGACAGCAAAGTAAATTATTAAAAATTATTCAAAACACTTACTTGAAAAAATGACACCTCTCTGTTTGGATCTGCAGCAAAAGCCGCATAAGCAGAACATCAAAAACGGTATCAGAAAGAATAGTACAACAGCGAAAAAATCCATTTCTAAGGTGAAAAATATATAAACAATATAAAAATGAGACAAATTTTATCAGAATATGTAATGTTTACTTACTAGGTGAATAAACGTTCAAGGGAAAAGTAAAAAGCCTTTTATGAGAACTACTAAAATTCCAGCTAGTAGTGGCTGGCTTTGTACCTTAATATAAGGAAAGCTCTTTTGAGTAAATAATAAAATATCAGTTTTATAAAATTTTAAGCTCTACAATAATACACCCAATTGCACTTCTTGTTCTTTATTATCAAAATGAGTCAGAAGTCAGAACTTCAAAAGTTGGTCAGTGAAATGAAAAAAAAGCATGCAGTTCTTCAGCTGATTTGTGTGTGACATTTGAATACTTTATTTAAACAAATGTCAACGTAATGTAACGTAGTGTTACAGTGATAGGGATGTGTTGAAAAAATGTTAGATCTTAAAATAAATTAAATTACTTCCCAAACCAAAACGATTTTGTAGTCGTGGAAGCAATGGCAGCTTTCAATAAAAAAAAAACTCACCTTCACCCTTGCGGAATCCAAATTAGAGTGTGTGCACAGCTATTTGGGTACACATCACTCTTGCGGAATCTAGCCCCTGTATAACATTCATGATTTGCTTAAAAAAATACCCCGCTTGATTAAACAGATATACAGATATGGTATGTCGTATGTGGTATCTCAAAAATCTTTATTCGTATTTATTTGTGAACGGAAACCCCAGGATTCAGTCAAATTTTAGATTCTCAACAGTTTTCAAATTTCAAATAAGAAACCTGAGTACACCAAAAATTTTAGAATTCGAATTGCTTTGGGATATTAAAATTTAAGGCGATACGATCCCATTCAGATTCCCTATGATGGATCACAGGCCGGAGTTAACTCCTCTTTACACCAGGAAAAACACTACGAGGCTGCTCAATCAAGTTGTTTCGTCCATTCACATTTTACTAAATATGAAAATTTGAAAATAAAATAGGAGCCGACAAGAACATCCAAAGACTACAAGTTCCGATTACTTCAAGACTTCAAATGGAACAAGAATAATTTAAGCTATCCCTTCTCACTATTTATTTCAGAAATTGATGCAAAATTTTACATAAAAAAAAACTTAAACATAAAGAATGACTCAATTCCCAGCCAAGATTGGTGACCCATCTTCAGTATTAAAGAAAACACTCCTCTCTATACCCGATTCAGTGATCACTCCAATACGACAGACACCACCTGAGCTTCCGTCATGGTATATAGCATGTTTAACGGCTGAAACAGAAACAAACAAAAAACACGATCATTTAGTTTCTAAACTTGTGTAAAAAAATATTTTACTAAATACCTTTCTTAACAAATTCCACACAATCAGCCTTATTCATTCCGGGTCTATAGAACTCTCGCACGAATCCATAAATGTAACTACTACCTGATCCTCCAATAGTAACTCCTTGACGAACCAACATTCCACCTAAAGGAATAGAATAGACTTGTCCGCCATTCTTCTTGTCCCACCCTGCGACAATTATTCCAGCTACTAGAGAGTCACGGTAGTTGTAACAGTAATTGCGAAACTCAGAAGCAGCCTCTGACACAAGTGGTTCTTTCCCAGTTTGATTTCTATTCAGACAGATTTGTAACATTGCACATCCGTACAAAAAATGTGAAATAACTTAAACTTACTCATGGTAATTTAGGGAATACGCAACAATATCAGCAATTGCTTGAGTATCAGCAGCAGATCCACTGCGACAGCAGTAGATCTTATCAGAAATTCTGGTCAATTTATCGGTAACCCTGTTGGCCACATACACGCCGGTACTGGTACGAGAGTCGGCTCCAATCACGACTCCACCATCAAATTCTACCGCCATGATGGTGGTCTAGAAACAGTCTAATAAAATTGAAGTTGCATACGATAGAAATATTTCACTTACACCAGTGCTCTCAGGGGCATCCATCCAATCATTTCCAAAAACCATTTTGATTTTATGTATTTTAATTTAAATTAAACAAAGACAATGGAAAGCCGTGCAGAAAAATATAAATCCACACTGAAATGACTCGATGCTTTTAAAATGTCAACTCATTTGACACAAGCAGTGCAGTGCAGGCAACATAAGAAAAAAAACTTGGTAAGAGTTCGGAAAATTAAGGGCCTACCTAGGCTTGAGATTTTGTTTTATAAAAAAAAAGTATGGTTCAGATTGAGAGAACACACAAAATGAAAATTTACTCTGTATCGAAATTGTTGTAACATTACGAATAAATTAAGTGAAATATTGTAGTAACTAAAGGATGAAGGTGAAAAGAATCTCAATGAAGTACGACTTTTAGAACCAATGTGTAGCATTTTTCAAAAGTGGTTCTTAGTCGAAAACTGATTGATTGAGCCAATAGAAATAGAGCACTTTTTGGAGATACAAACAAGAGCACTTTTGTGAATCTTGATGAGAATTCAAGATGTAGACGCACTTCCTCTGTTTTCGGTATCTTAGTACGTCACGAAAGAAACTAATCATATTGAATGAACGACCAAATGTTAAAGACTTTCAGACCATTTTATTTCAAATTTTTATTTTTATTCACTAGTTTTTATATTTTTATTGTTTGAAATTACTGCAACAGCAGATGCACATAGGAATATTAATTCTATATAATTGGAAAAGGAAGAAAAAAATACTATTACAAACAAATGATATAGTCAAACTAAAAATTTATACAAATTCTGTATAGGGGAGGGAATAAATTAACTAAATTTAATTTCTCTTTTTGGCTTGCTTTGAAGTAACAGGCTTTTTTTCTTTCTCTGCTGGTTTAGACCCCCGATTGAAGTATTGCGTAATAACCTCACTCATTTCAGGCATATCACCGGTCATCTGCAATATAAAAGTGAATTACATTTTTTGTAAGGTAGCTGTAATAGACTTTACAACTTTTGAAAAGCTATAAAAACAAAAGAAGTTATTAAAGTATTGTTGTAATTGGTGTGTAAAATTTTAAAAGACGGCAAATTACACCAAAATTTTAGATCTGTTTTAAAAAGAATTTAGGGTTTTAAAGGCACTTATTGTAACTCCAACTAAGAAAGGATCTTTTGCAACGAAGAGGGGCTTTAATGCAACTGGTAAGGAAAACTTTGTTCTTGAAGAACTGCTGTCACGTAAATATTACTACAGCCCAATAAATATTTTTACTCAGTGCGTTTTTGTCAACAATAGCGGAGTTCACACTGTAAAATCTGAAAACTACATCGAACTACCCAAAATCCATCAAACTAAGTCTGTCCAACTAATCATAGTGTGAACTCCGCTAATCAAGTAAGCGCGTTATAAAGAGTCATGAAGAGGACTTCTTTTTTTAGAGTAGACAAGTAGCAAAAGTACCTACTCTCCATAGATTATTGGTTAGACTTAGACATTTCCTTGTAATATCGTCGAAAATACATGTTATATACTAAGGCTGAAATACTACGCCACGGGTATCACACATTCCCCCATTAGACTGTAAAAAAGGCACAAACCTTTGGGAAATTCATGTTTTCCATTTCTTTTTTGGCTTCAGGGTCACTCATCATCTTTGGCAAAATCAACATTAATAAAAGTGGAAGCAACATCATCAATACCATTGGGCTGAATAAGAAATCCGTTATCTGAAAACAAAGTGAAATGCATTATACTTGTTATAATGCTAATTTTTTCAAAATGCAACTCTACCTTCCATTGTTCCCTAGTCTGGAAATACTTAAATCGCGTCAAAGCCTTAAGTTTCAATGGATAAGGCACTTGGATAACTTGCGACGGTTGAACATAGTTTACTTTTCTCGCTCGGAACTTTCCTTTTGGATTGATTTCGACACGAACCTAAAAATTGCTTTTTGTAATAATATAATGTCTAAAGGCCTTCTTTTTCTAGAACTTACTGGTTCGTAGAAATAGTCGGAGTTGTGAATTTCCAACACATAGCTGCCAGAAGGAACACTACTGATAATAAATGCACCGTCTTCTCGAAGGAAGCCCTTGTATTCACCACTATTTATCGATAGGGTTGTTTCACGTTGCCAGTTCGATTCCGGAGCATAAAGTTCCGGCGAGTAGACTCGTCCTTCGATAGAGTACAGATCGCTTACTTCATCTTCATCACTTCCAATCAATGTTTCCGTAGCACACGACGCAATGGAAAGTATCAAAATCAGCCAGGCAACTTTTGTTAAATTGATCATTTTAAATAATGTGCGAATTTTAATTTATAGAATTCATAAATTTTTTCTTTTTCTCGCAATTCGTGGTTTTAATTTGGGGATGATTTTATTTTTATGGCAGAATGAACCTTCAAAGTTTTGGGACAAAGTGTCACTTTAAGTTTTCTGAAAATTGAGAAGTTCGATTTGTTGACATACATTAAGGTCAATCCACATCGAACGGCCAACGTTGCATATTTTGATCGCTTGCTCAAGTTGTCAAATAGTTTTCAAATATGGAGACAAATTACATCTGACCATCCAACATCCATCAAACGAAGTCTGTTCGTTAAGTAAGAACTATGCTTTTAACAAACAATTATAAATTTTAAAATTCAGCAAACTTGCTTTTGATAGTCACAGTTGCCATATGCCATGTATTTTGCTAATAAGCTTATATTCGTTTTCATGAATTTTGAAAAGTGTTCTAATAACTATTACGTGATATAAATCGGAGATAAATCGTGTTCAGAACGGTTAGGTATTTACTGTTGGAAAAAACCGATATTTGTCATGAAATAAAATACTGGGACTAAAAAAGGAAGAATTTAAGAAAATCGTAAGACTCTAAGAAATAAAACTGTGTTAAAAGTTCTTGAGAAAAAGAACTTGAGTGCGTTTCAGGCAAAAATGTACAAACTGGCTCCCGTATTATACATTTGTCACTCTTATCGACAACATATCAGATGCTAAATAAAAGCATCACACTTAAACAAGTGCAAAAACTTTATGAATTCTAAAAATCACACTTGTTGGAGTGTGAAGTACAAGCAATTTAAAAAAAATATTTTGGGACATAAAAATCAGACTTGGCATCACTTTATTTAATTTAGTGAGCACATGTGTCATTTCGAAACTGGATAGCAGAGTTGTTTTGTTGTTAATTCTTGCATTTCACTTTTATAATTGATTGCATTTTTAGTATTAATTACACAAAAACTTAACACAATTCTGGTTTATTAACAAGAAAAGAAATAATTGAAGCAATTATAACAAATTTTTTTGCTTTCTAAATATGAGTGACGATGATAGAGAAATAGATATTGAAAGTGACGTAAGTTTTGTAGGGTACAAAATGATATTAATATTGCATATTAAATTACCAATATCCAAAATTTCTTGAAAATTTTAGGATGATAATGATTCTGATAGTGGTCGGTTGCAGCAAAGAAATGCTGGAGCTCAAAACTTTACTCAGGTACAAACTTTTATTATTTTTAAATTAAAACAAAAAAACGGACCATCTTTTTGTAGGCGGAAAAGCGAGCCCACCACAATGCACTGGAACGCAAAAGAAGAGATCACATAAAAGACAGCTTTACATGCCTTCGCGAAGCCGTTCCATCATTGCAAGGCGAAAAAGTAGTCAGCCAATTACAAATTTAAGTAAAAATGTGGACAAAGTTAATATAGTTTCATCCCCAAACAATAGGCTAGCAGAGCACAGATTCTGAAGAAGACTGCAGAGTGCATTCAAATGATGCGAAGAAAAATTCACTCTCACCAAAAAGATGTCGAAGACATCAAGAAACAGAATGCAATATTAGAAGCTCAAAGTATGTAGAGTATTAAATGTATATATTTTTTGCGATTCTATGTCATTTTTTTTACAGTACGCTTGCTGGAAAACGCCAGAGACGGTGGCTTCCCTGCCTCGAATGCATCTAAATCACATGTCAAACAGGAGCCGTGCTCCGATAGTTCAGATGGGGAAGAACATGATTTTCGGCGTCGAAGTAAAAAGCTGAAAACATCTTATCAATCGTAGGCTGTGGTAACTTATTTCTCAATTTGAATCCTCTGGCGAAAAATTTATCAGTTAGATTTTTTTTTGTAAAAAAATAGATTTAGGAAAATTATGGACAATGAAATTAATGTATGTATTACGTTAAGACAAATGTCTTGATTTAGTTTTCGAAAGTATAAATGCAAATATTAAGGAACATTGTTTTGTCTATCAATACTTTTGTTAAGGTTTTCCTTAAATCAACGTCTTGATCTGCTTTAGTAAATTAGGGAGTGTATAATTATTTGTCCCAAAATTGTTGTTTTACTACCTAGGTGTCGGAATGGATTCAGTTCCACAACATTTGTTATGTAGATTGTTCATTTAGCTGAAACTTTTGTAGTGTATGTTAGATTTAAAGAATGAATAGCTAGACGTGAACCAATATTTCGAATACATTCGACGACCGAGCTATACGTGTCTGGTAAAAATGAAGGTTTGAGAAATATTCCACGATATGGTCTGCGCAAACCAAAGTGGACAGCAGTGGTAGTTTTGTTTTTACTCTACCACACAATGCAGTATGTGATCAATGTGATTAGCTCAAACGAGGTCTTTACGGGTGGGATGACTATAAAAAAAATAATTTCTCAAACAGTTAGCATGAGTGGATTTTTAAAACTTTCTTTTTCCTTGATTAAAGAAAAAATGTTCTGGTTTGATGCCTTCAATTGTTTTTTAAGTTAATATTTATGACATGTCGTATTGTTCTTTTGTACATTTATAATAATATAAAAAAATAGTTAAAAATAGGTAGCTTCAGTAAACGTTTCCGGAAATTTGTATTATAGCTTTTTGCTGTAATTTACGTCTTACACAATTGGCAGAGGCCTACAACCAATATAACCGAATACATTTTTGAAGGTATGTAAATAGTCTTGGTATACCTACCTTGCAATCCAAGCGATCAGTTAAAAGAAAACTTACTTCTGTTTCTTTTTATACCTTGTCGCATTTAGTTTCTTGTACAGATATCTTAGTAGCAAACTAAATTTAGTTGCAAGGGAAATCAAAAAAATAAGTTATGTTAGTTTTGCAACGATATTTTGTATTTTTATATTTCAAGTTGTTTCCGCAGCAATCGGTACGCACCCAACAAAACACTCGTATCGTATTACGAGAAAATCCTTTGCTTCCTCTTCCCTCCCATAATGCGATTATTCATTTGGAGTGAGGAAGTGAACCAACCATTTATGTGACTGCTAGTTTCTATTGTGTCAAAATTGATTGTTGATAGAAATAAAAAATTTAAGAAAATAGTTTCTAATAATCATGTGAACAATTTTAAGTCTTGTTTTAAGTGATACTAAATCCCATTTCTTATAGCGGTCAGGGTAATTGAATTGAATTAGGATCGGAGCTCAGTCCAGGGGTCAGATTCCGCAAGAGTGAATCTCAACTGTTTAGAAGAGAATCATTTCGATTTCACAAGGATTAGAGGTGGTATTTTTTTTTTTTACATAAGTATCGTCTACAATATCCTCCATATTTTTTAAAACACACTTTTTTAATCTGGTCCAAGGGCTGTTTCCTCCAGTCGGGTAATCGGATTCAAATAGAATCAAATTGTGTACCTAGTGCACAGAGTACTATTTGCTTATTAAAATTTCAATAAATAACTAAACAACCCATAGCGCTCGTTTAACCAATTTAAGTATAAGCGCACCATTTTGATTCACTCTAAATTACGAAGTTAAATCGGATCTGGTATCGGAGTTCAATTTGAAGAATAATTTAATCCTCAGTAGATTGAATTTTACCACTTTTAAACATAATCACTCCCAATCTGTTAATTTATGTCACTTTTCATTCGACGAAAAGGACCGTCCAGGAGTGTCCAGAAGCATTCTCAATCCGTTCCATTGGTGCAAAAAGATCGCTTCTCATGATTCTGAGGACTGACAGCCGCTTCTCGATTTGAAGTGAGAATCGACTCAAGAAGCACGTCATGTTACTCAAATGTCAAAAAGAAAATTTTCCATAGGAAATATTTTTTGTGCTATTGGTGTTTCACTCACACAAAGCCAACAGAGTAGATAATAAAGGCTATGTGCACAGAATAAGGAAAGTTGAGTAAAAACAATTTTAGGTGTTCCATTGGTTTTAAAATGAGTGCTTCCCCGAGTGAAACCAATGGAAAGCGCCATTAGTATAATTTTTTGTATAGTTTTCAGATTGCATAGTCGAATTGCATCGGTTGATAACACAGTTTGAATCTAATATCGCTTCCATTGGATTTTTGAACCGTCCATTCTCAAACCATTCGAATAGTGGAAAAGATCGCTTCTCATGATTCTGAGAAGAAGAAGCACTAATACAAGTTACCCAAATGTCAAAAAAAAAGTTTCATCAGGAAATATTTTCATGTGCTATAGGTGTTTCAATCACACAAAGACAACACGTTAAATTGAGCAGAAACAATTTTAGGTGTTCCATTGGTTTTCAAAATGTGTGCTTCCCGAGTGAAACCAAATCTAACGGCGCTTTCCATTGGTTTCACTCGAGGAAGCACTCATTTTAAAAACCAATGGAACACCTAAAATTGTTTTTGCTCAACATTCCTTATTCTGTGCACATAGCCTTTATTATCTACTCTGTGGGTTTTGAACTCTTTTTACTTTTTCTGAATAGTGAAGGCTTAGAAATGTATAAACAAATAAAGTATGTTTGTATTTTTTTTGAAAATATCAAATAAGTATAAAGAAATATGACAAAAAATAGTTTTTTATTTTTGTTTTCGAAGAGTGCGAGTTAAAAAAAAGACCTGAAATAAAAGGGCTAATCTTCGAACCAGCCCATTCAAATGTAGTCAAGCCTTAAGAAAACAGCTGTACAACAAATCATAAATGCCCCATTCTGCTCGTGAGTTATGATTTTTGAAAAGGGGCATTAATCAAGTCAGCCACGAACTTTTTCTACTTTGTTTTTCTTTAATTTTTTGTGCATTGTGCTATCCAACTTAAATCAAATTTCTTTTGTCTGTTAAGTCATTTTATTAAATGTGTGTTGATAAAAAAAGATGAGAACCAAGAAGCCATTAAAAAAGATTATCTCGAAGAAAAACAAACTGCGACAGAAAGTACTCAAGAAGTTACCCAAGAGGGTTAACCCCAATACACGAAAAGCCAAGGAAGCTCTTAAAAAAATTCGTAAAAATAAGCGGAATTTGAAAACACGATTAAAAATGTCAAAATTACTGACAGCAAATGAGGTAGTATAATATATTGTTTATTATTATTTCCCAAATTTCTATTGAAGTAATCCGCGCTTTTATTGTTGCGTTTCAACACGAGTTGACAACTACGGCTCATGTGCAATAGCATTTTCTAAAAAAAAAAAATATGGAAGGGTTGTATTTTGAAGGGCTCGCCAATCCGATTTTCCCACAGCGGTGGTATAAATCAATTTCATATTTAATTTTTTAGTAGTTAGGTTGGTTCCGCGATAGGTTACCCTTTGTTTCTTAATAAAAGTTCAAACATTCCATTAATTTATTGAATAATACAATGGATGAAATCTGGATAAAAGCCTGTACAAATCTGGAATTATCAGACGATGTAGCCCGCACATGGTACGAGAAAATTCGTCGGAAAATGGTTCAAGGTTCGGGTCGATTTTATCATAATTGGGATGAACTTTTACTGAGAAAAAAAGATTACCTCCGCGAAGTTAGTTCTTCGACTATTGTTTTTGCGGTTTTCTTTCAATATTATGAATTCGATGGAAAAAGGAACTGTGTGGAAAAAAATTGCCAAGCTTTTGAAGAATTCTGTTCTGATGCTGGGCTCAAGGATGTAAGTGGAAAATGTTTGTTTTGTTGTTGTCCAGATATGTAACAGTGCAAAATTTGTAGGCAAACACAATAAAAATTGTGAAAAAACTCCTTGGAGATGATACATTGGAAAATATTGAAGGATGTGAGGATGAACTCAACCAGCTGCAAGATCTCGACCTTTTAGTTTTAGGGTGAGTTTTATAAAAATTTTCTGTAAATCATTATTAACTAATTTGTATGGTCCAGTTCTTCTGCAGAGGAGTATCAGCGATATAGAGAACTTCTTCGAAAAGAATATTCCCATTTGGATGATGGTAGCTACAAACAAATGCGCCTTAAGGTTGGTACACTCGAAATCCTTCATAACTATTTTAATTAAAATATGGATTCTAGGTTCTTCAAACATTCCTACAAATTCCAACAATATTTGCAACAAAAGATTTTCAATCCAAATTCGAAGAAAGTGCGCGAGCAAATATCAAAACTGAAATTGAGGAGTTGAAAAAATGATGACACGGCGATGACGAATATTTTTTTCCCTAATTTCTTCTTGTTGATGCTGGCTGCTCTTTAAAGTATCGCACATATTGATGTTTCCACATTTATTCCGATTCACTTTTGCTTATATTTTAAGTGGTATTTTTGATTTATAATTGCTTGTACCTATTGATTGTTGTAAACCTGATAAGATGAAAATAAACAGTTTTAAAAATCCCAACTTGTAGTTTCATTAAATAAATCAAGCTATAAAAACTCCAACAGCAAACCAAAATCAAGTGATGCTTAATTTTTCAAGGAAACCTCGGTTACATTTACATTTTTTTGACATTAAAATGGCAGAGCTTTTGTTTAATATTTAGTAACTTCAAGTTTAACTTTATATATAAAGGAGCAAACCGTGGCAAAACAAACCTAATTTTTGAAATTTATTTAAAAGTCATTTTGTCATTAGGAAGCTTTTTCTAAATTTTAAATAATTTTTGGCTTGATCTTGGTTTGACGCGGTAAGTATAAAATCTATTAATAAATATAAAAGTACATAATTTTATTAAGAAAATTAAAGGTTTAATCAGTAATCATTGAGTTGTGTTGAATAAAAATTAGCAAAGAACAAGATCACATCTAATTAAAATTTGGTCTTTATTGATCACTGAACAAATCTTCCATTGCAATGAAGTTGAAAGCAAATATTAACTTTTTTTATTAAATGCAAAACGTCTAGCAACCATCGACTAGCCGACTAGCTGGCAGATCAGCAACGCCTTCAAAGACCCGCAACAACAAAGACTCAGTCCAAAGAAAACCTTTCAAAAAATTTAGAGATGACAAATTAAGGGAAATTAAATTACCGGTTGTAAATTTGTATATGCCATGTTTTTTGCCTCAATAACCATTATAATTTAGATCTCAAAGCATAACTTACGAAGAAAGACACCATTAGGCTTAACATCTGTAACTCCACAAAGTCGGAGCCAAGTTGTTTCTAGAAAGATTGTAAATCAAATCAGAAAACGACATATCAATAACAGAAGTTCATCTAGAACATCAAACGTTATGGCAGAAGAGGCTGCAGAGAAAGTCATAGCTAAAACAGAAACAGGTGTGAATTTTGATGATGATTGCGTTGTCATAGAGACAAAACCTGAAATCATAGTTATTGAAGACGAGACTAAGGCCCCTGTTAACGTAGTAAAAGAACTAGAAAATAAGTACTTCAAATTTAAGCACTACCAAGCAATTGGAAGTATTCGCTTAAAAAACTCGGAGAATAATTACGCACCAATTACTTCAACTCCCAAGATTGGAAATTCGAAGGATTTGTCTATTGGAAAACTTTACGGAGACACAAGCTCAATTACAAATAATTTAAGTACGTCTAGATCGTTTGACAATGAAGATTGTACAATTGTACATAACAATGAGCAAAAACCGAACGATGTTATTATTATTGACGACACAATAATAACACCCACATATAATGTGCGTGAGCGCCGCAAAAGAAGACTGCTGACTACCGACGATTCAGTGGTTTTTGTTAGTGAAAATGTTACCTCTACGTTCAAATCTAAATTTGCACCTGAATTCATACCATTGGAAACACCACTAGAAGAGGTAAGAATAATTTCTCAATCTGATGCAATTGTTTTTTTTTTTTTAACAAAGCTATTTGTTTTTCAAATAGTTTAAGCGTTGTCTTAACTGAAATCTGAAAATTCCTGAGTCTTAGTTGAAAACTTATAAATTGCGTTCTCGTAGTTCGTCGTTTCACTGATAAATTCGTTGATACTCTTGTTTGTTTCAATTTTTTTCATGAAAACAAAACTCGATATGAGCTTCGTATTGACAAAACCTAAAATAAATAAATAATTGGTAAAATTTCAATTTTTTTCATGAAAACAAAACTCGATATGAGCTTCGTATTGACAAAACCTAAAATAAATAAATAATTGGTAAAATGACTGTATTTTACTTAACCTCTGAATAAAATTATGAAGAAGACATTTAAAAGGAGTTACACGTTGCAAGATATAAGTCTTTCTGTCTCCTGGTCCTGAGTGCAATATGTGCATCTCTTCAACATACACATTTAATGGGCAAATTCAATATTGAAATTTGATAATGAATATCATTGGTTGAAAAGAACTTTCGTATATTTCATTTCGAAACCCATTTTCTATTTTTTGATCATAGGAAAAATGGAAAAGAGCTTCATCTTTCGGTTTCTTACTCCGGACTCAGTTACATTCTGAATTCGAGAAAAATAAACTGTTCCAAGAGTATCGCCTTTTGCCTTTCGGAATTAACAAGTCCTCCGAGAGGAGCATTGACAAGGTGTTCCTTAGGCTTCAAGTTTCCCTGAGTTTTGTTGATCGTTTATCTGAACCCTTTTTTGTCAAAGAAACTGCTTTCTGCTGCTGATCAGTACTTTATGTAATTATCATTTCATATCCGGTTATTGTCTTGTTCAGTCCCACTTTAGGGTAGATCCTATTGTTACATCCACACCAAAACCTAGAAGAACGCGTAACGATCTTTTCAGTACAAGAGAAGCCAGTCAGCTAAAAAAATATAACGATAATGCTTATAATCCAAACAAAGATGTTCCTGAAACTCAAACAAAAAAACGATTGGTTATAGTCGATGGCAGTAATGTGGCCTACTGGTAAACAAAAGCACAGTATTAAAAAAATAATTGTTATGTTTAATTATAATGTACTTCCAGTCATGCTCTTAACAAAGAGTTTTCAGTTAAAGGTCTTAAGATATGCCTTGATTATTTTGAAAAAATGGGTCACGAAGTCAAGGCCGTTGTACCACAGTTTCGTTTACAAAAACTTAAATCAACAGATCCCAATGAATTGGAAAATCTTCACCGGGCAGGCAAGATTGTTTTTACACCATGTAAAAATTTACCAGGAAAATCTTCGACTAGCTACGATGACAGGTAAATCTTTCCAAATATTATCCACATGCTTTATTCGGTACTTTATTGTTATATAAATTAGGTTTATCCTCCAACTTGCGGCAGAGTTGGATGCCGCTATTGTGTCAAACGATAACTATCGCGATCTTATCAACGAAAATTCGGCATTCAAAAAAATTATTGAGAACCGTGTTATTGGTTACACATGGTGTAATGATATATTTATCCTACCCAAAGATCCATACGGTAAATGGGGTCCAACACTCGCCGTGATTCTCAATCGATCGTAGATTCTTAGTAACAAGCGTTTTTGTAAATTGGTGCACTTAAATAAATTAAATTAAGTAATGTATATTTTTTCTTCTTTTCTTAAAATATAAAGTAAATTTTCTAATTTCATTGCCATGCATGTAGGAAGTAAGAAGACGGAAGTAATGTATAGTTATATAGTTTATTATAGTTATTTTTCTATACCTAAATTATTTATATTTATGCAGTCAAATATATCAATAAAAAATGTTTTTGGTAAAAAGAAACTGACTAGATCTTAAAATTTATTTGTTCAGGTTCCCTTTGTGGAATGTTCATTTTTTACATATTCAAAAATAATAATAATTACAACACAATGCGTTGATCAGTTCGTATCGCATTAGATGTATTGATTTGAGACGTTGCAGTTTCGACAAAAGCATTGGGTGGTGCTACTGTTGTCGACAATTCTTTAGCATTCAAATTTGTCATAGCTTGTTCATATGTTGGAGGTAGATCGATTTTGATGTGTTCATTGCTGTCTCGTCCACTGTTAGATGGTCCATCATGTGAGTAACTGCCATTCTCATCGACGGAACGACTTAAAGTTGGAATTGGATTTTGACGTGCTGCAGCGAAAAAATTGCGAGTATAAAAACAAATGGCTTATTGAGTAGTAAATACAATAATGGCTACAAAAAAGAAACTTCAATGATCAGGCTCTTCTTTTTTATGTGGTGATTGTCTTAGTTAAAAGATTAGTGGTTTTTCCATTCGTTAGTTTTAAGTAAATAAATAAATAAATAGCTACGTAAAAAGAAAATCAAAATAATTTAGCATCAAGCACTCGAAAGTAAAAGTCTTAATTCCAATCACAATCGTCCATTGAGTTCAGTAAAAATAATTTTTCAATTAAATAATTGGACTTTTCTTTTCTCAGCTAGACAAAAGAACTTCACCCTCTATTACGAGAATGGTATCTAATTGCAAAAATCCAAAACTGTTTATTATAGTTGAACTATTAATCAAAAAGTAAAATCTTATTAAAATAAACAATGAAACCTTTGTGTGCACTTTGAACTGTAATAAGCGTTAATAATGTGAAATTCAATAAACCACCATGATTGATCACTAATCGATACAAATACTTAAAAAGTTATGTATAAGAAAAATGGTTTTTCCCACCTCTCGTTTGTCTCACTGTGCGCGTGGTTTGAGCTCGTTTTCGGCTGATTGTAATCTTATGCAAAAAATAATATGATTGTTAGTTTTTCCCTTGAATGTCACTTTACAAAACAAAGCACTATTTTTCGCTATACCTTTATAACAACAGCAATAACAACCAGCACCAAAACTGCTACAAAGTATGCATACACCACACAGCTGCCAGTTTCTGGATTTGTTGGATAAACCACTACTGCTGGACCAACAACCGAAGGATAAACCGGTGCAGCCCAATCTAATGAAGTATTTTCTTCCTCAACCATTACACACAGTAACAAAAACCGTGTTTACTTTTACTTATAACGTTTTGAAAAGGACTAACTGTTTTGTAAATAGATAAGACTGCATACCGGGTGAATTTGGTATCCAACTCATATCTTCAAAGAGGCGATAAAAAAGGAAATGATTACGTTTGATGAATGACTATTGTGCAGGCTTAAGAGGGATTTGTTTTTTTCGTTATGAAGGTAATTGGGTATTTGTTTTGAAAATAATTGTTTAAATATGGCGCCTTTTCTCTTTCTCTAGCACTCATTCGAAAGCGTTAAACTTAATCACAAAAGAACGCATACAAGTCTGTTTTTTGAATATACATTAATGTATGATATGAATAAATAATAGCATTCCCAAACGACACGCAATCAAGTTTTTGATTATCGTTAATAGACGTTTGTGAACATTCGCGTATTAAATTTAAAGTAAATTTTTAAAGTCACCTTCAATCTCATCCGACAAATGTTTTATCCTTTTAGAAAGCAAAACGCTTTTCCAACCCATAACAAGCATCTGTGAGAAAAAATAAAAATAAATATACAAATCTATGCACACACTACACAGTAGAAATTCAAACTTACTTTCCAAAATAGCATAAAGAATGGTAGGCATATTAAAAATAAAACCCATACAGCAGTTGCATCCATTTTTTTCAGTTAACAAAATATTGATTTTATTTACAATTTATGTATGAGAGAACTGCACTTTCAAATCATTCTTTAGGCACTGATACAACTTATACCGCCTTAAAGCTAAACAATTTACATGTGAACGAGATCGTTCCTTTTCTCAACAGAATAGAAATGAAATGAATTTTGTTTTTAACCTAAGCCTAAAGTCATACTAGATTGATAAGATTAAAAAGACAGCCGTGCCAACGTAATAAGTTTATTATTTTCTGACTTACCATGGCATGAGTGTGTATATTTGAAAACTTTTTTTTGGAGATGTATTTTGGGAAATGCTATTTGTAGTTGAAAGTCTCATCTTGTTTTCATATATGTGAATAAAGGTTAAAAAATAACAAAAAGGTGGAATCTCTGGAGCTAACAGGTTATTTATTATGTTTACTTTAGTGAGGTGCGGGTGTGTAACTGATTACAATTTGATATATGAGTTTTAAATTGCAGTCTCTTTAAGATAAAAGTCGAAAGGTATTGAACTGCAGAGTTGATTTAATAAATCAAATAAACAAAGTAAAAAGGTCACGAGTTCAATTATTTGATGTAAAGTCTGCTAAGCGAACTTGAAATTAAGTCTGCTGTGTTCTTACACTCGAGCCAAGTTATTAAAGAGAAAATTGAAATGAATTTGGTGTGGTATACTATGTCTCAAAGATGTCTTCAACGTCTACATATAGTACAGAAGATGATAACTTGATATCGAGATGATGTATTTACAGTTCTTGCAAATTTTTAGCCTGCATGAACTTGGTATTGGAGGTTTTCTGCGCTGGCTATTATTGAAATAAGAATATGCAATATAAAAAACGTTGTCTTGTTTTGCTTGAGATCGATGGATCACAGTAAATTGTAATTATCATAAATAGCGTTAGGTAGCGCTAAGAGAATTGGACATGAATTGAACATAAAGGAAGAATAAGTACTAAAGAATATTAGGGTCACGTATTATGCGAGAAATTGGCAAATTCTTCGAGAGTAAAACTGCAAAAAAAAACTACTGCAGGACTAACATGGTTAGTGATAAAGCTAATGTGCCAAATGAGTTTGAAATCCAAATGCGTATTTCAGGTGAATATCGTTTTCATTGGCAAGCTCGATGATTTCTAAGTCTTATGCCGCTGTATTTAAAAGAACACCAAGTGTCCATGCTAATGATGGATCTGACAAAGTTATGGTGCAAATAAAAACCCTTGTGACTTCATATTCTTCATCGTTACTAAATTGTCAACCAAATTTGAAATTTGGGAAAGAAGAAGCAGTTAAATTTGTACACTTTTCTATACAATTGGGAACAGTGAGGCACTATGATGGGCTATTAAAGAAGCTATCAAATGGGCTAACTCGTATCTTAGGTATCTTAGATACCTTTTTTAACGATTCAGATATCTTTATTCGGCAGCACCGCCCCATATCCGGCGAGCTACATATGTCGAGCCCCGCAAGCGTGCCAGGCCTCCAAGTAGTAGCATTCTTTCCCTTCCCATCTTTCTCATTTTGCATTTCCCTTTCCCTTCCTGTTTCCTAACCTTATCCTCATCCTTCTTTCCGTATCCTGTTCTCCTATCTTCCGTTTCCTTTTAATTTCCCATCCAAATCCTCATTCTTCTCCTTTTACCTCCCTACATCAAAATTCAGAATTATTCAAACATAAATAGATGAGCAATCATTAGGTTTGCTTCTATTTATGCAGGAACAAATTTAGTATGATATGAATCTGTGAGTATGTACTTTCAGCTTCATTTCTGGGTTATTAAAATTTTGAGAATGAACGGTCATTCTATACTATCTTGTTAAATGTCCATTTTTCAAAATGTTGGAAAATCGATTTTCAAAGTTTAGATCGGAATTTTTTTTATTATATTTGAATATTATTGTTTGGAAGTTAATTTTTTCAGCAAGCGTAGACAATTTTAGTTATAAAACAAGTAACATTATATGTTTTTTTTACTTTTATTCTAAATTTGTTATAAACTAAAATCAAAAAGGAAGCCATTTTGGATATTGAACGATGTTGTATGGAGCAATGACAAGTTCTAAATTTAGTTTTTGAGTATTGAACAAAAAACAAAACAGTGGCATTGAACAAAATAGATGAAAAAAATGACACCCAAAACAGTTAGAAATGTGTCATATTGAACAAAGCAGTTTTCCATAACTCGAAAACTAAAAGAGATAGAACAAAATGGTTTGCGCCAAACGAAAGAGCGCCCCCGATTTCTGAGGACTGCATACCTAAAACTCAATTTCGTGAAAAATGGCTTATTGAACAAGATAGTACTCAGCCGACGATAGGATACTTTTAAAAAAGTTCGGATGGCTTCCGCACTATTAAACGAAAATTATATTAAAATGTGCTTTTTATTACCAGCCTGATTCTAAACTGTAAACCTGTAAACAACATTTTTTCGTACAGCGGCATTTGTCACTTGCCAAAGTAGGATACGTCATTTTTTTGCAAGTTCAAGATAACAAATGTCAAAACATTCCCAATTCATCAAGTTTTATTAAATTCGTTTTTATCTAATTATCCCGCAAAATGAGTGAAATAAAGGTAGTATATACATTGAAATTTGATGTAATATTGAAATACATTGCATATTCGTGCTATATTATTATAGATTGAATTCGCGGTTCAAATGTCAAGTGAAAAATGTTGGGAAAAAGTGAAAAAATCACTTGATGGAGTCGGTGAAATAAATGTTGATTTAAAACAAGGCCGGGTAATAGTTAATACAAAACACCCTTGGTCGGAAATACAGGATCGAATTGAAAAAACAGGAAGAACAGCAGTTCTATGTGGCTTTGGAGGTAAGATTGACACCATAGTGGTTTTTTGAAGGAATTCTTATCGGTATAATATGCAGGCACATCTGCGGTTGCGATGATAAGCAATCCAGATTCAAATTCAAAAGTACAAGGTGTGGTGCGATTCTCAGCTATAAATAATGAAGAAAACGGGGTCGTGGTTGATGGCGTCATTGATGGCTTAACACCTGGTCTTCATGGAATACATGTACATGAGTGTGGTGATTTATCAGCAGGATGTGAATCACTTGGTAGTCATTACAATCCGAGAGGGTCGCCCCACGGTTCGCCAAATAACGCAGCAGATGAAAGACATATCGGGGATCTAGGTAATATCAGAGCTGATGATGAGGGAAGGGCATCATTCCGGTTTATTGATACGTTACTAGAAATTTCGGATATAATTGGTCGATCGGTAGTAGTAACAGAAGACCCAGACGATCTGGGTATGGGCGGTCATGAAAATAGTCTCATTGATGGGAATAGTGGTCAAAGGTTAGTTGAAGCTTTTAAAAGACAAGCACTTTCATATATGTTCCTAGTATTAATTAATTGTTTTTAGAATCGCTTGCGGAATTATTGCAAGATCAGCTGGAATTCTGCAGAACTACAAGAAAATTTGCGCTTGTGATGGAGTTACTCTGTGGGACGAACGAAACAAGCCCCTTGCAGGTGGAAACCGCAAAACAATCGGAAAACTGTAGGCTGTTCAGTTCTGCTTTTTGAAAAAGAATGCGCTTAGCAACAAAATTGTGGTGAAAGATCATATTTTTTAAGAAACAGTTTATGTATTTGCATTTGGTATTGGAAATATCTAAAACACTAAAATGCCTTGGGGCCTTTGTAGAGAAACGCCATCATTCTTTTCTTTTTGATTTCCAACACTATTGTTTTTTTGTTGATTTTTGAGATTCATAATTATTTTTTTGAAATTTTTCATTCGACGAGATCAGAAAACATAACATCATCTTCATCATCCAGCTCCATTATTTTCGAGCAATCAGCTATATCAGATATTCTTGTTTGGCACAATACCTTATAGTCTCTACAAATTTGACTGCACATTACGGGCGGAGAAATCGAGGTCTTTACGTGTACCTATTCAAAACATATTTTAAAAGATAAAGATAAAAAAAAAAGTAAAAGCAATAACTTCATTACATACCTCTAAGTACACTTCATCAGTTTCGTAAGGTACCAAATCTGTCAAAACTGCAATGATAGTCTTAAATTCAGTTGCATTGAATACGAACTTCATGTCGCCAATGTATTGTTTGTACCATTTGGCGTAGGTTTCTGTTTTGTCCTCTTGGAAGAAAAGTACGGTACGAATGGATAGCAACAAATGTGCCATGGTTTCTTTAGATGAGTTTTGAGCTACAAGCTTGAGGCGCTCTTTTAAGAATTCTTCAAAACAAAAATTGAGAACATGTCATCATACAGAGGAACTTAACTTACTTTTGATAAACGATAAGCATTGACTATCTCCGTCTCTTGATATCATTCCTAAAAGAAGCATATAGTTTCTCCATCCCAAGAAGTTTTCTCCTGTTGATATGTTGAACAGAGTTTTCACAATATCAACCTCGTTTTCAATAACAGCCTACAGGAATACAATACTTTACGTCTTAATTGTAATTTCATTTAATGTATGTTCTACCTTTTTATAAAAATTTGTTAAAAGAACATGATCATCTAGACTTTGCTTTACCCAGTCATAAAAGCTTTCGAATGCGATTTTTGTCGATCGCTGGTGCATTGAAAGAATAGTTCTCAAGTGGTTTGTTACAAAATTTCCAAGTATATCCTCTGTAAAAATAACAATATATTTTCGAAAACTAAGAAATGATTTACCTACTAGGAACATTCAGCCTCAAAGCGGGTAAGTAATCCAAACTATTGAGCTTGGGATCAGTGGCTAGATCAGCAAACAGACGACGAATACTTTCAGATACATATTCAGAGATTTTAGGGCCCACCAAAAGATCTGTTGAAGAATTAATTGACCATAAGTACACTGAGAAAGATTTACTGGATAGCAATACCAAAATGTCCACTAATGATCAAATTAGATAAAAGTTCAAACTCTGTTTCTAAGAAGTCGTTCAAAACTAGTTGAATGTGCTCATGGTCAACCTGGCTGTAGATTTAAGATATGAGTTTGTAACATACGTTTAAGTTCTGACTTACCTCAAAATAAATTTGGAAGCAGAGAGTATATGTAATCTGTTGAGGATACCCAATACCTTGACGCTGGACACGTCCCACGGCAGCTGACAAAAATAATTTGCAGTGCAGTACTTAAAAATGTTATGTTTATATAAAATTGAAATTTATTTTAATTGAATTGTTTATTACTCGTTCGGAATAATCTAACGTCTTCAGCAAGTTTTCGAGTCCAGCGTTTATTGGGATTGGACCAGAAACGGAAATGTTTGAATTGATTGCCTAAAATATTTTTGTATCAAAATATAGTATCTGTTAGCTAGGAGTTCATGAATTGAAATTTGTACCTCCAAAACTACATTTAAACTTTTTGGAACCCAGAGAGTGAGCTTTTTTACTGTTTCTTCATTATTGAGACTATTTGAACAAGAACTATTCATATTTTTGATCAAAAAGGTTTCAGAAATCAGAATAAACTGATTTGAATTTTTTTGTGACAGCTAAAGCAGACAGAAAACCAACTTAAAGAAAAAAAAATAAGGCTGAGGCCACACTGGCATTTTTTAAATGAACAAAAAAACAAGGGATTAACGATCATTTTTTCTATAGCGCCCCAGACGATCAATGTTATTTGATCGTATGTAGGCTATTCAATGTTACTGTCAATTATAATTGAAACATTGACGAAAATCAAAACTGATTTGGTTTTCATTAAAATAGAAGAAGAAAATTGTCAATGTTCATTGAACGTTTGGTGGCGATTGTTCATCAATAATCAATTTTACTTGACAAGAGAAAACGTCAAACTTGTTAAGTAACATTGATCGTCAGTAGGTCGCTTAGACGGTGTTTAGATTGGCGCAAGTCAACCGTGCAATTTTGACATTCCGCCACCCCGTCGTGTTCAGACTGAAAGTATGTGAACACAATGGATTCTTTTTGACGTTTATTTTGCCTTCAGATTTGGGAAGAAAAAACTCAGAAATTAAACTGAACTGAAAAAATAATTTATTTATTTTCGTTTTTTTGCTTCAGGAACATGAAAAAGAACATTTATTTTTCAAACAACAGTCTCTTTACTCGAGAAAAAAAAAACACAAGTGTCAAAACAAGGAAATGTCAAAACTCCGCCAAGAAAATTTTAAAATTTTTAAAAACTTCGGCGCAAAAAAATGTCTCTTTCTTACAACTATGTGGGAAAGAGAAAAAACATATAGACGTCAATTTTGCACGGTTCACTTGGGTCTGTCTGAACAGCCTCTTATGTGTTATTAGATCTTGAACACCTTTTTTTTTAATCTGTTGAAAAACCGAAAATCGCTTTGGTTTGATAGATCCTAAAGACGGTGTTTAGACAGGCGCAAGTGAACCGTGCAATTTTGACGTTCCGCCACCCCGTCGTGTTCAGACTGAAAGTAATGTGAACACGATGGATTTTTTTTGACGTTTATTTTGCCTTCAGATTTGGGAAGAAAAAACTCAGAAATTAAACTGAACTGAAAAAATAATTTATTTATTTACTTATTTTTGCTTCAGGAACATGAAAAAGAGCATTTATTTTTCAAACAACAGTCTCTTTACTCGAGAAAAAAAAAACACAAGTGTCAAAACAAGGAAATGTCAAAACTGCGCCAACAAAATTTTAAAATTTTTAAAAACTTCGGCGCAAAAAAATGTCTCTTTCTTACAACTATGTGGGAAAGAGAAAAAACATATAGACGTCAATTTTGCACGGTTCACTTGCGCCTGTCTGAACAGCCTCAAACACTTTTTTTAGTTTTCAATGACACATTAAAAAATGATATTTTCGAGCTACTGACTATAGGAGTGTTTAATGAAAAAAAGAGCAGAGCAGCGTAGCTTAGAGCAGAGCAAGAAATGAGATAAATGTCAGGCAATTTAGAGCAGAACAGCTGATGTCAAAAGTCAGCTGATAAGAAAGCAACAAACATTTTGCTAGTTTGCAAAATTATGTTTGGTATGCTATTATAATAAAAATCTATATGCGGAAACATTGGAATCAAAACTAAACTAACATGCGATGTTAATTCAATTGATTTTAAGTTAAATTCGATTTCAAATAGATTGCAAAACGCAAAATATAAACAAAAATATTTGAATCAAATGTCAACAGCTGATTTTGACACTTTTGCTCCACTCTACTCTTACTCAAAAGCAAGTGCAGAAAATGCTGCTCGAAAAGCTCTAGAGCAGGTCATTAAACACAAAAAGTTCTTGCTCGGAGTAGAAAAATTTGTCATTAAACACCAAAAAGCTTTTTTTTTCTGCTCTAGATCGATCTAGGGCAGGTCATTAAACACACTTTATATACAGATGAAAAGAGGAAATAGAAATAGACACAAGATTTTAGATTCATACGTGTCTGATAGACAGGGAAGCATAGAGGAATAAAGAACAAGAGGGAAAACCATTACTTCTCTTGCCCCGCAACTTCCATTTGTTTACATTGTTGCTTTTGTAGTGATATCTATTTGTAATTCACGTATTCAACTATAAATAAGTAAAGTTGTGTCAGTGAAATTCAAACCGGTTTTGAAATCTGAAAACAAGGTGGTGTTTGTGAAGTCAGTTTGTGGACAGATGCAGATGCACGCACTGATTGTTTTTGGTGGTACCCGTGGCGTGATGGCATTGTATATAGAAACTATAGTATGTATTATTATGTAGACTTAGACTGATGGTGAACCTATTTTCTCCGTTCCAGCTTAGCAGTCTTCGTTCCTTCTGTTTGGTGTTCTGAAATAAAAAAAAAAAATATACTAATTATTGAAAAGAAAGTAAGGGATTCCACTAAACAAACAAACTCACTTTAGCCATAGATGTACACAGGCAGATAGGGACCGACATGCGGGTTATACGCATGTAAGTAGTAATGGTGATGGTTAGCATGTCCACCTGCTATAACCAAGAGGTTCGAGGTTCGAATCCCAGCAGAGGCAAAAATGTTTTTCCTCAGGTATCGCCTTTCGCAAGAATTGACAAGTCCATTAGTAAATTCATTGCCATGAAAAGCGCTTTCTCAATTAGTTGTTCGGAACCGACAGAAAATTGTAGGTCCCCTCCATTCCTTCACAAGGCATGGTGGTGGTTGTGAGAAATGCGCTAGGCCCCCTCGCTCTGTTACCCCACCCTATTTATTTTATTTGTTTTTGGTTGTATTCATATTCGTTCTCCTTAATTTCTTATATTTTTCAATTGTTCGCTGGTAAAATCAAGATACCACCGCATTTGTGATGCTTATTTGGATAGATATTGAATAGATATCTTGCACCTTATTCCTAACATATATTCTTATGAGTTATTTTTTCTGTAAGCTTTGGTTCATTACTAAACAAAAGAGCTGAACTACGTATTTATGTTTCGAATTGAACACTTGAAGCTATTTCCTATCATTGTTTTTTTTTTTTTTCATTTTCTGACAATGGTAGTTCACTTGTAATCGAAGTTAATTTATTACTGTGAGCTTTTTGATATCAGCTAACAGTATGAGAGAGTCCTTATCACCATCCAATTAAATATTTATTACAATCGAAATATCTAATTTAAGCTTTTCTTTAGTTCCTTCTTTTGTCCACTTCTCTTGACAGAGTCATTGGTGAAAGTGTTCAGTAAGTTTTTGTTTGCTATGACAAAAATCTAAATAAAGTCAGATAAAAAGTTATATGAAGCAGAAGTATGTAATGGGGGGAGCAGGTTTTTTTATGTATTGTATTTTGGTTATATTCCTTATGCTTTTCTTGCGAGTAAGGTTACTAACTGAAACCGTTGTTTTGTGTATTAATTCTTTTATTGTTGTTTAAAGTGGTGCTGTAGAGCATGTTGTTGTAATCCAGTACCTCCTCCAGTTATTCGAGAGCCACCAAGGAGAGTGAGGAGTCCAAATGAAGGTTTGTTACGAGTTTTAAATATAATGTTTTCTGTATTTAGTGTGATTAAAATTAATAATTATATTTGTGGCTTGTTTAAATTAGAAGTGATATTACTGAATGTGTTTCTTTTTAATCTTTTTTGCATGATTGATAACACCTTAATGTACAAATACCAAATGTGTGTTATCAGTTAGATTGGAAAATGTGAATAGAATGATTTAGCAAATAAACGTTACCAAATTAATAGATATCTCTCCTATGATCTGACAAAAAAGACATCGGAACCATTGACCCGTTGAAATATAAATAAAATAACCAAAGAATACCAAAAATCTTACAATAAAAAGAATAAAAATCCTAACGGAAGACTTGAGATGCACTAAAGCAGTTTCTCATAACAAAATCGCGAATACGTAAGATGTGCATATGTACGTTTGCATGCAGACTATATCAAAAAATATAATAATAATATTAATAATACAAATGTCCCACAATTTATCAATCAACCAAAATAGCACAATTTTTTAAAGCTCAATCTATTCTCAGTCTGAATTGGATCCGAATTTGCTTGTGTAATTGGATTAGCTCAGATAGCACTTATTATTTGAACAAGCATTTTACATCAATGGCATTTGCGTTAAAGACAATACTCATGCGTAAGCACTCAAGGCTTTCAATTGAATGTAATTGATTTGCTTACTGCAATTCTTCGACGGTACTATTATGCTACGCAGTTATAAGAACAAGAAATGTATTTAACAAGCTATTCTTAAAGTATTAAAGTAATTAAATTTCTTATCTCTGCTGCAATTTAATTTAACACAAGGGTAATAAATATTTTGAGGGTTTAACAATTGTTATTGTCCCATATGCTTCCTTCCTTCAATTTATACGGAACTTTTCTGTGAAATTTAACACAAAATATACGCAATTCTGATGAATGAGTTCACTTTTTGCCTAAACCTAAATACACATGTGAGGTATGACTCATAAAGAAATAATTGAAGGAAGGTATCAACATATTATATGAGATATAACTTAATGAAGACTTACGTTTGATTTTATCTTTAGTATGCCAAGTTAGTTTTTTGAAACAATTACAATTTATATCTATCACGTATGGCCTTTTAACTCTAGATTGGCCAAATTAATAAAACCGATTCCACAGCGACGCACGGTTTATTTCTTAGGCAAGCCAATTGTGTAAGTTTAATATAAATTAGCGAAAGTAGAGATTTGTCATACTGTTTCATAAATTAGTACCCAGTAACATTTATTTTTCATTCATTTGCTTTTATTTTCGATAATTAAGTCGTTTGCAGATTGTTTTTGGTTTAAACTTAAGGCGTTCGAATCAAGACCTTTTATATGGAAGAAAAGATCCATTTGACACATTTTTGTCAAATTTTTTTCACTCTGAAATTTTGACAAATTTAAATAGAAATGTTTGATTGGTTTTTGTGTATGAGAACATGCTGTTAGGAACAAGCTATAGTTGTATATCTTACACCGTTTACTAGCTATGCACTTGTTCTCTGGAAGATTTTGAGCTTTATAATTATTTTCATCACACATACTAGGTTCGTTCGTTAGACTTTACAAATGTTTGACCGTGGTTTTCTATGAGTTGTCAAAAAACCTGGGTTTTCCAGTCCTCAAAAAACGCTTATCCACAAAATCACCACACATCCCTGTCGTTTGAATAAAAACACATGCCGTATGACAGCCTTGAAACCGCCACAGCAAAACCTAGACCGAGTTGAGGGAAAACCCAGGTCAACCCGTTTGACATTCAGGGCGGCTTTAGGTTTCTTAAAAAATGCTTTGTGGAGACCGCTGAGCGACCCTAGGGCTTCAACGAACAATTAATCATACAACTGTGAGAAAATATGCTGAACATATGCAGCACTACATAAAACGAAAAATGGTGCTTATTATGACCCTAACGGAAGTTCATAATCAACTAATCTTTGATTAATTTAATCTTATCTGAGGAAAATGAGAAGCTTTCGATATTTGACGATTGTGGTATTGCTTTTATGAGTACATATAATAAAATTGCACATTCATACACAAATGCTCTTAATCAGTTTGAAATTATTAAAAAATATTGGAAGCCAAAATTTGGCAACCGAATGGACAATAGTTGAAACGAAATCTTGCTAAAGGAAGGCGTTAAACGTCAAAGAAATGTTGTCCGCTGTGTAAAATAAGTTGAAAAAAGGAACTAATAAATAATAATGCATCCTATCGCAGGAATGTTCGTTCTCGTCTTTGTGATTTTACCATTAATATTAATGTGCGTGAAAGTAGGTATATATTAATAGTATGAATGACATACACAAAACTATAATTGAGGCCTCGAAAACAGAAGTGGCGTAATCCTTAATTTTTCAATTTTGGGTTTATTGCACTACCATATCAAGAAAAAAATCATTTAATGCCTTGCCTGAATAAAAAGGTAATCGTTGTTTCTTCCTATAAAAGTAAAAATTTCAAAACCTTTTTTCTGAACGAAACTTTTTCTAAAATAGAAATGGCGTAACCCACTTACGTGTATTTTTCTTCAAAGGACAGAGATGTGTGGTGATTTTGTGGTTTTACGACTTATGATAACTGAAAACCCAAAACAAAGAGTTGTCAATCTACCTTGGGTACAGTTCAATGAACGAATTTGTTGTTTCCTGGTGTAACCCACATTCTGCCTGAAAAAGTTTAAAAATAAAGGAAATATAAGTGGCGTAACCCACAAAAATTTTTCCTTGAGACCTTTACCCGCAAATATTTCACTTCTTTGAATTTTGGGTTAACCAACTTCTGCTCTCAAGACCTCAATTTTAAGACAGAACACGTAATAACTTCTAGATGTGCATCTGTTGCTTTGACCGACCTAATCGACATGGACCTGTTAATAACCAACGAATCAATGTCAATGGTATGTTATAGTGATGTTGTAATGTATAATGTTATCAAATTTGAAAAGTCAATACAAATAATTCTTTTTAAATAAAAAAAGCTTGCTATTGACAGTTCTTTGGTTCTGATAAAGCTATCTTTCATTTATTGTTTCTGTCCCTCTTATCAAAAATACAAATACTATAAACAAAATAGATAAGATTAATGGAAAGAAGTTAGCCTCAAATTACATTGATTAGCTTTAATAAATTCAGTTAACGAAAGAGTTAGAATGCTGTGGGGTGAGGATTTTTTCATCGCATGTGGCATAATCGTAACCGTTGTGTTTTTAGTTATAAACATTGTCAAAGTAAGAAATCAATCCTCGAATTATGTAGACTGAAAATAAAACCTTTTGTTTCTTACAGTTGGCTTGCGGAGTGCACAAAACCTGTAAACTTAACAGACAAAGGGAACAGGGTATTTTACTAAGATTAATGACCAATTAACATTATTTTGCGATTTAAGTGAAGTGTGTACCGAGGCTAGAAAAGCAATGTAATCTAAGGAATGTGAATGCAATTGAGAAAAGTGGAATTGGGTTCCTTTTTCAGTTACTAGCTTTAGAAGGCCAAAATTGACTTTCATCTTTATTTTGTGATGAAAATTTCATATATTCCACAACCGAAACAAGCCGTTCGTCTTTGGAAGACACTAATCGACAACTCTTTTAATTTACTAAGACTTTAAGTAGTTAGGATAATCCATATAGTGAACTGTTGTATCTTGATAGTTTTCACTTGGAACCTTTGGGTAAATTTTGTTTTCATAAAACTACGCTTACTTTCCTCAAGAGGTATAACTAAATTATAGAGTTGTAAAATTGTTTACTCAATTTTTCAAAATTCATTATGTTCTCTTTATGAATTGCACCTTGTATAGAATTTCTATTTGTCATGTGTTTTCACTCGCGGAGCTCACTTCACACCGGAGATTCATCCTCCCCGAAAGATTTCGATTAAAAGTATCGATAGTTTATTCTTTTTTTTTCATCTTTTTTCAAACCATATATAGTTACTTTTGGAAAAGCTGTATTTTGTTATGTAGTTGCACTCAATCGATCTCATCAAATCTTAAAATATTCATCCTAGATTAAAAAGTACTTTCAAAAACCCCTTAGAATTTTTATTGATCAATATTTACTGAATTATTTTTATTTTATTAATTTTTGTTTTAATATTTGTTAGCTTTATTTTTGTATAACTAAATTTCGTACAAACTATGGTTTAAATTTTTTTAAATACGATCATATAGCCATTTTTTTTAAACAAACATTTATTTTCTTAAACTTCAACATGACTAAAAGATCTTCATTTTAATTTCAGTACGAAGGGCGGCAGTGTATACAATAGCTTCTGATCCTCGAACCAATGAGGCTCCAAACAATTTCAACGATTTTATTTGGAACGTCCCACCATCTCAAATGAATGAGCCATCAAAAGATGAAAAGGATTTACCTTCTTACGAAGAGGTCATGCGCATGGAGATGGCACAACAGTTGGTTGGATTAGCACTAACAGATCCGAATAGAAATCGAATCGATCCAGCGCCTGTTGCAAATACACAATCAACATCACCAGCAATCAGAGGGGAACATACAAGTGCTGTGTAGTCCAACAGTATCATTGTGATTTATTTAAATTTTTTCAAAGCAAGAGCTTTCAGTATTTGAGACTGAATTGATTCTAAACTGTAATTTACATAAGTAGACAACCATTTCTCACGTTTGACAACAATATATTATGTGTTTGTGTACATGTATGAGTATGTATACAAATGAAAGAAACATTCTCTTTATTTCTTATGGCTCCAGAATATTCTCTCAACCATCTTTGTCTGATCTTTCAACGTGATTCTATGGAGCCGTACAAGAACCTATCGGACACGCTATC
Organism: Melanostoma mellinum; assembly: GCA_914767635.1. Classification (NCBI taxonomy): domain Eukaryota; kingdom Metazoa; phylum Arthropoda; class Insecta; order Diptera; family Syrphidae; genus Melanostoma; species Melanostoma mellinum. The sequence continues at coordinate 225,262,681 of OU612059.1, read as the reverse complement.
TGAATATCTGCACCGCATATTCGATACTTTTTTAAACGACACAAATATCTTTATTTTGAGCCAAAAAAAGATGAGATATACAAAGAAGCTTCTTATTGTATTCACAACAAATTACAAGAGAATCATAAATCTTTAAATAAAAAATCAGGTAAAAAGATATAAAAGAATGGCTTCTAGATTTTTAATTTTTGGCTTAGCTCAAGAGCGGATCACTAATGTGAAGCAGTTAAGTGGAAAAGCCGTAATCTCTTCATCACAATTCTTGTAATTCCGCGCCGTAAAAATTAGGAATACGAGGTCGGCTTCCAGATTTTCAAACGAAAGACCTTAAATGCTTATTATTAAAAGCTCAAGCGCAAAGAAATATTTTTTTTCAATACTAGGTTTGTCCAGTTCTCTTTGACAAAACTATGAGCAAAAAAAAAACTGAGTTTTTAGTTCACAAAACATCAATACATGCCATTTGACAGCAATTTTCTTTACCTAACCTCGACCCAGCAAAAAACCAGTGCTACTTCAGGGCGAGTTTAGGCAAACCTCAGTTTGACATTCACATGGCATTGGTGAATGATGAGACGTCAACGAGTCGCACTAATCAATTAAGAGATCTAATTTGAAATAAAATAAAAAACAGGAGATGCGGGATGGTGTTATCATTATAATGTGTAGAAAAGTGAAAGGAGTTGAGACTGCTTTTATTTTTAGATGCGTTTTTATAGCAACTCAGTAATACAAGCCGTGTTTTATTGGGGAAATATACGCACGTTTGCAAAACAACGCAAAACATCGCACATGGGAAAACAACAACGGTTAGTGAACAAAAACAAGTCAGTGTTCAGAAGTGAACATCAGGGATGGTTAGTAAATGCAGTTTATGGAATGAAGTTGCATTCGTGAGTACAGCGTTTTATTGAGGCTCGTATAGTGAAAATAACTATAAAAACCCCAATAAAACACGGCTACTATAAAAAGCTCACCAATGCACTTTACAACTGAAAAAAATCAATACTAAGTATTCCTAGTGGTTTCTTGATGACACTTTTTTCGAGCTTATATGAAAAACTAAAAAAAAACACCATTTGTCACCTCTTCATTTCATTGCACACTCAAAATCTTTTTATTGATCAAATTGGTTAGATAATATTTAAATTTTTGCTTGACTTAGCAATCAAACAATGCAGCATTCAATAGCCGATGTGGTATTTTTCATGAATATGTAACACCTTCTTTTCGCAGTTTCACGCTATTACAAATTAGCCATGGTTCACAAAAGACACATCATATGAAAGCACAAGTCCATTAAAAATTAAAAGTTTTTCTTCTTTATCCCCATACCTCCTAACTGGGAAGCGAATCGAAATTTATATCACACTCGAGTGTCTGCCAATTTATGTTGGCTTATTAAAAACCATAAATATAGGCTCTACTGGTTCTTCGTCTATTAATTTATTAAAATTGAAAATATCTGTCTAGTAGACGTGATGCTCTACTTGCAGGTGGTAGGTATAACTTACATAATAGTTGCGTGAGTAAATTAGTCTCATTTCATTTACAAAAAAAAAAAAAATTAAAAACCTTAAGGTATGCCATCGTACTGTGTGTGTAATGACATTCACGCAGGAAGTCGATCAATTTATTATTATTGTTGTTGTTAGTGAAAGAAGGTTGTAAAGTTCAAGGTTGGGAATTTATTTCAACAAAAAAACGCAAGTAAAAGGAAAAGTGATCATTTAGTTCAATTTTAACTGGGCTAATTGAATGTTTTTATTGGAATTTTGTTGTTATTGCTGTGAATATCACAAAGTAAAAGTATGCCATAGTTTGTTGTGCTGTTTTGTTTCTACAGATAGCAGATATCTGGATGTATATAGTTGTTGGAATTAAATGTACAGTTACGGTTTTTTCTTGAGCTTTCTCAATGTTTTTAAACAAAAGCGCAGAATAATGACGTGTTAGTAATAACATACAAAAAACTCATATAGAATAGTAAATATTTTTAAGATGAACGAAAGAGAAAACATGTCAACAGGGAATTAAAAAAAAAATTTAGTTTAGTTTAGTTCATTTAGCTTAGTTTAGCTTATTTATTTCAATAAATTCTTATGTTTACAATGTAAGACATGTTGTCTTATAAATTATTGCTTAGTTTAGTTTAGTTTGGTTCAATATGAGAGCTTAAGGCGAATACATATATTTATTTCAAATGTAAGAAAAAGTTAATTATTAAATGTTTATCCAACGGGGCAAAGTATTCCAAAGACGAATAGAACTTAAAAAAGAATTGTCTATCAGAAACCAATGATGTGTGACGTGGATAAATCAACTGTCCTGACCTGCTTGGAGAAGGAGTTTGAATTCTTTGGTAAAGGTGCATGAAAAAAATCAATATCGTCAAAACGGAGGGAGGTAGAGCCCCCTCGCTTACGATTTTTTCTTGTCTTGGTGCAACTTCTCCGTCCTGAGCTTTGATCGTATTTTATGCTCTCTTATCAGCCTAGTCGCACATTTCCATAGTTGAAAGAGGCTCTGCAACCACATACGTTGACAAACGACTATCAATTTATTTGTTTATTATCTTTCCAACGATAGACACCTCGACATCTTCGTACTTTTGTAACGTATTCTTCGAACGTATCCTCTCACATTTTACATCTCCACAACTTCTTGCTTTTTCGGGAACTTACAATTCTTTTGATGTGGTTTCTTTGTACAGTCCCCAGACACAAAATTTGTTCCTTAGGTATGTAGTACATGATTGGCTAGTAGCAATAAAAGTGGTCAAAATAAACAATGTTATTCAATCTGATTCTTGCTTTATGACAACATTCCCAACTGCTCATTTCTGAACATATGAAATGATCGTTGTGATTTCGTAAATAGATGATGAAGTTGTAAGCTTATCCCTTCAATTAGCATAGCAAATAAGAAATAATGTTTCTGTTTCATAGAGTGTCCCATTTTTGATGCACACAGTTGTTTATTTATGGACATGGAAACCAGCAGATTAATGGGTACGCTTGCATATCTTTTCTTGAAGTGACCTATTATCGGGCAAAGTTTCGTGATTGCGATAGTTTACTGGCCTATGTGTTTGGTGTCATTGAAATGAAGAAAGAATTCGTCCTATCTATTCGGTACAATCTCATAGTTTCTTTTATACCCCTGTTATTCATTTTTATTATACTCCAATAGTCTTGTGTAATGATACATTGACATAAAAATCAATATTCCCATTTACTTGTAAAACTCACAAGCGTAACATAATCAGAATGATTAGGTTGCTTTCGAACAGAGAATCTTTTAGATTCGTCAGCTACTTCAATAAAAGATAAAAGCGAAAAATTTTCACCTGCGACCAAACTGAATCTAGTTCTGAACAAGCCCCAAACCGAACGGAGTATCATTTCTGATACAAAAACAAAGCTCTTTTATATGAAAAGTAAAATCAATGTGAAACCAGCATTCATTTGTATAATCAAAATACCAACCAATGTTGATTAGGGACATTGTTTTTATGAATTTTTTATATGGAGCACAACTAATTGATAACAAAAAAGAAAACTTTTGATTTTACTCTACTGTCAACTAAAAGTCAACGATATCGCACAAATCACTAATAGCGGATCGACTTAGATTTTTTGGTTTTGTTTTCTTAAAAAAAAAAAAAAATTATAAAAAATTTAGTAGTTAATCAAAATAAAAACAATTTGATCATTTATAACTTTTGATACACAAGATGCATTCAAAGGTTGAAGCTGGTACGATAAAGAAGAAGAATAATTTATAAGCTAAACTAATTAATAGATTCTACATACTGAAATACTATATCGAAACAAAAGCCAGAACTGAACTGTTTTCCTTTTAAAATGCATTATTTCTTCGATTTTTTGATATACCCTCTGATATAATTTTGTTCGAATGACAATACCTCTTCGAAAATTTTTCACTCAGGGCGATAATGTACCGACATTAACATTCGAATGGAACTCCCAATCTCTGAAAAAACCTTGGCTGTGAGTGGCATTGTATATATCTAGATTAACGCCAGTGATTCATTAGAACATATTTTGAACACAATTGTATCGTTTCCATACATAATTTGCACCGCAAACTCATTCTACAGAAATGTGTTTTGCTGCTGACTCAGTACAGCATACTGCAACGTATCTGTGTGCTTTTTTTTTTGGTTTGCCAACTAAACAAGCCACAGAGTCATAATGTCTCAGACGACGACAACAACACATACTCGCATAACTTCAGATTGTGTAACTTAAGACCAATTGTCTGTTTAAACCACGCGTCCATGCCTATTGTCTCCAATATCTAGATTTATGTAGCAAGGTTAAGCCTCCAAGTTGTCTTACCAGAGTGTGCGAGACTATGAGCACATATCTTTTACCTCAAGCTGGACTTGAATAATGCTTAGGTAAGGTACCAACTCTTTTGTTTATTATACCTGAAAGCAAAGAGCTCATTTGTTTGATGTTAAACCCGCTTTATAAAATAAAACCGCAAATTTTGTAACAACTCTAAATCCACATGTTCAAGATGCTTTTTCTTTTGGTTTTATAAGACATCAAAACAGGTGTAATACATTGAGTTTTCTTACACTAGTTTTGATTTTCATTGCATCCCCGATTCAATTAATGCGTTGTGCGTTCATAAAAAATTCAATTTACAAAGTATGTTAGACATACACGCTTTTTGAGTTTTAGGATATTTTTATTCGTATGTAAAAAAGCAATAAATTAATACCAAAACAAACGAACAAAAAACTGAAATATCTAGGCATATTTTCACTTAACGCATGTTTTTGTAAGTGTCTGTGTAATTGCAACGAACTTCTTGTGCAGAGTTGAGTTGTAAGACTGTATCGTCCGTGTTTCAATCAACTAAACCTAGATTTTAACTCGATGGCACAGGCGGAGGAGATGTTTTGAATGCGTAATCACTCCATGTAGGTCTACGAAAAGTTTGATAGGTTGGGCATACGATGCCAATCTATTCCATATTGGTTGTTCATTACGTCTGGAATGCAGACATGTGCCAGTGCATTATTTGATAACGGCCCGTGGTCGGGAAATTTTTTATTAGTCGTTGACAGTCATGCGTATACCAGTTTGAAATTAAATCATTGACGAATGGTTTTTGGATGTAATGTATGAGCATTACTTATTTAGGTTACTTGGGTAAACTAAGCGGTAGTGAATGGACTATGGAATAAAAAAGGACGTTACACAATTTCCACTATTTCAAAAATACATATTTCAACTAATAGAAGTTCAAAGAAAATCATGTAACACAAGATCGTAAGTGCTTCAGACACTGCGGGTGTGTGGACTTAGTTGAAGCGTCTTTCCTTTTACAAAAAGTTGTTTTATGAGAGCTTAGACGAGTGTAGGTAAATGTATTGTGCAGTATAGCACTGATCAACATGCATCTTCAACTCTAAACAACTCACTAGGTGCTTTTTTTTGCGGTGACCGCAATTTCACCTTAAAAAATTATCTGAAACAAAAAACTTAAAAAGATATCGTTGAATAACATATTTTCAGGTAATCAATCGCTGGGTTTTAAAAAATTTTGGTGACCATTTAAAAAAAAGTTCGATTTTCACCCCCAAAATTTAACTTTAAATCGGCTATAAAGTCGGTTATATTCAGAAAAAATAAAAACCCTGCGATTTATTACTTTGTTTTTATATTAACAATAAGTGTGCAAATTTGAGGATGATCGGTTGAACCGTTTTTGAGTTATCACGTTTACCGACTTCAAAAAAGTGGTTTTGAGATAATCGCATTAGTTTTTTTTCGCAACGATCGACGTTTTTCACTACTTCACTACTACGACTAAGTAATTGTATTACCGTTAACCGTCGCCAGCACTATATACAATATGTTGACTTACTGTACTTGCTAAAAGTTGTCGGTAAGTTCATAGGTAAGCATTGTAGTGCCGTGTTTACTCACCAAGTGGCACTGATTCGAACGAAAGGCGCCAACTTTTTCGATTTCTTTCAACCCTCTAGGTGCGACAGTGCCCTTAAACGCGTTAAACTTTGATAATTAAGACGAAGTAGTACGTGTCTTATATGACTTTAAATACAATTGCTTATTTCTGCTTTTCCACGTATTTCTCCAAAACACGAAACAAAACCTCTGCCAAGGAGATCGTGAAATTTGACACAAAATTACCGAAAAAATAATAGTTCTCATTTATATTTTAACAATGCCAAAAGTTTGTCTGTTACATATTAAACTGTTAAATGTTAAGCACACCAAAATTGTTTACATATTTTTAAAGTTGAAAGATTAAAAATTTGATTTATTTAAATACTCTTCTTATTTTTCTTCCTTTAAGAAGTTGTGGAGGTGCGCATAACAAACATTTTGATCTCAAAGGGATCACAGCTCTCCCAAATATCTGGTAGAAATCCTCATTTAGGGTGTGCCTCGTTCACCTCAGAAAGCAACCTAATCTACCGGTTTGGAATTGTTTCATGCCTTGGTTTGCAGCCAACCAAATGCTGATATCGTTGGTATGCTTTTCTTCTTTTTTTTTCCTTCGCAATGGTTTCTGAACTTTTCAACATAATATATTGCCTTTTATACAAAATACAGGGTTCTCTGAATCTTTCCTTTGAGCATAAAAAAGACAATACCGGCTGAGTCGGCCCATTATTTGCAAAATGTTATATTTTCAAAGGTTACAACGATCTAAGTACTTCTAAAACCATCAATGTTTTTGATAAACTCATAAAAAGTTAACGTTAACGTCTGCCACATTAGGAAAAAGTTTCTAGGCAGTTACATTTTCAGTGAACTAAAAGAATTATCAGACACTTCAAAAAGCAGCCTGTTAAAATTCAATAAGGCGACAAAATGGTTAAAAACTAACCAGACATAAACTCATAGGTTTCTAGGACGTTACAATACTCCAGGGTATCACAATGGATCTACATTGATTTAAGTGTGACGGTAATAAGATCAACCGTCAGCCCATTCTACCTAACCTTACCTAACGTTAACGTTCTGAGTGAAAATGGTTTTAAGCTTTCAAACCAGCAAATATTTTTTTCTCCTTTAATTTTCCTGGGTTCAAATTCCTGCCAAGTCAAAATATTTTAATGCATGTACTGCAATACCTACTCAAAACCTATTGTATGACTTAACATATGTTCCAACGATGCCAAAATTTGAAATCGTACAAAACTTTCCTTTGCTATTAATTTTCGTTCCGCTTTTTAAATAAATATACATATATTCTCTTGCAACTCATGAGTGAAATATAAAAACTTACATCGGATAGTCCTATATCAATGTTGAAAAAAGCGCATCATAAGATGTATATCTTTCTCTGTATGCATGGATTAGATAGTTGAGGTATGAATTTATAGACGAAACAAAAAATCGCTATAATTCCCACCACGAACGCCTCGTTGCGTCAAGGTAACTTCAACGAGATGACCGCAACAACAATAGAAACATTTTACTCACGCCAACTCGGTTGGCTTGGTTGGTTCGTTGATTAGTAATTAGTATGGTGTTGATCTGGCACTGACGCTGGCTGCCTAGCCGAAGGGGTCAAAATCTGTAGAAAACACAATGCCACTGTGCTCACGGCTAGACCATGGTTATAATACTTACGTCTTCTAACAGTAGTGTACGAGCGACATGGTCTCAGGAAAAACCCCTTTCCTTCGATTTTTGATCACATTCAAACTTGTATGCATTTCTTTAATCCACTATCGGCTTAATACTTGAAAACAGAGTGGTATTTGTTCTTTAAGGAGCCCTAACCCCCTTATCTTGATACTAAAGTTGGATCGTAAGATCTAGGAAAACATAGTTCGGTAGCGCTTTGAAAAACATATACAGTTGCGGTCAAAATAATAGTAGTGTGAGTAAAAGCATTGCACAGATTGGTATTTTTCCACTTTGCATTGCGTTGATAGTGAAAACCCGTTACACTTTAATTGTTTTAAGGGGTGGAAAAGGATCTCGTCAATATGTAAGAAGACCTCCAAACACCGAATATAATCCACACTTTACAATCATAATGGTATGGGCATGTTTTTTCTTCTACGGAGTAGGACCCATAATGCGGATTGAAGGCATTATGAATCAGCATCTCTATGTTAGGAAATGCAGGAAGTAATGCTACCGTAAATGAAGTTGCTTCTTGCTGAAATGGGTCTTTCAGCAAGAAGCAATGGTTCCAGGAAAGTATAGTAGATGTGATGGAGTGGCCCGCACAGTCTTCGGACTTTAATCCCATTGAAAACCTATGGAGCGCTGTAAAAAAAATATGCTTCTAGATGTAAACCAAGCAACAACACAGTCCTTTGCGAAGCGTTACAGTAATCATGGAGTTTGATAAGCACAGGAAGGTGTGGAAACCTGATAAACTCTATTTAACGTCTTTGTACTGCTGTTATAGCTAACAAGGGACATGCAACTAAATAATAATTAAAGATACGAACACTCAGCCACATATTGTAATAAAAATTTTGACCTAATTTTTCGATTTCGTAACATTTCAAGGTAGATTTTCCTATCACTACTATTTTTTTGACCGCTGAATTTCAACATTTGTTCAATAAACTTGCAACTATCGGATAATAATATTAAACTAATGTTTTTTTTTTTTGTAAATAAAAGCTTAAAACCCCACTTTGAAAACCACGTTATTGGTTTTTTAAATTAGAATTGGCGGATAAGTTTTTTTCAATTTTGTTGTTTCTTAAGCTCTATACCTACTACTATTATTTTGACCGCAGCTGTACATACAAATTTGAGTAAGCTCTACTTTTTTTTAAAGAATATGAAATCAAAGACAAACAAGGTTGTTGCTATTATGTTAATGTTATCACTTCGTAAATATCATTTCCATTAATTCACACCACTGATAAAAGAACAAATTTTTTTCATTTAAAATCGCATTTGAATCAGCCATAGTGCCGGCAATAACTTAAAATTACTCTGAATCATTGATAGTTGTGTTACTTATTTTTGAACTGATCTTGGTCAAGTATTTTAAGAAAAAACTAAATTTGAGTTTGTTATTAAATTAATATTTTCCGATTGTTGACAGCTTAAAGTAACAACAGGCTCCATTCATAACAAATAAAGTTTGCCTTTGTGCATTTTACAAAGAAAAATAAATATTTTAAGATTTTGACAGAAAATGTGTGAGGAACAACGATTTAAACACGCATCAAGCGAGGTTGCGGTGGGATTAAGGGCGTGAAGGGGGAGCGACAGGTAGTCTGGGCAGTATAACCGAGAAACTACGCCATTTTTGTTGCGGAAAGTCCAAAATAACTTCCAAAAAGTTTAAAAATAACGTAAACTCTTTTTGTTACATTTATGGTGAATTCATTAAAGGGCTAAAAAATTTAGTTTTTTGACAAAAAACTGGACTTTGTGAAGCTTATAAAGCTTATTTTAATCTTACTGTTCGAAGGCAAGACAAAATATGGGACACTAAGTTCTCGTGTGGTAACTGCAAAAACACATTAGAAAAGGTAAGAGAGTACATCATAACTTTGAAGGATACTAATTCTAAAACAAATTACGATATGTAACGATTTTACAAGTAACGTATATATTTATATATTTATGCTATTTTTTTTTTCATCTTGTTATCGAGGAGAGACAAATGTGCGAAGTTCGCAGTACCAAAAATATGGAGGGAGCCCACTAATCACATCAAAGATTTCTACTTTTGCGTAGTTGATCCACGCAAGCGTCAGAAATGCCATGAAAATTCAGAACCCAGATCTACCACCAACAACCGCTCCAGTAGCCCACAGTGACCATTTTCCTGTGCCTTCCTAGGTCATTAAAATCAAAAGATTTTAATGACCTAGTAAGAGGCTTAAACCTACCTAAACTCAAACCAGAAATTATAGCTCCTTAGCTAAAACAGTGGAATTTGCTCAAAGAGGATGTTAATCGGCCCTATCGAGGTAACCGTCGCCGTCGGAGCGGAATCCTCTCCGATCGGAGACATTTTGCTTCGTGGCAGTTCTCCGATCGCACGATCTGACGTTCTCCGATAAGTTTTTGTTGCGGAATGTTTTAGTTTTGGGAATACAATGCATTGCAGCATTTGTGAAAAATTTCTATTTCGAAGCAAAATTGAATTTCCGATACAAGATTCGTTGCGGAGAAAACTCCGCTCCGACGCGACGGTTACCTCCAACTGTCTAAAATTAGGTACTGTTTGAATTTTTTTAACTATCTAGTGAAACCTATGAATGTGTTTATAAATCGTACGTGTCTATAATGACCTCCAAAAACGAGAGTCGTTTAAGTAAACATGTTAAGGCATTTACACCAAATACATACACACTTTAAAAAAAATAATCAATTAGTTTTAACAGTTTTCAACGTCGTGGTTTTTTGTATTCCTTAAATTTTTTTTTTGTTTTCCCAGGACATCACAGACGGATTGATCCTTTGTTGTATTTCACATGGTCTAAGCTCGCGAAGAGCTTATATCTGGAGGAAACACATATGCAAGTAATTTGATAACCAAAAGCACCTAATTAATCAAAACACAATTTCATTTCGAGTTACCAGAAAACTAGGGGCCTTGTTTGTAAATTGGCAAATACAGCCCAGCTTGCAAGTTCACAGATTGTTAGTTGTTACCACTCAACAGTGTGGGTATTACTGGCTGGAGGGGCTAGCCAAACGACTGGTGAGCGAATTTCTTCGCTTCTATGCACCTCTAACTTTTGCGGAGCAACTCTCAGACCTCATCCGCAGATGGAAGTCCCCCCAACTATAAAGCATAAAAGACCTAGGGAAATCCATTCATTTTAGTACTTGATTCCGCGGCAGATCGAACTGCATATTCGTTGTGTTGATGTTGGTGTTGATGTGAAATTCTGTGATACCAAGTTTCGGTCCAAAAAGATACAAGAAAATAATCGAATAAAAAGTGAATTTTGTTTTTTTACTACACATTCGAGTGAAGGAACGGTCTAGAGACTCTGCATTTGAGTCTTTTTTTTTATACAAAAAAGGATTTGTCTTTTAAAGGATATTTTTATACTCCACAATGCTGTAAGTTCAATCTCCTTTAGTGATAATTCAAGATCCTCTTTCTTAACAAATATCTTGGAACCGCTATTTTTCTGCTCATTTTTGTTTTAACAAATTTTCTTTCGCAATTATATAACCCAACAACTGGTATGTGCACTTTGCATGATGAGAAAATTTCGCGATAACTTCTCCAATTAATTTAAAAAGATTTTTATTTTTAATGCCGTGTTTGCTATGCTGCTGTGTATGTTGTTGGATATCTTCTGTGAACTGTGAGCTTGTGACTCAGCACAGGTTTTCATGTTTGAAACAACTCCTCCACTTCGACATCTCTCATGGATGCTCTGTACTGCAGTATAGTTGTTTTTTTTTTCTCTTATGCACTATTCAATTGAAATATTATTATTAGTGGTATATATGTGTGATTATCTATTGAACTGAAACTTATGAATAGATTTTACGAGTGTGCAATACAGCTTAAAGTGGTGAACGAACTGCAAACAAAGGTCTAAACCGATATTATAATAAAACGGAGGAGGCAAATGTGGGAGTTTTTTTTTGTTTTGTTGTTTCTTGTTTCAAGAATGGTGTTGAAGACAGTTTGACAAGTGATATTACGTATGGTTTGGTGAAACCTTAGATACACCTATACGTGATGTACAAAGACAAAAAATTATGCATTTGAAACAATTGCTCATGGAACTTTGTTTTGCAATATTACCTACAGTAAAACCTACAAATTAATGTTCATGGAGACGTGTTAAATTTTTTTTAAAAACAGTTTGTAGGTGCTCTTATTTAAAGTTTGTTTTAAGGAAAAAGAAATATCTTAGATGCAGGCTCTGCTTTAAACAAAAACTAACAAAATGCTCGTATTAAAGCAGTATGTCTCAATGGATGGTATATGCTTAATGCAAAAGATCAAATTAGTAAATAAGGTTTGCTAATATTGTGAAATATCAAAAAGATAAGTTTTTGAAGGACTATTTAGTTGTATTCTCATTCTTTGTCAAATATGATTTTCTATTGATTGCAGGCTTATTTGTATAGATATTATTTATTTGACTTTGAATATTTTATTTTAACTTTTCCAAACCCTTTTATGTTTAAAACAATGAGAAGTTTTATGAAAGGTTGGTTTGAAATGAAAAACTGATCAAAGATCATGGTTCTGTTCGATTGGTGCACTCCAAATTTCAATGAAAATTGTGTTTCAAGAAATTTCATCACAAATTGAGCTGTTCGCACATGCCTTCCTTAGAAGTGAAGACACATCTCTGCGCAGCCTTAAGATGCGTCCATAATATGCCGAATAGCATCAATCGGCACATGCTGATCAGCAGTGCCAAATTAGTGTGGACTGCCCGATCGGCCGTTCTTCTATACATTATGAAATGATTCCGATTGCCGCTTGGCATTTTGTAGGTGCACTCTCACGGGATGTCAAGCACTTCACCTCGATCTCCCACGAAATAGTACGAAGTTCTATATCTGCATCAAGAAACCACCAACTAATTCTGTGTTTTTTTTTTTTTAATAAGCAGCACATAGTTTTTTTCTGGTTCCATCATGGGCAGCATGTTTTAAAACAAAGTTTAATTAAAGGGAATTTCAGCCAACGTCATATATACATAAGATTCGGTTTTATAATATTGATGGAACACGGAAATAAGCATCACTAATCTGCTGACCGCGAACTAATGCTACACTGTCTCTTGATGGCATTGGAAAACGGTTGCAAACGAGACACTCGCTGTTTTCTTTTCACAGCTCCATATAGGAATTGTAGTCATATCCATTCATCAATCGCTAGTATTATTTCTTTCTCTGATCTGTCTATTTATGCAGATGACATTAAAATCATAAAAGTTATATCCTCTTCTCACGATTCCTCTCTTCTTCAGAAAGACCTAAATGCTTTTCTTATTTGGTGTAATATGAACTTTCTTGAGCTTAACGTTAATAAATGTCGATCTATGACTTTCTCACGTAAACGCTTACCCTCTAGTCTTTGAACGTACTACTTCAGTAACGTGCCTATCCCCAGAGTTTCGCCTATTCGTGATCTTGGGATTATTTGTGATAAAGAGCTGAATTTCCACTCTCACATTAACTATATTATAGCGAAAGCAAACTCCTCTCTTGGGTTTATCAAACGCTGGTCTAGAGAATTTTCCGACCCCTTCGTCACTAAATCATTATTCAACACTTATGTTAGACCAATTCTTGAATATACTAGTCAGGTTTGGTCTCCCTACCAAACAACACAATCCCGTAGAAATGAAGCTGTGCAACGAAGATTTCTAAGATTCGCTTTGCGTAGATGGCCTTTGTCCGATCAGTTCATTTTACCTCCATATGAAAGCCGTTTGCGACTAATTGACATGGTCACCCTTTCTAAACGTCGTCATATCGCCGACATAATTTTCGTCCATCAGATCATGACCGGTATCATAGACTACCCGGAATTACTTGAGCTGATTTACATGAACACTAATCCACGTAACCTTTGTTCTGTCCCCTTCTTCCACCTCCCTACTCTCCACACAAATCACGCTTATTTCAGCCCCATATGCAGAATGCTATGTTCAGCGAATGCTGCAGGAAATACCTTTGATTTTTCCCTCAGTTCCTCTTCTCTAAAAAAAAATCTATACTCCGCTTCCCCTTTCAACTTCTAACCCTTGCACTTCAACTTAGAATTAAGCATTGTATATTTGTAAATATTGTCCAGCGGTATTGTTGTATTGTCCAGCCGTAATTGTATTGTCCAGTCGTAATTAAATAACTACGGATTATTATTAACTGTCTCTTAATAATAGTTTTTTTCCTTTTATCTGTAATAAATTCGTGTTTTTGAATATGCTACTAAGAAAGTTTCCGTTCAGTTCTCGTTTCTCATTTTTTCTCGTGTACACCTTCATACGAATAACCCATAAAACCCACCGTAGGCTTCCCATTATTTTTAAGCTACCAGCCATCATACTGCTAGAAAAAAGACTGCAGAATGAAGTTTAAATCAGAATTTAAAAAAAAATCCGTGGAAGTATAGCTACTGCCATATTTTCAGCTTGCGCCCTCGTTTTCCACATACATATGTATAGTGGTATTACAACACCATCAATTTAAAAAAATGAGGCAGTATAGTTTGCAATTCAAATACAACCTTCGATCTGAAAAGATCAACTTGATTGGATTTTTCTTAAAGTTATCATCAAATTTTAATGCGAAGTACTTACGGTCGAATATATAAAATTAATCTTACCATTCACCACTTACGCAACTTAAATCAGATATTGAAAACACTCCAAAATGATATTGTTTGTTATTTCAATTTTGTGTTTCAACATCTTTGAGAGGGCGATAGTAATTTGTCTTACTTGTTTCACTATCTGATCAATTCCTGAGTAATCCCCAAAATAATTAAAAAGTTGTTTATTCACAAATTACGGAATGTCTATGTCATTTTATGAGGAGAGTTAGACATAATAAGAGATAATCATCGTGTGAACAGGTAGCTGCCTTCGTTAAAAATGTTTTTTTTAATGCAAGTATGAAAAAAAAACATATCAAGCTTATAATTAATTGCGTTTTCAAATGACCAGTACGTTGAGTCACATCAAAGGCGTAATAAGAAAGAATTGTATCACTTGACTGCTTGATATTGCTATTAATTCCTCTTTTAATTATGGCACAATTCTCAGTGTAAAGAGTAAATGGCTGGGATACCTTATTTATGGCTAATTAATTATTTTAATTGCTTTTCAAAAGTAAAAGTCAAAGCAAAAAAGGAAAAACAATCTGCTAAACGAGATCCGTGTGAGCTCACATTAAATTTGTGATTTATTGTGTGAATGTGTAGGCGAATCTGTGTCAATTATCTTGTTGCAAATGATTCTCACGCTTCATGAGTCATAAAAGTATATGATAAATGTAATCGCAAATGGTTTGTGACAAATTAGCGCCCCCATATATACCCAGCGATTTATAGATCCTAAACGAAAGAGCTGATGTTCAAACTTTGCTTTTTTTTACTATTGAATTGGAATAGTGGTAACGTTGCAACCTTAGTATTGTTATGTGTGAGCACACAATATGATCACTGAGCTGAAATAAGTTTTTAAAGAAGAAGAAAGTAAAGTATTAAATGAGCTTTCAACCATTTCGACCTATGTTGATGGACCCAATCAATCAGTACTCGTTTCGAATAACTTTTGTGGGCATTACATCGTATTTTTTGAACTTTAAAGTTCTGTCTGCCTGACCTCTCTTGCATTACAATATTGTGGTTGCAAGATGTAGAAATCTCAATTAAGATATGCGTACTGAAGCGATAAAAGAGCACAAAAAGAAATATTGGCGTAGTATTAATGCGGAAGACAAAGGAAGATTGATTGATAATAATGATTTATCTTTTAGTTTACTCTCTTTTTCTTTCGGAAAAACATTAATAGCTTTTGTGGTTGTATGTAGTGCATTATAATTACTCTTATTTACATTTTGATGGAATGGTAACAATGTCTTAAAGATATGATCTCACGATATTCGTATAATGATATTTATAATTCGTAATGACCAAGAGGAAGTAAGTGTGCATTGGCGAGACAAAAAAGTCTCAACAACCAGTTGTGACTCTCATTTATTTAAAGTGTTTTAATTAAGTCGAGGTACCGGAAAATATTTTCTAAACCAAAATTTCCGACGTGAATAGGGTGAGGCAGAGTGGCAATAACAAACTCAGACAGTCAAAATATAGAAAGAACTAACAACAAAGTAAGACCCAGTGTTACACCTTAATCTTTGATGAAGTTCGTCGTTCAAGGTGGCGAAAATATTATTTTTATACATATTTGATTTCAAATGGCAGTAGCTTTATATTTGTAAATTATACGAAAGGCTATGTTTACTTAAATGATTCAATTGTTCTCATTTGAGCATTGAAATTGGTTGTGCTTGAGTTCCCGTAAGACTGTTGTCGATAAATTCTTGAATTCTTGTCGGAAGTGTTATGTTAAGGACCCACAAGAAATATGTTGGCATTATTTAATAAAATATTTCGGTATGCACAACTATGTTGAGGCCATTCTTTATGGCATATTTCCTTGTACCGTGTAAAAGGTGTTGCCCGTGAGAAAACTTCTAGACCGCAAGCATTCATTATGTTGTTTAATTACACATTGTTCTGTTTTATTTTCTCCGAAGACTCGAGCTAAGACCATTGTGTTTTTACTCACCTAATTGCTGACGACAGTAACCATCGATGGAAAAGTGAAGTCAATTTTGTTTATGAATTTCGATAGAGAAAGAAAACTCATCTGACTAATCTCAGTTAGGCTTAACGCAGCCAAAAACTTAAGCCTAGCCCAATAATCAAATTTGGATAGTTGTATCAGGTTAGTATCCATCACTTGACCCTGACCAACCAACGTAAGCTTACTTCAACACAGTCAAAACATTACACTGTCTCAAATTTCAAATTAATGATCTTATAAGTTTGTATGCGAAGTTTTACAATTTTAGACTCACATTTAATGAAACTACGTGCTTATTACTGACTGTCAGTAGGTGTGGTTGGCAAAAACAATTGTTTTAACTACTGATACTACCGGTCACTGAATAAATTATTCCGTTGCAATAAATTAAAAAAGAAAACTTTCGTTCGAGATTGATGAAAATACCTCAGTGTCTTACCGTGCAAAAACTCAACGTCGCTCGCGTCGATAAATTGTATCAGACCACCGCCCAATTTCGCTGCCCATTAGTTGCATACACTTTGTTTATTCGAAATTATGCAACAACCGGTTTGTTGTTGTTGTTGTTATATGTACGTGAAAGTAAGTTGAACACTATTTGCAGGCAGGAGCTATCGTCTTTATTAAATAGCAGTGCCTTTAAATGGCACACACGCCACAAAACACCTCCTCGTCTAATATCTGGTGCAGTGATTCCATAACAACAAGTTTAACAAGTCGTATGATTCGGAATGCGTTCAAATCCTCGATAATTTTTTTTTTCTTTTTTCATACTTGTTTTTGAAAGTATAGTCTGTCCAATCTAAAGGAAAAGTGGAATCAAATCAGGAAAAGTTTACTCTCATTTTGATTTAAGGCTCATACCAAACTCGTTCCGAGTATTTTTTTACAGGTCTCTAACGAACATTTAAGGCCGCACGAGCCATTGGTCAGGTTTGATAAAAAAAAGAAACAGAATAAATACTGTCCCAATAATTGTTACACTTTTACTTTCGCTGCGTTTTTTGTAACCAATGGAGCTTGAAAATTGTATAATTAAATAGTACAAAAATTGCTATGCTTGTATGTACATTGTACATATAATGTATACGATAATAGACATGAAATCTCACAGTCGTTAAAGCACCGGTCATATGTGGTTTGCACTGGGAATGGTAAACTTCAATGCATAATGTCATAAAAGCCATAAACATTGCACACGCAAAAGCATGGTCAGGCAGAGGTCTTTGTGCAGCCGCTGGTCTTCTTCTCCATATAACCATGTAGATATTGACTGTCTTGATGTTTATAAGATAAATGGGTTTTATCATATTGGTTTTAACAAAGAGTAAAAAACAAATAGAAAAACAATTCACTTCGTATTGTAAAATTTATGATTTATTTAAGCAAGTTTAATAAATACAAAAAGCATTCAAAGAAATATCACTATTAAATTCTTGCTATAGAATCCTTCTAAAATTTTAATACTTAAGAATTTTAATTCCAATGAAACCACAAGAAGAATCCGTTAAACGATGAATTTTGACTTTCTGGTGTGATTTGGGTAGTAGAATTTTAAAAATCAACGAAGCTGCTCCTAACTCTATACATATATTGCCATTTTAAAAAATATGCGTAGCAATTCATTTGCCGACTTCTCGGGGAGCCCATAGAGGCAACAATTTAAGTGCCATTCTTCCGATAAAAATTTTGATCCACGGTGCTTTTTTCAATAAAAACATTTTCGTTTCAGAAAGAACTTTTATAACTTAGAACTTTTCAAAATAGTTTATTCCTTACCCTTCCAAAACATCAATATCTAGAAAAATGCCCAATCTACCCCCGGACTCTATAACAATCCTGGAAATAAAAGGTGTACTTAATATTCTTTGAGTTATGTACACCATTAACTGTAAGTTCATAAGAACGTTCGCATTTTCCGTTTTCGAAGCTCTTGAACACATCTTGTTGCAGATCACTAGCAAAAACATTTTTATAAAACTTTTGAGATCACAACAAGCATAAGAAGCACAACTTGCTACTTCATATCTAATCACGACACAGTATCCAGAATCTACAATTTTTATTATTCTGATTCTGAACACTTAAGAAAAACCAAACAAAAGCAATCAAAAATTTAGTAGCAAATAGGGTAACGTACAATTTCATACAGTTGATCTGCGAAGTACTCTTGATCTTTTGATTTTATAAATTTTTAGACGACAACCGCACTGTATCGCATAGTTTTCCCATACGATCAAAATGGAATGAAGTAATAAATATGTATCTCTGTTTTGATAATTTTATTCGTATGACCTTTTGGTTTATCCTAGAGTGCTGCAAACAGTGCAAATGTGCTTGCGCATCTTCATCGCATCGGACATTTTCTGAAATACATGAGCAATTGTAATTAGTTATCCCCGCGTATTGCCAATGTTACAAGAGGATGTATTAACCGCAACAAAGGAGAAGAAGGTAGACTAGTCACAGAGCTTGTTGAAAGTTCACAGGTGAAGTGTAATTGATGTGTTTTATTATGGAGAAGAAAATTGTCCCACGTCTGAATATGTGGGATGGATGATTTTGTTGTATGTGAATTTGTTTGTTTCCTCTAAATCTTCTAATAGATCTTTTCCAATCCTTAAGTACCTCATTTCTTTTCTCAGTTTCACTTTGTCGAACTTTTAAATCCTTTTGTTTTTCCTCAATGTAGTCTTTCAAATTGTGAACAGAGACATATTTCTGCTCACCAAAACAACAAAAACTGTCTTTATTGATGATTGACGAGACAATTAAATCCTCTACTTTAATCTCAGATTATTCCACGTTATGAACAACACAAATATGACAGTTCTCATATTTTGTCTACAAGGTATTAAGATCTCTAAATCCATACGCATTATTACTTCTCCATTCTTGCTACAAAAACTAAACCTTAGCAACTGCAAATTAAACGTTCAAACCAATGTAAGATATAAATATGTTAACGCTTCACTGACAGTTTCTTGACTTCAAAGTCAATGCAGACAGACATTTTTATACATAATCCTACTCAGCAGACCAACAACGTTTCAATTACCATGCTACTTAAATTTTGCTTTCGATTTATTATTATCATGGCAATGTAATGATATACTTTAATTTTCCAAACCCATTACAATAGAAAAATTTCTATTTTAATATGAAAACTTTAGAGGGGAGGAAAAGTGAAATTTGAATAAATTTTCTTTTCATTTCATTCATGTGTAATGCATTTGCTAACTGCTGTACGATCATTTTGTATAACAAGTAGGTATAGCTACGAATACGAATACATTATTAAGAAATTTATTATGACATTGATGATGCGAGTGTTGTTTTGTTTTATTTTTTTTTTTTTGTTTATGTGAATGTGAAAAGAGTAATTGATAACATTAATTGATAGGAATTTTGAATTTCATTTTGTTTTTGTTTCAACTTGTTTGTATGAATGAGGGTTTGGTAAATTTTGAATGATGGGGGGTTTGGAGGCATTGACCAGATTTCTATTGTTTCAAGATAAGTATGTCATCTTTTGTTATTGATTATTGCAAAAAGTGATGAACTTGTCGAATCGATTATGTATCGTTAAGCCGGGATGTTACGTCTCTTGCAGACAGAGCAAGTTTGAGATTTCATTAGACATAGTTCATAGATAGTTGAGAAATAATCAAAGATGACATGACCTAAAATGTTTTTTATGAAAATAAAACAAGATTTTGTTGTTTTACGTTATTGTATGAGAGCCAGGTTTTTTTTTTTAATCAAGTGTTATTTGAATTAATTGATTGTTAGAAAATATAGTAATGATGAACACATAGATCCGCCCTCTTTCATAGGCCAGATTACTAATTTCAGCAGTTAAATAGATTTTGTTAATGAGTAAATGAGTTTTTGCGTCAGTTTCGTCAAAGAGAAGGATCTTTCACAGACCTTTTTGAGGGATTCTATTCTGTCTGATTTCAACAACAAAAACGATTAATTTTATTTGCAGGCTGAGATTTTGTCTTATTGTAACAACGACATGCTTATTAGGACATGCTATTTCGGAAACAACCCCAAAGCCTCAAGGTTTTTCGCCTAGATCCTTTGAAGAAGATGAGCATTTAGACCCAGCCGAACAAACTCACCCAGCATATAGATCAAGAGCGTATGATTATAGTAGCGAGGAGGAGCAGGAGGAGCCGCCGCGACAGGTGTATCAGAGCCGCAACCCTGTTAAACCTAATCACAATTACATAAAACAAAACAAGAATATAAAGATAGCAAGCGAGGAAGAAGAAGAAATAGAAGAACCCGACCGTCTGACAACTTTGTTAGAAAAATCACAATTCGTCTGCGACAGCAAAACAACTGGGTAATTTACTAAATAAACTTTACCAAATAAAATTCATCTTTCTAATGTCTATATTATATTTAGGTACTATGCCGATGAGTCATTAGCTTGCGAAGTCTTCCATTACTGTCAGGATAATCAACGACACTCATGGATATGTCCAGAGGGCTTCACTTTCCATCAAATCCACTTGATTTGCATGCCTCCATCAAATGACAACATCTGTGATCAATCCTCAAAATATCACATAGTCAATGACTATTTGTACAAGCCAATCAACTTGCAAGAACACCAAACAAAACCCAATGTAACTCTTCGCTACTCTGACCGTTACTATCCTGAAAGCTACTATGAGAACGATAGGGAGCAAGAGGCTGAACGTGACACAAGACAACGTGTTCACCATCAGCAAAGACAACCGGTAAGTAACAATAAAAACCGATGAAAACATCGTGGCTTATGAAAACAATTTTTCAATTATTTTTATTTGAAGGTTCAAATTGGTTTCAACTCGCAGCAACGTCAACAACAATCTCAATACCAACAACCCCAGCAAACACAACAGCCTCAACCACAATACAGGAAGACACCACCTCCAGCGCAGCCAGTTCAGTTAGCACAACAAACCGTAGCTCCTTCTCCAACACCTCAATCCCAATATAGGTACATAACACAGGCTCCTGTTCAACAGTATCAACAACAAGTCTATCGTACACCTGAGGAGATAAATATTTCTCTCCAACAAAGACGCCCACAGCTCTTTGCTCCAACATCGACACCCAGATATTACGAAGAGGATTATTTGTATGAAAGAAAGAAGTAAAACATTTGCAAATACATAAATATGTATGTGCTTTTAGTTAATATAAAATGTGTATATTTTCTGTTCTTATAAATGTTGAGGCACATTACGTGTTTTTTTGTATTGATTTTTATATTTTGCTTTAGCTGTATGTCAATAGTTTAAGTTTTTAGTCCCAAAATAATTTGTAATCTATGTAAATTATAAAATACTCATGATAAAACATAAAAATGCAATAAATATTTATTTTTAAAACGAAAACTGTAAATTTCGTTTTGCTTTTTTTTCTTCTTTGTGTTAATTGCAAGCGCTCAATCAATGGATAGTGAATGCTTTTCCTTTATTTAGGACATAGTTATTTGTTATTGCAGTTGTCAAAATCAAGTTATACAAGTGGCGTGTGAGAATACCCACACCGACTCGACAAAAAAAAAAACAGCGTTTTCATGCATTTGTAGTTTTGTACTGTCACAACGGCATAAATGATGACAGAAGGGGGGTCATTCCGAAAGCACTCGATAGTGAGACGATATCGTTTTCAAAATAGTACTGCTCACAGCTCACCGTCACACAAAAAACGCTATCGTCTTAGACGACAGAGATATACGATGACTACAGAACCAATTCTTTCCGTAACATGTTGAACTATTAAATTGTGACGATAGTAAATGATGACGAAGGCGATCGTTCGATAGCTACTTTGCTACCATCTCATATATTTCTTTAGCGAAAACTCAACTTAAGACTTAAATTCTTGCGTTTGTTTTTAAAGTGGAAATTACGGGGTAAGGGAAGAAACGTTTACTATTTTGTATGCATATTTTTTAAGACATGATGGTTAACGTAGCATTTTTTACAGCAAAAAATATTAACACACGCATGATTTTATGTTTCGTTTTACTAAGAGTGAAAAAATGGAGATGAAACTCTAAAATTATTTTACCTTTACATTTCATGTCATCTTTGGTGCCATCTTTGATGACACTAATGTCGTTTTCCATTGGTCGTTCGGAAGCCTTCTGAACGCTTCTCAAATCATTCCATTGGCATCAAATGACAGTTCCTCTCCTCGAAAGAAGAGAAATTTGATTCTTGATTTGAAGAAGGAAGCGAAACCAGAAGCACTCACACACTGAAACACTGTTGAAGTCAAAATTGACAAATGTGATTTGCCACCTCTAAAAATTGAAAAAAAGTGATCTGAAAAAATTTTATTAATTAATTAATTTTGTGAGATGAGTTCTAAAAACATTTTATGACATATTCCTATCGTTTTAAGTGAATTATGAAAAAAATTAAATAAAAAAATAGCGCTCGACGCTTCACACCGATACACAATACAAGCAACGAAACTTCAAAGCAAATAAAAGTGTTACTTTGGTATCCCGGATCGGAGAGTTTTTCCGGATGACCAATGGAAAACGACATAAGTTTCGTTAAAAAATTTCGATGACACATTTTTAACGATCGACGAGACGATAGAGTGACACGAAAGTTAAGGAAAGCACCGTGTGGGCGTTATTATCGACGATAGACGAGCTAACGACGATCGTCTGTAAAAGTTACGGAATGACGCAAGGCCAATTTGAAAAATCAAAAAAGAAACATGAGCAATATTCGTACTGAATGCATCCATCGAGACTCGATGAAATCAAAATCCAGCAAGACGCATGGGACATTACAGATGTCATCCAGAATAACAGACGTTGACATACAACTCTTTTTTTTCATATTTCACAAGGTTACAGTCTAGAAACAACATCCTTATTATTCCGAATTTTTAATTTGACTATGGTATCCCAAGAATTCCAAGCTGTTGTTCTTGCCGCAGGTCGGGGAACTCGTTTGCCCGAACTCACCGGAGACTACCCAAAATGCCTTCTACCCGTTGGGCCTTACCCACTGCTATGGTATCCCTTGAATATGCTACAACAACATAACTTTCAAGGTTAGCTGCAATTGCCAACAGAATAGTTTTCTTCAGTAGTGCTTTTTTGCGAATATAATACTTTAAATGGAATTACAGATGCTATTGTTATCGTGTTGGAGCACCAGAAGTTTGAAATCCAGCAAGCTCTTGAAAAAACTCCATTGAAAATGAAACTTGATTTCGCAACCATATCGGGGGACAATGATTTCGGAACTGCTGATAGTCTCAGACATATTCATGACAAGTATGTATTTCTTTGATTTTTTCACTTACGACATGTCTAATGGACATGGTATTTCAGAATTAAATCGGATTTCATTGTCGTTTCGTGCGATGTCATCACAAATGTCTGTTTATATCCACTTATTAACAAATTTCGTCAACATGATGCCACTGTGGCGGCCCTCTTGTTCAAAAGTGGGTTCGAAAATGATGTTACCACTCCCGGCCCCAAAACCAAGCACAAACCAGAAAGGGACTTAATCGGAATCCATCCGGATGCCAACCGCCTATTATTTTTAGCCTCCACCAGCGATTTCGAAGAAGTGATGAATATCAACGGCCACCTCATGAGAAAATACGGAAAGATGACTATCTTTAGTAGACTAGTTGATTCGCATATTTATGTTATGAAAAGATGGGCTCTTGATTTCTTAAAGAGGGTTAGTGAATTTGTATAATAATCAATGCTAAATCTTAATTTATACTGGCTTTATAGAAGGAGAACTTTTCTACATTAAAAGGCGAATTTATTCCGTACGTTATCAAGAAACAAATGTGCAGAACTCAACAAGCGCCACCACTTGATGCACAATCAGAGTTTGGTGTGAATATGAAACCCGAAGACGACATATTCCACGTAAGACTCATTTGTCTCTTCATAGAGCTTTAGTTATCTCTCTTTTTTTAGTACGTTCCATGTACGAGCTTGGAGCAGCAAATCATCAAGACATCGTTGTTCAATGATTCAAGGAGTAAAGAACCATACCAGGGTGACCTGATCCGTTGTTTTGCAATTGAAGCACCCAAAGACAGCATTGGCGTCAGAGTTAATACAACACTTAGTTACTTTGCCATGAATAGAAAGGTACGTAAAAACCCGAACGATTATTCAGGGGCAAAATCACACTCTTTTTTTTTTTAGCTACCCACAGTTTGGACTCAACTTTTTAAAGACAATGCGGTTCCACTAATCTCACCATCGGCTGTGGTACACTCAAGTCAAATAAAAGACATAGCTGCTGGTGATAGTGCCAAACTTTCAGAGAAAACTTCACTAAGCTCTAGTGTCTTTGGCCCAAATTGTACAATTAATCCCAAGAACATCATTACGAATTCAGTGATTATGGCTAATGCAATTGTTGAGGAGGGGTAAGTCATTGAAAATAGAAAAATCCAACAATTTTTTCGGATTTTTGACGGATGTGCTGTTGCAGATGCAACATTGATGGCTCGATTATATGCAACAAAGCTGTAGTAAAGAAGGGATCTGTTCTGAAAAATTGCCTCATTGGACCCAATTTTGTTGTCGAAGAAGGATCGAAGAAGCAAATGGTACATTTGACGAACGCTGATGGTTTTATGGAAATTGAGTAGATGCCATATACCAATAAGGTTGTAAAATCCTTCCTTTCTAAAAACTCGGAAAAATCTTTTTTGCTAATCTGTGCACTTTTTGACTGTCAGCTTTTTAAAGCTTTAAGAATGAAAAATAAACTTGTAGCGAACACATCGAAGGACAAAAGAAAAAAATTAAAAAGAAAGAATTGCTTTTGTTGTCTTCTTCATATTTCGCACTTATTAGTTTTCTTCTTTTTTATATTCCTCATATCTTCCTTTCCTTTTCGTCCGTTTCCCTTTTGTTCTAAGTCAATTCAACACATCTTATGGCTTTATTATATATATGTACATTTAATTGTTACTTATTTTTTCTCGCCAAGCTTGTTAGTAATCGCCGCGCCCATAAGAACTCCAAAACTTACCTCCCTCTTATCAAAACCATCCACCATTCAAAAGAACAACTTACTCTTTCTGTTTCTTGGTAATGAAAATTAGAGAATTGGAAAACGATGTTCAGTTATAATAATTATTTATTTATTCTCGATACTACGATGTAGTACATTTCAATTTTTATTTTATAGAAGATCTTGTCTCGTTTCTTAACTACTCATATCAATTTAAAAACAAAGGATAAAATATTAAATTATCTTAACAACTATTTGTGACAGTGGCACTCGTTTCATCGGCTCCATCAGTTTTTATGTCGGTTTGTAGCTTGTCGAAAGCTTTTTTAATTTTGGTGCAACACTCCTTAATATCGTCCTCTGAATCACCAGCGCTCAGGGCACTCAATAGCTTTAGTATGGTATTAGGTGAATGCATTTTTAGAGCACTTTCCAGTTCTTCCTGCCGCGTGTTCATCACTGTTCTGGTAAGGAACTCCAAAATAGTCATACATATGTCTTCGGAATTGACTTCTTCGTCATTGTCTTCGCCATCCTCGCCCCAATTATCACTGTTTTCTTTGGCTTCACGATCGGAATCAATGAGATGCCAAATTGAAATCATCTGAGCAAAGCAAACCTCATGGAAAGGATCACCGAAAGCCTGGAAAAGTTCATTTACATTCTCCACAATACCTTGTTCGTTTGAAGTGAGAGGAAGTAGATATATCGGTTGGCATAGAGGAGAAAGAATCTGTGAAATGCAGTGGAACAAATCATCTAGAAATGGTTCGTAGCATCTCTGTGATATTTGCTCGTAGGGAGACAAAATCACATTTATATCCAAAAACAGTGTCATGATCTTTTTTGTGTTTTTCGACGGGGTAGCAGTGCCTTCTTCATTTGAATTCTGTTCCAGTTTACTAGCTGGAAGAAGAGTTTTGAATGCTTCAATGATACCTTGCACCAAGCAGGGCTGGACAAACACATCGCTAAAGCAGAGATCTTTGCCTTCGGGTTGAATTTCGATCAGGGCAAATGTGACACAGAGCGCTTCTAAAGTTGATAGGGCATTAACAAGGAGGGTCAAATTAGCCGAATTGTTCAATATGAAAGCAAAGTTTTCGATGAAACTTTCGCAGTTTTTGAAGTGTTGGAACCATAAGATTTCATCACCGGAGTTCATCTCTGAGCTCACCACCGCGTAGAAAAATCTCATCAGTTGAACTAATGTTAAGCTATCTGTGCATGAAATGAGATTTAGCAAAACAGACATAACCTGAGGGTTGTTACAGAGATCTTTGCGGGTCTGTTGAACGCTGCACATGTTTGCAATGATGCCGACTAGGATTTCCGTCAAACGTTTGTCTTCGGTTTTTTCAATAATATCTGTGAATATTTCCGGAACATTGTGGTTCAAAAGAAGCTTAACGACATCGGCTTCGATGGTCATATTCCAAAGAGAACATAAGTCCTTCTCGAAAGCTTCATCCTCGCTTAAATCCTTTTCAAGTTTTGTAAGTTTCAGAAGGGAAGACAAAACAAAACGCTCACTATACAATGTGTTACCAATAGCGTCCCCTTTGATTTTTTCCAAATCTTCTTTTTCGATTTCGTCGTCCGAGACCGATGGATTGAAACTTGAAGTCACTTCGGCAGCTTCGGTAGGCGGATTCGGTTGCGAGACATCTGATTTCACATCGTCAATAACTTCATTATTTTCTTTGGAAGTGGAAGGCGAAGATTCTTGAGTTTCAGACATTATTTTTGAAGATTAATTCACTTAATTGATTATAAAAGTTTATGCGAATTTGAGCGTTAAAAAAAGAAAAATTCGATTGTTACTTTCTGTGTCAAATGAAAAGTGACATATTTCCCGGCATAAATAATAGGAAGTTGTATGCGGTTCGAATGCAAAAGTAAGAACAGGGGTGTTATATAATTGAACACAAAATTGCCCCTGTATTACTTTGTATTTAACACTCTTTTAAATATATGTCAAAAATTCATACTTTCGTTTATTTTTAATTAAGCCTTGTGCAAACCAATGCGGTGAGTGCATGCGATGCGATTGCGATAAGTCAAATTCCTATGCCTTAAGTCAAACGTCCATAAGATTACACAGGGATTTGACTTAACGCAATCGCATCGCACGCACTCACCGCATTGGTTTGGGCAAGGCTTTATTTATTAAAGAAATTTTGGAATGCTATTTGGTATCAACTTGAAAACGTTGCTTTCAGTGAATTCAACATTACTATTCAACTAACTTTGTATTACTGAATATGCAGATCATATAGCATTCCAAATATTTCCTTTTATTTCACATTCTCAACGATTTTACCACTTTCAATATGAGCCTTCTTAGTGGCATGAACAATCATATTCTGATTTTCTGAGTTTATTACAGCCGTATTTTTTTTTGCAAGCCAGTTGACAGTGCAGTTCTAGTTTAAGGAAAGCTTCAAACCAATACATACTCTCGTTTTTTTATACTTCAACTTTTCTTAAGTTGTGTAACCAATAACTAGCCTTGATTAAATTATATTCTTCTATATGAAATTTGGAAATTGTGTTTTTTACTGTATACTGTCTGTCAGGTTGAAAAAACACGCTGAATAAAAACTTTTTGTAAGGTTGGGCTACGCATTAAAGTGAAGGAAGTATTTTTTCTTATTGGTATTGTCTTACTTAAATATACCTTCTGAACTTTCTTTACAAATACGGTTGTGTGTATTTAATTGCACGAAGCGTGTATTCAATTATTTATTTGAAAGTCATTGAATTAAAAAACACTTGTTAATTGAACAACTTGAATTGAAGTTGAAGTGTTGCAGACTTATTTGACTAGTTTATGAACACACTCTTTCAGCTGTTTTCATATTTGACTTTTGACAGCAACACCAATCACCAAAACATCTTTTTCCGAAGAAACCACACAGCTCACGAACTATAATTTTTGATTAAAATAATTTCGTGAAATATTACCAATTAACATCATGCTTCTTCTTCGAAGCAACCCTTCCTTGATATGTTTCACCCGTAAATTTCATAAAATCCATCTCACTCAACCTAATATAATAAAGCAATTAGTTGAGAAAGTTGACTCATACTCCAAAATAAAAATTAATTCTCAAATAAGTGTTAAGATTCGGCCGTACAATGTCCTGGAATGCCAGGACTCTAATCTTCTACGAGCAACTATCCGATCCACAGCCGATGTTAAAAATTCAGATGCAAAGCTCGAAGTGAAAGTCGTTGACAAAAATGTGGAAATAACGACCAAGGCCGGTACAACTGGCGAAGATTTGAAGAAGCTGGTTTGTCTCTTAGAAGTGCCTATAAGAGCGGATCTACTTGTTGATTCTCATTCAGAAGTATCCATCGCGGATATGTACTGCGATGAACTGAATGTGAAATGCAATGAAGATATCAAGACAAAGAATTTGCGAAGCACCACACTAAATCTATTTTCGGAAAATGGAAACATACAATGCAACGGTCTACTTCTTGGTCGAAAAATTGATATCAAAACGAGTAAAGATGGGGTTTGTTATTAGAATTAATGTCCTCCCAGCAATATATTTTCAACTGTCTTCTTAGGCAATTTTTCTAGATAAGCTGCAGGGAGATAAAATTAATTGCGAGACAAAAGACGGAAACATCAAAACGAATTCCTGCTATGTGGAAACTTCGAAATTTACGACCGATAATGGGACGATGGACTTGAAAAATATCCACAAAACATCAGAAGTAAATGTTAACAAAATGGGGGACTTATTTATGAGTAAGTGCCAATGTTTCTAGCCATAGTTTTATCCTTATTTGTTCTTTTAACAGCTGGTGTCCATGGAAACATTCAAATACAGTGCAATGGAGGAGGAAATGTTAATGTTCAGTTATCAGAAATCACTGGAAACAACAAAATTACTACACAAACGAATGACAGTGTAATAATAAACATTTCGGATCAAATTGAAGAGACATCCTTTATAGAGGTTACCTCGAAGAAATTTACTCTCGATGAATCTCTATCGCATTTATCTGACTGTGTGGAAAATGAAAATCATTTCCGGATGAGCAAAGAAGAAGACAACTGCAATAAGTTAATCGTTCAATCAAAGGGTAACTTAACTCTAGGTAAGCTGTCTTGGGCTGACAGCATGAAAATATCGATGGGCTTAAAAGAAATGTAATTGTTTTGGGAGTGTGCGCGTATTAGGAAAGTTGATTAATTTATTGTTCTTTAAAAATATTAGATTTTCAAAATTAATCTTTACACACCAGGAAACATCAGTTAAAAGAAAAAGAAAATAAAGCTTAGTTAAAAAAATTGCATTTTTTGTTCTGAGGTGTTGAGCTTTTTCTGAATTTGAAATCAGAATCCATTTATTTATTTTTTCTCTGAGTTCCTTTTTTACAATACAAAACAAAACACTGCAGTCATCATTTTTGACATGGCAAATACAAATGTATGAAAAGACGCTTCGTTTTTTTGCCTCGCTTCTAAGGGATATAATGCCGCTGTATTACTTAATTTACAAAACTCTCATTGAAGTCGCTGCGATTGCAAAAAAAGCTTTGGTTGGGAAGGTCCTTAAATTAGACGGCGTTTCTGTTGCCGCGAAATTACAAGATCGCTTTGGTTTAGGAGAGCATATAATTGCTGAAAATGTTTTTTTGCGTATAAAAGTAGCTGTGTCTACGAACGCGCTCTTTTTAAAATGGCGCTTAAAACTTCTCAAACTGGGCTACTTTTGCAACAAACTGAAATGTCATAGGTTTGGGCAGCGTAGCACCCAGTTCTACAGTTAAAGCAAAATAAAAATTTGTTTTCTAGAAAGTTAAGCTCATTTTGTAAAACTATCAAATAAAAACCTCAAAAATAAACCAAAATGTCGTTCGATGCAATTCCAAAAGACTTACGTGGACTGCGAGCATGTTTAGTATGCTCACTTATAAAGGCAAGTTGAAACTATTTTATTCTCAAGAAACAGTAAACAAGATTTCGATCCTTTCCATTGCTTTTGTATTCATTTTGGCCAAAATAAAACAATTTCTATTTTCACAGACATTTGACCAGTTCGAGTATGATGGTTGCGACAACTGCGAAGAATTCCTTCGCATGAAAAATAACAAAGACAACGTATACGACCACACAAGTAACAATTTCGACGGTATAATTGCTTTGATGACTCCTGAAGACAGTTGGGTTGCCAAATGGCAAAGAATAGGTAAACTTTGTCTTAAAATTAACAAAATAAGATTTTAATTGATACTCTATTCAACAGGGAGGTTC
Organism: Melanostoma mellinum; assembly: GCA_914767635.1. Taxonomy (NCBI): domain Eukaryota; kingdom Metazoa; phylum Arthropoda; class Insecta; order Diptera; family Syrphidae; genus Melanostoma; species Melanostoma mellinum. The sequence continues at coordinate 225,232,068 of OU612059.1, read as the reverse complement.
ACAAAGGGTGTGTATGCGATCTCCGTTTCAGGAAGTTTGCCGGCAGGAACAATAAGAGAAATGAAAAACCGAGGAATTCCTTACAGACCACGTGATACTAGCCAACGTTAATACCTAAATTCATACAATAAAAACAACTCATTCAAAGGAAGCCAACTTTTCTTTTATTAATTTTATATTTCGCATGTTACAGTGAGGCCTTTTCCACTCACAGTCGTCTCAGTTATTTCAAAGCCACTTTCAACTAGTTCCTTGGATAAATTTTTGAAGTCATCTCTTTCTTTGTAGTCTGAAGGCAGGAGTACGATTGCATAGCCGCCTCCGCCGGCTCCAGTCAACTTGCAGCTAAACTTGTTATTCGTTGTGATGCTAAAAATTCGCTCGAGGCTCTCATGCGAAACTCCAACAGCTCTAAGCAAATCGTTGTTAATTTGAAATAAGTGCTTCAGTTTGCAATAACTTTGATCATCTTCAAAGTCCTCATAAATTGGCAGGGCGGCATCAACAACTTCCTCCATTGAGTCCCAGATTAAGTCGACGAGTTTTGGAAACGTGGTTTTGAGAATGGACACTTTCTTTACAAGTTCAGCAGTACTTCTAGTCACCTTAGTATCAACTAGGAGGATATGTAGAGGCTTTGGTATATCAATTCTGGTAAAAGGTTTTCCTTTGACAAATTTTACAATGCCACCGTACGTGCAGATGGTATTGTCCAGTCCAGAAGGATTACCATGCATTACTCTTTCTGACTCAAAAGCCCATGATGAGACGAGGGCAAGTGATTTTTCCGAGTCATAAGAATCCAAAGAGATTTGATTGGTCATAATAAGAAATGCTGCAGCTAAGCTAACTCCGAAAGAAGCCGAACTGCCAAGTCCTGCGCCAATGTTCAGCTCCGATGATATTTTGATTTCCCAACCACATTCCAGGAACTTTTTTTCCGCTGTGATGAGACACCCACAGAGAACATAGTAAATAGAATGCAAGGTTTTTACCTGAACGTCATTTTCGTTTTCAAATTTGGCACTGACAGCATCTTTTGTTTCTTTTAGCAACAAGTCTTTATCCAAGCATGAGGGTACTTTGAGCACGAATTTTTCAACAAATTTATTAACTTCATTTATCTGAATTTCCAATGAGCTCTGGAGGCTATCCAAGTGAAATGTAAGCACTGACGATGACTCACCCAACTTAAGAAGACTTAAACTAGTACGAACTCCAACCACAGCAGCCAACGCTGGCTTCCCATATACAACTGAATGTTCCCCGTGTAAAATAACCTTACCAGGAGACGAGATTTTAATGATAGACATTTTGTTGGACTTCCTTCTTTTTGATTTTTTGAATTAAAATACTATTGCTGCTGTTGAACTTTCTCCCACTGCTCGGGTGTGTAGTTCGTTTGGGAGAATGCGTGAATGACTTTTAGCTCTTCTGCCAAAGCGGTATTTACCAAACGATGCCGCTGCAACAGACGTTTTCCTGCAAATTGCTCAGAAACAACAACTACCTTGAACTTTCCACCACAACCGTCCGACTCGTCGACAGCTTTCACGTATGTTGCTCCGAGTTTTTCAGTTAATTTCTCTTCCAAATACTGAGGTGTATAAGTTGTCGTCATTGTTTTCTTAATGTGTGTTTATTTATGGTATTCTTGAAGTCCAAAGGTGGGGATTATTGGATCAAATACGTTCTTTTTTACGCCTTGCTTTTGGGTTTTGCTGTAAAGTCTTGATTGTTTACAACAGAATTTCGTGATATTTTTGGTTGGGTACTCGTTAGAATCGAAACGTTTCGATTCTTTTTTCTGTGGGCTGTGTTGGAAGAGTACAAGACATTTGAGATTTTTCATTTTTCTTATAATGCTTTTTTACACGAAGACTTTTTTCAAAAAAAAACTTTTCCATTTGAAACTACGTTGCTGAGAAAAAAATCAAAACTACTTTGCATAGTCTCTAATAACAGCAATAACATCAAAAGGACTATGAAGACCAGGACATCTAGTGACCTCAACTTCAAAAGATCCAGGAACAACAATGACCAAGTATAAACTGATTGATTTCTTGAAGAAACAAATCCATAGACTTGTTTAGGCATCAAGACATGACTAAATACGTCCTTTATGTGCTAAAATTTGGCAATCTGTGCTTAGACAGAAAAATGGTTTTCAGACTTGAATTGTCGACCTAATTTTTTTAGTATTGGTTAACTTCTTTCTACAATGGGTTGAATTAGAGAAAAAAATTTAAATGTATCTAAGCACTAACCACCGTATTAATAAAAGTGGAATAGCTGGGTTAAGCCTTATTTCATGGATTTAGTTACTATTATACCATTTTCCATTTAATTAAAGTTACCATTATACCATTTTCCACTTAATCCCTGGAATAAGGCTTAACCCAGCTATTCCGCGGTTATTAATACGGCGGTAAGAGTACGCTTCGAGGAGTTCACATTGGTCCCTTCGGTCTAAAATCTTCGAACGGATGCCGAATTAATTGGGCATTGGACATTTTTTGAACACACCCAAACCAAAACGTTTCAAAAGTGTCAAGCTGTCGCATTTTTTTGTCTGGTCCCTTGTCAGCTTATTTTTCAAAAGCGCGAAAGTGTTTTTTTGGCAAATGTTTGAACTAAATTATTAATGCATTTATTTTGTCGTTAAAACCATAAATATATAAATATAAAAAATATAAGATTTCACACAAAACTCCCAACTGCTACAAACGTTGAATTTGTATTGAAATTATGTCGTTTCCATTTGGAACCAACACACCTGGACTTGGAGCCACAAGCACACCGGCCAAAGGTATTTATAAAAACAAACCAATTTTGAAATGATTCCCTCAAGCAGATTTTTGTAAATAGTCAAGCCTTGAATTTTTCTGCGGAAACGACAGTAACTTGATCACATCCTTCATGCAGTGGACTTGAACATTCTTTATGTTAATTCTGAAATTGATATTTATCGTTTACATTTTGCTATTAAAGGAAACAAAAGTGTTGTGAAATTCACAGTCACCTTTTGTAATGCAGAACAAATCCCATATAACTCAGACAACTGACAAACAAAAATATCACAAACAAATATAGCTTCTCCATTGTTTTGCCTCAAAACCGTGCAACTAGAAGTGTTCAGTTAAACTGATAGCATTGTAGTTTGCTGGTTTACATAATACCGAATCTATTTATCAGCTAAACAAAGATCTCACTGACCCAAATGAACTTTTTTTTTGTTATATGCTATTCTAGCTGCTACAGGTTTGGGAAGCTTCTCTTTTGGGGGTGGTGCGACAAATCAAGCGCCAGCCTTTGGTCAGACCGCTCAAACTTCAGCGGCTTCAGCTTTTGGTGCAGCTCCTAGCTTCGGTACAACTGGTGTGTAGACATAAAAAATGTTGTATAGTTCTTTTTGTGAGATGATTTTGATTTGTAGGATTTGGTGCCACAACATCAGCACCGACCCTTGGGGGCTTTGGCACATTTGGTGGAAACACAACAACAACGGCTGCCCCAACTCTAGGGGGTTTTGGAACGTTTGGTGGCAATACAGCAACTTCAGCGGCACCTAGTATGTTCGGTAACACATCAACTGGTTTTGGGGGCTTTGGAGCAACTTCAACAACGTCAACAGCACCCACATTTGGTGGATTTGGAACAACAGCACCGACTTCGACTGGGTTCGGTGGCTTTGGAGCTTCCACAACTACAAGTTCAGCGCCGGGTTTTGGGGGTTTCGGCACCACTACTACTCAACCATCATTCGGTGGATTCGGATCATTTGGATCAAGTAAGGAAATTGATTTCTGAACTATGAATGTTCACTTATAAGTAATCTGTATATAGATTTCGGAAAGCCAGCAACAAGTGCTGCTCCCGCGTTTGGTGGATTCGGAAATACATTTTCACTGTCACAACCTCAACAGCAACAACAACAGCAAATGCAACCAATCAATCCTGATGAAGCATTTGCTCAGTCGATCTTCAATGTTTCCATATACGGCGACGAAAGAGACACAATCATTGCAAAATGGAACTACTTGCAAGTAATGAACTTACTTTTTTTTAATTTTTTTTATAGACACACATCAGAGGTTTTATTCGTTCCAAGTTAGATTTTTTTTATGACTACTGATCATATTTTTACACGTAGGCTGATACATAACGCAGCCGCAGCCGTAAGAGTTAAAATAAAGTTAACTTGTGCGGCTCCGGCTTGCGTTGCTTTGTATACATCTGTATTCACGTGTACTTAATATTTTGCGTCTGGGGCTCCGTATGCGCTGTGAACCATTGTGTTCACAGAGTAAGAGTAAAGGTTTGATAAAGAATTGGACATTCACTGCAAGTTCAAATGTGCATTGCAAGATTGTAACTCATTCATTGAAATGATGTGTGTGTTGCATTATATTTTAAGAATTATCGGAACTATTTTTTGCGCAGTGTTTTTTAAGTTATCATTTGGCTTGCAGGCCATGTGGGGTGTTGGAAGGTCTTTTTACTCACAAACAGCAGCTCCCGTTGAAATAACACCTCAGAATTATTTGTGTCGATTTAAGTCGATGGGATACAGTCGATTACCAGGGAAAGACAATAAAATGGGATTAATAGCTCTCAATTTCAACAAACCACTTGTTGATATCAAGTAAGTGTAACCCAAAAAAAAAAAAATATGTTCAAATGAATTAACAGCGAGGTATCTGCTTTAAGGGCTCAAAAACAACAAATAATTGGAACACTCAACCAGATTTTTGGAAACAAGCCTAATCTTGTCATCAACATTGAGTCGATAAAAGAACAAGAAGATAAAAAATCACAAATTGTAATTTACATTGAAGAGAAATCTCAAATGGTGCCGAACGAAACTAAAAGAGTACTCGCCACAGATGCCTCAAATTTCCTAAACCAACCGAATATAAAACCACAATTGGCCAATTTGGGAATAGAAGATGTTTTGGCTTTAGTTTTACCAGATGAGGATCAACTGAAAGAGTATCTAGAGAACCCACCTAAAGGTATCGACCCGCGTATGTGGAGACAGGCAAAGATAGACAATCCAGATCCAAAGAAGTTCATTCCTGTTCCAATGATAGGATTCAATGATCTAAAATGGCGCATCAAGTGCCAAGAAAATGAAACCGAAACACATGCCTTATACCTTAACAAAGTGGAACGCGACTTGGCTGAGTTGAAGCAACGCCACGCAGCCAGTACGGCGAAAATAATGGAGCATAAACGCAAGTTAGCTGAGCTAAGCCATAAGATCTTAAAGGTTTTTTTTTAAATTTATTAGAATTGAATCTTTTTACCATTTTATTTTCATTGATCCCCTTAGATTGTTGTTAAACAAGAGTGCACTAGGAAAGTAGGATTGGCCCTATCCCCTGAAGAGGAAGCATTGCGTAGTAAACTTGAAAACATGCAGGCATTGGTTTCAGCTCCAACTCAATTTAAGGTATGGTGCTTAAAGAAAAAGGATTGTTTTCTTATAAAACGAATTGATTTTGTTACAGGGTCGTCTAAGTGAACTACTGTCGCAGATGCGAATGCAAAGAAATCAATATGCAATGACAGGAGGCAGTGAGTATACCATTGACAAAGACAGTGAAGCAGAAATGAAATCATTTTTGGGAATGCAACAAAAAGCAATGGAAGTTCTTACGGAGACTGTGAACAAGGACCTTAAAGCGTTACAAATTATAATTGATGGAATGCCGGAGTTAGTGAGAGGTTAGGATTACTTGTAAAAAACCGAATAAACGTAGGAAATACAGAAAATAAACGAAAAACATTCGCAAATAAAAATATTTAGAACTGTTTTTTTTACTCACAGTCACAACAGCAGATGTGATTATCGTAATCGCAAAATCTTTCTAAATCTCAAACGAAAAGTCGTCTTTTTTAACTAAATTATTTTTTTTATTTTAAAATAGTATAAATAACTTTAATTGACAATCCTACAAAATACTCACTGCATCGAACTCCTTTAGTAGATGAAAGAAAATCTAGCCATTGGCATTCCCACCTTCATCCTTGCCTCCCTTCTCGAAGTTTGTGTGGCAAATAAATCTTCCACCTTGCGATTTCTCCGTGAATAGATAGGCGCAATGAATCCATGGTTTGTACTATGTTCCTGTGGTACTTCATCCGGTACAGCTACTTGGGCGTCAACCCCAAAAAACGTATCATCAAAAACAATATTATGTTCGTTGCTGTAACCGCGTGGCTTTTCAGATGGCAATTCTCCTCGTTCCCCATCAGTAACAACTTTAACGTTTATTTGTTTGGCTGAATTCTTGAACTTTTTTGGTAGTTTCTTCTGCTTAATTATATAAAAATTTGACTCTTGATTATCCTCTGAAGGAGGCACCATAAATTGCATCTGCCGGCTCTTGGCGTCAAGTTTTTGATTCTTCTCAGTTTGATACACTGGCAGGTAGTAGTTGGGTTCCTGATTTCTTGGAGAATAGTCGCCTTCATTTGGATCGACGATATGTTCATCAACTTGTGTTGGAGACCGGAGCATTTGATTTGCTCTTTGGAGCATAGCTTCGAAACGATCTAAAGAGATCGGCTGCGGATATCCGACTTCAATCGCCGACGATTCTGATCGATGTGGAATTGAAACCCTAGTGGCGGAGCATGCCGACAACAAAACTAAAATCTGTAAAGTATTTTGCATATGAAGAAGATGACTTCTGGCTTAAAACTTAATACTTACAATTATCGCTTGTTCCATTGTGTTTGGATGAAAAGAAAATGTTTGCCTCTGTTTTATGTAAAGATTAGATGTCCTTTGTGCTCAATGTCACTTGGTTAAGTGTGCTGTAAGAAAATGTTGTCCAACGTTTTTATACGATTCGCCACATAACCGAAAATAAAATTATAACAACTTGTAAGGCTATTACTTCCGTAGATAATTCCAACTGCAACTCCAACTTCAACATAATAATAAAACGGAAGGAAACTTCACAGAAAACAAAAACTTGATACTGCTGCATCAAGTTACCCGTTCCATAGTTACATTCGTGCACGTGATGTGACATAGTCGCTTTGGGTTGAGTGTTTTGCTCACTTGCCTTTGGTTATGAGATGATGACGCGACGGTACTTCAGGCAGTTAAAGAGTGATAGATTACAAAATCAACCACAATTGCAATGTAATTCTCTGATTTTACCCATGCGACCATCCGCAACCCACTTATAGCATAGTAGTAGAGAGAGAACATGGTGTAATGGTGAAGAAAAGGCGACAAGTGGTGAGACCTCCTTCCGGAAAACTAGTTTTCTCACACTGAAAGTGAAATGAGTGTGTGCGGACATAAGTTCCGCTAGATATGCGAGAAAATGGGGAATGTTATAATAACAACCGATAAAGACAAGTTGTTAAAATAAAACGATGTGCGGTGGTTGGAGTTAATGCGGTCTCACTGAGACCGGCTTGAAGATTGAAATTTTAAAGTTCAACGAAAAGGCAAATTAAGTTTGGAAACCAGTTTGTGGTACCAGTATTGACTTACACCACATCAAAATGTTAATAATTTTAAACTGAAATGCATCGCGCACTTGAACTTTCTTGTTCTACGTAATCAATAGGTCAACCAAGGGTTAATTGGTATTACTCTACAAAGAATGAAGGTGGCAAGACTAACAAAATAGAGAGTTACGAATTTGGCGAAATGTTTTTTCCTGATAAAAATATTTTGTTTTTTCCTGCCGCTTAGTTGAAAGAAGATTTTATTTTTCATAGAGTTTTGAATCTAAATAAGAGTCAGCTTTGTAGTCTCTATTGCAAAGCTAATCGTCCGGCATCAGTTTGGTTTTCGGTATTAAAAAATCATAAGGGCTTGAAAACAGAAACCAAATAAAAAAGTTTTACCAAATGCAAACTCGACTATGCAACCCTGGCATAGTCACTTGTTTAGAGATTTTCAAAATTGTAACCAAATATAGAATATAAAAAAAAATATTGAAATCTTCGGTACAACTAAGTTTGAAGAACTAGCTTAATACACAAGGTTTGCTCGTTAAAGAACTGGGTCTGCCCTCGGATATTTTGATTATTTTGATAAACATTTAGCCACAACTTATGTCGAATTCCTTTCAACAAAAAAATCGACTGCAGTCGACTGCAGTCAATTTTTTTTTCAATGGAATTCACTTAGGAGCAAAAAAAAATCGACTGCAGTTGATCTCTTTTTTGAGACGGATTTGCACACAGATTTTCACACACACAACAATTTTGACAGATCGAAAACGGCAAACAAAAACATCGGCATATGAAAAAAATTAAAGGATGCAGAATTGTTTTGTATTTAGTTGAAAATTTGGAAAGCATTTGGTGAAAAAAAATATAAAAATTGTGTGCTTAACAATATGAATGTAATTGTTTTGTTCCGTGGTGCTTGTTTTTCTTCATTAGTCAGTTGGACACACACACATTCATAAAAAAAAGAATCGCTACTTTTTTAATTTCCTAAATACCCAAAAAAGAATCGAATTTAGTAGCGACTGCAGTCGACTGCAAATTGGTGAAAGGAAATCGACATTAATTTCAAAATATCGATTGGATTTTTGCGGATAGAATTCTGGTAAAGTACATTGACATGTCAAATGGTATGTATTTTCCAAATGGCAATCATATGTGAAGGTTTCGTGGATTCAGCTTTGTCTGGGAGTCGAAAAACTTATTTTTTAACAACAACAAAATTTGTATTAAAACACAATTAACAGCAGAACGCAATGGTTTCCGATTCATATTCGAAGGGGTATTTGTCGATTTGAGAGAAAATCTTTCGAACGAGGTTTAAATCTCTTTGTCACCTAAATTTTTTTTATTTCTATTTATGGCCCCTATCACAAAACAATACCCGCCGCAACAAATTCGGACTACGAATGTCATCCAAATTAGTGATTCAAAAGTATCCTTATATTTCGGATATCCGGATGAAACAGATCCGGATCCAGGATCCTTTGTCCGACCTATTCTGATAGTATGGAATATCCGTATAGTGTCGGATTTCCGGATGGTGCCGGATATCTCGGTATCCGGATCTCAAAATAATTTCAAGGAATCAAAAGAGTTTAAAGATCGGAATAATTCTAATATTCATATTCAATTGCTATGATCATTTGGAGGACCCGAATAGTTCAATATACGCATTTACTAAAGAAAACCCATGAGAAAGGTTTCCAAAAATGCTAAGTGCTTTATTTAATAAATTCACTACTAGGGCAGCTGATTCCGGATGAGTGTTACCCGTAAAAGGAACAAAATCACTGTAGTTTCTTCCACGGAATTAACTTAATGTGGTTGGGATAAAAACTTTGAAAGGATTTAAGGGCTACGTGTAGATCAGTGGATAGAGGCGGGATACTTGTTGGGGACTATCTAAGTAGCAAGTTTGTGTGTTTTTTTTTTTTAATGTTTAGGTCAGTGTGAATAACAAAGATTATTATTATTATTAAATTTATTAACAAGCAATTAAAATTACAAGCTAATTTAATTATATGACCCTAGCTGCGAGGACTATTGGCTCTATGATGTTTTAATTAATTAACAAATATATTCAAATGCCATAAGAAAATAATTTTTAAGCGTGGGTCAGAATTATCCGGATATCCGGATACCAAAACTTTCCGGATATCTGAATATCAGCTGTCTCAAGACATTCCTGTTCAGATATCCGGATAGTTTGAAGATCCTGATATGAACTGAAGCACTAATCCAAATGGAAAGGACTACAAGCATCTTCGAAATGAATGTTGTGCAACAGATATTTAGAATTTGTTAATCGTTTTATCAACAGGGACTAATTTCGTAGCAAAACATTCACTACGAGGGAGTCTATGATGCTTCCTCGGCCTTTTGATAGGGCCTATATATACGCTTTAAAGAAAAGTATAGAACGATAGCCTGCCGCCATTGTTTTTTTTACTAACTAAAATAATAAAAAATAAAAAAAAATGGGGTGGCGCAACAGAGCGAGGAACAACAGGGCCTAGCGCATTTCTCACAACCGTGTCTTGTGAGGGAATGTAAGGACCTACAATTTTCTGCCGATCGACTAATCGAGAAAGCGCTTTTCATGGCAATGAATTTACTAACGGAGGACTTGCCAATTCCTCGTGAAAGGCGATACCTGAGGAAAAAACATTTTTGCCTCTGTTGGGATTCGAACCACGAACCTCTGGGATAACAGACAGGCATGCAAACCATAATGCCACGAGTACCAGTAAGTACCTTTCAATATTAATTTACTCCTATTTTTGTCTATCAACTTACGCTAAAGCGTTGGTCAAATTTTAAGTGATCTTTTTCAAAAAATTCAACAGCGGTAGGTTAATTTTAAAGCCTACTGTAAATTTATTTTCTTTTTCAATTCACATTCCAACTGTCAAGTGTTATCAGTTGTGTGTGTTGTTCTAACCTTTGCGGTCTTGTGAATCTTGATGATCACTGAAAGAAAATAAAAATGAACGTTAACAAAATACTTCCCTTCGGTAAGGTCTTATTCCATTAAAAATTTCAAATCTACATAACATATTTTCGTTTCTGTCCCATAGATAGTAGTCTCCTCGAGGTCTCTATTAATCTACGGCAATTAGAACATATTTCGAAAGAGATTTCTAGTCGGGGACAAGTCAGTGGACTGAACGAAGTTATTTGGGCAATCAAAGCATTGACACTTACCGACCTAACAACTCTTGCCGGCGATGACACAAAATCGAATGTGGCACGTCTTTGCTTGCGAGCTGCTTTTCCCTTTCCTCTTCACATCTTGGATGGAATCGAAAAAGAGTTAAAAGACAACCTTCATACTGGAGCAGTTTGTGTCTATCCAGCTCGTGTTGCTGATGCTTACGAGACCTTTAGCCATCTTAAAAAAGAGGCAAAGATTCCTATCGCTGCTGTTGCTACAGGTTTTCCCACAGGTCAGTACTCTCTGGAAAGCCGTTTAAAGGAGATTCACTTTGCCATTGAATCTGGTGCAACTGAGATCGATATAGTGATAAATCGACCACTTGGTCTTTGTCAAGAATGGCATGGTGTTTACAAAGAGATATGTGAAATGCGAATTGCATGTGGGGAACAAGCTAGACTCAAAACAATCCTAGCTATTGGTGAACTTGGGACTATGGAAAATGTATAGGAAACTTGTATATTCAAAGTCAGGAAATAATTTTTTTTTTTATTAGGTTTACAAGGCATCAATGGTAGCAATGATGGCTGGAGCAGATTTCATAAAAACTTCGACAGGAAAAGAAAGTGTCAATGCCACGATTCCTGTTGGATTAGTTATGATCAATGCAATTCAAGAATTTCAAAGAAAAACTGGACAAATCGTGGGTTTGAAACCAGCTGGTGGTGTTCGAACAGTTCGAGAAGCAATAACTTGGATGACATTGGTGAAGGAAACACTTGGCATGCAGTGGTTGCGACCGGAGCTATTCCGTTTTGGAGCATCAGGTCTGCTTGATGATATTGAAAAAGTTGTGCGCAAAGGGTTGACTGGAGTTGTTTCCTCTGATGTAACAGTTGCTGCTTACTGAGTATAAACATATCTTAATTTTTTACTTTTTATCAAATAAATTCATATTTTTTTATCTACCGTCTTAGAATTTCGATTTACAAATTTCTTTTCACAAGAACCATTCAATTCGTTAGACTGATGGCTCTTGTAGTACTCAAACCCTCCGTGTTTCAGCTGTATACAGAAAGTATCTGTACATTTATTGAAATAAATAAATATATATAAACGATATTTTTTTAAAAACACAAACACAAAAAGTAAAAGAACTCGATTTCTCAAGAACGAGAAGGAAAAATGTAATTTTTTTGGCGATCGCCAAAGAAAGAAAGAAAAATGTAAAATGAATAGTTTTAAAACCTATGACGTATTCGTAGGATTATCTTCTTGACGGCAATACCAATTAAATGAGGTATATGTTTAACTAATCACAGACATTTCGATACAGCTTATGATTCCAATACTAAGTACACAGCAGGTGGGATTGATACGTTTAACGATGCTTCTCCCACTGTGCCCAGTAGTCCTGGGTTTGCATTTCAAATAACCGGGAAATGGTTCGATCGAATGCAAATATTTCCTCCTCTCCCGTGAAGACACTAGTCTGCGATTCACTCTGAAAAATAAAATAAAATAAAAAATAATTGGTGAAGAAAATCTTTGAGGAGATTCATGACTTACGGAACCATGTTCAATTTTCAAATCATCCATCAGAACCCGATGTTCATCGAGCACTTCGGCATTTGGGCTGTGGTTCAAGTTGAAGAGGTTATCGAGTGGTACATCGGCAGAGATAACAACACGAACTCTGTTGTCATACAAGGTATCGATTAGAGTAATAAAACGTCGTGTTTGTGACTTCAACAATAAATGGAGCTGAGGCACATCTCGTATCATGACGGTATGGAAAAATTGTGAAATTTGCAAGTAATCACTACCAGCTAAGGGCTGAAGAGAAATGTTATAGTTGCGTTGGACGGAAAAAAAATTTAAGTTGTCTTACCCTATCACAAAGTTCTTCGAATGTACTGTCTAAAACTTGTCCACATGTTTTGGCAAAAGTAAGATTTCGACCAAAGTGTGTGATGGTACGTGGCCGTATGATGTCGTTTTCTTGACTGCAAAGTATTTTGAATACTGTATCTACTTGTGCGTTGGCGTCGGACATAGATTTTCTGTTGGGAAGAGGTGTAGAATTAAGTAAAGGTGAGCTTGACTAGAGGATTTAGAACTGAACGGTTTTTAGGTCGGTAATAAAAAATTGAAAGACTGAAAGACTGTTTTTCATTTGTGACTCTTAAAAGCGAGATTTTTTTGAAACTCAGTAAGCCAATGTCAACTTTCTAACTTCCAACTCGAATCCAACGCTTTTAAATTATGTAAAATATCTTTTCAGTACCTAAACTCAGTTCTCATTTTACAAAAATTACAAGCAACCTACACAAAATAATGTCCATCACTTTTTTGGCTCAATCTCCTATAATCTGTGCCGCTGTCCAACTGTATCACATCACATTTCTCTTTCAACAAACCAATAAAAGGCACAAAATTGCTACGCTGAAGTCCGTTCTTATACAAGTCATCTGGCTTGCGATTGCTCGTAGCCACAACAATAATTCCGTCTTCAAAGAGATGAGTAAACAATCGTTTCAAAATCATTGCATCAGCAATATCAGTAACTTGAAATTCGTCAAAACAAATCAACCAAGATTCCGCAGCTATCATATCGGCCACAGGTCGTGTAGGGTCGAACGCTGTTGGTTTCTTTGTGTTGAACGCTCGTTCGATTTGCATGTTTTCTTTGACCTCGTGGATTCTTGAATGAACGTTAGTCATGAATGAATTGAAGTGGACACGTTTCTTTTTTTCTACCTAAAAGAAAAAGAACTTCATCACTATATAATGTATGAACGTGTAAGTAAATTTTAAATAACAAACCATGCTACAACAGTCGAAGAACATATCCATCAAAGTTGTCTTGCCACCGCCAACGCTTCCGTAAATATACAAGCCATTGGGTATATTTTTAGCAATGTCCTTGGACTTGCTAGTTGAAAAGAAATCGCGAAATCTACTGCTTCTCGTACGCACATTTGGCTTGTATGTCTGCACTTGATTGTAGAGTTTTTCGAGTGCTTCGGCAGCCTGTGTTTGATGTTCATCCGGAAGAAGTTCTCCTTTTTCGATTCGGGATTTAAGAGATGATAGTGGTGTCAGAGCTGAGTTCTGACGGAGGCACAGGATGGGAATTCTATCAAATATTAGAATAGAACGAGCACCAAGTTTAACACTGAACATTGCTTTGAATTATGAGTAGAAAACACGGTCAGGGAATCTGGTATTTAATTTTAGATATGTCGAATTATGATTAATATTGCTTATGAAATTAAAACGAAATTGTCAACTTATCTCTGAAGACATGTTACATAAAACGTAAACGATTATAGTGGCCGTGAAATTTTTCTCGCGAATGTATTTACTTTGGGAGTGAAGTGTCATGTGTCAACGAGCTGGTTATGTCATTCGTATGTGGATGGTAAATAACAGCTGTGTAAATAATGTGGAAGGTATCTGGTTGTTTATAATGCCAGCCAATAGAGAGCAGAAGTATCGGTTGTGAGAATCAGTTGATTTTGAATTTATAAACAAACAAAAATAAAAAGTAAGCTAACCTTTGATTACAAGAAAAGTGAAAACCAGCGATCGATTTATACAGGCTATCGAAGATACAAGGTTTCCATGGTTACGTTGTGCTTTCATTGAATTCTTCTCTTTGCTCGAATAAGCCATGGTCATGTTCATGTTCTGTTTATAACGGTGCAACGATGTTGCAACGGTGCAACGATCGGTTGTATGGTTTGCTTTAAGTATTTGGAGCACAGAAATATGAACCACTCGTATTTTCGGCAAAGCTTAGTTTTTGTTGGGGTCAAACCAACCACCGGGTGGTGTATTTCAAAAGACAATTACTAAGAAAATTGTTTATTTTTTTGTTCTTGAAAATTTTGATTCTTTTCGAATAAATAATTCATTTTTAACTATAGCATTCCTTCCGATTTTTAAAAATAAGTCACTTCCTTTAAAGAAAAACTAAACAACAGCTTAAACAGTTTTAGTAAAATTACAGTACGCTCTCGATTTACGCAACTCCTCAATATCCGCAACAGATAAGTTAGCTTCATTGTTTTAACTTCATTGTTCATGCGGTAAACAGAGCGGTGAGCTCCTGGGCGCTGGGCCTAGCTCATTTCTCACAACCATGCCCCGAGGAGGAGTGGGAGAGACCTACAATTTTCTGCTGGTTCCGAACCGCTAATAGTGATAGCACTTCTCGCGACAGATGAAATTTTTTTTTTAGTTTCTGTTGGGATTCGAATCACGAACAGCCAAACTTCAATTACTATCAATCAAAATTATAAATGTAAAAAGCTATTTTTTGTATATCTAAGAAATGTAAACACAGTTCAGGAGCCTAACTCAAATATCAAACTTGAGCGTATTGCCAAAAAAAATTACTATGCATGCTCAACTAATTGCAGCCCATTACGAGTGGCTAAATTTGATATTCAAATAAAATATGAGAAGATGCTCTTTAAAATCAATCTGCGTAGCACCTTTAAAGCATAAGGCACTCTTACAACGGAACTCACTATAAATATTGACCTACATACCTACATACTAGACTATCGTGACTCTTACCGCAAGATAATCTTGTCGTGGTCATCGTGTAAGTATCATGTACCACCACCGCAAACAATCACAGATGGAGTTGAATCTCGTATAACAAAAAGCTCTTCCATTCGCATACAAAATGAAGACTAGGGCAATGCAAAACTAAACCCACCAAACCGAGCCCAAATAGTGTTTAAAAGAGTTGAACAACCGCTAGGCTTCCTTTGGCTGTTGCTGCCGTCGCATCCGTCGCCACTTCGTCTTCTTTGGTTTGTACCGAAAACGATATATAAATAATTGAAACTGCGCTGCCAGTCGAGAAAGTGACTAGTGCTAAAGCTATGTACCAATTCTTCACTGAAAACGAACTTTTAGTTCAACATAAGGCTGATGTGAAGCGCCCTCTTTACATCCTATCGAAGTTTCAAGCCGGTAAGGCAATAGATTGCATAATGAATTGTCGAGTTAAAAGAAAACAGCAAGAGTGAGACAGATGGAGAAGGCGAGTTGGCAGTAGCGGGAATTTTCGTACCTCAGCTATGTCGTTGTATACCATGGAGGAAAAGCAAACCTGGTCGGTGGCTTTTTAGATTTGAAAAGGCAATAAATCGCTTACCTGATCGTAACTTTGGTTTAAATTCAAAAGTAATCGTATGTCATTTAGATGCAGTGGTTGGTGATGCTGCGGCCTTATGTTGTTTACGTCTGCACAGGCTGACCTACTTGGTTTTGACGAAAAGACTCTTCCGATGTAAAGTATTTTTATATTTGATAAGCAGAAGCATCGTGGTGTAGTGTATTCTGTCACCTTGTTGTGTTGGTTTTTTTGATGTTTCGTGTGATTGTGGCCTGAGGCGGCTTTAACCATCTCATTTTTAGAGGGTTGCTGAAGGAGTTACGGTATGGTGTGTCGTGTGTGGTTTTAAGTTTCGGCTTGGGTACCCTCAGGCTAAAGTGGTCGGAATAATAATTGATCTGGTGATGTTCAGCAGCATAGTATATGGATATTGTGCAACATATGTGCGTCGTCTATTGCTAAGTGAATGTAAGAATTTGGGAGTGGTTGGGTTGTATTTTCTTTTGTTATAACATAATGAGGCCTCATAAAAAAGGCTTGGAGTGTTGTAATGAAGGAAAAGAAGATTTACAATTGAGTAAATGATTAAAAGCAAATTCTCTTGTCAAAATATTTATGGATAAAAGCCTTTTTCATTAGCATTATCTTTCTTATGTTCAAAACTTATAATTTAAAATGTAGATAATGAATACTGGCTCTAAGAACCATTTTTGTAGAAACTATTTTTTCCAATGAATAAAGAAGCCATCCAAAAATGTGGTTTTGAAGCTATTGGTCGTCACGAAAAAATCCACCGTAAGGCTGCCAGTGGAATATGTACACGGAAAAAACTTTGATCATACACTGCAACTATATCGCTAAAGTTATGGAGATGAAAGATGACAGGATACCTAAGATCATTCTTAACAACATGATTCGTACGAGAGGATCAATGGTGATAGAGTGGGAGAGTCTGGCGACCGAATGTGGTACTATTTTGACGTTTGGGCAAAATGAACAATCGTCTTCATTGAGAACTAAGTTCAACACCATGCTCAAGAGTCTCGGAAGTTTCCTGTATGATAGAAATGTAGCTGAAGCCAAATCCTCGTTGTTCAGAAACATATACAGTCGTCTTGAATATAACCTGGGAAATAACACGTACCTGCTGAACAGCAATCAAATCAATAAAATAAACATAGTTTTCAAAACAAGAGGCGAATTATTGGATTTGAACTTCAAGCCGCACCGATCCGATCTTCCTATACTTTGCAGCCTTTGTAACATGAAAACGCGAGAAGATACATATCATTTCATTGCAATATGTCTTGTTTTGAAAGAGTTCCGGATTAGGTATTTTAAGAAGAACTGCCTAAATAATGAAGAGCTGATTAACGTATTAAACGGAGAGAAAGGATTGGATGTACTAAATAGTTATGTTGTTACCGCTCTACGTTATACATAGAAACTCCATTATTTAAGAAAATTTTTAAAATATTAATTATAATTTCAACTTATCATACATATGTATAAAGATCATTTTTGCTTTTATTCAGATATATTTATTTTCAAATTGTCAGTCTGGTAGACGGCCATAGGCCAAACCATTTTAGACTTAAGTATATATACACGGAAACTCGAATCCAAATAATTGGAACGATTAGTTCCATTTTAGCTGAAATTTCAATCAGCTGAGACGAGAAATGAAATTGCAACTGAAAAAGAAAAATAGAGAATTTTTCGGGTTTAAAGAAGAAATATAGTTTTACTATTTTTCAACAAGCTCAAAATTTTTTTTAAATTTCATGAGAAACATGAAATAAATAAAATTTAAATTTTGACTTTGAAATCAGTTATTTCAAAAACTATAAATTGAAAAAACTTCATTTGAAGTTTGCTCTAAAGTGCAAAGTTCTGGCTTTTATAAAAAGTATAAATTGTATCTGTAAATGTTTCCGTTCTTATAAAATATTTTTTTTAGATTCTATGTCAATTTTCATAAAATTGCCCCTACCACCTAAACGGGGGGAGATAGACACCCGTAGTAAAAAATGCTTACATTGAACCTCTCCACCAAAAACCGTTATTATTTCTTGTCGCCAAAGATATCGTACTCATGCCTTCCTTTTTTACTGTCTCTCGGTTTTCGATTTGCAAACTGCAATTTAAATTTTTTTAAATTTTAATGAGTGTGAAAAACATCCGGTTTCAACTTAAACACTCTCTGAATCCTTCGTGATGATCGCAACACTCATACCTCTATGTAGGCTGCCCCACAGATCCTAACTAGATTTTAAAGTAAATCCGTCAAAAGGTTAAGGCTGTAATGTGTAAATTTATATACGAGCACATTTTTCTTTTCTCTGTCATCGCAATGTAATTTTTTTTTATAGTTCTCTCATTTCTTTTCGGCGTAATTGCACGATAGTACCTATAAATCGCAAGTAAAAAGACTAGGCCAAGATTGTTAATAGCTGCGGGGATTACTATTAGCAGTACATAAGCATATCTGTGAATGTGTTTCATCTCAGCATCACAAAAACCTGATTCAAATCTTTCTGACTAAAATCTCGTTCCGAAACTCTATTAAGGCTTGAAAAAAGGCTCGTTCGTTCAAACCCTGGGGTCACCTTGACGTTGTCGACACAAAGCGATTTTTGAAAATTCTTAACTCGCCCTGAATGTCAAACTGAGTGTTTTTCGAGCCCTGGGGTTGACCTGAGGTTTCCCTCAACTCACCCTAGCATTTTGCTGCGGCGAGTTGAGGGCTGTCAAATGGTATGTATTTTGTGGTTTAGCGTTTTTTGAGGACTGGAAAGCCCAGGTTTTTTTGACAACTTTTAGGGTTGTCGAGGAAACCACTGGGTCAACCCTGGGATAAAGTCCAACAAACGAACATAATCGGACTTGATTCATAGCTTTTAGAGTAAAATATCTATTATTTTAATATTAATATTAATTTGATGCCAAAGAGCCAATCTCTGAGTCAGTATTTAGATTAAGTGCATCAAACTATCAGAGAAGCAACGGCTTAACTTTAAGTTTTGGTTCAAAACAAAATAAAAGTTCCATTTTTAATTCCTAGTTTGGAAATTTAGGTAATATTTAAAAACCATATAGTATGCCTAGAGAAGTAGCCCAGCCATTGTAGTAAGTTCACCTCGGAATTTGAGATACCTACCCAGCTGTTAATTTGTGTAAACTTCTATTTTGACACCACAAAGCTTTTGATAGAATATTGGTAAGTCCATCACGAAGCCGAAGGTTTAGTTTTTGGCTATTGTGCGTCGTATGGTAGGCGCTGAAAAAAAAGTTAATTTTCGTTTTTCGTAGAAATATGCTCGAACTATGCGCGCTCTGTCCTCTATCTCGAAAACGGTTCAGAGATAGAGGCAAAAGTTGTAGAGAATTTAATCTTCTACTATATTGTTACAGACACAAATAGCAAAAAATCCATAGGAAACGAGATATTTGGGAAAAAATGATTTTTTTGATCTTTGTCCTTTGGTTTTCAACAGACGCTGACATCCTACAGTATGAAGGTTTTGATACAACTTTTGTGGTATTATTCAGATTTGGACAACAATTCATGAATTCCAATAGTCAATGTCAAAAGTCATTTGGTCAGATTAGTCTCTTATTCGTTTGATTTGAAACCATCTTTCCGTTCTATACAAGTTGTATTAGATGGTTTTAAGTTTGATACTCATCATATAAATGGTGATGTGCCATTGGGCTTAGTTTTTTATCCGACACTCATCCTTATCTTCATAAATGCAGCTATTGTTTGAAAACTTGTCCATTTAATTGTTTTTTGGCTAATCTACTCTCACATTCTGTGCACTTGAATTATAAAATAATCTAGTCTAGGACTGTTATAAAGAGAGAAGGACCCAAAACTATCTATTGTTTCTTGCAATGCTTTAATGACTCCATTTTAGCTTCATCCACTCGAACCTCGATAATCTCACGTAACAGGTAGACATATGCTTACCATTAGTCCATAGGGTGTTTATTCCATTAGGACCCTTATACTTTGTATTGTATTGATTGTATCTGTTGTTGATTTACCCGAGACAAATCAACATTGGTTATCAGATAGTTATATTAAATTAAATTTGAAAACATCTTATCAAAATAAGTTGATGTTACTTTAAAAATCGTAACTAGCTTATTAAAAAAGAAAATCTTGAATTGACTAAATTTGTCCATTGTACAATGTACATATTTGAAAAGAAATAAAATTATCCATGTTTGTTAATCTTCTTAATTTCATGGAAGTTAAATAATAAGACACTCGTATGAAGGCACACAACTTCCATAGGAGAGCAAACATGTACTTATATAATTTCTATTAGAAATCAATGTCTGTCCAAGCTCATTTTATCATTTTTAATATTTCAAAAGATTGATCACATAACTAAGTAAAAGAATGACCAAGTTAAAGCAGAGAGGCTATCCTCAGCGAAAGTTAAAGTGTACCAACAAACAAAACCGCAACAGAGGGAACTGTCTATCTCTTTGGAAAACCTATCGTCTGAAATCCTCATATAAAAGGTGATCTAGTAAAAAATCAAATCGAAAAAATACCTTGACAATAAAAATTTACCGATCGACATCAGACAATCCCAATTCGACCTAACAGCCCACATCATGAAACTGAAGTCGCAATGGTAATTTATATTCATTTTATTCAGTTTAGGAAGGATCCAGATGAGGCATCACTTCTATTACCGCAAATACCAAAACGAATTGAAAAAACAATTTAACAAGTCCCAATGTGCGCGCGTGCAGACTGCATATGGTGCAGAGAGTATACGGCAGTATCTCAACAACCACTATTGTGTGTTGGTGTATGATCATAAGAAACCAGATGAAGAAACTTTGGTAGTTTGGAGTGGAAAACTTTTTGAACGAAATGCTTATTGAAAAATTAAAAAAAAGTTTGTTATTAAATTTAGGCCAGATAAACTCACTGAAAACCATAAACTAGAATGTTTCCAAAAGTATGGACTGACGGAGATTTTTTAACCAATGACATTCTGTGTACCGAGAAATGAGAAAAGGAATCGCGGCGCCAGACTCCTTGGCAAGCAGAGACCATTTCGGCTGCTTCTCGTAAAGTGCAATAACAATACTATATGTCTATTTGTAAAGCTGAAAGCAGCGCCATCTACCGTTCACCAGAAGTTGACCAGTATTTTTCTATGTGGAGCGAATAGAATGAACTGGAACTCTATTTATATGGTTCTGAAAGCTCGCAGAAGATTGTGAATACTGACTGGTGTAATACCCACAAAAAATAAAAGAAAGCAATAGATAACTTTTTAAGTTTGAACAACATAAGTCAAATTATTGGCCAACTTGCAAGACATACCCTATTGTCAACAGGGCATTCAAAAGCTACAAAAGCGCAAAAATTACGAAAAACGAAGAAGAAGAGACAAACATTATCGGTATGTTGATGTACAAGATTGAAGCCAAATAGTGCTGGAGGAACAAACAGACTACAGACTAGCATTAATCTCGCAACACCACATTTGTTTGTGCTTCACAAATCTGATGCTTCCATGTGGAGTGAAGAAGTTTCCATGAATTTTCCCACCTCAAAAATATTGCAGCACTTATAAAAAGGCTTTATGCAGGCATTACACCAGTCAGTCTGTTCACAAACCTGCTTTAACCAATAACTAAAAAAGAACCAGTGTCCTATTGTATCTCCTATAAAGTCAATTCACTAATTCGGTGTGCGGGATCTAGAAAAGAAAATTGTTTAAAAAGAAGATAAAACTGTTTTTGATTAGGCCTACAATGAATGTGCTCGTAAGTGAGGTTTTTTTTGGCTTTGATTAAATTTGTGATTTTTTGTTGTTGAAACAATTTTTCCTTATTTTGTTTCTCTCGTAGATCGTACTTAGTGCAATAGTTTTGCTGGCAGCCACATGCTGCAGTGCTCAACAGCATCCAAATACGATTCCTCGACAGGATGAAAAATACGATTACAAAGAACATCGGGATACTACGACTTGGATACCGATTTTGAAATACAACAAGGAACAAAGTGAAGATGGGTCTTATAAGACTCAATATGAGACTGGCAATAACATCCAACACGAAGAAACTGGATTTTTGAAAGACTTTTCTGAATTACATCCTAATGGTGTGCTTGTGCAACACGGGCAATACTCGTATGAATCACCGGATGGTAACATTGTCAGTGTTCAGTATACGGCTGATGAGAATGGTTTCCGAGCTACTGGAGATCATATTCCAACACCACCACCAGTGCCAGAAGAAATACAGAAAGGCTTAGACCAAATCTATGCTGGCATCAAGTTGCAGCAAGAGAGACTCGAAGAAAGGGCAAGAACTGATCCAGACTTTGCCAGGAAACTGGAGGAGCGTAAGGTGGCAAATCAAAATGGGCAATATGTGGGCTTACTCGAGGATTAAGGCGATTTGAAGAGGTTCTGATGTGTTTGAAGAGGAGTTGCGGATTGGGCTTTGGTAATAGAGCTGGTCATGATTTATAAGTTCAAGCTTGTTTCATTAATATCCCACTCAAAAGAAAAAATGTGATTGAGAAAAACCAGACGTGTGACGGGCGTTAAAATGTCTTGCTATAACCTTTTATAGCAAGACATTTTATACAACTCCTTGAGAACAACTATCACAAAGAGTGTAGTAAACAAGTTTTAAATTTTTTTAAAAATAATTAAGCTCAGCTTTATCACAAGCTCTAGTTTTTGAATATTTTAAACAACCCCCCAATCTTCCTTCAAAACTACAGAGCCACTTCATCCAATGTGTCCTTTAAATCCTTCAAAAATGGGTTATAGTTCGGCGATCTTCTTCTATCTGACTTATCCCTTTACTAAAATAATTTGGAATCTTATTTATGTTAAATGATAACAAAAAAGAAAAAAGAAAAATAATTAATAAACAAAGACTGTGATGATTTCCTATTAAGTTTGTCCCGAGTTTGTTATTTTCTGATCAACTATGAGATCGAAAGTGTCACAAAAAGTGTGAAATCCTCATCATTAATAGAAATGTTATATGTAAAATGGAATAATGAAATGAAAAACAATAATAAAAACAACGAAATTAATAAATATAAGTAATTTGTTTGTACTCTTTCTTATTTCTCGAGACTAACCAATTTGGTGTTACCTAACTTCTCTTACACAACAATTTGGTGGTCTGTGCATGTAAACTGCGCCGACCTGGAGCTGGAGGAGAGTTGAATGAATGATCATTGGATGGTTCAAAATTAACCGCATTTTATATTGCTTTCACTTTTGCTGTAGATGTACAACGGTGATTTTTGTTTCTTTATTTTTTTTTTGCATTTTGGTGTTGTGTCCTCTCATCCTCTTGCTGATGATTTTTCTTAAAATGCGAACCAATTGCCGGGAGATGAGATCCAAGCTTGTGATTTTTTCTCTTCTTAATAAATTGTTCATCTCGACAGAGGTTATAAATGAAACGAAAAAAAAAGATCGTGTGCTGTGAGGTAACACTTTGTGGAGCGCCCACAATTATGTAAGCGTGTATCAACCGATTTAATAAAGTAGTTTCGGCAGAATGTTTTTATTTTTGCGAAAACCAAAATGATGATTTGTGTGACGGCTGGACGGATAGCGTTTAATGAACTTTATATGATAAGTTATCTCATTGGTTGGATCTCTTGTTTGATATTGGTAAATAAATAACATCGCAGAGCTTATACAATTGTATTTCATAATATGTTCGTTGAGATGATGGCTTTTTCTCTGATGTCTTTTGAAATAAAATATGCGAAACCATGAACAATGATTTTTCACGAAATTTTGTTTCTCGTAGTGTTGATTTTTTGCATATTTGTAGAAAATAGCACGTAGTTTTGTTACCTGCATTATTTGAGGTGTTTGATCAGAAATCAAAGAATTTCGCCTTCTATGAAACAAAAGAGTTGACATGCAAACTTTGCGGTTGTTGATGTGAGCAAAGATTGTACATCAGTTGTCTTGTTAAGAATTAAAAAAAATTACTACAAGACTCCACGTTAAAAAAATTGATCGGTCCTTATAAATGCGGGGTTATACTAGAAAAGTCCACACTCTACCAAATTTTCACATTACGGCAGATCTGGAAAAAACCCGGGCTTATTCTATTGATATTAGTACTTGTGGAGACGAGCTGTACAAAGTTTTGACTAGTTTTGGCATCCCTGCAAATGGACTATGAATTCGGGGATCTCACGTTGTTCCTTGAAGGTCAGGACAAGAATGAGCTTACCGAGTCGATTGATGTAGTAAAAAGGCTTTCAACGAGGCAAAATACTGTCATGCGATTTCTTTAATATCATACTTGAAATAATTGTGCAAAAGTCGGAAGTTAACACCATAAGCACGATCTTTCAAAAGTCTGCACGGTTATTATTATACAGACGATATTGACGTAAGGAAAAGCAGTACGCGTTATAGTTACTGTTGTGAAAATTGAGAGAAAAGCATGGATTTTATGGTTAAAGAGGGCCAAATAAAGTATGAATATTGAATATGCTGTCATCAAGCAAGGCCGAAGACAGAACGTCAGTATAGACAAACATAGCTTCATCAGTGCGAAGATCGAACACACAACTTCCCTTT
The DNA here is from genome assembly GCA_914767635.1 of Melanostoma mellinum. Taxonomy (NCBI): domain Eukaryota; kingdom Metazoa; phylum Arthropoda; class Insecta; order Diptera; family Syrphidae; genus Melanostoma; species Melanostoma mellinum. Next base: position 225,207,677 of record OU612059.1, on the reverse strand, counting down.
TTAATCGGTGCTTCTGTGGGTCGAGAAAGCAAATGAGAAGTAAAAACCTATAAGACCTTGATCATCCCAGTCTTGTTTTACGGTGAAGAAGCATGGACCTTTTGCTAAGCGGATGAGGAATCCCGCAATGTTGGGTAAATCCTGTTATGTTGGGTAAGTTTGCTGTCGATTTTAGCAACTCACCGAATATAAAAGCATCATCCCCAAAGATAAATTCGTGGTTTGATTAAAGTTGCAAGGAGGTGATCAGGGATAGAGTAGAATGTTTTCGTGTATACAAAAATGACCCTTCAGTAAAAAACCGAAGCCAGAAATATTTGTAATGCTCTCACAAAAAAGATCAAATTTTTACATGACCAAAGAGTAAGGTAAAAAGTACTGTTGTGTCCAAAAGGAAGTAAAATTTTTTGGTCAACTATTTAATCGTCAACTAATGAAATATCTTGAAAAACGAAAGCTTTTTAATGACAGTACGGCTTTCGTAGCTAAAACTCCACTAGTGATTTGATGGCATATCTCACCGACACGCAGAAAATATCTTATCTCATTTTCCATATCCCAAGCATCGACTGTGATTTTACTACAATGCTTTTTCCCTCTCTGTCCTCTTTACTGGTTTCGTTGGTTCCTTTTAGATGTTGATAAGATACCTTCCTTTACGAAGCCTGGTGGTTCTCTTTCTTCTTTTTATCGAAGAGTTTCTCTATATAGCTTTTTTTCGGTTTCCCAGTGTTGTAGGCATCATCTCAGCTCTCCAATTTAACTGTTTCACACTATTGATTCGTTGACCATACTGAATACTTCGGCAATCCGTGGGTCTTCGTTTGTTCCATGTCTGAGGGTAATCAAAGATTTCGTAGCATTTGTTTGTACCAGTTCCTGGAAACAGCTTGTTTTTTTTTTTTTTTCAACAGTATGTCAAAGGTGGCGTCTTATTTAAATATTTGGTAAAAATGTTTTTCCACGGGTATCGCCTTTCGCGAGGAATTGCCAAGTCCTCCGTTAGTTAATCCATTGCCATGAAAAGCGCTTTCTCTATTAGCAGCTCAGAACTGGCAGAAAATTGTAGGTCCCATCCAATTCCTCACAAGGCATGGCTAGGCCTTGCGCTACCCTGTTTATTTTTATTTATTTATTAATGTTTCTTCCAAGGTCAAAAAGCTTCTTCCTTAAATCAGATTATTGATTAAAATATATAAAACCAGAAAGATTCTTTTACAAAACCCACAGCAAAGCTCTTTCATTTCAGATCGCGGCTCTTTCATTTCAGATCGTTTTCAGCGGTTAAATATTTAAATTTTAAGTGAATACATTTCATACTCGCAACATGTTCACTTTAAGTTCTTTTATCACCGTTGACATTTTAAAAATGCTGCAACTTTCAAGTACCTAGTTTAAAGAAGTCAATAAATGTCACACCAATGGAACGATCTATACACCTACTACGGAAAGCATAACCTTCATATAGCCAAAGAAATATTTATAATAATTTATTACCGCTACTTAAGCTTCAGGGTACCTACGGCAATATTTAAAAAAAAAAAAAAAAATAACAGTAAACACAGCGCAATTAAAGAAGATGGTAACCGGATGGATTTACGCAATTATAAAGCAAAATAATTACAAAACTGTCATAAAACGCTTGCGCTCATCCTACAAAAAATGCAGCATCTTTGATTCTTCTTCTGGTGTAGGTGTGTGTGTTTGTGTTTGTTTGTATGCTATTGTGAGATTACACTGGCACGCATTTATTCAAACCAACCCATCGATGAACATTCGAATGACTATACACGGGAAGGGAACAAGAAGAAGTGATTCATCGAAACTACAAAAAATTATGCAACAAATGTGAGAGTGATTTATTTGACATTTTCCCCCGCTACGATTGTACTTCTATGTGTGGTTTCGCACAATGTTTCAATTAGTAATGCAAGTGACAACTTGGTTCTTTCTTCGTTTGCGGGACATAAATTCTAAAATCTCAAGGCTGTGTGTGATTGCGGAGATGAATTTTTGTCTCGGTCGTCGTCATCGTCTCCGCGTCGCGTCGATTCGTTGTGTCATTTGGGTGGCAAGTATCATTTTTCACATAGAAATTCTGATTTTTATCTCTAGTTAAAAAGGTGTATCGTGTATGGATGGATAGATGGATGAATACGTGATTGAGTTAGTTTTGTGGCATTCTGCCTAAACAAAAACAAGGAGTGTGCTTAAAGAATTTCAATTTTGGAACATTTCATTTTGATGTTATTGCGCAACTATAGAATTTTTTTTTTTGATGGTCAGCTTGGAGGAAATAGTTCACAAATAGTGCGCAGTTGAAAAGATTCAAAAATCGTTAATGTTAAGTAGATGGTTTAAAATCTAAATAATTCCAGGAAAAGATTAAAAAAGAAAAATTAAATCACTACTTAAACAATGCATTTTTACTAAAAACAAATAACAAAATGGCATACCTCAAGAATTTTATTAAGTACTAACCGCAATTTTCATTGAAACTCTAACAAAAGCGTTAAAACAAGCGTATGATTTAGCATATCTATACCACACTACTTTAAAGAAGTCATCATTTGCCCAATTATCAAAAAAAGTGACAAGGAAGTGGCCGCAAACTATAGAATAGAATATAACAAGACTTCTGTCCAAACGGCTCTATTATTGGGTTCATAATAACGACTTACTGAGCGAATCACAAGCTGTTTTTCGAAAAAATCGACCAAATTTATTCGCTTACTACTACATTTGGACTACATTTTAAGAACTATTGCAATGGATGATAGGAGACTATCGAAGAAAATCACAATGCTTGTGATTCAAAAACAAATATCATGGTTCGAATTTTGGAGGGTGCTAGCCGAGTATTGTGGACATACACTTCTACTCCGGAACGACAGAATTGACACGTGTAAAAGCATAGCCTAGTAACGTTAGTCGATGAAAGAAAGAGAGAGGACTACATTCTAAAAGCAAGAAGTTCATTACACAGGGTTATACGCAAAGCTCAATTATAACCTGCTAACAGACAATTATTTCAGGGCGGAGTATCCTACCGATCTTATGTCACTGGTTTTGAAAGCACGAGGGGAGATACTTCCCCTGAACTATATCCCCCACAGGATTGATTTGAAAGAAAAATGTGGGCTCTGTAATCTAAATGAACGTGAAAATGTATTCCATTTCTTGGGAAAGTGTCCTGTTTTAGTGGAAACAAGAAGGAGTACACTTGGCAACACTCCTTGAAGAGGAAATCATAGGAGTTCCAAATGGAGCCATGGACTGGGAAGCCCTCTACAATTGCATCAAGCTAGCACTTAACTACAGGTAACGAATCTTAGATGAACTTTTTTAAAGTTTAAATTATATACTCGTATTAAACAATTTAACAAAACAGAAAAATACATATCAGCTAAAATAAAAAAAATTGGAGAAAAATCATTAAAATCAACAAGACCGTTGCTTATTTGCATTTTTTATAAATAAAGAGGAGGCTTACGCTAATCTGGAGCACTCAGACCTAATTTCCAGTCCATTGTACTACCAGGGTAGCAGCCTTCCCTTTTTGTGTGGTGCAGTAGATGGAAATGAGGTTTTAGTAATTTCATATATTATATCCTTAAGGGTGTCATCCAGATGAAACTGGGAGGCAGAAAGACAAGTAGGTGCCCAGAGCGGTATTCGAATCCACGCATCTGGCCTATCTACTGAACACTCTACCACTGCACCACGTCCGCCCCATTGCTTATTTACTTACTTAGGTGGGCATTACAGTTCGGGGTTAATCTGAGCCTCAACCAACATCTCACGCCAACAATTTCGATTTCGGGCAACCTTTTTAAAGTTTTGCACTCCAAGTCGGTTGAGGTCTTCCTCCACTTGATTGCGCCATCTAAGACGAGGTTTTCCTCTTCCGCGATTTCCCTGTAATGTGCTTCCGAAAACGCGTCAAACTGAAGCTTGTGGGTCCATCTACTCTACATGGCCCAACCATTGAAGCCTCGCGATGCGTATTCTTCTGGCTATGCCCATGTCGCGGTACAGCTCATATAGCTCGTTGTTGTATCTTCTTCTCCACACATTGTCTTCGCATACCGTACCAAAGATCATTTGGAGAATTTTTCTTTCAAAACGACCAAGGGTTTCCTCATCCGCTTTCGATAAGGTCCATGCTTCCGCGTCGTAAAGTAGGACTGGGATGATTAAGGTCTTATACAAGGTTGCCTTGGTTTTTCTGGAGAGAGTTTTGTTTCTCAATTGCCTTCTTAACCCAAGGAAGCAACGGTTGGCAAGAGTTATTCTCCGTTTGATCTCCGCACTGATGATGTTATCCGTGTCTACAGCGGATCCTAGGTAGACGAAGTCCTGTACTACCTCGAAGTTATTTCTGTCTATTGTGACGTCGATGTCCTATGTCCTTGTTTGATGACAGCATACACTTCGTTTTGCCCTCATTAACCATCAAAACCATTTTTGCCGCTTCTGTTACAATACTCGTAAAGGCACCTATGACATCACACTTTTACTTCCCATTATGTCAATATCGTCTGCCTTATCGAGTAACTGTACAGACTGTTGAAAGATCGGTCCTCTGGTGCTAACGCTTGAGTTTACTAGTCTTTCCAAGTATGATTGTTAGGAAATCGTATGACAGTTTGTCGCCTTGCCCAGAGCCTTAGCTACTTTTCAAATTTATTCTTTAGAAATCTTACTATGAAATGAAATGCTTATACTCAAAATGTGTCCTTCATTCTACATGATTATGCTGAAAGATTTCCTTGCAGATCGCTTTTTATATCCACAGTATCTCCTTATTTTCAAATTTTACGGATATCCGCCTGAAATATACCAACAGTCAGCGTAGTCATGTACATTTTGTCATACTCAGAGGAGAGCATATTCGATAAATGTGTAGAAATTACTTAATGGGCAGTTGAAAAGGAACCAATTACATCACGTATTCATCATGTCTAAGATCCATGTCAGTCGTAGGCTTGGCACTCAAAGCAAAATGAGTTGAATGATTTCCGACTAAGTTATGCTTTCCACGTAGACATAGTAGATTAAATCGTAAATGCGGTCGTCGCACTTTTGCAGCTTAAACACATGTAAAATGCCTCAATAAAATTCACATTTGGGCGGCATATTTATTGATACAAGTTATGCCTGTCACTGTCATATAAATAAAAAGAGCTACGACGAAGGAAGGTACGAATTTTCTTGTTGGTACAGCAGCACTCCGTGACAAAATGTATGCTGGAATAAGTTTGCCATTCACTATGAGCTTAGAGTTTATTTGCAGGCGCAATATTTGATGTTTTACTTTGTGACTTAAGCATGCCCGGAAGTATGCAGTACTCAAGTTGTTTGAAACGTTGCGTTGGTGAAATTTTTTGTAAACGTTTTTTCTTTGCTGGTGTTTAGTTTAAAACTAATGATGCTTAATTTCATCTTTCTATGCAATCAATAGAAAGATGAAATCAAGCTTAACTAAACTTATTTAAAAAAGGTGAGGTTAAATAAAATAAATAATAGGCTCAAAAGAGTGGAACTTAGCGCAGTTCTCACAACCATGACATGTGAGGGAATGGGAGAGGCCTACAATTTTCCTCCGATTTCGAACAGCAATCTCGATTGGTCTTTCCATGGCAATTAAGTTTCCAATCATCTTAGTACTTGTCAATTCCTCACGAAGGCGATACCCGTGGAAAATCATTTTTTGTTTTCTGTTGGCATTTGAACCACAAACCTCCAGTGAAACAGGCAGACAGTCTAACTATTATGCCACTGGTACAAGGATAAAAGTTGAGGTGTTACTCGTAAATGATCGAGAAATGGGGAGGTTGGGTAAGGTTTAAATGGCTGTCAGGAAAGCAACTGACACCATTTAGATCAATATTATGTCCATTGTAATACCATAAGAATTATGCGAGAGAGTACCTCACTTAACAAAACCATTTGGACATTGATAACGAAGCTAACGTGCAATCTGGTTATGGATAACAAATGTCCTGTGCGTTTAAGATCTAGTTCTGGCCATATCTGTTTTGTTGACACACACGTAGAAATATTGTTCCACCTATTATTCGTTCTATCCATTGCCTCGTGCGTTAGCATAAGTATATTCAACCTGCTGGGTTGATATCAACAGAACGGTTCCTTTTCTGGAGAGTTCATTGGCTTCGCAGTTACCTAGGACATCTCTGTGCCCCCGCACCCAAATAAGGCGATGAACTGTTCAGCCATCTCCCCAAGAGGTAGGCGACAGTTGAGGGCCATTACTGAGTTCATAGAAACAGTGCCGAGTGATTTGAGGGCTGCTTGACTGTCTGAGAATATCCGGATATTCGCTAAGGATATCACGTTTTCTTTTAGTCACGACAGGACCTCTTTGATCGCCAGAATTTCAGCTTGGATCACTCTACAGTGGATTGGAAGGCGGAATGAGAGACTGACATTGAGTCTGTCTGAGTACACCCCGCAGCCGACCCTTTCTTCGATTTTTGAACCATCTGTATAGAAATGAATTGAATCATCTTTCAAGAATTCTTTATCTTCTCAGATAGTTCTCGATGGGATTGCGACTTGGAACTTGTTTTCAAAAATTAATTGGGGGGTGGCGTAAGACAGAGTGGCAGATTAACAGAGTAATGGAGAAACAAATGGATGATTGATTTCTGGCTGATATTGTTAGGAGTGTTCAATGACCTATTCTAGAACAATTTCCGACAGAAAAGATCAGGCTTTTGGTGTTCAATGAGAAATTTTTTGTTCTTTTCTGATCTTTTCTGATCTTTTTTGTGTACAATGAGCTGTTCTAGAACAGTTTAGCACAGCATTTTCTGCACCTCCTCTTGAGCAAGTGGAAGTTTGGTGAAAACTGTCAAAAGCGGTTGTTGCTCGTAGTTTTTTAAGCGCATTGTAATTTTGATTTGTTGTGAAAAGTTCAAAATTTTTTTTAAAAATCAGGAAAATAACACCTAACCTTGTGCTGAAAATAAAATTACTTATTCGTGACGAAAATACGTTAAATTAAATTGATATCAAAAAAAGAAAAATTGGTGGCTGTTTTTTTTCGTTTTTGTTTTGCTTATTTATTTTGACAAGTTTGCTTGTTCTAAGTTGCCTGACGTTTTTCACTGCTTCTGTGCTGTGCTGTGCTGTGCTGCTCTGATCTAAAAAAAAGCTATTGAACACATCTTGTGAGATGTTGGGGAGAGTAACTTGTAGGTGTTCTGGTTGAAAACATTACAAATTACTTTTAGCCGATGAAAGTAGGTCTGTTCGATGTGCGCACTGGGGCGCCCTAGTGCGCACTGAAATCGCACTGATGCGTTCGATGTGACATTTTTTCTGCCCCAGTGCATTTGCACTGTGTTCGATGTTCGTCCGGTGCAAGCACTCAGTGCGCACTGCCATGCCCCAGGTTTTTTCTGGGGTTGAGGTTTTCAGTGCTGTCAATTGGAAATCAGCTGTTTACGCCAAAAAGATTAATTGCAAAGCAAAGTATATTTTGTTGGCAACTGGGTTATAACTCAATATTTGGGTTTCATTTTGATATTTCATATCATTTCATACATCTAAGAAAGAAATAAAACCATATTTATTGCCAAATGGAGGAAACTAATTTATGAAAGTCGAGTGCTACGTGAGTTTTAGCTCTTATGTGTTCGATGTGAAATCAAATCCGGAGCAGGTATTCAGTGCATTGACAGATAATTTCAGTGCGTTGACATTCCCCAGTGCGCACTGGAGCACTGCACATCGAACAGACCTAGTATGTAATCAAACCTGATGTATTCTAAAAACATAAAACTGAGCTCTGTCTTCCTGCGAACTCCTTAGGTCTATTGGAAATAAAAAAGAAGTTTTTGTGAAATGCGATGAAAAAAATATCCGTTTGCGTACGCGTTTTTGGCACAACAGATCTTAACTAAAGGGCTGCGCAAGATCAACCATCACAACCCATCACAAAAAAAAAATTGTAAGTACGTCTTGAGAAGTTAAAAGGAGTGAAGGAAAGCCCTCAATCAAGTTCGTAAATAAATTAACGACCCTACAGTAAATTAAAGATTATTTGAATAACATCTGTTGCTCAAGATACAAACACACCTGTATTGGCATCCAAATGAATTTCATTACAGGAGATTTCGCCAATTTCAAATTAGTCATATAGTCAAAAAGAACTGAAGATCCACAATAACAATCTTACCTTCGTTAATTTAAAAATTAAGAAGGTTAAAAGTCAAAATAAACATAAAAGGGTTCAAGATCGCATACGCTTACACCTGTAAGATATCTCAACAGGAATGTGGTCCCGTAAGGTTATCATGAGAGATGACATTTATAACGACATCATTAAAAAAACAAAACTCATTACAGATCTGGATAACCAACTTCAAGGGCTAAATGCCGAAATTGATGACAATAAACTATACCTATGCCTTGAAAAATTAAAATTGAATTCCATGAATTGTGCCCATCCTCCAACAAGATCACATCGTACCTCATAAAGATCCACCAAGTCAGACAGAGTGACGTGGACGTGTCTCATGTGTGTAAAGAAAATACTCAACTCATGCGACCGCATATGATTGTCACTATAGACGCCAACACGCATAAGTCTTGATATTGATCTTGTCTTACAACTTTATGAGCTGTACACACATTTTAGTGTCTGAGATCGACTGATTTTATTACTCACCACACTTCCATTTGAAACTAAACAAATATTGAATCAAATTCATGGCCAAAACTATGCAATTACAAAAACCACAAACGTGCGCACCTCACGCACATGTCGTTTTGAATGAATCTATGCAAAGGCATTCCTAGACACAAAACGTTTGAGTATCCGTAACATAGTCGTAAATATTGAAAGCGATGAGTTTGCGTGACTCCAAAGATTAGCGGCATTTGTCAGATGTGGAACAGAAAAGAAAAGGATAGAAAAAACTTTCGGCTTAAAATTTCGACTTAATCTTCTTTATTTTTAATTTGTTTCATATCTGTACAACTTAATTTCATAACAATAAACATTTTTTTTTATTTCGCTGATAATGACTAAGTGGTTAAAAGTTTTGGCATGATTAACTGAGTATGTGTGGAAAAGTGTGGGTCAAAGTCTCTTTTTTACTGAGGCTGGCTTGATGGCTCTGCTTCGGGGGCGACTGGCAGATGATCTCCCTGAGGCTGGAATCCATTCTCATCGGCAATGTACTTGAGTGTGATGACGTTGCCCTCTGGGTCTAAATATGAGTATGAGCCAGTTTGTACTAAAACAAATTCTTCGTGTTCTTCCAGAGCCTTGCCGTCCTCGTCAATTGACTTGGGCACAATGATGGACTTCATGTATCCAGCGTTTTCCACTTTGATACCATTTGACGTTTCGTAGCTAAATTAAAAGTTTGGTTTAAATGTGAATAACTAGAATAAAATCACAACTAGCTCCACCTGTTATTGTAACTTCCATCAGGATTGCTAACATCAACTTGTTTGATAATTGTAGCTGGAGTTGTCGAAGAGTCCTGAAGTTGTTGTGGTCGAGCAAACACCAACGCAACAAGGGCGAACAATCCAAAAAGACGAATACAGGAGCTGAACATATTGCTGATAGTATAAGTGGTGTATAGGCACGGTTAAGAAGTAATCCTGTCTTATTGCGAGGGTAAGTCGTAACTGATGTCAGTCTGTCAGTTGAACTGACTATTTATAGGAGGGATCGCATTAATTTTTATTTTCTTTCTTCAAAATGACAACTACCACCACTTTCATGGGGCATGTGTCAGTCGCATAGCGGTGTTCTTATTAGCCACGGAGATTCACGAAAGATGATCATATTTGTTTGCTTGTTTTGCATACTACCACAAAATGCGAGTACGTGCGCACGAATAGTAATGTTAAAAAAATCACACATTTAACGATTGAAGTGTGCGCACTGTCGTCGGATTGGATGGAGGATTACAAAACAAAACTAATTGAATTGGGCCTCGGAGAAGGTGAAGAAAGGTTTAGGTTTGGCGCGAGATCGAACCGCAGAGGTGATCAGATATTTTGTTTGGATTCGTTAAAAATAATATTCATCAAATCATTAGTGTTTTACAAACCCGTTAGCTTACAATTAAGTTTGTTTTAATAAAAGTGAATTATTTGAAATTTGTTTAGTTTTTAAATGCCCGAGGCGAGGCTGTTCTCAATCTTTTGAAGTAATTTTTCAAATATGTATTTCTCAACAAATAATTCTGAATGTCACTCGGAGCTCTTGCACCTGCAATGGTTTCTTGATTAAATTTACGTTTCCTCTTAGATCTAATCTATTGGGATCGGGAGGAGTCACGTACTTAGTTTACTTTAAATGAGATGCTTGTTAAGTTGTTTGCATTTTTCTTTATCTGTATAAGATCTCTGATTTTGAATTTCAACTTATTGAATTTAAAACTGCAAGACATTTTTAGTGGCAACGTGGATTCTTTGTTCTCTAATTAGTTCTTTTTAAGCTTAGAATTTGAATATCTAAATGTGGGAAGTAAATACAAGCAGATTAAGTATTTGAGGAGTCTGTCGAAGGCCGAACTTGAAGACTCCCATAAAATATTAAATAGAATCGCCAAACGATGAACAAAGTGGCTAACAAAAGTTGGCTTTTAGAGAAGTGTTTAAGGAAACCAAAAGTATTCGTTTGCTTTTGAGATGTTGTTCAATGTTCCAAATATAAAGGAGTTTATTTGCCACAATTATTTTTTTTATTCTTTTCTCACATTTTTTGGAGAGAAGCACGACTGTGAGGATGAGCTAAAAATAGTTTTGATAGTTTTTCTCCTGATGGCGACTCAATATCGGCTTTAAGTAAGCTAAAGGCTTTCAATAGAGATGAAACTAACCTAATGGGGTGCTTACATTCCAGAACGGACCACGGCCCAACAAACCTTTCAGATCAGCTTTGCACTGCCAAGCCCATTAATCATTAAGTGGCAAGTGTCCTAAGCTGTAATTTCCTTCTGTGGTCACAAAGATGCCTTTAATCTTCTGTCACCGAGAAAAAGAAATCTGAACGTGGTTCTTCGGGTGTCATACGTCTCCCTGGGAAAATCAAAGAATAATTCATAACTAAAGTTTGTGACGTGCTTTTTGCTTTCCAGCCGAGGTTTTTCTCGTCGGATTAGCCGAGTCTTTCTGAAGAATAACACGAAACTTCAGGATAAGGTCTTCACCTTAAATGTACCAACTCTTTATTACAAACACAACTAATTATTCTTAACACGGTATATATTATAAACTTAAAACTAGCTACGGTGCCGTACGGATGGTCCTCGGTCGTAAGGGCTTACATTTAGATGTCTATTTGTACTGCCTTGACCTGAAAATAGAGAAAATCAGGTACTTATATTTACGGCCCCTTGATGGCACGGAAAAACAGCAGGCAATAGCTCTGCTGGATCGGCAGGTTTATTTACGGCCCCTGGTGGAACGGAAAAACAGCAGGCAATAGCTCTGGTGGATCTGCAGGCTTATGTACGGCCCCTGGTGACACGGAGGACGTTAAATAGCTACGAACTGAGGGTTTCCTTACGGAAATTCTAAAGTACGCAATAGCAGGGATGAAAAATCGTCTTTAAGAATTGTATCGAAAGCAAACGAAAAAGTGTATCGAATTGTACTTTTTTCATTTTTTCAAATTTTATTGAACAATAATTCAAAAACTTAGTTTCTTTCACAAAGGAAAACAGCAACATAGTATGGATTTTAAGATATATAATAAATAAAAAAAACTTAACTTTCTTAAGTATAAATAAGAAGCTTATCGATTTCAATTCAAGATTGTAATCAAAAGTGAGACAGTACGACAGTACGAGTAAATAAACCTACTAAATATTACTTTTTTTTCATTCCAATAGGTGTTCTTGTTTAAGAGGAATATTTTACACATTTGTTGATAGTATTTTACTGTCTATGTTAATACTGTGGCAAGAATGATCTTTTATTAATTTTTTTGTTTCAATAAGAGCTTAACATGTAAAAGTTTATAAAATTTTTCTATATTTTTATAATATTTTGAAATGAAAATATTCTCTCAACATTTGCTTGTCAATGTGCGGTTGAAAAAACACCTGGAGCAATTCAATAAATGTTTCTAAGTAAACATTTACTGCATTGGTTTTTTACCTGCGTTACTTCAGCCCAGAATTCAGAAATGTTATAGTTTTGGATTTTTTTAACTCCTCCCAATGAGCTAATGCTCTAAATTCATTATTTATTGCTTCTATGTTTTTCTTTTCATTTGGAAAATAATTTACAATAAATGAGACTATGGAAGGAAATTCACCGGAAACAACTTAATTTGGCTAAAGATATTTTAAGGAGTCAAGAAAATCATTATCAAAATCAATCCTTTTTTCTTAAATCTTCTAGGAATGATACATAAAATGCTTCTACTTTAGACTTAAAATCTGAGATATGTTCATAATTTCTTTCAATATACAGGATGTCTTGCATACGATGCGACAAGAGCCCAGGACAGATAGGTTGGGTCGAATGTCGAATCAAGCAAAAAGTCATATGGGAGGGGGTCTATAACCCTATGTTTAGGTGGGAGGGGCATTTTTATAAAAAAAAATTACTTCAAATGAAAAACAAATTAAGTTACCTACGACAACGTGCTACAATCGTTTTGAAAGCTGATGTTTCGTTCTTGAATAAATTTCTTAGTTCAAGTAGTTTGAGTGAATGGTTTCTAATAAATCGGATTTCAGAGTACAAATTTTGAAAAAAGTTTCAAAATGTGTAATATTTTGTCATTAAATTAAATTTTTAAAAAAATTTGCTGTGCTCTTTTAACATTTGATTCAAATACTAAAAAAAAAAATGCAAACAATTTTTACGTTTTTGAGACATTGAAAAAATAACAATTTTTAGGGTTATTATTCTTTTTATCTCGACCTTTCTTCCGTTTTTTAATTACTCCAAAACTAAGAAAGCGGTTTACATCCGGTTTGACATTGTTTGACTCATAATTGATCAGAGCATTAAATTTGTGAAAAAACCTTACCTTTGATAATGCAAAATTTTGTAAAATTTGATTTAATAAAAAAAAAAATTAATATTTTTTTTCATCTTTTTCAATTTGAGATTTATTTATTCAAAAATCATTCACTATAACAGCTTGAAATAAACTTTAAAGTTAAAACAAAAAAACATAAGCTTTCAAAACCATTTATATAGTACGTAGGTAGGTTCTGAATAATTTTCATGTTAAGTGAATATTTATAACATTGCGCCTCCTATCAAAACGGAAGGTGAAAGGTGATAGACCCCCTCCTCCTCCCCCGTCCTATACGATTTTTTTCTTGCCTCAACCTAACTTCGCATCTTATGTAAAACATACAGTGGAAGTGCGAAATTGTATCGAATTTATTACGAGTGTATTTGTGTACTGAAGCAAAGCGAAGTGTATCGAAAAAAGTACAATCGTATCGACTTTTGCAACCCTGCGCAATAGTCGGACGGTTTTCAGTCGGCTACAATAAATTGTAATTAAAATAATTTCTTACCTAGTCTTATGGCTGCTTACTACAAGTTGACGGCGGCGGGTTTACGTCTTTTTTCCACGAAATTCAGGTTGCCTATATAAATATTACGGAAGGAACCATGTGTGAGTTATACACGGCGAGTAGACACTCTACTGTCTCATGCATTAATATTGCTGTTGTGTGGGTGGTATGGCGATGATACGTTGTACATTCGACATTCAGTGCTGTCAACTCCGGTTGTACGATGGTATCAAATGTACTAGACAGCAGAAAGGTATCAAAAGTAAGAGGTAGCATGAACGCTTCGTTACAAGTTTCAAAGTGATAATGGGCGCAGATGAGCACAACGTTTTTAAATTTTGTTTCATTGGAATTGCTATCAAGAGGTAGCTTACATTGTTAAAAAGTCTGAAAACTCTCCCCTTACTTAAATTATATCCACAAAGTCACTGATTTTACTCCGTGCTCAACTCGTCGCAGTAGAAAACCAATAAAACTACCTCCTTCCTACAATTTTTTCTATATTTATTTTTCTGGAAGATTTTGGAACACAATCTGCTTCTCACGCCGATTTTTTAAAGAAACTATGCTAACTAGGTTACAACACCTCGTCCTTCATTTTGAACATAATTCCACTACTTTTAGTTTAAAAAAAATTGCAAGAATGCTACGCAATTTAACATAAAGAACTCAGCACGAATAACTCAACAAGGCATTTCGGGAAAATTCACCGATTTTTTAAGTACATAAATTCAAAACCTTGCCAATTAAGGAAATTGAAACTTTTATCTTTTTTATGGACAATGGTTTCTCTTTGAAAGTTAATTGAATAGGTGACTTATAAGTCCAATTACAAATGCCGAACGACACTCACAGTTACAGGCATTATCGAATATCTTGAGAATATTTCAAACCATGTCTTGATCCGGTATTGGTGAGGTACACACACCAGCCATTTCCGGAATATAAATTTTCTGTCAACCATGAAAGACAAGGTAGATGAGAAGTATGTAAATAGCCCAATCACTTAGAACCCCTTAATCCACAGTAATTGATTACGTAAATGTACACTTGTGTATATTTATTTTTTCGGAGACTTCGCCTTGAAAACAAGACTCACTTTCAGTGCAATCATTTGATTTGCATTAGACGTCAGTGTTGAGGATAAAATGTTCTTAATTGTTTGACCAAACAAACAAACACACACAACACATACACACAGCAACGGTTTTACTATAGATGGTTGAAGAAGTAAGTAGCAGATATTTCCCAGTGCTAGTGAGTTCATTAGCACATGGGCGCAACAAATTGCAGATTTAAAATGAAATGTTTGTTAACACCAAGCATTTGCTTCATTGCATTGACGATATAGTTGGCCAATCTTTGATAGGCTTCTTCTCTTTCAGACTTTGGCAAAATAGTTTAGCCACTCTATCATGCGATGATTGTGTTCGAGTCTAGAATTTAAATGGCCCCACGCTTCAAAGTATGAAAATTTTTGATTTAATAAACTTGTACGTGCTTTTTTGTTCTAAACAGTTTCTGAATTTTTGAACAAGCAATAAACTTTTGTTTTCTGTGCGTATGCGGTGAGGGCAGTAACCCTATGTCGATAGCTTATTTTTTTCCCATGGGCTAACCGTTTCGCATATTCAAATAGTCCAATCGTAAGCAACTGCCTCTATACTTGGCTTAGAAACCGATTAAATGATGGCGGTCAACGAGCAGATAATTTCTTTATGTAATCGATTTGTATTGCTGTCAAACTATTGGCCATTGACGACCTTGGTAGAGTGATGTTTGATGCATGTACCAATATTTGTCATACCCAATAGCCATGTTCAAACAATACACTGGAGGCGATCATGCAAAATCAACAAAGAGAGGCAATTTTGTGAAATTAAACAGAATTAATTTTAGAGTGTGGTTATGAGTTGGAGGCAGTGAATTTCTTGAGTCTTTTCGAATGTGTGTGAATGGGCAATGGCGGGCATTTCTGCTAATTGGTTCTTAATCTTCCGGTTCACATGTAAATTGAAAAGTAATGAATTTTGTGGAATCTCTGGCATAGCAGATGCTGTAAAAAGTGCTATATGTGCAAGTCAAAGACAAACATTGCTTTGCAAATGCAGAACTGTTCTTCAAAGCAAGACTTTTAATACGATAGCAATGTGTTAAAGGGTGCAAAAAGTACGTGTTTGTGCGGGTTTCTTTGGTAATATGGAACTTGTATAGTTAACTATACCTGGAGTTTGGAGGCCCAGTACTAATTGGTAAGTAGAGTTTTAAGAGGTTGTAGTCTTTATAGGATAAGCCAGCTCATCAGTTGGAAATTAATTAATGATAGTTGTCTCTTTCGTGTTGTTTTTTACCTAACAAGTCATTTAAGGCATTGTTATTTTTGACAGTCGCACTAGCAATTAGAAAAAGCGGAAAACTGGCTACAGGTGTTTTTCTATCTTTATTCCAAACAGAGAGCACTTAATTGAGACTGATCAAGTCGAACTTGTTCTGAACTGACGGTGTTCGGCTTGCTACGTTCAGTCTCTTGTTCAGCTGTCTGTGTTCTATTGAGCACACGCCCTTGTAGACTCGTAGAGTGCCGAATAGAACGTTTTTTTGTTTCTGTTTCCAAAACTGTGGCTGAAGTTCATAGTTCTCCCCGAACTTTCCTTTGAGTCCTTAATGGAGAAGGAGTAACACTTTTTCAGATATTTTTCTATTCTAAAGCCCAAAATTTTTACTGAGCCATTATACCAATAACCAAATTCAGAAGAAATATCTTAAATATTTAGTTCCGCTCTTTATTACTGTTCATACCAAGATTAACAAGTAATTAAACGGTCAAATTAACGCTAGTAAAAAAGTAATCGCTATAAATTTAAGTGCTCTTTGGTGCCCTGATGTGCTTAAGTGCATTTGTTGTGTTAGTACTCTGATTCATAGGAAATGTGGAGACACAGAATTTTGTTGTTTGTTTATTTTTAGATTTTGTTATAGTTGAATAACTTTTTCTTATTTCCGGATTTAAATCATTTGGTTCAGAAGCATATCCGCAGACAAATGAGTATTGGAACTGCTGTGACTTTTGATCCCTAGGAAATGACGATACTGGTAGATACTTGTCCTCAGATTGGTTTTGGTTTGACAATCAAATTTCTATTTTTATGAATTGGGCAACCACTGTGATTGAATTGTAATTGTTAGTCGTATTCAAACAACTATACCGTTAATAGTTGTACATTGTATATCTAAACTACAGTAATTTTACTGAATTATCTCCTTCTTTGTTCGTTAGGAGGCGCAAGCATCGCTTGGGGAAACACATGTTATAAAGAATGAGCTGATGTGGAATGTTTATTTTTTGCATGCGTAAGAAAGAAAGAAATATATGTTTTAAATTATTTCCCTCTTTCCCTTCAAATACAGTCTTGTGGAATGTATTCCAGCTTTTGTGGCTTATGTTCAATTCCCACTTTGTCACCGGAACGGTTCAAAGCAATAGTACTATAGAATATGTATACAAGGGTTTATGTCTAATAAGCTGACCCCCTGAACGAATTAAATAAATTAAGTAAAACAGCTTCCAAGTTTTCATTCTAGCGTAAAAGTGGGGACGAAATATAGTCTATGTTTCTCAGGGTTAATGAAACACTGTAAAGTTGAAAGAATCTTAGGAATCGGTCCAGTAACTTCCAGTGCCCTTGTTCTGCAACTATCGCATCGACAATATCGATCGACAAACAGTGAGAACCAGAACGAAATCCTACTAAATTTATAGAAGTTTTTCCATTTTCCATCGTTTATCGAAAGCTTTTATCAAGGTGATAGTTACAGAACAGCGAAACAGGTTCCCGGTTATGTTCCCGTTTTTGTTCCCAAGAAAATATGGAAAAGAAGTGTAGGTTATGTCATTTTTCAGGTTCTAAACCATTCTAAATTTCATTCAAATTCACTGATTAGTATTCGAGCCCTTTCAATACAAACACAAATTTATATTTTTCACCTCCCGTTCTCGTTAGTCTTTATTGCTCAGAGGCAATGAAGCATTCTGGTACCCGTGGTGTGATGGATAGCATGTCCGCCTGTTGATCCAGAGGTTCGAGTTCGAATCCAAACAGAGGCAAAAATGTTTTTTCCATATGGGTACCACCTTTGGCGAGGAATTGGCAAATCCTCCGTTAGTATTCATTGCCATTAAAAGCCCTTTCTCGATTAGCCGTTCGGAACCGGCAGAAAATTGTAGGTCCTCTCCATTCCCTCACAAGGCATGGTTGTGAGAAATGCGCTAGGCCCAGAGCTCCTCGCTCTGTTGCGCCACCCTACTTAATAATGAAGCATTCGTTGAAAGAATTGTTTTAAATCGGTTCAACATTTTCCAAGTTCTCTATTATGTTACAGTTCGCGTCCCCTTCCCGTGGAATTATGATGATGAAATATAGTCTATGTTATTTGGGGATAACATGGTATTGTAACAATGCAACAATTTGGGAATTGGTCTTATGATTTTGTAATCCCCGTCCAGTGCCCCTGTTCTAAAACTATCGCCTCGATAAAAGCCGACAATAAAGGGTGGAAAATGGAACGAAATTCTATAAATTTGGTTGGATTTCGTTTCGGTTTTCGCTGTTTCTCGAGCGATGTTATCGATGCAATATTTACATAAGAGGGCCACAGGTAACTGTGGAAATATGGGGATGAAATATGGTCTTTGTTACCCAAGGGCAACGAATAACTCTAACGGCGAAGGAATTTTTGGCATAAGTCCAGTATTTTCCAAGTTTCCGGTTGTGTTCTCGTTCCCGTGGGAATATTGGAATGAATAGCATTCTGCGGGGAAATAATTTTGAAAATATTCTAAGTTTCCATATACGTTCCCGTGTATATTCACGTTCCCGTTCCCGTGAAAATACTGCTTTGAAGTATACATTCTCTTGGATCACTCTATCTATTAAGAAACGAATTTTAAAAATTTTTCTATTTCAGTGAAAAATGGCCACACAGAAAACGAAAAAACAAAGTTCTTGAAGCTTAAAAGCTCTAGTTTTCAGATCTCTTGGTTCAAAATTTTTCGGAGTAATGCAATCTTTGGATAAAACAAGAAGAAAATTTTTTCTAAATTCTTTACATTTTTTTCGCTTTTTCGAGCTAGACTCATGCATAGGTCTCATAGCCTGGCTTCAATTTGCTTTTTTCGATACCCGGATACGACCATTGATCTTTGATATATGGAACTTTGAGTGTAAAAAAATTTTGTTCACTCAATTATCGATATCTTTGGAACTGCTGGTTGCCTATGAATTAGAACAGAAGTTTCTTTTTTTGCAGAAAATTTCGTACAAAAATTGCCATGGGTTATTTAAAAAAAAAATTGTTTTTCCATCAGTAACGTTAGTAAGGATTGTCATTTTCCCTTTTTTTGGTTAATTTACTATATCTTCTTGAGGGAAACTTGGGAGGTATGGAATCGTAATGTTGCAGACAATGGTTCATCTGTTGTCATTGCGTCTCTAATATTTGTGTGTTTTTTTGTGAATTGGAATAAAAGAAAAGCGAATGAACATTCTTTGTAAGATGGGTGTTTCACGTTGAATTGAATGGCAGGGATGTGGCTATCTCGCTACAATTTAAGAAGTAACGTTATTAAATTGCTTAACAAAAAAAAAAAACAAATTTTTCAATGAACTGAGACTATTTTGTAAGATCTGTAAGAAGAACGAATAGAAGCAGACTCGTAAGAGTTAATTATGATGGCCTTTGAGATGTGATAAAATCGTGATCCATCAAGTATAAGTTCGAAGTTTGAATTTCGCAGAAAATCCGTAATGCTTTTCGTCGGTATTATGTATAACGAGAACCTTACAAGTCTTACGAGTGTAATAGTGAGTAATTACGCCATCACCAAAATTTTTATCTCATAGCTGATTGAAGCAGGCAGTAAATTATTTCATTCGTTACAGATACTGATACTAGATAATGTCCATTCTTAAAAAAAAAACATACTATCCGCACTTCTAGGACAACAAGAAGTTGGATCTAGTCCAGGAAACTGGCGAGTATATCCACAGAAATGCTAGATCATTAATTTGACTGGTAATTGGATTCTACCTCACTCATTAACTTGCACTGACTTAACCGAACTCCGAACATGTCTGCTTTTTTCAATTAAGAGAACAATGGGAATACTGCAAATAGTAGCTCTTGAACTTTGATGATCTGAAATAGTCTCCTGAAGCTTCAAACAAATGAAAACTCTTAGATTTTAAAAGATTAAGCAACTTTTATTCGTTTTTATTAACATCAACTTAGTTCAAACATAATAAAAAAGTAACATTTCCCAATTTGTATCAGCAAAAAGTATCAGAAGAACCCTTTTTAGGTTGATTTTCCCTTACTTGCCTTTTCCACATAGGGAACATGCTGGGCAATATATTCTAAACCGCGTTGAATCTCTGGTGGAATTGGTGGTGGTGTTGGAATAGAGTCCCCTTGTGGATGGTAGCCGTTTTCATCAGCAATGTAGGTAATCTTGATAACCTTTCCATCTTCTCCTAGGAATGAAAACGTCCCTTCAAGTACTTCATCCTTATCTTTCAAGTGGCCATCTTGGGTAATTGATGCTCCTTTGCCAGTTTCAAAACTATTTCAAGAGTTAGTTAAAATGAAATATTATAGCCGCTAGAATTTGAAAACTCACTGATAATGAAATTTTCCGTCCGCTTCCATTTTCGATTCTTGAACTAGTAAAGGATCTTCGAGATTCTCAAGACATGCCACAGCAGCAATGCCAAATGTCAGGCACAAAATAAGAACCGAATTCATTTTGGTGTGACTAAATTAATTGAACAACTTTAGACAAATGATAATAATTTCATGATGTCGCAGCCAATTTATATAGTAATGCAAGTTATTAACCAAAAACAGGATAAGCAATCAAATTAACATTTCTAATACTTTTTTGCATATTTTTTGATTTTAAAATCGTTCCCATTCCAGTTTTGTGTCTGGCAAAATTGTTTGTTATTATTTTTAGCAATCGCATTAGCTTACCACAGTAATTGTCTTTGTGTTTTGGTCCAATGATACAACAAAACAAAAAGTTTTAGAGATTGTGTTGGCTTAAGGCATCAGATATAAGGCATTCCATATTCCCGTTAGGTTGGTGAACTCTCGATTAAATTGTTATTTTATGATATGAGAATAATTCTATCGTTTGGTTGGTATTTCAAAACCAATAGCAAAATGTGATGCAAGCAAAATTTTTGAAGGTTTTTGTTTTTCATTCATCGTTTTTTTAGCAAAAATTTCAAATAGTCTGTAAATATTTAAGAAAACCGAATAATTGTTTGTCACACGCTTTCTGAAACAATTCATACGATGGGATTACAAGTTTATTTGATGGTTGTGATCGGTGAATGGGCTTTGTACTATTCGGGAAGGCTCTGACTGGTGTCAACTTGGCGGCACCCAGATGTTGCGACTTATAGTACCTACAGTGTACCTGGAGTGGACCAGGCATAAAGAGGATGAAAAACCGTGACATCTACTATGGCGACTGCTACAGACAACAGTAACAACGCTTATTTGGGTGCAGATTTGTCGTTAGACAAAATCAAGTTAATGAGCGTATAATGACCATCCGCATCAGGGCTAAATTTACCAACATTAGCCTTATATGCGCCTAAGCCCCATAGAAGAGAAAGACGACAATTCCAAAGACTGTTTCTACGAGCTCCTCGATATGAGCATTGCCCTAGACACAACGTGAAAATTGTTCTTGGCGATTTTAACGCAAAACTAGGGAAGGATTACATCTTTGGAAATACAATCGGTAAGCATAGCCTCCATGACAAAACCTCCGAAAACGGATTGAGGCTAATCGATTTTGCTGCGGGGCTAAATCTTGTTAAGTAGTACCTTCTTTCCGCATCTCAAAATTCTTAAAGGTACATGGTGATCCCCAGATCAATTAACTGTCAACCAAATTGACCATGTTGCGATCGACGCAAGTCACTCTTCCAGGGTGTTAGATGTCCGAACTTTCCGAGGGGCCAACTTTGACTCGGACCACTACCTTGTCGTAGCCAAGGTACGAATGAAGATATCTTGTTCACGACCTGCACGAACTAAAGCTGTGAAGAGATATTACGTCCGAAAGCTATAATCGCAAGAGGTTGTCAATGCCTTTTTTAATCGAGTGTCCCTTCAATTATCCTTGAATAACCATGGCACCAGCATTAAACATTGAAGACCAGTGGCAGCAATGCCAAGAAGCCATCAGAAAAATGCTGAATCAAAATCGAACAAGGCAGCTTACGATCAGTTTTATGATATTTACAAGGAGAAAAGAAGGGAAAAACACCGAATTCTCAAAAATAAAAAGAAGCAGCATGAGAAGCACTCATTTGAGGAAATTGAGAGATGCCATGACAGGGAAGTTTTACCAAAAGGTAAAAAGATCCTGGGATTGCCGCCCCTGAACTGAAGCCTGTAAATACCAGCAGAGAAACATAATTGTAGAGCCACAGTCGCTACTGAGGACCTAGAAAGATCTTTTTTGCAGACTGCTTAACAGCGATGAAGACATGACATAAATTCCGCTGCAAGGCAGATTGCCTCATTCAACTTGGACGATGATCAAAAATGCCGTCCTTTCGACCTAGAGGAAGTAAAGCTTGCCATACGCAAACTTAAATCAAATAAGACTGCAAGTGCAGATGGCCTTGATGCCGAACTCTTCAAATCAGCTGGAGATCGGTTGGAAAGGAGCATGCACCAGCTGATCTTCATGATATGGTCGGGAGAAGACATGCCTGGTGAATGGAATCTCAATATCGTATGCCCGATCCTAAAGAAGGGAGACCCTCACAATTGCGCCAATTATAGAGGGATAAGCCTCCTTAACGTCGCTTATAAGATCTTGTCTGCTGTAATGTGAACGTCTGAAACCCCACTTCAACAACTTGATAGGTCCTTATTAATGTGGTTTTAGACCAGAGAAGTCCAGACTAGACCAAATTTTCACAATACGGCAGATCTTGGAACCCGAGAATATAATGTCGATATTCACCATCTTTTAATTGATTTCAAGGCCGCGTATTTACAGAGACGAGGTGTACAGATCCATGTCTAGTTTCGGAATCCCTGCAAAACTTGTACGACTATGCAGGATGACTTTGGATAATTCACGCTGCTCCGTCAAGGTCGGTAAAGAACTCACCGAGACCTTTGATGTCGAAAAAGGCTTTAGGCAAGGCGACAAACTGTCATGCGATTTGAAAGGATTGTAAGAAACTCAAACGTCAACACCAGAGGAACAATCTTTCAAAAGTCTGTACCAATTACTCGCCTACGCAGACGATATTGACGTAATGGGAAGAAAAAAGGGTGATGTCATAGCAGGTGTGTCATTCTGTGAGTTTTGTGAGTTGTGAAACAGAAGGCGCAAAAATGGGTTTGATGGTTAATGAGGGCTGCAAAACGAAGGATATGTTACCATCAAATAATGACACCGAACAATCGACGAACACAGAAAACAACATCAGTGCGGAGATCAAGCGGAGAATAACTCTTGCCAACCGTTGCAAATTGTCTTTGGGTTAAGAAGGCAATTGAGAAACAAAACCCTCTCCAGAAAAACCAAGGTAACCCTTTATAAGACCTTAGATAAGATTGGATTTAGGGGACGAGTAGAGCTTGCTCAGCTCTGGGCACACCTGTGTCTGAATGAAACCTATTGTGCCACCCCATTAAGGTTTCAGGACAGTTCTCCTGCTCCTGAATTGAACCAGAAGTTCGCAATCTTCTGTGGGTGAATGAGTTTGAGTTTACCTAAGGGGATGATCTCATAGTCAAGTATTTGCTTTCTAAGGCGGAAAAGTGCTGGAAATTTCGTAATAATGTGCAGAGATGTTTCTTCATTTTCAAGGCATAGTCTACAGATGGGGTCCGCTACCAGCCTCATTTGGTGAAGATGTTTCTTTAAAGAACACTGACCGGTTATTAGCCCTGTGCAAATTTTTAGGGTTGTCCTATTGAGGTCCAGTAGGAATTTTGATGTTTCTTCAGCACATTCCGGCAAAAAGTGTTTTGAACAGATTTGGATGAGTTACGCCAAGCTTTATTTGATTCTTCCAGTAAGATGATCTTGGCAGTGTTTTTGAAGGTGCTTTTATTTACACCAAAGAAGGGTGAAGGTCCGAAGAAATGGTTTAGATGCGCCGTCTTTAGCTATGATGTCTGCCTTCTCGTTACCATCATAGCCTTTGAGTGCTGGGACCCAGTGGAGGATTACAGCGTTTTCCTTTATAATTCAGAGAGTGACATGACACATGACTGTCTCTTGGACTAGTTTGAATCTTATGACAGGTGAGCTTAACGTCTTTAGTTATAAGACCTTGCTCATCCCAGTCCTTCTTTACGGCGCGGAAGCCTGGATTTTATCGAAAGCAGATGAACCCTTGGTCGTTTTGAAAGAAAATTCTCCGAATGATCTTTGGTCCCGTATGCGAAAACAATGTGTGGAAAAGAAGATACAACGACCCCCTAGGGGTCGCGATACACAGATTGAAAACACTGGCTGGCTTGATGATGCAGCAAACTTTTGTTCTATTATTTGTCCTAACAAAATGGCTGATGATTTTTTGTCGTTATTTTCGTTGATTTGGCTCTGCGGAATATTATTGCAAAATGTCTCTATATTATTATAGATATTAGTGTAACCACTTTCTATTAATAGTTCTGGTAAAGATTTCGAGTTTTTATTGGGTTGAAAGGGTGACTCTGGGATCTGGCGGCCACCCGGAGGTACTATTCATTTTATATAATTTCAATTATTCTTTCTTTTTTTTTAATAAACAATCACTGATTTGATATTGAGTTCAAATTTGACTATTTGAATTTTTTTTTTACTAAAAATCTCTTTAATAGTTTATTGGCTATTTTTAAGATTTTCTTTCACAATCAAGATTCACAATATATGTACATACATATGTACATATTTATTTGCGACAAACAAAAACTAAAAGATTCAATGATTTTAAATATTCATATCTACAAACACACAGTTCTCCATTAATTTGACAGATAATAATACTTTTTGTTTCACGAAAACAATTTCAAAATTTCGACACTACAACTGTTAACTTTTATGCTTCTATAATTTCCATGGATCATTTCATGTCCATCTTTTTATTGATTCAGCAAGTGGATTCATTGAGTCAATTAAACGGCCTTGAGCTTGATACCCATATGCATCGGCAAAATAAAAAACTTCAAACAGCTGACCGTTCTCACCGGTATAGACAAAACGACCAGATACCGGTTCATTGGAAAATCCTGTTATGCTTTTCAAAAAATCATTCTCAATACCACGAATCTTGGGACCTAGACCTGCTTCAGATCTAAGGAGTAATAAAAGAAATAGCTTTGTCCAAAGATGTCAATAAACAGTTTATTTGAATTCGTACCCATTCCATTCAGATTCCTGTTTAGCAATTGGACTGGCTTCGATTGTAGCAGCAGCGAATATAAATACCAAGCTCCAAATCAGATTGGGAATCATTTTTTCGTGATCTAATTCCACACGCCTCGGCCTAAAGTACAAGAAAGAGAATGAGATCACTTTATATAGCTGAACTTGCTCTCTTTTTGATTTTCAGGTTATAATTTGATGCCAAATTAGTGATACACAATATGAAAGCTTTTTGAGTTTAAATCTTACATAAGTTAGGCAGATGGTCATAATTTAATCGATTTATCTTCTTTGGAGCGATAGAATTTGACAATCGTTTGTGTGTTCAAAGGTAATCGGACACTACAAAGAGGGGCGACCAAATGTCTCTTAACATTTTAGAAGCTGTCCCAATTTATTTATTTAGATCACTTTGCCTTAATTTAGTCAATGCAGATGTTCAATCAGGTTCGATAATTAGTAATTTTTGGTTTATTTATTTGTTCGTTGACAAAATGCAAAGTTAATATGTTTCAATGTACGTACTGTGCATAAGTCACTTGGTTTAATGGCAATTTTTTGAGATTTTAAAAAGTACAATGAAATATGAAGTCAATGTTTGTAAAAATATATGTGAGTTCTTCAAACCCCAGGTGCCAGGTCTACCCAAGAAAGTCAGAAAAAAACCAATGAGATTAAATTGTTCACATGTTTCTAAGATCGTAAGCTCCAATGTTCACAGATTCGTAGCTTAGTGGATTTGTAGCTAAGTAACTTCGTAGGTTCGTAGGCTTCGTTCGTGGATCATTGGTTGTTATGTTCATGTATGTTCTTAGGTTCTCAGGTTCTTGGGTTATTAAGTTCTTAGGTTCGTATACTTTTAAGTTCGTAGGATCGTAGATTTGCAGGATCACACATTCTTTAGTTCTTAAGCTCTTTTTCAGAGCAGTGGTGCAGTTGAAGAGTGTTCAGTAGATAAGCCGAACACGTGTGATCGAATTCTTCTCCGGGCATCTTTTAGCCTCCCAGTTTCATCTGGCCGGCCTTGAGCTATATATGAAATTACAACCACCCTATTTCTATTTACTGCACCACAATAAGAAAGGCTACTACCCTGGTACAATGGTCTGACTGCGCAAGATGAGCATATGGCTTCTCTTAATAAAAAAAGGCTTTTATGTTCTTAGATTCTAAGGTTCTTAAGGTCTTAGGCTCCACAAGATTCGTAAGCTCTAAGGATAGAAGGATTGTATTCTCCTACGTGCGCAGAATCGTTGTCTCATTGTTTTGCGACTTTGTTGCTTGAAGCTTTATAACTTTGTAAATTTGGAAACTCGTATATTCGTAAGTTCATAAACCCTTCGGTTTGTATATCGTTAAGTTAGTTAAATATTTTTCCAAATTTCCCACAGAACAACTAATGATATCGACTTCAAACTTTATAAGCAACATAAAATCATTTCTGCTACCTTCGTTTTGGTGTTGTTGGCCACTAGCTCCAGACTTTGAAAGCTTCCTTAGTAAAAGAAATTAAATAAAACTCAACTGATCATTTTTCACTCTAGGGCTTTAGCTACCTGTTGTGGATTTTGGTCAAGCAAAAAATTAAAACAGAATCCACATCTTCGCATTAGCTTTCGTCTATGAACGCTGTTTACGAACAACAATCGCTAATAAAAACACTCGCGAATCGAAAATTGAATATGTTTTTACCATTAATTTTATTTCTTGTTTTCGAGAATGTATCAAACAGAGAATTCGCTTAAATTTTCCTACAAAATTTAGTCGAAGTGCATACGACGTGACGTTTCAAGAAAAAACCACTATTCTGGTTATTCACCTTTTTTTGGCCTCAATAAGTTTTACTTTGAACAAGCATATTACTCATCAATTTTAATTTAACAAGAAACCTCTTGGCCATAATATTTCTTTCCTACCCAAGGCGACTGTTTAAAATGTCAAGCAAAAGAGCTTTGAAGATTCCTTCAGATAGATTTTGTAAATGAATAACTATAAAGTCAATGCGAACTGAACGGAAGAACATCACTCGAAGAAAGATTTTGATCAAACATGAATAGAATAATTCTGTTTTTTAGCTTGGCCCTAAGTGTTGCTGTTGCTGCTGCTGTTGCTATCAACCCAAAAGAAGATAAAATTCTGTTATTGGAGTTTAAAAGAGACGAGGCCGACCAAACTTTTCACTCTCGGTATGTATAAATAGAAAACTGAGTTTTTTTTTAATAATTTTACTTTACGGTAGCTATGAAACATCTTCTGGAACGAAAGTCGAACAGAACGGCCATTTGAAGTATGTAACACCTGATACAACTGGCAATTCGGTCGAAGGCCGGTATTCGTATATTGGAGATGATGGGCAAGAATATAAAGTTTCTTATACTGCTGGGGAGTTTGGTTATCAACCAAGTGGACGTCATATACCCGCCGTGCCTGAAGCTGTTAAACGTTCATTGAAGTACATTGCGGAGCATCCCTATGTGGAACCTGTGAAAAGAGCTTCTATCAAGAGATGAACAGTAGATAAATGAGTGTGCTTATTTTTATTTGTGATTCAGAATTCGTTCTGCTTAAGTAAGAAATACCAACAATATTGCAATGCCATTTCTAAACCTGTGTGTTAAATTTTGTTCATAATTCCAACTGATTGTTTTTCCTTTTTCCCAACTTTGCGGTTGGTAGAGTCTTACTTTGTTACCTACTTCCATCTAGTTATATATAATTAAAACCTAGTAAGAGAGAATGCCAAGAAAATATAATATCCAATCGGCAGAAAGCTGATGGTTACCAATTTGCAGTCCAAGACTCCTCAAATTAACGAATATCGTACATTTAATTTGGGTTCCAGGACATCCTGACATATCAGGAAACGAAATGGCGGATAAGCTGGCTCAGATCAGGTCAGCACTCGAATCGAGTGACACGGATACCACAGTTCTCAAGCCACTAAAACAAGAAAAAACAGAATCCAACAACATTTTCTAAAAACCGCCAATGTAAGAAACATGCCACGTTTCCAGAAAACTATGGACCCTGATTGATTGAACAATGAGAGTACTGAGCCTTTTCTCGCTTATTCGTCCGCTTTTTTGTTTCCCGGTATACCACTGTGACCGGGAACCCAGCAGAGTCTAACGTTATGCTGTGTGCCAAGAACCCTTAGCTCTTCGCGACAGCAAGAAACAAGCTTTGATTTGACAAGAGTGGCAGAAAATGCTTTTATTGCTGCTTGGCTATCGATGAAAAAGTGATATCAGCATGTGACAGCGCCATCATGGACACCTGTTTTGCAGCGTTTGTAACTGCCAAGGTCTCGGCTTGGAACACACTGCTATGATTTGGAAGTTTGAAAGAAATGGCTAGGTTCAGGCTTTCTGAAAAGAAACCTGCACCTGTTCTGACTTGCATTTTCGAGTCCTCGGTATAAATTGATATCTCATTCATATGAGGTGTTTAATCCTCCCAATCCTGCCTATTTGAGGAAGCTGGTTGAGAAGGATTAAAAAAAAAATTCATATCAATTCAGTTAAAAAGGACATCAGTCCGAGTCCGGTGCTCAGTTGAGCTTTCTTTTTGTTTGTGAGCAGCCGAAAGTGTTTAACTGGTCACTAAACTAACAACTTATGGGAATTCCATCAGTTTCAGTTAAACGCTTCAGTTTTTGGCACTAAGACATAACTTTAACTGAAAGCTTAACTGATACCTCAACTGAAATGATCGTCTAAAAGGGCCTTTAAAAGAACAAGATTTGACAGTTTTAGAATGTTACTCTGCGATACTTCGATCGGCATATGTAACCGTCTAACATTGTTATAGCTTCGGAATAAACTAAAGCATGATAACAGGAAACACTTTTGTTGAATGCGCTGTGCTGAATGATGTGATGTGTGCAGTTTGGCTGCGAAGGCCTGTTTGACAAAACTTTCCTTTCTATTTTTTTAAATAAGAAAAAAAAAAAAAAACATTTTGTAATCAAAAATCTAATAATGTCAGAACTTGGTCAGAATTTTCCTTGACTGGAAGTCGATAGCCTGATTTTTATTACGATGAGAAAAGGCAAATCATAAGTAACGGTATTATACAGGGTGTCCCGTAATTTGTGTTACATACTTTGGGATGTGATTTTTGGTCATATTCTAAGAAAAAAATTGTTCTACAGTAAAGTACGTTTGTCAACTTTGACATCACTTTTTGACAATTTCAAAAAAGGCTAACTTTGGTGTAGGCTGATCTGTGTTAAATTCGATTTTTTTGTCAATAGAGACCAAATTTAAGACTTAACCTTTTTTCTTCTGATATCAGAAACACTCCTTTTTCGAATATTCTTAGGTTCCTACATGACTTCAACTTCGAATGAACAACTCAACACTTTACGTGTTCAAACCTAAGGGAACAAAACAAAAGATCTTTCAGTTCGACGTGCTGGGTAAAGGTGTCTTGCCTTCACTTTTTTTTTTTTTTAATTATATAGGGTGAAGGTGAATATTACCTTCGCAAGCACGTCGACCTGAAAGATCTTTTGTGCTGTTCCCTTAGGTTTAAAAACACGTAGTGTATGGGTTAGTTCATTCGAAGCTGAGGTCATGTAAGAACCTAAGAATCTTTGAGGTCTTCACCCTATTCAATTAAAAAAAAGGCTTCAGGATAAGAAAAAAAAAAGTGAGTAAGATCAAAGTGTCATCCGGCCTTAAGAGAAGAAATAGGATTAGTCATTTCAAGAGCCTCTTGATTACAGAAACACAAGTTATTTTCTTAGAATCAAAACGAATTAATTCATATGCAGGTAATTACCTCGTCAATAAGTAGGAATGCTTCTCATGACATCAATAACATTTTGATAAATGTTCTTGAAAACATAAAAATCGTTTTCAAATACCGGTCAAGTGAGACAAATATTCTAATAAGCTAAAAAGAAAAAAAAAAAAAAACAAACTTGAAACACATTTCGAACTAAAAATAAAATATCCAAAACCATTGATTTTTTTCAGAGAATTATCAATTCTTTATTGCATCTTACTCATATAATGTATACATTTTTTTTTTGTAAAAATTTTACTTCTTTATTGCGATATCACAAAAGGCCGAAATAGGTCAGCGACTAAAATGCCATGATTATGTCTGACAAAATATACAAGAAATATATTTTTTAACAGAAAGAAAAGTAAAAGACTAAAACAATTGAGTATCATTCAGAAATATTCTAAGTGTTAGTGAGGAAAATATAGAAAAGTGTTTATTAAAATTTTGTAACGCATTTGATATGATTTAGGAAGAGAAAGAGAAAAGATATAAGAATAATCGATATTTATAAAGAAGTAGCAAAAGTAAAGTGGAAAGATAAAGAGTGGTTCGGTGATTACTTTTTACAACATGTTTACGTATTCCTTGTTCGTTCAGTCAGTGCGCGTATGAATGGTATAGAGTTTTAAAAGATATAATAATTATTATTACAATATTTATATAACAGTGTTGTTTGTGTGTTCGTGTGATGTGTTTATGTGTCGTGTGTATGGGGGTCGTGTCGAATAGCAACAATTTGAATATATTTAACAAAAGATCAGGCAGCCATTTAGCATTAACGAATTGCGTGTTTTTTTCTTCTTTATAGATCATCATTTAGTTCTTTTGTGGGGGCAGACTGAGCAAGTAGTCGAGAGCCTTCTGGATTGCTGGTGGAATTGGTGGTGGTGTTGGCAAATGATCACCAGATGGCACGAAACCGTTTTCATCATCAGCGGTGTAACTTAGCGAGATGAGATTTCCTTCGGGTGATGTGTAGGAAACGGCACCCTGAGCAATGATTACGTCACTGGTGTCAGCAGAGGTTGCTTTCTTCAAAGTGCCAGTTTCTTCTCCTTTGATTCCATTCGCTGTTTCATATCTGTGTGGGAGTAGAAAGAAGAATTAAGTTAAAGGAACTGGTTTGGGAAAGTTTCTTAACCCATTCATGGTTAATTACCAAAACAAACATATCACATCATATCTTCTTAGAGCTTTTATTTCAAAGCTTCAACTATTAGACTATATGATTCAGAATAGAAATTTTACATATCTTTGGTGCCGCACGGTATTTGTACACATCAAGGCCGCGTTATGTAGATGTGTGTATAAATGTTTATGAAGATAAATATTTGAGTTTGTATTGAAAAAGTCAAACCTAGAATAGCGAAGATTTTACTTTCAGTTTCTGTTAATCTGACAAGCGTTTTGCTTAAAATAGGCAATATTAAGCAAACAGCGGATGTGCTTGCTAATTTGTTTAAGCTAAAGAAGAAACTGTGTATTCAGACGTGTCAGCTTTTGATGTTGCCGCCAACTATCTTGATTTTACGGTGGAAAAAGACTTCAAATTTTTTGAAAGTAATCAAAGGTGTTCTGATGAATTCTTAGACCAGACTGAAAAATTAGCTGAAGTTGGCAAAAAAAGTCAATAGAATTTCAGATTGAAATATGAATTAAGATAGAGTTAATTTTCTTTTTACATTAATCTTCCTGTTTTCCTTGAGTATTTTTTTCATTTCAAAATGAAAAACAGGACAGTGACTAGTAACTTTTATGCTAGCTATTGTTGGTTTGTTTTAAATAAAATAAATAGGTGAATAGGGTGGCACAACAGAGCGGGGTGCTCCGGCCTCAGTGCATTTATAACAATCATACCTTGTGAGGGAATGGGGGCCTAAAATTGTCCGCCGGCTCCGAGCGGCAAAAGA
This sequence comes from Melanostoma mellinum, assembly GCA_914767635.1. NCBI lineage: Eukaryota > Metazoa > Arthropoda > Insecta > Diptera > Syrphidae > Melanostoma > Melanostoma mellinum. The sequence goes on along the minus strand of OU612059.1, from coordinate 225,175,980 downwards.
GCGCTTTTCATGGCAGTGAATTTACTAACGGAGGACTTGCCTATTCCACGTGAAAGGGATACTCGTGGAAAATGATTTCCTCACAGTGACGAATTATTTTGAACTACAGGACTTTGGCTTACTTCAAGTTGTGTTACGTAATTGTAAAGTTTTTATAATCATAGCGACGAGATATTCTGAACTTTAAATGACATTGTCTGAGTTTCAATTTAAAATTAAGAGAAGTTAGAGGTCAAAAGTTCATATACGGAAGTGTGTAACAGGAAGACGTGGAAACCATTTATCTGACAGTTGAATTCAAATCATTCAAAAATGATATGAAATGACACGAACACTTCACAAGAAAAAAAGTAGTCGCCTATTCGTTGGGGACAAAGTCTAACGTGTGATCTGAGCATTGAATAAACGACTGTCGATTGTATTTGCTTATATTCGTTCAACAAGTTTGACATTTTCCCAATCTGTCAACACGAAAGTTTTCGGTGTAATGATGGTGTTGTAGGCGAACTAAGATTGATTGTAATTTACGGTAATATCCGGGGTAAGGATATTTTTCAAATAGCGGGTTCAATAAGAAACTAATTTTTTTACTAAGTTTGACTGATTGAAATAGTACCGGTTGCAGTTTGAAAGTACGGCCCCATAGCTTAGTCAATTTGTAGTCTAAGTGGATTACTGTTCCTTCTTTCTATAATACTGCAAAGGAGCCGGAATTTTGCGAATCTTTTTTATTAATTCGATTAAATCACTCGTATTTGTAATTGAATTCGAGCAAAACTAAGAAAAGACGAGCTTCAATAAAATCTTTCGAATGATATAAAGATTCATTAGAGTACTCTGAATTTGACTATTTAAATTGAATGATTTGTTTGAATAAAGTGTGTGAAGCTGAGACATTTGTTCTTTATAACCTTTTCGTGTTAACTGTGTTGCTGTTGTTGAAACTTCACAAAAGACAGACAGAACTTCGAGGTAGTACAGGGCTTCGTCTACCTCGGATCCGCTATAGACACGGAAATCAACATCAGTGCGGAGATCAAACGGAGAATAACTCTGGCCAACCGTTGCTTCTTTGGGTTTGGAAGGCAATTGAGAAACAAAACTATCTCCAGAAAAACCAAAATCCTGTATTAGACCCAGATCGTCCCTGTCCTGCTTTACGGCGCCGAAGTATGGACCTTATCGAAAGCGGATGGGGAGACCCTTGGTTGTTTCGAAAGAAAAATCCTCCGAATGATCTTTGGTCCCGTATGCGAAGACAATGTGTGGCGAAGAAGATACAACAACGAGCTGTATGGGTTGTATGCGGTGTATGAGCTGTACCGCGACATGGGCATAGCCAGAAGAGTAGCAAGACTACGATGGTTGGGCCATGTAAAGCGGATGAACCCAAACGCTTCGGCTCCACGGGGTTTCGAAAGCACATTGCAGGGAAATCGCGGAAGGGGATGATCTCGTCTAAAGTGGCGCAATCATGTGGAAGGACACTTCAACCGACTTAGAGTGCAAAGCTGGAGAGAGCTCGCCCGAAATCAAAGTCGTTATAAAATGATGTTGGTTGAGGCCCAGGTTAACCCCGAGCTATAATGGCCACCTAAGTAAGTTAGCTGTTGTGGTGAATCGCCTGGCCTTTTGTGAATGCTTCTTCTTTAAAAGTCGTTGTTCTGCTTTTTTCTGTATTTTTGTTAGTTTGTCATATCTCAAAAGGTCGTTCGATTTTGAGAACCAATTCTAGTTCTAACAATTCGATTCTATTAACCAATTATACTTCCACCTAGCCATCAGTAGTTTTAAATTCATTGTTTCGACAAATTGCGCTTGGACAACAGCCGCCATCTTGAATCTAATGAAATGACAAATAATTTTTCGCCAAATAATAGTTCAAACTTTTTACAAAAGAGGCCGAATCAAAATGGTAGACGATTCCTGGCTGTAACATAGTCTTTCTTTATTTTAAGTTGATGGTGCGTTTTTTAATAGTGTTGGTAGAAGAAAGCCTTCAAGTAAAGAAGTAAAGTAGATGTTGAAAATGTTCTTGAATTGAAAATTGGTGGCTGAAGCTTAAGCCAAATCAGCATGGAAAACGATGTTAGGACTTTGGACTGAATGAATGAATTGTAACAAAAAAATTTACATTTGATAATATTTTTTGTTTGAAGAGGACAATATAATTTTATTGTTTGTTTAAAATTTAACTGTGAACAGTTGTGTCGCAGTTGTTTTACGTTTTCTATCAAGCTCTAACAATCGTAGTGAGCTTTATTGTTTATAAACCTGCTTTTCAATCTAACCATTGTAAAAGTTAGACCAAAAGTAGTTTTTTTTCGTGTAATGTTCGAATTAGTTAGTTAATCACAAGAGGAACCAAGACAACACAGGCAGAAAAGTATTACAATGGTTCAGTGGTATAGACACTGCTATATAATTTTCAAAGGCCACTCCGAGAGTTTCTTCAAAAATACCAGTCATTCTGTGCTATCAGAGACACCTTTCAGTCTAACTGTCATATGTCAACGAAAAACCGATCAGCTGCTATTGGTCTCAATAATGCGAATTAGAACTCTTTTCATTTTCTTATGAAATGTTAATCATCCGTTCGAGATTCCTCGAGAAGTCTTCTTCCATCCTACTTTCATTGGCAAGCACGTTAAATATAATCAAGTTTGCTGTTCAGCTCTTTCGTTTTCATTCGTACACGAATCACCAGTCACCACTACTCACTGTAGTCTATTTCATTTCGCCCCAGAGTATGCAATACTATTAACAATTACTTACTTGTATTGATATGAGCCATCTGGTTCAATATTCGATTCCTGACTAACAATAGCAATCGGTTCCTGATTACCTTGTGGAGCACCAACAACCATTGTCACTGCAACAGCGACCAATAGTGCTAATTCCTGCAACAGAAAAAAAGAGAGAAATATAAAAACAGAAATCGGAAAGAACAATTCAATTGCTATAAAGTCAGAACTCAAGATTCCACAATAAATTCCACACAGTTACGATGGGAAAACTTAATAATTGCACCAATTACTTGTGAATTGCTTCTTAATTCTAAGAGTCGTGATGGAGTGATTAATTTATTTATAGAATTCGGACATTGTGCCGCCAATAGCATTTGTTTACTAACTGTTTCTCTCGGACTGATTGTGTAATTACAAAAAACAAGCGCGATTGGAAAGAAATGTATTCTTTATCTATGCAAATTGTTAGAGGGTGCTTTCATACTAACACTTATCTATCGAGTTGTTGTCACTGGTGATGCGTTTCAAATTTCGACATATGACAGCTTTTAATTTCTAAATAAGTGATGCCCAACATTAGTTGTTTGACAAGTGTATTTGTATATCAAACAAATCACATTGCTTATGCAACGACTTGTTATACAGTTTATCAAATCATCATCGAGTGAGGAAGCTTTAAAATGGCAAACACTTCTGTTTGTGCTTCTCTTTCTTGATTTATATTACAATAACCACTAATGACATAAAGAAGCACACCTTAAAAAAGTGTAGGCACTCACTCTGGGCAAAGACGGTGTTCTTCCTGAAAGAGTTGAAAAATGTAAGACCGTAAATCACGGAGGAAAAAACCATCATTGTCTATTGATCGTCCAATGCCAGTGGTGCGCGATGGTGGCGCGAGGGACGAGGAGGCATGGCGGTGACAGTGGTGCAGTGGTTTCTTCACCTTGGTTGCACCCGCTTAATGAGACCTCAATTTTTCTACTCGGTGGATAATTTATGTAACATAAAAGTTCATCTCTTGGAAAATTGCTTGAAACAATGATGCTGCTGCTGTTATTATTGTCGGTTAATAGCATGCACGCGCACCGCCCGCTACATGAGAATGAAGCTCAATAGCAACGATAACAGTCTTTGTTGTGAAGTTTTTTTTTTCTTGGTTAGTTGCGGAAAGGTCAGTTGCTGGAGAAAATGGCATAGCATGGCAGGTTTGAGTGGTGACAGAAAAATGCACTCTGAATGAATTTTGTTGTGGCTCTCTTGTGGAACATTAATGGATGCGATGTTTTCGCGGATGTTGCTGTGGGCTGGTTAAGGAGACTTTAATGTGAGAAGGGGCTGCACTATGAGGAGTTTTAGGTGTGCCATTGTTTAGTGAATTAAAAAGGTCAGCATAGTTGGTGGCTTGCAGTAAACATACAGTCAAAAAAAGAAGTGGTGCACACGAAATACCAGTGTAGTTTGTATCTTCTTTTTGTCTCAATTGATGGACACTTCTTTAAGTTTTCGCATTGAAACAGAGCCAGCGGTCATAGGTTTGGACTCTTCTAATTTCCTTTTTGAAGAAAATTAGCTAAAGTGGACCAGATCTGAAGGATTGATGAGTCTAAACTCATCATAATGCCGGTCGCAATACCAATTGACTCTTGGTCCAAAGCAAGGTATTGCCTAAAGAAAGACCATGACCATTCTATCCTCACAAGAAAAGCGGTTGGTTCAACTTTATAAGAACAAAGTAGTAAATCTTCTTTCAAAGGGTTATCACTTCGATTGAAATATCAGAAATATGTTCTCTCGGATAGTGCGAAACTTTTTTGAATCTCAAGAGCTGATGTGTCACATTTGAAAAATTTAAAAACGCTAAAAATTGTAAATTTTGAACCAAAGATCAAAGTTTTAAGTCTACTTCCACGTCTTGTACTAGGTAGCAAATGGCCAGCAACAATATTTCAAAGAAGTCCTTTCGAGGAGTTCCAAAATCTTAACATCACACTTTGCATTTGTAAACTTTTATATTTTTTTCACTTTTAATCAAATGTAAAATCTAGTCCTTTTGTTAAAATGTGTTCTCAAATAATCACTAAACACAATTTTTGTATAAAAATCCACTTACGATTTTCATTTTAAAGAATTTCGTGTTTTAACTAAACAAAACAAATCCACACAGTATCCTTTTCCTCACGAGGAGACTTTGTTACACTGTTCACTTTATTAGAGAAAAACTTTTAGCTACTTTTGCCTTTGGCTCCAAAGAAGCTGGGTGGAACAATGAGCTTTTAATGATACCAATTGCCGGGAGTCTCCACTATTTATATGCATCTCACAGAAGATGCATTTTAAGTTTGCCTTTACTGCGATGTCAGTGTTTATCATTGCAACGTAGTAAATATCAACGATTGTGTATAAGTATATGTCGAATAGTGTATAGGTACAGCCTGCATATGCAGGTGACAATAACAAATACTTAGATACTTGCTTAGCTTATGCACTGGTCTTTGTGTTATTCAAATAATGCCAATAGTTGCAAATGGAATTTTTTTTTATTTCCAATTTTCGTATATCTTTTGCTTGTTTAAGGTAAATTCAATTTTTGTGCTGCTTACCATCGACAGCACGAGATAACCATAAAGGCAAACTACCATCCCATCATCGCAGTATCATCATATACAAGATTTATTCAGATACTTAGATACATTTTTCAATGCGGATTATGCCCATTGTGTTGTTCATGTCACCATTGCTCAGCTTAAGAGTTCTGACGACGGACGATGGCAATTGAAATAAATAAATTTCTTAATTATCTAACACCTCTTGGTTTGATGGCTTGGTGGGAGGGCTGAAAGGTCTTTGATTTATCCTGCTTGTGTGTAAGGTGTTAGAACTTTTTAGTTATAACAGACATGTATGGGAACAAGTGATCTTTGAATTGATTGTTCAATGTGATGGGAGTCAGAGGAGAGGAAGATTGATGATGAGGTTGAGTGTTTTGGTGGTGGACATATTGGTTATTGGTTGTGGGGGACACTATCTTGGGGTATTTAGTTAAATGTCAAATTGTTTTAAATTAAATAAATATTGTCATGCGGATGACTGGTGGCTGTTGAGTTGGCCTGAGAACACATTGCATGGTTCAGTTGCATTTTAGAGGTGCTTCAGTGTAAACGATGAACATCGTGTATGTCGAATCAGATGTGTATTTATCAGAAGTGTATTTTAATTTCAATAATAAAATAGTTTATTAAAGTAACAAAAAGCGTTTTGAGTTTCATTTAGACCTAATATTTCATAAAAAAAGCGTCAACCATTCCAAATATTCACGAATAAAAAACAAAAGCCAGCCATTCGAAATATTCTAGCCTAAATTCGTGAATTTTTTTTTTCACAAGATTACTGTCCAAAAATTTTTTTTCCAATGTTGAGCTTTCAATGCGAAATTTTCTGAATCCTTGATTAAATAAAAATAAATAAATAGGGTGGCGCAACAGAGCGAGGAGCCCCTGGGCTTAGAGCATCGAGTAGAGCGGACAGATGCTGCTGAGGCAGTTTTAAGTATTAAATCTTGCTTCGATCTTGACAATATCGAGTCGTTTATTCAATAAAACAATTTTGTCTTCCCCCTTTCAGTTCTTATGATCCCACAACTCGCTGTTTTGGCTCTGGAAAGTCTACCAAAATAGTACATTTCAAAATAAATAAAGGATTTTTGCAAACTCCTACCGTGGCCCCCAATTTTAATTTAACCCTTCTTGTCAAAAGGCTTTGAGGAATTTCCATTTATTCCACTGTGCATTAAAATATAACCTACTTTATATAGACACACTAAACTATACTCAAAACTTGGATCAAAACTTTTAACTTTTTTGATAAATTTCTACCTAACCGAAAGAAATCTAGCTCTTGTGTCTAGTATAAATTAATTTTTTAAGAACAGAAGCTTAATGATCAACTTGTAGATAGCCTTCGTAACAAAAGGTCTGCTAGTGATGTGAATTCAAATCTCAGCGATATCTTGATATTTCTAAAGCATTCGATAGAGTTTGACATCGGGCACTGTTATCACAAAATCGTGCCTTCGGCATTTCTTCATGGATTAGAAATTAACTTTTTAATGATTTAATTCAAATCGCACAAGGATATTAAGTTTGATATTTGCTTTTTGAATGCTGGTGTTCCACAAGGCTTCATTTTTTCTCTCACTCTCTTTCTTTCTCCGAATCTCTTTATGATTGTGGCATCTCGGTATGTGTGTTTTACGTGAGAGGTTTGAGGTTCAGAAACATATATTTTTTTAAATCATTATTTCTAAACCAACTTTAAATTAATACATACAAAGCAAATAACAATATAGTTATTTATGTTTGAAATAGCAAAAGATTCACTCAATTGTAATTTAACAAGTAGCAAATTAATGAATGAATCTATCGGATACCTACTAATTTAAGTAGAAAACAGATGGGGATAAACTTCAAAGTATATAATGAAAAGAAAAAAAATTACGTTTAAAGAGAAACAATAAAAATTAAATGTGAAGAGAGGACAGAAAAGATAAAAGATGCTTTGGCACACAGTTAGTTATGACAAAGGAATGAAAAGAAGAATAGCTATTGAAGAAAATTCACCTTTTTACGTTGAACAAGGAAACTTGTTTTACTCTTTAGCATCTAAGGATTTCTGGGAGACAATTAAACAGGCGGGGGCAGTGACTGAATAAAACCGTGAAAAGTTCGTTTTATTGATTTTTGGAAGCGTGACAAAATTTCTGTTGTTGACACGAAGATTGTGATTTAAATCTACTCTAACCGCATAAAACCCTGAGTTTTCAAAAAATATTTTTGAGACCTTGTAACAATAAAGGTGCCTTAATGGTAGAATTTCAGGGACTTAAACAAGTCAAGACTTGGAGTACGACGATTTGCTCTACACAAAATGTGAACTGCACGCTTTTGCTTTATTAACAGTGGATTAATATTTATAAAGTAGGAACCTCCCCAACAACAAAGCCCACACAGATGTTAAGAGTCAAGTAAAGCAGAGTAAACTAGTTTCAAAGAAAAAAAAAAAAAATTATGTTGAAAAATATAAATACTGTTTTTGTACTGATTTACAAGTCTAAGCTGATTGAACCAATTTCCCAATACCACTAAATCATGATTTACATCCAAAAAAACTATTTTTACTACCATATGAAAGTGCGGTTTTATCAGTGAAATCAGTAAGATTACCTTTAAATGTTTAGATAAAAAGTGAATTTACATAAATTAAAAACTTTCATGGGCATCGCCATTGGTGAGGAATGGTCAAGTCTCCCAAGAGTTATAACACACTGATATGAAAAATAAATTTTGACTTAGCCGTTCGTAATCGGCAATACATTATTCTCTTTCTTATCTATATCAACTCTGTATTGGAACTTAACTTTAAGGGTTTTCCAACTGCCTTCGCGGATGATATAGGTTTCTCGTATGGTGCGAAAAGTACTTTGGACCTTATTGCGGATATAAATTGGGATCTGAGTCTGTTGAGGGTATGGTTTGCTAAGCACAAATTGGTTATAAGTAGAAAAATAAAAATAATGTTTTTCAGTTTGACTTCCCCGGCAAATTTTGTAAATGGTATCTACTTCCATGCACCAGAATGTCACAAATTCGATATATGTAACTGTAATTGTAATTTGAGTTCTTATTCTGCTTCCACTTTTTATAGCCATCTTAGTTGTAGTAATAACTGTTTTGAAATTGAGACAGTGAATGAATTTAAATATCTAGGGCTAATCATTGACTCTAAAATGAACTTTTCAAATCACACCACATCTTTGAGTCTGTATTTCCGTTCTACTCTTCGTCTTTTTTATTACTTACAAAATGTGTGCTCTGTCTTGCTCTTGAAACAGATCTATTACGGTATATTTCATTCCAAATTGCAATATGGTATCGCCTGCTGGGGTGGATCGTACTTAAACAAAATACAACCTCTCTTGGTACTACAAAAACATGTTTTGAGAAAAATATGCCGCAAACCTGTAAGACATCCTAGTTTTCCTTTGTTTTGTAACCTCAGTATCCTTCCAGTTCGTCACCTGTACTGTTTTAAAGTGTTGAAGACTTTTTTTATGAAATCTGGTAATAGAAACTTTCGGCTTATTTCTACTCATAGTTTACGTGTTAACGTGTCTAATTTTGTATCTGTTCCTTTCTTCCGTACAACTGCATTTCGTAATTTTTATTCTGTATCTTCTGCTCGCTTATTCAATAATCTACCGCCGTCCATTAGAGCAATTACAAATTCTGGATTGTTTCAAAGAAGCATCAAGGTTTGGCTTTAAACTTTAGCCATTTAAATTTAGAATCTAATCTCTTCTAACATTCTCATTTTATTTATTAATACGAGTATTGTAGTATTTCTTCAATTTAATATTCCTTGTTATTTATTTTTTTGTTATTCATTCTTCAATTGAATTTTTAAAAAAATATTGTATTTCTATTGTTCTCAAATTCTATTATTGCCACCCCACATGTTTTGTATTGTATAACTTATATTTTGATGTGTCATCAAAACTATTAACTTCTCGTAAGAAAATATAGATGTCACTAAATGTTTTTCTTTCTTACATCTTTTCGTTTGCTTATTTAAGATTTGTAATTAACATTAGTTTAAGTAAGAATTATCTGCAAATGTATAGAAAAGAAAAATAAAATCTAATCTAAAATCTAAATCTAAAATCTAGGTCCTCGAAACGTGTTAGGCCTTGAGGTCTGCATAATATTATTGTGGAATAATATTTACTTATCTATTTATTTCCTTCTTATTTTCATTTATGATCCCTTATCTGAAATCTTCTTTTTTTCATAAATTAAAGCAGCGACGAAGAATACAAAATGATATTGTTGCGGTGATTGTTTAGTTTTGTGCTATTGTTATTAATTATAAAAAATGTTGTTAAAAAAAGAGTTCTAATGGTGCCCACTTTTCCGAACTCAATTCTGATCTGAAGCAAGAACTTCAAAAAGATTATTTATCTGTAGGAAAGCTGCTGTCGTCCTAAAAATAAATAACAAATAGGGTGGCGCAGCAGAGCGAGGAGCCCCTGGGCCTAACGAATTTCCTCACAACCATGCCTTGTGAGGGAATGGAGAGGACCTACAATTTTTCGCCGGTTCCGAACGGCTAATTGAGAATGCGCTTTTCATGGCAATGAATTTACTAACGAAGGACTTGCCAATTCCTCGCGAAAGGCGATACCCGTGGAAAAACAATTTTGCGTTTTGCCTCTGCTGGGATTCCAACCTCGAACCTCTGGGTTAGCAGGTTGGACATGCTAACCATTACGTCACGGGTACCACTGTCGTCCTATGAAGGCTTATATACATATATAGTTTTTTTTTTGACAAAATGGCGGCGATTTGAACAAAACGTAGTGAATTTGGCCTTTTTTTCGACAGTTTCCTTTTTCTAAGAAAAGTTGTAGTGTCGAAAATATGTAATTCGAATTTCGATTCAAAAATTTAACAGCATGCAGCATATAGTGTATATAGTGTATACTATCCCATAAAAAATCGATTTTTTGAAAATTTCACAATAAGATGATCTTTTAATTGTTCTGCTGACTATTTAACCCCCAGTTTCAAATTAAACGTTTCTACTTTTTAGATGTGGGACTGGAATGGCTGCGTATGCTTAGTTCATTGAATTCTGATCTTTAATTCATTGTTGCATGAAGTAGAACTAAATACATCAAAAATACAATGCTAAGTTTTACTGCTTGGGCTCTACACCTTATGAGGAAGTTCTATCTTGCACTCATTCTCAAGACGTTCGAATTTTGACCGCTCAACCCAATGTGACAATCCACATAACTTGCTTTCCTCTATTTCATCTAAATCTGATTGCTTTTGTTCCTTATGTTTCAACCCCCTCTCTGATTGTATTTAATATTATAGGTTCGTACATATATTCATGCGGAGGACTACCGTCAAACACATTTTAGGTCCGAAAGCGTTAGTCAGTACAATGTCCTCCATTTTCTAGATGATTTGCGGTGAAATCAAAAAAGGAAAAGAAAAAAATGCAAATGCGTGTTTATTTATAAAAATCATTATAGCGCCTTCTTGTTTGTCAACGATTCACCTGCGAAGTACGCAAATCTCTTTACATAAATTTAAAGGTTTATTTAGATGATCAGGATGAAATCTCCAAATCGAACCGGAATCAGTAACTTCCAGCGAAAGGAAACTCTGTGGCGCCTATCACAAACTATTCTGATATGCTTCTATGGTTACCTCGTGCTCGGATGATCCCATACTGAAAATGTGGACCGAGGTTCAGCCGATGCCTCTTCCATTCGACTTTTTTTGCTGTCTATGTGAATAACTTTAAAAAAATTATGTGTCTCTACAAAGTCAGAAATAAAAAGTGAGCTTGACCATAACTTCATGGATATAATAACATCGTCTCAAATAACATTTTTTAATACGAAACCCTGTTTGCCTCTTATTGGTGAAACAGAAAACGATAAATCGCACCCTAAGAATGAAAGTGACCTAATTGAAAAATTGCACTTTGTGAAAAAGGAGGTGTAAGGTCTTCGAAAAAGTATAAAAGGTCAGTTTATCGTGAAATAAAAAGTTAATAGAATTTTGAATTAGGTCACTTGCATTCTAAAGGTGCAAACCGCTTAAAGAATCTATCAGTTCCGTTTTAGTATCATTTTGTCAACCCACAAAATTATGTGTGAATCTTAACCTCAATAAATCAATTGTTATTAGTATATTGAAATATGTTTTTCTAATTTGAATGTCGTTTCATTTCAATAGGTTTTCCATAAAGCTCTTGAGACCTTGTCCGCCTAAAACGCCACATCAAGCAACCTAGGTCAACAAATCATCTTTTTTACTGCTCGAGCTGATGATGATGACAGTTTAATAGGCTATTAGTCCTGCACATTGATTATCTCATTTAATTTATTAGTATTGACATCATTGTTATCTTGAGAAACTATTTCCTTCCAATAGCAGACAAAATTACTGTTATTATTGGTATTGAAGACCACATAAACTATCGGCGGCGTCTTCACGCTAAGTCTAATTGCTAAAGATATGGAATGTGTATATTACACAAATGTCATATGTCAGTTATCAGTCTTTGTGTAGTTAACATTAAATAATAAAATAAACGGTCGTTTTCCTTATGATTTACCAGTTGGCCAATGCCATTTGTTTGTCTTAATTTTTATTTGTCTAATCTTAATGCGGTTGCAAAATCATCTTCCATCTGTTGGCTCTTGGAATCCAATTTTATCCCACAGTTTGAAACATGCAAAAATTAATTCAAATCAACGAAGAGCTTTGGGCTGTGTGTCCAGAGTAAAGCAAACAAACGAAGGAAAATCTTTGGGACAATCTAGTCACGACATCATGACGACTGCTTCGAGAACTTTGACCCGTAAAGGAGTAAGATTTAAAGAGAAGATTTCTGCTATGAATTCGCTGGAAGTGGGTTTTATGGAAATTGATGATTCAATGCAGATTTGTTTCGTTGACACGCCCATTTTGTTTTATTTAGGTCTGTGCTTCATTTGGTAATAGCAAGTTGATCTGTGAACGAATGTGGTAATTATTATTGGATGGGACAAGACACAAGACCATCACTAGTTTACTAGGACTGGCTATGAAAATGCAATCGACAACATTTCCTGGCTGATCATTTTCGACATCGCACTGTTTTTCAAATCGTTTTCCTGAACTGGATCATTTATCTACTCAATTAATTTATTTGTATTTATGCATTCAGACGTGCATATGTTCAATGAATTCCTTAATCCCATCAATAACATGTAAATGACCAATTAACCCGATTATAAGTCCCACGTCTTGAAGGCTGTCTCTAACTGAGCTGATTTATAGGCAGCGGGAAGAAAATACCGCTCTCATCATTTAAAACAGTAACGTCTGTTTAATTATACCATTTGGCTATCGCATCGTAACAACTCACCTGCCACAAACGCTTACGTGGCACGTGTCGACAATCTGCGTTTGCAGCTTCATGCACATGAACTAGTTTTGCAGCCACCTGATTGGCACTCGTTAGCAGCTGCGAGACACAATTAACTGATCTGTTGGTTCATTTGTTTTGATTGGTCCATCACTACACCGCGTAAAGATCGATCTGCAACCACATTGTTATTGAAGGCACCTTGACCATGGCTATGGCTATGGTTGATGTGTTCCATCAAAATAAATTATTTCTTATTCTTGTCGACAAGCAATATTGCAAACAATGGCTTCCGCAATCATTCAAGAGGGCTGCCTATACGTAATGAAGTTAACGAAGTGTGATAATAATTTGTCCAGTGATATGCACCCACTACAGCTTCTGTCCGTTGTGTTGTTGTTTGGCGGGTTGTGTTCGGCGCACCTTTGTTCAACGCGAGACTGCAGATACTGATTGGAGCGCATCTAAAAGCTTTTGGTATTTTACGACATTTCGCTTTGACATTAGACACAGTGAGTGTAAAAGTGCTTCTTCTGGCCTAACACAATCACAACTTTTAGCCGGTGCCTTCAGTTGAGGGTATTCATTGTGAAGTGTGTATGGGCTGCTCTTCGAGTTTTACGTAATTCACTTGTTCACTCGGCGTCGCGTCGCTGCACTGCCCCCGCCGGCACAAGTAGGTAAACATGTGAGTGGATGTGTGTGTATTGCAAGTGAATGAGGTTAGCGATGTTGTTGACCATAACATTAGCGATAAAACTAAATTTTGTAGCTGGTTGGCGTTATGGTATTCAAAAATGTGCATCGCCCAACAGCAAAGTTAATGTGAATTCTTTTTCGTTGAAGATTTGCTATTTAATAGCTGTCTAGTTAATGTTTCAAATGCAATAGGAATAGTTTTTATATTTAAATCCAGTTGGTACAAAACACACGGGGTTCGACTGATGTTTTTAGCTTTTAATTTTAATAAAAAAGAAATAAAATTTTCGGTACATTTTCTTATGAGATGTTGGATTTTCATTAAAAACCATTTGGTCAGTGCAAGAAGAGCCTGAAACCCAGCTCTATACTTTCAGAAATTTTCAACAAACACTTTTTTCAGGTGGTCCTATTCTTTAAATGAACCCTTGTAAACTTAATCTACATGCCATATGAAACTTTTATTGAACACACCTGTAATTGTTTTTTTCTATTGTAACAAAAAAAAGTTTACCTTGTGAAGAAAACATAATTTCGAATGTGAGGACTTGTAGTCTCCTCCTCGTTTACCAATGAGATATTTAAGGGATCGAAAAAAAGCTTTATGCCTTTTTTATCGACTTCAAAGCCGCATTCGATACCATACCCAGAAAAGCATTGATGTTGAAACTATATAATAAAGGAATTTGGACAAAGCTTGGAAACATTTTAGAGCGACTATACTAATCAGTAGACATAGGGCTAAGACAAGGCTGCTGCCTCAGCCCCTTACTTTTCGCCTTATTTATAGACGACATCGAAGAAACTCTACAAGGAGGAGCTCGAGTTTCGCCAGATCTTCTAATAAAAGTGATAATGTTCGCAGATGATATCGTCATGCTTGCTGAGTCAACTGAAAGCCTCCAACTTATGATAAATTGACTATTCGTTTATTGCAACAAATGGAGACTCCAGGTGAACCTCGACAAATCAAAAGTTATGAGTAATTTTCTTATCTGTTTATCATTAGCTGTAGGGAGCTAAATTTTTTTTTAAATTAATTAGCTCGTCCGCAAAAAGTAAGGGCTTGATCCTAATACCTTCTACTATGATTCCTGCTGGCACGCACTCCGTGATGTCGTCTAGAAATAGTGAGAATATCAGAGGGCTTAGCAAACATCCCTGTCTCAAACCAATTTCTATTCCAAACCATTCCGAGAGGTCATTCCCATTCCAAATTGCTGATTTATTATGGCTGTAAAGGTTAGCAAGGATATTTAAGAATTTCGTTGATACTCCAATTTGGGAAAGTTTGTAGAAAAGACAGTTTCTGTTGACTTAGTACTTAAATGTAGAAAATCTCGAAAAAAATGTTTCCAGTGTATTTATTCCCCCTCTAGCCTTCGTCTGTTTTGATATGGAAGGCCAGATTCATTACTGCTAGTCTCCCTCGTCTGTCGTATGTCCGTGGAACAAATTCTCCTTTATAATTAAGATGTCACCGCAGTATGCACTGATGGCGAAAAGCGAAGAGCTACTACGGCTGTCTCAGATTGTTATCGTTTTGAAAGTGATGGCGACTTGTCAGTGACTGGCTTTCATAATTTTAGCATTTAAGTTTAAGGCTACAGGGGTGGGCAAAGTGGTAAATAAAAAAATAAATAAAATGAGTTGGGTGGGGCAACAGAGTGAGGAACCACATGGTCTAGAACATTTCTCACAACCATGCCTTATAGTGGAATGGAGGTTACCTACAATTTTTTTTACTAATTCCGAATTGCTAAATGAGAAAGCGCTTTTCATGGCAATGAATTTTCTAATGACTTCCCCATTCCTTGCGAAAGGCGATACTTGTGGAAAACATTTTGGCTACGGTTGGGATTCGAACCACGAACCTCTGTTTCAAAAAGAGCCACGACAAAAAACCATCTAAGAACTAGGTTTAAACTTTTCATAGTTTAAACAAGTTCTAGTTTTTTTATTCGCTATTTTTAGGGCGAAAGGTGTCACTATTAAGTTGAAGAGTAGCTTAGTGTACCCGTTAAAGGCGTTAAACTCATCTGTCATAAGATCCAATCTAGTTCAAGAGACAGTCATGTCACTCTCTGAAAGGAAAACGCTGTAATCCTCCACTGGATCCCAGCACTCCTATGATGGTAACGAGAAGGTAGACATCTTAGTTAAAGACGGCGCATCTAAACCAATCGTCGGACCTGAAGCCTTCTGCGGTGTAAATAAAAGCACCTTTAAAAACACTGCCAAGATCATCTTACTGAAAAAATTAAATAAAGCTTTGCCTAACTCATCTGGCCAAACCTGTTCAAAACTCTTTTTCCAGAATATACTAACAAAAAAAAAAAATTAAAATTCCTACTGAACCTCAATAGAAAACCCTAAAAATTTGCACAGGACTACTAACTGACCAGTGTTCCTTAAAGAAACATCTTCACCAGTGACTCGGGTAGTGCACCCCATCTGTAGACTGTACCTCGAAAATGAGGAAACATTTTTCCGCCTTAAAAGCAAACACTTGACAATGAGATCATTCCCCTAGATAAACTCAAACTCATTCACCCAAAGAAGATTGCTAACTTCTGGTTCAACTCAGGAGCAGAAGAACTGCCCTGAAACCTCACATGGGCTAGCGTAATGGGTTTCATTCAGACACCGCAGTGCTCAGAGCGGAGCAAGCTCAACACGTCCCCTTAATCTAATCTAATCTAGTGTATCCGTTAAAGGTCAGCAAGTTTATTCGGTTAATATTCGATCTAGTTTTAGAAATTTTTGTAAGCACTTGGTGTGTGTGTGTGCGGGAGGTTCATGTTTCGAATCCGAACAGAAACCACAAATGTTTTTGAACGGGTATTACGTTTTGCGAGTAATTCGCAAGTCCTGCGACCATAAATGCATTGCCATTTAAAGCGCTTTCTCGATTCGCCGTTCAGAACCGGCAGAAAATTGTAAGCCCCCTCCGTTTCCTGAGAACGCATGATTGTGGGCAATGGGCCCGCTGCACCCCGCTCTGTTTTGCCACCCTATTTATTAATTTATATATTTTAGTAGAAAAAAGTCAATACAGAAAAATGGCTAAAAAAAAGCATGTCTCCTTGTTGTTTTCTAATAGTTTCGTTTTTCCCGAGGAATTCGCAAGTCCTTTGATATTAGTTTTACTACCATGTAAAGCTTTCTTCGGATTAATCATTCGGAATCTGCAAAATATTGAAGGTCCATTACATTCCTTACATGGCGTAGTTATGAGAAGCAAGAAGAAGAAGAAGAGGCCATATATAACGCAAAAAATAATAAAGCGTCAGGTGAAGACGGAATCTCGTTTGAATTCTTTAAAAACTGCACACATGAATTTAAAATCTTGCTCATAAAAACGTTTAACAGAATCTTTGAAAAAGCGGAAGTTCCTGATACTTTCCTCAAATCTTTATTGTACCCGCTCCACAAAAAAGGAGACTATGAAAATCCTGCTAATTACAGAGGCATATCGACTCGACTGTTTCTTTGTCGACTTCCAAGCTGCATTTGACTATATACCGCGTGAAGCTCTCTTCTATAAATTATATCAGCTTGGAATATCTTCAAAAATGATAAATATATTGAAGGCTTTGTACCAGAACAATACAGCTCGTATCTGGGATGGAAAATGCTTCTCCGAAGATTTCGAAACAACTGTGGGAGTAAGGCAAGGATGCGCTCTCAGTACACTACTATTTACACTGTACATCAACGATATCACAGATGCTGTACTGTAAGAGGTGGAGTTGAGCTCCGTCAGACAAGTATTCCAGGCTTACTTTATGCAGATGACATAGTTTTTTCGCCGAGTCAGTTGATGGCATTCAGCTTATGATCAACAGATTAGAAAGGTATTGTAAGAGTAGGAACCTATCTATCAACCAGGAAAAATCTAAAAGGATGATCTGAAGATGTGGTAGAGGCAGATATTCGCGGATCGAAAAGTGGGTATTTCAAGGTGAAGAAATAGAAATTGTTAAGGAGTACAAATATTTGGGAGTATTGATATCATCGAACTATACCATGAATAAACACCTTCAATTAAAACTCGCAAAAGCAAAACGAGAAATGAGTACTGTTTGGGGCAGTTGTATCCATAAAAAGAGTATTTTGCATACATCAAAACAAACCTTATTTCGTTCAACTGCTACTGCCATTCTTCTTTATGAAGCCCAAGCTTGGGGATGCCGACCATACGAAACAGTAGAGAAGTTTCTTCGCCATTTTATTAGTAGGTTTCTTAGAATACCCACTAGTTCTCCATGCATTTAGAGTCTGGTGTTTCCCATATGTTTTTGGATACTCTAAAGGTTCATTTCAAATACATAATGCGAGTTTTAGCAATGCATGGGCAGAGATTACCAAAAATAGTACTTATGCACTTATTGTCGACTGAAGGAGGATGTGCTCAAGAGTGGAAGAAGCTGGCGTCGGAATGTGGAGTAAACCTGGCAATTGCAGCTGAAGAGCAAGTGGAATCCCTTAAGCCAAAAGTTGATGAATTGCTGAAGAAAACGGAAAAAAAGAATGTACCAAAACTTCATGGAAGTGGCGCAGAATTCACAGCACAGATTACACTATAGCAAGTTGAATCACTTCTTAAATGAAGGAACTTATTTTTAAGAAGAGCACTCAACGGAATTAATAAGCACAATCTTCCGAATAAGAGGAGAGTTTTAAATCTCAATTTTATACCACACCGTCCTGAGTTACCAATTTTATGTACTCTATGTAACCGTAATGAAAGAGAAGATGTGAACTATTTTAAACCTATTCAACAAAAATGCCTTACGGTGTTAAATGAGCACAGACTCCTATTGAGTATTTTTATACTTATGCATAGGTATGCATGTTCTACTTTCGTTTCATTCATATGTTCCTCATTTCTTTTTCATTATAAGAAAAATTGACCTATTTTGACAGGAAGAAAGCATCAAATTAAGGTAAGCATAACGGGATCACATGACGATGACATTGCTACTTAAATAAAACCTTTCACTTTTAACACAGAGCGTATAATAACCCGGATTCCTTGGGTAAGCTCGGTGGCAAATTAAATTAAGACATATTCCCAGCTTCTGTGACTAATTGTATCTTATCATCAAATAAATTAAGTCGCAGAATCTCTACAGTCCATTCGTTTAATCTAACACACTTCACACATCAAAAAACCCAGTTTTCATTTCCATTAACGGCCTCATCAGGGGTCCAAAATTTCGTATACGAATAAATTTACAAAAATTATAGAAACGCACATTAAATAAATTTAAAATTCAATGAATTTATAGAAGAACCTAATCAACCCATTGATGCCTATACTAGACTAGACCAAAATGCTTGTGTTTATTTTTATTGTTCATTAAATTTTAAAATAAAAAGCAAAAAAAAACTTGAAATAGTTTGATGATTTGGTCGCACACAAATTGTTCAACGCCATTCGTGTGTTATCCGAATCGTGTTATCGTATAAATGATTAGACCAGCAGAAGATGAACATAAATAAAGTTTCCTTATTAGGTGACGTGGTACAAGACAGTCATGCAATTTATTGTTCAGAATTAATTTAAACGCCTAATTCATCCCGTGTGGTTATATTCGAATTATACCGAATAATCCATTATTACGGCATTTAAAACCGAGAAACATACAAAACGGTGTTTAAGTCCACGCTTCCTGTTCTTAATTAATGACTTTTAGAAATTTTTTAGCCATAAAACAAACGAACATATTCTGCGTTGGAATGTGCTATCGTTAATTGTGCATTTAATCCTAAATTCGATGGTTTTCTTTAAATTTACGAGTAAGAAGCATACTTGTCGTTTTTTATGACCCACACACGTTTCTTTAAAATCGATTTGACTATAGGTTTCGGGAATGTTATTTATAGACGCAATGATGCGAATTCATAAAAGAAAAGAACAAAAAAAACGTCCTTGCATGATAACAAAACCAAAAACGTTACTAATTTTCATAAATATACACATGTAGGCGTGGAAGCTAATGATGATTTAGTTAATATTCCACATGCTTGAAATTTGATTTGATTGTGCGAGTGAGACTGAAACGTCTTTAAAAAGATCAGTTTCTCATGACAGACTTACAAGGTCACAAAAATATGAATATTTAATATCAAAAATCTATTCCGGCTTTTTGAATTAAAATTTCACGTCGTGTTAATACTACGGTTATTTATAAGAATCAAAAGAGTGACACACATCATACACACTCCTCCCAATTTTTATGACAAGCGGCTGCTCCACGTGCTTACCGATTGAGGATGTGTAGCTGGCAGTTATGACAATGCGTTGAACTCATTAACTTCTTTAGTTTGTTTCGGTTGTTAATTTTTTGGTAGATAGACAGAAATGGCGATTGTTGGACAGTCTACAAAAATTCAATTAGCGATAGAAGGCGTTGTCTCGGTTTAGTTTAGGTGTCATAACTCGATCGAAATATATGTAAATAAAGATGGCTGTTGTAGGCAGGTGGAGATGGTAGAGGTATTTACGTTCTCCGATGCTTAAAAATAGCTTCACAAGCCTTGCCTAAATTAGACATAATTCCAATTTGGTTATTAGAAAGGCTTGAGAGACTGTGTCTCTTTCATCAGTCAGCGAAAATATGGAGCTTGTTGACGGAAAGACTTCCTTTATTCAATTTACTACTTGGTTGAACCAACTTAAGGTGTTACACTTTTTTTATGTCATAAAGCTGTCTTTATAGTCATTTTTTCGTGTAATGGTATTTGAGTTGGTTTTACCGAGTGATTCTCTGATTGATATTTAGCCCCGTATTCGAAGACAGTATGTGAAGAAGAAGATACAACAAAGAGCTGTAGAGCAGAAGTGTACGCATCGCGAGGCTACGATGGTTGGGCCATGTAGAGCGAATGAAAACAGGCAGATCCGGCTCGGGTTTTCGAAAGCACATTTGAGGGAAATCGAAGTCGTTATAGAACAATGTTGGTTGATGCCCAGGTTCAGCCCGAACTGTAATGATCGCTTAAGTAAGGAAGTAAGTTTACCGATTCTTGTTTTAGCTAAAATAGTTAAGTGTCAAATGAAGCCATCAGTAGTTCTGATTTTATGGATACGGCAGGAACTCCGAAAGCAAAGAGATCACATTCCAAACGGTAAAGAAATTAAGCAACGCCGGAAACGTGCAATTCTACAAGCCCTTGTGTGAAACTTTTTAATGTTTTTAATTTTATGTTCAACATTCAACCATTTTATTTAAGTATGCTCACCAAGGTGAAAGAGTTCCACTTACGATTTTAGCCTCTGCAAAATTTACCTCCTTTTGATGGAAAGGCTTTCGTGGCTTACAAGCTACTGGCAAGTATGATTTTTGATCGAAACCTCTAATTTGTTGATTCATACCATCGTCGACAAACACTCGTGGTTCATAAGGCACCGTTTGAGTGTTTGGATAGTAAGCATTTGTGGAGGTAAAAGAACCACGTTGTTCCTGATTGACCAGACCCTTGCATTCCATACCGTGGTACCCGTGGCGTAATGGTAAGCATTATCCCTCTGCTAACCCAGAGGTGCGAGGTTCGAATCCCAGCAGAGGCAAATTTTTTTTTTCACGGGTATCTCTGTTACACAACTTTTATTTGGTTTCGAATTGATTCATTTTGAAATCTATATATATAAAATAGGATGTATGTATGTATGTATGTATGTATGTCCGGGGTAAACTCCTAAGCCACCCAACGGATTTTTATGAAATTTTCAGGGTAGACATAGTTTAGTCCAGAGATGGTTCCTGTAAAGTTTTTGATTTTTGTTTGATCCCCATATTCCCACAGGAACGGGGGTTGGGAACGGAAAATTAGAAACTACTCCACAGATTTCAAAAATTCTTTCAGCACTAGGGGTGCTACATTATCTCCCTCCACATCAGTAACTTAAATTATATTTCATCCCTATAATCCCACAGGAACAGAAACGGGAACTAGAACGGGAACCTTAAAGTTACTTGACCGATTTCAAAAATTCTTTCAACTCTAGGGTGTAACATTATCCTTCAGTGACATAGATTTATATTTCATTAGCCCTGTACACACTATACAATTAGTTGGACAGACTTCGTTTGATGGAAGTTGGATGGTCTGGTGAACTTTGCGTTCACACTTATCCAATTTGTCGTCCAACTTTATGTCACATACCTATCAACTCCCTCCAACTTCTAGATTTTCAAAAATTTTTGAAAACAATCCAACAAATTGGACAAGCGGTCGTATGAAGAGTTCACACTGTCAAACATTGGTTTGTCAAACCTAGGTTTGTCCAACTAATTGTACAGTGTGAACGGGGCTATTCACATATTTCCACTGGAACGGAAGATTCCAACAGGATTGGGTTGAGAACGGAAACTTAGAAACAACTGGACAGATTTCAAAAATTTTTTCGTGATATTCCCACAGTAAGAAAGATTATATTTCATCCCCAAATTCTCACGTAAGAGGAAAAACGAGAACGGGAACCTTAAAACTACAGACCCGAGCAAAGCTGGGTGGCTCAGCTAGTACGAAATAAAATCTTTATGTTCTGTTACGCCAAACTGAACTGACTTAAAAATTTAATAAGTTGAATACTACCACAAGCATATATATTCTTACTGCGCACCTACTATAGGTTTTTTTTTATAAATAAGGAGTCCTTCAAAAAAAGACCTAAGACCTGTAATTTCTGGTTCAGAAGTTTTGTTGAATGATCAGTTCCAAAAAAAAAAAAAATACATTTTTAGTTGCCATTTCGATCATCTTAAGGTATAAGCAAATCATTTCACCTCTACATTCCTCATTCTCATTTGAATCTACTGATCCATTAAAGTATTTTCGATAAACACAGAAGAATTTTTCATTGAGGCTATACAGAACAATGCACATAGCTGTCGCGTACTCTATAAATAAAATAATCAATCGCACACCTTCCCGTTGTTGTCAAATCGTGGCGATGAATATTTTCCTAAAAAGTCACCTTTTAAATTGGGTCCCATGTCCCATCCCTTTTCCGCTGGTTGCTTTGGCACATCTTTTCCATTTCAAATGCAAACAATCGCAATCGTTTAAAATGTGTAATTATTAGAGAATGAAACTATTGAATGGAATAGCAAAAGCAGCAGTGGCGTCTTGGCAACAGCAGCTGAAGAAGCATGCACCTTATGCCATCACACCAAAACCACCACCGCTTCTTTTTTAAAGGCCACAGATCAAATGTCACTTATAAAGAGATTCAACCAGTTTTATAATAGACCAGAATCGATACATAGCAATTGAGAGCCCCCATTGGAGTGTTAAGCTTGATGATGTGTCTCCTGTGCTTAGCAACTTGTATCGTTCGTATATGCAGCAGAGGGTGCATTTGGGTCTTCGATGTCATCTTTTCTTCTTAGCAGCACATTCTGCTTCTTGCTTTTGGTTTATTTTTAAGCTGTGAATACTTTTGAGCCACAACCACAACGCGACAGATCGATCGATGGCCGTTTCTGACTTGGGGCTACTGCAATTAGGATCGCCGTCAACCAAAGTTAAATTCAAATTATTTGAATACCTGTTCTTGGATGTAATGTCAACTAGTGATGAACACCTAATGCTTGTTTGCGCTGGTGGTAGTTAGTTACATTGGTTTATAGACTTTTTATTGTGGGGAGTAAAATTGTGGGTTAATTGTATAAAGTTATGCACTTAACGCCATCTGCTTGGTATGCGGTCCAATAAAAGAGAGTTTATCTTTTGATTTATGTCAGTGGGGCATCATTATGGTACAGACACACAGAACTGCTAGGGTTGGAAACTTCTCTGCATCGACTTTTAATTATTTAAAGCCAGAGAGAGAAAAACACCAAGATATTTCGCACCCGAGTTTTCAGTCTCACGGAATGATTAATGGTCTAAAGTAAGCTAACGGACCTTCATATGGAATGCAAATAAATAAATAAGGTGGTGCAACAGAGCATAAAAATTTTGCTTCGTTTTCGAGATATATTTAAAAAACGAGTGAAGATTGTTTAGAGCCCATATCTCCGATTTGCACCCTCTAATTTAATAGCACTTTCAGTTTTTTCTCTAAAATTAGCCCATTAATCGATTCATGCAATGAAAACCCCCCATTTTTCGAGTTCCTTAAGAAATGACATAATCAATCGTTCGTTCGTTCTTCTTTATAAACGATGCTGGCCAGAACGTGACCGTGGTGACCGCTATAGAGCGATGATTACTGACTTTTTCGTTCATCAATTGAACACTCATGATGTGCAGGATTTGTGGTTTCAACAAGACGGCACACATCTCCTGCCACAATTGATTTATTAAAGGAAACGTTTGGTTACCGCATAGCTTCACAGTTTTGGACCCGTGAATTACGCTCCAAGATCGTGCGACTTAACGCCGCTTGACTATTTTCTGTGTGGCTATGTAAAGTCGCTGGTCTACGCCGACAAACCCGAAACGATTGACTGCTTGGCAGACAATATTCGGTGCGTTATTGCCGATACGGCCACAAATTTTGGAAAAAGTCATCGAAAATTGGACTTCCAGATTAGAATACGTCCCAGCCAGCCGTCGCAGTCATAAGCCAGAAATCATAATTGAATTATAATGCCAGAAGATTGTCTTCCGAATAAAGTAAATTTCATATCAATAAATAAAATCATCTTTGTTTTATTCCATTTCACAGTTCTATACCTCTAAAAAAACACCCTTTAGTTGGAGAAAAACATTTTTTGTCATAATAGCCGAGTTCACACTGTACAATTAGTTGGACAGACTTTGGCTTGAACGACCAATGTTGGATAATGTGAACGCTCAGACGACCGTTTGTCCAACTTGTTGGATGATTTTTAAATATTTTTGAAAACTTTGAAGTTGGATGGAGCGGAGGTACATGCGACACAAAGTTGGGCAACAAACCATCCAACATCCATCAAACAAAGTCTGTCCAACTAATTGTATAGTCTGAACTCGGCTAGTGAAATTCGAAGCCCGTCTGTCATGTCGTTGCGATTCGTTAAATCGAAAACAAACAAACAACTTTTTGACAGAATTGTTTCATTTTCTATGAATTTACACAAATTCTTTTTTAAAGCTTTTTAAAGCACTTTAAAAATGTACTTTCTTTTAAGTTTATACTGCTGCTGCCTGCTGCTTATCTAGACTCGTTTCACAAACATCAAAATGGCTGACCTTCTTCGATGATCTATTCGTCCAGACGATTTAAACAGAATGGCCGACCCTTCTTTGACTTTTTTTCCCTTTTTTTGGTTGAGTTACCGTGGCAGCATAAGCGTATAAATTTTTGCGCCGCGTTGTCCACTCGTAGATAGTTTCTGCGACACCGAACTTCCACGTTATATAAGCTATAGCAGAGCTGTAAAAGAATGCATTCATTTGGTATTGCATTGCAAAAAGTCTTATTCATTTAACTGTATATATGGAATGCATTCACATTCTCTATCGCAGTACTTCAACTTTCAAAAAAAGTCCCAGTCAATTTTGGAGTCTCTTGTTAACCAATCATCTAGAGCAGTCAAAAGACTTGAAGTCAAAAGAATGCAATACTTTTTAACTGGTCGCAATCTTGGGACTGCTTGAAGTCTTTTCTTACTGCTTGAAATCTTTTGACTGCTTGAAGTTTTTATTACTGCTTGAATTCTTTTTAACTGCTTGAAGTCTTTTAACTGCTTGGACTATTTTCAAATTTTAATAGACCTTGAAAGGCAGCTTATAATAGGAAATGAAAGCATAAGAGCAACGTAAATGCTTTAGGTCGTAAGGAACCTGATGTTAAGAGAGTTCAAGCAATCAAAATACTCCAAGCAGTAAAAAAGAATTCAAGCAGTCAAAAGGCTTCAAGCAGTTAAAAAGAATTCAAGCAATCAAATGATTTCATGCAGTTTAAAGACTACAAGCAGTAAAAAAGACTTCAAGCAGTCAAAAGACTCCAAAGCAGCAAAATGACTGCATTATTTTCAATGCAATCAAAAGACTTCATGATTGCAAAGATTGTAAAAGACTTTTAAGAGACTTCCAAGATTGCGACCAGTTAAAAAGTATTGCATTCTTTTGACTTCAAGTCTTTTGACTGCTCTAGAAGACATCACAATTGACTGTGATTTTTTTTTTAAAGTTAGGTAGTAACATGAAGTCAAAATATTCAAAAGATGAATCTTTTTCAAAATTTGACTGCAATACAAAAAAGAATGCATTCTTTTACAGCTCTGAGCTATAGCTATTATATTAACATATATTCTGGCTTTGGAAACCCACTGATTCGATGTGTGGCTGCAAAATGCCTATTACCAAATTCCAAAATACTTGTTCAAAATGAAAGAAAGTCCTTCATCAACTCAAACATTCATACAAACGCTTAAAGTAAAGAATTTTGGGTCTTTGTTCATACAATGCCAGAAAATACCGATGCACCACTACTCCAAGTGGTCATTCGGCTCATTTTTTTTTTTTATTCTATCCAAACCGTGTGATTGCCCTGCCTGTCTGTCCTGAAGTTTCCACTGGTATCGCTTGACGCTGGGAATTGGCAAAGTCCTGACCATGAAAAATGCTTTCTCACTGAGTGGTTTGGAATAAATAGGTAAAAAAGTATATGCTCCTGAAATGCATTGGGCCCAAAGACTTCCCAAGCTAAGTTGCGCCATAGCATTCAATTTATGAAACCGCATAAAAACGGTTTGTAATATAATCGAGGAAATGCCCATGATGAACCTTTAGAGAAGTCTCCAAAAATCATAGCGAGCTCTAGTGGCAATGGCGGAACGCATCTTTTCTGATTTTAAAAAATATCCTTCCATAAACATACATAACAATAAACGTATTTGTTTTAGTTGATAACATTTTGTACATTTATTCTGTACTTCAGAATAAACTGTGTGTCTTGACAGTTTAGCTTACTTAACCGTGCTTGTTTTTCCGTTTCAAAATTCTTATTTTTCTGAATCTTTCCTTTGAAATAAATATGAAAGAATTTGTTTGTATTATCAGAACAGCAATATGTCCATGTGTATGTCTGTCTCTATTTTAAACCTTTTCAGATCAGGTTCCATGAGGTGAAAAATGCTGCCTAAGCGTGTATACTGTTCACAAATGATAAACGATCAAAATTATACCCTAAAATTAATCACCTCAAATATCACTCGCTTGGGCACCAATACCAAATCCAGCATCGAATATTCAAAACCAATTCGTCAAATCAAATAAAATTGATAGTTCAGTAGCACCTTTGTTTCTTTTTTTATTTTTGCAACCGCAACATCATTTACAACCTCACAGTTAATGATTCTGCTGGAAAAAAAAAAAATGAAAATCATGTAAGGTAAAGTCACATCAAACAAGTACGTTGCCGAAGACATTTATTAGTTGTCTAGGTCGGCTATTCAATAGCACAGCTTTCAGCATTCAAGTATTAGCCATGCAGGTTTGATCCACGCAATTGCTTGGTGGATTATTGTAATTACCACGTTTAGCAATTCAATGCGGCTGCCACAACGATGATATACTGACAAAAAGGGAAAAAAGAAGACGCTTGAAATTGTGGAAATGTGAAGGTCATTTTGATGCAGTAACCAGCCACGAGCTCGAGCAGAAGTGGAACTTGTTACACGCTGACCATTTTCTACAAACCTGCTGGTCCGATAAGATGGTGTCAGATGCAATTGGAATTCCTTGAATTTTTAATCGCTGCGCTGTTTGGTTTGAACCCAATGAGCTAGTTAGAGAAAAAACTTGACAACTTTTGACATTTCTTTTGTACTATGTATTTATTTCTATATGGATATTATTTATACTGTGGGGTACTTGATGGCGAAATGATTTACTTCTAAAAATGTGTTTATTAAGCTTGGAGACCTTCCGTAGTTTCTGGGTGTGAGACAATACTTTTCTAATACTTTGTTTTGAATGGGCCAGTCTAAATATTTGGAATCTTTTGAGATTGTGCATTGTGCTGTAAGCGCTTGATTTGGTTGGTAACTTTCACTGAGAACATGGAAGTACTTAGTTTTATGTGTCTAAATAGTTGTTTATTAGCAAATTATCAAAAACGAAGGACTTTTAATGACGCTTAGTAACAATGTCAATTTCTTTGAGAGCTAATCGATCTTTCCCATAAATTTATTGTTATTTATTGGAAATTACTATTTTAATGAACAAACAGGGGGTTGCTAGTTGAAAAGAGTGCAAAGACGTTTGAGATTTTGCAGTTCAAAATGAAGACAAATGATGATTGTCATTTTAACTTGCGAAATAGGCCAGTTTTGCAATTGTTTTGAAAAAACTTTAAGGTAACAGTAAATTATGACATTAAGATGATAGAGAATACGAAAAAAGTGGCCCTGCCATTCTGTCTGTCTCTGCATAAAAGGATCTATAGACTAAACCGCTTGACGGATTTTCTTCAAATTTTGCAGTTGGGGTCTAAAATTCTTAAAAAGGCACCTTTCATACAAGCTTTATGTTCATTCCAAAATTTCTCGAAAACGACTCCAATGATTTTTGGTTGTCTTTCTTATGATAAAATTTAAGAAAAAAGTCTAAAAATGGTACCTTCTATGGTCGGATTTTTTCAAAACCGACTTATTCACTTTTCATCACTAATTTCGATCTAAACGAAATTTTACATTTAAGAAGTCATAAACAGTTAAAAAGAAAATATGTATTATAATTATTCATTTTGTCCGCGGGCTAAATTAAATAGTAAGCGTCCCTTAGAAATACAAAGACTTAATTACTTCTTTTTCTTTTCCCGTAGGGAAGCTTTACTTTCCTTAGAAAAATAAATTTAAGAACATGTTATAAATTTTAGGAAATTCCTTACTTAAGTTAGCCTTTTAGTTTTTTTTGAAGGGTCGGACGTCTACTTCTTACTTTGTTCGCCTCGTGTATGCCAATAAAAAATGCCAAAAGATTTTGCAATACACGGTAAGGTCTAAAACGTCAGATTTTTATATGCTGCCAAGTTGAGTGTTTAGTAACAATTTGGAAAACTTTAATTTTTGAAAATGTAATTAATTTTCTAAATCAACTTAATTTTTTTTTTTAAATATTTCAAAAATGTTGATCAGAAAAGAAAATGAAATCGTTAGGGGCGCTTCGCGCTTAACTTTCTTTTTGTAAATTGCAATTATTCTGATATTTCAGTTGATGTGACAGAAATTTATTTTATTGTCTGTCTGATCAATGCTCTTGATTGAATAGGAGACTTGTGTGATAACTGGTACCTAGGAACTACCGAATTATATTTAAGCTTTTTGTTTATTGCTTACCAGTGTTGCCACTAAAATATATTAGTATTTCGGAAAACTCTTTTATTTTAAAGGTTCTTTTTTTACAAACGTTAATTTTGCTATTATAAAGTTTAAATGTGTTTAATAGAACCGGTGTAAGCAGACGCCCAATTTAAAAAACTGTATTATCTGCAATTGGTTTGTTGAATGTATTCTTTTTAAATGTTTCAATTGGCAATTATGATTACTGAAAATGTTTAAAAATTTATGATGAAATTTAAGACTATTCCTCAAAGTTCAAGAAAAAATATTAAGAGCTGCAATCTATAAAAACATCAAAATAATCGAAGAGACAAGATTAGGGCTGTTTGTAGAAAAATAATCCTATCATTCTGTTAGTGGCTACATTGGATTTTTATTTAATTTTCGTAGAGAACTCTATTCTTCTAATCAAGCTTTGGACTTGGCATCCATCTTAAACTCAGATACTAAATGTATTGAATTTCATTCCCGTCAAAGCTTAAGGTGAGTACAAAATTTCTTATTCACCCGTTAACGGGAAAGGGGTTGAATTTTAATACGTAGATTCGACCGAATCAAGTGAACCACAAAGCTTATTTAGCGCACAACTATTTATTTATAAGGAACTTCTTTGTAATTGGATTTGTGCAACTTATTGGTTTTGATTATCTCTAGCCAGGAAAAAAAATGAAGTAAATCAAGTTTGTGAAATACCAACAGCAGTGCCACTTACCAGGTCCAATTTAAAACCATTCTCGAGTCAACTGTAAACCAAAAAGATTTCCTCAAATCGGTTTGGCCACTTAGGAGGAGTTTAGTCACGTGCACAACGAGAAAAGAATGGTCTATGTTAAGAAGATACTGATTAACAATATTGAAAATTGGGATCGATTTCTTACCCTAATTTGGTATGAAATTTTTTATTGTCAAACCGATTAAAAAAGATTGATGGAAAGCTTTAATCAAAATAGATGTAGGTTGAAGCACTTTGCATGGTGTTAATCCTTTAATTTAGTGTTAAGTAGTCAACAAACGGCTGATAGATATGGAAGCTTTATGGTTGATGCTTATATGCCATTGTTCTTGAGCAATATTTGATTGTGTTGTGAGAACTTTCAAACCAGTTCCTATAATTCGTTATGCGTTTTCGAGACTTCCATTTTTTCATTGTTTTTGATCTGTTTGAGTATTCTGAGGGCCAATTTTTCATTCTCCTAATAAACAAACAACTATGTATTTGTATATATGTCAATCTCTGAGGAAACAAAATATCTGACAGATAAATAGTGGAGGGCCGTTAGACGTAAAAAAGGCCAAACCTAGAAATCCAGGGCCAGTCCATGGATTTTCATAAAATTTTCGGAAATGTATTTTGAATAGCGTATAGAAAAAAGTTAAGAAAAAAAATTTCACCGTTATCAATTTTTTAATTATTTTTAAAATTAATTGTTAACTATTAGAATTTTTTTTAAATTTATGTAGTGTATTTTAGATACGGTTTTCCAAAGGCTCAAGATGGATGGGTTTGGTACAGACAAAAAAAAAAAATTAGTGTGGGAAGGTTGTCCATATCCCTCCGTGTAGGCGCGAGGGGCTATTTCATATGAAATTTACTCAATTTAAAAAAAAAAAATATTAAAAAGCAACTAAGCCACTTAATTTCTCATTCTTTAGTGTTTTTGAAAGCTATAGCTTTTTTTTAAATAAAAATTTTAATTTGATTTCACTTAATGAAAAGTTTTTGAGAGATCTAGCCTCAAAGTCAATATTTTGAAAAAAGAAAACATATTTTTCTTTATAAATTTTTTCTTTTACATAATTTTGCCACTTTAACTGCCATTTTTTCTTTCCATATTCAATGCCCTGATTAATTTGTACTCAAAAGCAAAAAACCGAACAAAAAAATTTTTTTCGGTTTATAAGAAATTTAAAAAAAAAAACGAATGATACTTTTTTCCAGAAAACAAAATGTCGTTAATTTACCGCTAATTGAACTTTATTCCCGGAAATGAAACATGAAATGTGTTTTAAATAGCAAATAAGAAAAAATAAAAATTAAAAATTCATATGATCTTAATTTTAATATGAATTATAAATAATTATTAAAATTTTAGAGTTATCTTTTAATTATATTAGTTTTAAGTTAAATTTTAAAACTAACTAAAATTAACTAATTTTACCCATTAGAAACTTGAACTTTGGTCTCAAAAACACAGCACATATACTGATTTGTGCCCCAAATTCTGTTTCTCAAAGTTTTTTCCATTTTTCATAAAAGAATATCCGTAGTGTGAATATTCAACGAATATCCAAAATACGTCCTGGCAAAATTAGTCAACTCAAAATTGATTCAAAAATAATAAATTTTTTGAAACTTTGTTTATTTTTATGAAAATTTATAAGGTCTGTTTTTTTACTTTGTGTACATAAATTCACAATCTGTCATGTTTTAAGGAGTGTTACCCCCATTCTCAGAAACTCTCTGACAGAGCGTTACTGTCTAAAAAGTAAAGGAATATCTTGAACAAAACATTCGCACCAACACAACGCTTGGAAAAACGTCTGTGTGACAGTTGTTGTATTTGTTTTGGCTGTGCACGCAGGGTGGGGAAATTTCTAACTCTCTCGTGAGCATTCTCTTTTGTGCACTGCTACGAAAAATCGCTGTGCAGGAACGGCATTAGACTGACTTTCTCCAAATTTCGGTGCATTTCGTGCGAATTTTCAGAAAAAAAAAATTGTTCTTAATATTAACGCTTTCTAACAGTTCAAAAACTGACTTTATCAAAGGGATAAATTCAATAAGAAGTCTATCAGACTGCTGTCTGGAGAATGAAAAGTTGGCCCTTAAACTAGTAAACAAGATTTTGGGTGTCCTTTCTCGTTTTCTAATTTGTGCATTGTTTTTTTCGTTTGTAATTTTGAGTGCTAATATCTCTGTGTCAAAATTTAAACTTAATTACAGACAAAATCGCTTTTTCTGTCCCTATGTCCCTTTTTATGCTTAGATTTTTAAAACTACGCAACGGATTTTGATGCGGTTTTCTTTGATGTGATTCAGGAAGGTTTATATGTATAATACATGCATATTTTAGTAGAGAAAAGCCGAGAAATTTAAAGATTTGTAATGTGATGTCGTAACAAACATATTTTCTGCGCTTACATTGCAAACGCTGGCTAAACCTTACGAGATAGATCAAATTTATGTACTACGGAATTGAATATCTTAAAAAGATGTTTATGTTTCTCTCCTAAGGATAATCCACAGTAACCATTTTTATCTTTTACATATTACAAAAAAAAAAAATATGGGTTATTTACCAGGCTATTTTAAACGATACAGTATCATTCCTTATACAATTAAATACATTAGATACGTTGTGCATTTCATGTAGATCAAAATTTCCCTTTACAGCATATGATTTAAATGAATATTTTCCAAGATATTACAGATTTAAAAATTGCGGACGTCGCGTCGTATATCATGGTTTAGTATCAGCATTGTACCCGTGCGAATCCGGGGCGGGTCGCTAATAGTATTTTATATTTTTTAAATAAATGAAAATGTCTGAAGATAAAATAATCAAAAAACTCATAGAAATGACAGCGATAAAAATTAGTTTGAAGCGAGTAAAATAACTACAAAAAACCAATGCAAGCTCTGCACAAATGTGTAATAAACATAAGAGGGTATAAACAAAAGGTTTGCACACCTATTTGTCATCGAAACACAACAAAAAATAACCATCAAGCAGGTAACTTAATTTTTACTATAAATCGCTGTTTTGAAAAACCTTTCGGGATTGCAATCCCTAGATGTGTTGTTATATAAAAGTCACAGGGAAGCACACCTTCAATTAGATCCAAACAATCTTTCAAAATGAGTCAACCAGTGACGTCTTGGTTTAAACCTCCACAAGTATATACTAGTCTAAGAAAAACAAAACCAATCACATAAGTCTTTCATCCAGTAACCGCAACTAATTTTTTTTATGTCGAGCAAACCTGGTTGTCATCCCATCGAATTGGAAGAGCAACGAACCAGACGATAAAACGTCATAAAAATAACGGTGCTTTGATATTATCAAGAATAATTACTGTTTTGTATGGTTGTGTCTATCTTCTAGGTGCATTTTTGTTAAAAGGTCTTTGATTGTTGTTGTTTTACTCGATTTCTATACCACCTCCATTTTCATTGTGTCTGTCAGTATAGCAAACAGCATACACCGACACGAGATTATGGACACACTAAAATATTTGTCACCGCCCAATTCTAAGATCGTAGATTCACGCACTCAGCTAAGCGATAAGCTTTAGAACTTTTTATGAACTGATTTATCTTAAGTGGTTGGTAAAGTTGAATAGGAGTTATTATTTAAATTTGGCGACTAATTTATTGAAATAAGTATAGCAAAAGATAATAAAATTGTGTTTCCTTTATTACACTAATTTTCACTAAGACAATAGACAGACGTTCACTTTTAAGGCCAACGTTTAACTGCCTTCAAATAAAAACTAATCAAAAATAGTCTTTGGCTTGGCTTTGATAGAAAAGCAAAAATACTTGTATGGTTTTATGGCCAATTAAAGTGTTAATTTTTATTTATTGGAAACTAGTCACCAAAATGGAGTCGAAATTAGAATCTTCATCTATACACTCGAAGAGATTAATTCGTATTGAATTGTCCCAATCTAAACTAGTTTGCGGCCAAACCTCAAAACCTTCCACTTTATGCTGACACTGCTTTTGATTGAAATGGACCTGGCTCTGAATAGTTCATGTGTGTGCTTGAATTTGGCATGGATTATAGCAAAATTTGATTTCGATTATATGAGAGTGAAATAATAATTTCATGTATAAAACTTTTCATGGGCAAGTCGACATCTTCAGTTTTAGATACGAGTTCAATCAGTCGAGATGTTCAAGTTGGTAAGTTGACAAAAGGATTATTAAAAAAAAATGTTTCTCATTAGTAATTTTAGTGCTTAGGTTTTGCGGTGATTGCCTGCCTGGCTGTCCTTATCGAAGGTCAGAAATACTCCCGACCAGTGCAATACACGTCAAATAGATTCGTCCCGCAGAATAGGAATAGCAATAAAAAAAGTTATTTCAACCCACTTCCTCCATCATACCAACCACGAGGCACTAGCTCTAGCGAGGAACTAGCCAGGGTCATCTCTCAGCACAATTCTATTCATCCTGATGGAGTTTATGAATACATCTTCGAGACTGAGAATGGAATTCGTTCCGAAGAACATTCTGCTCCCAGGCAACTTAAATCGGGTGAAATCGCTGGTGTGGTGGAAGGATCTTATGCGTATACATCTCCTGAAGGTCTCAACGTCCTAGTTGAATATTCATCCGATGAAGATGGTTTCCATCCCAGGATTTCCTGTAAGTACACATGGCATGTTGAACATTCTTTTTGATTCTCGAATATTCTCTCTCTCTATCGCAGATAGTGGAAATGGCGCTGAGCAATTCCTCAACGGACAAAACCCAAGCTCTGTTATCATCAATCATTAAATCGACCCGTAAGACGTTCTCGCATCAACGCATTACCTCAACACATTTACCTGACAAAAGAACAAAAAACACGTTAAAATTAAGATCTATTAAGACTAATAAAATATGTATGTACCTACACAATCGAAACTAAATAATCAAATCGCTCAATTAATTAGATTCAGGTTCGTTGACTATGAAATTATTTTTTATTAATTTTGTTCAAAATTTATTCACATAATGGTCGTCGATTTGCATAGGTACTCATGTTTCTGCCTTAAATGGTCACACAAATGATGACATTATGTGATAGTTTTGATGATGCTCAAGATAAAATTCATAGCGATGCTTATTAAGGAATTCATAATATCCTGCTTGCATATAAATTGAGATAAATTTGACGAGTATGCTTGGTAATGTTGGAAAATAAGGTGGTTAAAAGTAGCTGGAACATGATTCTGTTGACAGGAATCGATTTGAAGATGAGAATACTCACACCTTGATTTAAGATACAATCTAAATGTTGATTTTTTTCTGTTGAAATATTAAAATTCAAAAACAAATTCGATATTGTGGGAGATTCAATTAAAAGATAAGCGAACAGCGTACAAATTAGCCAACACCTACGTTGGACACATTGACTTGATGATTAATTCAATTTGTCGAGGGGGAGGTTATGAAAATGCTATCAAAATGCAACAGAATTCGATCCAAAAATTATACAAATTTGGAGGCAGTAATGACTTCATTATCACTTATGTATTTGAAAAAAACTTAGCGATTTAGATTAACTTGTATTGTTGAATGGTTGAGTTTCAAAGACTTCTTTAACTGCTCAGTATTAAGTTCAATACACTTAAATTTACATTCAAGCACAACATTTGTTCCGATAATAAACAAAGTCCGAGACGTGGAAAGACTCTTGTCCTTTGTTCGAATATTAATTCAGTGGCTTTCCGATCAAAAACCCTTTCTGCCCATGTCTATCTTTTTGGAAAATGTTTCCGTATTTTAAAAATTTAAGGTCTAAAAATTCCAATCAGAATGTAAAAGAAATTATGAAAAAAACGTTCTGTTTATCATGATGGCTGCTTTTCCACCATCGATAGTTTCCGATATTGACAATATTTATTTCATAGAAAGCAACATAAAGCTCTCCAAAGACATCTCACATCAGTTGAGTGAGGTGAAGGCAAAATTTGACTAAGTTTGAGAGTGACTAAAAGGCATTCAACGAACACTCGACTAAAAGAACATACTTTACCGAATAATTTCTGAAGTCAATTTTCCATTACGTTGAAAGACACGGAAGCGATGATTTAACTTGTGTTGTTCGATGTTCCAAAACTTTTTGCGATTTAGCGGACAATGGCAGTAATAGCTATCTTCTAAACTCTACAGTATCTCATGCCTAACTCATTGTGTTGCAGCCAGAATACTGCATACAGTGTACATTAGTCAGTTGCAAATCGTTTTCTATCAAAGAATCATGACAATGAGGAAACTATTTAAATATCAGAAAGCAGATTTTGTTATCTTGAATTAAAGTTGTTTAAATTTTACGTTTCACTGAAGATGAAGATGATTTGAGCTTTATTATGTAGACTTTTGGACTGTTGGCGAACCTATTTTCTCCAGTCCAACTTAGCAGTCTCAGTTCAAAGCTATTGGTTCCACCATTGTACCTATGTAAAAAAGCAAATGCTGCTTTACTGCGTTCCTCCGGTCCATAAAATTGTTAAATCGCGTTTTGAACTTACTATAGCTTCTATATATTCGTGAATTTTTTATAGCATCGAATTCAAAAACCTTGTATTATTGTAAATTGTATAAAAACTCTACAATGACTCCTAGCAAAGTTCTAGTCATGCAGATAGACCCCTAAGCTTAAACTATTGCCCATTGTAGTTCTCAGGACATTGACAACCTTCAAACGCCTTTAGTGAAGACCTAATGACATTAGACTTTTCCCTCTGTTTGGAATACATACACACAAAGCGTGGTTCAATAGAACGGGGAGCAGAGGGTCTTGCTAATTTTTCACAGCCATGCCACAGGAGCGAATGGAAAAGATCATCAGTTTCCAAACGTCTAATCGAGTTGGCGCTTTTAATTGGAATGAATTGGAGGACTTGCCAAATCCTCGCAAAAACATTGCTTGTTTTCTGTTGGGATGTGAACCATGAACCTGAAGCGTAACATGCAGACATGCTATGCAATTTTAAATTACACCCCAAAACACAGGTGTGTTTTCTTTGTTTTATATTTTTTTAATTTAGCGCGCACATTAAGGGGTTATCAAAAATTCTTATAATGTCATAAAACACAGTGATTAAGTGATTAAGAAAATAGGAGGGGATTTATTAGAAGACACCAATGCACATTGTTTTTTTTTTTATGTCAATCGTAACGCAGGAGGAAAATAGAGTCTGGTAAAGCATTCCACATTGAAGTAGTAAGACTAGAGTACGAATAATAAAGCAACAAAAGCAGTTTTTTGCCCCAACCAAAAAAGGAAAAGGAAATGGGTTTAAGTTCTATGAATTTTACATGATATACTCCAAATCACCAGTCCCCGAATCATTAAAGGTGAAACACAATTGCCGTGAATGGTTTCATTATCCTCAAGACATCCTTGTGACGCTTAACATACATAACTTAAAATTAAAAATACTGCATTAAGTTTTTGAGAAAAAATCAAAAATTAAAACAAACACGTTGTTCCAAAAAATACGATGAACAAGAAAATAAAACTCAAACAAAAATTTGAAGTGAATTCAACAAAAGGGCTCTCCTTATATGACAGCTTCAAATAATAATCAGGGGTGACATTCTGTATGTAAAAAGCGAACAAACATTTTCGTGTGTGCGAACAGTTTACAACATCTTCGCTTATGAAAAACGTTTGATCGCTTTCGTTTCGCTTTTTATAGAATCTGGCCCCAGTTTCTTTTTTTTAACCGGTCGAATATTCTTAAAAAATTTCAGAGTTTCAACTCAAACTAGTAGTTATACTGCGATTACAAGGCGTATCTCCATTTTTGCAATTCCGAGTTAAATGCATTTTACTGTTTTTGATTTTCCCACCTTCAAATGGTGAACTACCATTTTGTTCGTGGTTTTAAGGCATTTATAATCGGAAATATGGCTTTTTGATTTCTAAATATGAGGCTTGCGCCCTTTTTCCTTAAAATGGCAGTACTCTTCTGAGAGGGACCCTCGTCCTCATGTTTGACACAGGTGTTTTTTCTTTATTGTGTTCATAGGACATACAACAGACAAAAAAGAGCTTTTTTGAAGAAGCAAAAGAATTACTGTACAGACGGACCTAGTATAGATGACATGAGATGTTCATGACCTTTTTCCGTCTTAAGACTGTAAGCCCATTTTATAAAAAACAATATTTTTTTATAATACCGTACACTATTATACAAATAAAAAATAAAAGCAACGCATAAAATTAAGTCACTGAAAAAATTAGGAGCTGAATCTTGCACGGAGTTCGAATTGTCCATAGCGAGATGCTACATAAGATGTTCAGAAATCAGGAATTTTTATTTATTCTGACATTTCAAAAAACTTTTTGTGAAATGTTTAAAATAACAAAAAAAAAAAAAAAAAAACAAAAAAAAACTCTTGTTGCTTTCACGTTGATGAGAATCCTACAAAACCACATTTTTTTAAGAGTCACTGATGAGGAGACCCCCTTAACGATGATACTAAATTACTAGCAGTTCGGTGTGAAACCATATCTGAACCAGAAATATTTTACCAACAATTTTGACGACAGCAAGCTCTCTCCAGTTATTCACTCTAAATCGGATGAGGCCTCTTCCACTTACTTGATTGTGGTTACTTTTGTAAGACTTTTAACTGACCCTCCTGGTATCGAGCTGAAAAGTATAAAAGGTCTTTATTTTGGTTTGCGACTTGAATAAACCAAACAAACAGAGCATACAAGTGGGGTTTAAATTCATCCTAACAATATGCTATGACACGACAGTTAAAAACTTTTGCGATATTTTGCAATTCAAAGCAAAGTTTCATTGCATAAAGTCAGGCGATAGTTAGCTTTGGCATAAATTCAAAAGAGATGATGAATTTTGTAATTGAGGTGGTAAGCAAAAAGCCATAGGAACTGTATGATATGGTCCTCATCTTTATAAGTACTACTGTACTTGTACTATACCAAAAGGAAAGAAAAATGTAAAAGTGGTAAAAGAACGAATATCCAATAGATTTGGATAGTAACAGGCAGGAATTAGGTTAAAAATTCGTTTTTTGTGTAATGTGTTAATTATTTAGAAATTTTTTGAGAAGCGGCTATTGCTGAAGTAGGTGACGCAACGATGACGCATAGTCATAACTCCCCTGATGCTTACAAGAGAATATTTCTTGAAGAAGGATATGGTTTTTGGAAGAGTCCTGGAGTCTGTAACACAAAGCTACAATCTTAGAAGTCAAGAACCACTTGCAGGATTGTGTCTATTACACTTGTAGAAGAACAAGCAAATTTTTAGCTTTGTGTTAAATAAATTTTAACACTTGTCATAAATCACTTGTATCACAATTGTATTACAAGAACTTCTAGCTTTGCAGCCCCTGAAGTCAGATAAAGAACTTGATTAAGTCGATATCAGTAATTCAATAGCTAAGAATGTTGGAAATGCTCATATTAAGCTTAACATATTCGTGATAGCTAACAGTTAGAAATTATTTCTGTAAACAAGCTTTTACTATCAAACACGACACTGTGTTTAATTGTTACCATTCATTTTAAGTGTTTTTTTTTTTAGTTGGAATTGCATGTTATAATAAAATACTAAAATACCCAAAAACATGCAATTGATCTTGGCCAACTTCAGAACAAGATCCTCCTGCTTATTTAATGCATTTTAGAATTAGATAACAATTAAAATTTAACAGTAATCAAATACAAATTAAAATGGCAATCGATAAAAGTAGCAATTTCGGCTGAAGTTTTTATTGAACGTAATGAGTTAAATAGCTGTTTTGATGCATGTTTGCTTTTATGGGAGTCAACTGGTTTTTTTTGGTGAATTAGGTGGATTTTATTATAACTGACCTATAAAAATGAGATTTATTGAAAACAGACCAAATGGAATGATCTCATAAAGAGAAATTCCATTATCATGTCCATCTGTAACGTAGGAGGTTCTTGGTTCGAATCTTACTTACTTACTTAGTCGGGTATTACAGTTCGGGGTGAACCTGGGCCTCAACCAACATCCTTCTATAACGACTTCGATTTCGGGGGAGCTCTCTTTAGTGTTGCACTCCAAGTCGGCTGAGGTTTTCTTCCTCTGATTGCGCCACCTAAGACGAGGTCTTTTCCTTCCACGATTTCCCTGCAATGTGCTTTCGAAAACCCGTCGAGCCGGAGTGTTTGGGTCCATCCGCTCTACATGGCCCAACCATGTCGCGGTACAGCTCCTACAGCTCGTTGTTGTATCTTCTTCTCCACACATTTTCTTCGCATACGGGACCAAAGATCATTTGGAGAATTTTTCTGTCGAAACGACCAAGGGTCGCCGCGCCGTAAACCAGGACTGGTGATGATCAAGGTCTTATACAGGGTTTTGGTTTTTCTGGAGAAGGTTTTGTTCCTCAATTGCTTTCTTAACCCAAAGAAGCAACGGTTGGCAAGAGTTATTCTCCGTTTGATCTCCGCACTGATGTTGTTGTCCGTGTCTACAGCGGATCGTAGGTAGACGAAGTCCTGTACTACCTCGAAAATTATGTCTGTCTTTTGTGACCTCTTGTCTAATTCGTCGATGTTCGGTGTCCTTGTTTGATAACAACATATACTTTGTTTTGCTCTCATTAACCATCAAACCCATTTTTGCCGCTTCTGTTTAAATACTCGCAAAAGCACCTATGACATCACGCTTATAAGCGACCGACGTTAAGGAGGCCCCTCTCTATAATTGGCGCAATTGTTATCCGATCCCTTCTTTAGGATCGGGCATTCGATACTGAGGTTCCATTCATCGGGCATGTCTCCTTCCGACCATATCATGCAGATCAGCTGATGCATGCTCCTTTCCAACTGATTTCCAGCTGCCTTGAAAAGTTCGTCATCAAGGCCATCCGTACCTACAGTTTTATTTGCTTTAAGTTTACATATGGCAAGCTTAACTTCTTCTAGGTCGGGAGGGCAACATTCTTGATAATCGTCCAAGCTGAATGAGGTTATCTGCCTGACAGAGGAATTTGTGTCCTCATCGCTGCTAAGCAGTCTGCAGAAGTGATCTTTCCAGATCCTCAGTCGCACAAACATAAAAAAGTATCATCCTTCGCGAGGAATTGGCAAGTTTTCCGATAGTAAACAAAATGCCATGTGCAATGAAAAGCTTTTTCTAGGCTAGCCGTTCGGAACAGGTACTAAATTATAGGTCCTGGAAATGCTTTAAGACAAGGGGACTCCATAGCTTTGTTGCATCACCATATTTTTTTTTTATTTACTACCAGCTGAAAAAAATGCAATCAAATGCTAAAGTGTGTGGTGCAGCACCCTGATTCCTGCATGATTGTGAATAGCCCAGGATGCTACAAGATCACCAGTGTCTCAAGCCATTCCCAAGAAGTCGTTGTATGTGCTGATTGTTCAACGACAATATGCTACCCAACTCATCGATGAGCAAATCTCTTTTAAGAGGAAGCCCCATCTTGTAAAAGGCCCCAGTGACCTGTAAAAAAATTGAACAAAAATGTGTTGCCAATGATCGATATGAGCTTCTGAACTCTCAATGTCGGTCGAATACCGCGAAGGTCTGGTTTAAATTCCAATTTATCCCTGGAGGTTTCTAAGAAAATCGCAGTCGAATACAGTTCATCTGATCCCGAAGGCGCTTGATCTTACTGACCTTTTTTTCTCATATGTCATTCCGGCAATGGGTTAACGTCCTCGAACCAATCGTTCCGAGCATACAAAACTTTTCAGGAATTTGAAGGTTAAGTCTAAATCTGAACCATAACCGTTACGGTGATTCATTGCGAAGCGTGTGACCTATCGACTAGAAAACCAATCCGCCTCCTCTACAACAAATCATTTCACTTTTTTTTTCTGAAAGACGAATAAGCTGGGAGAAAAAATTCCTTTGGTATAATGTTCGATTGATTTGCATTAAAATCAAATTAAGACAAAGACTGGTTCCGTAGGAGTCAATAACACGATCGTAGTCTCTTCATTGCGGTGCTATCGCTGTCATCACGAATTGTTTTTTGTTTAGAGGTTCTCCCCACTGATGAATAACAATGTAGCAAATTTGTTATCCCAAAGTACATACATCACCATTCTCGTTATAAATTGATCCTCCTAATTGTGAATACCCATGACGGTTTTTTTTTCTATCTTGTGTAACTTAATAAGAGCCTTTTATCCCGGTAGTAATTAAAATAGGTATGTTCAGACATAGGAAAAAAAAGAATAATACACGACGCGCTTTAGAGATGTTGCGTGATAACATCGTTTTCATAAAAAGCGTTGATATTGTCCACCCTAGGTTAGGACATAAATCACTTGCTTTGTGTTTCCTCAAATTCAGTTAGATGATTCCGAGGGAAACTTGCGTGCAATTATGTGAAGTGTTACTCACCTTTGGAAAAAGTAACACAAATTCTACTTCTTTTAATAAAAATAATTCCCACTCGTATTCTTTGTACAGAGAAATGATATATGTTGGCGACCTTGAGGCAGCTTCCGACAGAACATAGGAAAAAAGAGGTGACTTCTTAGCATTTTGCATGACATATTATTTTAACTGCACACAGTTTGTTACCATTTGTTGACGATTGTACAAGTGAATTACCCATTCAGTGGTTTCTTCTTTCTGCGGTTAATTGCGTTATTATATTTGTCGTCGTGTTGGACAATGTGTGTGTTTTTAATGTTCAAACAAAATGCAATATTTTAAGTGTTAATAGTCTTTGTTGAAAGCCACACCATATGGACAGTAAATTTATTCATGTGACAATCTCAACAGATTTATGGTATGAATGCACTTCATAAGAGAATTTCATATCGGAAATTGGTATGA
This sequence comes from Melanostoma mellinum, assembly GCA_914767635.1. Lineage (NCBI taxonomy): Eukaryota > Metazoa > Arthropoda > Insecta > Diptera > Syrphidae > Melanostoma > Melanostoma mellinum. The sequence goes on along the minus strand of OU612059.1, from coordinate 225,133,712 downwards.
CGATGGCTTTTCTTACTGAACTTCAATTTTACTCACGGAAGAAGTCGGTTTGGTTGTGCTTGAGATGTGTATCAAAGGAAATCCTATTCAAATCGCTCGTCATTCGATTTATTGCCATACTAACCTCATTTGAATTATTATTTATTGTTATGCGAATTCGTTTTTCTAAATACAGCGTGCGGTATGTATTTGGTCGATAGTAGAAATATTGGATAGATCAAGATCGTGAGATTTTGCTTCTATTGCATTCTGCATATTCCGTTCTCTCAACATGAAGTAATAAAGTTTATTGTCTTTCTTAAGAATATCTTTTCGATGTTGCAACAAGAATGGAAAAATCGTGTAGGTGTTAGGTGCAAGATTAGAAACGTAAGGAACACTTGCAAATGATAATATAAACCCCTGCGTGCGTTTTGCTTTTAAACACTTATACATACAAATATTATGCATACTAACTGAGCATGGATTACTGCCAGCAAAGGTTGCATTAACTATGCTAACTGTGGCACCTTGAGTACGTCATTTTACTCGAGTGTTAATAAAATGACTATTGCAATTAATGTGATTACTGGCAACATTTGTCTGAGTGTGGAAAAGTGTTACAGTGATCTCGTTATCTTCACTTCACCGGGTGCTTGTATTCTTATTTTTCGATGATTGTAGTAGAAATGTAAAGGAGAAAAGTCTGAGAAGAACTTCGGTTAAGTGGGCGAGGGTTTATGCTGCAAAGGGTCGTGAGAAGCTGGGTTCAATCGCTTTCAGAAACTTTTGAGGGTTATTCAATTGTTAAGCATATATAAGTAAATACAAGAGCTTTGAGGAGAGATAAAAGCATTCAGAGGTTTTTAATTAGGTTTCAATAATCGTACTGCACCTCATTAAACAAATATAGTTTAGGTATGAATCACTTGCTGGTACCCTGCCAACTTCTCTAGGCATTGGAGCAAATGAGTGTAATGTGCGATTTTGCCGCAACTCAGCAATCCAATAGTCAGGTTAAGACAACTATTTTCAGTCTTTAAATAACAAAATCCTTAAAACTTTTTAAGAGCTGTAAGTCTTACTGTTCCATTCCGAAGTAGAGCTTGTAGTACTGCATGTTTGTAGTTTACAGAAAATCACTGCCTTTGTCTCAATAAAGCTACAAGCTTTAAATAAATAAATAAATGGGGTGGCGCAGCACAGCGAGGAGCCAACCATTCCTTGTGAGGGAAATAGAGGACCTACAATTTTCTGCCGATTCCAAACGGCATATCGAGAAAGCGCTTTTCATGGCAATGAATTTACTAACGGAAGACTTAGCTATTTCTCGCGAAAGGCGATACCGTCGCGCTGTTGGGATTCGAACCACGACATGTTAACCACCACGCCGTGGGTACTACAAGCCTTTGCAAATAAAATATTTCGTTATTCTAAATACCTCATTCAGAAACAGGCTAAAAATCAATTAAAGGTTTCCTTTGAATTTGGTGTTTGAAAACCAATTTTTTAAAAGTTTTGAGTTGAAATAACGTAAAAAACTGTATACGCGTTGTTTTTAGTTTCACCATTAATTTCTTTTAAAGTGGATTTCTTTCCCTTATGTGGAGACAATTTTTTACCCAATACACTGGCGCTAGCTCATGGGCCTTGTTGTACTTAATAGATACAGTACAAGCGATCTCAATTCTATTGCTTGTCATTCTTTTTCTTAGCCACAAATACCGTAATTGAATTTCTACTTTAGAGCCACACGAAAATTGACGGCTTGATACATACAGGGTGGGTCAAAAGGTTGTTCACAATTTCAAACGCTTTGTAATAATCAACTTACTGGGTTGTGACGATTGCAATGCCATCTGTTGCATAAAACTATGCTATTTAAAAAAAAAACTATGCCATTTAATGGGAAAATACTCGGTTGTTTATTATGGCAACGTGGACGCGGCAACAACTTTATTTCGCTGTGGAGTCTTCATTCTATCGATAGATGGGTGAAAAACTTCCGCGAATCGGGTTATGTCATTAACCGTCCCCGAATTAGCTACCCGTGTATATGAAGGACGCCGCAAACATTGAAAACTGTAAGCGACTACTTGAGCCAAAGTCCTCGTCGGTCTGGGCGCCGCGTCGTCATTCTGCCTCCTTGAAATTTCCTCGAACGACGATAAGGTTTCAACAAGACTTCTCATATCACCACTGATGTTTTGACTTTGTGGAGAAACAAGTTGGGTAACAGCTTGATTGCGCGCAATTGTGACTTTGCTTGGCCACCTTGTAGCCCAGATTTGAAGAGCAGGGTGTTTGAAGGCAAGTTTCCAGACACTGAAGCATGATGATGTTGGCCAGAATTCGAAAAAAAATTTGGGAAAAAAGTGCGCGAATGTTTCCGCTGCCATGGCGACTACTTACGGGACGTTTTATATAAAAAATAAAATTTTTTATTAAATGGCATACTTCTAGCTTCATTTTAATTTTGGTTTCATAATTTTAGCTCTTACTGTTTTTTTTTACGAGGCGTTTGAAATTGTGTATAACCTTTTGGCCCACTCTGTATTTAAAAAAAATTGGAACTAAACCGCTAAGATAAACAGTTTTTTCAGTTGTGAAAAGAGTGAAAAGAGAAGAGAACAGAGCAACCAAATGAGCCATTATATGCGTTGCGTCACGCCGGTCATGGCAAAGACTCTTCCCGAGGTACGCAATTTACTGGGATAACAGAATACTGCGCTGGAAAAAGATCAGAAAACCAATTCAAAAGAACTTATTTACAATTCCCTTCACAATTGTGGTAATTTTTTGGCACTGTCGTTTACGATTAAAGGAATTTACAATAGGTCTCTGTCTTTTCTTCACGCAAAATTTACTATTTATTTACTCCTGTGACTTGTTCTGCATCTGCAGAATTTAAGACAATTGCTTTTTGGGGGCAAAAAGAAAGTGGTGAAAAGCAAATATTCTCCTATTTGATTGTGTTCGGCTTCAGCCTACAGCATTTGTCTACCTTGTCTTTTTAAGTATAGTCAATAGTAGTCAATTTTATGGTCTGGTTAGTCGTCACGCAGGTACGTTTGCTGAAGCTTCATTGAAATCGTTCAAGCAGTTTTCAAGAAAAAAGCGCATAACTTAGGTTGTTTCAAGAACATGAAATTCAATTTCAAAAAGAAAAAACCTTGGACCAACTTTTTTTCGACTTCCGTTCCGTTGCAATGACATTGATTGTCAATTCAATTTCTATCACGAATGCTTAACTTTGTCTTGTAGCACCTATAACAGGCGGTGCCCGTGGCGCAATGGTTAGCATTTCCGCGTGTTGGGAGGGAGGTTCGGGGTCAAATCCCAACAGAAAACAAAAAATGTTTTTGTAGTTCCCCTCCATTCCCTTTTACAAGATGTAGTTTTGAGAAATTTGCTATGCCCCGGGGCTCCCAGCTCTGTTGTATATATGTCCTAAATAATGGCACGTATTTAGTATTTTGGGAGAAAAGTCAAATTCTTCATTAATTTCTCCTTTAATTTGCTTGATCAAAGATCAAAATATCCAAATTTCAAGACATGCACCGGCAGGAAGATTATGATATACGGGTGGTGTAGATTTTTTGTATTTAATACCTCGAATGGCCGTAACCATTAATTCAAACTTACTGAACGGAGTTGTAAGCCAGCACCAAAAAAGTTACAAGACACTTTACAGTACTAGCCTCTGATTCCCAATTGACCAACTCTTCCAGTATTCTCGAACACACTACATACATTGTAAAAGGTTCAAAGCACTCGATTGCATTTTCGGAACTTCCTCGTGTGGAATTTTTAACATAAATCTAAATTTATTGACACTTCATACACAGAATTGCTTGTGGTTTGTTGTCAACGTTCGTTAACCTATCACCTTCTGTGTCAAACTTAAATGAAAAGATACCTAATTGGAGTTTATTGAATTTATTCCATTGAGATTGTTTGTTTCATTGAATGCGCGTTTGATTTTATTGGAGTGCTAAATAAAATTTAAGATCAAATTATTGAATAACAGGGTGGCTCAAGCAGCCTTTACGCAAAAGGCAAAGGTTTATTTACTTATTTGTTTCGTGTATCTGCTTCTGCATATGTGTTAAAGCTCATTGAAATGCTGTTGGTGACACACGAAATAATCTTAACTTGTGTTTATTGCAATAATTTCTTGCATCTGATATTTCATTTATCCATTTGTTTGTTTTTAAAAACAAAATATTGACTTCTTAACGATCAATAAAAATATAATTAATAAGAAGTATGATGGCTGTCTCATATTAATTTCAGTAAGAAGGCGACGCACACGACGTCACAATTCATAAGTTTATAATTACAATGCAAAACTAATTTCAAAATCCCATCTAGAATTCCGTTGGTTCTTTAAAAGATGCCATCAGCTACCCACCTTAATCGTCGTGGCTCAATAAACAGAAACACCTCTTGACTTGAAAAATGCAAAACGAATTTATTGCAACAGTTAGGCAAGGCAGATTCATGATCGTGATAAAGAATTGCAGATCAACTAAACTAAATTAATGCAAATAAAAGTCAGTGACTAGAATCTAGAATCTCCATAAAGTTCAATGTCTAAACCAAGAAGGTTAATTGTCAACATAATGCAGAAGTGATGACTGTTGAGGAATTTCTTTAGAACGTTAAGTCATATTCATAGGAAATGCTAGGTGTGGATTGGGTTGATTCATTTCCACGAGCATTTTCGACATACCTACCTAGTATGATTTAGTAACAGCTATGGCGTAATATATTTCTCTAGTGGTGTGGTGTTGAGGATTCAGCTCATTGAAAAGAGTAAAGTGGGTCTTTTTTTTTAAGAATGCGGAATAACTTTTGCCTGTCTACATTAAGTTTGGCGCAAAGAATGTCAGTTCTTTGTCGATTTAAAATTGTCTAGGAAAAACCCTTTCGAGTGTGGAAAGTGGATTTTTTTATGATCACAATACAGACACGACTTTGATCGTTCGTGGTGCTGAAGACGACGCGAGTGTGTGTATTATTTTCACTCTAGGGTGATATGGTAGCAAGACTTGATAGTCTCATTAGGGAGATATACTTTTAAAGTGGATCTTGTGATGCTTCTTTTTCAAAGGCTGGGGAATAACTCAGAGTGTCTACCCAAGGAAGCTCCGTAAGACTTGGGTTTCGGCGGTCCAACTTCTCAAAATGATACGCGAAACGGTCGGTTTAGTTTTAATTAACTCTAAACTTATTTTAATATCTTCTGCCATAATTAAGTTTACAAATTAAAAAATTTTATATTCAATATTACTATAGAAAAAGCAAATTTTATGATTTCTTGAGTACGGTCTATTTCAGGTGCTGGTCTACGGACCGGCTGATATCGTTCCTCACCGGCTGTTATTCCCTCTGTTTGCCGGCGGTGAACTCCTATCTAGCTCTGCGTTAGGCAGGGCGCTCTATCGGCAGCAGCGAATCTTGTAGCAAATGTCTGCGTTGCGTCAAAGGCAGAGCAATTTATCGACGGCGGTGGACTGTGTAGGAAGTGCCTGCGTTGTATCAAACGGCAGAGCAATCTATCGGCGGCAGCGGACTTCGTAAAAAAGGTCTGTGGTTGCGTACTGCGATGAAAACTCCCATTGTGGAGACGCAATGCCTAACCAAGGAAAATTTAATCGCCCGCTGAAACAAGCCAGAACGAAGAAACTTCCTTCAAGGACTTTAAGTCGACGCAGTGTCAAAAGAAAACTATCTAAGGAGAATTCAAACGCCCGGCTGAAACAAGCCACAACGAACCAATTTCCTATACGGAAACTGTTAAAGTCAAAAAGGTAAAGAAAAGATATAAACGCCCGGCTCAGACGAGCCACAACCACGGTTGCCAGTTTGGTCATTTGTGTCCAAATCTGGTCATTATTTTTTCACTTGGTAACATGGTCACTTTTTATTGCATTTGGTCATTTTTTCAACGAAATGAAATAAAAGAAACACTTCAGTTTATAGGCTTAAAATTTAAATGAATACGTAAGGCAGTTTTCTAATCGAATTGTGTAAAAAGTGCATCAATAAGATTGTTCTTTCAATCCCAAAGATTGCTCTGAGGTAGCCGCAATGAGTTCTCTTGAAAAACCTTAGTTTTCTCTTAATACCGAGCTAGGTGTTTTTTGAGTTCTGCGGTCGCCCTGAAGTAGAACTAGGATTTTGTTGGGGGAGAATTCAAGTAGCAAACAATGATTTCAAATGACACATGCTTTTCTTCAAATGACTGGCATGTGTGGTGACTTCGTAATTGAATCTGTCTTACGAACTGAAAACCTAGGTTTTTGCCAATTGGACATGATGCTGCACAATTTGTTTCTGTCAATACTGTCTACGCAAGATATCCCTGTGCTGAACAAATTTGTTGATGTGGGGGGTTTTCAGACTTTCACAAAGACAAGACATCGCATCTGAAGTTAAGGAGTAGTATTCCAATTGTTAGATTTTCCATTCATTGAACAGCTTTCTCCCGACTAAATCATGCAGCTGGTGTATTCTCCTACCAAGCAAATCACTAGCTTCCTTGAAATTTGCGGCGTCGAGACCGTGTGGAAATACAGATTTATTTGATTCTAGCTAACATACGAGTTTGCAACCCTAACTTCTTCTGATCTGGAGTATGGCATTCTTGATGATCGTCTAAGTTGAGTCTGCACAGTTATCTTTTTCAAGATCATCAGAGATGAATGCGGTTCTACAGCTGTGTTTGCTTGGTGTTCTTTACGGGCTGGTTCTTAGTTTTCCAACCTGGCATGATTATTTAACTTTTGGTGCAAACTTTGAAGCTCATACTTTCATGAAATTTCTATATTTTCTCAAACAAGCGCTTCTCATGCTGCTTTTTTCGTTTGAGAACTTGGTGTTCTTCCCTTCTTTCTTCATCGGAATCAATCATAGTTTTGGTCATTTAGAGCTAAGTTTGGTCATTTTTATTTTCATTTTTGGACACATATTTTTTTGGCAAGTGGCAACCGTGGCCACAACGGTGAAATGAGAAAAAGTATCAGGTAAATTCTATTCGCACGGCTGAAACAAGCCACAACAAGTAGAAACCTATAAAATCTTTTTCTGATTTTTGGTGATTGATTCACCTCTATTCATTGACTTTGCAACTGAAACCGAATGTGAGCTGTAATCGGTCAGTGACAATTTTGCATAGGAAAAATTCGATGGGTGTTGCCAATGTATTTCCCCATAAGGAAATGCACATGAAGTGATAAGGCACGGAGAAGTAAACAATGTTTGGCCTTGGAGTAGGCAATCACTTTGTAATTAAATTGCGTGTGGGGGATTTCAATAGAATTAAATACTCCACTGTTCTGGTGCGGCATTTTGGGAGGAGATAGGAAAAAGAAATTGTGACGCTTCGTCACAATCTGTAAACTGATACTTCGAAACAAAACCAAAACATACATACAAAGGCTCAACAGAGAGGGCAACCACGGGGCACATTTATTGCAACCATGCCTTGTGGGGAGATCAAGGGGCCTGACATTTTTTACCGTTTCTCAACGGCTAATTGAGGGAGTGATTTTCTTTGCAATGAATTTATTATTATTATGCCAATTCCTAGCGAACGGCGATTTTTGTTTTCTGTTAAAATTTGATTCAAGAACCTCTCACGTAGCAGGCAGACATGTTAACCATTACCCCACAAGCACCATAAACAAAACCAATGGGTAGCAAAAATATGATTACCACAGAGAGCATTCTGGCAGCCAGAATAATGCAAGTTCAGATCTAAGAATGGAGTAAAAGCATACCTGGGGAATGAGGAATGTCTGCCTTTTACATCGGAGTTCGGGGTTTGAATACGAGCAACCTTCAATTGTCACTTCCAGGGCCTTCAATTCTTCCAGGGCTAGTTCTTCCAGGGCTAGGGCCTAGTAATTAAACTCCCTGAAAAAAGCTTTCTCACCTACTCGTTCGAAATTAACAGACATTTTTAAGTCCCCTCCAATCATTTCAAGGTACGGTTGAGAGAACTGCGATTTACCCCGGTGTTTTCTGAGCTAAGAAAAACTCTTTTGTTGCTTTGAGTAATTTAAATGGTTCGTACCACAGCAGATAAAGTTCCACTACGTCATTGTGTTGTGTCTCATCAAAATGCAATTATCATAAAACAATAAAACTAATTACTCTATGCAAAACAAAAATATGTTAAACAGAAATTAATTTATTCACTAAAACGTAGACAATTCTTAAGCGTTTTTAAAAGAATTTCAAATCGAAAATAATAAAACCAACCTGATTCTCCATACGAGCAAATGTCAATGATAACATCTTAAAAACATTTTATTTCAAACTGAAAGATATAACCTCTTGCATCCAATTGGCTTTTGTTTCAATTTGAAATTGAGACGATTTTAAACGAAAACAAAAACCAAAAATCACTGCATATTCATAACTCGACAGTCGACACTTAGTCAGATGTGTTGGTCCACAGAAGATCAACCTGTCGATCTTCATCCAAATGTAAAAGAGTCAGTAACCTCAGTTGTACAGTGGTGCTTTCGTGACTAAGTTTAACCAAAATCTTCATAAATCATAAGTTAAATAGCACTCTTAAAACCCAGGTGTGATTCATGTAGAAAATTAATCATACAACGACGCCATGCCGACGCGACGGAGCTTTCAAGGTCAAGTGGAATTTCCTTTAACTATAAAAATTAACACCACTAAATTACGAATTAATTTTGTTTACGATTTCGATCAATTAACCACATTCCTCGTTGTTTTTAAGTACCAATGCGTTAAAGTAAGACCAGATTCATTTTTATTTTTGCACAATGACCACTGACGTCCTTAGTGGCGCCAAGTCTATATGTTTTTTTTTGGCCGCTCCATTATGACGCTTTTGTGGTCGAGATGATGGGTTTTTGTAAATATATACTATGCGCAATGGAATTTTTAAATATTTTATCAAACCACAGCTGACGCCTTGAGAAAATTAATTTATCAAAAGTCAACAGATCTTCTGATTGACATTGATTTTGTGTCCACGGTATGAATCAAACTATGTGGTTATAATTTCAGAAAATTAATTCCACCTACGTATTTTACAATCAATGAGAAAATATATTCAAATCAGATAAACGATACCGTAGATGTTTCGCATTCGTAGATAATAATAAGCCGTTTGATTATTTCACGCGTTCTGCAAAGCATTATGATAATCTCAAAATCCATCATACTTGTGTGTCCAACTAGAATGAGAGGAAGAGTCTAATTAATAATGTGTCTAGATGTCAATCCTATTCCCAGTTTTTGGCCTCACTCGAAGGGTTCAGGTGTAGGATATGTCATTCTATGTCTCGATTCAAGTCTGCCTAAATACTTTGAGTGTTTAAATTAAAAATCAAAAATTTGGTTGCAACGCAAGAAAACGTTTTTTCCAAGTTGCACGGCTTGATCACACGCATTTTTGGCAAACACCTCAGTCTTTAAGAAATAGTAGTGCTCGAGTGGGTAGTACAAACTTGGTCTTACATGCTGAGTACAATATTTAAAGCTTTAAGATGGATGCAAATTACATTCAAAGAAGACTCTACACTGCAGGCAGTTGCGCTTCGCGTCTAGAACTCACATACGGCTCACAAAGTTTTAGAATATACAAAAAGTGTGACAGAAGAGACAAAAAGCCTTGGGCCGACTTACTGCACACGTTATCCAGCTTCACTCACGTCATCGATCAATTAAGTGTAGCATAATTTTTTAACACTGCACAATTAGTTGGACAGACTTTGGTTTGAACGACCAATTTGGATAATGTGAGCCCGCTTGTCCAACATGTTGGATGGTTTTCAAATATTTTTGAAAATTTTGAAGTTGGATGGAGCGGAGAAATATATGGTATAAAGCTGATAAGTTTGAACGCGAACTGCATCCGCCCATCAAACGAAGTCTGTCCATCTAATTGTACAGTATGTGAACTCCATTATAGATAAACAACCGACTGAAATTGTTCAATTTGGGTCAAATTTTAGGAGAAAAATGTCACTTATTCACTCAAGCCCTGATACCGGCCCCTGATTTTTGTTGGAAGTACCAAGATCCGTGGTAGAATTCACTTCAAAAACACCATCTTAGAAAGAATAGAGCACTACTAACTCAGCTGGTATTGTGAAGTTTAAAGGAGGAGATCCAGAGAACCCCGCCAAAAATGCAATTAAAGCGGACCAAAATTCTCCTGTTACCGAAAAATGCCACGACTTTTGCATATGCGCTTGGCCTAGGTAGGTTAGGTTAATGGCTATCAGCTAATGAGCATGTATGTACATGCGTTTTCCGACACACTAAGTCCACAAGGGTCCATTGTAATACCACAGAGAAGTTAATCTACTACTTACTCATTCTAAAAAACGTGAGATTTACGAGTTGATCATCCATTAATCTGTCATTTCGGTCGGTTAATCACCTGTCAGTCGAACTATGCGGAACTTTTAATGTATTTTGATAAAATTTTAGGGTCTATCTATCTAACTAGTATCGTAGAAGTAGAATTCACCGAGATGAGTTTTCCTTTGTCAAAATGCAGTTTGTTCTGTCCAAAAAAATTTAACGTAGATGGTCCTGAAGGATATAACCACTATTTCCATGATTATTTTTTCGTCAGAAAAAACTGCATTTTGAAAATTTAGCTCATTTCCAAAGTTAGTATCCCAGGTCATGTGAACGCGTGCGAACTCCAACCGCTGTTCTCTCTTATGGCGTTTAGTGGCGGCGTTTTTTTGTTGCTTTTCTAATTGAAGATGGTCTGTACTTAAAATAGCTCGACGAACAGTTAATGTGCTGGCTGTTACCCCCGCTTTTACCTTTATTTTACTGGTGCAGAAAGGTGAATTTGATGCATTTTTAAAAAATTTTCTCTTATCCTGAGGAGTCAAAGCAGTTTTTGTCCTTCCTTTGAAGTTTTTATCGTATGAATCACTTTTTTTAATAAAATTTCTCACAACATGGTCACTTCGCCCTATTTTTGTTGCAATTCTTTTCATTGAAAACTCTTCGGATTGCAACACGTCAATTTTCTCTTTTTCTTCTGCAGCTAAAACTTTTTTTCCAACAGTTTGGACTGAAATCTGTGGCAAACATTTTTTTATTGCTTAAACCTTGCAGATAACTGTAATCCACTTAACAGATCGCGGCCAACTAACTAATTTTACAGGTGCGTCTAATCATGTGAACAAAAAAAGTGTACTTTTTCTTGGAGCATAGACAAAAGAGAGAAAAAATGTCCGTTTACTTCCACTCACCTTGGACTTGTTAGTGTTCTTTTGTTGAGAATTTAATAAGCTTTCAAATAAATGCAATTGTTTGACAATTGCTACCCACACTTACAAAAAAATTAGGGGTATGTAAAAAAAAATTTGTGCGTCTAATTAAGTGAACAGCAGTGTACATTGAGGGCGTCCGATGGGGTTGTCCTCAGTGCGCCACTAATACACAAACTAGACGTTGTTTGAACTTTAACCAGCACCAGCGTGTTGTAGCTAACCATCTTGTCTAGTGCTATCGCCTCTGAAAGTGAAACATCTATAAAAACCAAAGCTTGAAAATGGCGCCCAACGTGCAGTCTCATGTTTGTTTTGTTTTTTCTTTAGTGCTATTAAATGTCCATGATATGAGTAAGACACCCTGTATGTGAGTAGCGGTCTTATTACCGAAGTAAACAGTCATTGGGTGATTTTGGGAGAGAGACCCCATTTCCCACCAATGGCTTTTTTACAAGGGAAGAGTGCGACGTTGGCTTTATTTATTCTTTCTTCTATTTTGGTTTTACATGTCAGTTTTTATTTTGTCAAAAATGAGACCTAGATATTTAGCTTGATTTGACAGTTTGAGGGTTAACACCTCGGCAGGTTTCCGACGCATTCTGAGGTCAAAGCGACGTATTAGTGTGAAGTCGAACCAAGAAATAGGTTGCAAATTTTTACAAAAAAAGAGGGCATGGCACATGTAAAAGAAAGTGAACAAAGTAACTGGCATTTTAATGAAAATAGAATTGAAGTTTTGGAGGATTAAAGGCCTACTGGCATTTCCTTCATTAAAAAAAAAAAAAAAAAAAAATGAAAACAATTTCTTTGTGCAACAAAAGACCTCTTCCATCATATTGATTTATAAATGGAACTTGAACGCATTGTTTCAGGAAACATTGTGCAGAACTGTGTCAGAAAAATATGCATTATAAGCCATAAGCTTATTTTGCTGAATAAATTGGTACTATTCCAATTTTGAATTAGAGTAAGGAATAAAAATCACTCATTAACCTAACCAAGCTGTGAAACTTTCTTGCAATCGTTACATTTAAATTATTATAATTCGAATGAAACTTTAAAATCTTATGTTCTTAAGATTGTTTCACATTCAGGAGGTTTTTCGGTTGATTAATCTCCCAAGAAACTTTGTTGCCTTCTCAGATTACGAAAAAAACATTCCTGCAATAATTTCCCTTTATCTTTGATCAATAAATTACTTACTCACAATTGCACCGAAGACAACTCACGCATATATTTTTAAGCCCACACGTCAGTAAAAAGCTTCAGATTCTCCTTTTAAGATCGAACTAGGCTTTATCCAGATAATTTTAATGGCATCTTAAGGCTTTGTTGATATTGCTTTTTATTCATATACAAGAGTGTCAATAGCCTTCGCGCGTAGCTTCCGGCCTACTGCATCACACTTTACATACCCGACGGGATGTTCATGACTTAACACCTACGAATGACCAATCGTTGAACTGGCAAAAAAAAAAAAACAACACGAGCTGCATTGGTCATCATCAGGCACCTATTTGAATTTTATGCACTTAGCAACTGAATCGTTTAATAGTCATACTTGATGTTTAGAAGCGCAGTCACAAATGAATATTTGACCATAAAATTGTAATAAAACTCAAGAGGCGCTAAGCCTAATACTATCTTAGTGATCTTATCATTGGTTGTTTTGAAAACTGCATTGGGGACGACTTTAGCCTTGACCTTAATTGATCCCACAAACTTGACACAGGTAAAAGGTAGCTGACTTATAAAAAAAAAAATCTTTTGTAGTAAGTGTCGCATTATCGCACCCCAATATGCAGATATCGACCGACTTTAATTTTTTTATTTTCAACAGTAACTCGTTTATTGACTCGGCGGCGATTGTACGAAGAGAAGAAATTGCTACAAGTTTGCTGAGTCAAGTTGTTGAAATAAATAATATTTTTTAAGATACACAAACAGGACTGCATTTTTGACTGTAAGTACTTAGTTCTAAATCAGATCGGAGTTATTGGCATATTCAAGTTCAAATACTTTGAAAACCCAAGCGGGGTTTGAACTTTTTTCAGTAAGTTACTTGTATTTTGGATGGAAAAGGGTGGTTGACTGAAATAGAATTTGTTTGATCGAAACCTGATTAATCAAGAATCTTGAACGTTGCATCATGTCGATCTGTTTTTTTCAGATTGTTATTGACTCTCACATTTGATTACCATGCAATATATTCAGAGAGTAAGAAAGTGCATAGAAATAGATTCTTGTTTGGGCATCTAACGAAGTTACGAGAAAAGAAAGTTTTAGTGACAACCATGGTTGTTTTTTCTCTTTTGGAGGTTTTTAAAATACCAGCTGGAGCACTCAGACCTGAATACCGGTCCATTGTACTACCAGATAGCAACCTTCTATTTGTTATAGCTTTCCAGATGTTCGGAGAAAAGCCAAAAGACGCTGCCATGATAAGGAGCCTAAGTTACCAGCTCTCACCATGTCTGCGTCGAGTATCTGAAACCTCATGCGAGAAAAAGCAGGACATTCACAGAGGAAGTGCTCAGCGGTGTCCTCATTCTCTTCACAAGATTCACAGAAAGTGCAATCACTTAAGCCTAACACGTTCAAATGCTTGGCAAAAAAGAAGTGCCCGCTGGCAACGGCAATACGCTTTCTACAGTCTTTCCTGCTACGAGCTAGCAAAAATGTTGCAGTCTTCTTACTAACGTTGGGGAGCATACCCTTGGTTTGTCTGAATCCAATGCAGGCATGCCATCTACGGTTGTGCTCTTCACAGATCCAACCGTTGATTGAAGCCCTTACTGAGGACGCTGGTAGACCTAGCGATGGTTCAGATCCGGAGAAAGCTGTCTGAGATCCCTGCCTGACAAGTTCATGGGCGATCTCATTTCCAGTTTTGCTGTGATGGCCCGGAACCCAAATGAGACTCAAGGAATTTAATTTTCCGATCCCCTTCAGACAGGTCTTGCATTCATTCCACTTATACGCATCTCTTCGAGGAAGGTCCGTTCATAGGTTGTGGTTTTCAGTTCCTCATCTTTGTTTGTTTTCCGACTCTCTTCGTCTCTCAGCATCTTCTAGATGATATTATTTAAGCTGATGTCTCCGATCCTTTTGTTTACTTCCTTACGGAGAAATTCCCATTTACTGCCCTCGAATACTGTACGACAGGAGTCGTCTGTCAATGAATTTCCGTATTAGTAAGAAGGATTTTATCGTTTTTCGATCATGTAAAGAAAGGGGGTGAAATATCCCTGTCTAGTGAAGAACTGTGTGGCGCAATTCACCATTATTCCGGTTACTCCATTCACTTAGGTCTTGATCAGCCTATAAGTCCAGCGCCCACTGCTTTGCGACTCCCATCCATCCTGCAACTTCTGCTGTGTAAGCGTTTTTGCTCCGGATTCGCGCGCTTCCAATCCGATTTCTGCTTTCTATTCGTGTTTGTATTTTCTTTGTGCTGCGAGGAGATCAATTGGAACGTCACTGTGTGATACGCGCTCGCTATTTGCAAGTTACCATGAAAGTGTATAACAATGGGAATTCGGTTTTTGGTCAAAGTAATACATCAGTCTACTCAGTATCCAGAGAAAGCCCATGTTCCTTCATCCAGGAACTTGGCCTTCGCATCTCTTGGTAAAATTTTCTCTCTGCGCTTTCAGTGTCCCTTGCGATTATCACCGTAGCAACGTCATCTGACTAAGAAGGAGCCTTCGGGAAGTCTCCATACAGAGAATGGCACTGAAGGAGATATTCCAGAGGTCTAGTCCACTGACAGATCCCTGTGCTGCTCCAACTGTGATAGCCTTTCGTCTCATTCAAAGTCGCAGCAATGACAGAGATATCGAAGTTGAACATAGTAAAACCTGGGCACCAATGCCTTCAAAGTAAGGTATTACTATTATTGCTAGTGTGATCACATTTTCCAATTTTCTTGATAAAAAAAGTTGTTAGGTAGTGTAATTAGCCGTTAATGCTGATTGAACATGTTCTCACCGCATTAAACACCCCTGTTTTATATTCGCATTGATGAGAGGCAGGTCATGAAAATACTGTTATGTTAATCAATAAGCCAAGTCGTAGCCAATTTATAATATGAGTGCACTCACTAAAAACAGCAACAACTACACCGAAAGAAAAAACCTTGGTTGATTTAAACATGTTTCATTGTTAATCAACAATTCGTCTAAAATTGTGAAATTAACCAAGTTTCGTGATGAATTCAAATAAGAACGCATGTTCAAATCAAGTATGCTGCCGTGATCAATTTTTTTTCAGGTAAGTATCATAAAAATGTTTAAATTAAGTATGTTCGTAGTTGATTTGAATATGTTATAATTTTTAACCAACAACGTGATTGTTGATTTCATACTTGATCAACAACAAACATATTTAACTAACAATTAAGGCTGAAATAACAAAAAACCATCACGTTTGTGATTGAAATATCAAATACATTGTTGAACTATCACCAATATGCTTGATCAACAATGTTCATACTTCTTTAATCAATAAAGAATAGTTAAAGTATCAGTAACATTTTGAATTCCAATATTTTTCATACTTAAGCCCACAGAAAACGTGAAGTCGCAAACGGAACTTCAATTCAATATGATAAGTTTCGTGACCATTTTATCTTAAGGGATAATTAATTATTCTTTATTGTTGATAAAGTATGTTCGTGAGAATTCAGCCACGTTTTTATTTGCTCAACAGATTTAATGCAATATTTCTATGATAAATGCCTGAATTGAAGTTTGACCTATCAAATGTATAGATCAAACTTCAATTCAGGCATTTATCATAGAAATATTGCATTAAATCTGTTGAGCAAATAAAAACGTGGCTGAATTCTCACGAACATACTTGATCAACAATGTTCATATTTTACCAACAATTCAGAATTGTTGACGAAACACAAACGTTGTTAAAGTACCATGGAAATGTATGTTTCTAGTATCATAACCGTTGTTGGTTAACAATGAAATTGAAAATGGCGTTGTTGATTTAACCAATGAAAATTGTAGCATTTCAGTAAATAAAATGACAATGCCAGCTTGTTTAATTTAACTATGTTCCTGCTTGACGCAAAAACAAACAAGTTTCCTGTTTGATTTTACCAAGGTTTTTCTTTCGGTGTATAATTTGTTTTTATCAATTATGATGAGCGAAAGAAGATTTTTAAGGAAGTAGAACCAGTAGAAGATTTTGTAAAAAATTTTTCAAGTTTGGAATTTACAACAAATGAATTGGAGTTGCTTAATAGAGGATTAAATTTTGCATTGCAACCAACAAAAGAAAAAGCGATCCAAAGTGCTTTGATTAACATTGAAACAGCTGTGAAACATTTCAATGATCCTGATGATAAAGTTAGAGTAAGGTCCGAAGCTTTAGATAGAATAAATTTGAACGATCTACCGAACATGACTGCTAAAATGAAAAATTTTAGAGGAGCAGCGAAAAGTTTAAAAGAAAAGAAAACTTCAGTTATCTTCAGTAAAGCTGATAAAAGCAATAATATTGTAATACTTGATAAACAAGAATATATTGAAATAACTGAACAATTTATAAGAACTGGACCTTATGAAGAAGTATTTTTAAATCCTTTACCAGGAATGATAAGGAGAACTAAAGCAGCTATCAAAAAAGCGGTCAAAGTTTTTAATGATCCTACTTTATCAAGGAAATTAAATGTTTCAAATCCAATTTTACCAAGATTATATTCTCAGTTGAAATTACATAAACCAGGAAAACAAATAAGACCAATTACATCAACAACTGGATCAATATTATCAAAACTTGAATGTTGGTTATTAGAAAAACTGAATAATCTCCCAATCAAATTTGAAACAGCAGCTATAAAAAATGGAATTGAATTTGCAGAAAAAGTAAAGAACTTCAAAATAGCTAGCAACGAGATTCAAGTCTCATTTGATGTTGTTTCATTATATCCAAATGTTCCAATTGATGAAACTTTAGTTTTTCTGAGAAAATGGCTGGAAAGAAATGCACTTAAGCCAGAAGAAATAAATGAATTTGTAATACTTACTAAACTGTGCATGGATGAAAATTGGTTTCAGTTTAATGAAAAGTTTTACAGACAAAAATTTGGCTGCAGTATGGGATCGCATATGAGCCCATTCTTAGCAAATTTATTTATGTCGCATATAGAAACTGAAATGAAAAATCAACTTAATTTTCCAAGAATTTGGTTAAGGTATGTAGATGATATATGGGCGATAATCAAAAAACATGAACTCCGACAGTTCATTAACAAATTAAATAGAACTAAATACCCATCAATAAAATTTACATATGAAGAAGAAATTGAAGGGAAACTAATTTTTCTGGATTTAAGTATAACTAGGAATGGAGACAATTTCGAATTGGATATATACAGAAAACCAACGAATACTCTGAGATACATTACATCAGACTCGTTCCATTCCTTTGAACATAAGATGTCAGCTTTTCATTCAATGATTTTTAGAGCTCTAAATATTCCAATGACAATAGAAACAAAAATAAAAGAATTCCAAAAAATTAAAGATATAGCCAAAATTAATGGATATACTGAAGAGTTAATTGAAGATTTAACAATTGCACATAGAAGAAAACAGGAATTGAGAAATTATACAACTTTAGATCTAATAAGGAATGAAAGAAATGAAGAAAAGAAATATTCAAAATTTTATTTCTATCCAGAAATAACATCTAAAATAAAACCAATCTTTAATAAATATAACATCCGTATGAGTGAGTGCAGCGAAATAAAAATAAAAAATCTGATTGGAGGATCTAAAGATAAAATTGAACAGCTTCAAAAATCAGGAATTTATTCTATCGGATGTAATGACTGTGCAAAAGAATATATAGGACAGACAAGAAGACCTATTCTAAAAAGATTTAAAGAACATTTTGCACATCTTAAATATAATGAAAAAAAAAAAAAAAGAAAAGTCAAGTGTTGCAGAACATATGCTAGAAAATAGTCATAGTTTTAGTTTGCAAAATTTAAAATTAATAAGAAATGTAAATAGCAATTATGAATTAGATGCTTTTGAATCTTTTTATATATTTAAAAACAAAAATAATCTTATGAATAATGATGATGGACCAATCAAAGATTCAATATTCAAAAAATTTTTCAATAGATTCAACTCAACTCAACTGTAATTTTGTTTAGAAACAATTTTTGTTTTTTGTTAGTTTTTTGACAAATAATTTAATTTAATTTAATTTATATATCTCACTGATGATGGAAGCATTGCTTCTGAAATGTGCATTTGAGGAAATATAAAAAGTGTTTTTTACTGTTTAAAATTGTACTAATCTCTTTATTTATTAGATAAAAAACACGTGGAATATCTCTACTACAAAACTCATTTTATCACGCATTGTAGAAGACGACTAAACTGAACAAGTTAATGTGCAATAAAAAAAAGTTGACGAGAATGCAAAAGCACATCTTAAAAAAAATCTGCCGGTCAACTTATTCACGAACGTTCCAAATTTTGAGGAAACGCCCTACGGTACGAGAATCGCATCACACTTTTCTAGACACTGGTCTTATGAAATTAGCCCAACCTATCTATCATTCATTAACGAGTTCCTGTGAGTGAATACAAAATACTATTACTACCTATCAACTCATGTGCTAATCAAGACATTGTGAGATTTTACTCACTCTTAACAAACTCTTCAACAACAACAACAACTACCGAGCTATAATGTAAAAATTTTAAATTTATTGACATTCCACAAACAACTCCTAAAAGGATTAAAACGTTTCCTCTGCAATTTAAAAAACCAGGAAGTTGGGATTATCCAAACATATCCACTCATAAATTGACCCAAGGTCAACAACTCGCAAGGTGCAAAGAAACCGAAGCCCAATCGTTGCATTAACATTTAATAGCACAGGCTCCGTGTGCTAAGTGCACACAATCAGATTTTTATCTTTGTCGCCAATATTTCAGACAAAGACTGAGCACTTTTGGTTCTTTTGACAGACAAATGTTTATTACGGCGCTGTCGTTGGACTTGCTAGACAAATTGATTCACAAAATTGGCACACATATTTTGGTTGTTTTAATTTTATGTAAATAAAGTCTGTTAAGTCTGATAGTTTTAATCATAAGAACGTGTTTCTATGTTGCTATCAAACAGTAATAAAATTAATTTGAATCGAAAAGGAAAGTGTTTCTGTGTCTCAGAGACTAGTACTAAAATATTTGGTTCAGATACCTATGTTTGTTTAAGAGGCAATTGATTTTTAAATATTTTGTTATTCTTAACTTTGGTGTTGGTCAGGTTGATTTAATTGATTTTTAATCACTGATTTGAGCGGAATGACAGTTTTGTTGAAATGTTTCCTGTTGGCAGAGAATGTTTCACATGACATATCGAAGCATCTTGTTTATTTTTATGTTTTTTCCTCTTGTCTTTTTAATTTTAAATTTAATTAATCAAGTTTTGGTTTGGTTTTTTTTTTTTATTAATTCTTCTTCACTGGACTTTTCAATTACTGACACCAAATGACTTTAAGGAATTGGAAATTTTGAAGAACAAGTTTAAGGTGAGGAATGTTAATTCATCTACTATAACTAATAATATACACCCTTAACGTCACGCCACACCGCGACGAAGAAAAAGTCTACTGCATTTTGTAGTTTAAAAGAAGTTGAGAAACTTCTTCAAAATTTTTGTGGTTTGAAATTGTATGAAACGAAAGTGCGTCACAATGAAGACATCAATGGGATTAAGTCAGCGATAGAGTGAGGTAGAAAGCATAACACACTTTTTGTATTCTTGATCTCCTTTTTGTGTGGTGCTTCGTAGCGTTCCTACTTCTTTTCTGAGATCAGCTACGATCTCAGGCGAATACATCTCTGGTGCCATAGCATTTCCCTCAAAAACGTTTCGCAGATTTTTAAGAAATTTGCTGATTTAAATCGAAATGAAATCAATCTCAAAACTTCACTTCGAGGAGCTGTATACACAAAGTGTAACACAAGTCATCAAAATTAGTTTCATTGACTATTCATTAGAAGCTTCATTTAATTGTGAAGAGTGTTCCATTTTCGCAGAAGAGGATGCAAAGCGAAGTAAGCTTCAGTAATTATCGGTTTCGCATGTCAGCCAATGGTAAGAGTTTACTTCCAAGAGCACAACACCATACGCTCTAAACGTCATTACAGGACTACCTCCAATCCACCTTTTCATAAAAATTGGAACACACCGCTTTTTCCATCAAGGACACATAAAATCACATCCAAACCCGAATGTCCAGCACTTTTCCGCCTAAAGCAAATACTTGACTATGAGATCATCCCCCTAGATAAACTCAAACTCATTCACCCACAGAAAATTACTAACTTCTGGTTCAATTCAGGAGCAGTAGAACTGCCCTGAAACCTCACATGGGCCGGCACAATAGGTTTCATCCAGACACCGCAGTGCCCAAAGCTGAGCAAGCTCTACCCGTCTCCTTAATCTGATCTTATCTAATCTAACTTCCAAGAATTTCATGTTTTCCTTTTCTTTACGGTCTGAAAATCCAATCTCAACATTTTTCTACAGTTTTTCTTCATCTATTGCACTGTCACTGAAGGCTTTTTTGCTGCGTTGGTTGTTATCCAGTGTCTATTTAAGGTAGTAAATGTAAAGGTCGTTTAAAGGACGTTTCTGGTGCTGTAGCATTTTCATGTAAATGGTTCTAGCTTACATCCATGGGTAATCCATCATTTTCACAATTGTTTTTTTCTGAATATCTTCTGCCTAGAAAATCTTTTGTTAAAGAAATTATAAAGAACAAATACTATACCACTATATTGTGGTACCTGTGTCGTGATGCTAAGCATGTCCACTGTTAATTCAAAGGATCGTGGCTAGAATCTCAAAAGAGTCCTCATTCCCATGAAAAACGCTTTATCGATTAACCGTCCGGAACCGGCAGAAAATTGTGGGTCCTCTCAATTCCTTGACAAGGCATGGTTGTGAGAAATGCGCTAGGCCCTGGAACTTCTCGCTCTGTTGCGAAGTATACCTATTTAGTTTTGGTCATTTATTCATTTATTCTAGTTCAATTTGTTCGAAAAGCGTTTGAAGTAGAAAATTCAGATGGCACTGCACGAAGTAGCCTTATGTCGACCAAATAAGTGGAAAAGTTGTGATCCAATCAATATTGCGATGCTAGTAACGCCAAATAAGGAGAAGATAGAAGAAGTAGAGCAGTAAACTATAGCCAACATTACACACAATTTTTCACATGGCATTCTCATTATTCTTTTTTGGAATACAGTTCTTACAAAGATGCTGCATTTTGCTTTTCTTGCATTTTATTCTCAGAAGGAATTCAAAGACAATTTGATTATACGGAATGGGTATCGGTAGGTGCTCGTCAGAGGCATGAAATGAAGAGTTAGGGTACACAATCGTCGCTGACTTGTTGGCATAGACCACAGACTTGACGTAGAAATAGTCTAACGGCGTCAAATCGCACGATCGAGGCGGCCAAGCGACTCGACCATTCCGTGAGATAACACGTTCTCCAAACTTGGTTTCCAATAAATTGATTGTGACATTCGCTGTGTGGCTTGTGGTGCCGTCCTGTAGGAACTACATGTCCTCCAAGTCCATATCATCCGATTGGGGTCAAAAATATTCGGTTATCATTGAAAGGTAGCAGTCCCCATTCGCAGTCACATGCCGGTCTTGATTATCACGGAAGAAGTACGGCCCAATGACGCCGCTGGCCCATAAACTACACGATGCAATGATGACTCATGGAGTACGTGTGGATTGCTGCCTGACCAATACCGCATATTATGTTTATTGACGAAGACGTTCAGCCAGAAATGAGCCTCATCATAAATTAGAAGTAGCGCTCTTAACGTTGAGGCCATAGGCTACGGATTTCGGTATAGTAAATTTTAATATTTTGACTCGATTTTGGTTCGTATGTCTAATGGTAAACCTTACTAAAGAGAAATGTCATTAGAGCAGCAACAAATATTAAGTCGTTTCCTGTCCCTGTCGCTCTACTTTTGTAGCGTTCTTGTTGAAAAACTCTTACATCTTATTTTATATATAAAGATTTATTTTTTATATTATTATTTTATCCGCTATCTTCTGTGATCGAAAAATGCCACAATGTTGGACAATGTACAAAAAGTATGAGAGCAAATTGACGGCAGTAGGATATGGGGCACTTGGGCATGGGAATTTTCTGATGAGCGTGGGAAAATTCTGAGCGAGCCAAAAGGGTGCCGTCGGTCTGATCAAAGGGAGATAATAGCGTTTAGAGTCACGTAGGTTGAAGATCCTTACGATGGGATGAGAGTAAAGAAAAAAATGAAAAGTAATGTTGTGTGTGTGCGGAGAATCAAGAATAGACACGATCTGTTGATAGATCTTAGAACGGGGGTGTGAAATTTTGGTAGTTTGTTGATAGATATAGGAATAGGTAAGACTGAGATTGTGATATGAGATAAGAAAATAGAGACAATAAAGGGGGAAGATGGTTTCTATTGAGTATTTTTTATGGTTTTTTGTTTTAGATTTCGCTGGCGCTCGGAAGTGGTTGATTTTTTTTATAAGTTTGAAATTTGTGCGCCGGTAGGTGAGGGTAATAGGAATGTTTTTTTGGTTTTGGTTGTAGGCTAGAGAATTTGGTCACGTCCGATATTTGGTTGGGCATAGATTGTGTATGAGCAAGTCGTTTAACAGCTTAGCATGGCATGAAAGGTTGTTGTCATGTGGTTGTTTTACTCTATACCGTAGGGTAAGGAAGTGACCCATGTTCACATAGCAATAAAATCCATGATCAATGTTGAAACCGAGTATCTGTGTAGCACAGGAAGGTAAAATAAACCAATACTCATTGTGAGGAAAGATGATGATAGCAAAATAGAGGCACGTTGACTTTTTTTTTGTTGTTGTGAATATCGATGGATGGATATGACAATAAGAATTTGAAACTTAGATATTTTATGTGCACAAAACGAAGTGAAATAAACGAATAGGTTTTTTTTTTATTAGATTTCACTGGCGGTTGGATTTTTTTTTCTTGCAATTTGCTCTCATTCGATATTTGTACGTACATTTTACACCTTAGCATGATTGGTCTTTGGTATGTTTTACTTTATGCCAAAAGAGTAAGGATGGTTTTTTCTTGAAAGGAATTATTATAAGGTTGTCGGCGTTGAACAAAGGATAATAATAAAAGCGTCTAAAGGCACGTGGACAATTGGTAAAGAAAAAAATTGAAGCTGTGTGTATTTTGAACAATACATACGATCCGTTGATAGATCTTAGATCGAAGATGAGAGATTTTGGTAATTTGTTAATACTTGACGATAGAGAATTTTATCACGTTCGATATTTGTTTGGGCATAGATTGGGCATGAGCATGAAATTTTACAGATTAGCATGATAGGTCTTTGGTATGTTTTATTATATGCTATAGAGTAAGAATGGTGATTTCTTAAAAGAAATTATTTTAAGGTTGTCGGGGTTGAACAAAGTCCCCGAAAATAAAGCGATGTTTGTAAAGTCAGCTTGAGGACGGATTCAATTTTGTGTGTGAGTTTTGCCCTCTTGTTCTTTTATTCCTCTATGAATACATTGAACATTTGCAGTCCTACCGAATGAACATTGCTTACATAAAACAAACTGCAATTGCATAATAAGAAGAATCAATTTATGTAGGTAATAGACACGATCTGTTGATAGATCTTAGAACGGGGGTGTGAAATTTTGGTAGTTTGTTGATAGATATAGGAATAGGTAGGACTGAGATTGTGATATGAGATAAGAAAATAGAGACAATAAAGGGGGAAGATGGTTTCTATTGAGTATTTTTTATGGTTTTTTTGTTTTAGATTTCGCTGGCGCTTGGAAGTGGTTGATTTTTTTTTATATGTTTGGAATTTGTTTGAGGGTGAGGTGAGGGTAGTAGGAATGTTTTTTTTGTTTTGGTTGTAGGCTAGAGAATTTGGTCACGTCCGATATTTGGTTGGGCATAGATTGTGTATGAGCAAGTCGTTTAACAGCTTAGCATGGCATGAAAGGTTGTTGTCATGTGGTTGTTTTACTCTATACCGTAGGGTAAGGATGTGAGATGTGACCCATGTTCGAATAGCGATCGCTTAGCGACAAAATCCATGATCAATGATGAAATCGAGTATCTGTGTAGCACATTGTGAGGAAAGATGATGATAGCAAAATAGAGGCACGTTGACTTTTTTTTTTGTTGTTGTGAATATCGATGGATGGATATGACAGCTAGAATTTGAAACTTAGATGTTTTATGTGCACAAAACGAAGTGAAATAAACGAATAGGTTTTTTTTTTTGTATTAGATTTCGATGGTGCTTGGTGTTGGTTGGATTTTTTTCTTGCAATTTGCTCTCTTCGATATTTGTATGTACATTTTACACCTTAGCATGATTGGCCTTTGGTATGTTTTACTTTATGCCAAAAGAGTAAGGATGGTTTTTTCTTGAAAGGAATTATTATAAGGTTGTCGGCGTTGAACAAAGGATAATAATAAAAGCGTCTAGAGGCACGTGGACAATTGGTAAAGAAAAAATTGAAGCTGTGTGTATTTTGAACAATACATACGATCCGTTGATAGATCTAAGAACGAGGATGAGTCGTTTAAGGAAGTGACCCATGTTCGCTTAGCAATAAAATCCATGATCAATGTTGAAACCGAGTATCTGTGTTTGTGTGTTTTTGTTGCAGAGGAAGTATCTAGTAGGTAATAAAGTAATACACATTGTAAGGAAAGATGATGATGATGAGATGATGAAAATGCAATGGTATACATTGTTTTTCTGCTGCTTTTTTTTGTGAATATCGATGCATTGATATGACAGACAGAATGTGAAGGTGAGAAACTATATGTGCAGAAGACGAAATGAAATAATTGAATAGGTTTCCTTTTGTATTATAGATTTCATTGACAATTGGCGGTGGTTAGTTTTTGATGTAAAATAGAGAATTTGGCCTCGTCCGATATTTGTTTTGCTTTGAAACATATATTGTATTTAATGAATTTGAAAAAGGATCTTGTCATGTTGGTGCATTTGAGCGTTGAATGTGGATCTGGCATTTCAATGGAGATGATGGGGTTGGTAAATATAAGGAAGTATTTATGTGTTTTAGCATGAACAAGTGGATTTGAATTATCGACTTCCTTATGTCTATAATTCTGTTGTGTTAATCAATGCATTGGCATCCAATGGTGGGGGTCGTCCGGTCGGTTCGTTCTACTTATTCTGTTATAGGTTGAAGGTATAGTTCTTCTATATGAGTGGAAGAGTTTATTTTAAGAACAGAACATAGTTATTCTAATGGAATGTAAAAATTTTTGGGCGAATTTCAGGTAACATTTTGTTTAGTTTTGTGTCAAAAGCTTAAGCAAGGAGACACTTTTTGTGTATGCGAGGCAGGGAGAGAGGAGTACATTGAGAGGTGCGCAGACCATCGCGCATATTATTTTAGCTTTAAATATCCGAGCTATTGAGCTTGGATTCAAAGACGACATACCACAAATACCACAGGAGGCTCACATATTATCCCATTAAAAACTTTTTGAAATAAAAAACTTAACACAATTTTTCTTTAGCCTTTTTAATTATTCGGTTTTCAGCTATTGTCATAACAGTTTCTTTTTAGTTACTATATTTTGTTGCCTCATTTCTCTTGACTAGATTGATATTAGTGGCATGATCAGTGCTTCTAATGACAAGAATTCATTTCAATAATAAATTCAATGGTACAAACGAATTTTTTTCTACATGGTGGATATGAGCCTTGTAAATGCTTGGTTGTTATGGCGCCGAATCCACGTCAATGACTACATGCCGTTGTTTGCATTCAAACTCGCTGTTTCCGAACATATGCGTAGGGCAGGAAAGGTTTTTAGTGTTGCCAAAAATCGTAGCCGTCCAGCCGGAACACCTACTTTAACCACCCCAACAAGCTGAGCACCCACTTCATGTAGCTTAAAAAACTCACCAATACCGATTAAAACGACCTAGAAAACTCGGCAAAAGCCTGTCCTCGAAGTAAGGATGTTTGTATGAAATTTGACATCACCTACCTCGTAGCATGCAGGTGAGTAGGCATGATCGATGATCACTCGCTGAGATTGTTGTTGTTGATGTTGTTGCTGCAGAGTTGGAATGGAATTCCTCCATAAACACTCTGATGAAGAAGGAGTTGACAGTATTGGTAAAAGACTGTCCTTGTTAGGAATGTTTGTATGAAATTTGACATCACCTGGCCCGTAGTATGCATATGAGTAGGCATGATCGAAGGCCACTAGTTGAGGTTGATGTTGTTGTATTTGTGGTATGTCTTTCATTGGTTGATGAAGTGGAATTACAGAAGACGTCGATGGAGTCTGTGTCACGGTCATATTTGTATCCACATCATCAGCAGCAAAATAATAATCCAAAGGTTTGTTCAAAGGTTCAAAACAATCCATCCTCATAGCCGGCGTTAATTTTTTGTGATCATTCGACCTTTAACAAGGAAAATTGTTAGAATTCATAAATGTCTGTCAGTTACCGAAGGAAATGTCTATGTAAACTTGGAAAATGTATGTATTACTGTGAGAAGATATCGATTATTCTCATTTTCAGATGCATCGCCTTCTTAATTTATGCAATAATGGGTTAAGACAAAATTTTAAAATATGTTTCAAGTCTTCGTCCTCATCATCAGACAGGTTCTGAGGGATTATTTACCTCAATGATGAGTAACTACCTTAAAATAGAGCAAGAAGCTTCAGTGTGGCAAGTATATGTTTATCTGAAGAGGATAAAAACAAATATATTGCGGATTTTCTCAAGAAGGAAAATATCAAGTTGGAATTTCTGAAATAAAAAAAAAAAAAAAAAAAAAAAAAAGAAGTCCTTTCAGTATTCATTCGAACTTCTCTTTAAATAGAACTCTACAAAATGTCTGATTTAAATAGTTCTATAGTTTTTGATGAAATCCTTAAGTTCTTAAAGGATTATCAACACATACTATTGGAGGAGCATTATGAGGAATTCATCAATTCTATAGCTTTTTTAAGGAAATTTGAAAACGAATCGAATACCTTATCACAGTACGGATGTCATTTTACAAACTGTCCTTGGTCTTCAAATTTGTGTAAAATGGGGCCTAATACCTGCGCATGTTATATGCTTGAAAATGAAATGTTAAGAATGAAAAAACTAATGTCTTTGTATAAACGAATAAAATAATGACATTTACTCTCAACAGTACCTATACAACCATGTCAAACTTCATGTTATTCCCTAGTTTAAAGTTGAAGAGCCTGTGAGAATAAGTAAATATAAACATGCATTTGAAAGTTAAAAATATCAAAAGTTCAACTTTCAAATCCTGTCACCTATCTCTTAGAATATTTTCAAGGTCATCCTGTAAAAAGTGGTTTCTATGAGCTGGAACTACAAAAAAAATAAGTTTCCCGATAGGTACTTATCTTGTAGAAAAAGTGATTCGTAGGAGAAAAAATAAAGTTTTTGTAAAATGGATTGGTTTTCCTTCTGAACACAACTCTTGGATATCAGCACATCTACAAACTCATTTATGATATTTATTTAAAAAAAAAAAACACGTAAATTGTATACATTAATAAGAAATATTTATTTTTCAAACATGTAATTTTTTTTTTTTGTCATTAAAGTGAGCTTCATCGTGGTTGTTTATAATGTGTTTATTACTATTTGTACTGTCGATGAATTTTTTTCGATTGTCTCTAATTGAAATTGAAAATATGTTCTAAGTTGATTACATACTCCATCAACATATTTCTTTGAAGCTGCATCATCACTTTCTTCGGGGGGATCTTGAATATTTTAATCGATTCCTTTTTTAAATTATAATCATCGTTTTCAGTTTTTGTCAAATCCTTCACCAGCGGGACCAGGCAACCCTCTTTCTCCTTTCAATCCTATAGGACGATGTTCACCTTTCACTCCACTGGGTCCAGGTCTCCCTTTCACTGTTCTATTTCAAAACCGTCCAAATTTATCAATACTCATATTGTAGTTAATTATTCAATTATGTCTGCTTCTTTTAGCTCTTCGATAATTGAAACAATTTCGTTAGAGTGATTATTGTGTCCGGCTTGTTGTGATGCAATAAGAAGTCTTAAACGATCTACGAGTTCGTTTGGATTGGCCCAGAAGAAATCTTTCTTATTATTTGATAATTGCATCAAGCCAGAACCGATTGAAGGTGAAGTGACACCAGCATCATTATCATCATTTAATAGCTTACTTACGATTTCCCTGTATTTATATCCTCTATGACCTAGTATCTGGTTTCTAGAATCGTAAGACCTTCTGTAAGCATTGGTATTATACATTATATCTTTATACGCTTTTAAATCTTCTTTACTATATAAGGAAGTGTTAGGTTTTTTCTTGAATATTAGTTCAAACAAACCCTTCGTGCCGTTATATGTCTTATTATTGATTTTTAGTTCTTTTCCTCGAATTTTTAACTCTTTGTTCCCGATTTGTAGTTTACCATTGTTCAGATGAACTCCATACACTTCGTCAAGGGATTTTGAATTATTTATCAATAAATCTACATATGACTGAGGAATTTCTTCAAATTTTTGTTTTAATTGCAAACCAAAGTTGCGAGCAAGACTTCTTCTTCGCACACGATCACTTCTACTAGTTCTGTTTCTAACTGACGTTGGCTTGGACGTTTTAGGGGTTGATTCACTCATGAGTGAAGAACTAGCGTTCTTAATATTGGGTGTTCTAAATTCATCATTAACATCCTCATCATCATAGTCATCGTCATCATCATCATCATCATCATCATCATCATCATCATCATCACCATTTTCATTTTCATAATTCAGTTTTATTTTCTTGTGCGGAGACTCAAAATGATGCTGTTGTTGGGGTTTTTGCGAATGTTTTCTTTTTGTGTGTTCTATTATATCTTTAAGAGGTTTCGTAATATGTAGGCTTGAAAGTTTCTTCAAGTTGAAGTTCGAGCGCTTCTTTCCCCTCTCTCAGAGCTTTATATTTTTTTCGTAGAGCATCAGTAGTCTTAATAAGCTCTTTTGTTAAATCTTCATTAATTTGCATCATAGTGTAGATGTTGAATTATAGAATGTAAATAATTATAAACTGTGGTGATCTGCTTTTAACTGTATCAGTTTGAGCACTGTATACCTTCGAACTGATGCAGTACGACTGTTGATCGTGACTGTAGTTAATCTCTTTTATAGTTTTAGGAAACAGACAAAGCGTTTCTATAACGACCATTATTACGAGGGATCTTTTGTTAAATCTTCATTTATTTGCATCATAGTGAAGATGTTGAATTATAGAATGTAAATAGTTATAAACTGTGATGATCTGCTTTTAACTGTATCAGTTTGAGCACTGTATACCTTCGAACTGATGCAGTACGACTGTTGATCGTGACTGTAGTTAATCTCTTTTATAGTTTTAGGAAACAGACAAAGCGTTTCTATAACGACCATTATTACGAGGGATCTTTTGTTAAATCTTCATTTATTTGCATCATAGTGAAGATGTTGAATTATAGAATGGAAATAGTTATAAACTGTGATGATCTGCTTTTAACTGTATCAGTTTGAGCACTGTATACCTTCGAACTGATGCAGTACGACTGTTGACCGTGACTGTAGTTAAACTCTTTTATAGTTTAGGAAACAGCCAAAACGTTTCTATAACAACCATTATTACTAGGGCTATCCTTGTCAATAACTAAAAAACCCATACGAATCATTCCAGCATTCAGAACACACCCTTTGAAATGTTTGAAACGTCATATCCGAATTTTGAAAATGTTCTAAAAGATAGGTGACAGTGGTACCCATGGTGTGATGGTTAGCATGTCCGCCTGTTAATCCAGAGATTCGAGTTCGAACCCCAGCAGAGGCAAAAATGTTTTTTCCGCGGGTATAGCCTTTCGCGAGGAATTGGTAAGTCCTCCGTTAGTATTCATTGCCTTGAAAAGCGCTTTCTTGATTAGCCGTTCGGAACCGGCAGAAAATTTTAGGTCCCTTCCATTCTCTCACAAGGTATGGTTGTGAGAAATGCACTAGGCCTAGGGGCTCCTCGCTCTGTTGCGCCACCCTATTTTTTTTTTTTTAGGTGACAGGATTTGAAAGTTGAACTTTTGATATTTTAAATATTTCTGTGGTCCAATTAGGTGTACCTGTATCCTTTTTCAAATGCATGTTTATATTTACTTATTCTCACAGGCTCTTCAACTTTAAACTTGTGAATAACATGGAGTCTGACAAGGTTATATACGGTTGAGAGGAAATGTTTTTTCATTTGTATGATTAACGATGGTTTCATTTTTATTGTACGATGTGTAGAATTATTATACGTTTTAGTTAACGACGTTACCATGTCAATCCATCTATATGTACCATTCACACTGAATTCCTTCCACATGAGCGATTTTAAGGTACGATTAAATCGTTCAACGATCGATGCTTTAAGAACGCTAAATGTTGAGTAACGATTTATTCGATGTTGCTTCATAAGATTTTCAAAATGCTTATTAAAAAATTCTTTTCCATCAACTGTTTGGAAATTCTTCGGAATTCGGAGATTTCAGAAAATTCCAGCTTGATATTTTCCTTCTCGAGAAAATCCTCAATATATTTGTTTTGATCCTCTTCAGATAAACATATACTTGGCCACCCTGAAGCTTCTTGCTTTATTTTAAGGTAGTTATTCATCATTGAGGTAAATAATCCCTCAGAACCTGTCTGATGATGAGGACGAGGACTTGAAACATATTTTAAAATTTTGTCTTAATGCAGAAATATATTTGGATGATAGAGGCATCACCTCTCAAAAACCCAGCTCACAGCTCTGAAGGTGTATGAAGATGTATGAGATGTTTCTATAAAGAATTATCTTGAAAAATCATACGTACTACATACACAATGTATTCAATTTGCAGTCGAGAAATTAGAGAAACACTTTTTTTTTTTTTTTTTTGGTAAATGCCATTTACAGCTAAAACTGAAATTATTACTAGAGACGAATCCGATATAAATCTTCGAGCAAATCCATCTGAACCTTAGTAACACATTGACAAGATAGCAGACAATAATGTCCAGCATAAATATCAAGTTCATTTTCGATGAGATCTTGGATTTTATGAAAGCACATCAACATGAGCTGCTGGAGGAACATCATGAATATCTGACAGGATGCTTATCCTTCTTGAAGATGTATAGAAACGTATCCTCTACCACATCGAAACATGGATGTCATTTTGTTAACTGCCCTTGGTCAAAGAATTTATGCCAAGACGGCCCTAATACTTGTGCATGTTATTTGATTGAAAATAGAATGCTCAAAGTAAAGAAGTTAATGTTGTTGTACGAAAGATTAAAATAAATAGATTAAAAATAAAAGAATCTTTGAAATGTATTATTTCAAATCCAGCTTGCCGTCAAAATACAACTGCCCAAGCGCTTCTCTCTTGACCATTAATTTAGTCATTATTTGACATGGGTATCTGAAAATGAGAATTATCGATATCTTCTCACAGTAATACATACATTTTCCAAGTTTACATAGACATTTCCTTCGGTAACTGGCAGAAATTTATGAGTTCTAACAACTTCCCTGGTTAAAGGTCTGATGATCACAAAAAAATAGCGCCGGCAATGAGGATGTACTGTTTTGAACCTTTGAACAAACCTTTGGATTATTATTTTGCTGCTGGTGATGTGGATACAAATATGCCCGTGACACAGACTACATCGACGTCTTCTGTAATCCCACTTCATCAACCAATGAAAGAAATACCACAAATACAACAACATCAACCTCAACTAGTAACCTTCGATCATGCCTACTCATATGCATACTACGAGCCAGGTGATGTCACATTTCATACAAACATTCCTAACAAGGACAGGCTTTTACCAATACTGTCAACTCCTTCTTCATCAGAGAGTGTATGGAGGAATTCCATTCCAACTCTGCAGCAACAACAACCTAAGCGAGTGATCATCGATCATACCTACTCATATGCATACTACGAGGTAGGTGATGTCAAATTTCATACAAACATTCCTTACTACAAGGACAGGCTTTTGCCAATACTGCCAGTTCCTGGTCCATCAAAGAGTGTACCGAGGAATTCCTTTCCACCTCGGTCAGCAAAGAGCTTCCGCTCGAAAACACTTTATACAGTTGATTCATCTGAAGATCGAAATGAATACATCACCAGATATGGCCCCACTGAAAATCATTACGAAGAAGTCGATGAACAAAAAACTCGCAAAGTCTTATCACACAATCTAATAGGTTCAGTTAATACTGATGCTGTCGAAGAAGAGCGACGACGTGTCCAGGATAACCATTTTCGAGTACTTGGCGAATTAAACTTGTCATTAGAAGCACTGATCATGCCACTAATATCACCCTAGTCAAGAGAAATGAGGCAACAAAATATGGTAGAAAACTAAAAAGAAACTGTGTATACTGTTATGACTATAGCTGAATCCGAATAATTAAAAAGGCTAAAGAAAATTTGTGTAAAGTTTTTTATTTCAAAAAGTTTTTAATTTTGCGGCCTTTCAAATTGAACCGCTTAGTGTTTATATGAGAGTCGCTCATGACTTTTATTTTCTGAAAATAATAATGAGAAGTAAATAAAAAAAATGATTTAAATTTTTCGGTTTATTTTTATTTATCGAAAAAAATTTTTCTGAGATTGCAGCAATTTATTATTTTTATCGAAAAACAATTGAGGTACATAGTTTACCTCTTCCTGAACTGGAAGCTTCTGCTTCCTCTTTTGCTTCGGTTTCTGCAATATGATTTGATCCAAGATCTCAACTATTTGTGGTTGTTGCGGCTGCTGTTGATGTGGCTGCTGTTCTTGATAGTTTTCATGCTGCTGCTCCAGCTGATGTTGTTGTTGAGGCTGTTGCGGATACTGATGTTGTTGCTGTTCTTGTTGCTGATGATGCTGTGGCTGTGGCTCCTGATGCTCGTCATCTTTCACGTGGAAGTCAACTTCCACGGACATCTCCCCGTATGGCCCCACTACTTCCAAGCAGCAGCGGTCCAATTGCAGGACGTCTTCCTCGTCCAGCTGCAAGTTACAACGTTTAGGGAGAAAAACCTTTAAGAAAAATGAGTCAAAATTGATCAGTTAGAAATTTTTATTTTTTAATTACCTTGCATTCCTCCAGTTCAATGAGGATTTGCTCCCCAAATTTGGTGTTGCACCTCTTTGCCTTGAGTATTGGGTACCTCTTTTTTTGTATAACCTTCGAAAGGCTTAAAATAGGCTTTTGGTAGATAGACGGCCTCACTGCTTTTTTAATTTTGTTGAGGAACGACATGATATGATGATGTTGATTTTTGGGGAAAAGATTTTTCAGACGATCGTATGATTGTTCAAAAATAAACTGAATAGAAAACTCAGAGAATATTTGCTTTTATAGTATACACTCTGTTATCTTTTGTTCAACGCCGACAACCTTATAATAATTCCTTTCAAGAAAAAACCATCCTTACTCTTTTGGCATAAAGTAAAACATACCAAAGGCCAATCATGCTAAGGTGTAAAATGTACATACAAATATCGAAGAGAGCAAATTGCAAGAAAAAAATCCAACCAACACCAAGCACCATCGAAATCTAATACAAAAAAAAAACCTATTCGTTTATTTCACTTCGTTTTGTGCACATAAAACATCTAAGTTTCAAATTCTAGCTGTCATATCCATCCATCGATATTCACAACAACAAAAAAAAAAGTCAACGTGCCTCTATTTTGCTATCATCATCTTTCCTCACAATGTGCTACACAGATACTCGATTTCATCATTGATCATGGATTTTGTCGCTAAGCGATCGCTATTCGAACATGGGTCACATCTCACATCCTTACCCTACGGTATAGAGTAAAACAACCACATGACAACAACCTTTCATGCTAAGCTGTTAAACGACTTGCTCATACACAATCTATGCCCAACCAAATATCGGACGTGACCAAATTCTCTAGCCTACAACCAAAACAAAAAAAACATTCCTACTACCCTCACCTCACCCTCAAACAAATTCCAAACATATAAAAAAAAATCAACCACTTCCAAGCGCCAGCGAAATCTAAAACAAAAAAACCATAAAAAATACTCAATAGAAACCATCTTCCCCCTTTATTGTCTCTATTTTCTTATCTCATATCACAATCTCAGTCTTACCTATTCCTATATCTATCAACAAACTACCAAAATTTCACACCCCCGTTCTAAGATCTATCAACAGATCGTGTCTATTCTTGATTCTCCGCACACACACAACATTACTTTTCATTTTTTTCTTTACTCTCATCCCATCGTAAGGATCTTCAACCTACGTGACTCTGAACGCTATTATCTCCCTTTGATCAGACCGACGGCACCCTTTTGGCTCGCTCAGAATTTTCCCACGCTCATCAGAAAATTCCCATGCCCAAGTGCCCCATATCCTACTGACGGCAGCCGAAATGGAGATGCTTCGGATGACAGCAGGAGTAACAAAGCTAGATCGAGTTAGAAGTACTAAGATCCGTGGAAGCCTTCATGTCAAAAGTACCATCTTGGACAAAATTCAGCACGACCGGCTCAGTTGGTGTTGTCATGTTCAAAGGAGAGATCCGCAGAACCCCGTCCAAAAGGCAATATCGTACAACGTTTCAACAAATTCGCGACGAAAAAGAAAAGGCAGGCCAAAACACACCTGGTACAAGGAAATGCAAAAACAGCAGCATTTGGTTGGCCTCAGACATGGAACAATCCAAAACCGGGAGGCTTGCCGACGCTTTCTGAGGTCAACGCGGCGTACACCACAGGCGGATCACTAGTGTGAAGCGGAAAAGTGGGAGAGTTGTGATCGCTTCAAGATCACTACTCGTAACGCCGGAAATTAAAAAGAAGAAGAAGATTTATTTTTTGATGCATTTGGCAAGACCTTAAGACTAGTCGGCATATTATAAAAAATTCACCCCCCCCCCCCATGGCTTGGACCCTCGCTACGCTCCTGTTCGTCCACAATTTTGACTTGGGGTGAACTCTGTCGTTTTGCACTGTAAGTTGGTTGAGGTCATCTTCACCTGATTGCACCACCTTAACCATTGTATTTCCATCGACATTCTTGTAGAGTGGTACCCGTTGTGTGATGGATAGCATGTCCGCCTATCCAGAGGTTCGAGTTCGAATCCCAACAGAGGCAAACCTGTTTTTTAAACGGGTATCGCCTTTCGCGAGGAATTGGCAAGTCCTCCGTTAGTATTCATTATCATGAAAAGCGCTTATTCAATTAGCCGTTAGGAACCGGCAGAAAATTGTAGGTCCCTTCCATTCCCTCACAAGGCATGGTTGTGAGAAATGCGCTAGGCCCAGGGGCTCCTCGCTCTGTTTCGCTACCCCATTTATTTATTTTACTCTTGTAGTGTGCTTTCAAAAACCCGTCAAAACAGAGCGTTGATCTTAAACGGCAACAGAGACGCCCAAAATTTGTCTGACATTCACCCCTATCACGAAATGCATTCGGAGAAATCTCCGAATGAAAAATCACGATACGAATCCCGACAAAAAGCAATCACAAATTCCGAACGAATTCGAAAAAAGCATTGCCTGATAGAAAAAATTGTGTCCATTTTCGAAGTCAGCTGTCCTATGTCAAAATAAGTACTCGAAGCAATAGAAACAAAAATCCCTAAACTTAAAAAAAAATCCCTTAACTTTTCCCAAACACATTTTTTTACCGATTTTTATTTTCTAGTAAAAATTCATTTATTTGCAATTTTTGTGACTAAAATAAGCTAAAATAGATCTGCATCATTGATCAAATCTTAAATATTATATGAAATAAACAATTTAACTGTCGAATATAATCAAATATTTTCTTCATCAAGTTATAAATTCCCAAAAGAGGATTTTTGTGAAGTGGTCCCAGAGTACTTTCCAATCTGTCAAATACAAATTCATTCACTTGAAACCATAAAATAATTTGTGAAATCCAAGTTTTAGTTTGTTTACAGATAAAATTCAAGTGTTGTTTTGAGTGGTAATAGATAAAAAAGTAATTTAACAATCTTTAGACTACTACGAGTATTTACACTCCAAATCTGTCAATTTCGCTTAATTTGGACACGGGCATAACAAAGACAGTCATTTGAAAAAATGTAATTTCTTTCGGAAAAAATTTTATTCATTGATATGAGTTATATATAACCGATATTCTTTAAAGGTGAAAACAACAAACAAACAACAGGCTGTATGAAATCTTATCCTGTAATCTAGACATAGCAAATGATACGCTAAACGTCCAAAAGTTAACCTCTGGAAGGAAATAAAAACAGAGTTGAATCTACTTGGATTTCAATCAAAAGATGCAGGAATTTAGAGAAAAGTTAGTTGGTAAACTGGAGTTATTTGTTGTTTTTTCTTAAGTACAATTATATTTTGTAAATTTGTTTTATACAAAATGTGTTTTTTATACTTTAACAAATGGATTTTGCCTATGGCTCTACGCTCTACGACAGAAGAAACTTGTCGTAGAAAAGGACGTCATTTTTCCGTTTCATTCGGAATTAGTGATACCTGATTCACGAATTTCGAAATTCGTCCCACTCCGAATGGATTATGTGATAGCAACATCGGGAAACGTAGACTTTTTTCGATTACGATGGAATCTGTGATAGGGCTGATTGTCTTTATATGTGTGTATAGATAAAAAAATAAAAATTACAAAAATAATTTTTTTTTCTTAACTTGAGTTGAATTTGAGTTATCAAAAAAAGTCATATAGACGTTGAGGATCAAAAAATTCATTGACCTCAACTTCAAAAATTGGTGTTTCGCTCAGGTAAGACAGTAGGCTCATCAGTTAGGTGTTGTCGTACCTTTCTTAGTCGCCAATTTTGTTGTTCCGTTTCTTTCACTGTTTAAATTGCCTACCTACTTATGTATTAGTTATCGCAATTAAAAATATTATCGCTGCTTTTCGAAAGGCTGCTGCACTTTAGCTCTTATGTTGATTTTGCATCAAATATATTGGAAGTCAACCAATGGCAATGCACAATACAGAACCACTTCCCTATGATAAATTTTGAATATTTCAAAATTATATATAAAAATAATTTAATAGATGTCCCAACACAAAATGAAATACGTCTTATTTCTTGAAAACAAAGTCAAAGTCAACCACAGGTTATCTTTCAACCTAAATAAACACACGCCGAAGATCTTTTGCTGATA
Source organism: Melanostoma mellinum (assembly GCA_914767635.1). Taxonomy (NCBI): domain Eukaryota; kingdom Metazoa; phylum Arthropoda; class Insecta; order Diptera; family Syrphidae; genus Melanostoma; species Melanostoma mellinum. The sequence goes on along the minus strand of OU612059.1, from coordinate 225,096,128 downwards.
TTGAAACAAAAAAAAAAAAATTGTGAAATTAAACTTTTCAGGGAATTATTTCAAAAAGTCAAAACAAAATAGACCGTCAAACGAACACCTCTTAAGATCTCAATTCCGTCTTGAAATTGGAAACAAAATTCACATTTTTGCTGATAGTGAAATGGGGTGAATGGCCTCCAACAAAATCAAAATAAAATTTGCCAAGCTGTTCAATTTGATCTTCAAACTGTCACATTGTCAATGCATGATGCTTTGTCCAAAAAAGTAGGAAATTCCAATATGAAGCTGAAGGTATGTCTATAATTGCTTCTGAAATTTAACAAATTAGTTCAACCAACCCAAGCTAAGAGGTAGACTTTTCCATAAATACGACAGCGGAATATAGTTTATTAATTTCGTGATGGAGTGGTAAGCACCAAGATGAACCTCTATTATTCACCCAAATAAAAAGCCACCTCCACCGAATCAAATTATTGCGTATTTTCCCAGAAAAATGTGATAAGACAGACACAATAATCACCCAATATTTTGGACTTTTTCATGTCACATTTAAAAATTCCAACATCATAACAAAAACAAGCAAAAAATCATAAACTTGTATGAGTGTAACAAGTTCACATGAGAGTAAAATAACTTTTTTTTATATTAAGTCAAGTTCAAAGACAAAATATATGAGATTAAACGTCACAGCGCGATAACCTTACCACGAACAAATTTAACAATACAAAACGATTCCAAAGCAAAAAACAAACCGAAAGATTCTTTTATCGTTACCACTTTCAATTTAGTTTATAAGAAGGAAAAAAAAAAAAGAAACAATAATAATCAGCACACTAGGTCTCATCTCATCTCGTCTCCTGCATATCGACATTTTTTTATGTCGTCACACAAGAACTTTATACACAGCGACAGACTATTTAAATGTGACTTGCAAGAGCAATTGATTAACATTCCTGTACCAGTGGTCAAGCAGTAAGGATACACAATATAGCGGCTCAAGACACAAATTAAATTAAGAACAAGGATAACAATCATCAAGACAACCAAGTGGAACACGGCATGCAGTTTTAATATATCAAAGTTTTAGTGAAGTGATAAGAAAATATTTTTTGATTAAAAAAAAAAGAACTGAAAAATTATAAAATGAATCCAATAGCGATCTTCTCAGTGTGTTTAGTGGTGAGTAGTGTGGAAAATTTGTATCGATGTTTTACTCGGGTGCGTAAACGTAACATTTGAATCTGTCAAACGATAAACTGTCATAACAAGAAAAAAGAAAAAGAAAACAAAGTTGAGAGAAGATTTATACTCTGGATTGCGGACGAGTTTATAGTTTTTTTTTTTTTTTTTTTTTTTTTTAATGGATACGACTAACTTGTATGTACGCATAGTAAATTTTAATGAATCTGGTGAATCCAGTGGGTAGTGCTTTATATTTAATAAGAGTGGACCATAAACACCTACGATGAAGAAAATCGACAAGACTAAATTACTGTGATCTTTAACATTTTGGTGGGACTTGCAAAGTCTTGAAGACAAAAATTGGTTTGAGGTTATTTTGTCCAAAATGAGTCATTTTCTTTATATCAATGGACATTTATTTGCATTGAAAATTTAAAAGGTAACTACATATGGAAGTATTTATCATTCGATTGTGCGGATAGAAAAGCATTGAAACTGAGAATTTATGAGTTCGACTGTCAGATTTTGTTTTATTTTAGATAAGTAACAGGCTTAAGAAGTCAGCATTTAAATTTACGACAAATAGGCTTTGGCATTGAGGGCAGTTTCATTTGAAGAGTGTTCTTTTAGAGAAAATTCAAGATTAAAGACATTTTAAAGCAAAATGCATTCAGATTCTTTAAGCTGCCTTTGAGGATATGAATTGTCTGATTGTAATTTTTCCTTCATATTTGGAAGTATTGACACAAATAAGAAACAATATATTAGCACCCCAAAATAAAAACCTATTTTTCTTGATTAAGAAAATAATAATAAGAAGAAGTTTGAAAGACTTGCTCTGAGACAATCTACATGAAAGCCCAAAAAGCCACTCCTAATCTTCACGGTGAATGTTAACTAAAGTTCAAGCCTATGAACTTGTTGGTGCATTGCTTTTCAGAGTATCAAACTTAATCGTCTGCCAAGGGCATTTGGGGATCAGAGTTGACAATTTTGAATAATTTTAAATAATAATAATATAGATTTAAGCACTGTTCTTACCTACAAACAGTAAATATAATTTCTGTGGATAAAAGAAAAGCCTGACAGAATGAATTTAAAACTATTAGATGAAAAGAATACCAAAATGCCATTATTCTATCCATTAAAATCAGTTATAAATTAAACAATAACAAAAAACTTTTGTTATTGTCTTGGTTTTTTTCTTGTCTTGGAGTTGTAATTGTTTAAAACACAAAAACCTTAAAAGAAATTAATTTCTTTAAGGCATGTTAAATGATCGTGAAGATCAACCTTAACTCCAAGCTTGCGTTTCGCCCAGGTGCGGCAATGGGCTCATCAGTTAGATGTTGTCTTACCCTTTGTATTTTAAAAAATCAGTAAGTTTTTGAACATTTTTCGGGCTTGAGACCTAGCGAAGATTTCTGTAACTTGTTTCTCAACTTTTTTTTTACATCAGTTTCAATAGTTTCTGGTGTATTAAATTTGGACTTTGAATGTCTCTTGTGGAAATAGTCGCAGTGTCAGTTCGAATAAGAACTGCATTATCCATTTTGCTCTTTTTATTTGAAGACTGAATCAGTTTGTGTGGCTTGTAGTACTTGTCGACATACATACGACAAAAAAAAATAGCTTTCATACATTTCCAGAAATACTTAATGTATAAATGGTCAGTCAAATAACTTTTTTTTTTTAAAAACAGGGCGCAAAATATCGAGTGTAGCATCGGCTGTGTGGAACGTAGCGCTGTTCTGTTGAAACCAAATGTTGCCAATATCCTCCTATTTAAGTTTTGTGAACAAAAATTCGTTCAACATGGCCCGATAACGATTGCCATTGACTGTAACGGTCACTCCTTGCTCATTTTCGAAGAATGCCTCTGGATCAAAATCTGCACCAAACCATGACTCGTTTTGGGTGTATCGGCTTTTCAATGCATGCGTGCGGGTTTTCTATGCCCCAAATGCGACAATTTTGCTTGTTTAGTACCCAAAGAGGATTTTTTTGGCTAAATCGGCATCGAATTTTCAAAGTAATGTCGTAATATTTCCAAGCGTTGTTCAAGCGTATACACAACCATATTTGTTTAGCCGAAGGATAAAATTAATTATCTGTTCGATCAGACATGAGCTAAGTGTTACCAATCACGAAATAAGCACTAGTTGAAAAACAAAACGTTAGATGGCGGACCCTTTATAATACCTGCCTATTGGTAAAAGTCCCAGCCGATGTAGATAGAATCAAAGCCCAAACTGAAACAGGATTACGTTAAATCAGCGATTGGGCTTTCAAGGAGTATTCTTGATTCATGATTAAGAATCTGTGATAACCAAAGTCTGTCTTTTCACCGTTTTTACAGCTTGGTTAAAATCATGGATCATATTTTTCATTTTCTTTGAAGGTGTTCCTTGTTAAAAGTGTTGGATATGAGATCAATAGCTTTTTTGAACTCAATTTTCCGGAACTTTAACTTTTAATACTAACGTCTACACAAAAGTCATACAGTCATGGAAAAATAATTAAAATTTTTTTACCATTGAAAAGCAAATTTTCTGATAGTTTTTCCTTAGGTATAAGCTTCCCGCAGAAACCGTTGAGAAAAAGTATCGTTTTTCAATGAAGCGACACTAGTTTTCTTTTAAGAATATACAGTGGTGGCCTAAATAATAAGAGTGGACTATTATGTTTTCTTCACAAAAGAATCTATGCCTTAAATCTTTTTAATTGGAGCAGAATATATATATATACGAATTTTCTTTGACCTGACTGTTAAACATTTCCAGTGCTACTAAACATTAATGATGGTCACTTGCAATGTACCGTTAGTTTTACAATGAAATTTTTTTTTACTTCTGGTCTTTTCCACTTCCGATCGCAATTTAATTGTTAAATTTACCGTTAGACTTGTGTTTAAGTGTTTAAAACTCATTAATTTTTTAAATAATAGCGCGTCCTAGCATTGCTCTGAGGAAGAACGCCGTTTGATTCTCTAACTAGGAGATCGAGGCAAAACATTCAGTTTTATTCAAGATGTTCTTCACCGATCTCAATGTGTTGTTGCTATAGTACGAAAGCAGCGAGGTCAACCAAGAAATTTCACCCAAAAAAGCAACAACTTTGCTGGACAAAAGGATTGTAAGACAGGTGCTTAAAAATCCTTTTGCAACATCTAGCGGTGAAAAAGCAAATCTATCATTGGATATCAGATCATGCACGATCCGCAGACGTTTGCAGGATAAAAATTTACTTGGTCGAATTGCGATGAAGGTTCCGTAACTTTTTTCTAAGAATATAAAGCAGCGTATACGAATTGCAAAAGTAAATCCTTCACAATCGGCTCACAGAAACTGGCAAAATGTTTTTTTTTAGTGATAAAACCAAGAAATTTATTTGGTTCTGATGGTAGAACTTATGTTAGAAAGAGGCCCAATGAAGAGCTGATGGAAGAGGTAATGGAAAAAATTGGTTTCAGTCTTATTATTTTGGCCACCACTGTAGCTTCCCTGGTTATGGTCGAACTGGACCCTTGTTGAGTTAAATCAAGTCAATGCACTCGACATTCCATTATTTTGTTTGGATATTCAAACTAAGCCCAGTAGTCCACATTATAAATAGTAAAACTGGTGAATAATTTCAGTTTAAAGTTCCTACCACTTTTGTTTCCCTTTAAATTTAAATGGCTTTGGTACCATTTGATTTTGTGTGCATACACCAGTATTTTTCGTACCATTGAGAGTCTTCAGACCTCCATTCGCTTTAGTATGTAAAATACAAGAAATTAGTGAATTTACACGCTTGTAATAATTCGTCTGAAAATGTTATGCATTAAAATGTAGCGTCCTCATTTGTGCATTCATCAACTTCCCGATATGGTTGGTTGCTTTGTAAGCAATTAGTTCCGTGTAACTTCGTGTTGCACGAATCTTTTCGCAATTGTCTCCAACTAACATTAATGCCAAACATAGTTTTTGAAATCGTACTTATTTTTCTGATAAATAACTTTCAACCAATTTTCTATTTGCAATTACCATTTTCCAATTACACTCACTAAATGAAATATTAGAAAATATTGATGCAATTGAAAAAATCGAAAGAAGAAAAAAAGAATAATCGATTTCACCTTTCCGTTTGGTTTGGTTACGTAAGGACAGTGCAACTGGACTTCAACTCAAAATGAATCATTCTGCTTCTTCCGTTTTTGATTGACAATATCGAAAGGAATTGTTTGACGAAAATCTAAACAATAAAATGAGTTGTATAACTCCGATGACAATTAAAATTGAAAGTTCCAAGCTCTGTCCCTTTATAATAAATAGGGTGGTGCAACAGAGCGAGGAGCCCTAGGGCCTAGCGTGTTTCTCATAACCATGCCTTGTGGGGGAATGGAGGGGACCTACAATTTTTTGCCAGTTCCGAACGGCTAATCGAGAAAGCGCTTTTCAGGGCAATGAGTACTAACGGAGGACTTGCCAACTCCTCGAGAAAGGCAATACCCGTGAAAAAACATTTTTGCCTCTAATGGGATTCGAAACACGAACCTCTGGATTAACAGGTGGACATGCTATCCATCACACCACGGGTACCAATAGTTCTGTCCCTTTGCTTATCTTAAATAAATAGAATATGTTAATAAACATTGCCATCTACAAACCTATGCTGATTAGTGTATGTACTAGGTAAGGATAATAATTAGAAAATAGTTAGAACCTTATAACAGACTTTTTTGGCGAAGAAATAAGAAATGATGTTTCCAGTTGATTCTAGGACTTAGCCTACGTCCAACCTGCCATGTCCTATCCTTATTAAGATTTCATAGAGACAAGTTTTGAAAGAACAGAAAAATGCTTTTAAAGATTCAAGTACTTGCAAAAGATTTTAAATAAAGTTTTTATTTCGAAAAGCCCCAGTCAGCAAACTGATGCGTCATAATAAGCGCACCTGCTCAGCAGTGAGTCCAACAATACGAAAGTTGGATGACCATTGTCAGCATATTCTAAACATGGTTGTTGAATCAATTTGTGCAAAAACAACAATTCAATCATGCAACGCGTATGTAAGCTCAAAGGCGCAAAAAGGTCAATAAATTGTATTTTCAGAACGACTGACGTGCGGCACTCAATCGAAGATCCTGTGGTGATTACTGAAACCATTTCACTTATCCAGCTTCAAATATTTATTTGTTGAGAGCATACTAGGAAGTTGATGCTAGTGGTTGGCACATCTGCCTGTTGCGCGGGATGTAAATCCTTGAAGAAGGTAATAAATGTTTTTCTCGGGGTATCGCCCTTCGCGAGGAATTATCAAGTCCAGCGACAGTTCTTTCTGTACCATGTAAAAGGTTTTCTAGGCTCCAGGGCTCCCCGCTCTATTGCGCCAACCTATGCATATATATATATATATATATACTAGAATATTGCTTAAGTAGTCTTTAACTAAACAGGTAATCATAGGTATCCACACCAAACAGAACTGACTAGTTGCAATGAAGTAAATGGTCGGGAATATGCTTTGTTTTTATCAAAAACTGCATTTAGGATAGAGCACTCAAACATGGTCTAGTCCAACAACTGTAAACCTCCACAACAATTCAAAAATTGATCAGAGCTCTTGTGCTTACCAACCAGATGTCGAAATTGAAATATTTAAAGAACACACACTTTTTTAGACGAACAACAATTTTAGAAAAAATTGTTACGTATCCGCCAGAGTACTTACCCCAAATTACATATTTGCTACAACAAATCCTTTTTTCTGATTTTCATTCACAGCTGTCAACAGTATCAGTATGCAGTGGGAGACCAGCAGAACAAGAACCAGTTGGCAAGTATAGAGTTTCAAAATCAAACAAAATCGACGATGGTAGTTACAGACCAGTAAAGCGAAACGAAGGTATAAAAAATAGTTTTGTGAAATGCACGGACATTCGTAGTTAAATGTTGCATAGTTCGTAGAGTGCTAACACTTTAACATACCTTCATAGATTTTGTTTTGCTGCTTGCGATATGCACCGTGAGTGTAAAAAACTTTGTAAGCAAAGTTCAACCACAAACTAAAATTGTGCCACACACAGATTTTGCATAGTTTAATCTATAACAACCAAGACTACATCAAAAAAATGTTGGTTGCATAGAGGATCTAAAATTAATGTAGATGATTGAGTAGTTCGTAGATGGTTTTGTTGAAAATTTAAAATTGTTTTACTGGTAGAGGTTAACAAAGACATTAACCTGTTAATAACACTTTCCTTCCCTTCTACTCCTCTATATCCTACCTTTGTATCTCTTCTTTCCTTACAACTTCATGTTGAAACTCTGTTGAATAACAATATTTCGTGGTTCTTTAGGTCGCTACATTCATATGGTACAACCGTATGTCCACGTTCACGATAATAGGGAACTGGGCAAATATCGGCACATACCAAATCCATATGATGGAGGTTATGGACCATATTCCGGCCTTCAAAATCCTTACGAGCATGATGAAAGTGGAAACTATGAGTAAGTCCATTTATCATATAAACCAAAGTCCCTAAGACGCTCATTGTTGTTTTCTATTTTCAGCAAGTACACAGTAAGTAATGCTGAGTTTGAAATACCTGCCATTCGTCTTGAATACGGTTTCCCTGATCATGATCCTGAGGGTGTATATAGAAAAACATGTGATCTCAGCGGTCCTCAAGTTTATAACAAACCGGTTCATAATCTCATCAATCAACCTCAAATTTCTAGCAAACCAATGCATGATATCATCAAAATGAACAGTCCTCAAGTTACTAGTAGGCCGATGCATGTTATCAGTGGTCCTGAAGTTACTAGTAAACCGGTTCAAGATCTCAGTGATCTCACAAGTTCTCAAGTTTCTAGCAAGCCAATGCATGATCTCATCAATCTGAATAGTCCTCAAGTTACTAGTAAACCGCTCATTGATCTGAGTGGTTCTCAAGTTTCTAGTAAACTGGTTCAAGATCTCAGCGGTTCTAATGTAACGAGTAAAACGGGACTAAGCGATCTCAGTAGTTCTGAGATCTCTAAGAATCCACTCTTTGATCCCAGTAGCCCTGAGGTTCCTATGAAACCAGTCGAAGATGTAAACCGAGGTGAAACTGAGACTGTAACTGAGAAAGAAATCGAGAACTAGGATCATCTTGTATATATATTGTCCTATAAAACCGATCAAATCTACGACGAAACGGCTCCATTGTTAAATACATCCACACCACACTACGCAATATTATTTCTTCTTAAACAAAAAAATATAACATTTACCACTTTATATGAATAACCATCATCAAAAGCTCGCAAAAAACCACACAATATGATTCATTGTCAGTCATTTTGTATAAAAACCCGAATCGCATGCACATTTTCCATTTGTATCTATATGTACGCACCACAACATCGCATATCTAGTTAATCATAAGAAACCGTTGTAAAAAAAACTGCCCGCATGTATCCAAAGTGTGAGATCACAAGCACAAAATGTTTCTTATTTCAAATTTCATTATGCAGACTTCATCGACGACAACGAGACGTCCAACGACCACAACAACGACCACGGTAAGACCGCGTCTATTCAATTACTATGAAGAAGGAGGATGGAGAATCTTGCGTCAAGAGGAGGAGAAGGAGAAGCATAAATATGATTTCTTGTAAAACATTTATATCCTGTCACACATTCGAGGTTCATAACAATTTTCGTTTTGTTTTCAGATATCACACCGAAAATGGTATTTACGGAGAAGAGAAGGCCAATTTGCATCCCAATAACGGAACAGCTGCGTCAGGTTATTATGAATACACCGGTGATGATGGCGAGCTTTATCGTGTTAACTACAAGAGTGACCACAATGGCTTCGTGCCTGAAGCAGATCACATCCCAACTCCACCACCAGTTCCAGAGGCAATCAAGCGTGCCCTTGAATACACCGCAAGGAGGAAGGAAACCCATGGACTTCATAACGGCCAATATGAACACAGGGTGGATCCTGTAAGGCTTCAGAATATGCCAACCATTGATCGTCCAATACAACCAGTTCAGCAACAACAAAGAACAGCACTTCCAACACTCCCACCACTTCCATCACTGCCACCACTTCCATCTCTTCAGCCTAGATTCCTGCAATACTCGGGCGATAATCAGTATACCCCATTGCCAACACTTCGACCTGGTCTAAGGCCACAACGACCAGCTGATCAACTTATTCAGCAAACTCAACTGGCTCAACAAGAACAGCCAGATCAGTTGCCTCAGGTGCAAGTTCAGCTTCCTCAGCAAGTTGCCGAAGGACAGGCTCTCACGGAACAGAGACAGGAAGAGCAAATGCAATCGGATCAACCTGAGGAAGAGCAAATGCAGGGAGACCAACCACAAGAAGATCAGCCTAAGGAGGATCAGCCACAAGTCGATCCAGAACAGGAAGATCAGCCACAAGACGAACAACAGTCTCCACAAGAGGAACCCGTTGAAGAAGATCCCGCCCAAGATCAAGAACTTGAACCAGATCAGTCAATTGCTTTAGCGGTCTCTATTCTGCCCGACAGAGCTTTACTTGAAAAACTATCAAAGGCCCAAGAACAATCTCCAGAAGCATCAGAGCAAGAAAATGCCTTCCAGCCACCCTACCAGAGCCCTGACGCAATAATAGACGAAGCCAATTTTGAGTTAGCAATGGCCTAAGCTACTCGAAAATTCTAGAATTTTTTATAACGAAATTGTTACAGAGATAGAGATCTAGATCACTTTGCATAAAATCATAAAACGATTTGAATTCTTCCCAGCGCCACCATGACAATCAAATCATACAAACTCAATTCGAAGTACGAAAAGTGTTCTTATCGATCATCTACGCACTATGCTCATTCTCATTAGTTCTTAGTTATATAGACTTTATGTATATTGTGTTATGATAATTATTTATGAACGAAAAATTAAAAAATCAAAACTCATCCTATTTGTGTACATTTTGATTGATTTGTGCTTAAAAAAGAAAAAATACAAATTAAGAAAAACTGAGGAAAAGGTGAATTATTTGGTGAACTTCAATTTGATTATTTTTAACCCACAAAAGTTGGTGTGAAGACAGAACCTTCGAAGTAAGTGACTTATCAAAAAGATTCCTATCACTGTGCTGATTTTTTTTATTAAATTGGAAGTGGTGGTGTTGAATTCTTAAGGAACCAAAACTTTTGAATAAATATGAATTTGAATACAGGAACAAAAAAGTAGAGCACTTAAGATGCAAGAAATGCCAAAGTTGTTCTCATAGCGAAAAGTGTCTTCTCCAACAACTTGTTTGTTATCGTTCTATTAACTTAAGTTCAAATGAACATAAAAATTCCTTAGTCCCGTTTAATGTTTTTGATATACTGGTTAGGTGAGTCAAGTTGACATGGGCTTATTAGGCTAAAGTCATAATAATGAATCAGAGTGGCTGGCGGCGATGATGGCACTGATGTTCTTCAAGGTCGTTTGTGTATATTTTTTATAGAAGAATTGTTAAATTGGTTCATTTGTTTCGGTTGGTTTTTTTGTGTTTTTACCTGTGAGACTCAATAATGGTTTTGATTGGGATGTTAAACAATATTTTTTATTGACAAGGGTTACGGGTCGAACCAGTAAATGTGGTTTTCGCTATAAAAAAAATTGTTTCCAGTTTTTGTTGAATGAAGCTCGATATCCTTTCATTGTTTTTTGTGTTTAGTAGGAGAAATTGCTTTGAAAACGGCAGAGAGGTTGTAGCCTTTCTTGCGACAACGGTTCGAGACCATAAATTAAATTAAAGATTCTTTGTGGGATAAATGAATATTTTAATTTTATGTGTCAGTATTCGCGAGGCAGTTCATTTGAATTGCAAATACGAGTATTGTTTACATTTATTTTATTGATTGGAAGTTTAAGCAAATAAAATAAAGTTGAGTTTGAGTTTGCTTTAATTAAAAAGTAATGACTTTGTTTAAGATAGAATAAGTCCATTTAAATAGGCGTATAAAATGCCGTGGTTTGGTTGGATCCCGTGACAAGTGATAGCCAAATAAATGATGAGATATATTATGAACATTATAGAAATTTTATATAATCGATTTGTTCTTCGCTTTAAGCTCAAGTATATACGAGAACGGTTTGGAAATATTTCATCAACCTCATTAAAGCAAACTTTTTTTTTTATAAAATGTTCAATAAGTAAAGAAGACCCTTTCGCCCGAACAAAAAACATTGACAGCTGCAGAGACGCTGCGCTGTTGCCAGTCGTCGTGACAACTGCAAATGTATGAAAACAAAAACACGTTTTCTCTTCAGTGTACGCACTCTCATACATCGCTCTGTAAATATTATTTCACAGCAGCATTTGTGACCGCAGTTTCAATATCAATTCCGTTTGGGACAGCCTTAAAACCACGTTTAAGATGTAATATGTCTATAGACCTGTTCGCACTGTACAATTAGTTGGACAGACTTCGTTTGATGGAAGTTGGATCGTCTGATGTAGTTTGAGTTCACACTTATCAAGCTTATGTCATCCAACTTTATGTCACATACCCTTCTACTCCGTCCAACTTCTAGATTTTGAAAACTTTTTGAAAACCATCCAACAAGTTGGACAAGCGGTCGTCTGAAGGGTTCACACTATCAACCATTAGTCGTTCAAGCCCAAGTCTATTCAACTAATTGTGCAGTCATCATGATAACAATTTTAATCCGCCGGTTTTTTCAGCGCCAACATTTTTGTATTCAAACAAAGCCAACGACCGACGTTGGAAGAGCTGAGAGCCAACATTGCACGTGGAATAGTGGCATTTTCAAGAGAAATGTGTGACCGAGTTATCGAAAACTGAGCTGAACGATTCAAGCGCTGCAAACGTGCCTGCGGTGGACATATGAACCAAATTAAAAAAAATTTTTTTTTCTAAAAGCCGATAGTAAGGTATATCAAATATCTCAAAGAGTTTGCGTTTTATTAAAAAAAAAAAAAACGTTGTCATAGCGCTATTGGAAAACCTTATATATCTACAAGGCCGTCTTTACCCTTTTGGGAGCCCTGGGCCTGGGGCCCCTGTATGATTCTTTAAAAATGTTATGTTGTATACAGAAAAAACACATAACTTTGAATCAATATTTCATCAATCATTATAAATCATTGTAAAAGTAAATAATTATTGAAGCATGTTTAATTGTTTATATTTTAACATAAATGTTAACATAAACATAAATAATGTAAATAGTTAAACAAAATAATAAATTTTTCATATAAGAATTCAAAAATAAACAAAATTTAAATAACAGAAGATTAAATTCGGATATAGTTTAAGGAATGTAGTTTAAGGAGCAAAATATTGATATGCAAAAAGGTGGAAAGAGGAATGTTTATTGAAGGAGTCTTTTTCTTGATTTAAGATTAGAAAAATCATTGACTATTTCTACAAAATCGATATCTCTGAGGATGTCGCTTTGGATTCACATGAACGACAAACTTGTCAATCTTTCCTAAACCATTGTTGTTTTGAGTTCGTTTTTTATTCATTTTAACTTAGAGAAGGAGCGTTCACAACTGCAATTGGTCTCCATCATAGTTAAGAAAATTCTAAGTGCAATTTCAACACTTGGAAGTTCATCTTCAATTGCATTTATTTTTAAGAAATTATAAAGTTCTAGAATATTGGCAGTTTTTTCATTTTCGTGTCGAATAGTTTTCCAGTATTCTTTTCAATTCAGGCATTCGGCTTGTAGTTCATCTACGTTTACATCTTCAGTGCAAGATTTAGCAAAAGATTTGCAGTTTTCTTTTAAGTCTTCTGAATTCAGGTTTTTTAATCGAAAAAAAGTCAAAAACTTTGGCCAATATTCGTATATGAACCTATTCGCTGTTTCAAATCAACGCTTAGATAGTCAACAATGGAAAGAAAGGTTTCAATTTCGAACCTTTCTTTTCCCAGTCAAAATTAATGAGGGTTCAGAGCCGTCAAAAAAGTCTGTTCTACACCTAGTCCTTTCAGAAAGGTTCTTTGGAATCCGCTTTTTTTTGTCTGGATAATGAATCAAAGTTATCAAAATTGTCCTTGAGCCCAATTATAAATTCATCGATTGTACTCAACAAATTTAACATTGTTTTTGCAAAGACTAAGAGCTTCCTGTCTGGCATTTCGTGCCTGTCCTAAAGCGTTAGTGATATGCATCCAAGCCTCTTCAATTTCTTGATAATCATTATATAAAGCGCTTAGTGCATCAGCTCGCGCTGATCATCTTGTTTGAGAAAAACTTTTTGCAATTTTTTTGTACCTAAATGAGCAGTCAACACACTCCATCTTTGAAATTTAAAAAAATTGAGTGCCGTTCATCCCAGAGTATATCTAATAATGAGTAGGGACATTCTTCACGCAAATACGTGAACAATTGACAATAGAAACCAAAATATAAAAACTCTCAATTAGTGAAAATTAAGCAAAAATTATTATTAATAGTAGTCCTTTCGGACCATCACATCGCAAATGTCAGAAGGATACACAAGAAGTTTTCCCATCTTCACAACACCATTTAACTTCGATCGTAAGATACACGTATGGATGTTTTTTTCTGATTGGATTTTTAAAAGTGCTCTGAAACGAACATAAGGGAGTGTATGGTTTCGTTATCCTGATCATTACTTGAGTGGCCTCTTTTTTTTGTTTGAATTCGAATACAATTTTTTGTTCACAAAAAAAAAAAAAAAAAAAAATGTATTGAAATTTTTTTTTTCTTGAAAATAGACCAATAGAGCTTCAATGTTGTTTCAGCAATTTGGTAACTGCGGGGCCCTGGGCCTGGCCCAGTGGGTCCAGTGGTAAGGAGGAGTCTGTATATCTAGTACACTTGATAGAGTTTGGCATCAGACTCTCTTCATGATGAGGTATCAATGATTCTCTTTTTTTAGGGGCCAATTGTAGCGTAATAGTAGTAAATAGTAAATTCACTGCCATGAAAGGCGCTTTCTCAATTAGCCGTTCGGAACCGGCTCAAAATTGTAGGTCCCCTCCATTCCCTCCCAAGGTTTGGTTGTGAGAAATGCGCTAGGCCCAGGGGCTCCTCGCTCTGTTGCGCCACCCTATTTATTTATTTATTTATTTTTTTTTTTAATTGTAGCGATATGGAAAAACAATCAGGAGAAGTGGAGACAAATGGAAACATGAATTTTTTTCCTGGTGAGCGTTTATAGCGAACAGGATAAATATGTCAATTGCCAGGACCTCAACCCTTCGCAGCCACACACCAGCAACTGGTTTTCCTATGCAATGCACACGAAAAAAAATGCACTGTGAGTCTGCCTGTGGAATTCAAGGAAAATGGAATCCAAATAATTGGAACGTTTTGTTCCATTTTGGCTGATATTTAAACCAGCTGACACGAAAAATGAAATTGCATCAGGAAACTAGAAAAATGCAATTTCAACAAAAAATATTTGTCTAATTATACATTTTCCGAACGCAAAAAGCTTTTTGAGTGATTTGCAATCGATTGATCTAACACCTGTATTTCAAATCAAAAGAAAAGCTCAATTTTATTCTATTTGAAAAATTTTCCTGATTCGTTTTCCTTATCGCTATAACTGGCCCCTTAGTAGCATTAGAATTCGTTTTTTCTCCTACTGTCTTCCTATTTTTCGTAAACGATTTCTTGTCTTCAGGTCAGGTCATGTACTCGTTTCCACATATATATTCCTGCTTTCTAAATGTGGAACTGGAACTACTGCATATGATTGGCTCATTGAATTCAGACAACATTGTCACATGGGGTTGTAAAAACTGAGCAGTACTTAATGCTGTGTTTTGTCGTTAAAGCTTAGCACTAACCTATTACCATTATCCATAAATGGTTCCTGTATCAACATAACCGAAAAACTGTCAGTACTTGGTAAATGTGTAAAAGTATGTGTGTTTGAAGTCGTCAAATATTGTGCCAAACTCCTAGGTTTCTAGGGACAGTTCAGTAAATTTTCAACCCTTCCTGTTCTGTCTACTACTTACAAAGCCGCTACATTCGCCCGAGTATAAAAAAAAACCAATGAAGGCAATCCAATATACGGAAGTAATATACATAAATGTACAACTATTTTATAGTTTAAGCCATTAGATGATTGAAATTAATTAATTAATACAAAAAAATATAAAATAATAACAAAGTAATAAAACAACCCATATTCACATCGAGTTAAGGCTTCAGGATTTTGTTGAATAAAACACCACACCTTTAAATTATTTCCTGAATAACACTCACTTGATCTTTGTCAACGAAAACATCATAAAGACGATTAAAGAATTCCTTGGAATAAATTTCAAATACAATTGACTTGCATCCGTCCAAGTGAAAGTAAGTGCCTTCTCAATGTCAAACATTCCTAGAATATTCTTACGTAAATGACTAATATTTCTTCATTTCATGACGATGACGATGTGATGATGTTCAGAGCAAGAAATTCTTTCCAATAACAAGCTTATCTTATGTGACATCTGATTTCAATTTCACAATTTATTTTAAGGAATTTTATTTTGATTTGATTCGTTTGAATGACTCGTTTTGCTTATAAACCAGTTAAATCAAAAATTTGAAACTTCGTCGCAGTATCGGAATAATCAAATTGCTTTCTAAGTGACTACGTGTCAGGCACACTTCAGAATTTAAATGAATTTATCGATATTTCTTTCAGTTTGTTTTAATTTGTGGAGTTGAAAAGCAAATGGCGTACAGCTTATCATCGCGAATTGATTTGAGATCCATTTGATTTTATGATAAAATGATCAAGTTTGTCTTCATTATTGCAGACGAATTAGAAAACTGACGCGCTCTGCACCAAAAGCGTGAAAGGGGTGGATTCTGAACAGAGCTGCCGGTGAGGAGACTAAACACTTAATGGATTGGGGTTGATTCCAAAAGCTTCTTAACATAATTTCTTAACCTCAACCAAGTCACACATGGTTGCCTCGAAAAATTTCTTTGTGGGACATGACCTCGTGGTTAGTTTCATTTCCCAAATTTCAGACATTTTCATATACAAGCACGTGCTTGATTCAGAGTGGCTTAGGAAGAAGTATTTTTCTTTCGCTAAAATTCCTTGAATTCTTCACAGACAGTGCACTACTACACAAATTAATTTAAAGTTATTCTGAGCTCATGCAATTTCACACCGAAGAGATATACATCTGCCTTTTCCTATTTTAACCTCGATTTATTATTATCGATTTAAATTCTCAATAGAATTTCCGTAAGCCCAGTTAAAGTCTACGGGGAATGAGTTTTCTAAGCCAATTAATTTTTATACTTGATTATAAGCAAATAGATAAGTTGACACAGTCGACGGCCTCATCTGCCTGCATCACACCAACTACATATTTTGTTTTTTTTTTTAATTCGTTGGAATATAAAATTTTCCCACTTGAAGATGCAAATGTCTTAATTTAAAACTGCAAAGTGCATCAAAAATATCTTCATTTGATCGTCTGCTAGTGAAGTGTTAAGTGCCAATAGTCGCGGCAAACGCGTTCTCAACATTTGATGTCTTTGGAATCGTTTATAGTGGTGCAGCTTGCTGATAGTTTGTGTTTGTAAAATGTTCATTCTAACGGTAAGCACCTGTAGAGTGTTACGTTTGATGTCTTCGTCCTTAAATTGCACTTTTTCGTAACGTGGTTGCATAACGACATCATAGATAAAAGGAGTGATAAACTTTGATAAGAGGGCACAAAGCTCTAGAAAATTTCCCCATGACCTCCAGTGAATAAAAAAGTTTAGTCTTTACGAAACTCAATTGCATTAACAATAGAAAGTTAGCCCCACAGTGATATAGAATTATTTTTAGCCGCATCTTCAAACGAGATTGAAATAGTTTTGAAATGTCGATAAACTTTAATTATTTGTATTTTGCAGATCTTTTCAATATTCGCTGCTGTCTACGCGAACGACGATATCCGGTTGGTTGTTCGTACGGGACGTTATAATCCACAACTGTTTGGATTATCGGGAAAATATCAACCTGATTACCGAGGAAAGTATCGACACATTCCTGTTCCCTATGATGGTGGATATGGTGATAGAGGTGAAAAGTATTTACATTTCGAAGATCTGAAGTCAAGGTACTGGCAGCAGAATGGAGATTCTGGAACATGGGAAAAGCCAGATGTTTATGGAGACACTGCACCCTACGCCTCAGACAAATATGATCCATCGTCAGCGGTACCTAATTACATTCCGGAAGAGTGGGGCCTAAGAGAACCGACATATGCCGAGCATTACGATTATAACAATGATGATGGGTGGAGAGTGATCCAGTTTCAATGGACCCAGAATGGTAGAACTCGCTATGGTTACTTATATGAAACAGAGAATAAGATCCTTGCTGAGGAAATTGGAAAGTTAGCTCGTTTGGATGAAGACACTGCAGCCGTCAAAGTTGATGGCCATTATGAATATGAAGCCGTAGATGGGACTCTTTACGGTGTAGACTATGTTGCTAGAGACAAAGACAATGGATTTTACCCCACTGTAAGTTTAAACATTGGAATATCTTGAAAACATTAACATGAGTTCTTTTTCTTTGACAGGGAAGCCAAATTCACAAATCAATTCAAAATGTTCTTGATTTTCTGATGAAAAATGTCACAAGAGGGCTATTGTCAATATAGGCATAGTAAAAGTTGTAAAGTTTTTCTTCCTCATTTTAAAATAAAATAAAAATGTCATTAATATTAAGTTAGTATAATAGTATTGTAGCAGCTGCTGCTGATGAAATAAAGAAACTGAATAATAAAATACAATTGCTCACAAAGTTGGGCAATTTGGTTTTTCGTGAAGGAATACTACTACCGAATTATATTTGATTTTTTTGTTGGGCTATTCTGTACTGTTGCATGCTTATGCAGTTAAAACGTAATAGGAAGAAGAAGTAAACGCGATGACCAAAGTGTCTTTTTTGATCATTCAAACGGAGACCACAAGAATAGAATTGATGGTTAATGACGACAGAACGAAGTACATGCAACGACAGAGAATGGAGAACATCGACGAAAACATTACATTAGGCAGACATAACTTCGAGATAGTACAGAACTTCGTGTTCCTGGGACCCGCTCTTGACACGGAAAATAACAACTGTTCGGAAATTGAACGGAGAACTGCTCTTGACAACAGCTGCTTCTTCGGGTCAAGAAGGCAATTGAGAATTGAAACCCTTTCGAGAAAAACCAAGGTAACCCTTTATGAGACCTAGATCATCCCAGTTCTGCTAAACGGCGTGGAATCATGAAGCTTATTTGAAGTGGGCGAGAAAGCCCTTAACCGTTTCGAAAGAAAAGTCCTACGAATCAGTTTTGCTCCCGTATGTGAAGACAATACAACAACGAGTTATGTGAGCTACACCGTGACATGGGCATAGATAGAAGAGCACGCATCATTTACATTTTTCATATTCAATTCATTTTTACTAACTTGGCTTATATCTACTTACATGCTAACAAAAATGTGTAAAACTAGCTTATATAAAAACTCGGGTACTCTTAATTATTCAATATCTTACTACTAATGCCTGTCGGCCTTAAGATAACTTCTGAATCTAAAACTAGAGCAAGTTAAAACTAAGAAAATTTTTTAAAAAACTTAGTTTGAAGGATCTTAATTTTTTTTTTTGTTTTCTTGAAACTAATTAAAATTAATTAAAACTACTTAAATCTACTTAAAAGTAAAGTAGAAAAAAGCTTTTGCTTTTTTTTTTGGTTTTTTGTATTTTGTAATTTTTTTATGTTTTTTTTTTGTTTTTGTTTTTTGATTTTGGCCCCTTACATCCTAAATCTTACACTTTATCGACTCGCTATCAGTAACATTTTCAATATGTTGCTCAGACAACCAACAGTTTTGACATTTTAAAAACGTCCCGTCGATCGCGATCTGAGACCGCCCTACTGTACCGGAGGAGCTCTTCAACTTCTCCGCCTACTGCGGCAACGTCTCGGCTGTAAAGGAGCCGTCATTTTACGGACTTCGTGGTTCGTGGCAGACGTGGTAGATAAGCGGAACCGCCAACCTATCCTGAATCAAACCTTTCATGTCAAAATAGAGGAAAGCCTCCGGTGGTACAAATCCACTAAAACGTGTTCTCTCCATATAATCTATGTTGGGGTAGTAAGCCCCAAATATCAGGCCATTATTCGAAGTCATCGCCCTTGCAGTGTGACCCCGAGTCAGTTTTATCATAAAGTTGTCGATTCTGTTTATTTGAGCCCCGTTGTAAAGGACCCCATTAGGATAATATCTTCTGTACTCCGACTCTGGTGTTCTGTGCAATCCAAGACAGATACGCACTACACAGACACTTTCTCTCAAACACCCGAATGCTTTCCATTTGAGACGCTGTAATATTGAACCACACAGGGCACCCATAGACAATCATTGGCCTTATGAGGGCCATGTAGCAAATCACTTTCACTCTGCTATCCAGTTGTGTGCTATAAAACAGTCGCCTTGTCAGAGCAAAAGCTCCTTTAGCCCTGGCCAGAGCCGCATCCATATGTTTGTTAAAATATAGATACTGATCTAGCCAGATGCCGAGGTACTTGACTACTACTTTGCCTGGCAGTGGGTGGCCATGTAGATCAACGATCACCAGCTTTCGCCAGTTCTTTCTCGTATCCCATAAAGCCCGAGGCAACGGGGTTCTAAACACAATTGTTTTCGGTTTCTGAAATTTGATTTTCAACTTCCAGTCATCGCAATATTGCTGAATCTTATCGAAGTCACGCTGTAACAGACTTCTGATGTCTTTGATCTTTGGACCTGTTCTGTACGCAATGAGCTCATCGGCGTGCGCTATAGCATGATGAAGGGAACCAATTAGATCGCCAGTGAAAATGCTAAATAAAATAGGCGAATTCACCTCTCCCTGTTGCAGACCGTTCTGTATTTTAAAAGTTCTGGTAGAAGTTATATTGCAACTTTTCACAACAAACGTTCTACCACGAAGCATGTCATTTAGAATATATAGCAGTGATTTACTCATGCCATACCTGATCAACTTATAGAAAAGAACGTCTAACAAAACGGTGTCGAATGTATTCTCCAAGTCAACCAGACATGCACCCGTACACTGCTTTTTAGCTTTGTTAAATTGAATATCAGATACTAGTTTAGACGCGGCATGTATGGTACCATGACCCGCCTTAAAACAGAACTAATTTTCGGGAATAAAATTTTTGTCCTCAGTCCATGTCGACAGAGCTCTATTGAGAACTTTCTCGAATACTTTGCTGATACTCGGAAGAAGACTAATTGACCGGAGATTTGCTGGATTGGAACCATCCTTCCCTTTTTTAAGGAGAGGATGGACCACTGCCGTCTTCCAACGCACTGGATAATATGTATTATTCAGCGCATTGTTGAACAACGTGGTGTATATGTCCACCGCTTCCGAAGGCAGGTCTTGCAGCACAACATTGGGTTTGCCGTCGACTCCTGCTGACTTCTTTTTCTTTATTTTGTGAAAGATGTCCACGAGGTCCATCTTAGAAACGAACACGGTGCTACCCCCGTTTCGCTGGGCGATGACTGCATTCGCAAGAGCACGCATCTCAAGACTACAATGGCTGGGACATATAGAGCGGATGGACACCATCGATACGACTCGACGAATTTTCGACAGCAGATTTGCAAACAAATCGAGGAAGAGGAAGACCTATAGACTTTGGAGATCTTGGAAGAAGATCTCAGCTAACCTAGAAGTTGAAACTAAAGAGAGCTCGCCCGAAATCTTTCTTTTTTATATAATTGACGCGCACCTCAAGGCGTTATGACTATCCTTATAATGTTCTAGATCACAGTGCGAACATTTAGGAAAATAGGTGAGGGTTTGAAAGGAAACACCGATGCACGTTGCATTTAAATTTTTGGAAATCGTAATGTGGTAGAAAGGCAGGGTCAGGTAGAGCATGCCACATACGGGTGGTGCGACTGAATTAAAAATCCCTATACTTTACTGTACGGTGTACGTCCCAAGATGGGCTCAAGGCAAAACCGATGGGCATTCATAGCAAGACGGGTGTTGCGGCTAAATTGTTTCAGGAGAGGAATGCAACTGTCTATTTCACTAGGGGAATTGTTTGTGAAAAAAGCGATTAAAGATACTGAGACAGGCTGCGTTTCAAGAGCAACAACCGATTCTACGATTTAACTATCACCTATCAATTTTAACGCTCTATTTTGTATCCTATCAAGTAGGCGCAAAAATGTTAGTTATCGAAGGATGCTGTCCCAGGCGGAGAGAAAAGTTTTCCGTCTAGTTTGTAAAGTGAAGATAAAAAGCCTTAGCAGAAAACTGCTATAATGGATAGAAAAACGGAAACAATTTAAATTCGCCATAAGCATGATATGAAATAACCATAATCTACGAGTATCTATATATTGCTTGAGTGTTTGAAACTTTTTCATCCTTTGTAACACCAGTACATGGAGCATTGTGATCTCGAAGGGATCACAGCTCTGTCATTTATTTGCTTCACTCTAGGTTACGCCGCATTGACGCCTCAGAAAGTGTCTGCAAAACTTCCGGCTTAGAATTGTTACATGTCTGAGACCAACCAAGACGCAGATGTAGTTGCTGTACCAGGAGTGTGTCTGTGCCAGGAGTATTAAAGACTGCAATTCTTTTTGCTTCCTCGCAAATGTGTCAAAGCTTTGAGTATTTGAGTGGGTGCAAACTAGGGATTTCTCATACCTCTCCAAGCTTCTAGAGTTTTAATTGAGTACAACCAGAACAAAAATAAAATGAAAAATTTAAAGGCAGTTTTAAGATTACAATCGAAATATGATAAAATGACAACGTAAACCAAAGGTGAATCACATATAAGCTAACAAAATGGCTGTCAATGGAACAAGTGCTGCCAATTCTAAGTTCTGTTAGAAATATATAAGACTTCCACCATTGATTATGTATTAGCATTGTATATAAAAACTATAGTAGAATTATGTTGATTTTTTGACTGGTGGCGCACCACCAGCCTGCGGTCCGTACTAACAAGTTCCACATGAAATTTTTACAGAGAGAAAAAGAACAATTGTGGATGCTAAGATTTTTGCTCTTTGAAATTCAATTTGTAAACATTGAGTTCTCTTTTTTAACTGCTGTGCAGCTGTGCACCATTCAAAGAGGAAACCGTAGATCGGGTTTCGGGTGTATGTATAATATGGTATTGGTAAAGTATGAAGGACGAAAAAGAAGATTATGCAAGACAATGCTCGTAAGGACAAAAAATATAATCATTTCAAGGAAATTCATGTTTGAGACCTTTTCGTTTGTGCGTTAGTGAGGTAGGTCAGAAATTTATTTATTTGTGGCAGGCACATGAAAATTAAGTTTGGCAAAGTCATTGTGTGTAGGTATTTTTGATTTCTACATTTTCGTTGAAATCTTAAAAGGGCTTAGTAGATAGTAAATTTTGCATGTGAAACTTTGATTGAATATTGTTAAAAATAAATTTTGAAAGCAAAATTCTAGTTCATTTAATATTATGTAAATATTTTGTTGTACCTATTATTCTTTTTTTGATATTCATTATAGCAGTTTAAAAGGCGGATAGGGTTAATTCACTTAAGGATCAATCGAAAATCTGTGAAAGAGGTTTTATAATTTAAGTCTTAATAAGCAACGTGTCAAATAAATTCAAAATGGCGGCTTTTCAGCATTGAAATGAAATATTTCAAAGGCTTCAAGCGAAAGTCTAAAAAACCCCACTTTTGCAGTTGCTAATACATATCAACGGTGAAAATTAAATCAAAACTATTGGAGCAGTCTAAAAAAACCTTTTTTATTTTTCAGTTTTTTTAAAAACGATGTTTTTAGAAATCCAGTATGCAAAGCTTAAGAACTTGATAGAAGCTGGTTTAAAAAAAAACAAAAATATCGTTTTGAAGTTATTTTTAAAAATCAAAATTTTTTTTAAAATGTAGGTATAGGCTTCAAAAATTAAATTTTTTTAAATGTTGATATGTAGTCTTTCTTAAAAAAAATCTAAGAACTTCTAAACTACATTTCGTCAACATGTTAAGCCTTTAACGAGAAAGTCGTTTTTGAAAAGAGCCGTAGGTACTATGGGAGGTAGGTACCATTTTTAGACTTTTTCAATTTTTTTTTTACATTATAAAGACAATTTAAAATTAATCCTTCACATAAAATTTTATTGAAGTGCTGGAAGCTGTTTTTGAGAATAATAAGTATTATCATATCAGTTGTATGGCAGGTACCATTTCAAGACCTAGATACTCAATTCCAAAAACCCTTCCGTAGGCACCAACTTTAAAAACGTGAGTTGTAAGAAAAACGCTTTAAAGCTGCCGGTAACAAATGTGTGCTCAGATCAAGCAGGTATAAGAATATTTATATCGTCTTCAATTTGTCTCCGATCGACTAGAAACTTTGACAAAATATTTTTGAAATGCGTATAAAGGAGAGAAAAGAAATTTTTTAACCCTACTTTTTCTCGTTTTGATTGTTCGAAGATACATATATGGGAAGAAAAAACTTATTTGTAATACCATATAGTATAGATACATCATATGCTAGCGTAATGGTTACCATGTGTGCTTGTTACCCGGGAGGCTCGTGCTTCGAAATTCAAGAAAATAACTTTTTTTGCCTGTGTTTCTGTGTTTCTGTCTGTCCGCATATGAATAGACAGCCTTAAACTCTTGACCGATTTTCTTCAAAGTTTGCAGTTATGGTCTGTGGGGAGGCTTATGCTATGTCCGCACCTGAGAGTTAAACTTGGTTATCTCAAAACAATCCCAAACCAACATGATAACCAAGTGGTTTGCCATACAAAATGAAACCTTTTTAGTCACTGGGTTTCGAGATAACCTGCTCGAAACCAAGCGATCTGAACGCACTATTTCCAATATTCCATTGAATTTGACATTTAAGAGAGTGGAAGTGTGTGGAGAGAATGAATTCTCTCACACGTCGTTGACGTTCTGCTCACACTTTATATCTATCTGTCTCTTTTTAACTTCAGACAAAAAGATAAACTCAAAACTTTTTTGCATATGCGGACACTACTTGGTTAACTCAAACCATATTGGAATGAAACCCAGGTTAACTTCATGTGCGGACATAGCATTACAGAGGTAGCGAGGTTTTTAGAAATCCAAAACCTAAAGATCTTTGTAGAAGTTGTTTTGACAAAAATTTAAGAAAAAAACAAAAAATATCGTTTTGAAATTATTTTAAGAAATCAAAATTAAAAAAAAAAAATTAAAATTTCAAAAGCTAGAATTTTTCAAATGTTGATATATAATCATTTTTAAAAAACTTAAAACTTCTTAAATACAAAATTTCGTCAACATCGTGTTTGAAAAATAACCGTTTTATGGATGTACATGTACAGCCTGAAGCGATGGACCGATTTTCTTAAAAATTTGCAGTTATGATTTATGTGATAGTTAACAGAGAAGCTTTTGGAATTGGGTTTCTAGGTCTTGAAATAACGGTACCTGTCATACAACCCATATGAAAATACCTGTTTTTCTCGAAAACGGCTCTAACGATTTTGATAAAATTTTACGTGAGTTTTCATTTCTTTCTTTTTCATTCTTATGATGTGAACATTTTTTCGGTTTAAGTCTAAAAACGGTACCACCCATATTTTTTCAAAGCCGACTTGCTCGCTAATGGCTGATGCGATTTTGACGAAATTTCATATTTCAAAAGTGCAAAGTTGTTTAAAAGAGATTGCATGTCATAATTTGAAAAATTTGTTTATTTTGAATTTTCAATAATATATTTTAAAACAGTCAGTTTTTTCTAAATTTCATTTTTCTTTTGTCAATTAATCTTTTAGTAAGATCTTTAAAATTGTGTACTTGAATTTTTGAAACCTTATTTAAAAAAAAAAAACGGCTCTGACGATTTAAATTTTCGGGGCTTATATGAATTTGCAACTGCAAAAAAATGACGTTTGTCTTTGGAATATTCAATTTCACTTTTTCAAATATTTGCGTGAGGGGCTCGGCTAGTTTCTCATTTTCAAAAAATCGATATTTTTTAAATTTATCGATAGGTAAACATCTCAAAAATGATGTCCTAAAATATTAGAATGACATCTTGGATACTTTTGAAATGGCAGAGTATAGAAGAGAAGCATCTCGAGTGCTCGAACTCCTGCTCTGAAACCTTTAAACGCGTTTTTCTCAAAACTGCATATTTCAAATTTGCAGCCGCTGTAACTTACGCAAATATTAACGAATCGTCTTAAAATCTTTACTGCATACTCTCCATATGTTTTCATTTTCACATATAGCCATCTACAATTTTTACGATCGGATGAAAATTATAAATTTGGCAGTTTTGTCAATTTCCAATTTTTCACTCAAATTATAGATGGCTGTATTGGAAAAAGGGTCTACTTTAACGCCATTTTTTTATTTTCTTGTCTTGGAAAATAGAGAATTTTTTTTTTTGAATTTTTCTGGTGTGTACCTGTATACCAGAAAAATTCAAAAAAATACGGGAAATCGACGTCTTCTAATTTCAAGGAGTTTAGTTAAATCAAAATAATAAAGCTAGTCTGATGTTTATAAATCGTTTGTTAATGACCCCAATTTAAAATTAGGGTGATGTTAACAAGAGCCGACACTTTCTCTTAAAAACGCGATGACTATAAATTTTCTATATACAAAGCTATCTCCTTTAAACCTTGCTGGTGAATGTCTCCACTAAAATATTTTACGCACCTGTCATTGAATTCTGTTAGAATTTGTAACAGGTTGTGTTAAATAAATGGTCTTTGTATTTACTACATTGTGTTTGAAATTATTCAATAATTCCATTAATTTGCATTCCCACTGCAAAAATATCTTCCATTCATTTCAGTAAGGTACGTAGGTATTTCAAAGCAATTGGAATAATTTCCAAAGTGAAACAATGCAACGTTGCTATTTGCTCCTTATGCAAGTAATTTCAATCGAAAGAAATGAAGAAACGCAAAAATATACTTATATTTATGTCTCACACCAGTTTCTTCAAAGCAAATGTAATTTTCCAAGGAACTTTACGCATACCCACAAATGAGAACCAAAACAAAATCACAACATCACGAATCCCGCTTAAATATTTTTGCCATATGATCAGTCTCTTAAAACATTTATCTGGCTCTCTTTTAAATACATTCCACAAGACGACTCGCATTTTTTTTACGTTTTTTACAGGCGATTGCAGCGCTCCGTGCCCTAAAACGAAAACATTCTTAAATCGCAAAATGGTTCTACTATAGTTTTTATATACAATGTTGGTACTCACAGGTAATGATATCCATCTGCGTCTACGGTGTTTTCGTCGCGGATAATTTTCCATCCACCACCACCCTCGCTCGTTCCTTTGCCCTTTTGCGATGGCTTTATTGCTTTAGGGGTGAGATCAACTGGTGGTCTTCTTGGTGTGGGAGCCGGTGGTGGTCTTTTTGTAGGGTCTGGCTTGTAGCGTCCCACATCGCCATCGTAGGCTCCTCCAGGCACATCGAAATGCACGTATTTACCATCGTTTCCAGGGTTATACCTTCCATCGCTGACTCGTGAGCGTCTAGTGGTCGATACACGATATCGTCCATCGTTTTGACCACTCACTGTCCACACAAAAATTAATCCCAAGAATAGTATCTAAATCAGAAAGTGTTTAGCTTTGAATTTTAAATTGAATAAAAAAAAAAAAACTTTTGAAGACTGACCAAAAATGTCTTCATATCTGTAGGACTTGTTGCAGCGTAATGCATTTTGAATCTTTCTAACCAGGTCTTTTTATAAGCCTATAAAATCACCTCCAAGCTTGCAAGTGGACTCATTAAATGGGATATTTTATGTCATATCGATGCGTAAGTCAACATCATCTTCGGATTAAGATTGACACCTAGATACGCACAGGGTGGTGCTAGTGTCACTCAGTCACATCTCACTATAATATCGGATGAGACGAATCGAGCACCCTGTTTGAAAAAACCTGCAGCCAACTTAATCAAACAAGAGGTAATAAACGTAAGTCTTGTCTTAATGCGCATCCAACGGTAATGTCAAAGCGACTTTAGTTCACTTTAATTATTATCTGAAAAATATGATGTGCGGGAGTGAATGTGTCTGATTTGAAAAAAAGGAAAGAAAATTACTGATCGCTATTGCTTACACACCTTGATTTTTCTCAGCATGAGATTGCGATGACCCATTGAAGCTACTCAATAAATTTGTAACGATAGTCCGATTTATCTTGATTAAGAATCTTTATGATTTTAGAGACAATTCTGTGATTAGTTGACTGGGATAGGTTTCCTAAATGCAAATTGATTAGCCCCGCTTCCGGGTGCGATATTCATTGAAATGCGCAAATTAACGCTTTTTTACCTGAGAAATGAATTTATATAGCTTATGAAAGTAATTTGTAAAAGTGACGCGAGTGCAGAGACTTGAGAGTTCTCAGGGTGGAAGGTGAAATATTAAAATTCATGCAAAGGAACAGAAAACAGTCAAATATAATTTAACACGCTCCTTATTTGATACAACGAAAGTGCACCAACAAATCAAAACAACTGAAATTAGGTTCCCTTCATTGACCAAAAATTGTAGTTATAAAATAGCACCCCCAAAGCAAGTAAACAGGAGTGGATCAACCGTACTTTTCTTTCTAATTACAACATATGAGTCCTCTTAAAAAGGTTAACTGTTTACAACCACCTGCGATTGATTCTCAGTAAATTTATTTGGCTTTGACTTAGCCGAAATGATTTTTTTGCCAACCTGTATAATAAATATAAAAGCTAGAGTGAGCAGCCTTTAGGGGTTCTATACTCTTATGGCTCAAGTCTTATCTTGAGCATCGATCTCAAAAGGTTAAAATTAATAAGACTAGAAGCAGTAAGGAATATACGAATATGGGCATGCCACAAGGATCTGTCATTGGACCTCTACTGTTTTTAATTTATATTAATTCTGTGTTTGAGCTGCCTTTCAAGGGTGCGTATACAATACACCTCAGATGACTTAGGATTGTCACACGGGACAAAAAGCCTATTAGACTTGATATCTGAAATTAACTTTGACCTTAGTATTCTTAGAATCTGGTTTGCTAGCCACAATCTAGTGATTAGCTCTAAAACGAAATAAATGCTATTTAGTTTGTCTAACGTTAATAACCCTTTAGTTGACGTGTTTTACCACTCTCCCGACTGCCAGCGTTTTAAATTAGAACACTGTAAGTTTGAATTTCTATCCGCAGAGAATACTTTTGATGACAGTTCACGACAATTCAAATAGAAAATATAGATGAATAATATTTAGGCTTGCATCAGAACTCGAAAATGAACTTTTCTACCCATACGGTAAAGTTGAGGCAGTATTTTCGGTCCGTTCTCAGGCATTTTGTTTTTATCTGCGTTCTGTGTGTAAGGAGGAACTCTTGAAAGATATATATTACGGAATTTTCCATTCTTAGATGCAATATCCAATAACCTGCTGGGGTGGAACCTATTCCAACAAAATTCAACCACTTTACCACTTTTTAATATTAAAAAAGTCGCGTTGGGATCATAGTTTTCCATTATTTCAGAGTTTGAGGGTTCTTCCTTTACACCACCTTTTTTGCTTTAAGGTATTAAAAATATTCTTTATTAGAGGTCATCGCAATCTAAGAGTTCTTAGCAACCACAGCGTAGATACGTGGAAATCATTCATTTTTGGTAAACATTCCTCACTCACGCACCACTGCTTGTCGTAGCTTCTTAAGTGTGGCATCTTGTAGAATTTTTAATGAATTGTCACTATATCTTAGATAAGAAACTTCAACTTCTAAATTTTTAAAAAACTTGAAATTGTTGTTGTTCACCTTAGATCATACATGCATTAAATCACTTCTTATGTAATTTGTGATTAACTTAAATAAAATTGAAGTTATGTACTTTTTATTTTTTCATATCTTTTTTCATTATAAAATTCATGTGAATGGTCACCCCACCAATATTTATATACTTTTTCATGAATTTGAAGGGGCATTTAAAGCAATTTTTAAAGATTTACAAATTCTTCTGATTCATTTCTCTTCTTTTAATTTATTTGTATTTATAAACATATATCAGAAAAATTTTTAAGGAAATAAATAATAATAATAATTCGTCATTTATGACGAATCAAGTTTCAATCTACATATATTATTGCAAGAAATTGGTCATTGGCTGGTCAGACATTGAGTAAGCCAACCATCGATGACACTCTTTTGAAGGGTGGTGCACTTTGCGTTTTGATGCTAACTTTTTTTTGTCGGTACCATATCTATATGCAGATCAAATGTGGAAATGACTGAAGTCTAAACTAAGCTCAATCTTCTGCCTCTCTTCACTTATTACTCCTTTAATTTGTTTAACATATACGGCAAACCAACCAATAAACAAGTAAGTGTATGTAATTAATAAACCTGAATTCCTCCTACAGTGTTTCTTCCTAAAATTCGCAAAAAGCAATTGCAAAACAATCAACCTGTCCAATAGCCAAAAATATAATCAGAAATATAACCTTTGAGACGGAAAGCTATTTCCACACGCGAGTGGTCGGTTGGTGGCGGTCAGAGATTCTACCGTGGACTGACTATCCATCCGCCCATTTGTATGGATGAGATTCACCCACAACAGTTTGTATGAATGGCTAATTCTGTTAGATTCCGTCTTCATCAATTACATTTGAATGCTTTGTTAGCCTATATAAGAAGAAATATTATTTTCTTACAACATATCCCATGCAAGAGGTGTAAATAATAGCGAAGATGCTTATGCAGCACGTCTCAATAATTGGAACCCATTGGATAAAATTATAGAATTCGTACATCTAAATGTCAGCGAAGTGAGTGCTCCATACTCTGTGAGTAGTTTGGTTCTTAGATTTTTATTTTTGCTGCTTCGAGCCTTGGTAAGTGGGCTGCACCCATCGCATCGTCAGCAGAGAAAGAAAGACTGAAAAGAGAGAACTTATTATGTAAATGGGAAAATCATTCGCATAGTCAAAGATCCGGTGTGCATAAGAACGACATAATTTCAAGGTTTTGTGCCAACGACGAATCTAGATGCAAACGTGAAGTGACTCATTTGTTAGATGCATCCAAGACAAAAATTGACAATGACAACCCTTAGCATTTTCCAAAATGACCGTGGTTTGTCTGATTTGATGATCATATTAACGTGCAGTCTCACATATGACCCATAAGCAAATACGTAGTTTGTGAGATGAATTTTCTCATTTAAGTACTTATGATCGTAAGTGTCAATCATTTTTGTAATACACTTTTGTTAATTGCATTTGTCAGGTGTCAGATTATTTAAAGGTAAGTTTGGTCATAGCGATTGACTGCCTAATTGGTGAAGTCTTCAGCACATATTATGTCACTGTACAAGTTTTACCCATCCATCATGTAAAGACATTTCAATAGTATGAGTATACAAACTTTAAGAAGCCTTATGCAAGAGCCCCAAGAGTGCGCGCCATGGATTTGTGTCAATATTGTAAAAAATAAATCATATTCATCATAAATCAATGTGAGGTATTGTCTTACGAGGTAGGTGGTGGCTTTTGAAAATTTTTTAATAATGTTTTTGTTTACTGCTGATTCTTTTCAATGAAAATGCGATAAGAAAATGCATAAAACAAGAAGGTTCAGCTGTCAGGGTAAATGATCCGAAATGGAACTCTTGTGAAGAATTTGAGTGTCTCCAGACGCTGAAGGCTGTTAAGACAAAATTGTTATAAACAAAGAAGTAAGCGTAGTGATATATATATAGTAGTATAGTATATATGCCAAATTATCTGCTTCGATGTAGTTCTTGATCTGATCTGAATAACAACAGCTGATGGAATTCTGTAAAATATTCAATGGTGAACAGTAAATCAACGAACTGGGTAGTACAACGAATGGAGCTCGGATACTAACGCATTTCAAGGACTTGCAGATTCCAAACGATGTGACAGTCCT
This sequence comes from Melanostoma mellinum, assembly GCA_914767635.1. NCBI lineage: Eukaryota > Metazoa > Arthropoda > Insecta > Diptera > Syrphidae > Melanostoma > Melanostoma mellinum. Next base: position 225,064,963 of record OU612059.1, on the reverse strand, counting down.
GCTCTCGTAGGATGTAGGAACTTATCACGTAAGGCGATACCCATGGATGAATGACATGTTTCTAGTAAACCATTGCCTCAAACTCTCATGTGATCGGTACGGGCATTACAAACCCCTGAAATGGGTGTCATTTACTTTACGAATGGGACTTTATTTTGCTGCGGACCCCACATTGATTTTGTCTGGCAGAATCAAGTTTTGGAAAAACAGAGTAGTTCCTTTGATCACAGTTCACTGTTTTTAAACGTAACTAGGTCGGGCTGAGAGTCAAAATTTTGCTTTTACTTAACAGCTTTTCCCAACAATTCCTAAGAATTTAATTTTACAAGCGGAATCAATTGACTTGTTATCACAAATTAGGTCATTTCGATAAGCTGTCGGAGAAAAGGAAAAAGAAAATTTGATGCCTTGGGAACCCATTTGTAGAAACGCAACAAACCTGATTTGTAGTCAAAGAAGGCGATATAATGTTTGGCCCCTGCTAATTTTTATCTTCGATTTTCGTGTTTTTTAAGTTTTTGTTTTTTTGTTTTTTCCACCATCAATTTGTATACATGTTGATTAACATAGAATGCGACAAAAGCTCAGGACGGATAGGGTAAGTCAAGAAAAGAAAAAAATTTGTATAAAATGGAGCGATGGGTCTATCCCGATCCTTTTCCCTTATTTGAAAAAAAAATTGTTTTTCTTTTCAATTTCGACTCTAAAACTTGATTATTCGAAAACCATTGACTAAATTAACTTGAACTAAAATGTTAGTTAAAAAACAGTGTTTAAGCTTTTAAAAACACTAAAACATGTGGTAGTAAGTAGTTTATTCTGAGTCGCGATTGGGTTCCAGGCCATCACGGCACAATTGGAAATGAAATCGCAGGCGCCGATGAACTCAGGCAGCTTTTTTAGGACCTGAACCATTCCTATGTCTCCCATCGTCCTTTGTGAGAGTTTCAATTAACGATTGAATCTGTAAAGAGTACAACCGTAGATGGCATGGCTCCATTGGATGCAGATAGACCCCAACGTTGATAAGAAGACTACAACATTTTTTCTAGCTCGTAGCAGAAAAGACTGTAGAACGCTTATTGGCCTTGTGCCAAGCATTTCAACATGTTAGGCCTAATGATACCACACTCTGTAAATCTGGTGGAGAAGATGAGGACACCGCGAAGCACTTCCTCTGTGAAAGTCCTGCTTTTTCTCGCACGAGTTTAGAGACACTCGGCGCAGACGTGGTGAACAACAAAAAGAAGGTTGCTATCTGGTAGTACAATGGACCGGTATTTAGGTCTGAGTGCTCCATCTGGTATTTTAAAAACCGCCAACAGAAAAGAAAGTAGTTTAGTTGATTTTTAATAGTTTTTTTTCAAGAATTAAGTCATTTCTTTATTAAATTGCACCTTTCGCCTATTCGTACTGAGCCCTTGTCGCACCAATGCCAAACGCTCTGTACCTCTTAATTGATGTGTACATAGTCCTATGTCATTCAAAACCAATTTCACCACCAATCACTTAACATGGAATAAGCTTTCCAAGAAGCAGTAAAATATCAAAAGACCTCATTTTAGAATTTTCAGCAGAGCCTGCGTTTCAACACTACTGACCCAATGTGCTTCAGTGCTTGTTTTTCATATTATCTGTTTCTCTCACGCAAGGCTCACATAATTTTATGTTCGCTTCCTTCTGACAAAGGCAATGGCTTGTGAAAAACTTTAAACCCATTGTTTGTGCCTTACCCGCAAGTTGTAGCTCGAAAACAATATGAACATGACAGAGTAATTTTTCTTGTATAAAATTCATTTATTCATTTTAAATTCAACTTAACATCTAGTTTAATGAGTATTCGCTGGAAATTGTTCTTTCTCGGCTGGCAATAAAAATATTTACAAAACTCAACAGAGTTAACCAAAATGTGCGCATGTAAATGAAGAAAATCACATATGTATGTTGGGGTAGGGCGGGAAAAAATAATTAATTTACAACATGGTTTCTTTCATCTAGCAAATCTCAGCCTCTTCTTATAGCGTTGTTGCCTTGCTCTGGTTGGGGTGGTGCAGTAGCTAGATATTCCAAAGCCCGCTGGATTGCTGGTGGGATTGGTGGTGGTGTTGGCAAATGATCTCCTTGAGCTTGGAATCCATTCTCATCTGCGGTGTAAACTACACGAATCAATTGTCCATCTGGAGCAGTGTATGAGTATTGGCCTTGGGCAACCTATGAAATGGAAATAATTTGATTAAACACGTCATATAATTTGAATCAAATATGTGCAGAGCGAGAGCCTCAATGAGAAGACAAAAAAGAAATAAATCACTATAGCACTTTCTCAATGAGTGGTGCAAATGGGTGAAACAACTCGCAGAACCAAAGCATTCCATTGAGGTCATGTAGCACTTAAATACCAAGAAGCTAGTGTAATTGCATATTTGAGTTGGAAGCTCAGCTCTTTTGTTTTGGAATAATTTGTGCAGATGCGGACGGGAATTTCAGTTATGCAATTTGGGCTTGTTATGTGCTTTCTGCCATCAACGAACAGAGCACAAACTAATCACCCACTACTCGAAAAGGTCACATTATCGAGCATCTTGATTGTCGTGATTTGATTTGAATAACCCACCTGCGCTTCAGTATCTGGATTGCCGGCATTTTTTAGAAATCCAGTCTCTTCCGCAGTTATTCCATTGCCAGTTTCGTAGGCATATTTGTAGGATCCATCAAAATTGACTTCCTGCTCCTGTCGTATGATTGGGATTGGGTCATTCGTTCCTTGCGGGGCAGCACTAACCAGTGCCAGTGTAGCGATGAGTAAGAAGATCTACAGAACATAATGTTTTAGATGAATAATCCTTTTGTGTATCCTTTAATCCACTTACAAAGAACTTCATTTTTCTGTGATTAGTTTAGCTGATAATAGTAAGACTTTGTTCCTTTGAGGATGACTTGAGCGCTTTACAATTGAAACTGTACCCTTCGTGGTTACGCTCGGGATTATTTATACCAAAAAGTTAGCTCTTCACAAAGATGTACTTCCAGAGCCAGACTCTTATATTCCACGGTAGATACATACGAGCCAAGCAACGAAATACCAGACAACTAGTCATTATTGAACCGTATGCTTTCGCAGACGAAAGACGTAGGAGGAAGAGCTACATTGTGTCTCTAGTGCTTTTATTTGTTGTGTGCGTGTAGAAGAATTTTTATTCCATTGTGGAACGTAAATGTCTTGCAAGATCCACATGTCATACATTGAGAGATGGTCATTTGGTCGAATGTATGTTGATGCTGATGCTGTTACACTACCACCTAACCCCACTTGCGCTGCTACAATGTTTGAGACAGAGAAAAGCTACAACAATGAGTTGTAATAGAAGAGCTTTGACTATCACATCGGGTGTGTTAAGTGCAAATTGTTATTGATGATGCCACATTTGAAGCTACACGACGGATAATTCTTCATCGAGTTGTTAGGGGTTACAAGTCATTTTTATTAAATTAACCTAGGGCTTCGCCTCGTGTGTTTTGGTTTTTTTCCTGTTGCAATTTTTTGAATTGGTGGAAGTGTTGGTTATGGTTATAATGACACCATATCAAATAAGTTCAAATAAATCAATTGAGGTGTGTTGCATGACTACAGGCATATCCTTTAGAAGAAGAACCGAATAAAGAATTTCGCGCATAATTTACTGTTTCTGTGAAATTTTGTGGTGATCGCGGCGTTTCGATCCATGGTATGGTGAAGAATTGTAAAGATCTTTCAGCTTTGTGATAAAAATAAGAAAACCCTTGTTTGTTCTTTAGATAACTTATCCTAAAGAGCAACTCATCTAAATACAATTAAATTAATTCAGGCTCTTTTGTAGTTCCTTTGTTTGGGAGTGACACTCTTACTGTTTTCTAATTAAATTCATTTGAATTAGTAACTCTTTCATGATCGTGAGTAGAAATCAAAACGAGAGAATGATGGGTGGTAGCTGTGCGACATCATCGGTGACATATCGATATGTAAATTTTTGCCTTGTAATTTGTGATTTCTTGTCTTGTTGTGTTGAAGAGATGCAAATGTTGTTGGTTGTATTATTTGTTGGAATGATTTCAAAATCAAAGAAATTGGTGGGCCATTTAGTGTGAATTCCGATGAAAAATGATTCCTAGATATTGAACTCTGATTATGTGAATAAGTTTCAATATTGATTTATTGTTGATAGAATTATATCCTGCTGTTGTTTATTGATAGGATAAATTTTATGTAGGGACAATAATAGAGAACATACAAAAAGCAAATCTATATCTTCTATACATATACAGTCGACTCTCGTTAATTCAAACTTGCGATAATTCGAACCTCTCGATAATCCAAAGTTATCACGAGTTCCCCACAAAATCTCTTGATATTTCGAACTAAATCAATACATTGGTAATTCGAACGAAAAAATCATTGCTATATAATAAAACGACGCGGTAATTCGAACTCATCGGCGTCCAACACTCGACAAATCGAAGTTGCAGAGAGAAAGAGGTCCGGTTTCTTAAAAGAAAATCTTCCAATACTTATGGATTATGAAGAATCAGCAGTAGAACCATTAGTAAGACATCAGTGGTGTGAGTTTTTCTGACTTTGTTCAAGTGGATGACGATTAGGGGAAGACCTCGTCTTAGGTGGCGCAATCAAGTGGATGAAGACCTCAACCGACTTGAAGTGCGAAACTGGAGAGAGCTCGCCCGAAATCGAAGTCGTTATAGAAGGATGTTGGTTGAGGCCCAGGTTCACCCCGAACTGTAATGCCCACCTAAGTAAGTAACTAAGTATGACGATGTTGCTGTCTCAGGTGCACTAACCGAAGGCGAAATCTTAACTGCGACAGATACGAATGAAAAAAGCATCGGTGAAGATGAGGACGATACATCAGAACCCTTAACAGAGGAGTCAGCTAAGGAAGCACGATCATCATTCGATACCTTACAACGCTTCTGTCTACAAAACGAAAGTGATAAAAACGCATTTCAGGCACTTTTTCTCTTAAAAAAAGTTATTGAGCAGTCTGAGCAGCAGCAATGTGTTTTGAAGCAAACGAGTATTACAGAGTTCTTTCAAAAACATTAATTAGTTCACATTATGAATAAGTTTATTTATGTTTACGAATGTACATGTACACTCTAATTTTAATTTTTTTTTTCATAGCTATAAAATAGCAGTTAATAAATAATATGTAATTTAATGATCAATACCTTGTAATTCGAAGTTTTATTTATTTTCTCTCACAAATTTCGAACCATTTGTTATTTCGAACATTCGATAAATCGAAGTATTTTAAGAGTCCCTCCAGTTTCGAATTATCGAGAGTCGACTGTAATAAAAACGAAAAAGTTTGTTTGTTTGTGCACGCTAATTTCAGAAACGGCTTATCCTATCTAGATGGGGTTTTTAGTAATATATTTTGGTAAGCTTCACTTAACATTTAGTTTTTGTTTCATGTCAATCGGTTGATAAATAAAAAAGTTGAAATATTATAATATTAATATGTTAAAGAATCAAAAAAGCAGTTAAAAGACTTCAAGCAGTAAAAAAGAATTGAAGCAGTCAAAAGACTCCAAAGCAGCCAAATGACTACATTACTTTAAATGCAAATCAAAAAATTTCAAGACTTAAAAGACTTTCCAGATTGCAACCAGTTAAAAAGATATTGCATTCTTTTGACTTCAAGTCTTTTGACTGCTCTAGACGATTGGTTTACTGAAGAAGACAAAATTAATTGGGCTTTTTTGATCAAAGTTAAGTACTAACATACAGTCAAAATATTCAAAAGATAATTATTTGACTGCAATACAAGAAAGAATGAATTCTTTTACAGCTCCTGCAATTAGATGGAAAGTTAAGTGAAAGCTCATCCTCCTTATATTTAAATCACATAAGAAAGTAACAAATTATTTAAACAAATTTCATTGTGCAAAATAAAGGAACCAACTGCATTTAAATGCATCAAAACATCGTTTCAAAGACTTTTTCATTTAATTTCATTGCTCTAAATTGTGTTTATTTGAAGTAAGCAATAATGTCTACAAAGTAATGTCATCAATTAGTATCTAGTAGTTTTTTCCTCACAGCAGCTTCAGTTACTTCGAAACAATTTTTTTTTTTTAGCAAACTAGTGGAAGGTTTATTCATTTGCATAGTTTTGCAGAAGCTCAAATTATCGATTGATTTGTTGAAAAGTGCTTACAAAATTCGTAAATGATATATGAAGCCTTGTTCAACATTTTATTATTAAAACAAAAAAAGTCAGAAGCTCGTCGACAGCTCAAGGAAAATGAATGTGGGAGTCTTTCAAACAAATATTTCTTCCAAACTTAGAAAATGTCAACAGAATCGAAGTACATATTATCTTCTGGCAAGTCAAAGCTATGGAAATGTAAGATACAATCCCTGAAAAGCAAGAACTTCAAAAAAAAAAAAAAAAACTTACCAAAATTTGGCCAATTATCACAATTTCTTAAATGGCCTCAATGAAGTGTTACAGTTGTTTCGGGAAACCCTTTTTGGTTCTTATTGATAAAATGTGAGTGATCTTGACATATTTTCATTCTGAATCGTTGAAAATGTACAATCTTGTCTTTGGGAAATTGAATATACGCTTAGTTAAGGAACAGCGAAGCAATGAATTCTATTTTCTGAGGACTTTGGCCAGTAGTTTTTCATATTCAAGAGTATTTTGTAGCTTTGTTTAGTGATGAAAGAAAGAGCAAGGTAGAACAACTAAAGACAACATAGATTCCTGAAAAATATCACAAAACGGAGACCATAGGCAGCTGTAGTCAAAATAGATACTAAACAATTTGATGTCACTGTGATAATAAGATATAAGTGTGTATCTAGTTTGTGTAAGAAAAGAAGTCAACCATAATTAAACATCTAATGATATTGTCGTTGGTTGTTCCATTGATTGATTGATTGCAACACAAAAAATATAGAAAAACATTTGAACCAAATGCCAATAGCTGACCTTAACACTTTTCACAAATCTGTTCTTCCTCAAAAAGAGGGGAGGCACACACATGTGTACATAGAACGTGGTTCTGAACTCCTCCAGATAAAGTCTTTAAACATCACGAAAGAGAAACTAGGTAGACACCAAAAAGTTTTTGCTCTTCTGTTACTGACAGTCCATAACAACGTTCCTAATCAAAGGCTTGTATGAAGTTATATGAAAAATAAATAAATAAATAGGATGGCGCCACAAATCTGTGTAGACCTCAGGGCCCAGCGCACTTCAACTAATATCAGGGACCTACTATTCAATGTCAATTCCAAACGAATAAGTCTGAAATCGCTTTTCATGGCATTGTGTTACTACACTAGGAGGACTTGTCAATTCCTCAAAAGGGGGCATTACCCATGGAAAAAACAATTTTTTGTGTCTGAGATTCAAACCTTAAAGTTCAACGTAAAAGAAATGCTAACCATCGCCACTTGAACAGTAGCATATGGTTTTTTATTGGTCGACAACATCGAAAAAGGAGTCAGTTTTGACAAAGAAGCACTGAAAATATTTTAAATTCAAACAAATCGAAAAAATTAAAAAAAGAAAAACTGAAATTTGCACAAGTTTCAACTCTTGCCATCAGTGAAATGTCATCGAGGACTATGCCTACACCCTCTAGAGTCTCCCTCCCCCACTCAATATTTAAATCTGTTTGTTAAGCGAAAAGAAAAAAAAATATATTTAAAAAGTTTAGAAAATTGAAAATACCAACCAAAAATTTCTTTGTTGCGGCCATAGTTCCATTGAATATCTAATAATTTCTTCTTCTAATTTGACTTCAAATTATTTACCCTCACCTTCAAAATTATAAGCAAAACAAAAATTAATTTCTTAAAGTTAAAACAAAATTCAATTACATTTCAACCTTTGTTTGATTTTACTTTCAATCATATTTAGTTGCATCAAGCAAATCACTTCGAAAATTCAACTGTTGCGAAAAGAACTTGTTTGCTATTGTCGATCTTTTGGAGCTGAATGTGTGACAAAATAAGGTTCATTAAGCACACAACTAATCTATTTTCGTTTTTTTATAATGCTTTAGGGTCTCACAGGACATTACTCTGTAGAAGATTTAATCTGTTTTATTTATTGAACTTGTGGAATTTATTCTATTTTTTATGTTTGAGTGAGCCCAAAACGAGCAATCTCTAACTCGGTTGGAATTTATGAATGTTAGACTCAGATTATTATAATTTCGCCGCCATCTCTGATCGTAAAATAGCGTTGTCATATCAATTTATCACGAACGTGAGTAGCATTCCCTATGCGAAACGTACCTATTCATATATTATTCCGCTAAAGTTCAGTTCTAGAGAAGATAAAAAAATGTAAATACACCCGCACTAAACATTAGCGACTCATCAGCATCCCTGCGCAAACACGCTCTTAAATTATCACAATAAGATCGCAAGACGTTTTTCCATTGTCGGAACCTTTCTCATATTCTCGCGCAACACATTCTGCTGTGAGATACAATCGCACCAGCAAATTCCCAGAGCTTAACCTTGAGCGATTTTTTACCTCATGTCTGTCTGTTTTCGTTTGTCTTTCAGTACCGCAAGGTGCAATGCCTGCCTAACTGCTTTTCTGTTTTTCTAATGATTTGCCAAATTCGTACCTACATACCCCCCCAACGCAGATGGTATGATCAAAGCGAAATAAAAAGAACCAACAAAAGCTTTGTATGGAGTTACATCATAGACTCACACACACACACTAGTCGTTCCGTGATCTTAATTTCACTTCATAAAGGTGACTGACATCTGAATTCGGGCCCGCCTGCCATAGTCATATGTAGATTCGAACATGCTCATTGAATTTTATTACCGCCATCGCCACCCGACAAATATCGCATGGGATCCAACGAACAGTGTGATATTTCAATTCAGTGTAAAGAATGGGAAGAAATAAGTGTGCTCCATAGTTCATAGAGTGACTGAGTGACTAAAGGTACAAACATATTCTCATAAGTATACGACATTTCCGTTTCGGAGGTACTATATGCCTTTTTGATGTGGTGCTTGTGCTGTATGCGTGTGGCTGTGGAGTATGGGAATGCAGAAGGTTAGATGTGTGATATTTTTAACAGGTCACAACTGCGCTCTGTTGTTTTATGAATGAATTGACTAGAAACTAATACTTTATTCTAATTTTAAACTAAAAAAGGAAGCAAATTCTGTTCAAGCTGGCCGACATTGCAAAGAATAATCTTAGGTCCCTGAAAGAGACTGTAAGCTACCCAGTGGAGTTTTTGAACAAAAATTTATAGAAAGATGGTATCCTATTAAAGAGATATTTCTTAAATTTTTTTTGAAACCATTAAACAAAATTATAGTATACATCAAAGTCCCATCAGGTATCAAAAAAAATTTTGATCAGAGAGGAAAAGGTTAAAAGTGAATTGCTTCTTCAACGAATAAAACAAATAATAATTTACTCTACGTTAAAAATACTAATAAATTATGCGAGCATACAAAACGTAGCATCTCATCGGTCGTTTGTCCAATGTCCAGTGCGTGGTTGGGACTCGTATATCACTGATGGAGGTGGTAGGCATTGCATAAGGGCGAAATTTCTTGAAATTTATAATACGGAGAAAGACTTCAAGTATCTCTTTTGAACAGTATTTAATTTGTTGTTAAAAATAAATCCACAAGTGCCATGAACTGTGCAACATCAACAAGTGACTAGCAAAGATATAATCGATTTTTCAATCCTGAGTCACTGCTACGTGTGCCTGCGGATTAAGATAAATCTCCATGCTGTCCTTTGATTATATAGTTTTTTTTTTATGCTGAAGATTCTCGTGAAACAAATAATTAATCTTGACACTTCTGTTTCATAAAATTTATGTGCATCACAATTACGAGGTGATGAAGTGTTGATTGCACGGTTTGCGGACTTTTGTATTTAACTTTAATCAAAAAGCGTAATTTGTTTCTACATTGCTTGTTTTTGCTTTAATAAATATTTTCGGATAAAGGGTAAAACATAAATAATGCGTGATATCCAACGGGCCACAGGGAGTTACCATCAGTGTGAATGGAGCATAACTTCAATAAAATTGTTTAGGTATTTCGTATAATTTAAGTAAAGGAACCAAAAAACGATTTCCTGTTCAAAAACTGTGCATCTTCGGCAGATGTATTTTGAAGTTCAAGCAGTATAAGCCAAAAAACTAAAAATCATTTCATTTATAGGTCAGTAGAAATTTTTGTCGGCTTCATCTTTTCAAATGTAACGGAATCTTTCAATGGACGATTTGCCCAGTCTCAGATGCATTGGCTGTTTGAAATTTCGTTTGAATATTGAAAACCGAAGACAATATAATAATTTCATGTATTAGAGATGGTATTCTAACCGACAATGTAATAGCTCGATTAGTTGAGTGCGCCTTGATGCATGCTGCAAAGAAATGTATTTCTCTGCTGTCAAACAAAATAAATATATTTGAGGACACTAAAACAAATTGGCCAGAGCAATTGCAACGAAAGCTTTTCCTTTGAGTTCAAAAAGCTAAAGAAACTACAAACGCAATCGCAATCCACGTATATTTGCCTTAAACGTCAATCTAGGACTACCTCTAACCCTTCTTTTTATCAAATTGGAAGCAAGAATAGCAAGTGACAATCTCTTCCATCAAAAGCACCTCTTCTCGAATTCAAATCTGAAGGTTTACCTCTTGAACATTTTGGAAAAACAAGTAACCTTTTCTATCGAGTGTTTTTTTTTTAAGTTGGATTTTCGAACAGAAATAAAACAAACATTTTGTAGTCCAATTGGCCTATTCTAATGTAGACTGTGTTTAGTTTGGACACAACTCTGCAAATCGTATTCCAAATTCAAATTTATTTCGAAAATAATGGTTCAGTTCGCGAAGCTTACCCCAAGCTCCGTAAATTTTATGGTCGACATAATCGTCCATCAGAGAAATTAATTCGGTTAACCATGGATCGTTTTCGCACTACGTTTACTTTAAGTGATAATACGAAATCCGCATCAGAGACGTCGAACAGCCGTCTACAGGCTGGTGGAGTCATTGATGGGCCATACTTCTTCCGAAACGATGCTGGTGAGCCAGTTACCGTTAATGGAGACCGGTATAGAGCCATGATAACCGTCTATATTGCTCCCGAATCGGATGGCATAAAAGTGGTTCCAACAGGACGGCCGGCGGCGCGGCGGGGCTATGAGCCACATAGCGCAAGTCGCAAACGATTTATTGAAGGAAACATTCGATAAGCGCATAGTTTCGAGGAATGGACCTGACAATTGGCCACCAAGATCGTGTGATTTGACACCATTGCTATTTTTTCGGAGATATGTGAAGTTGCTCGTCTCCGTCAACAAACCAGAAACGTAAGGGGGCTTGAAAGCCAATATTCGTGGCGTTATTGCCGACATACGGCTTCAAATGCTCGAAAAAGTGGTTGAAAATTGGGCGTCTAGACTTGGCTTTATTCGAGCCAGCCGAGGCAGCCGCATGCCCGAAATTATATTTAAACATTTATGTCATAAAATTATCCTTCCAATAAAGGTAAATTGATGGAGATTAAAACAACTTTCTTGTGTTTTATTTCAATTGGAAGTCTTATTCCTTTAACAAAATACCCTTTATATGATTAAACATTACTGGTTAGTTAGTTTGTTAGTTAACGGTTGTATTATTCGCTCATACTTTTGTCGACAATTTTCACAATGTTAGCATTGACTTTTAGTGCCGTCAGTCGGAATAGAAAGCTATAAAAGATTTTTCGCACTGTACTCGTATACTCTTCTCTTTAAGCACGATATTTGACCGATGTTCTAAAGGTGCGTCCACACTATGCCGAGCGGCATCAATCGGCACATGCCAATCGGCAATACCGACTTAGTGTGGACGTTTCGACCTCTTTGCCGAAAGCCGAACCGAATTCGAACCGAATGAAATGGATGCCGGTTGGCATATTGTGAACGCACCTTAAGGAACGAGAGGAAGGTATACCAGTTTTCTGCATTAAGTACTATAGAAATCTTTTCCGGCGACTAGAAGTGAGTTGGCCTTTTTCATTATACTTGGGGTGATATCAATAAGGAAGTTTATGCCTTCAAAGCTCAACTTTATCATAGCTATACCCTCTAGGAAAGCTTGGGAAAGCTAAAGAAAACATCATTAAAGACTAGATACAGGCTGGTTTGAGTCGAACGGCTAAAAAACAGAAAAAATATCAAGTTCCGCCATTTTCTGCGACTCGTCCAGAAAGAATTTTTCAGTAACCATTCTTCTACATTCAAGGTCCAAGTCTTCGATGTTAAAAGAACCTTCCAAAAGAGTGGGAGCCCAAATAGGAAGGGTTGATGTCCTGGGCCTTTGCCAAAAGCACTGGTGAAAGAAAGCATTTTTCGGTTTGTGCGTGTAATTGATTGGTATTTCTACCTCTTCTTAGTTAAACTATTCTGCAAATCAGTTTTAGAAAAGTCCTTTGAATGGATTGGTATTCCCAAAGTGATTGTAAGAGCTAACTCTTAATGGACTTAAACTCATTGGCTTTTACCCCAAAAAATGACAAACCGGAGAAGAAAAATGACTTTAGTGACAAGAGTACACATATCTCAACTTGCAAACTTATTCCAACTAACACACCGCGTAATATTTTGCTGCGTAAGGAAATTATGAACCTGCTAACTGAGGTGTAAATTAAAACATAACTTAATTTTTTGCAAACTTTTAACAACAGTTTTTATTTACCTATTATTATTAATTAACATGGTATGACTTAGAAAACGCTTTCTCAAACGGAAAACCATAATGCTATTCACACGAGCTCTTTAGTTCTTTTCGACAAAAGCGGGATGGGAAGCCAAGTATTCAAGAGACCTTTGGATAAGGATTGGGATTTCAGGTCCAACTGGCAAATGAGCACCGCTGGGTTGGAAACCGTTCTCATCAGCGATGTAGCTTTCTTCAATGGTTTCACCTTCGGGGGAGACGAATTTGAATGAACCGGAAGCAGCCTGGAAGAGAGAAAACGAAGTATGTAAATATGATTTGTATTTTCGTGAATATTGTGTATAAACACAAAGACTTACAATGGCATCTCCCTTCAATGATCCAGACTCTTGAGCTAAAATACCATTTCCAAGCTCATAGGCGTAGTTGTAACTCTCGGGGAGGACTTCGAGGACGTTGCGGACAACTGAGACTTCCTCAACGGCGACGGTTACAGCCAAAAAGCAAGCGAAAGCAATCTATAAGTGTATGGGAATTTGTTAGATCCTTCTTTTTCCTTCTCATCAGAATGAGTTAACTTACGATGAATTTCATTTTGAGTTTGTTTGTTCTTCTATTATCTAACTGAAGTGATGAACTTATGATGAGATCTTCCTGCTTTTATATGAAAAAATATCTCGAGTTGCATTCGATGTTTTGTTAAAATTATTCTTGTTTCAGAAACCTGTCAAACGGTAAAATTATAATAATATTAAAAAAATACTAGTTTTGGAGAGAAAAATAAAAAACTTACAGCATCGAATCTCCATCGATTGGTAGCATCATAAAACAAAAATTGGTGGTTTATAGATGCAAACGAGGTTATGCAAATATTTCTTGAACATGAGCTTGCGAATATTATAAGCTGAATAACAATGAATACACAAATCTTCTATGCGCCTGTGGGCTTCCCTAGTATCTATATGAAGGGAGTGCATAGTAAAAAGGAATGCATCTTAACACGCGCCTTAAGTTGACCAGTTTTGTCAATTAAAATTTATTTGAAGATGATAATCGGTTGTATGGTTGTTGTGTTGCTTCTAACAAAGACAAATCAGATGGTCCAGCGTTACCGTTGGATATTTTGGAAAAGTTGCAAAAAAAGTGGCACTCGAGAAAAAAAGGTGGCACTTGAAATAAAAAACTAAACAACACCATATATGTATGAAAATTGACTTATTGATAAAAATTTCACACATCTGAACGAACTCGTAGGAGTTGAAGAAAGCACATAATCTTAACAATATTAATCGCTAGTTTCAGTTTTTAGTCGGCTGGTGAGTTTATTTTTCATCAAATTTAGCTTGGAAAAAACCCTCTCAGCGCAGCCACTGCTATGAGACAAAGTTAATATTTTTGCAACAAATTCATATAGGTAAGTCAGAATAAGGTATTCATTCAAACTATTTTTAATGTTAGCCACTTTAAACCAAATCTATTCGAAATTGACAATTTATAAAAAATTGGTTTAAGCTTCAAGCTTGGTTGGGCTTCAAGGTTAAAAAAGACTTTTTTGTGAAGTTTTTTCTTAAATATGGATTGATTAATTTTATTCGGACCTTTCGTACGTTATTGAGCATACTTTGGACAGTTAAAAGGTAATTTTTTCATGCAGAAATATTGAAGCATAAGCCGGTAACAGAGCTTCCCCAGAACGTCTTGAGAAAAAAACAATTTGCGGTGTTCACCATAACTCGGCTGGAAATTATTTGAAAATAAGAAATCAAGAAAAATTAGCCAAATTATGACCAAATCTTCCCCCCAACTTTCTCTGATAATTTTATTTTTTATTCAAAAATAAATTGGCGGCCATTGAAAGTGTAAACTGTTATTTTCCACTAAAAATTCCGCCTTTTTGGGGGTAGAAAACAAAATTTTTACTTAACGTTGGGGGGCGGTATAAAGTTTGGAATGAATAGCTCAAGTAGTTTTGAAAAGACAGTGAACACGGACTTTGAAAAAGTAGTTTTGAGGAAAACGCGTCTAAAGTTTATGAACTAGTGTTAGAGCGTTAAAGGCCAGGAGATTAATAAGACAATTACTTTAAGAATATTGCTTCTATTGACCTAACATTTTAAGGACATTTTTTTGAAATGTTAAACAATGAGATTAGATATAGAAAAAAAGAATTGATTTTTCGAAAATTATTTCAAAAAATTTATATTGTTCAATTACCTTTTAGGACTAGTTTTAAATAAGTGATCTCTTGTTTCGACTTGATAAATTTGAAGTCTAAATGCCTCAAAATAGAAAGTTTTTCATTTTTGATGTCAATCGATTAAATACTTCATCTTAAAGTATTTGATATTTGATAATGACTACGAATATTTTTTTTTTTTTTAATCTGAATTCCTTACTTTAGTTTTACTTGTGGGGAAAGCTAAAAAAGTGGCACAGACTGAAAGTGGTAGCTCGGTGGCACAGCCTGAAAAAAAGTAGCATTTTGATACTAAAGTGGCAAAGCGGTAACGCTGGATGGGATGGTCGTAAAAACGGAATGGATATAGAAATTAGAAATTATATATTCAGTAATTCTTGTTATTGTTATGCAAGTATAATACGTGGGTGTCTAAAAATAAATACAAGAGAATAAGAAAAAGTTAATAAAAATTTTCGAACAGGCAGATTGGCATAATGTCAGACTACGTGAATTGAAAGTGGTCCTGTTGCTGACGGTTTGATATTAAACCTCAAAGTTGTCCTTCCAAAATGATTCGAAATAAACGAAGCTGAGTTGAATAAAATTCAACATGGGTTTTTTTAAAGGGCAGGGCAGGATATCAGAAGATGACAACTAACTGACACTTTCTAGTCACTAAAAATCAGGAGCACACTCCAAAAGAAAAGTATTCATATTTTTGATGTGAATTTCAATAAGCTCTTAGCAAAATGGCTTCGACGTTTCCACGAAATCACATTCACTGTTTCCTAAGATTCAATGAAAGCGAATGGAAAGATCAAGAAGGTTTGATACTTGAGTAGCGGCAGCGGCCGCTGCATCATACTCAAATTTTGGTTAATATTCTTACAACTTTATTAAGATTCAATTGCCAATCTTGTTATTTAGTCTTCCAAGCTAATCACAAACACATTGTTAGATTCTTATTTAATTTAATTTTTAAGAGAATGCACTCTCACTAAACTTCCCATGTAATTACCTGAGCTGTAAAAGCATGCATCCTTTTTGTTATGGCAGTCAAATGATGAAAAAGACTTATCTTTTGAATATTTTGACTTCATGTTAGTACTTAACTTTAATCAAAAATTTCCAGTTAATTTTAAAGTCTTCAGTAAACTAAACGTCTTTCTTAACTCGTTACAATTTTGGAAAGTCTTTTACATTCTTTACAGGCATAAAGTCTTTTGATTTGCATTGAAAGTGATGCAGTCATTTGGCTGCTTTGGAGTCTTTTGACTGCTTAAATTCTATTTAACTGCTTGAAGTCTTTTAACTGCTTGTTCTTCTTTTGATTGTTTGATATATCAATACTATAAGGTCTTCAATATATTAGAAAACTTTCATTTGTCTATAAGTGTAATAGACTCAACGGAATTTTATTCCAGAGTAACCCGAAGATGGAATAAAATTCCGAAACGCGTAGCGAAAATTTGTAAAATTTATATATTTAAATGATGTGTTAAATGTTGTTAGTAAATAACAAAAAAATTCAAAATTGTTTTTCATTTATTGATTTGAACTCAGTTTAACTAAACAATGTAGCTCTTCCTCCTACGTCTTTCGTCTGCGAAAGCATACGGTAATAATTTATCAAAGCATTTAGTTATCTGGTATTTCGTCGCTTGGCTCGTATGTATCTACCGCGGAGTATAAGAGTCTGGCTCTGGAAATACATCTTTGTGAAGAGCTAACTTTTTGGTATAAATAATCCCGAGCGTAACCACGAAGGGTACAGTTTCAATTATAAAGCGCTCAAGTCATCCTCAAAGGAACAAATTCTTACTATTGTCAGAAAAATGAAGTTCTTTGTAAGTGGATTAAAGGATACACAAAGGGATTATTCATCTAAAACATTATGTTCATCTGACTCGTATAGATTTTCTTACTCATCGCTACACTGGCACTGGTTAGTGCTGCCCCACAAGGAACGAATGACCAAATCCCAATCATACGACAGGAGCAGGAAGTCAATGCTGATGGATCCTTCAGATATGCCTACGAAACTGGCAATGGAATAACTGCGGAAGAGACTGGATTTCAAAAAAATGCCGGCAATCCAGATACTGAAGCGCAGGTGGGTTATTCAAATCAAATCACGACAATCAAGATGCTCGATAATGTGACCTTATCGAGTAGTGGGTGATTAGTGTGTGCTCAGTTTGTTGATGACGGGAAGTATATAACAAGCCCAAATTGCATAACTGAAATACCCGTCCGTATCTGCGCAAATTATTCCAAAACAAAAGAGCTGAGCTTCCAACTCGAATATGCAATTACACTAGCTTCTTGGTATTTGAGTGCTACATGACCTCAATGGAATGCTTTAGTTCTTCGAGTTGTTTCACCCATTTGCAACACTCATTGAGAAAGTGTTTTTTATATGTTTCTTTTTTTTTTCTTCTCATTGAGGCTCTCACTCACATTTTTGATTCAAATTATATGATGTGTTTCATTAAATTATTTCCATTTCACAGGTTGCCCAAGGCCAATACTCATATACTGCTCCAGATGGACAATTGATTCGTGTAGCTTATAACGCAGACGAGAATGGATTCCAAGCTCAAGGAGATCATTTGCCAACACCACCACCAACCCCATCAGCAATTGAGAGGTCTTTGGCATATCTAGCCACTGCACCACCCCAACCAGAGTAAGGCAACAACGCTATAAGAAGAGGCTGAGATTTGATAGATGAAAGAAACCATGTTGTAAATTAATTATTTTTCCCGCCCTACCCCAACATACATATGTGATTTTCTTCATTTACATGCGCACGCATTTTGGTTAACTCTGTTGAGTTTTGTAAATATTTTTATTGCCAGCCGAGAAAGAACGATTTCGAGCATATACTCATTAAACTGGATGTTAAGTTGAATTTAAAATGAATAAATTAATTTTTATAAAAAAAAAAAATAACTCCGTCTTGTTCATATTGTTTAGAAGCAACAACTTGAGAATAAGACACTAACAATAGGTTTAAAGTTATTCACAAACAATTGCCTTTGTCAGAAGGAAGCGAACACGAAATTATGTGAGCCTTGCGTGAGAAAAACAAATAATATGAAAAACAAGCACTGAGGCCTATTGGATCAGTAGTGTTGAAACGCCAGGCTCTGCTGGAAATACTAAAATATGGTCTTTTGATAGTTAACTGCTTCTTGGAAAATTTACTTCATGTCAAGTTATTGGTTATAAGATTGGATTTGAACGGAAAGGATGGCATAAGTCTATATGCTCATCAATTAAGGTGAAAACAAAAAATCTAAAGACATTCTTAATCAGAAAGAGTGCAGTTATGGTCGGAACTAGAACAAATCGAAAAAATTGAAAATTGACAAAATTGCGGGCGTTGAAAAAAAAGTTCGTTTTTTTCACTAGTTTTTTTAGTGTTAAACAATAAGAAATTATTTGAATAAAATTATGATTCTAGTTCCGACGATAGCCATACATCTTGTGAGCAACATATCCAAATCTCAAGTCATTCGGTTGAATAGTTTTTTTATTTTCACCCCCAGCGTGCCGAAAAAAGTCGTTTCGAGATAAATGAGTTTAACGTTTGAGGTATAGGAGCGCGTGGACCGCTCTCTACCTGGTGAATGGGGTGTAGAAGCTATATTATTGGGAATTTCCGCATGAAAATTTCACAGTAAAGTCTTAAGATACTATAGTTTCGAAATATCGAAAAAACAAGAAATCGATTTTTTGAAATTTCTAGACCCCTTAAATGAGTGTATACCTTTAATCTGCGATGCCTGAGCGCTACAATAGTCCTTCGGAGACGCTACAAAAATAAAATCTACATAATGGCATTAAACGTACTTTCACAAGAATAAAGAATTTTATTGATATCCAAAACCGTTTTTGTTTTATCAAACGAAACTTATGTAGCGCTCTAGATAATGCTTACCCTTGGTCTGGCCGATACGGGTATGTTGGTATGTTATTTTTAAGACCCTAAAGTACCTTTTAAGACAAAAACAAAAAATTCCGATTTTTCAAAATTCTAGGCCAGCGTCCCCTCTTGCAGCTGCCTCTATTCCAGCCTATATTCTATCCTAGCCCTTAATTGCCGATCATCATCTCAGGGAGATGTCAGAGCAGTTTAACATTCACCTGTGCTGGGTTCCGGTGCATTCCTGAAAACTGCAAAGCAGATGAACTCGACAGAAACAGAACACTTCTGTCGTTTCCACCGAGAACGGAGAGTATCGGCATACCCATCGTTACATACAAACTCTAGCTCAAGCAGAACGCATACAAGAAAACTAATCTGGCTCGAAGCTAGATCTTAAGCATGTGAAAACATGCACTATTATTAACTTTCAGACCAAATTGTGTTCAAAATGTTTGAACTCTCAAATCCCCTAATACTAGACATAGACAGTATTTACCCTTCTAAGGACCCCCAGCATTTTAAACATTAAAAACTGTTTGTTCAAGACTCGCCTTTCTTCCACTGATTTTCAGTGTACGAACAATTTTATACTAATGGAAATAAGTAAAATTTAAATTTTAATTCCTTATGTTACGTAAGACTATTATTGTATAATTGTTCGACCTAATTAAGTGCTATTTGAACCGATCACAAACATAAATTGGTATTTTAATTATCAAATATGCTTTTTTCAATGCAACACCCACCCACAAAGTCCATGAGATTTTCTGAAGCCTTAAATAGCGTGTATTTCTTCCACTTAAACTGGAATGTATGCTCTTCAACCACTGATGACCAGCTTCATCGCCATTCGCCATAGCTATTAAATATTCAAACGCAAGTTTTTCGAAAACTCAGGAATCCACCCGGTCACGAAAGAATAAAGGTAATCAAGTGCTCTTTAGAGCACAAATTAGATGTATGCTTCAAGTTTGCAACCTGTTCCAAAGAGATTGGACATATAGCCATCCGTCAGCCCGGAACCATAATTACCACAACATGCATGAACCTGTTACAGCACTGCTGGAGATCACACAAAAGTCAATCTGAACAATGACGTGTCAAATCTTTACAGATCCAAAAGATACTATTCGGTCATGAATGTTGGTTCGTTTTCATTCAGAATCCCAGAATGGTATGCCTTAGATATTTATAACTGAATTTCAAAGACACAATTCATTACTATACTCGTGTCTTCTTTACTTGGCAGCGCAGTCGTTGTTCAATGTGACGGGGGGCAACATGGCCAATTGTGTTCATTATTCAGTTTTTACAAACTGTTTGAAATCCCATGTGAATCTCATAACCGGTCGAAAAGGTGGAGATGGCATTTCTTCTTTTTTTTTTTTTTTTTTTTTTTGGATTTTTGCATCCTCATATCTTGCTCGTGACAGTGTCGTTTTGAAGTTTTATAGGTCAAGTTTGCCGTTTTGGATGCGGTTATTTTCGCTCAATCTTCGGCTAGTAACAATGGTGCAAGAAGAGTGAGATCCACCAAATTAAAATGTTAAACAAGTTGGGACAATTGAGAGGAAATTTTGTATTGTACAATAGCTTAGAAAGTTTTTTTTTTGCTTCTTTGCACAAACAAATACTATACTAGATGTCAACTATTTATAGTGGGAGTAGCTTAAGGTGTTTATCTAACTCATACACAGTTCGTGCAATCGTGCATCAAAAATGAGACGTCGAATTTAAATGCGCATTTAATTTAGTTAGCTGATTGGGATTCGGAAAACTAATGTAAAAGCCAGTTGGTTATTGAAATGGTATATGTTTACTGATAACACTCAGTGTAAGCATATGATTAATCCGTCGATTTGCAGTATGGAGTCCATCAAGAGGAATTATAATAATATATATTCAACCACTTATTATTATTAGAAAGATCGTTCGCTTGAAGCCACGAGTACCAGAAGTGTGGCACCTATCTACCAAAAACGATGAACGTCATAAAATTTTTGGGCTGTTTTTGGCTTGGAAATCTGAAACAATGCCTGCATACTTTTATATCATCAAACCATTCTCAGGCAAATAACTCAACAGTCTTTTTTTTATTCTTTCCTCTCCATGGTAGAATCTGAAGGATTTCTTGATCTTGTTGCTGATTCATTATTGATGACGTCGCGATTTTCATTTGTACACGAAATTTGCCGATGTGCGGTTTACTACAACCGGAGCCATAGCAGGATTCACCAAAGTATGGCTACCCCTTGGGGAATCATTTCCGTTCGTTGTCATTTTTCATGTAAAATTCCGTTCCGCCGCTTGGTGTTTTCCTGGATAAGGTTAATAACACACTAAATCCAAGAGTTCGACAGGCACCACCAGCCTTTTGGTTGATCGAACACAAACAAAAACAAGGCCGCCCACTGTGGGAAAACAGACGCCTTTTGTAGCCGCCTAATATGGGTACAGTACAGACGCTACATGCTGCTACCCTTGGCCTTCCTAAGTAGGCACATCCGCCACCAGACTTCCATGACGTTGACAACAATCTGCAGTTCTTCCGCCTTTAGGGAGTTTTTCTTCAACCCAAGGACAAGTCCGTGCCCTGTCCAGCATTGCTGGGTTGTCTGCTTATACCGGCATCCATTTGGTCCCCTTGTGATGCGTTAGCGTTACCCGCTCTCTACCGCGAGAAGGTGCACTTAGGGATTTTCTTTTCACTGAGCCTAGGACCACCGAAGTGGCGTTTCCTAGAGGTCTAGTACTTTAGAGAACGGCGAATCGGGACAGATGGAGGGATCTGGTTGCTGCCCTATGCTCCAGGAGGAGTTAAAGTGCTGCTATAGTTGCAGCCGGACAACATACTCTCCATGGGTGCAACAATTTTCTAACCGAGGAAGCAATTCTTTTTCAACTTCATCAATAAATGGTTCAAAAATGGAAAAAAGTTAAAAGAACGAAAATATGCTTCTTTCATTTCTTCATTTTCTCTGCTTGCAACATTTTGATTTGAAGTCAATTTAGGAATTGAGCGTTTGTTTTTGAAATTTTTGGGCTGCCCACAGTCGAGAATGTAGAAAACCTTATATAAAAATGAAATAGTAAAGACTAATTTCTATTTTTGTAAGAAAAACTTCAACAGTATTCGTCCTTCTCAGGCAGTATTCGAATGATCTTTCCTTCCATTGCTTCTCTTGACGTGAAATTCATTAGACCTTCAATTACGATGTGGCGAGAAAGTGGCTGAGCAACGAAGTAACTTAGAGACTAAGTCACTAAGCGACTAAGCAACTAAACAGCTAGGCAACAAAGTGAACATGAAAATGAACAAGCATTCTTAAAGAATGACTTACTAAGTGACAAAATTCGTGACTAAAGAGGGTACTGGACAATCCACTGGCAAAGTGACTAAAGGAGTTGACTAAGTTACTATAGGCTACTAAGCGCATGAATTTTTTTTATCAAAGAGCGCATATACGATATTTTTTGCTTATGCTCGGTTCAACTTTTTAATTTGCATATTATTTGAGCCTCCTCCCTCATTGATTATGGAAGCGTTGCTTGTGAAATGTACATTTGAGGATAATATACAAAGCGTTCAATTGTTGAAAACACAATTAATCTTTTATTCATACCACACTCTTCTGACTTTAATTGTAGTATTTTAAATATTTCACTTGGGGTTATTGAACTACATCAATGTCAGTGGAGCAAAGTTCAAAAACTCTTAAAAAAGCAACTCATCACTTCAATTCGGTTTAATTGGTCAAGTTCAAGTTGAATTGCATAAAATGAATTCAAAAGTATTCCTCTAATCAACATAATAATATAAGCCAAAGAGCCAACGACACACTCTCCTCTACGAAAACAAAAACGATTTGACCGGTTTTGTCACTTTACCGGTGTAACTCTTGCTTTCAGTTGCGAGTTGACAAGATCAGTGATCTCACTCCCAAGCATTTCCTCTTCGCAGTTTTTTTCTCAGAAATAAATGCTGAAGATTTGAACGGTCAACAAAGGTGATAAACTCAATTATCAAATTAGTTACTTAAAAAGTAAAAAAAGGATTATTCAAATTAATAGTCAGTATAACTAGAATCATTCCAAAGCATATTGTTTGATTTAAAACCAGAAGTGATAGTCGTGATCTTTCTAAAGAAATTTTTTTTACGGAGTTTTCGGTACTCCTCAACCGGTTAGATTTAGAATATAAACCTGATTATCTGTTGCATATAAAACAAAAACTGAGCTGCATAATTTATTATGTTGCCTGGTGATGTATTTATAACCGTGTTATTTTTTGTTTTTTTTTTCATTTTGTTTTCGAATAATTTTCAATAAAGTGTTGTTATGAAATTATAGTTCAAGGCTGAAGATAACAGATGCCAGACAAAGTTGTTTAAAATTTGAATGGAAATTTTATTTAGTTTCCTGATTTTAGAATTATATTTGTTTTTAGTCACGCTAACGAGCAATGTATGATGAGCCTTGTGATTTAATGTCCAATAAATCATAAATTTTCATTAATTTTCTTGTTCAAGGTCGTAGCCCAATGTTCGTCTTCTTATACATGGAAGAAAATACTTGAATACTCATGCAGTTTTTTTTTAATCTCAATTTTTTATGTTCAAAATGGTCTCCGCAATAGAAGAAAATAGTTTAGTGTAATAATCGCGAACGCGATCTGATATGAGGACATATCAATCCAAGTTATTTTTTCTTTTTGGCAACACCGAAAAATAAATTGTTTGTTGACAGAAACGACGAAAGTGAAATTCCTTTCAAATATGAAATTCTATTTATCAAACAAGTACGCACCTGAGTAAGATCTAATAACTGCTCAGGTTTTAAAAGAAATACCTGCAATAACCTTAAAAAAAACTTCAATTTATAACTACTGCTTGCCTTAAACTAAGAAATGTACTACATCTTTGGATAGCTGCAGAAATCATTGCTTTATCTAAACAAAAAAGGCCACCAACAGAACTAATATCTTTCAGACCAATATCACTTATACCAATATAGTAAAAGTTTTCGAAAAATTGTTACGGAAAAGGTTAAGAAAAAAGAAAGAAGATTAATTCCGAGCCATCAGTTTTCAGAAATAATCATTCTAAGGTAGACCGTAAGTGCATCGAATTACAGATGTGATGAAAAAGACACTTGAGGATTGAGTACAAAACTGTATAAAGACCTTCCCAGGTAGTACTAGGAAATACTGAAATAAGAGCTCTTTAGAGTTTTGTATGACCTAGCCTACAACGAACTTCATAAGATTGAAGCCGGTGTACCTCAACGGAGTGTCCTAGGGTCCAAGGTATATCTGTTGCATATGGCTTACTGATGATACTGCAGACAAATCAGCTGCGAAGCTACAAAAAGATTGCATAACACAGTCGGTAGGGTTAGTGACTGCACGTAAGAATCGCGCATCGCATGTAAGCTTTTCAAACAAAATCATAAACGTTTTTTTTAATTTTCACAAGCAATACAGTTGTACCTTACTCCATCCAAAGCTTAAATGGAAAGTGCACATTAAAAAAAGAAAGAGGGAAGAACTTAACTTGGCACAGAAGTTTGTGAGTGTAGTATCCGTGCGCCGTCACGTGATGGTTAGCATGTTTGCCTGTCAACTCAGCGGTTTGTGGTTCGAATCTCAACAGAGGCAAAAATGTTTTTCCACGGTTAATGCCTTTCGCGAGGAATCGGCAAGTCCTCCGTCAGTAGATTTATCGTGATGAAAAGCGCTTTCTCGATCAGCCGTTCGAAACAGGCAGAAAATTGTACCTCTCTTCAGTTCCCTTAATACCAGACATGGTTGTGAGAAATGTCCTAGGCCCTGGGGCTCCTTGCTCTGTTGCGCCACCCTATTGACCAAAGAAAGTTTTTCGTTGCCTAAAAGTATTACTTGTAAAACTTGCAATTTTTTCGCAAAACCAGAAGAAATTATTTTGACGTTACAAGTGGGACTGAAAACACAAGCACTTATCGTCAACTGATTGAAATAAATATCTTTTTTTGTCAGATATGGCGATTCAGGGTATCTTCTCTACTCTCGTGACTATGTTGTTTATTTCAGCTCTTCGCGCTTATGGTTTGAAGCACTATTTAGTCAATTTAGTTATTCTAATGTGAATGATGTAGCCTTTCTATTATTTAGTCATCATTTTAAATTGATCTTATTCTCCTGACAGTTATCCGATATTATTATTACTGCGTTCAACACTCCACGACTTCAGATGTACCATTAGAAATAATTTTTGAAAGGAAAGTACGGTGAAAAGCAGGAGTGTTTTCAATGAAGGCTTCTATTTAGGGCACTTCTTTAACCTGAATACAAAAGATGAATCCATTTTCTGATTTAAAAAACATCGAATAATGAAAGGCCAACGAAGTACGCTTTTCCCTATTCATAAACGAGCTTTATTTAGGAGTACATCAAAGTCTCAAGCCTTTGTTAAGCTTTTCAATGTTTTTTTCTTTCAGTGCTTTACAGTTGCAAAGCTTGGCAGTTGCAAGCTTCATCTGCTATGTGAATGGTATAAAGCTTTTAAAGAGTCTGACTGCAGTCAACCTTTGCATGTTATGAGGCGCTGGAACATATAATTTATGTTGCAGACGGATTTTTCAAATTCAAAAAGTCATTCACTACCATTTACCTTTATAAGAAGTAAAAAAAGTAGATCTTAAGTAAACTTCTTCATAGTCTTTGTATCGTTTAGAAAACAAAAGAACTGAACAGCAAACTCGGTTTTCACTACACCTACACCAGGTATGCCTCTTATGAATTTATTATTTTATTGTTTGCATTATCGTGCGCTTAAAAAAAAAGACCGATTAATTACTCACTTGTAGTCAACCTCAACAACAAAGCACACCAGTCCATCACTCAAACTTCCGCCACAGGCTGCTGCCATCCCACTAAACTCTTGCAACAATCTATAAATAAAACATAAATTAGTGCATCCCGGAAGCCGAACATTATTGCCATTTTAAAAATGCAATCTAAATGAAATCGTGATGGAAGTAATGAGATGGAGTTTCTTTAGGTACTATTTAGTAACATGAGACCAATACAAACCGACAGGAGTTGTATGCCTCTCCTCAGCCTGTAGGCCAAATGTTTCTGCATTCAAATTATGGCAGCTCTCACACAATAGATACTCCCATTCCAATCTTCTTGTGTGTTGTATCCAAATATGCATTCGAAACTAATAAATGTTAACTGACATGTGATGTTGTTTCAATTTTTATTTTTTCTCCTGGGAAATTGAACAGCCACCAACAAACTACAAGTAGCTGAAGCTCTGTGTCATCATGTCATGGAATTTGGCATTACGAGTTAATTGTTGCTGTTTTGTTGTGCAATACGTATTAAGTCTGGAGAAGGGTTTTCTTGCATCTTAATAATTTACACTTCAATCCATCACAGTTAATCGAATTCAGAATCAATCATTCTTCGCGGTTGTTATTATAGTTTTTTTTCTCGAAATGCGTTTGTGAGTGGATTTGAGAGTGTTGCCTTGAAATGTGGATTCAAGTTAGAGGGATGACATCAAACCAAAAGACGTTCTTTTTGTTTGTTTGAATAATGAGACTTCTTGCTTGGGCCGTCGGTCGGCGTCGTCGGTGATATTTGCCATTGAATATCTGTGTCATCTGGTTCGATGATTCGTATTTGCGATTCCAATATGGTTTGCGCTTCGAGACAAGCCCTATTTTGAAAAGCATTCAACTTGCAATGGTGGTTCTGTGGCGTGTGCAGCGACACTATGTTTTGTTTGAATGGGGTGACCTTTGAAAATAAATCACCACACTGATCCTGGTTCTCGAATGGAAGTAATTATTTTAGACAGTTTTTGTTGCGACGACGTGACGTTTGAAGCAATAAGGTATGAAATGTAATCCGGGTTTATAGAGTGCAACTTGTGGTTAACTAAGTTTTGTTTTACTGACAGGTTTAATGTCAATGTGAACGTATGATTTATCGTGGTTATGTGAGATTTTACTTAATGACATGTGCTTACTCAGATCATGAATTTAATTGGACTGCTGGTAGGCAGCGTTGAAATAGAATTCCTTATGTTTGCTGGTTGCAACTTTAGCTACAGCCCAATGGGCTTGGAGCATATTCGGGTAGAGCTGTGACTCGTAATGAAATTGCAACATTGTCATGAAGACAATGATTCAATTGATTTTACCACAGTTTCTTTAACATTGTTGATTGAAGATGTAATGGTTGAGCCAAGCCTGAAGACTGAACACAACATTTTCGGTTTTAGATTTTTGGCAAAAAGCCCTAATAGGTAAGCTACACAAAATCGATTAAAAAGAATGGAAGAGTAACGTCATTCTTAGACTAGTGTAGCAATTATTGTAATTGTTGAAAGAAATCTTATTTGCCGGTAGAGAATAGAATTGCAGACTCTGAGTATGAGTACTTATGAATGTGGTTTAATGGTCCGAAGTTTGAATTCTAGAAACATAAAATTGCTTTCGAACGGGTATTGTCTTTAGCAGGTTATTGGCAGATCTTCCGAGAATAGTTACACACTGATGTAGAAAAAAGCTTCAGTTCGGAGTTTGTATAAAATTGTGTGTTCTTTAAAGGTGTAAGATCGGAGGTTACCTGAGTTTTGTTGCACCAGCTAGTTTATTTATTTTATTTCACTCACTTATGGAGTATGATTAGTAATATTAGAAGTATGTACTAAAATCCGTGGAAATTTTCTCGTCAAGGAAAAATAGAGCACATCCGGCAAGGGTTAATCAATTGAAATGGCTCTATAAAGACTATAATAGAATACTCGCAGCATCATAAGGAGTAAATAACTCTAAAGGTGAGCCCCTCACTCAGTAAGTTGATTCAAAGACTCCTTCAAAGTCGAATCATAGACTCAACACTGGGATGGAGAGGCTTCTACCGAAAGAGGTGTAAGTAGAAGCACTCCGCAAGGTGAAGTGCTCTTACCTCTTCTCTGGAATTTGGTGGTAAATGAACTACTGATAAGCCTGGAGGGTTATTGCTTATGCAGACGATGTTGCCATTGCATTGACAGTAAAGCATCTTAGCACATTAAAAGAACTACTTCAAAATGCTCTAAACAAACTTTCGAAATGGACGAAGAAGTGTTGACTTTAAATAAATCCTCACAGGACTGAACTGGTACTCTCCTCTAGAAAATACAATATTCTGCACATAGACTCTTCTTTCATTAACAGCATACAACAAACTTTCTCCAATGAGGCTAAGTATTTGGGTCTATCTAATATCTTATGATGAGGTGTCAGATTAAGAACTTCTCTCAGAGATACCAAGTTTGAGAAGTCATTTAAAAGCGGCTAAAGTGACAACATCTAATTGGTTATCTTTAGACTTTATGAAATTCATCCTTGAATGGGACTTTGCAGAATTTTTTCCGAATCTCATTGTCGCATTAAAAATGTTTATGACAATATGTGTGACAGTTGCGTCATCTGAAACTAGTTTTAGTGAGCTTAAATCAATTAAAAACTACTTGCGGGCAGTAATGACGGAAAAGAGGCTCAACAATCTGGGAATTTTAACAATTGAGCATAAATTTTTAAGACGTTTTTTATTTACAATGTGAATGTGTAGATACACTAATTTTTGTTCTCCTTTTTTTAACATTTTTTATTTGAATTTAAATAAAGAAATCGAAATATGTATATGAATTAGCGGAATTTCATTTAATTTACTATTTTACAATCTGGGGATGACACCACAATTGCCGCCCGGGTGCCACCTATGCTAGCTACGCTACTGTCCTTACTTACAGTGTTACAGTACAGGCACTTAAAGCTTCTAGAATCAAGCTAGACACCCAATTTCGTAACACGGGCACCATAAAGGGCTGACAACTTTCCTTTTTGTAGCGCAGTAGATGAAAACAAGAAGAGGTGTTATCTATTTCTTCACTTAGCCATACTCAGAGTGTCAAGTTAAAATTGAGGAGAGAAGAGCAACTGGCACATGGTTCACGCATACACTTCAGACAAAGCAACAAAGCACTATCTTACGTCCTACTTTACTACTGCTTGCCCTGAAGTACGGCCCGGTGTTAATTTTTTTTGTCAAAAAAGTCCAAACCACATGATCCAGTGACCTTAACTCAAAAAATTGGCGTTTCGCCCAGATTCGACAATGTCTAACTGATACCTGGTACCTAAGAAAAACTCCAATTTTTGGAGTTGAGGTTATTGGATCTCCTGATCCTCAAAGTCTTTTGACTTTTTGACAAATTCATATCAACTTAGGGTAAACAGCAATAACAATTTTTTTTGGTTATTTGTCATTTTATTTATTTATTTATTTGAAAAATAAAATAAATAAGGTGGCGCAACAGAGCAAAGAGCCCCTGGGCCTAGTGCATTTCTCACAACCATGCCTTGTGAGGGAGTGGAGGACCTACAATTTTCTGTTGGTTCCGAACGGCTAATTGAGAAAGCGCTTTTCATGGCAATGAATTTACTAACGGAGGACTTGCCAATTCCTCGCGAAAAGCGATACCCGTGTAAGAACATTTTTGCCTCTTTTGGGAATCGAACCTCGAATCTTTGGATTAGCCCATTACGCCACGGGTAACACATTTATTTATTTATTTATGTTATTTATTTTTTGTACATGCACCTGTCAAAAATATTCTCTTAATTAAGGTCTACAACTGTTCTTTTCAGAGCAAGATTATTCTCCTTTTTGAACATTCCTTCGATATCAATCTCGGTTTCTAGCCGAAGTTGAAAGACTTAGTACAATGAAAACATGTGCAGCAATGTTTTAGGGGTATCGAAAGGATGAAACATAGAAATGTTCAAATATTTCAATATAATGATTTCTTGATTCTTTATTCTTAAATTAAATCAGTCGGTAGTTTCAATTTCATTGTTCAGTCAATTGATATAAATGAACGGTTACTACGTGGAGATGAGTCGATATGTCGACATGTGTGCAAATAAATGCTGAATATCATCACCCAACCAATAAAGGGATATTAAGTTAACAGCCTTTATGCAAACTGAACTCCATAAAGCCTTATGGCTCTTCCATCGTTGCTTCGTCTGTAGATTTTTATACATCTTTAAAAAAAATATGTCGGTATATCCACACTGCAGTACCATAGACACATTCCTCAATTCCTAACCAGCGCATGCCATAAACTCTTCCGAACCCAAGCAACATCCATCCAATTAGCCATACCTCTCCTAGAGGACAATCAGCTCACGATTTGGGGCGCCCTCCATTTGTATTGTTTCAGTGATATGCCATAATCGTCGTCATGATTATATAATTGTTCTTTATTGGCTTTTCGCAGTCGGTAGCATGCTATAAATCCCCATTGGGGGTTCGGGAAGGGGCAATTAATATATGCCTCTACGCCCACCAAGTCGGGCATTCTTGATGTTGTGCTGATCGGAGCGGCGATCACCGACCAGATACATCGTTGCGAGATATGAGCACACTCAAAAATGCATGCGACGTCGCGTTGCTTGAGCATTCCAAGTGCAAAATTATCCATGTTAACGCGAACAATTATCACGAAGCATTCTGCAATCTCTTCGATAGTATCGTAACGCTTCTTCCCCGGAACCCGAGCCATCACCTGAAGATCTTCTCGATCAGAGGAAACAAAACCCAAAACCAAACAAAACGATGAATAATTCAAAATTATGCACAGCACATCTCGCTGTGCACATCACCTGGATTGCACAGGTGATGGGCATCATTAAATCGACATAACATTCAGCATTTGAATAGACTCACTGTGAGTTGTAGACTATGTGTGCCATAGTCAAAGTCATCGTCATCATGGGATCCGTGAGCTTTGTGAGACAGCCTCTTCATCAAATAGTCGGAGTTCACAACTTCTGCTGAGTTTAGCAGCAGGTGACATCTTGCGGGCGTTCACAATCACCAATCTAAGCTGACAGTTCTTATGTGACTCTGACTGTGGCCCTAAACAGTGCAAACGAAAACTTAAAGCCGAAGAATTATTTTACATGATTTTGTAATAAAATTCCAGGAACATCAATTGTGTGCAAGTTGCAAGCTCGACAAGCAACCATGTATCTTCTCCCACAGAGGCGATACCTCCTCTATTTCTTTGACTCATCGCACAGACCAGCATTGGTGCATTGGTAATGTGCCGGAGGCATTTCTTCTTTGTTGCTTGGGATCTATGCTCAGATATGATCATGATAGCAAAGCATATGTCAAGCAATCGCCGGCTTTTACTCTTCTCAATGAAACAAAGACACACAATGCCCGCAAATGCGGATTATCTTTATAGCTTTCAACGCAATTATTAATTTCGAGACTACGGAGCCAATTTGGAGATCGCTCTGACAGGCCCTGACAATTTTGTCCCTTATCTAATGAGGAAAACTAGACGAATGGCAGCGGGTGAAGATTAACTTTGTGGTTTAATGGAGCGCCAATGATGTACCTGATGAATGAATGATGTCTTATCGTGAGGAGAAAATCAAAATGAGAGTCTCTCAGTGTTTGGATGTTAGGACAGAGAGGAGTATTTCGACATTCGTTGATGTTTAATGATTATGGCCGATAGTCGAGCGGGAAATGTCATACGTTGTTTATGTTGTGAAGAGATTTTTTTGTACGGTTTCTCATGGAGTTATATGTGTATGGGTGCTAATAGATCATCAGACAAATTAGACAAATTAAAAATCGTGAAATTATTGACAGTGGCGCTTCATTAGGAACAGAGTTTTGTAACCATAATTGTTCTAGGCAATAACGGCATGGACTTAATGACGTGTGCACAAGAACTTAACCAAAGACAAGAAATGACTAGACACAAAAGGAAGTCCAGTGGAGTTCAATCACTCGATCTTGGAGGTAAATCACTGTGGTCTACAACTCAAAATTATGTGAAAACCGGCGCGGCGTCAATAGCGATTTCTTTTCGAGACAATTCAACGAAAATACTCAGTGCGGGCTCAATTCTTCTACGATAAAATGGGAAGCCGAATTGAGCATAAATCAAGTAAAAACTGATAAAAGGACAAGCTTTGAGAAAAGTGTTAAAAATAACATTAAAATAAATAGAGTGGCGCAAAAGAGGGAGAAGCCCTAGAGGTAAGCGCATTTTTCACAACCACGCCTTGTGAGGGAATTTAGGGGACCTACAGTTTTTTGTCAACTTCGAAGAGCTATTCGAGAAAGCGCTTTACATGCCAATGAACTAACGGAGTACTGGCCAATTTCCGTACCCGTGGAAAACTTCTCTTTCTGTTGGTATTCGCAGGACCCTCTTTACCACTGGGCTCGCTGGACCCAGGCTCAGGGCCCCGCAATCACCAGGGGCCCCCAAATTGCTGAAACAACACTCAACCTCTATTGATCCATTTTCAAGAAAAAAATATATTTCGATACATTTAGCACAACCTTTAATGAACATTTTAAATCACATTGCCTCCGAAACTTTATTCAAGTTCAAAAAAAAAAAAAAAAAAAAATAGGTTACTCAAGTAATGATCAGGACAACGAGACCATGTTCGTTTCAGTGCACTTTTAAAAATCCAATCAGAAAAAACGTCCACACGTGTATCTTACGATCGAAGTTAAATGGTGTTGTGAAGATGGGAAAACTTCTTGTGTATCCTTCTGACATTTGCGATGCGATGTTCCGAAAGGTTACTATTAATAATTTTTGCCTGTTTTCACTAATTGTGGATTTTTTATTTTTTGCTGTCTATTATTAATGTATAGGCGTTGCATTTGTGTATAGAGTGTCCCTACTCATTATTAGATATACTCCGGAATGAACGGCACTCAATTTTTTGAGATTTCAAAGATGGAGTGTGTTGACTGCTCATTTAGGTTCAAAAAAAGTTGTAAAAAGTCTTTCTCAAACAAGATGGTCCGCGCGAGCTGATGAACCAAGCGCCTTATATAATGATCACCAAGAAATTGAAGAAGCTCAAGCTTTGATGCCTATCGTTAACGATTCACGACAGGCACGAGAGGCCTGTAAAAAAAAAAATGTTAGATTTGCTGAGTGCAATGGATGAATTTATAATTGGGCTCAAGGACAATTTTGATAGCTATGATTCATCATCCAGAGAAAAATAAATCCGGACTCCCAGGAGGTATAAGAACCTTTCTGAAAGGACTAGGTGAAGATCAGACTTTTTTGACGGCTCTGAACCCTCAGTAAATTTTGAATCCGAAAAAAAGGTTCGAAATTGAAACCTTTCTTTCCATTGTTGACACTCTAAGCGTTGATTTGAAACAGCGACTAGGTTCATATACGAATATTGGCCAACGTTTTGACTTTTTTTTTTTGATTAAAAAACCTGAATTCAGAAGACTTAAAAGAAAACTGCAAATCTTTTGCTAAATTTTACACTGAAGATGTAAACGGAGATGAACTACATGCTGATTGCCTGAGTTTAAAAGAATACTGGAAAACTATTCGACAGGAAAATAAAGAAACTGGCAATATTCTAGAACTTTATAATTTCTTAAAAACAAATAAAGTTGAAGATGAATTTCCAAGTGTTGAAATTGCACTTAGAATTTTCTTAAGTATGATGGTGACCAACTGCAGTGTTGAACGTTCCTTCTCTTATTTAAAAAGAATAAAAAACGAACTCAAAACTACAATGGTTCAAGAAAGATTGACAAATTTGTCGCTGATGTGAATCCAAAGCGACATCCTCAGAGGTATCGATTTTGTAGATCTAATCAATGATTTTGCTAATCTTAAATCAAGAAAAAGGCTCCTTCAATAAACATACCTCTTTCCATCCTTTTGCATATCAATATTTTGTTTCTTAAACTAGATTCCTTAAACTACATAATGAATTTAATTTTTTGCTTTTTAAATTTTCTTAATTTTATAATTCTTTTATGAAATACTGGCTGAGCCGCCCGATTTTGCTCGGGTCTGTAGTTTTAAGGTTAAGTTGAAATACAAATCTATGTCACTGAGGGATAATGTAACATCCTAGAGTTGAAAGAATTTTAGACACCGGTCAAGTAACTTTAATGTTCCCGTTCTCGTTGCTGTTTTTGATCCTGTCGGATTAGGTATAGAAATGAAAATATAGCCTTAGTTACTGACAAAGGGTAAAGAGGGATAATATAGCACCCCTAATTTTGAAAAAAAAAAAAATTGAAGTCTATCCAGCAGATTCTAAGTTTCCGTTCCCAACCCCGTTCCTGTGGGAATTTTTTGTTCCCATATAAATATGTGAATGAAATATAAGTCATGTCAATAATAGATGATGTTACATCCTAGAGTTGAAAGAATTTTGGAGATCGGTCGAGAACCTCTGAGTTAACAGTAGACATGTTCTAACCATCAAAATACAATTTTATAAGAGGTAATTTCATTGCACTGTCTAATTTTATTTTATTTTTTAACTTTTTCATTATTTTGTTTGATCTTGTGTGTTTACCCCAAAACTAATATTAGCACTGATTATCAAAAAAATCAGTGATCCTTAATGAGGCGAAATTTGTTAAGAGGGAAACTAGAGTAGAATTTAAAATTTTTTGAAATAAAAATTTTTTTGCTTAAAAGATGCTTCAGAGTTCAGACCAGGGCCTTAAAACTTATATACCAAATGATAGAATTCGGCAAAAGTGTCCGAGTGCCCAAATTTTTCGAAAACACTTCTTTTTAGCTCGCCAAAGACATAACTCGAGCAAATCTTTACCGGATCGACTTGAAATTTTGACAATAGCTTCGAAATATTTTTTTTTTTACGGAGCTACGTAAGATTTTTTATTTTATATGGCTTAGTACTTTTTTATCGACAACTGTTTTTATATGAAAACTAAAAAATTTTGATTTCTTCTTCCAGGTCAAAAAGTAAGGAGTCTACGTCTTCGGCCATCGACATGCTTTCTAAAAAAGTGCCTTGGGGCATATGCCGCGCTGCCGCCATTTTTAAATATACTTTTTTATTGTTGCAATAAACCCTTCTTTACAGATTTTCGATTGACACTTTTATTTAGCCAAAATTCATTCCCGAAAATATGCCTATTTTTATTATTTTTTCTATTATATCGCAACCGCGTTAAGCTATAGCTGATTTTATAATACAAACCATATAACAAACTGCTCCTTTAAAAGGTATGAAGGGAACTATAATAATTATTTAGTAGATTTTATCACAACGTTACGCCATACTTTTCTGGATCCTTTGGCCAATGGCGCAATGCCCAACTTGGTATTCGAACCAACTTTGTTGCAAGTTTCGTCATCTTGTTTATTCAACAGACGCCAAATATACGTATAAGGCTGTTGTTTACCGTAGTGGTACAGTGATTTCAAATGGAATAACACAGTAACTTGAGTTTTTTTTTTTTGGTTCCAGTTATGTCACACGGTGATATAAAGGGTTAAAGAATTTTTTGTTCAATATTTTTACTTTGAAACTTGGTTACTCAGAAACAGTTCATTAAAAAACTTGAACTAAAATGGTACCTAAAGCAATTAGTATTAGCTTTCAAAAACATTATAGTATGTGATAGTAAGTGGGTTCGTTTTTTTCAAGTCGATTTCTTATAAAAGTGCCTTCTTGTCGTTGTCTGAACGTAGGGAGTCTTATCTCAACCATTCGATTTTTGTTTTGACAAAACCTTTCCATTTTGAGTTTTTGTCGCTTCTTATGCAAAACATTCTGTATAAAAGAGTGAATATTTTTTCTTCTGTGAATTTCAATTTTATGCGGAATATCTTCATTAGACCAAATTAACATATCGTTCAAATAAGCGGACTCTAACTTCAGAAACCGAACTTTATACTCACTTCGAGCTTCAACCCACAAATAAAAACACGTCCACCAAAGTTTGGCAACATATAGTAGGTGACTTAAATCTTATAAAAGAATTTCGAATGAGATGAATAAGCGAACCTTGTACTCCTTCGTGTACCTACTCTGTTAATGCTTGAGTTAGTTAAGCATTTGAGTAAATAAACGGGACGACTAAAAAATATATTTTTTTTTATAAAAACGACATCTCCTTGGAATGTTGCTGTCATCTAAATGAAAAAAATCACCCATGAGTGTTAAAATGAAGCAATCACATCTGCTCTCTTGAACTCTTGCAAAAATGCCATCTGAAATGGGACTGCAGGAGAATGTATAAAAAATAACCTTACGATTTGTTGGTTTGTGCCTTGCAGGCTGCAAACATCATTTACTTTGTATTATAAAGTCAAAGATTACGAGAATTGTGTCTTCCATTGGATGTTTTAGAGCTCAGTGTTATGCATTGTCTGTTGTTAAGTTAATGAGTAAGCGATTGACTAAAATGTACTTCCATGTAATGTAATACCAATCAATGCGAGTCCCATACATACGTAAAGGTACTTCTTTCAGATTACATTGAAGTTATTATAAGAAATTTTAAAAGTGTCTATTTGACTCAAATTTGTCATTGACACCCTCACTCCAACACATTCTATAAACTCCATTGCTGTTTAAGAGCTTGCAGCCACAGACACCCCACAGTGAATCTTCAGACCGATCTGCTTTGCAAAATACCAATGAGTCGCTTGTGTGATTGTTATAATTGACGAATCGCAACAAGTTTGCCATCGCCAATCGGTTTTACCTACTTTTATTAATTCTAAATCAATTAACACATATTTAAGACTATCAAAGTGCCATCACCACAAAATGAAACGCATCAACAACACACGCATTCGATTAATGTTGGCACTTTAATTTATCTTTGCGCCATCGGATCTACAAACTACAACTCGCAATAACAAATGTAGTCTCATACAAATGTGATTAGCCTTGGATCAATGGCGGCATATAAAATACTGCTTCAGAAGTGACTATATTTGGCGACAGGGACATGCCTTTCGAAAACATTCTACTTGCCATGCATACCTTTCAATTTGTTCTAATTCCAAGCTATAAAAGCGAGAGATCTTAAATTACCATTCCAAAGAGAAGTAACAAAAAATTATTTCAACTCAACGCGAAATGTTGGCAGGCTCTATGATGGCAATGGTGGCCAAGAAGTTGGCTGTTCATAGACGACCTATCGACTCAACATCTTCTTCTTTCAGAAATATAAGTTTCAGGCACCCTATTTGTTATAGGGTGTGTTACACTAGACTTGCAAAATGAAACAAGCAGAAGTTTCGTGGGTTTTGGTACAATAACGGTCTAATTAAAACGCCGAGCTAGGACCAAACTTTAATGTTATTTTATTGAAGACCACTTGAGGTGTTGTAGTCGTGTAGCTACTTGTCGGCAGATGTTAGCTTGCCTTGGTCGTTCTTCTCTGCGATGGTTCTTTACAAATATAATTGAATGCGGCCAGCGTGCGCATCTTTAGTGAAAGTCAAAAATGGGGTTCAGCGCTTAATTTGTTCAGTCCTTGATTTTAATTAATGGGTTTGATGTCCGAAACACATTCGAGTGTGATTGGGAAATACGGTTTCGTTTCTTTTTGCGAAAACGACCATAAAAGAGTTTTGGTTTAAGAAGAGGTATTTTGGTTGCGAGCAACAATGATTTATTAACTGCAGAGGGAGCGCCAATCTAAACCATCAGAGAGCAATAGCTGTCATTCGGGCATATGAACATGCTTAGTGTCATTATCGCTGGATTCATCACGAAGCGTTGCCCATTTCAGTGGAAAATTGAATAAGATTTCATTTTTTCTTTTACATACAGAGGGGGTGGGCGCCGACAGTGCCGCCGTCGACTGGGTGATTGAATGTGACTGCAATTGCCATCGTTTTTTTGCATTATTAGCTATTCACGAAGATCAGAGGATAAGTTGATATCGTGGGGTCATGTAGAGTGGTGATGATGCTACTGGAGACGACGACGATGGTGATGACCGATGCTCCTCGATGAATCTCTGAACAACGTTATGTATCCCATTGTGGAATGGGCCGATGCAATTTTCTTACCTTGAACTTGAATCGTGATTTCGTGGGGCTGGCTTTTTCGGTTCGAACATCTGGGGGGAAATACCAACAGGAACTAACTCGGCAGCATGTTTGGGCGTTGTAAGACTGATGTAAGTTAGAGATGATGAGATTATGCAAATTAATCATTGACAATCAATTTGTGTCGGAAAAATGAAGAGGATTTGTGGAGTTGAGTCAATTAGTGTGCACATTTATCCTACAAAGATAAAACATGAGTTTTGTAAGCTGAGATTAATGTATGTATTTGTTATTTTGCTTGTCTATAGCAAGGGTAATAACTGAAGTAGGAAGTTGAAGTTGTTTAACCTGAATAAACAATTGAATCATACTTTTGGCGAGTTGAAGAATAATTTGAAGCGATAGTTGGGTCAAGATTAAGGGAAAGTGTTCTACATTAATTTGTGGAGTCCCCGTATATGCTCAAATATTGGCTTTTTGTAAGGCTAAACGGTTAAGGAAGTTAAAAGCATAAGGGCTTTGCAAGATATATGCGCTGTTTATAAGTAACTGTATGGTAACGTTATGGCTACATTCGAATAGGCATTTTTCTTACTAAAAAGCGTCATTGCTTTCAAACAATGATCGTGCCATTCGTCCGCCATACAGTTGCCTTTTATGTCTCTGTGTCCCGGCACCCATAAAAGGTAAATGATAAAATGATCCACTAATTTGACATCTCCCTCAGAGACTTTTGACAGTTTTGGGTCGTGATGGGTTTTGTAGAGACGGAGGCAGGATATTCAAGGGCAGCTTGGCTGTCCGAAAAGATTCGAATATTCGTGGAGGATATGACGCACTTCTTTAATCGCCAGAATTTCGGCTTGGAACATGCTACAATGATCGGGTAAGCGGAAGAAAAGGCTGAGATTCAGTTTTTCTGCGAGCACATTCCACTTCTTACACCTTCGCTGGTTTTTGAACCATCGGTTAAGAAGTGTATTCATTTTCCAGGATCGTACGATCCTCCCATTAAAAGTTGCGTGTGGTCAAGCGCGGATTCAAGGGGGGGGTCACAGGGGTCATGACCCCCCCCCCAAAACAGCCCGCATTTCAAAAAATAGAGCTAAACCAATCGAAACTGAAACTATCATTATAAGTTTTTGTACTTTCTTGTCGATCATCTAATTGTGCTCATCTCATCACACAATGTCCTCAGCCTAATCAAGGTAACTTCTTGAACTTGATCTCTCTGCTCGCCAAACATAGTTCAACTCTTAAGTTTCAATTAAAACACTTAAAAAAGGGACAAGTATCATATTTATGAAAGACAATTCAAAATGAAATAATTGACATAATGGCAGTTAGAAATAGCATTTTAAATGAAATCAAAGAAGCTAAATACTACACGATAATGTTCGACTGCACTCCAGATGTATCCCATACAGAACAAATGAGCTAGGTTATTCGATATGTAAAAAGAACTTTCGATGTGTGTGAAATAAGAGAAAATTTCATTGATTTCATAGAAGTTGCTGGAAAGACAGGATAGGACATTTGTCAACAGATTCTAGACAAATTGGCTGTTAATGATTTAGATATTGGACAATGTCATGGCCAATCTTATGACAATGGGTCCAATATGGCCGGCATCCATAAAGGAGTACAAGCCAGGATTGCAGAAAGAAATGAACTGGCCCAGTTCGTACCGTGCTTGGCTCACTCCTTAAATCTTGTAGGTGCTCATTCTGCCTCATTATGCCAGGAAGCTATTAACCTATTTGGACTGGTTCAAAAAGTATATTTCTTTTTTGTTGGCTCCACTACTAGGTGGGACATTGTGAAAAATGTTAAGGCAAATTTAAAAGGGAGTAGTCAGACGAGATGGTCGGCGAAACATGTTTTTTGTGAATGCTCTATTGAATAATTTGCCAGAAATAGCGGAAGCCTTAGAAGAAGTTAAGCAAATTTCTCATGCTCCAGAAACTAAGTACGAGGCAGGTAATATCTTAACAGCTATAAAGAATTTTAAATTTATTTTCAATTTAACTATTTGGCCGAATATTCTCCGCGAAATCAATCGAGTGAATATTGAGATTCAGAAAGAAG
This sequence comes from Melanostoma mellinum, assembly GCA_914767635.1. Classification (NCBI taxonomy): domain Eukaryota; kingdom Metazoa; phylum Arthropoda; class Insecta; order Diptera; family Syrphidae; genus Melanostoma; species Melanostoma mellinum. The sequence goes on along the minus strand of OU612059.1, from coordinate 225,025,119 downwards.
ATATAATCCTTGCACTAATTTCGCTCTAATGGATGGTCTGCTCAAAACTTTACAAAAAATGAGACAAAATCCAATGGAGTATTGGATAAATGAGGCTGAAAAAAGTGGTGTTGACCCTATCTTGCAAAACAAACGAATTCCGTAACATAAAAAACATTTCGATATATATATACAAACACTCAAACCTGTTCAATTCAATTCAATTCAATTCAATTTATTAACAATTCAAATGTACAAATAAGACTTAGTCTTTTATAGTACCTAACATTGGGTAGTAAATAACAATTTCACTTATTCAACAAAATTAATTATACAAAATAATACATAATGGTTTTTTAGAGTAGAATAGAATAAAGAGAAGAATAGAATATAGAATAAAATATATAGAGTAGAAATATAGAAAAAGAACAGTGAAAAAAGAACGAATACAAAAAAGAGCCTGTTTAAAATTTCATGGTTGCTGTGAGAAGTGGGAAGCAAGAGCATTTTCAAAATTTTTAGCATTTATTATTTTTTTAATAGTCACTGGTAGAGAGTTCCATAGTCTTGTGGCGTGTACTAAGAAGAGCCGCGAAGAGTTCAAGTAGTTATATGTTGGTACCGAAAGCATTGATGTTCTAGATGATTGAGCAAATCTAAGTTTGTCAAACAAATAGAAAGGTGTTCTACTCTGCATAACTTTGTGTAGGAAAATTAAGCATCTAGCATCAAGATAATTTTGAAGGGAACATCCTAGGACAAGCTGATGATAATGTGATATGTGTTCGTGTCTTCGAATACCATACACGTATCTAACCATGTCATTAAAAGCGACAGGAATTTTGTGTTGCGAATGGGAATCGGGTTTACAATAAACAGTATGACCATATGTAATTAAGGGTAGAAGTAATGTTTTTATTAGCCGTAGTTTAGTGTTTACTGGAGTTAAGGCAGAAAATAGCCAGAGCTTACGCAGGCCAGCATAAATTCTTCCGACTATATAGTTGGCATGCTTTACGGCAGAAAGCGATTTATTTATTTTAATACCAAGACTGGTTACAGTGTTCACAAAACTAAGCTGGGTTTCGGAGAGAAAAATTGGAGGCAAAGAAGAAGTATCAATATTCTTTTTGGAAATTGCAATGAGTTGAGACTTTGCCGGATTAAGTGTAAGACCATTTTCAAGGGACCAACTGGAAATTGCAGAGAGATCCTCATTCAGCCTACAAGCCAAATCTTCTTGCAAGCCAATTGGACGAGATATATACAGTTGTACATCGTCTGCATAAAGATGTAGGAGTACATTCGAACAGACACTTGGAAGGTCATTGATATATATGCAAAACAATATTGGTCCCAAAATAGAACCTTGAGGAACACCCATTTTCAAATTCAGAGACTGAGATTGCATCTGACCAATGTTGACTCTTTGGCTACGGTTGCAAAGATAACTCCTAAGAAGCAGCACTGCTCTCTCGTGAAAGCCGAAGTAGTATTTCAGCTTTTTGCAAAGTGTATCATGGTTAACTCTGTCAAAAGCCTTTGAGAAGTCCAGTAAGCAGAGAATAGTCACATTATCTAGATCATATTGAACCCTGATATCGTCAAGGACTTTTATCATAGCAGTCTCACAACTATGCTGTTCACGGAAACCAGATTGCACTGGTGACAGTAAATTAAACCTTTTAAGGTAACTAGAAATCTGCGACGCTAGAATTTTCTCGAAAACCTTTGACAAACACGGAAGAATACTAATGGGTCGAAAGTCTAAGCTAGAGCAAGCATTCAGTTTCTTAGCAACAGGGATGACCTTAGCTTTTTTCCAGCTCTCAGGAAACGACGAAGAAGCGATACAAAAATTAACCAAGTGTGTCAAAGCATTGGATACATGTGGCAGAATCCTTTTTAAAAAATTGATTGGAATACCATCTTCTCCGCAAGCGTCAGATTTGATAGAACGAATGCTTTCGAGAATATCATATTCTGATACCACTTCAAACTCGAATACCGTTGAAGGTTCAAACAACATTTCGTTGGAGGGGACAAAATTAAGTTCTTGGACATCACTCATAACAAAGGTGTTGTTTAGTTCATTGAGATCAAGGAAGTTGAGAGGAGTCTCCTTCTTACCGATTCCAATAGACCGTAAATTACTCCACAGCTTACGAGAGGACTGGTTTGAATCCAATTTCGACATAAAATAGCATTTCTTAGCTCTGCGAGTAATAAATGTAGCTTCATTTCGTGAACGGCAGAATAGTTCCCAGTTAGAGTTTGAGGGATTGAGCATCCATCTGGCGTACGATTTCCTTCGATTTTTAATTGATCTATGTACGTCAGATGTAAACCAAGGACAGCTTTTGCTCCGTACAGACACAGTTTTAAGGGGAACATGTTTGTCGAACAATTCAAGCACCAACGATTGGATAAAATCCACTTTGTCATTGGGGTCAGAGAAACTACGGCAAAAATGCCAGGGGAAAAGCATTGCATCGGCTTGTAGTGCAACATTATTTATAGCCTTATAGTCTCTGAACTGAAATGACAAAGGGGTTAACACACGGGAAAAATTTATGTCGTATGTACAAAAAATCAGATCATGGTCAGATATACCATCCAGGGATAATTGGTCTTGTAAGAGAACGTTCGAAATATCAGAAACAATCATGAGGTCAAGGAGACTCGGATTAGAGTTGGGGCCAAAACGCGTAGCAAAGGAGTTTGAGACATGAAGTCCATTAGCCGCAATTTGATCCAATAATTGTTTTGCCCGACTGTCTAGTAACAGAAGATCTGCATTGAAGTCACCACAAACAACAATGTGTTCAACTCTTTTCTAAAGAAATAATGATGGTATTTGATCGAATCATATCAGAAATTAAAAAGAGGTTCGATTGTGCTACCATACTGAATATGAACTTCGATTTTCTTAATGGCTATGATATTTTGAAAATGTCAATTGTAGAACTGCAAAAATATGGAGCGGATCTGGCTAAAAAATATGAGCGAGATGTGAGCACCGTTGAATTCTGTCTGGAACCTTACGTTTTTAAAGAGCAAGCTTTGTGCATTTGCATTTTGCAAGCTGGTGACATTGAAAAAGCTAGCGGTTTCTATCTCTTGCAACAGATCTATGCGCATGATTTACAGGATGCTTTTCCAAATAGTTGTGTTGCCTTGCGAATTTGCTCTACGCTTCCCACTACATCCGCAAGCTGTGAGCGAAGTCTTAGCAAACTAAAACTAATTAAAAATTATTTGAGATCATCTATGAGCCAGGAACGTTTATCCAGTCTAGCAATCTTAGCGATAGAAAATCAAATCGCACACGAATTAAATTATGATAAGGTCATAGATTTATTTGCTGAACAAAAAGCTCGAAGAGTAAAATTGTAATTGCAAATGATAAATATAATAGTAAATTTGATTTTATCTTTATTATAAACCTTTTTATTTTAAGTCCTATCCTGTACTGTGTATAAAATATATATTCTACATATCTGTAAATAAATAGGATTAAAACAGAAAAAAGAGCGGTTTAAGCGTTTTTTCTGAAAGGCTTGTGTCCAGTTGTCAGTCAATTAGTGAAGAACTGATAGTTGAAATAATAAGGATTATAAAGGTAAAAGCAAATATAAATTGGTGGGGCGGCATTTTTCACTATTTGCCCCGCCTTTAAAAAATTGAAGATCCGGGGCTGTCAATATAAGTCAACTTTTTTTTTTAAAAGAACAGTGTTTTGTATATAACGAGAGCTAACGCATTGCATTGATGTCGTTTCCATAAGAATATATGGATAAAGAGTATCCTTTGTCCGTCTTCTGGTCCTAAGCTCCCTCCCCAACAATTTTCGGTCAAATCGGTTCAGCCGTTCTGGAGTTATGGATAGTGTAACTAACACGACTTTCTTTTATATATATATATATATATATAAATATATAATATATATATATAGATTTATAATTTAATATAAACAACAGTTTATTTTTGTAATATTTGATTTTTTTTATCCCGTGACCCCCCCCAGAAAAAAATTCTAGATCCGCGCCTGCGTGTGGTTCGATTAGCGGGTGATTAACCGGCTAGTCCCGTAATGGAAGATAAATGGGTGATCAATTGGTTAATCTTACATCGGGCTTCTGAGATCAGCAGGTGATTAACTTGCTGATCTCTGTGGATCACAATGGGCCCTTGTGGCCTTAGTGTGCCAGGCAATGTACTCATTGGCTGACAGCCACTTCCCCCTTACCAGACCTAACGATCCTCCTATACAGATCTCGAGAGTATGGTGATCTGGAATTTGTTATCAAACACCAGTTTGGGTGTGAGATGTAATCGGATCGATTCGGTAGTTCTAAAATCTAAAGTTATTTAGAACGGTAGTTTGACCGATTTGATTATTGATCCACTGTGTTATACATATGTAGCTCCGGATCGAGTAGCTGAGTTATCTGCGACCTGTTTGCTGAAGATTTTAAGGGATGTGAGATCTAGTAGTACATGAGCATTTGATTGAGTATTTCTCTTTAGTTAATTTGTCGTCTAGAACACCATTCAATTAACTGATAACTCATCTTCAACCGAATCTTTTTGTTGATCTGTATCCGTGTCAAGGGTGGGTAATCTAGTGGTTTCTTTTTAAACCATATGTAATTTTGACACTGACAGCGGGTTGCAGTTCGAAATTTTATCAGAAATTTAGTATTAAAGCTCTGCGGAATGAGATGAGTCCCTTAACGCTTGAACATAGTTCGAAAACTTATTTCCAAAATGAATGCTGTGAAATGTTGAATAGAAGTTTCGACTGAAATGTCCTGGTGATGTCATTTGGCCGCCTCGAAAACCCGAGTTCACATCTTTGCACCAACATACCAACAATCTGTAAAATATTCAAGACTCACTCATGACCAACATCATCCAAGAAATCCGTTAGATATAGGCTCCCCAAAATTATCATTGGAAAATGAGACTGACAAAATGCCTAAAAGTAACCACTTGGGGTTTGTATTCCCACTGGTTGTATTGTCATAGTTTAAGTACACAGAAAATGTTAAATTTTTTCCATTTTATTGAATTTAAAAAAAGGTTATATTCGGCTTATCCGTTATATAGTTGACTCTTCCGACATGCTTTTTAAGTTCAACTTTTTTTTCAGCTCACTGCAGTTTCGACTCAAAACTAGCTCGTAATGAAAACTATAGTGTTTGAATAATGGAGACGCCGGAAGATGGTAACTCTACCCAAAAATAGCAACACCGTTCCTGTTAAGGGTCCCAAGACTCATTTCATGTTTTAAATATTTGTTCTGATTTTCTATGGGCGTAAAATTAAATTGAACAACTTCTTACACCGATTTCGTAGAAAGTTCAGTTAAGTATTTGAGGTGAAATTTTTTAGTTACACCTTATTAATTCATCCAAGCGTGATAGTTGTAGACAACTAACGATCACAGTTAGAAGTCCTCAATCAAGTAACTCGCAGTGTACCTATACAATGGCCAGGTAAACACTAATTGGCTTTTCCTAGGAATCACCATGAAAATTAATAATTTTTCAGACCAGGGAAGCTAAAACTCAATCTTGTCTACGTATATTCTCGAAAATTATGTAGCTGCGAACCAGAAAGTCTCAAGTTCTTAGTTCCAATCTGAATGAGAAGCATTTGAACAAAGAACTGTCGTTTCCGCATTGTTTTAATTTCGAGAATAACTCAAACGAAATTATTGGAAAGTGGCTTCAAACATGAAATTAAAACTTTTTTTGTGTCATTTGTGTACTGGTCAGAAAGAAATTTCGTGTAACTATACTGAATTTTAGCAAATAGCTCACTCTTCCCGATATTTTTTTAAAGAGTATAATGCCACTTAACAATCTTTTAATAGCACAATCCAATATCGACTGTGCTGATGTCACTTGAAAGAGTTCAATCAGACAATCACTGCATTATTTTAAAACCAACCACTTTAGAGAAGAATGCCACCATACACAACTAATTGAGATGAATTGTTAATGCAGTGAACTTTAATAATGTGAACTCTTACCACACGCAAGTTACGCTTAGTCTCATTGCAATCCAAACATATCCATCGCTTCTGGCCGAGACCATTCAAAATAATTGATCTTGTAATTCAGTTTCAAATTAAGAAATATAAAAAAAACTTGAAATTGATCAACGCCGTCATTCATGACGCTCAATCGGAACTAAAAATTCAGAAGCTCGTCTTCTGTGAAGTATGGGTTCAAAAAGCCTAGACAGAGACAAGTAAGTATCTACCTGAAATCATAAACTGTACAGTGTACACATGCTGTGGAAATGCATCTCAATAACTGACTCAACTGAGAACAACGAAAAATATCATTGGGTATGGAAAAAAAAAACTTTTTTGTCTGCACACACAGTAACACCACACCAGCTCCCTGATAGAGAGGGAGGAGTAGATACCCGCCTGGCTGGCGTATAACCCCAACGCCAAAATGTTTCATTAGTGAACGCGATTGTATATCTATACGAAGCTTTAGTAAGTTTGCAATTGCCAATTTGCCGCTACTCCAAGTACTCATGTATTGGTGCCTGAGGTCGTCTCGGCGAGGATTCAAAAATGTTGGTCGATTGGCTTTGGCGCGCTCTATAGACTGTTCTCATCTATTACCTGGTAGTACAAGTACTGGTACTGGGTACAGGTACAGGTACTGCACATCATGCCTGTAATTGGTATAAAATGCGATTTAGTTGTATATGCCTACTATTAGATTGTTGATTTTTTGTTGTTGTTTTAGCTGGTTTTGGTGGTGGAACTGTCGCTTGGTGTATGGTGGCATCTTCTCATAGAGGGTTAACAAACAATATTTTTTCTTCGTTGCCGTTCGAAAGGTGTACATATAAAAGACGGAGAACTTCTATTTCAATCATCACATTAGTTTCAACAATAGATCGGTCTAAAGCTACATTAGCACTGCATTCAGGAGGACTCACAAAACACACGGCAGTAGTTTCGCGCCAAAATATTTGAATATAGTTTGGAGTGTGATCTCAGTTTTTAATCTAAAAATTTTTTTCCATTGAAATTTAAATCTGTATTTCGTGGCGGTTATTTGGATACAAGAGTTTTCGACATGAAAGTGGTGAGTAAGAGTTGATAAGGATATTTTGTGGAAAAAGTGATTCGCGGTCGACAGTTGAAAAAAAAGTCTAAGGGAATACGTCAGTGCGATTTCTAGAGGCAGAGTGATTGACACCCAGCGAATATTGTCATTGAAATTTTTGAACAAGGTTCTCGAGTTTTATACGAAAATGGGACTTCAATTGACAGGTGATCGTACAGAGTGACTTTATATAAAGTGGTCGGTTTTGTGCTTTTTTTGGTTGTAACTGACAACTTGAAAACCCAGTCAACTTGGTGTTTTAACAGAACCAATTGTAATTTTTAGTCAGATAGTGTCTAATAAAGAACTTCTGATTCCAAATCGATTCTAGCGTCTGTTAGATTTGAATTGTGGCTTTCAGTTCCTGTGTCTTGTTACTTAAGACGTGAAGTTCTTTTTTTGTTTAAAAAATAGCAGCAACAAATCTGAGCTGAATCAAAATAGTTTTTTTTTTTAGTGCAATTAAATGCTTTTTAGGCCTTAGAAGAGACATCCTTGTGGGACTATTTTGTCTCATGATCCTTGACTTAAGCCAGCGACAAACAAATGACTAGATTTCTATATAAAATATCAAAAAGGCTTGATGAAAAATTAAAGCTCTGACTGCAAATGGACCTCTTTTCAATGTTTTTCAATAAAAGTTTTTCAAGAAAGCAAAATGCGGAAAGAAGAAAAATTGAACTTCTAATTGCAGCGTTTGAAAGATTTTTGACTTTTTCATTAGGAATACATATATGTATGCGACAGTTCCGTGATTTTTTACAGCTTATAGTATTATTACTAAAGTTCTGTTTGAAATCAACTTTAGATTCCCAGTTTCAAAGTATTGATTAAATACCGATTCCCAGTTTCAAAGTATTGACTTATTCAAAAACTTATTCAACTTATTTAAAGAATAAATATTATATGAAAAACTGCACTATTTATAATAATACAAGAAACTTAAGTATTTTTGCAATCCACCTTTATTCATTCTTCTAAAAGTTTAATCTCTTCAAAGACTTTTGTTAAAATGTTCTGTAATAATGTGCAGAGATGTTTCTTCATTTTTGAGGCATAGTCTACAGATAGTGTGCTCAGAAGCTAAATGTCTGCTAATACGTGAAAATTTAAACTTTGAATCCATGAGCATCAGGATGCTTTTTCAAGGGTTTTCCATGTTTAAGAAACTCCAGCACTGCCATGGAGGGTGCATTCCCACTTTCTCTTTTGAAATCATTAAACAATTAAAAATCCCCTTTATTCCTCACATCCGCTCTTGCCGAGCCTGCTGTACTCACACATTTATTGAGGTTTCAGGTGTTAGATATCTTTTTAATAAGTAAAATAATTAAGATAAACTGCAATAGTGATTTAGACTTGAAACTGTATGGCATTTACATTCCCTTGGAAGACTATCCTCTATCACAATTTTAGAGGCGTTGAATCCAAACTGGTGCTGGTCTAAACCGAGCAACTGATATAAATTGATCCGAAAATAATGACGTCTTTTCTGTGGCAGGCAAAAGTTTTTGTTGATGGCTCAATATTTTTTAGACACAACGAGCTCTTTGCCAACACAGAGCACAGTTGTGTGCACAGTGTCATGTGCACCTTAAGCTTACGCATTGCCTTTCTAGCAATTGTAGGCTCCTAAGCCATCCACTTTTTACAGCAATCAGATAGGCTCTTTGTCTTTAGCCATCATTTATATTCGGCTTGGGAAGCCTCCATAATATCCCACATTGAAACTTAGTACACAATGTAGAGTACTTTGAAAAACATTAAAACATGGGAGATAGGAATGAAAGATTGTGTTCAATGAAGTAAATATTTTACTAGAAGCTCTGAAAGAATTTTCCGTACTTCAGCTAAAAAAATTGTACGTATATATTCAGTCTTATTATGAGTGAACAGAATTCCCCTCGAAAAAGATTCCTATTCACTTTTCCCTTATTATAAGTTTCGGGGGAAAAAGTTTCCATGTTCGAAAAAATCCCCTATTATGAGTTATTTTTCACCAATTTATTTCACTTATTTTTATGAGCCGAACAAGTGAACAACAGAAGCGGAAAAAATGTAAAATGGAATTTTGTACAGGGGAAACTCATAATAACATTTAAAATTCCGGGCGAACGAAAATGTTCCGGGCGAGCGAAAAGCTGTTCAAGTGAAACTCACAATAAGGCTGATTGTTTCAAATTTATTTGACGTACTTACCCTCTTCATCAGCGTCTCAATAACCACGAACCACGAAACCATAGCACGTCCTGGAAGAACACTTTTTCGACCATCCAAGTGATCTTCGAAGCATAGACATTCATAGTCATCTTCGCTTTATGAAAAGCTCAAAATGGTTCAAATAAGAGGCAACCCATCGAATTTCTTGGTCACAATGAACCAATCGTTGGTCTAACAGCCACCTTAGCCTAACCCAACTTCCTTAAATAAATCAAATGTCATTTCAAAGACATTCCTAATTCCGTCTTCTCATTCATTAAATAAGACCAAGCACACCTTTCTCAGTTTTCTACACTTCATTTTTTCACACTAGTCCAATTCACATATCATTCCCTCACTCAGATGAGGATTTCAAAGTCAAACAACATGTTCCTTTGTATCTAAAGCAATATTTGCGGCTTAAGAGCTTAAAAATTGCAAATCATAAGCACCTTTCCACATGCCTTGTGACTTATACCTTCCAACTAAACAGGATCTTAACCCACTTCCCACACACACTTACCTACTAACTCTGTTTCCACCCAACAACAAGGGCTTCAAGTTCTCAGCTTTAGCTTATCCATTTGGCAACCCAGCTTAATTGCTTACAAGCAGCACGTGAGTTAAAGACTCCCACTCTCTGGGATACAAAAACACTTTATTACCCCAACTCACTCACTGCTTCACTTAGATAAAAATCAGTTCTCAAACATATTGTACTGTGTGGATTGGTTACTACCACACTGATGACGTCGTTTATGCGACGAAGACGCTTCCCGGCTTGCCTATTCGGTTTCCCAGACACAAAAACGATATGACAGCGGCACATTAAACTAGTGTACCATTGCCATTTCGAAATCCCCTAACCTATTGTTACACATTTCGCCGGCACGGCTCTGCTCTGGTTAGATGGGGCTCTATATAGGTCTACTTGCACCTCATCCAGGGGCATCTCGTATCTCTTGAATGATATTTGCCAATCGTTTTATACCCTCGGCAATCCATGAACTGTGATATATTAAATAACATCATGGCTTGTAAGCCAATGGCCCATTGACTAAGTATACTACCACCATCATTGTGGCGGATATGGTTCATCTGCGCAGATGAATGGATGGTTCCAGCCAGTATATTTGCATCCCGCAGTAGGTAACCTGTTTTGCGCGTTGATACTATGCAAAGTAAAAACAAGAAGATGAAGAAGTATCGTATAAGCTTTGAGCCTAATATGTGCTTGCAGAGAGGAGTATGGATGCCACGCCAACACGAATGCTATCACGATTTTTGTGTTTTTCCATTGTTCAATGTTCGGTTCGTAAAGCCGTTTAGAAAGTCATATCCAAATGTCAACATTAAGGACACACAAATTTTTATTTTTGATTTAAATGTCGTCTCGTCGGTATGGCATCCGATGAGGCAGTGTGAATACTTTCTTCCCTTTGACTAACACAGTTGTCCAGTTTATAAGTCAATGAGCTGACTTATAAACTTGTTGGTAGCTCCAGAAGTCCAACCGATATTCCTTCAAATGCAAAAGACATTGCAGCTCTGTCCCACTGACAGATGACTGATCACTAACCAATTGTTACACCATTCACCTCCGGTTGATTGTCATCCGAGGTAACAAATGCCAAATTCTGACAAACATAACCAAAAGAATCTGAATTGCTAAACGGACTTGTGTACTTCTTATTGTTTGTTTGTTTGCAAATACAAAGAGGTCGTGAGATACGGTCGGCGTGGCGGTGGTGGCAGTGGCGGCATGTGACCCACTATGGCCACTTTGGAATCTTCATGGAAACAGCGTATGTCATCGGAGGGCACATGCCTGGCTGAAGTGTCAAGCTGTGCGATTGTAACAGCAGCCGTTGTAGCTGTTTGCTTGCAAAGACCAACGACGAAGATCGCTATGGTCCTACCCAAATGTAGTACTCCCCAGGGCATTATATTATTTGTGTGTATGTAGCTTTAGGTCGCCCGATCAGTGTCTGTCTAATTAGCCGTGCAATGGAGATGGTATATCGTTTAGTCTGACATAAAGCGGCAGCAATTCTATTGTGGAGGTGGAACCATCAGCGTGCCGCATTTGGAAGTCGTGAATCAGATGGCACTAAGTGACTCTAACTGTATTTGCCTCTAACCATTCTTTGACTGACATTTTGTTTTTGTTTTCTTTTATTTATTTGCAGGTGATATTTGCGACCCTCATAGCGATGAGCACCAGTGCTCGTCTAGACAATAATTATCTGCCACCGCCTCCAGGTGCGGCTGGTGCTGGAGGTGGTCCCGGACTTCCGACGCCCGGATTCTCGGGTGGAAATGGTGGACTAGGTGGATTTGGTGGCGGTGGATCCCCGGGCCGACCAGGCGGTGGCGCTCCAGGTGGAGGATTTGGAGGTGGAGGTGGAGGTGGAGGCGGTCGTGGTGGAGCCCCTGGACCATCTGGGCCATCTGGACCACCAATAGAAATTATATCGTATGAAAATGAAAACTACGGCGATGGAACCTACAAATTCAGCTACGAGACTGCAAATGGAATCAAGGCCCAGGAGACTGGCGATATTAAAAACAAGGGTTCTGATAATGAGATTCCAACGGTGATGGGTTCATACTCATACACCGATCCCGACGGCCAACTTATCACCATTACGTATATTGCCGACGAGAATGGATTCCAGCCTCAAGGAGATCATTTACCCACACCTCCTCCAATTCCAGAAGCTATTGCCAAGGCTCTGGCCGCGACTGCAGCAGCTCAAGGCAATGCTGGTGCAGGAGCAGGTGGTGGCGCAGGAGGTGGAGCAGGAGGTTATGGTGGTGCCGGAGGTGGTGCCAAGGCAGGCGGATATGGTGGACCTGGTGGTAACGGGTATGGAGGTGGAAACGGAGGTGGCAGTGGAGGTGGTGGCGGTCGTGGAGGTGGTGGTGGAGGCGGTGGTGGAAACGGACGTAACGGCGGTGGAGGTGGAAACGGACGCAATGGTGGTGGAGGAGGGGGAGGCTATGGAGGCGGTGCTGGAGGTGCTGGAGGAGCTGGAGGTGGTGGTGGTGGTTTTGGTGGTGGTGCTGGTGGTGGTGCCGGTGGAGGTGGTCGACCAGGAAACGGACAGTTTAGCCCACAGTCCGGCTACAACTACTAAAACACGCTCACGCTTCGAATGATGGAATTTTCTCTGAATACCTTTGTATATTAAGTGCTATAATTTATTGATTTTCTTTTTTTTTGTATAGTTTCTTGCCATTTACCTTCGTTTAAGCTTCATTTCGACTCGTTTATTGGATAACTCACAGATATGATTCAAATTTTTTGAAAAACGAAAATGATTTTGCTAAAATGGTGGGCATTTTTATTTTGTTTGCCTTTGAATAATTAGATTTTTAAGAATCGATTTATATTTTATTTAATGTAATATGGCTAGTGACCCAATGTCGTTCGTAACTTTTGATACTCTTTGAGAAACTCTCACCATGTTGTGAGGGGTTTTCGTTAATAAATTAAAATAAAACTTATTTTATCTTTATTAGATTACGCATGTTGTATAATTTTTATTTCTATTTTTATTTAAATTTTCTTTTTGTACCTAATGTGATGTTATATATGAAAGTGAACAAATAAAATGTTCGAGGAAAAATAAGACAGAAATGAGTTTATTTATTTTGTTTGTTGATTTTAGAATATGATTCGCTTTTAAAAATAATTACACTTTGTTTCAAACTTACAGAGGATGGGGATTCTAAAACACGTATAAATGGAAAAAGTGTTGAAAAAGTCTTTTGTTTTAAGATTCGCGTCATTCAACAATCTTATTTTTGTTTGACTTTATTTTCCTTAGAATTTTTGAACGCACTTTTGATTTATTTGAAAATTGTTAAGTGAATCTAAAAGTTTCTTAACAATAATAGGAAATACTCTTCTCCGGTTATTTGTTTCATGTTAAATGATTTTGAATACATTTAGGAGAATATTGCCATTTTTCATTTTATGGAAAAGTGAGTGAAAAAACGACTAGAATCATTACCACAATCATCAATACCTAAATTATTGTAGTTTTGTTCTCATTCCATTGACTTCGACAGCTTAGTCAAAAGAAACAAGTGTTTCCAGTTTGCTATGAAACTTAGGTCACAAATGAGTTGAGCTAGTTTTAGATAGTTCAGTGTTCAGAGTGACTTAAAAAGCTGAAAACCTCCATTTAATCTATTTTAAATTTATAGTTATACTCGTAATAATGTGATATATAATTTTATTTCACCACGTCTATCAATATGAGTCGGAAAGGATACCTTTTATATCATATTTGCATCTGGAGTATTTGTTGCACTTCTACGGCAAAGTGTCCATTCATTTGATTGGGTTAAGTATCTCTCAGAACTCTAAGAAAGCCAACGATTTTTTGAGTCGCTTTTCGCATAGCGCTGAGTGCTGTTTATTAGACTCACAAGAAATGGATAAAATTAAGATATCTGCCTCCTTATTTCGATTACTCTTAACATTTTGTACCCCTGTATTCGAAATCAGGCAATATGAAAGTCTGTTAAAGGTAAATACAGTATCCAGATCTGGCAGTAGGCTAACCTTAGCGAATTTTTGTTTCCTGATGACTTATTTTGATAGAGAAAATTTTAAAAAGCATTTTTGAACAGCAAGGCATTGGTCTTGTCACATTTATCTAAACTATTTCTGTGGGGAAAGTGATTTTCTGTTAGTTTCAAATGTCTTAAAGTAAAAGCAATTTTCTTGGTGGAGACAGTACTACTGGATTTTCCCCTTTTCCAATATAAAACATTTTTGATTTCGAACAAAGTTAAAGTCAGACGCTCTTGCTATATATTACAACACGATTATACTGCTGCGCATCCTGAAAGTAACAAAGTATATCAGTTCAACCTAGCTATAAGTTAGGTTAGGTTGGATGGGGAGTGCAGCCGCAAGCTGTTGCACCTCACTCGGATCTCAAAGATCTATTGTGCTCCCCTGATAACAGAGGATGAGGAGGTAGAGGAGAGGGGTGTCAGAGGATTGGGCTTGTGCGACTGGGATCTTGGGGTTGGGTTATTGGGGTTGGGTCAACTTGTTAAAAAGAAACGTTTTAAAGATGGTATCACTTCACTTAGCGTGCTGAAGCCCTGACTACTTTGGTGATAAGCCGAGAATTAAAATTCATAAGCTTTTAAAAATAAAACCAAGTTGACGATTGCTGCCGATAGGCGATGGGTTTTTCTAATTAGAAAAGCTGGTGAAATAGCCTACTTTGATCCGACTTAACCCTTAGGCAAATAGACCAGACCAGTAGGCCTTACTCCTTCAAGGAGAAGAATAAATCAATATACGTGTTTGTCGAAAAATGAAACTCTGCTTGTTTGTTCCCCATGCATTTCAACACTTCTTGACCAATAGGGATGAGACTTTGGGAATATTTTATGTGAACATGGCGCCACTGTCATTCAAATGAATTTTCTATATAAAGGGTTTTCCAATATAGGTATGATATGATTTTGCAATGGCGTTTCGGCCATTTGTATTATGTCATGATCTCCCATTTGTTTTTTATTGCATTCTGAACTGTTTTCAATTTCAATATTGGACCACCATAAACATCGTGAATTTTTTGATTTTTCCTTGGAACAACTTGAAAACGATAACAATTTTTTTAAGAAATTCATCTTTTCCGATGAGGCTCACTTTCATTTGACAAGTGCGGTAAACAAACAAAACTGTCGATTCTGGTGCGATGGAAATCCACAAAATATTCATGAAATACCCATTAAATTCACCTAAATTGACAGTTTGGTGTTGTTTTTGGGCTGGTGGAATCATCGGTCCGTACTTTTTCAAAATGAAGCTAGTAACACCATTACTGCCAGTGGAGAGTGGTATAGATCGATGATAACCAACTTTTTATGAGCGAAATTGGAAGAAATTGTTTTTGACAGCATTTGGTTTCAACAGGACGGGGCTACGTGTCACACAACAAATGCAAAAATTACATTATTATGAGAAAAGTTTGGAGATTCGATTACTTTAAGAAATGGTAATATTGAATATCCTCCAAAAAGTTGTGATTTAACACCATTAGATGGGGTTATTTGGAGTCATTGGTCTTTAAAAATAAACCAGATTCTCTTCAAGCTTTACAAGTCAATATTGAACGTGCCATTCATGGTATACGACTTGATTTAGTGGAAAAGTGCTCGAAAATTGGTTTCACCGAATTTGTAGCTGCAGAAGAAGTTGTGGTGGCCATTTATTCAAAACTCAATTGTATATTGATTGAATTGCACATTAAATAAAAAATATTTGAATTTCCTTAACAACAAGTGTGGTTTTTTTTACAAAAGAGATCATCTCACTCTTATTGGAAAACCCTTTATAAATAAAAAGTATGTAATATGTATGTATGTATGGTATAGAGACCTAAACCGAAATTTTTGTGGTAAGTTTAGTTTGGTCGAGGAATTGTCCCCACTGGAACACGAGCAGAAATAGGAACTTAAGAACACGAATATCGATCTAAGAAATTCTTTTAACACGAGGTCGCTACATTATTCCTAAGTATCAAAAAGGTATGTCATTCCCATATTCTCTTAAGAACAGGAACGGGCTAGGGGACCCATATCTAGATTTCTTTCTGCATTAGGATGCTACATTATCCCTCAGTTACACAGATTATATTTCATCCCAATATTCCTACGGGGACAGGAACGGAAAATTAAAAACCTTAAGGCGGCCTATAAACTATAGTGCAGGGAGTGTTCCTCTATTAAAAAAATTGGATGTCGCAACGGAGCTCAGGTTGGTAGCGCAATTTTCACTGCCAATTCTCGAAGGCCCTGCCAATTTTTCTCGAAGGACGATGTTCTTTGAAAACATTTATTGTTTTCCGTTGGGATTCGAACCTCGAACCTCGAATGTAACAGGCAAACAAGTTAACCATTACGCCACGGGTACCGCGAAAGGATAAGAATTACATCCAAACATGTCTATAGTCTGCATATTATATTTATTTCGGTTTTCAACCTCAGCGTCCGGACCCTCAAATGTTTGTTTCTCAGCCTCAACAAAATGTGTTAAACAGCTTTCGTACCTTTTTCCATGCCATATTTACCCCCCAACATAAAAACTCCACACGTCTATTACGATAGTACTTAAGCCCATGCAAAGCACACACAGTGGCAAATTGATAAAATTGAAAGCAAAACAAATTCATTATCAATAACATTAATTTGCATGCACTTCTTAAACATCTTGTCGGTGCAGTTAGAGTCAAGCAACCTGATTGCCCATCACATTCAATTAAGTTTCCTCTCACTGACCCCCATTCCAAGCAATGCATTGCTGCAGCAACGATGCCAGACGACACGACGATGTAAAATGACACGGGGTGTTGAAAAGTCGGCTCGGAATACCCTGCAGGCTCAATCAGCGCGCGCATGCATATTAAAACGCATCCATAGGAACTAGATTTTGAAACGATAATAATGAATTAAGAAATCAACACAAGCTTTGGTATTTTGTCCATCTCTCTAATTGCCGGACAGGGATCTTCTTGAGTCATAAACTTGCCTTTGGACTGCACCCGTCCACATAGCTGGATAAAGACCAAAGTATAATTTGTCCCGCCTTTCCTTTTGAGGCACATTTATTATTTCCAAACAAATCAAAGCGATTGCGATTAGGTTAGGTTCATCATTACACAGACAGCCGATGGCAGTTGGCAGGTTTTGAAAATATGGAGTTCGCGCATTTGAGACCTCACTAGAGAAGATGAGTTTTATTAATTTTTCTTGTTTGATGTTGAAGCAATCAATAAACATGCGGACGGACTGACCGCATATGGACATTCTGCACATGGTGATTGGTTTTCATCGGCCCAGTGAGCGGACTCAGGGACACAATATGTGGCGAATATTTGTGGCAGATTCTCCAAAGCAAACGTCCAAAGCACAGCTTAAAAAATGTGTGAACTATGATGTCAGGGACTATGGTTAATTTCGTTTTTTTTTTTTTCATTCGAGTTAACTGAAAGTGTCGCAATTTCATTTCTGGTGAAGAGCGGTCGGATTGAGACTCTTCAACGCCTGTTGCGACTGTCCGATTAAATTATTATGTTTTTTAATTGAAATACTGGTGAGTGGTTGGTTTTTGTTCATGAACAACAACAACTCGTATTCAAAGTGTTTTGGCGAGGCTAAGTTAGTTGGGTGAATCCTATTAAATCGTTTTGCAATGATGAGGTTAGTGATTGAATTTCACATGATTGTAATGGCTAGACGTTGTTATGGTACAACAGGTGTCTGGCTCTGGAGACACAAGCAACGGTTAGACAAAAATCAACGAACGACCTCAAACTTGAGAAATGGTTGCAGATGTTCGAAGAATTGTGAATAATCTTTTGAAATCGGGTCAATCATATAACAGATAGCCCGAGTGACTAGATAGTCCAAGTTCTGAGGAATGAGACAGAAAAGTATTGAAGGCTTTTAAAACTAAGAAATAAAAGTAAATTCAATGATAAAATCGAGCTGGACAATGATAGTCACTTCGTCAATCTTATAGAGTCTAAGAATACAAAAAGACCTATGAATCATTTTCGATTGTTTGAAAACTTCTTGTCGGAGGTTTTTGAAACAGTAACCTGAGCACTTAGAACCAAATTGTATTAGTGAATTGAACAAACTCGCAGCAACTTGTTTAGTGTTCCGGCTTCTACAGCTTAAATAGGAGATTGAAAAAAGTTGTAGTTGTGTCAGGAGGTTTGAAGAATATAATAGAAATCAAACCCATTATTACAACAGGGCTAATCTTAAGACCATTTTACCAAAATCCAAAGGCTTGCATGCATTGGCTCAACCAGTGCCATGAGAACGATACCAACGGCAGCTCTGGAAACGTTCCTGTCACCAGCCTCCCTAGACCTTTTTACAAAAGAGGTGGTGACTAAAAGCGCACTGCTACTCAAACAATGCAATAATTGGATGACAGGCAATCCAGGCCATAGAACCATCATGAACATACCGACAGACTAGACCCCCGCATATTGATTTCATTCCAGAGACCACATTTCCGTCTTCACAGATGGTTCCAAAAGGATCGAAGGGGAGGGGGCAGGCATTTTCTCAGATTACCCTACTATGAATAGATCAATAATCAACAATCCCCGACTTCTGCAGTGTCTTCCAAGCAGAAGTACTTGCAGTGTGCGAAGCCGCAAAACACCTGGCTACGCAAAACTTGATCAACAAAAACATTGACTTCTTCATAGACAGTCAGGCGGCCATTAAAACTATCTCATCCATTATCACAAAATCTAAATAAGTAGAAAGCTGTTGTATCTTAGGCTGCTCAGCTCAACGAACACCGTGACTTTAATTTGGGTTCCAGGACATCGTGACATAATCGGTAATAAAATGGCGGATAAGCTGGCTAAAATCGAGTCAGCACTCGAATCCAGCGAAACGAACACCTGAGGTCTAAAACTATTTGAACAAGAAAAAACAGAATCAAACACAAGTTTTTAAAAATCGCCAATGACAATTGGTTATCTTTTGAAACATGCCGAGTCTCCAGAAACCTTTGGCCATATATTTTCAAGAAAAGAAAAAAAAACAGAATTTCTACTCCAGCTAGCAGACCTTGGATCTCTCTGTTGATTGACATTCTGACGTGGCACAACCCATTGGGTACCAATATGATGAGAATGGGTATTAGCACATCCGACTTATGTAAGGGATGCCAAGACGAAGAGGCAGAGGTATGCGCGGATCATTCCATTTCCTCTGTGAGTGTCCTAGCTTGGCCCACGCTAGGGAAAACCCCTCGGTGAATACTTCTTCAACGAACTGGGCGACATCTCTAACCTCCCATTGAACAGCATCCTTAAATTTACTCCAGGGCTCCAAATGGTTCAGTGGGGGTTCCCTACCCCAATAACCCAGGCACCAGTCCAACTCTCTACCTCTCCAATCATCCCACTTCCTCATCCTCTGTTTCCCGAGGAGCACAATGGATCCTTGAGATCCGAGTGAGGTGCTGCACCCCCCATCCAACCTAACCTAACCTAATAGGTCCCTATTGTTGTTTCGTTTGCAGAAGAAAAAAAAAATGTCTCTTAGTTTTATTCAAACCTATGACTCTACAACAAAATCAGGTGTCATTGGTCTTGCCTCACTTCTTTATCTTATCCATAAGAACCAACGAAGTTTGATTGAAATGATGTTACCATTTTCTTTCCGAAAAGGGGACCAAATAAGGATGGGTTTCTACCAGTTTCTTCTCAGCAACCTAATTGCCATACCACAAACCCTAGGCACTTACAAACTGAAGATCATCTCACCAAAAATATTGCAATTCAAAGGCAAATTCTAGTCTCAAAACAACATAGCCAGCTTGCCTTCCCACACCTCCATCATTATGATGTCTGTCCGTCATGACAATAATTTGCGCCTTAAAACGTGAAACTCGGTCAAATCGTTAGTTTATATATCAAAACGTTTTTTAAATCACTTCGTTGACTTTTAGTAATTCATTGCTTGAGTACCTACAAAGAAATAGTCATCGAACGGACCCATCTGCTAAAAGACTAAAACAACTACCTAACCTATCGCATTTTACCCAAAAGCAATAACTCACAAAAGTGTATCTGTAAATCTTCCAATTCAAATCCCAATTTCAGCAATTTTACACGGACGCCTTAAAAGTTTAATTCTCGCCACAAAAAAATAAAAAAATATTCATCTAGGTGCCAGTATACTGTACAATCATTACGTTTCATGCCAACAGACAATAACTTATATTTAATACTTCCAAGAGAGCGCGCAGCACTAAAAACCAACATCGCACCATGGAGACGTCCGTCGTCATCGTCAATTGTTTGCCACAAATAACATAAAACACGGCTCGGATGACTACGAGCGACACGACGGGCAACTACAGAAGCCGAAGCGTTTGAATGAAGACGTGCGAGCTGTGCGCATGCGCATAGAGCATCTCATTCATGATATGAAAATCTGCCGGTTACATAATGCACCACGCAAGTTCACCGGTTTGGTGATCGACTTTTACTTTGAGGATTCCACCATGCTCGCTCCTATATGTGGGCTTAGTGAATGCGAGTGGAATTGAAGGTTAAAACGGTCAAATGGTAGGTGAATTTGTGAAGCATTCGAGTTTTTGAGTTTGAAATTGGGTCCTCAGTAGATAGATAGATAATTTTATTTCAAAAAAGATTTTACAAAAACAGTGTATGCTGGTATAAAATTATTTAAGACAATAACTTTAAGTTGCCTGTCAGGTTAAGAGGTAAACTAAAATTTAAGTTTAGTGAGTAGATTTAATTTCATTAATTACGAAAATTCATTTAAAATAAGGTTGCGATACTTGATTGCAGCTTTCAGAAAATTGTATAGGTTAAGCTAACAGTTGCCATTCAAAACGTTGAGAAGTTGAGAGCGGGAGAGCACGTCGCTGCCCAGAAATGCTCTTCTGTAGCCTTTATAGATTGGACAGGTTCCGACGAAATGGAAAGTGTTTTCCGATGCATCCATGTTGCAAACTGTACATATACCGTCAGTATCTTTCTGGAACGCTCTTCCCTTGAGATTGAGAAGCCCACAACGAGCTTTAAATATGATTGAAATCATATCGCAAGAGTGCGAGCCATCAAAATAGTTTTGTACTTCGGACAGCAGATTCCAATATTCAACATGAAATTGGGACTGTGTGGCGCTGTTAAATTCAATCCAGTGTTTTTCTTTAAGCTTTGATAGGAGAATACTATGCATTCCATGCCAATCAAGCAAATTTATGTCGAAAGAAAGTACATCGACGCATTATGAAAGATATCCAACCATTCCTTAGCCCAGAATGTTTTTTTTTCATATTAATGGCTTCTGATAAAATGTTGGGTAGTCTATTACTTGGAAGAGATAAGGTTCTTCTAATGTATGAAAAATGAAGTTTGAGAGATGTAAGAAAAGCTTTAGGTAAACCAGTCTCGATGTGCAAAGCATAGTTCGGCGTGTTATCCGGTAGCAGGAAACATCTTTTTATAAAAAATCGTTGCAATTTTTCAACTTGGTTTTGTTCACGATATCCCCATACCTGAGCACAATACAGCATTATAGCTCTAGAAGCAACATCATATATTTTAAATTTTGTAGAATGCTGAACAGATTTATTTATCTCTCAGTAGCTTGGACCATGTGGAATTTATGGAGTTTTTAGATGATCCCAATTTATTATTTAGATGCTTGTTCCAAGACATGTTGTGGTTGAAAACTACACTTAGATATTTGTATTGGTTAGACACATTTATTTCGGCATTATTGAAGAACCATTTTTCACAAGCCGTTCTTCGCCCCCCATTTCGAAAAATTACTATTTCTGATTTGCCAGGATTAACTTCAAGGTTCCACTTTTTGCAGTAAGTACTGAAGCTATCAATAAGTTGTTGTAGATAAGCAGGATTATCCGATAAGAGGACAATGTCGTCAGCTTATAAGAGGACGTTAATCTGAAGAACATCTAAAAACAGACCAACAGGTAGTTGATCATGTAGATCATTTAAAAAGAGGACAAAGAGAAGCGAGCTCAGTACACAACCTTGTCGGACACCTTTGTTGGTGAAAAAAAAATCTGACAAGCTAGAGCCATCCCAAACAGCAGCAGCAGTGTCCACATAAAGAGATTTTATAATAACAATCATCTTCGAAGAGATTTCGTGAGTAGATAATTTGTAGAATAAAGCATTTCTATCAACATTGTCAAAAACAGCCTTCAGATCGATAAAAAAAAGCGTATAGTTTCTTCTTTTGACATAGCTGAAGCTGTATAATACAAGAAAGATTGTAGACTTGGTCCACAGTAGAGTAGTTCTTCCTGTAAGTAGCTTGAAACTCGTTTATAATGATGTTTGCTTCCAGCCAAGACGTCAGCCTGTTTAAGAGAACAGTAGTAAATTATGTACTTATAAAGCGTTCCTGGAAACAGTCCTCTATAGTTAGACACCACATTAGCATCTCCTTTCTTAAATAGCGGGTATATTATTGATTTTTTAAACGACGATGGTATAGTTGCAATTTCAAAGATCAGGTCCTCAGTATCATGGATATAATTCAGTCGCTATTGAAAAGTTGGAATAGAACAAAAGCTCAGGTGCAAGCTTACAATGGGTTGGTATCAAGGGTCACATATATTTTATATAAAAAAAAAATTTTGCAGTGGATTAGAATTGCGGCACGAACTGGGGATTGCAATGACGAAAGAATTTTTCAATGCCCAAACAAACAATACACAAAAGAGTTTAGAAATCGAAAAAAGCTCAACTAAAGCATGTTTTAATTATTTTATTACTTTAATAAAAATATTCAATATTTCCCTCCCTATTCCGGGCTCTGCGTCCTTCTCATTTTCACTGATTATAACGCAAGGCCTGAAATAGATAGTGAAATATTCAAAAGGATTCCAAAAACCATTAATGATCAAGAACATTTTTGGAAACCAGTTTTCAACTGATTCTAAGCCAACGTAAAAATTTGTTTGTTTCGTAGTGCACGTGGCGTAATGGTTAGCATGTCTGGCTGCTACGTTGGAAATTCGTGGTTCGAATCCCAAAAGAAAACCATAAAATGTCTTTTCACGGGCATCGTCTTTCGCGAAGAATCGGCAAGTTCTCCAATAGTAAATTCATTGCTATGAAAAACCCTTTCTCGATTTCGCTAGAAAATTGTTGTTCACCTTCATTCTCTCACAAGGCATAGTTGTGAAAAATTCACTAGGCACCGGGGTTCTCACTATGTTATGTACCATATTTAAAATAATATAAAAAATAAATAAATAGGGTAGTAGATTTATTTATTTTTTATATTATTTTAAATATGGTATGTTCCATCATCTTAACAGAAATGGTCAAAGAATACACAAAATGATACTTAATTATTCCAAATATTTACTCTCAATTTTTTTTTTTAAAGAAAACAATCGGCCAACAACACTTTTGGTGAAATCATCCTTTTCAGAAATGTTTGTAGTAACAAAGAAGATTTACTTTTCGCACTCATCAGAGCCACATAATTTGGTGCACGAACTGCTTAGCGGCATAAGTATTCATAAACTTGGATAGAGGTTCACTGAGGTCAGAATATGCAAACGGCACTTGTTTACGATTTACCCAATTGTGAGCATTCAAAAATGATGATGTTCTAATCTGGTTCATGCAGTTCCACTATTCTGACAGAGTTCACCACAAATATTTGACCCATCGCACACCTGTCATCTGATCTCTCACGCCAAACAAAGATCATGTTCAATGATAGTCGCGTTGTTTGAGATCGACTCCACAGCTCATTCATGATGTTAACATTTTGCTCAATGACATTAAATCACATTGTTAACAATCTACATAGAAAGACGAGGCATGACCACATGGTGGCTTCCACTAGCATTTTTTAGTCATCGTGTTCTGTTGGAGGTTGCAATCTTGGGAACTGCATAGTGCACAAGAATGGCACTGTAAAACAAATAAAGAATTGGTAGCTTAGTCAAGTCGTCTGCGACGGTCTTCTTCAGCATCTTTTCTACGACATCTTAGCAAGGTGTGGGATCTCTAGTGGCTCGTTATTTATTGAACTTTTCTTCGGCACGTTAATGAGCAGCACTAAACGGACGTCCGTCCGTCGTCGCGGTGGCGGCGGCGGGAGTATACAAACGGTATGCAAATGATTTGAGGTGTTAATTTGACAATTACACGCTATGGGTTAGGTTATGACCGTTAGTTATTAAAATGGTTGGCTATTTATTTTATTGGGCTATTTTTTATTGTATAGTTGTTAATATGCCATTAGGCGCCTGATATATGTAGGTAGCCAGTGGCTTTTGAAATCTATATTAATTTATTCATAGATATTGATTTGAGAATGAGTTCTTAATGGAGGATTATGAAGCTTTGGATGTACTTCATAAGCAGAAAAGTGACAACGCTTCTTTGGTGTTTTTGCTTTGCTCAAATTTGTGACAGTTCCAAGAGCCTGATGATGAAACAGATCAATCACAGAGAAAAAGACAAGAGATTTTGAGAAAGACATCGAATCGCAGTAACTCAAAAGTTTGCCTCCGACCAAGCACATTTATCCTTTAATAAAATAAACTAAGCAGTTTTGGCTGTAGTTTCCATCCTTGCTAAGGTCCACGGTACGAGATTTTGTAAACCGTTAAAAACGTAGGGCGCTACAGTTTTGTCTTTATCCTTTTTTTATAAAAACCCCTAAAGGTTTCTGAAATAAACAAGTACGGTGTTGAAAGAAATCAAACGCATGTTAAGGACCCAAAATTGTATACTGATTCCGAACGGCTAAGCTTGAAAACGCTTTTCATGGCAGTTTGCTTTTACCTTCGGAGAACTGCCGAACTCCACCGGGAGCCGATACCCGTGAATAGCTGTTTTTATATTGCTACGATTAGAACGTTCATCTCCCACGCAACGGGAAGACATACTAACCATTAAATTACTTTCACCACTTAACATTTTTCGTTCAAAATATAAAAAATGGTCTAATACGATAAATAGCTTCCCTTTTAAAAAACATCCAGCCTTGCATGTCGTCATTAACTACATCATTTATGTTCTCAAATATTTCTTATTTCCTGACCCTTAAAAATCTGAGTCCATCATAAATTGTGAGTGTAGACAGAGACACCTGTAATCAGTAGCGACAATTTCAATATAAACACATTCTTTTTATACAAAGCTTATATTTTATAAATCAAAAAAGTGAAAGGAAAAACTGTATGCTTAACGCGCTTCAACAACATGCAACTTTATTCGCAATCCCTTAGACAAAAGTAAAAATGGCATAAGCTAGAAGATAACGAAATGAATTCCGATTGCTCAACTGAAGCAACACCAAAGAGTCAGTTACATTTATCACTGTTTCTTCGAACATCATCATCTCATATCTACGAACAATGCAATAGTAGCAATGAAGAAATAAAGACAAAGTGCTACTACTATCGGCATTTGGTCATGCTTGGATAGTAGATGATTGGATTTGAATTGGATTTGGAGATCAAAAGGAATTTTGCTCTGTTGACCTTTAAAACTGATCTCTGTAACTGAAAACTATCCAATAAATATGCAATGGATTCTCTACTCAGAGTGAGACTTGGCAACAAGCTTAAACACTTGAAAGAACAGCCATTGCGCCTGAAAGTATGTTAAGGTATTGGGTTGTATATGAATAAAGCTTTAGTGTTAATTTTCCTCTGCAGAGTACCAGGCTGCATTTATTTGCAGACAACTGATTGAACACTATTGTAGAAGTTTGAACTGCAGAAGGAAGCACAAAGCTTATGTTAACAATTCGTAAATTCGACATTTGAAATAACTTTACTTATGGAAAATATTATTTTTATGGCAAATGTTAACGATTTAAAAAAAAAAAAAAAAAAAAACCGACCGCACTGGCGATCACGAACCACAAAACCTACTTAAACAGTCTGTTTCACCAGGTGCTAAACAAACTTAGGTAATATGTTTCAAATTATACAGGGCGTTCCGTAATTCGTGTAACATACTTTGGGATGTGATTCTCGGTCATTTTCTAAGAAAAAAATTATCAAACAGCAAAGTCCGTTTCCCAACTTTTACATCAAATTTTGACGATTTGAAAACAGACTAACTTTGGCGTACCCTGACCTGTGTTAAATTCGATTTCTCTGTCAGTACTGATGGTAGAGACCTAATTTTAGACTTAACTTTTTGAAGAAATAATAATCTTTAAAAGTGTACTTAAATTAAGCTAATTTAGATTTAGGGTTGCCAGCAAAGCTTTGACTTTGATGTCCTTTTTTCAGAAAATGCCTGATAAACATAGAGTTTCTTTATTTTTTACAGATGAATAAAATAATTTTAAGAAAACTCATTGATAAGTGCACTCAAAAACCCATACATTTTATAATATTTGAAAAAATACAAAGTGGGTAAAATTTCAAAATATATAAATTTTCAAAATAGCCGCTCATAGAAGGAGAAATGCGCAGGAGATTCGTTCGCCGAAGTTCATCAATGATGCTCAAGGAGTGCTACTTGTGGATGACGACAAAATTCTTCACAGGTGGCAACAGTATTGTGATGATCTCTTGAATGAACAGTTTCCTCGGCGCCACCTTCCAACAGCTGCACCTAACTTTACGGAAGTATCCGACGTCACAGTCGAAGAAGTTAGGGAGGCAGTTAAGAACTCCAAAAAAGGCAAAGCGATTGGGCCAGACGAGGTACCATATGAGTTTTGGAAAAATATGGGAGACATCGGGTTGAGATGGCTCACGATTCTCATCTCCAAACTTATAAGAGGTGACAGTTTGCCTTATCAATGGAGGGAAAGTTTTCTTCTCCCAATGTACAAGGGAAAGGGAGATACCAGAAGCTGTGACAACTATCGTTCGATCAAGTTGATGTCCCACACTATGAAGATCGTTGAGCGGGTTTTAGATAGCCGACTGCGGAAAATAATGAGGCTGTCTGATGACCAATGCGGGTTTGTCGCGGGTAAGTCAACTACAGACGCAATCCAAAGTATAAGAATCATTATGGAAAAACACCGAGATGCCTTAGAGGATTTGCATATTGTGTTGGTTGACTTCGAAAAGGCATTCGATCGACAACCAGATGTTCTGGAAGGAAATGGGTACCGTATTAGCGCTAAAAAGACGGAATACCTGTGCTGCCCTTTTTCAGATCCAGACAAGCCTATTCCAGACATTTATTTGAATGGAAATATGCTTCCCAAGTGTGAAAAGTTTAAATATCTGGGATCTATGATCAATAGTGAAGCATCTTGTGATGACGACATCAATCATCGAGTAAGCGTAGGGTGGATGAAGTGGCGAGAAAACTCCGCTATCTTCTGTGATCGAAAAATGCCCCCTAAGCTGAAGGGAAGACTCTACACAGCAGTTGTCCGTCCAGCTCTGACATACGGTTCACAATGTTGGACAATGTACAAAAAGTATGAGAGCAAATTGACGGCAGCCGAAATGAAGATGCTTCGGATGACAGCAGGAGTAACAAAGCTTGATTGAATTAGAAGTACTAAAATCCATGGAAGCCTTCATGTCAAAAGTACCATCTTGGACAAAATTCAGCACGACCGGCTCAGTTGGTATTGTCATGTTCAAAGGAGAGATCCGCAGAACCCCGTCAAAAAGGCAATATCGTACAACGTTTCAACAAATTCGCGACTAAAAAGAAAAGGCAGGCCAAAACACTCCTGGTACAAGCAAATACAAAAACAGCAGCATTTGGTTGGCCTCAGACATGGAACAATCCAAAACCGGGAGGCTTGCCGACGATTTCTGAGGTCAACGCGGCGTACCCCACAGGCGGATCACTAGTGTGAAGCAGAAAAGTGGGAGAGTTGTGATCAAGTCAAGATCACTACTCGTAACGCCGAGAATGAAAAAGAAGAAGAACAAAGTGGGTAAAATAAAAAAAAAAAAAAGTTTTTGAGCTTTGAGGTTTGTTTGAATAAAACAATAAAATGGGCACCTTTTAGTAGTTTTTTTTAAGTTTTTTATACAAATACAATTATAACAAGTGCTCGAAGTGCCCTCCTTCGTTTTGAATGCATGCCAGAGCCCACACCGAAAGTGAAATTTTATAGAGTTCTTAGGTGTGAAAGTAACGGTCGTAGTTTCGGCAGCATAAAACGTAACTTTATGTGCATATGCCACGAAAAGCGCTTTCCCGATTAGCCGTTTGGAATCGGCAGAAAACTGCAGGTCCCTCCATTCTCTCAAAATTTAATAAATAAATAAATAAACAGGGTGGCGCAACAGAGCAACGAAACCCAATGCCCAGCGCATTTCTCACAACCATGCCTTGTGAGGTAATGGAGAACACCTACAATTTTCTGCCGGTTGCAAACGGCTAATCGAGAAAACGATTTTCATTTCAATGAATTTACCAACGAAGAACTTGCCAATTGCTCGCGAAAGGCGATACCCGTGATAAATATTTTTGGTTCTGTTGGGATTCGAACTACGAACCTCTGGGCTAACAGCAGACATGCTAACCACTAATCCTTGGAACTCCCCGCTTTGTTGCTCCATCCTATGTTGTATTTGTGTTTTAATGTGCACATGCCTTACAATTGAAAGTCACGACATGTAGCCACCAAAGGACCTGACTAAGACAATGGACCAATAAATCAGCACTGCTCAATTGCTCTTGAAGAACTATATTGGCAAATATCAACGAATGTGAACAGAGATAATGTTGATGATTTTCTTTTTTCAGCACTACGTCCAAGAAAAGAAATTGCGTCGTTTGGCGTACTCATTTTCGGTTACGGTTTTTGATCCTTTGGAACTTCTTTATTACACAAAATGTGTTTTTTGCTTTCAAGGTTTGAAGCGCAGATCTTTGTTCCTTGGAAAACTGACAACATAAAGACTTTTGTCCCATAGACATCTTCATGTTCACTCTCAATTAAATTGTGTACTCTTAGACGATACCTACGTCAGTATTTGCGAAGTTTTACCCATCTGAACCACCTCTCGCTGGTTTTCTAGAAAGCTTTTTTATATTTGACACAGGCATTGCCTCTCACTACATAAGTAAGTCTATTGCTCAAGAAATTCGTGGATAGTAGGGATCTAGTGTATTTCTCTCAACCCTTCTTTGGGGAGACTTTCAATTTTTGTCGATTCTTAGCGGCTTAATAATAACAACTCTTTATATCAGAAGCTTATCTGTCGCTTTACTTACAGGATCCTTTCGAAATACGATTGACATGTTGTAAAAACATTTTGATGTTTCGGGGATTCAAGCCTCGAACTCCCTCGGAACAAATTTCTCTAGCTACATAATTTGTTTTCCTTCATCCAAAGCCTAAATTGTGCACCGAAAATTAAGCGCTTCCTGATCTTTTCATTTCACAGACACGACGGATAAATAAATTGAGGCCTTATCAAACACGGATTGCGGTTTTCAACTTATTTATTGGTTTTTATAAAATTTGACTATTGTATGGTATGAGTAGAGTATAAATGAAAGTTATTATGTATAGTAAGTAATAAGTATGTTTGATTAGCTGGGTTATTCTTAAAATTAGAACAAATTATTTACTTAATGTTCCACTAACAAACTTTGCAGATCAAGTCAAAGGAGCCTTGTTATCTCAGAAAAGATACACATAATTCACTTTTCTGGAGAAGAAGTCACAGATTTTTTGTAACGCCGATACTTGTTATACCCGAACGGGTTGACAATTTGATTTGGACGTCCTTGTAATTGCTGAGTTATGAGTTGTTGCTGTTGTTGGTTCTGTTGCTGCTGTTGTTGTTGTTGTTGCTGTTGCTGCTGCTGTTGCTGATGTTGTTGCTGCTGGATATTTTGTTTCTGCTGTAGTTGAATATTTTGCTGCTGTTGCTGTGGTAGTGTGGTGGTTCCAGTTTCCTGAAACTGTTGACCGAATGGCCGCTGTTGGATTTGAGGAAATTGATTATCGGGTTGGTATTGGCCGGAGTTCTGTTGTTCATAGATTTTTTGTTGTAATTGGAGAGGCGTTAGTTGTCCCGGGCGAAGTTGTTGCTGACTCTGGAATGGTTGAAGGGGCGTCTGGTACGGATTTAGGTTAGGATTGATATTTTGGTTATAAGGTTGAAGACTGGCAATGTATTGTAGAGATTTTGCAATAGCATCTGGAATTGGTGGAGGAGTTGGTATGTGCGCACCTTCAGCACGGAAGCCTTGACCAAGAAAAAATAGAATAGTCACTTCGTTTATTGAACACAAAACTACTATTACCATTCTCATCAGCAATGTATGTGACACGAATCGGTGTGCCTTCAGGTGAAGTGTATGAGTAAGATCCCTGTACGACCTGTGCTTCCAGGTCCTTAACTCCGGGGTTCTTTATGTAGCCTTGGGCCTGCGCGGTTGTGCCATCCCCCGATGAATATCCGTATGCGAAACTCCCATCGTAGTTGATCTCGTTTTGGTAGGCAGTGATTGGAACGTAGTTTTGTGGGTTGTATTGGTTGTATCCCCTATAAGTAGGCTTCAAGAAACACAAAATATTATTATTTGAAATAAAGTTCGTTGCTCAAGTCTTTTGTTTTCACAGTACAGTATTTTCGCGGCATACACAGTTTGACGTCATTTGCGGAAAATAAGACAGAAGTGCTTAGATTTTATTGTTGTTTATTACTTCTGATAATATTTCAATCAGGTTCCGACAAATTACCTTCACGTGCCCCAGAGCACATGTTGGACTTTCTACTTACCGGAGTCACAATCGGTGGCAGTGGAGTGGGAAAAGGCTGTTGCCTTTGAAGTCCTTGCTGTCTTCTGTAAGGATTCTGTTGAAATATCGAATTTTGTTGGCTCAAGCATTTACTGACACAAAGCAGTATAACCAGCCCAATCGATTCCTTTAAAAAGAAGAAGAAGCACATCCTTACAAATATCATTTGATTAGATTGGATATTTCTTACTCTAAACTTAGTTTTTTCCATCAGTAATCCAATTGTGAATCTGAAACTTAAGAGAACCTCTACACTCAATCACTCGACTGAAAATGATACAACGTGAGAGAAGATCCAAACTATTTAAGAACTTCCTCGAAACAAAACGCACCGAATGCAAGGTGCAGCGTATCTAATGAGCTGAGATAACTTTTCGTATACGACGAACAACTAATCTTTGCACTATTAGAGATCTTTGTATTTATACAATCAACCAGTTGAGACTGAAGTTAGATATTTTAAGGCACAGCTGTGAACAATTTTGTGATGTTTGTTTTGCTTTTGCTTTTGTTTTGTTTCTCGATATTTGTATGTTCGCCATGGTAATGGACTATGGAGAGCTTCCTGTGAACACATCTTGGGCTAAGATCTTTTGGTTAAAAATGTTAAAATTTTCTATTTTCTTAGCAATGCAGTGTTGAGTGTTGAGTGTTCTTATCTTTTTATTGACTAAGTTGTGTTCTTCGTTGATGAACTCTACCTTGTAACAAAAGCGATTAGTAGTAGCCTATCTAATAAATCTCTTTGTCTGTTTTGAGCTTGTTCTGTGAATAATTGTTTGGTTCTTCTTCTATCTCTTTTTTTTTCAAACATAAAGTACACATTCTTCTTGTCAGCCAAGGAATGCATTGAAAATAAAATAGAAGACCTTAAAAGTTGTACAAGTGCGGGAGCAGTAAAAATAGTTTCGAGATTGGTCTGGTCATGTTGTGTTTGGAAGAGTTATTGGTTTTTTCTTGGAGTTTGACAGAAGGACAAACGAAGATAAGAAAACGGTGTTTCCAAAATCTATTGATATAAGTTCAACCTTCGAAGGCGTTACTCAATTAAGGGAATGGATGTCCTTACAATATTGGGTGGTTTAGTACCTCTTTTAAGGTATTTTTTAATGTTGTCAAATATTTCTAAAACAAAGTCTTGAAGAAAAACTGATTACAGGAACCCTATAAGATTTTAAATGTGCTAGTTTTTGGAGCCATAATAATACTACATTAAGGTGTAACAAAAGCTTTCAATGATTTCAAATGCTTTTACAAGTCTTTCCTGAACTATATGGCCAAGAGAAGAACAGTTGAAACGAATGAAATATCAATAAGGGTATATTATTTTCAACTTTTTTTTTTTGTGTAAGATTCTTCTTCATTTGTTGTATAAAATGAAGTTAACTTTGACTATTCACAACATTTGGAAACAAAAATTGGGTGTGCAGCTGTGCAGCCCTAGTGAGCACAAGCAGATCGAAATAAATTCAGCAATAGCTCAGCAATGCATCCCAAAAAAGTGTCTTTTTCAGTACTTGTTGAGAAGAAACCATAATGGAAATCTTGACCTTCAGGTTAAATTGGCTTAGTGCCTATTTCGACTACTTAAAACTGAACCAAAATCTTCTAAATAAAAAATACTTTTAATTGGTTCTAACATGAAAAAAGCGGCCAAATATCATTCAAATGAGGCTATTGTAGAAAAGATCAACTTTCAATGTTAAATGCGCCAATTCCTGAGCTTGTTTTGAGTGTGACCATGTGCGCCATTGTTATGGCGATGGTACAATACAAACGCAACGAAAAATGCAATTGGTTAGCCTCAGACATGAAACAGTCCGGAATCAGGAGAGTTGATCACTAGATACTCGAGATCCCGATGCACGTGGCGTCGTAAAGGAAAGAAGAAGCATGAGGACTCTATTTAAAGTTTGGAAAGCGCTGAAAACCTTTAGTCTTCTTCACTTTTCTTCAATGGCTCGTTTATGAGCATTGAAACGGAAGGAAAGAAGATGGGTTTTGTAATCAATGAGGGCAAGACCAAGTATATGCTTTCATCTAGAAAGGGCACACAACACCGACGTCTTGGACAGAACGTCACGATAGACAGCTATAGCCCTATTACTTTGAGGTAGTTAAGGACTTTGTCTATCTAGACGCCGCTATTAATTCAGACAACAACACCAGCGCTGAAATTAAACGAAGAATAACTCTTGGTAATCGCTGTTGACTACGAAGGCAATTGAGTACTAAAGTCCTCTCTCGAGCAACTTAAGTGTCCCTGTATAAGACACTTATCATCCCGGTTCTTATATATGGCGCAGAGGCATGGACCTTGTCAAAGGTAGACGAGAACGCTTAAGGATGCTTCGAGAGAAAAATTCTTCGGGTGAATTTGGTCCCGTCTGCATAGATGGAGAGTGGAGAAGAAGATTTAACGACGAACTGTACGAGCTGTACAGCGACACTGACCTTTTCAAACGAGTCAAGGTCCAGCGGCTTAGATGGCTGGGTCATGTAGAGCGATTGTACACCAACACTCCGGCCCGGAACGTCTTCGGATCCGATCCCAAGAGACGGCGCCGCGTAGAAGAGGAAGGCCGTGACTCAGGTGGCGCACGCAAGTAGGAGAGATCCTCAACCAACTTGGCGTGCAAAACTCGAGGCAGCTAGCTAGGGACCGAGCTGGCTGAGAATCATGTTGGTTGAGCCTCTAGTTCCGACCCGGACTGTAGCGCAACCTTAAGTAAATAAGTAAGTTATTGGACATTTGACAGCAGACAGTATAAAGGTACATCTACTCATTCCAACATTCCGATTAGACTCTAGATTCTTTGAATTGATTTCCTGGTAAAAGGCAGTATCCATTTTTTTGCAGCCCTACAAAATTAACAGTGCAAGGACAGAAGTCTCTAACAGGAAAGTAGCTATCATGAACAAAAATAAATAAAGAAAAAAAAAATAGGATGGCGCAACAGATCGCGGAGCCCCAGTAACTAGCGCATTTTTCATAACCATACCTTGTGAGGGAATGGAGGGGACCTACAATTTTCTGCTGGTTCCAAACGGTTAATAGAGAAAGCGTTTTATGGAGGTCTTGCCAATTCCTCGCGAAAGGGGATACTCGTGAACCATGAACGAAATTATTGACTTTAATTTTGTATCGGTGTTGGACAGCGGGACTTCGTAGTTTTCATAGTTGGTTCTCGAAATACTTACTGAAATATAATTTTTTGTTTGGAATCAGTCAAGTTTACTTGAACCATTCTCGAGTCATTGAGAAGCCCAATAAGTCATTTCCACGAACCCATACGGCAGAATTGCATTCGTCAAACAGCAAATGAATAGGTACATCTAAAATTCTAAATGTATGAAAAAACTTTGTTGAACCGAGTTCTACATACAGTCAAACCAATCTGACACCAAACACTAAAACTTGAACTTTATTAGTACCTTACCTATGTCGTTAAAGTCACGTTTTATTGAAGGCTAGAAACAGTTTTCCATCTAAAAGTAATCATTACAAGATAGTCCGCATATATTCAAGCTTCTTTGAAAACAACTTACGTCCTCTCCAAGTTAAAAACAGTTCGAAAATTTCTTCGAATAAAGCTACGTTCGTTATTTATGAAATCCACAATTACAGTGTTTCGATATCAGCTGACTTCATTCTGTCTATTTTTATATTTTTTCTCAAAGATCCAGAAAGATACAAAATTAGCAGAATTACAAAATCTCGACGTAAGGTCTGGACGTACATTTTCAATTAATACTTGCTGCAGATATCCGATATCCATATTCCCTGTGACAACAACTGACAACCCGCTGCATACGAGATGAAATCTACTTTTTTTCCCACAACAATTTGTCATCCATTCACTCGATTAGCTTAATTGCGGATGCTTTTAGCCGCTTGTCAAAACTGTCTGATCTATATTTCTTCACACAACAACAATGTTTGTTTGTGTCTTTCGAACAAAATGTGAATCACAATTTATAGCTCACTACGATTTGTCGTGAGGTTGTAGGAGGATCGTACAAAAAACATGATCATACATCACACACCGACGAGAGTTGTAAGTGCTGGCAATAAAACATCTTTTAGCTACAGGTGGGTTGTTGTTGGTTGGTAGTACTTTTCGCACTAAAACTAATGCAAACAAATGTTAAAAGACTTGGCATTGTTTAAGATGGCATCAGCTGAAAATGTTGAGCATTCTTCATTGGGAGCTGCGCTCGTTTGAGGTTCGAGTGATTAATTGAAAGTGACAACAAAGTTTCTGTTCTGACACCGAATTAGGCATGCAGTGGGTTACCATATTATGGTTTTGTTCATTTTCTTGCATCGACTCTTGTCACTGTTCCTACGAACCTACGGGGCGAACAAAAATTTGCTGAAACTATTTTGGTGTTGAGGAAGGTTTTATTAAGTATCAAAAATCCCGGGTTATGACTACCCTTTTAATGTTAAAACACAGTGCGAGCATTTAGGAGAGTAGGAGAGGAGACACCTATGCATGTTGCTTTTGAACTTTTGTGAATCGTAATGCAGGGGAAATACAGAGCCAGGTAAAGCATCCCACATTCGGGTGGTGCGACTGAAATACGAATCTCTATACTTGACTGTACGTCCGAAGTTGAGCTCAAGGTAAAACTGATGAGCATTCCTAGCGAGGCGGGTGTTGCAGCTAAATTGTTTCAGGGGAAGAATGCAACTGACTATTTCACTAGAGCACTGTTTGTGAAAAAAGCGATAAAAAGAGAGAAACAGGTAACGTTTCGACGATGTTCAAGAGAATCAATCGATTCTACAATTGAACTATCACCTATCAGTTTTAGTGCTCTGTTTTGTACCCTATCAAGTAGGCGCAGAAATGTTTGAGGAGCACCTGGCTAGATATGGGAGTTATAATCCAGTTTTGGGCGAATGAAGGCCTTATAAATTGCAGCCAGATCAGAAGGGGTGAAGAACTTCCTGCATCGTCTTAAGAGACCTAAGCATTTAGCAGCGTTTTTGGCTACTTCAAATATGTGGTCATTCCAACGAAGATCATCGTTTACACACATACCATAAGTACTGACATCGGTTTCTTCGATGCAGGTACCATTCATGGATATTGGCAATGGGGGAATGTTTAGCTTCAACGACAAGAGACAGCACTGAGTTTTCGAAGCATTGAATTCTACTCGGTTCATAAGACCCCATGAAACAATGCTGTCAAGGTCAGAATTCAATGAGCTTATCATACGCAACCGTTCCAGTTCCACATCCGAAGAGCAGGGACGTGAATTTGGAAACGGATATGAAAAGCTGAGGGTCGAGTCGTCAGCAAAACAGTTGAGAGGATTAGAAGTTTCAGACAAGAGATCATTAATGAAAATGAGGAAGAGAGTCGGAGACAGAACGGAGCCTTGGGGCACACCAGCATTTATGAAGTGGGTATCAGACTTGAACCCATCCAACACAACTTGTATTGAACGGTCGGAAAGGTAATTTCTAATCCAACGAAGAAGAGACTCATCGATACCAAAAGCACGCACTTTCGATAAATGAGCCTGAAGCCAAACTCTATCAAATGCTTTAGAAATATCAAGCGCAATAATCTTACTTTCTCCAAAACAATGTAAAGATGGGTTCCACTTTTCAGTGAGATAAGCCATCAAATCACCAGTGGACCGTTTGCTACGAACGCCGCACTGACGGTCATTAAGAAGCTTTCGTTCTTCAAGATATTTCATAAGTTGACGGTTTATCAACGTTTCCATGACCTTGGAAAGAAGGGATGTTAGTGCAATTGGACGGTAATTGGAAGGGGAGGAAGATTCATCTTTTTTCATTAACTTTGTCACTGAAACCGAATGTGAGCTGTAACCGGTCAGTGACAATTTTGCATAAAAAAAATTGGATGGTTATTGCCAATGTATTTCCCAATAAGGAAATGCACAAGAAGTGATAAGGCACGGAGAAGTAAACAATGTTTGGCCTTGGTGTAGGCATTTACTTTGTAATTTAATTATATGAAATAAATACTGCACTGTTTTGGTGCGGCATTTTGGGAGGAGGTAGGGAGAAGAAATTGTTACGCTTCGTCACAAGATTTTGTCATTTGTTAAGGTCTTCACTGCAGGCCATTTGAAGTTTTTGCTTGATATGCAGTAACTGAGTTGCAGAGAGATTATTATACCAAGCATCTTTTCCTTTCTAGAATTTATTTCCAAAGACTTAAACATAGGCAACCCTACTGCGACAGAGTCACTCGAGTATTTCCCATCTCATTTGCATTCAATTTTATCTGTCTGCGCGGTTGCGATAGGAACTAAGCGTCAATCCTAGATAAATGCAAGCTCGTTGCCTTACCCATCCCAAGCCAAGTCGGGGACAGATTAATTACCCTTGCTAGTGGCTATCAATCAACAATTTATGGTTTGCTTTGGAAAATGTTTCTATTAAGTCATAACGCAGAGCGATTTGCAATAAGAACTATGATTTACAGCATTTGAGCATTAGTGCGGTGTACAGAATCTGATGATAAAAATATTTTTAGTACAAGGATGGGTTTGTTTGGGGGTGGAATGGAATGACTTTGCCATGGGAGTGCTGAGCATTTGACAAGACGTTTATGGTATTTCTTGTTTCATAACAAAATGTCAGAATTTAGCATCAGGGTACAGTAAATTAAAAATTTGTAATCGGATAGCCCTGGCGAGTGACTAATTGCGGACATGGACACGAACAGGGTCTTATATTGGTTAGATTTCTCTTTAAAAAAAACTTTGAGCTAGATGGATTCTTGGAGATGGAATAGTTAAATAAATGGCAGATAAGAAATGATGATTTGGTGGAAAGTTGATGTGTTTAAGGAGAGAGACTGAAACTTTTTACGAATTTGCTCCAAAATTTCAAAAGGGATGGGAAGTATTCCCCCCAAATGGCTAAAGGTCTTTCTATGATTGGAGATTGAACTAACTTCATGAGTTTCAATCTTACAGCAGATAATTGGCAGCAAGTTGGCGGAATAATTGTTTGCAACTTCCATACTTATCCACCTTCCAATAACAGAGACTATGAAAGAAGATTTGGTATTTACGTTAAGTACAATGCGTGTTAAATGGACAATGAAAAATTAAGAAATGTCGTTGCCAGCCTATTGAATACAAATTTTTATTTTATTTATTCGCAAAAAGACACATGCAATTAACTTCTGATCATATCACTGTGCGTAAACATTACTACAGAAGCACAAGATAGTCGTACCTACATATCTTCCGACATGTAACCATGCGTCCCTGAGATCATTTCCAAGTTGCCATACAGAGTCATTACTTGAAGCCCATATAAAGGCCAACAATTTGTTTCAAGCATTCTTCGGTCTTTCACTGCATCAATATTGAGATTGATGGGTCACTATGCCAATGCGTTCTGCCAATAGACACACACAAATCCATCATCGTCATAAATATTAAAGCAAAGTAAACATAAACATGAACACAATGCCGGCATTTGGAACACACATCCTCCATAAGTCTTCACTTCACCCATGAATTCAACAAAAACATACAAAAAAAAAAAAAACATAAAAAAATGAAGACGACGTACATAGATCTTCCCCATACTTCGGTGAACTCCATGGAATACTTTCGATTTCATTGACAACGTAGAGTCTTTTGGCAGAAAGACAAAACGGTATGGAGCACTCATGGTTCAGTCGGAAACACAAACTTGCTGAAGGTACACCGAAGAGGTCTCTAGAGAGGTGCCATACAAGTGTTGTAGAAGATCCTCAGTGGGTTTGACTTCGTATATCAATCGTGTGCATCTTCCTATGAGTCGTGGTGGCTTTGATTCGTAATTACTACTTCGTGTGTCTATGTAGCTGAGGTTGTGGCATGTTGCAAATTTGCTATATCCACGCGATCTCTGGCGCTAGTGTGGCGCACTCTGAGAACAAGAAGATCGCGTGAACTTTCACGCCAGGATGGTATACCGAGTGCATTGGAATGCCTAGACTAGAAGTGATCCGGGTAATTTGTCGTTAAATTGTGTAATACATGTGATTAATTTTAGTATTGATTTACAAGCCGTTTTTTTGTTTTATATTACATATTTGTAGGAGAGACTCTGCACACGAGCATCAGAATGGATATTATCGAACTTTAACTACATGAGTTACAAAATGATTAATGAATGATTATAATTACGTGAGTGATTTATTTGTAATTTGAGATGAAAATCTTTTAAATAAAATGGTTTGTTGTTCTGTTTTTGTAGATGGTGTTGTTGCGTTCGGAATTCCAGAAGTTGAAGCACTTTGGACTTTGGACTGGTCAGAGTAAGCTGAGCTTCGGAAAAGTGAAACAGCAGCTGGAGCTTAAAAGGCAATTTGCACGTGAAGGAACTGCATGACTTTGAATTTGTGGGAAAAAAATTTAACGAAAAAAATTTCATTTACTTGAATAAAAAATTTGAAATTTTGTTTTTTTTCTTTTATTGTTGGTTGTATAAGAAAAATATGGGGCTGAGCCAGGGCCGAACACATTTATAGGAAAAGGAGTGGACGGAATATCTATGGTTTCCTGTTGGTTTAAAGGGACTAAATGAGAATGTCATTATATAGCAGCAATTCTCTCAGAGTCCCAAGAAAGCATCACTTTAGATCTTGTTGGCAGTCAAGCCCCAAACCTACTAAGCAACAGTCATAAAAGGCGTTGCTGGCGTTGCACTATCGTGAACTTTTGACACCTTTTCGTTTTAGTGGCTCTATGGCACCCACTCTTTGATTCTGCTACATTAAAATAAAATATCAAAAAGAATCGGGCCTAGTGAGCTACTTGATACGAGCTGAAAATTATCCGCAACGTTGGACGAAATCGGAAAACAATTGCATTTAAGGCCCCGACTCATAGAATCCGTTGAGTCCAATCGCTATCATCAGATTCAACTTACAGCTCGAAAAAAAGACACGACCTTATGAGAGGTGACCCATAAGCATCGAATGCAACGGACTCAACGGAAAAAGTCGCCCAGCTTTTAACTTTTGCGTCCGGCAGAACTGATGATATGCGCAGTCAAAACCAATTTGAAGTTTACTCTTCACACCGCAACGGATTCTATGGGTCACCCAAATCCGTTGTGTCTGGTAAAAGTCAGTTGAATCCGGCAGCGAACGGACGCAAAGGATTCTATGGGTCGGAGCCTTAAGGTGTAAGAAATTTAACAAATAAAGCACTTGGTCGCTTTTCAACGCAGTTAAACGGGTGTCTCAAAATATTAAAAAATAATGTCCGAGAAAACCGCAAACGGCTGGTTGCGAAAAATAGCTCGAAGCAAAAGAATTCCGAATCGTAAAAAATCAGAGAATTTTCTTTCCGAAGAAGACTCGATCATACGGAAGACTTGAATCACCCTCAATATTTCAACAATCAAATAATTTTATCAGAAGACTTAAACTTTGGACTCCGCGACGTTACACTTGCACACACAAATTATTCAATATCGTCAGCAGAATTAAGCTAGTGAATGTAAAAAGCCGATAAAAATTTTTTTTAGCTTTTTTATCCCGGTTGAGCGAGAGAGTTGAAATTAATTAATAAAAATGTTAGTTATATCCTGCTTAGATTTTTTTTTTCCTTTTGCTTCACTTCATAATACTATTTATTTCCAGTTGCTTTAAATGACACATATTTCTGTCAATTTTGCCCATGTAAAAGTTCTTAAGAGTGCTTCTAAATCTTACTAGTGCACCAAAGACCCCACAGATTGCCAAAAAGTTTTGGCTTCATTGATGTACATAGTACGTTTTGCCATTGCACAATAAATTGACGTTTTCAGAACAATTTATTCATATTGTTACAGCTGATATAAGGTCCTAGTTGCTCGGAAAAGAGGTAGAATATTGGACTTCCCTATTACGCTTCGTTCGAGCCAGCTTTGGGGCGCATATGCCTTTAATCTTTTTTTTACACTAATGGCATAAAAATATCTTTTAATCAAAAATATCTATACATAGAATAAAGAGTAATATCATTTCATATATATCGAAGATCAGCGGAACAAGCGACCTGTAGTGCGCCGCCCGCAGGTCGAATTGAACCGTAAGAGCTCTTCAACATTTCCGCCTACTGCGGCGACATCGCGGCATAAGGAAGTCGAACTTAAGGTACACATGGTAAATTAGCGAGACCCCCCATCTGGCCTGGGCCAGCTCCTTTATATAAAAATTGAAGAAAGCTTCAGCTGAATTAAATACACTGAATCCCGATTTCTCCCTATATTCTACTATTAGGGTTGTAGGTAAGTCCCAAATATCAGGCCATTTGTTCGAAGTCATCGCTATTGCAGAATGTTTTTCAAAGTGAAAATATCGATTCTGTTTATGGATTTTAGACCCGTTGAAAAGGACCCTTTAAGATACTCCTAAATTTCAAAGAACACCATGCAGTAGGAACTCTATGGTGTTCTTTGAAATGCAAGACAGCTATAACGAAACGGAACGGAACATTAAATACTGCAGCACTGGTTACAAAGACCGTCGGCTGATACACCCACAAGAAACAAGACACACCTCGCTCTGTTGCGCCACCCTATTTGTTTATTTATTTAACAGCACGCTGTTGTACGTACAGTCGGTCCACAATGTAACCCCTAACTGGGCGCAACTCTACTTAATTACGGTGTTCTAAAGAGAACTTATGCTTTCGAGTGACAATGACAAGGCCGTTGTAAAATACAGCTAAGTTCAGGAACTAGGAACTGTATCTCAATTATGTAAACCATTGCCATTTAAAGTGATGTAAGATTAAAAATCGCTGTTACCATGCTATCAAGTTATCTTCTCTAAGGAAAAATCCTCCGCGGTCCATTCAACTTTGTTTGAAGTTTATGAAATCCATTAATCGCACCTAGTACAGCGCAGCGTTTGAAAATAAGACAGCCAGATCTTCATCCAGTAGCCGAATTGACGTCAAAAATCAACACATGGTAGAATTCAAATTCTTCTAAGGGCGATTATGTTAACGGGGATGTTGTATATGCTGTGCAACGTAAATAACAGGATAGCTTTGCCAGAAAACAGGCCTAGTATTAATTTCATTTTATGAACTGAAAGAAAATGTTTTACTGTTTTAACCCTTTTGATCTGAATGGGGCTTATGTGTCCCAGTTAAGCTTTGATTTTTCGCTTTTCGAAAGAAAAGAGATAAACTAAATTGATTTTAACACATTTTGAAAACTTATTTGTACATGTAGATCAAATCATTTGCATAAAGATTTTGAATGATTAAAATTTTCTATTTGACGATTCTGACATCGATCAGGCTTCTTCTTCCCTTTCCAACGGTACGAACATCTTGGTTTCGAAGGGATCACTGCGTTCCCACTCAACTGCTAGACACAAGAAATTTGCTAGCGGGGAACGCCGACACCGATCACGCTGAATGTTTCTACTTGAAAGCGAGGTCAAAAAGTGTAACTTATATGCAAATGCGTTCTTACTGTTGAAAACATTATTTATTTTGAACCACGACAACAATGATATATTGCATATGTAACATATGTTACTTTCTTCATCATAAATTTAAGAGTTGAGTAACTTTTATGGTGAAGTTGTTAGTTCCTGGTTTAACTTCCACTGCAAAATAGACAGATAAATTACAAGTGATGCCATTTGTCAGCCTGATTCCTTAGTTTTTTTTATTAATT
Source organism: Melanostoma mellinum (assembly GCA_914767635.1). Taxonomy (NCBI): domain Eukaryota; kingdom Metazoa; phylum Arthropoda; class Insecta; order Diptera; family Syrphidae; genus Melanostoma; species Melanostoma mellinum. The sequence continues at coordinate 224,982,816 of OU612059.1, read as the reverse complement.
ACTAAGCACTGACTTCATTTTCATTTTAAAGTAAAATTTTCCCACGGAGTCGTGATCTCCATTTACGTCAGATTTAAATAAAAACAAAAATATAGTAATAGCAACACCTATTTGGTAGCCAGTTTTTTTTTTTTATAAATTTCAACATCAAATATTTCTTCAGACACTTAATTAATTACTTCAAGCACACTCAACGTAATTGTTCAAGCAATTTGTATTTACACACCTTTTTTAGAAGAGGGGGCGTTTTCAATTAGTGTCTTAGTCGACGAACATCGCTGCTAATCTTCCACTTAAAGCTCAATCTGTCTGCAAGAAATCAGTCATTGTGTTAACTTGTCGGCAGTTGTTTTAAAGTTAATTTCAGTTTTTAACGAGCTACATAAATAAAAGTTCGGTTCATCTATGGAAACATATAATTCCATTGTTGACTTTTCAAAATTACTATTTTCGGTAGTAAGTTATTCATTATAGATGCTTTGTGTTTTAAAAGTTAAAGGGCAAGCGGTAAAAACCATCATTACAACGGACAGTTTATTTCAGCAAGTAAAAGTAGATTTGTTAAGGTCTCATAATGCCGCTTCATTTTTATCACCACAAAGCGACATAATGACAAGAAGTGTAATTTTGATTTTAGGTCGAAAGAGAAGTGCAGTAGTTATTGCTATTACGCAACTTTAGATCCGCAGGGGACCATGAAGTAGTTTGAATATGTTACCGAGGTAGCACAATATCTTAAGTGACATTGAAGCTTGAACCTTTAGAACAAGAGGCTGAACGCGTGATCAAAGCTTCTTTTGCATAACTTCAAACCACCTCACTCCTTTTGTTCCCTTACGAATTTCAAGCTACAAATATGGAAATCAGTTTTAGACTTTATAATCGATGGATGGCATCTAAGGAATAAACCATAAACGATTGAAGGATTCAACACCAGGCTAGGCAAATGCTTTCAGTTCTTATATCTTACCTAGGAAAACTATATGTTGATGTGGCTTATTCCAAAGTCAAGTTTTAGACACACAAAAAAATACAGAGACTTTTTGTTGAGCCGTACAACTACAACACGAATGTGAAAAAAATAAAATATCATCCAGAAGAGGAATTGATCATGTATTTGCCTTCCAGGAGCTTGAATAATGCCTGTCATGTATATTCGTCGTGTTTTCATTGATATTTCATGACGACCCTCCTCATTTTTCCATAATGTAAAAAAATACAGACCTTCGACTTAAAACAAAATTCATCTTTTACACCAAAAGCCATTATTAGCCATATTGGCATCCCACACCAAAATGAAAGACCTTAGATATTTACATATTAATTTACAGCCGATGATGTCGCCTTCCTAAAGGCCCATCCCAAAGCATTCCAGTGTGGCTATGCCAATATCGAAGTGACTAACCTATTTGAATGCCACACCGCACACCACACCTAATCGCCCAAAATCGACGGATATTATGAATTCCCTGCCTAGACGGAGAGCTGCAAATCAGATCGCTAGCGGCTATTCAATGCATAAGGTTACGATGGTAATAAAGTTCTGTGATGGAACCAATCGTTCGCATCCAACCAGCTCATCGGATGCAATTACATACACCAAGAGAAATACCATTGAGACAGACGTCCACGCCGCCGCGTCGCGTCCATCGCATCTTCGTCGTCGTCGTCGTCACTTTGCGAAATATAGGCACAGATCCATCCAGCATCGAATTGGCGTGGTCAAGTCGAACACCGTTGGCGCAGCTGGTTGTGTCTTCTTCTTCTTGCTCATGAAAGTGAAACTAGGTCCCGATATCGTTCACTGGTTGATTTTTCTACGCAGTTATGCAACGAAGATGTTGTTGTGTGCCTGTGTAGATTTCATTGTGCAATCCATCCACCGGATCCAGATTGAATCGTCTTTGGTTTCTCTATTGCAGTCGTTAGCTGGTGGCGCGGCGGCCGGCATCATGAATGTCAAACAGGCTTTTGGACTTTAAGAGCGATGTAAAGGTCAAACAATCCCCAGACAGGTGAACCGCCCCAAATACAATTGCTTCTAAGAATTTTATAATGGCACTATGAGTCGTTTTTGTTTTTGCTCTAGTGGATCGGGAATTTTGGACGCAGTTATTAAGGGGAGAGAAGCATCAGTCTCCTATTTATAGTCCAGGGACGGATTTTGCCCTGACAATCTAGGTTAAAATTGATATTGCATTATTGCCTATCAAAGGAGCTTGCAGAGGTGTCATTCTTTAATGAACATCTGTCATTCTCGCAAACTTAGTTTACAGAGTGGATCTGGATGTGGTTTCTGTTAAATGGAATGTTTTGAAGAATTGAATGTTTTTAAATGTAATCAAATTAAAGTCGTTAGACAAGTGCTTCATGTCAATGGCGCGTTTATGAGCATTGAGACGGAAGCGAAGAAGATGGGTTTAGTGGTCAATGAGGGCAAGACCAAGTTTATGCTGCCATAAAGAAAGGACACCCAACACCGACGTCTTGGACAGAGTGTCACTATAGACAGCTATAACTTTGAGGTAGTTAAGGACTTTGTCTACCTTGGCGCCGCTATTAATTCAGACAATGACACCAGCGTGAAATCAAACGAAGAATTCGATTGCTGTTTCTTCGGACTAAGAAGGCAATTGAGTAGTGAAATCCTCTTTCGAGCAACTAAGGTGTCCCTGTATAAGACACTTATCATCCCTGTTCTTATATACTTTGACGAGGCATGGACCTTGTCAAAGTTAGACGAGAACGCTCTAGGATGCTTCGAGAGAAAAATTCTTCGGGTGATTTTTCGTCTCGTCTGCATAGATGGGGAGTGGAGAAGAAGATTTAACCACGAATTGTATACAGTGACACTGACCTTGTCAAACGAGTCAAGGTCCAGCAGCTTAAATGGCTGGGTCATGTAGAGCGAAAGGACACCAACACTCCGGCCTGGAAAGTCTTCGAATCCAATCCTGAGGGACGGCGCAGTAGAGGAAGACCCCAACTCAGGTGGCGCACGCAAGTAGGAGGACCTCAACCAACTTGGCGTGCAAAACTGGAGGCATCTGGCTAGGGACCGAGCTGGCTGGAGAAGCATGTTGGTTGAGGCCCTGGTTCGATCTGGACTGTAGCGCCACCTTAAGTAAATAAGTAAGACAAGTGCTTCTGTTGAAAGCCCGTAGATCCACGACTCACTGAGGCCCTCTGCTTTCAAGTGTCTCTCCCAAAATCAGCTCTAGGGCCTCTGATAAGGTCTTCTATTGACAGTCCTAAAAAGCGGAAGTCTATTTGGCTTTGCTTTCCGATTTAACTTTACTATCACATCCTCCATTACTTTTGCAGACCGTAAGCAATGAGAGTTCATTTTTCTACCACTTCTAACGAGAACCACTAAGAAAAAAATTAAGTAAAATCTTTAAAATTATGTTGTAGATTTTCTTAATATCACCACTGCGCCCAGCGCATTTAATTTGACGGCCCTGACTTATGCCTAACACATTTTTCCATTAGCGCTTAACACGAAAAGTCAGAGTATGACGATAAATTTTGTTGCTCTGGCTCATCCCTTTCATCTTCAATTCGATCCCGCGTGTTGCAGCGGCTCTTTCTTCGCCCCCAAGATGAAAATAAACATTTCTATTTTTGTAAATCAGCTGCTGCTGGCTTAGTTATCGTGTTAACTTCAGGTATTATTGTTAAGACGTTCCCTACAACAGCGAACAGCACAAGTAGTTTATTCCGTGGCAGTTCAGGAAGTCTTATAAACTGTGTAACCACTTACCACCCGTTACGTCGTCGTTGTATGCAACACTCCTTTATAGGTCATGGTATATAGAAGTAGACCTTTTGCTGGAAAGGAGAGCATGAAACCATAAGAATTGCGAAAGTACGAATGGTGTAGTAGCTTCAATTGAAAGTTTTCAAGTCTGCGGCCGCAATTATGTTTGGCAAGCAATAGAAACCACTCCGAAGGACAGAGTACACAGGAAAGATGTGTGGTGTGGTTCTTGAACTTTTCGCCAACGACACCGACGTGTTGCAAACGGTTTCAACAAGGCCGCATGCATGGCTGGACACACTGCCTACACACACTTTGTCTTTTTACATTTTTTTCCGTCGAATCTGAATGATTATTTCTAATCGGAGAGCACTGTTAGGAAAAAATTAAATCAAGAATCAATTATGTTCGCATACAGCTCGAGTCAACAAAAAAGAAATAATTAATAGGCACAAAGGCAAATGCACAAGCGTCTTTAATTGGAAGCCAATTGCATTGATTAGATTTTAACAGAAACTGGATAACCGAAGCTTCCGGAGAACAACAAATCATCAGTAGGGCACGTTTTTTGTGTGATACTTTGCATGGAATATTCATGATTGGGTGGAGCTGTATGGTGGCTCAAGCAAGAGCTAAACTATGATCAGCCACAAAGTAAACAGGTAGGTAAACTCACGATCTTATAGCTGTAGTATTACAGGTGACCCTTTTGACTTTTGTGTTTGAACACAAACACCCATTCAAGTTAAAATTTGGTATAACTATGTATACAAGTTCAGGGTTTAAGTTTTGTTGAACTCATCGCAATTTGCGAACACAAAATTTGTAAGTTTATGTAAATTTGGAGACAAAAGTGATTGCTAGAGACGTAATTACCAGAGAATAGCGACAGTTCCATTAAACACTTAAAATCAAAATCGGGCTACAGAATTTAAAAAGGGTACATAGGATAAAGCATAAAGGGCATATATTATATCCTTTATATCACAAAAAATGGGTAAAATAGAACTTAGAGACCACCGTGGCTTTGCGCATTTCTCTCAACTGTAAGCCTAAGTAAGATAGAATTTGTCATGGCAGTGTAGTAACAAGAAGGACTTGGCAGCTCCCTCTTCTCGAAATCCGATAGCCTTTGGAAATACGATTGGACATTCCTGATGGGATTTCAACCTCGAACTCCAAGAAGCATTTAACAGCCACCCAAGAATATTCGGCTATGGGGAGTTTTTAGAGCTGCGTGACTCCTTAAAGTTTCGCAATACTCATAGTGCTGTCAAATGCAAAGAAGATAGAAAGTACGAAAGGGCTGGGTCTTATGAACTCGATTTTGAATATCCTTGGAAGCGAGAGGAATACAACATAAGTTTCAGATGTCCAAAATCGTATCGACGTATCGACGTATCAAAAATCTTTAGTTTAGGTCAACCGCTCCCAATTTAAGGTTCAATTGAAAATCAATTTTGAAATTTCTGTTGAATAGAAAAAAAGAAGATTGTAATGAGAGGGAAAAATAGAGCTGGGCAATACAATTCACATTCGCGTGGTACGGCTAAAGAAGGAATCTCTGTATTTAACAGTACGTCCGAGATTCGACTCAAGGGTAAACTGATGGACATTCCTAGAAGCGCGAGTATTACTGTTAAATTGTATAAGGGGAGGAATGCAGCTGGCAATCTCATAAGAGCACTGTCTGTAAAAAACAATTAAATAAGGAGAGACAAGAAACATTACGACGATGTTCGAGTGTCATGAAAGTTTCAATGGTGTTCGTCCAATCATTTTAAAGGCTCTTCTCTGAACACTGTCGAACAGATAGAGGTGAGTTGAAGGAGCACCAGCCCAAACATGGAAGTTGTACTACATTTAAGGACGAATGTACGTTTTGTACATGACTGCCAGGTCATTGGGTGAGAAAAATTTCTTGCATCGTCAAAGAAAGCCTAAGCACTTTGCAGGGTTTTTTGGCGATGTCAAGTAAATGGTTATTCGACAAGAGGTGGTTGGTAATGCACATACCGAGGATTGAAAGCTGTTCTGTTTCAACAATGCAAGAACCACTCATGGATAGTGGAAAGGGTGGTAAGTTTCGCTTCAACGACAAAAGACAGCATTGATTTTTTGGAGCATTAAATTCTACGTGGTTTCTTATTCCCCACTGGACAATGCTGTCTAGATCAGAATTTAATGAACTAAACATACGTTAAGTTCCAAGTCCGAAAAGGAGGGGTGTGAACTTAAGAACGAGTACTGTCGTCGGCAAAACAATTTAGTAGATTAGTAGTTTCAGACAGAAGATCGTTAATGTAAATTAGAAAAAGTGTCGGATACAAAACGGAGCCCTGGGGCACACCAGCATTTATTTTGTGGGTTTCAAATTTATAGCCGTCTAAAACGACTTGTAATGAACGGTTAGAAAGGTAGCTACAGCGAAGAAGAAACTCATCGAAACCAAATGCACGCATTTTAGATAAAAGAGCTTGATGCCAAACTCAATCGAATGCTTTTGAAATATCAAGCGCAATAATCTTACTTTCTCCAAATCGATGTAAAGACTTGTGCCACTGTTCGGTGAGATATACCATCAAATCACCAGTGGACCTATTGCAACGAAAGCCATACTATCGGTCATTAAGAAGGTTTCGTTCTTCGAGATATTTTCTAAGCTGATAATTGATCAGCGTTTCCATGACCTTAGAAGGATGGGAGGCAAGTGCAATTGGTCGGTAGTTTGAGGGTAAGGATGATTCGCCTTTTTTGGGGACTGCCTGGACAAATGCTGTTTTCCATCCACTCGGGAAGAGACCTGTAGAGTAGGACAGATGAAAAAGCTTACGCAGTGGTTTTGACAGCGTGGAAGAACACCTTTTCAGAACTTTAGCATTATGCTATAATATAGTATTACTTGAAAGCCAGACTAAACTGCAGGTAGTACTTACACCTCAACAGAACGCAAATGTTTTTTTCACCTGTACCATTCACCATTCGCGAGGAATTGGCAAATCCTCCTACAGTAAAATTCATTGCCATGAAAAGCTCTTTCTCAATTAGCCGTTCCGAAGCAGCAAGAAATTGTAGATCCCCTCCATTCCCTCACAAGACATTGTTGTGAGAAATGCGCTAGGCACTGGGACTCCTCGCTCTGTTGCGCCACACTATTTATTTATTTATTTAGTACTTACACCAGAAACCGCAACTAGGTGATAATTTTTTCCTTCCATCAAGGACGCATTTGATTTTACATGATCCCATCACACCAAGATACATATATCTAATTATGCTGGTTCACACATTTCTCTATAGTTAATTAGCATTTCCCATCACTCATTCATACATTTACTTTTCAAACCAGTCCGTAACCCCATTTTTAATCGCACAAACATAAGCGTCACCTATAACATAATAAATTGATTATAGCCCATCATTTCCATGGAAATGGTCATCATAAATATCACTCTTGACCTTTACATGTGTCTTCGCCGTTCAATAGTCTTATTAATCCATGTTGCAACACAAATCTAATTCACTTTGCCGGACTTTTCGCTCAAGTTCCCATTTTCATACTCGTATGCTGAAGAATCGACTACAAGATGCAATAAAAGTCACCGCCGCCAAGTGATTAACTTGATGAGCATTCCATTGCTCAACCAACTGCTAAAGTAATTAATATTTCCCCTCCAGCCCCGGCAGCCTTTTTTGTAAGGCAACAATCTCTTGCACTACAAGCTAATTTATTCTAATCCATCTTTATAGCTCGATACGAGTTGAATTCGTTTGAAAATCTCAAGTATGGAGCTTGAGAGCAGTTTACCGACGCCTTGCACATGTACCTACATATCTGCGGTTTTCCAATTTGTCCAAAAATGATTCTTTTTTTTTGTAAGACAACATTCAACAATTTCGAAGAGAACCACCATGAACGTACCTCTACTGCTTCCATGTGAGGGTGGCTGATGAGTCTTCTTTGGTCGATGCAGTGGCACATAACACGCTCGTATAGTTGCTGCTGAGGTGCATCAATGGTACATGCCACAAGGCACTAGCATTGGGAATAAAACACTATACGATATATAAAATGCCTTCGGCAATGCGCATCTTTCACATTTGTTTATATCTTTCAGATACAATTGCAATTCGATTTTCTAATAAATTTTATTTTTCTGGCTTTTACCATTTATGGCAGATGAGTGTGAGTCATTCGATGAGATTTATATGACGCATTGTGCCACAATTCAAGGATATTTATTGACTCTATGTAAGATTCTCATGCCTCTTCTTATGACTTTAATTCAAAATGTACAAACGTTTCTAACTGGATTTTTGCAATCAAAAGATCGATTTACACACCTTCAATTGACTATAATAAAATTAATAAGGCAAATTTGTCATTTAATTGAAATTTGCTATAAGAAATAATTTATCGATTATGATTGGTGCTCACAACTGTTAACATGTTTCAAGTCCACCAGATTACGATATTAATTGCAGCGATGACTCCATTCATTACATCCGTAAAGGCTCTTCATAAAAAAGCTGAATTAATGTGTTAAGGATTTTGACATTTTAAAACTGTTGGTTTGAAGAGAAAAGAAAGAACTTATGACATAATCTTTTGAATCGCAGCTTAAATCCTGTAAATATACTGTCGATTGAGATGATTGGTGAGGGGAGGTTGTAATGCTGTTGCTATCACAACAACGGTTATTCATCAGTTTTTCAAAACGCCAAGTGCAAGTGGATGAATATTTTAATAATTGATGTCTCAGAAACACAACGAGCAAAGAAAAATAGGATCAATTTTTAAGGTTAGGTTAGGTAGAATGGGCTGACGGTTGATCTTATTTCAGCCACACTTAGATCAATGTAGATCCATTGTGATATCCTGGAATATTGTATCGTTCTCAAAACCTATGAGTTTATGGTTGGTAAATTTTTATCAATTTTGTGGCCTTAATGAAGTTCAACAGTCTGTTTCTTGGAGTGTCTGATAATTCTTCTAGTTCATTGAAAAAGTAATTGCCTAGAAATTTTTTTCTAGTGTGCCAGATTGCTGGGCAGTGAGTGACAAAGGAAGTGAGTGGTATCCTCATGTTCATCTTCGTCATTGCATCCTTAAAAAATGTAAGTAATACTAAGTGTCAAAATGTCACGTGCCTACCAGGCTCTATTGAAAAGCTTTTTTCAAATTTTCAAAGTCACATTGTAAGTTGCAAAGGCCTCTTGCTAACGGTGAAACAAATGGCTTGGAACGGAGACTGCTAAGTTGGACCGGAGAAAATAGGTTCGCTACCAGTCAAAAAGCTTTTAAGTTTGTTCTAATTTTGTTGCTTTGTCGCTCAGGACGTGGCCGTGTTCAAAGACTGTGTTTATCTTTATCAAGATAGTCGTATTAGGCCTTTCTAGTATTTTTCCAGGCTAAAGAAGAGCTGTAGTGTAGGAGATGAACAGCAGCTTCAATTTGCTGCCCATTGCTGCAGCTCCGAAGTTTTTTTTTTAAAGAAAATATCAAGGACCCAAGTCTTGCTGCATGCTCTTCAATAGGTCAGTGTTCTGTTGTGGTGATAACGACCTTGATAATTACTGACCGGGCTTTGCAAAAGAGTTCATTTGATTGGAGTTTATAATAGGTGGGCCATTCTTCTAGATATTTCAACTATGATCAAATTTTAAGGCTACTACAGGCTTGAAGTAAACAGTTTGAGAAAACATCGCTCATCATGACAATAAACGAAGAGCTTACTGCTTCTACAAGTATGAGTTGGTCCTTTCCTGGCGAGTTCAACAATTGTTTTAATTCCTTGAAAGCCACTGAATGCTGAGACTTCAGCTCAAGTTCATCTTAGAATTTTTCAAACAAATTTAAAAAAAATGGCACCGAATCTGTGGCTATGAAGACAGCAACACTGCTGGATCCTGCTTGATGAACTTAACCAATTATTGAGTAGAATCGACCCAAAAAGTTGTTATGCACTTCTTTTTGAATCGTAATCATGAAATTAAATTAAAATATCAAATTATTCTACATCATGGAGATGACGAATAATCGATGTCGGTGGGCCCTGAACCTAAAGTAGGCATGAAGTATTTTGTTTCTGCCGTTATAAATAAATGAATAGGGTGGCGAAACTGAGCGAGGATCCCCAAAGCCTTGTGAAGGAATCGAGGAGACCTACAAATTTTCTACCGGTTCCGAACGACTAATTGAGAAAGCGCTTTTTATGGCAATGAATTTATTAACGGAGGACTTGCCAATTCCTCGTTTAAGGTGATACCCGTGGAAAAATATTTTTGTCTCTGTTGGGATTCGAACAACGAACCTCTGGGTAACCAGGAAGACATGCTAACCATCACGCCACAGGTACCATAGGCCATTATGACTTACGAAAAGCAAATAATCATATGAACTTTTATCGCATGCAAGCTGAGATTTTTTTGTAGGTAGATGAATACATTTTATTTGGAATTTTAATCGTTGAAATGAAAAGAATACATCTTCTAATCTTCTATATATGGACTACCTGTATATCAGCATTTTATATGTAAATTACCAATGAGACATAATAAAACCGTTATGGTAAGAGGTTGTGACTTGTGGCACTATTTGAAATATCACTACTCTCCAAAGGTTTGCAATCACTATCAATTAGATCTACATTTCAAACGGATGCACTTTACTTCTCAATACACAAACATTCGCACGATCCTCAATTAGAAAAAAAAGCAACTTTGTATTTGCATTCGATTTGAAAAATGACTCCACTTAAAATGCAAATAAAATATCATCCCATATCCATTCAATTGAATATGAGTGTAGTGCAATTACTTGGACCAAGCCTTAATCTTCGATTTGGTGGCTACATCATTTTATCTTGTATAAGCTAAGCAATCTCATCTCATTTACTCGAAGCTTCTTTCTTGTAGAACAAGTTGTGATCTCTTTGTTACTGATTTGTCATCGATTGTTGTCAAACACGTTTGGATAGGTGCAAAACATAAACAGTGTGGTTTATTTTCACATTTTAAATAAACTGACTTGAGTAAAAATGTAGAGATTTGAGAGTTTGAAATTAGGGTAGGTGCTGTATTCACTTTTATCTTTAACCTGTAGTGAGATGGTTTTGAAGTGAGAGACATGGAATTAGTTCTGTGTAGTTTTAGATAAACCAAAGCAAATGAAAATTTGGTGATTATGATGATTTAAATGACAAACTGGCGTATCAAGAAGTGGAGTACTGTCGGTTAAATTTGATCACTTCTTTTAATTAAAAACAGTGCGTCTGAAAAAAAATCGAAAAAGGAGCCACTTGTGCGAAAAATTTATGAGTAACATAATAATTTTTTCCCAAAAACTATTAAATTTTATCACTTTCCTGTTAACCAACCTTAAAATTCTCTATTCGCTTATCAGAAGCAGAACCTAGGCCTATTCCACTTTCGGGCAATCTTTTTCGTTTATGTAAAATGTCTGCGTTCAGAACGTAGTTAGTTAAAGTTTTGCCCATTGATGTATCAAACGAAATAATAGGTATATAGATGCCATGTAACAAATGATTATTACTTTTATCGTAAATCGTGGACCGCCCTAACCAACCAAAAGCCAAATGTTGCTAAATGGCGCATGTTGTTTGAGCTAACTTCACTTAAATCACTCTGGCTTTTTTTTAAGAAAATTTTAATTTAAGAAAATTTTATCTATAAGTATCAGAATCGCATGTGCACCTCCGAATTTATTTCTACAAAAGAAGCTAGACTTCCATTCAGCAAAAATTTTTCGAGGCTAATTTGACTACTTGTGGTACCCATCCGTGGAAATGGTAAGCATGTCCATCTGCCAACCCAGAGGATCGAGGTTCGAATCCCAGCAGAGGCAAAAATGTTTTTCCACGGGTATCCCCTTTCGCGAGGAATTGGCAAGTCCTCCGATTATAAATTCATTGCAATGAGAAGCGCTTTCTCAATTAGCCGTTCGGAACCGACAAAAAATTGTAGGTCCTCTCCATTCTCCGCCACAAGGCATGGTTGTGAGTAATGCGCTAGGCCCAGGGGCTCCTCGCTCTATTGCGCCAACATATTTATTTATATTTATTTTGACTACTCACATAATTTTGAATATTGATCAGCTTAACTCTTCCAACTTCATGCTAACAAGTTTCATCCTTACAAAGTACATACACAACGGATTTTGATGCGGTTTTTTTAATAGATGGAATGAGATGATTTTTTTTATTGATATGAAATTTACTTTATTCGGAAGACAATTTTCTGGCATTATAATTTAAATATGATTTCTGGCATATGACCGCCACGGCTGGCTCTGACGTAGTCTAATCTGCAGGTCCTATTTTCGATTACTTTTTTCAACATTTGTGGCCGCATATCGGCAATAACGCTGTGTGACATGTTGCGCCGTCTTGTTGAAACCACAACTCCTGCATATCATGGTTGTTCAATTGATGAACAAAAAGTCAGTAGGTAACCATCGCTCTATAGCGGTCACCATCGACTATAACGTTCACGCCGTCGTTTTTAAAGGAGTACGGAACAATTATTATTATTTCCACAATTTGGAAGCGTTGTTCAGGCGTCAATCTATTCATGATGAAATGCCAAACCAAACAAAACATAAATCATTTGACAGCTGACAAAATGGCCACCAGTTAACAAAGTGTTGCCAACTTAAAGTTCTATACGTCTAAGAAAACCACCCTATAGTTAGATTTTAGATTTAGATTTAGATTGACGGGTAGAGCTTGCTCAGCTCCGGGCACTGCGGTGTCTGAATGAAACCTATTCTGCCAGCCCATTTGAGGTTTCAGAGCAGTTCTCCTGCTCCTGAATTGAACCAGAAGTTAGTAATCTTCTGTGCTGGGTGAATGAGTTTGAGTTTATCTATGGGGATGATCTCATAGTCAAGTATTTGCTTTCTAAGGCGGAAAAGTGCTGGACATTCTGTAATAATGTGCAGAGATGTTTCTTCATTTTCGAGGCATACTAGTCTACAGATGGGATCCGCTACCAGCCTCATTTGGTGAAGATGTTTGTTTAAAGAACAGTGACCGGTTAGTAGTCCAGTGCAAGTTTTTAGGGTTTTCCTATTGAGGTTCAGTAGTAATTTTGATGTTTTTTCTGTATATTCTGGCAAAAAGAGTTTTGAACAGATTTGACCAGATGAGTTACTCCAAGCTTTATTTGATTCCTCTAGTAGGATGTTCTTGGCAGTATGTTTGAAGGTGCTTTTATTTACACCGCAGAAGGGTTCAGGACCGACGAATGGTTTAGATGCGCCGTCTTTAGCTAAGATGTCTGCCTTCTCATTCCCATCATAGCCTTTGTGTGCTGGGATCCAGTGGAGGATTACAGTGTTTTTCCTTGCTAGTTCAGAGAGTGACATGACTGTCTCTTGGACTAGTTTGGATCTTATGACAGATGAGCTTATCGCCTTTAGTGCAGCTTGGCTGTCTGAAAAAATGAATATTGTTTTGTTTTTTGTGTTCGATGAACATATTATTCTCGAACATTCGTTAATGGCAAAGACTTCAGCTTGGAAAATGGACGAGTGACTGCCCAGACTTACTGAGAAATTCGTTCTGGGACAGTCGCTGAAAATGCAACCCTATAGTTAGTTATGTGTATATATTTCATCCCAAAATTCGTAAAGGACCCGAAACGAGAACTCAGAAACTGCTTGACCGATTTCAAAATTTATTTACTCTTCATTTTTATTCATTCCCACATTCCTACGGTAAAGGGGACGTAAACAAGAACCGAGAACTTAGTGATTGTATTGAAAAGGCTCCGAATTAATTGACCTTACTTGAATGAAATTTTGAACAATTTCCTCTCTATATTCATTCGAGAACGGCAACATTACCAAGAACTAGGAAAATACTGGACCGAATCGATCAATTCAAAGCAGTTTCTTTTTGGGATCCAAGCTTTTTAGGTCAAGACTTCGGCCCAGCCACAAATCTGTGGGTTTTAGCTCCACACTTCAAATGTAGAGCTTGAGAAATATCAGAAGAGCGTCTTACTTACTTCACTTAGCTTATTAAAAAAAAAAAACAGAAGGTATGGACTCATAGTCCCTTTTTTCACACGGCTTCACGGTCATAGCGTTCTGTTGCCTCAGAAATTCAATAGCTACTGAAATGAATTGCTAATTGATGAATTTGCTTAGAAAGGAACGCTTCCTTTTTTAAAGCTTTCCTTCCTGTTCGTCGATTACTTCGCGTTTAAAATAAGATTCGCAAAAAAATTACATACGCTTGTTCTTATAGTCAGTATAGGGGACGCTGTATAAGTAACAGACATGTCTCACATAGCGCTAAGTAGAAGCTATTCCAATCAACTTCAGTCTCAGTGCTTCTTTATGAGGCACAAATATGGAGGTAGGTACAGCAAATATGATGTGTTAAAAATTCCTTCGTTATTTCTTAAAACGGGTTTTTCGTCTTTCAAAAAACACCCCCAACTACATGTTACATTTAAACCGGAACTCCACCAATGTTCCTGCGCTCATTGTATCTACATTTTAAATATATAGCTAAGGTCCTAGAGATGGACGATCAAAGACTTCCAAAACTAATTTTGATGAACTCAACTAAAACCAATTCAAGGAAAAATGGGAAAAAGTTACAAGCGATTGTGGAACCAGTCTTCAAGTCACGCTCAGCGAACATCCGTCTTCGATTCGAAAAAATTCAATGACATGTTAGAAAACTTAATGCGTGTTATGTACGAAAGATTCGTAAATGAAGCTTCATCGTCGGTGTATAGGTATTACTTACTACAGCAAATTGCGCCACCACCTTCCGCACACCACTTACTTCCTCAATAATTACTCGATTGAGAAAATTAAGACAGTTTTCAAAAGAGGGGCGGAATAGCACATTTAAATTATATCCCTCACCGATCGGATCTTGAAATACTTTGCGATCTTTGCAATATGAGAGTAAGAGAAGATGTCCAACATTTCTTAGCTATCTGTCCAATTTTGAAGGAATTTAGAATAAGATTCCTTGGAAAGTCTCTCCTGAGCGAAATTGAGACATAATCAACGTTTTAAACGGAACAAAAGGCTGCGGGATATCTTATTCATCTTCACAAAGACTGCCCTGAGTTAGGAAGAGAATGCATTGTAGGAGGCAATTTTAAGATTTTCAGATTTTTCTTAGTTTCTTAAACTATTTTTTTTTCTTTTTTTTTTTTATTGCGAATCAATTGTTAATCTGTTAGACGGCCATATGCCAAACCAAATAGACTTAAACTTAAAAAACTTTTTTTGATGAAAATAACAGTCTTACTAAACTAACTAGTCAGTAGAGGCTTTTTACAGACACTTTTCAATGGAATCTTACTCGAGCTTTATTTGCACCCTATTCAAACTTAACAGTGGCAAACGCTTGAGGGAAAATTTTGCGGTTCATCTGTTGTATTATCTATTCTAACTTCGAATGGAAGCCCCATGGATACCTTTTTTTTAAACATAACTTGTTTGGCTGCCGCCGCCGCCGAAATGAATTTTTAACGAAATCATGGCATCGCCTAAGCATGAAATATTTATAATTTTATAAAATCATTTGCTTAATAATGAAGCAAAAACATCTTTCAAACGAGATGGATCAGTTTTTTGTTGTAGTTGTAGGCTGTAACAACACACCAAAATACAAAAAAAAAAAAAACAATATATTGTCACCCGCTTGCCTACATCTGACATTATATCATATCGGGAATCAATCCGTACATCGAAAACTCGTTTCCAATCCGAACAGACTTAAATTAAATATTTAATCGATAAACAGATAAACGGATAAGGTTCACGGTGAATAAATAAAACTGTTGGTATAAAAGCGTGATGCAGTTACTTTAACACTTTAGTTTGAATAAAATCTCCTTTGATAAACAAATTCAATATGCAAAAATTGGTACGTATTAATTTTGATGTCACATCTCATATGTCAGTCAGTGGTGATAACTTTTTTGTTTTATGATTGTAGATTGCCCTTTGTTCACTATTCGCGGTTGTTGCCGTTGTATGCAGTGTAGAAGTAGCTAAAGAGCCCGTCAAAATTTTAAGATCGGAAATTCAGAATGAAGAAGATGGTTCCTACAAATATGTTTTTGAGACTGATGATGGAAGTTATAAGGAAGAAACTGGTACTGTGATCAATGCCGGTACTGATGACAAAAAGGTTATTGTGAGTGGATCATACAAATACATTGACGCTGTTACCGGAGAAGAAGTGAGCGTACAGTACACAGCTGATGAGAATGGATTCTATCCAACTGGCAGTCATATTTCAAAGGAAATCAGTGAAGCCGCTCTCCGGTCAAAGGATATTCCAAGGGAAGACGTCCTGCCCAGGAGTCAGCCTAAAAAGAAGTTTTAAGCGAAGCGCAGTGTAGCAGTAGTGATTTGTTAAGTTTTTGTATTGAAAAAAAAATGCGAGTATAAATTTGTGAAAAACTAAAGTGAGTGATTTTTTTTGTCTTATTTAAAAGCGCGTGAAAATGATTGTATACAAAAATATGAATATTCATGTGGATGTGTAGACACACTTATGAATATATCCTAAACTTGTTTGTGGAACCAGTTTTAAAAAGGCGAAGCCAACATTTTCACCCTGTTCTGTTTAAAAACTGCATTCTTTTCATTGCTCAAAATCATAATTTGGAAGGTTTCGTTAGAGAAGAGAAATAGATCCTCATATTTCGTCTAATTATTTTCCCTTTCTTTATCTTTTATTGCAAAAAATAGTTCTACATCAAATCCTTATACAAATAAGAGTACAGACAATCATAAACTCTTTTATTGTTTTGCTGCCCCCTCATGAAGCCGGCTGTGAAGCGGCGCCAATAATCCAGTCTTGGTCATGCGATATGGACAAGTGTCCTCCTAAGACTACTGAAGATATGAGTTCAAACACAATGAGCAGATCTTTTATCGAAATGCTCCCTGACCAGTCTTTCAAAATATACATACTTCAAGAAATGTATGAGCAGGTTAATTAGAAAGATAAAAAAAACGCTGAGTCGATTAAAAGCGATTTAGGTTTAAAATCCCGCAAAACAAAATAGAAAAGAAATTAGAAGAAATTGGCTAACGATGCCTTCGTTCTTTGTAGACCACATCAGTAATATTATCAGTGAAATGAGATAACACAGCAACATAGTTAATTCATAAGAAGAACCAGTTGGCACGCTACCACACTGTAGTTCGAATTAAATAAAACTTACTTTTTTTGTTAAGATTTTTTAATCTATTCATTTTAATATAGCAAAAGAAAATATTTTAGAAGAAAAGTAACAGCTATCATACGTCATACCCCTTTATTGTAAATTATGCGGCGACAAACCTGTTAATTGTAATACTATTATTAAATTTAAAATAAAATATACACCCTACTTTTTACTTCAAACTTTGCAATAGCACAGACGGCGTCACGTATTTTATCAAATAAGAAGAAAATGGCAAACTAGAGTTAAATAAATATTTTCGGTGACTTGGATGGCGCAAAGAGCGGGGACCCCTGGGGCGCTAACTTGTGAGAGAATAGAGGGGACCTACAATTTTCTGCCGATTTTTCCAAAAGGCTAATCGCTTTTGCTAAATCCTCACGAAAGGCGATACCCGTGCAAAAGCATTTTTGTTTTTCTGCTGAGATTTGAACCATGAACCTCAAGCGCAACAGGCAGACACGCTAAATATTACATCCCTGCCACGCCACCAACTATTAGGAGTAAAGTGATCTAAAATTGTATGAAACTTATATTAATTTAAGAGATGCTATTACTTGAAAACAGTTTGTTTTTGAGTGAATATGTTACTAAATTCCTAGCGATCATGACCCCACCAACCGGCAGTTTCCAAATAGACAGATACTTATATGGCATCTTGTATAATGTCAAAAGCCTGTAAAATGTCTGTAAGGAAAAATGAAAAGGTAAAGTCAAAAACATTTAGTTTTAAACAATTTTGCTTAGAAAGTATATTTTTCGAGACACACACTCTGATATTGATGAGAAAAAAGTCTTTAAATCAAGAATAAAATTATGAAAATATTGATTGATTTTTTAAAAGCATTGACTAAATAAAGAGAAGACACTATAGACTTTCTTGAGCATGAAATAGAATTCCTAGATTAAAAATTCTCTCGGAGGAATCAGACTGAGGTTAGCTGCTACCAATAGCCAATAGGAAACATCTGAATATCGTGTTTCTCCCAGACATTTCATTTCAGATATGTAAATATCTGGTTATAGATTCTGTAGATACATTCAAGCCATTAATAAGAACTCCAGGCAAGAACGCAAAACTTTTGGATCATCTAATTCCAGATTGGGTACCAAGCTTAACCATGGGCTTCAAGATATAAAAATTCAGAAATTCAGATCTCAGTCTGGATCTGGATTGTTCTTACCTTAAGTTCTTATTAAAATCACGTACGTTATATAATCTATAACGATGTTTACCTGAAATGAAATGCTGGGACCAGGTTGAGGACTGTGTAGCCAGGATGAATGAGGATCTTTCCTCAATTAGAAATTGGTCCATAAAATCTGGTCTTAGCTTAAACCCACAAAAAAGCAAATGTCTATTCATCTCTAGAAAAACACTTGACTTATCTAACTATCCGGATGTTCTGCTAGGTAACTCAAAAATTCAGTTTGTTGAGAAGGCAAATAACCTTGGTATTTGTTTCAATAGGACCATTGGTTGGAATGACCATATCAATCAAGTTATTGGAAATGCATATGGAGTTCTCCGATTACTGTGGCATACGAGATTTTAAACTCCTTTTAGCACAAGAATGCTTGCAAAATCTCTGGTTATTCCCCGGTCTTACGTTGGGCGAAATTTTTGGCAAGCTTGACAGCATCAGCCATCAAAAGATGAACGTCTTTTATATAACAATGTAGCTCGCTATATTTTTGGTATTAGCCGTTACAACCATATCTCCCAGTTCTCCTATAGCACATATGGTATCTCACTAGACAACTTTCTTAAGCTTCGTATCCTTGTCACACTCTTAAAAATCGTCAGTACCCCTACCCACCAGCCCTCATACCTTTATGACGCTCTTCAGTTTTCAATCTCAAGACGATCTAATTAAATAATTATTCCTCGTTTTTGTTGCCTTGCGTCGGAGCGCCAATTTTCCACGGCATGTTAAAAACGCTGCCACTGTTGGGAAATTTAAGAAAAATGTCTTCCAGTTATATTCATAATCCTATTGCTATTGTTGTCTTCACTATTGTGTGACTTGCTTTCTTCTGTTTTAAGTTTGCTAATGTTGCTACACTTTTGTGTCTTCATTGTAAAAATTGAAAAAACAAATAATGTACACTAAAACTTATAGTTTTGATTATTATATTATTTTGCTTTTTATTTGAAATATTAGTATATTTTTGTCCTTTTTTTTCCTTTTCTCTTTAACTCAAATCACAGTTAAGTCCTTTTATATACTTATCTATAAACAAAATGTAAATCTTAAAATAAAGTACCTTATAATAAAATGAAATGAAATGAAATGAAAAACGAGCCAATTTCGTGTTCAGATGTTTGATAAAAGCTAACACCGGCTTGCGCCTTTCCTCCGAGACATTTTTCAATCTAAGAGCTATATTCCATAGTCGTGGAAAACCGGAGAATCTACAGTTTTCTGTGTTCATTGTATGGTTTGAACACTGTTTGTTCACTGTTTTCAACAGCATTTTCACAACACCCAATAAAGTTTTGTTCTAGGATCTTCGATATACACACTATTTCTTTCTATTCTATTTCTACGATTTTATTTGTTTGGCCGCTGAATGCTCTAGAATCAAGATTGGTGCAGAAATTGGTGTGATCACTGAAGCCTAGGACAAATCGAATTACTTTTTACGATTTAGTGCAGTTAAATTGTTTCAATAAAATCGTTTAACGAAACATTTTCTCACCATTTTTAATTTCAAACTTCTAATTTTTAGTTATTTTATTTTCCTTAAACTTTTTCAATTTAACGGGTGATTTTTTAAGAGGTTTAGAACTTTTTTTTTTAAAAAACACAAAAAATTCGAAAAAATGAATGAAATATTTATTTGAATCGATAGTTTGAACCTTGCAATTAAAGGTTTAAAGATAATTTCATGCAAATGTTGACCGCGGCTGCGTCACAGGTAGCCCATCCGCTGAGTCCAATTTTGGCATACTCTTTCACACATATTGGCCGGTATCTCACGAATGAATGCATGGATGTTGGCTTCCAGTGCGTCAATCTCAATCGAAGCGGGCTTGTCCCTATAGACATTAGCCTTGACATACCCCCACAAAAAATAGTCTAAACGGCCAATTGACCGGCCCGAAACGTGAAATTAACTGTTCATCAAATGCCGACCATAAAATGGAAGCAGCGCGCGATGAACATTTCGAACCGAGCACGAATTTTGATAGTAAAATTCAATAATTTGCAAGCGATGTTCATTTGTAAGACGATCCATGGTTAAATTGCAAACCAAACTGAAGCTGTTTGACAGTGACACAAGGTACTAAACACACGTCAGCTGTCAAAACCAGTGTTGCCAAAACCAAACCAGCTTAAAAATCACCCGTTATATATATGTAGATTAAAGATACATGTATTGTATCTATTCTACTATAGTCAAAACAATTCATTTGATACCCACATAGAAGAAGAAATGGAAAAATACGTTATCAATTATCCACCATATTGTAGCAGCGGCCATCTTTGATTTACAATGATACCAAATGTATTTGACTTTATTGTCATCAGAATACAAATCTAGTGATGTGTGGGATTTCAATTGCTAAACTTGACACAAACAATTAAGTTAACAAATAAACAAGACAAACTAAATAAATCACTTAAAAATAAACAACATCATTAAAACTTTGGTCTTTTCTTAAATTTAAACATTATAAGGATTGTTTCCGCAACACTTAATAGTTTTTGGGAAGACCAACTTTTCATTTTGCATAAATTTACAATTTCGGGAAAACACAACTTGCAAATTTTGACCACACTTTTAAAAAAAGTGCAGTTTTTGTAATTTGATCAACGTCATTCTCCTTCCCAGTAAAAGTTACGTCATAAATATCGTGCGATTAGAAACTATTTCATTAGCTAAATATGCACATATTCATGTTTCCAAAGAGAACCAGCTTCTGTTCGTGTCCCAGATACATTTCCGAATGTGTAGACTACCAAGAAACATACTCTAAGCCCATTAATCTAAAATCTACTGCGGCTTCCAACTTCGCACAGACCACAGTACCTGATGATAATTAATTACCTTTGCTTTTATTCCTATTTTTCATTAGTCATTAGTCATGCGTGCGTGATAATGAGCATCCCATGTCTAGACTCGTCAAACTCTTGATCACTATCATGAATGAATATGAGTTTCTTGGCAACATTCATCACACTGCAACGGCATTGTCTACGACTACGGTTAACACACACAATCTTTACTGAAATTCCTTGAGAAGTTGACATTATCTTTGGCCATTTCTTATTTTATGTAACTTAACACTCAACAAAAGCATATTTATTACACAAAGACGATTAACAGCTGTCAATCTATACATCAAAGAGTCCATTTACACAGCCAATAGTAACATAAAACAAAAAAGGCTTTTCTTAGACAAAACCATTCATAGATCATTTCCATGCGTCATTATAAAAATGTCTAACATTCAAACAAGCAATTGTTATTTATTGCCTCAAATTTGATGATGCTGGCTAAGAGTCGCACAGTCGCGCAGGCGCAGAGTCACCCAGTTGCTAACTGCTGCTTCTGCTGCTGATCATCGTCGATGTCGGTCAAACGGATGGGACTTGGCTTGGAAATATTTTCATAAATTGCAGGGCAACCCATTGTGTGATGGAGATTAGATGCTTGTGTTGTTAGTTAGAGTTAGGGAAAAAAAGGTGAACCAGAGGCACTCCCTTGTGCTTGTGTGGCTGGGCTGCCTTGAGGCTTGCGCCTGGTCCATCACAAAGGCCAGATTCCGACTTGAAGACTAGTTCAGTGCGTTTTGACTGAATAATGTGTGGGAAATGTCAAATTCATAAATGAAAATGATGTCTTCATTTTTTTTCTCTTCTGCACTAGCTGTGGTACTCTTGCTGAAGGCATATCTATTCAGTTGTAGATTGGCGAATCTTGTTTGATCGGATTCCCACGATAAGGACTTTCAGATAATGTCGTGGGATGGTGCTATTGATTTACAGCGAAATTCGATCAGGGTGATAAGTTCCTGATGGCAATTTTGGTAAGGGACGAATGTTCGTTGTTTTATTGAGCTATGGGTTTCGACATCACAGCAGCTTAAGTGAAGTTGTAATTGGAGAACTCGTATCTAATCTTGAAAGAAAGGAAAAAGACCTTAAAATTTGGGTCAGTTGAAATGAGACACAATGGTCTCAACGCAGGTTTATAATAACTAATCTGTTCAGACCGAATTTCAACCCATTTCGCAATGCGACACTCTTTCCAGTAGGTCAAGGCCAAAAAAAACATGTCATAAATAAAAACGTTGTTTATTTCATAGAAATCATAAGGCCACTAAACTCTATCAACTTTTCACTTCACAGCAAGTTATCCACAAATTATATTTAAACTAAGTCTACTCGTTAGCTGACTCAGTTTCAGACTCGACCTCTTCAGATTTGTCTTCCTCTTCTTCGTATTTCTCTTCCACCACTGATGGCAATTGCTTAGCAAAACGAACAGGTTCTTCGGTTTTCTCCTCCAATTTAGGTAAATCCTTTGCAGCAAGAGCAGCCTCGGATATTTCCTTTGCGATGATTGTACCAACTGGAACAAATCCATTCTCATCGGCGGTGTAGGTCACAAGAACTGTTTGGCCATAGGCATCTGTGTATTTGTATGACCCAGTGATCCTGATAGTTTCCTCAGGGGTTCCTTTGTTCAAGACTTCAGCATTTTCCTCTCTGAAGTTGCCATCTTCCGATTCGTAATTGAAACTGTATGATCCATCATCTTTCTGCACCGATTCGGATTTGATAATGGCAATGACCTCGGGGACATCAGTTGAATCCTCTTCATCATGAAGTCTAACTGGGACGGCAGCCACAAGGCTGATAAAGGCCAAAATGAGAATCTGCCGAAAAGAATAATCCAAGATTTATAAATCTCATTCAACCGACAAGAGTTAGTTTAAGACTTACGAATTTGAACATATTAACGATTAATGTTTCCCACGACTAGACGAATGGAGGAGAACTATATTGAATATCAAGAATGTTGGAGGCTTTTATATAGAATTTGTCAGAATTAGCATATTCTTGTGACAAATATTTCATTGAAAAACAGAACTATTCTATGCTGAGAATGTTTGATCTCTTGTAGACCTGCTTGGGAGTTGAATTAAAATATGGGATTGACAACTTGATTAGTATGTTCAACATTTCAATAATTTTTCATGGGATGTTTTTTTTAAATATAGCATTTTAAGTGCTTGAATCTTAATCTCGTTTGCTTTTCGTTGAATCGCTTAGCATGCTGAAGACACACACAACATCAATGCAGTGATGATGATAGTTTAGTTAAACAAAGAAGTGTCAATTTAAGAAACCGCGAAAAAGCGGAATAGCAAATTTATCGTTCAACGACATGAAGAAGAAGATGAGTGTGTGAATGAAGTTTACCAAAAGTTTTAGATACAAAATGCTGAAATTGTATCAAATTATTTGCTTTAGATTCGGAATTTGGCGGTAAGAGATTGTGTGAACGCCAAAAGTGTTTTTAAAGTTATGCCTCGAGCTCTAGGAGACAGTGTGACGGTGGCAGTGGGGAATGGAGAGTAAGATTGTTTACAGATTTGTGCCAAATAATATCTGCCCTGTTAATTTGAATGAATCTGCAATATTTTCTATTAATAAAAAATTTTAACTATTTACATATTTACGAGTTTGTGTTCAAATTGTTGGCCCGTTCTTTGATCCCAAAAAAAAGTGAGCTACAACTTTTGGAGGGAAGGAAGACATTTGCCGAAGATGGCTTAAGAGATTGTTTGGTTATCGTCAGAGAGAAAGAAAACTTCTTGGCGTAAAGAGCATTATTTACTTGGTTTTTGTAGCAGAGACATGCCTACATAATGCGACTTGTGAGATTTATCTTATTTGCTATTACAAATAAGTTTAATTAAATAGAAGAATAAGAATTATAGGGCAATGAACTAGAATTATAAACTGAATAGAATGCACAATAAAACCTCTGGCCGTAACGCATTACATGGACCTATAATTTTATACTCATTCCAAGTGGTGCCTAGGTCAGAAATAGTTTTGATGACAGTGTGTAATTGCTACCGGAGGAACGAAAGGCGATACCTGTGAAAAACTTTTTTGACTGATGTTTTTTGGATTTTAACCACGAACCTCACTGAGATCTGGATTGTAAAGAACCCATTTTAAAAAACCGTAGTGGATTTGTGCAAATTGGTGCGATTTTAAAGGGATAACATATGATTCAATTTATTAAATTCCACAATACCTCTAGAATATGTTCCTAAATTCAACATGGTTTTGTGGAGGGTAAAACAACAGCAACAAATTTAATTATAATGACTAATGCTATTGTATCTAATATCGTAACCAAACCGATATTATTTTCACGGACTTTGCGAAAGCTTTCGATAGCGTGAATCACAGTAAGCTCTTTGATTTTGGGTTTAATTCATCCTTCTTAACATGGATAAATACAACGCAAATTCTTCGACAAGAATTGAAAAAGTTCAAAGGAATTTTACGCGTTATGCTTTTTTCAAATTTAATTGAAGAATCATTACACCGCCCCATACCAGATGATGCCTGTTGTTCGGGATGAAGTTACTTGAAAAGCGCCGTAAATATCTTTTGGCTATGTTCGTCAGAGACATCTTGACTGGACGCATTAAGTGCCCTCCGCTATCAACACTATTTTTTTGAAGGGAATGCACCTTCTAGAATATCACGAGAAAGATTCATAATATATGAGCAGTTCCATTGCACTAATTACGAGCGCAATGAGCCCATATCCCGTTGCATCAGGGAAGCTAACTCATTATGTTGTACAGTAAACTTTTATGTGATATGTTCAAGAGATTCTTTTAAAAATGCAAATTTTAAACCAAATATAAATACATGTATAAACTTTTTGTATGAGTATTTTACGCTTTTTGTTATTTATTTTGTTCTTTTTTGATTATTTTTCTATTTATTTTTGTTTAATTTATTTTTATAATTATATACCAACCTTCCATTATGTAAATTAGTTTGATTAGTTTGTAAGAGTTCATGTTCTCTGATTGATGAAATAAATTCAAATTCAAAAATTTTCACTTGACGAGAGCCACTGAAGTATAATCTTAATGAAAACAACAAGGGGTCTTCGAAATACAATTCGCAGGGTAACTGTTTCCAACAGCAAAAATGTAGAGATATTTTGAACGAGATTTTCATTTACTGTAAAAATGTGTGCCAAAAGTATATATATATGTATTTGCATTTGTTTTTTGCTTCGCTCAAGTCCTAGTTTATGGTCTTGACTAAAACAGGATTTTTTTTATTCACTTCAGATAACCTTGCAACAAGTTCTACAGTCCATACAGACTCACCAGTTTTCTGAGGAGTCGCCAGAAATGACGTTACGAAGGCGGAGCTTTGAATATTTGTTTGAGAAAATTTCTGAAACACTTAATTGAATGTGTATCTTCATGACTCATAAATAAAAATTATGTAGTAGTAGTTTTTGGATAGATTTATGGAAAGGCTCCGAAAATTGCATGCTAATACCATACCACTAGACCATAGTCTAGTGCGTTCATGACCCGAGAGATTGCTTCATCCAATTTATTTTTTGCAAAGTGCGCGAAAAGCGACTCAAAAATGTTCCCTGTATAAAGAGTGAAAACTCCTCGTGTCAAAGGTATATAGAGGTTTTCCTAAAAATTCATAAACCAAATTATCAACGTTGCAGTTCTTTGATACGAGAGGTGTAAGACCAACTCATTAAGCGGAACATTCAACGCTTCAACTAACTCAAAAACTAATTCATTGATCTGTTAATTGTTCTCTAGACTTGCTTCATCCCGTCTTTATCAACCCGTATGAAAGCAGTACGTCATATATTAAAGTCGTGATATGGAATAGAATCTAAGTTAACTTATAGGCTCAAGGAATTAGCTTTTACCATACAAAAATTATGAAACCAACTACCGCCAGTGCGTTAGCAAAACAAAATGTATACTTCTAAACAATGTAGAGTCAGAGCCATCTTTTGAACACAATCCTCTAAGTTTGATTTCATTTACAGAGTTAGAGAAATAGTGACACCAAAACAAGAGAATGATACTTTAAATGAAGTGTATTCTGAATATTTATTATATTTATATATTATTTATATTTATATTTTTATTTTAATAGAAGACCTGATAGTGAAAATCTAATCAACATGTACAGGCAGCTGATCTTTAAAACAGCAACCAACGATGTTACCATAACTGAGGAGGGAATGCAAGGAACCTATAACTTTTGTCGATTCTGAATGGCTAGAAAACGCTTTTCATGGCATGAATTTACTGTCGTAGAATTTGCGAAAGGCGTGAAAAAATAATTTTCCTAGATGTTTCTGGGATTTGAACTTTGAGCCTCCCAAGTCTCAGACAGACACGCTAACTATTACGCTACGCCACGAGCATCACAAAGGGCACGTCGTAGACAATCTAAAAATACTAAACCTCGATCGGGCTTAAAAAACTTTATTTTGAAAGCTTTGTAAGAAACTGCACAGCAAAAAGGAGAATGCCTTATTATAAGTTCATAATTTGAAAAGCATTAACATTTTCCAACCCCATTTGGACTGCACTTGGAGAGCTTTTCAAATCTAACTGAAACTTTAGTTCAATATAGATTTTTTCCTCCTTCATTTAAATACTCCATTAGCGTGTTAGACTAACCCCATCAACACACAATTAATTAACACCTTTGATTATTTTCAATTCATGTGGAGGTATAAAAGGCTTGCAACCTAAAAATTATAGATCAGTATATTCCAGTTCGTTTCATCATGACAAAAACAGTAAAAAAAAAAAAATAGAACCTTGCAAAACATTAACCACAAATTATTAAAATTTTTTATTTGTAGACCATAGTCCTGAGTGTTCTGATAATTTGTTCGTTGCTTAACGTTTCACTGTGTGAAGAAACAAAATCGGCCTTCAATGGTGATGCTGGTGGTGAAGATATAAGTGACGATATTATCCTTTCGGAATATAGCCCTCAAGTGTATAGCAGCAATGATGCGACAGTCGTTTTTGATCCAAGCACTGGAGAGGATTATTCCTCGTCGTACTCAGCTCCCTTAGAAGAACAGGATGGAGTGGAGATTCCACAAAACTCATCGGCAGAGTAATGAAAATAATGCCAAACTCCGGATTTCTAAAAGATGTCTGAAGCCGAAATTGACATACATCAATAAGATAAAAGCTGGCCTTGTTTATATCACATAGCGGTATTAAAGATAAAACCATAATGGGTGTTTTGTGAATTCTGTGAAAAGACAATATATTAAGTTTACAGCTTTATTGTCTTGTGCCGAATCGAAGGATTTTTAGAACATAATTTTCAATCCGTCATCGTTGTTTAAATAAAGAGTTACATCATCTGTAACAAATTTCAAATCATATTTTAATTATCAAAGCACAATAACAATGATTCAGAGATTTTAAGTTCGCGAAACGACGATAAAAATGTTATCTATTGTTGGAAAATATCTTCATTAACTTTAATAGATTCGTTAAATAAATCAGTTCTTGATGGGCGAGTCTGTGACGTTGTCTTCTTCTTATAGTTGGACAAGTTGTCAGGCTAGTTACGAATAAAAAGAATAATAAACTTATGATTTGGTTTCTAGTATGCGGATAAAAACAAGCTTTTAGTTATATTCATTTGATGTTTGAACTTGAAGTCTAAACTTAGACTTTTTTGTTTTTGCTAAAGTCCTACTGTAATGACATGGCGGCGCCTGAGATTCATTCTCTGCTCATCGCTGCAGCCGGGGACGGCCATAGGGACATGTACATGTATATGAAATGAAATTCCATCTTCTAATCGATGGTAGAAATGTCAACACCTAGTGATTGCTCGTCAGAGCTAAAAGATCCCAATGAAATAGTTTTTTTTTCTAAAAGCAAAAAACATGAAGAATGATAAAGATGAAAAGAATTCCAAGTTTTTTGATACAGAGACTTAAATACACCTCTGCGCTTAAGCAAATAGTCTTCGCTGCTCATTTTCTGTCTGTTGGACTACCTGTTCTTGCATTCCGTCGTGCAATCCAAAAATTTCGTTGAAACTTCGACTATTGTCGGAAGTTGCTTTGAGAAAGCTTCATGATGTTTACACAATAAACCGCCATAGTGTATCATTTGCGCGATGGCAATAGCTTTTCCTTACTTTTGTTGTCACCAGCAGTTTACAACGATAGTGATAATTCTCATAGTGAAATCTCGTAACCGAATGAGTAAGTGAACAAAACATAGCAAAACTAAAAAGTTTCGGCTATCAGCTGGTTGCCATGAGGTGTGATCCGATTTAAAACACCCCCAGAAACAATTGAATCAATTACATCACTTTCTATATATTTTTCTCAGAAATCAAAAGTCACATACCTAAGTGATGGCACTTAAAATTCAATCACCCGTCTGGATTTAGTTTTGGCAACACGTTGGAATTCATCTCATTAAACAGGTTCTACATTTCGGACGACACGTGCTTCCTGTGCATCACATCTTAAAAAGTCAAATAAATAGAATGACATAAGAAAATGATACGGTTGTTTCTCAGAATGTCTACTGCACATAATAATGATCTACAAAGAAAGAGAATCACTAAGGTACTCCAATTTTATTGTTTTAAATCCATCCAACGAAGAAGACCTCAACCATCCAAAGATATGTGGGGCAATGAGGAGAACAAAGATTTGTTTAGAAAAATAAAACGTCCGAATGAGGATACATAAAAAATTTATGGCTTATTGTGTCATGAATTTGAGCTGCCTTATCACTAGAGATTATCTCGTCGTCGTATCTTAGCCCCAAATCATTTAACTAATGAATGCTAATTCCCAAAAACCAGTTGAAGCTTTGCAACTTATTTAACAAAAAGCCTGAGAGTATGAGTTTTTAACATAACAACTTCATATAAAAAAAAAAACACAAAAAATACAGGAACAAATTTTTGGATTTATTGCACACATACGGGTGGGTAGTTAGCTTAGCTGGTGGCGAGCGAATAGACGTTGTTATCGGATTTCAAGTTTACGACTCAACATTGAATTTCATTTGTATTACGTTTCGATTTTTGTGTAGGTTACGATATATAAGACTGCAACAACCAGAGATTCACACTAGTACCTTCCTGGATATCGTCAAACAAATCAATATGAAGACATTTGTAAGCCTTTTTGAAGAACTATTGGAGTTCATGGAAGTTCTAATTTTAAATACTTTTCCTTCTAGATCGTTCTGTTAGCTTTGGTTGCCTTCGCTTGTGCTGCTCCCGCTGTAAATGAATCTGATGATGAGAAGAAAGACGAAATCGCAATTCTGCGATCAGAGACAACACATAACGAAGATGGCTCATACAATTTTGGATACGAAGGAAGTGACGGATCTCAGCGAGAAGAAACAGCCAGCCTCGTTAACAACGATGATGATGAACCAGAACTCAGCATTACTGGATCGTATAGATATTACGATGCCAATGGTGATGAAGTTGTTGTGACCTACACTGCCGATAAGAACGGATTCGTTCCTGTTGGGACCATCATTCATAAGGATATCACACAAACGGCTCAATCTGCCAGGGATCTACCTGTTTATGACCCAGAAGAGAAGGCTGACAAAGTACAAAATTAATAAATTTAGTTGAGTTAAGAAAAAAAAAAAAATTATGTTTGTGTAATAAAACGAAGTGAAGTGAAAATTTATTTGAATCTTTTAGACTCCAGCTTTAGTGACGTTTTGAATTGCAAGTATATCCATCATATTTCATATTTTACTCAATTTAATCCTTACTTTTATGGAACTATGTACACAAACGATTTTGATATGAAAATAATGTTGATAGTAAAACAGCAAGATATATTTATAATCAAAGTCACCGGACCACGGATGGTCATAACTCATAAATTTACGAATATGTGGCTTATTCTTTTATTTGAATTCTCGTTCATCGTTAGATGCGATAAAAGTAAAAATACAGGCAATAAGACCAAGTTTGAATGAAAGTTTGATACACTTCACCTACGTGTCAGGAACAAAGAAAAGTTTTGTGTTTTCATGTTCGGTAGTTACTCTACTATATCAGCTTAATACTTTGATAATGATGCTGTTTAGTAATTAAATTTTATTGGTTATTGTATTGTTAAGCAAAATAAAATTTAGGAAATATAACGCTTAATCAGTTCTGTGGAGGTATTTTGTTGATATAGATCAAGAAGCAACGAATGAGGACCTAATTGATGCCGAATTTTTTTTTCAGTCTGTCAATTTGTTTGTTTTACTAAATTTTACTTTCCCTTGCTTTTTAATGTTCGACTTTTCCAAGCTCTCGCATATCCTCAACCAAACGGCATTCATAATAGAATCTCAATAGTGTGGTAATCTTTACCATGTGTGAATGAAGTTACTCTTCAAAAAACGCTTTTAATGACTTAACCCACTCGAACAATTAGTATTTCAAAGTTGGTTCGCATGACATTAAATTAAAGGAAAAAAATAAAAATAAAAATACAAAAGACTGACTGGATACGAAGAAGTGTTTGTGTCTGCAGCGAAAGCTAATCTGTGCTTAAGCCTCTACGTAGCTCATCAAATACTGCGAAAGTGATCGAGGAATGCAGGATACCTCTCTGATTGTGGTCGGACAACTTAATTATTTGAGTCTTGTTTGAGTATTTTGCAGGCTTTCATTTCCCCCTGAAATAATTTAACCGCAACACCCGCCTCGCTATAAATGCTCATCAGTTTCACCTTGACCCTGATTTCGGACTTACAGTAAGGTATAGGGATTCATATTATAGTCGCACCACCCGAATGTGGAATGCTTTGCCAGACTCTGTCTTTCTCCTGCACTACGATTTACAAAAATTCAAAAACAATGTGCATGGGTGTCTCCTATTAAATCGCCTCCTACTTTCCTAAATGATCGCACTGTGTTTTATATAATATTATAAGTGTAGCCATAACCTCTTTATGTGCACTTTAATTATAATTATAATTACGGCATAGCTGGAAACATATTCGCCGATCAACTTACAAGGTATGTGGATCTCAGGTGGCTTTCTCAGGACCTGAACTACCTTTTGGTCTGCCTGGGAGCCTGGGACCTCAGTGCGGGCTTCAATCCGTAATTGGATCAACCAAAAGCACAACCGTATGTGGCATGGACGGACTATGGTATGTTCTCCCACATTAAAAAGCACCGACATTTTTGTTATACCGTTGCAGAAATGATTGCCACAGTGCATTTCTCTTTTGAATTGAGGCGTTCTGGGTTTATATTCTATAACACTCTGTGAATCAATGGAGAAAATGATGACATTCATTTCTGCAACCTTCCTGCATTTAAATGCTCGGCACAGACATAATTCAGAGCTGGTAACGTAGGTTGCTGTCAGGAAAACCACCGACGCGACGCATTGACACAAATATATCACATGAGAATCTGAAGAATTGACTCACTTTTCAGAGGATCATCTCAGTGTGAAATATTCAAAAAAATACACTGTTACAAACATGCTGTTAAATTTTTAAATCGAAACTCGAATTACTTTCGTCATTACAGCATTTCTTAGAGAAAGGGGACGGAGCGTCCCATCTGCCGCGTTCGTCCGGTCGTTCAACCATTATTCCTTTTGTTGTGCGTTTTTTCGGAATGGTGTTTTTCAAAACGGTGTCCGTTGTCTAGGGAAAAGCTTTCAAGCTATCGATTTCAAATTTTAACAGAACATTCTTCTTGTCATCCTCTATGGACGATCATTTATTCCTTTTTTCTCCAAAAAGTATAGGCAAAATTCACTACTTTTTGTTCAAATCGCCGCCATTTTGTTAAAAAAAAACCTCCATAGGACGATAGCGGCTTTCCTACAGATTAATTATCTTTTAGAAGTTTTTTTTTCAGATCAAAATTGAGCCCGGAAAAGTGGACACCGATTCAACATCATTTGTGATAATTAGTAAAATAAATAAAAAAATAAATAGGGTGGCGCAACAGAGCGAGGAGCTCCTGGGCCTAGCGCATTTCTCACAACCATGCCTTGTGAGGGAATGGAGGGACCTACAATTTTTCGCCGGTGATAATTAGTAGCAATAATAAAATACTAAAAAATAACCGCAACAAAAATCATTTTGTGTTCTTCATCGTCGCTTTAATTTATTAAAAAAAAAAACAGACCGATTATGATATCTAACCATTAAAAAAAAATCGCCAAAATCAGTGATTTTTTGGGCGGTCACATCGAGATGATTCCTAATTTTACATTTTTATAAAGCGGTGAAAATTATGGATGTCTAGTGTCCATGTTCCTGACTTGGATCGTTGAAAAATAGCTCTCCCAAATGAGTATTATGTCTTGTCAAACTGTTTTTTCTTCTTCTTCGTTTGATAGAATAGAATGTCCGGTTAGCTGGTAAGCTAGGCTCCTTGTAACAGAAGCGTCTTTTGGCTTTTGTGTCAACGTCTGGAAAGCTATAATTGAAGAAGATTGCTATTTGGTGGTAAAATGGTCCTGTAAATAGCTCTAAGCTGGTCCTCCAGTGTATTTAAAACCTCCGACAGAAAAAAAATGAAAAACTTAAGAATGAATAGAAGGATATTGAAACAGAGGAATCATTTAATTTTTTTTTTTTTTTAGAATACACCTTCTCTTTTCAAAGTTCTTGTTTTGATTTCTGAACTTATCAAACAGAAAAGAAAGCTCTTCAATTTCATATTCAATAAGAAGACTTTTGTATGATTGTCTAATTCATTATTTTCTTATTAACTAAGTCTTACAAAGGTGGTTCCCGTGGCGTAATGGTTAACATGTCTGCTTATTAAGCGGGAGGTTCGTAGTTAGAATTCCAACAGAATCCAAAAATATTTTTTCACGAGTATCGTCTTTTGTAAGGAATTGGTAAGTCGTCCTCTAATAGTAAATTCATTGCCATGAAAAGCATTTTCTCGATAAGCCGTTAGGAACCGGCAGGAAAATGTAGGGGCCTTCGATTGACAAGGGCCGCTCAATCGCGCCATCCTATGCACATATGTAAGAATGTAGAGTAGTTTCGATCTCAAAAGTCAAAGCTTGACTTGAATAACGCGACTAGTAAAAACTTGCATAGAAACGATTAGTTTAAAAGAAGAAAAGAGTGTTACCAATTCATTCAAAAGCTTAAATAGGCGATGCAGAAATATCTTAACCCAGTCCAAGAAATTTGCCATCAACTTTTACATAAAAACATAGAAAGCTCTCGATGTAAGACAAATGTTTCTGTTTGATGAACATACGTGAATCGTGAAGCAACAATTGAAGGAGGATAGAACAAAAGTGAAAAATTTGTTTATTTTCAGCAGAAATGCAAGAAATAGGATAATATTTTTGCTCACTTTTTTACGTTCTAGCTCGAATGAAACCATAAAAAGTGCATAAATAACATTTTCAACGAACACATCCCTCGGAACTGCTGACTTTATGACAAAAAATTGAGAATTGTTTCTAAAACACTACTTAGAGTTCTTTTGGTTTCAACACCTTAAGGCTCTATAGCCAAGCCAGCACCACCATTCTAATACTACTGACCAGCATATATATTTCGGTAGCATTCGCTTTGCTGCTGTCTTTCTTGTAAGGTTTTGTCGTAGTGCTTACATTATCTCATTTCATTTTTTGCTAATCTGGAGCACTCAGACCCAATTTCCGGTCCATTGTACTACCAGGGTAGCATCAGCCTTCCATTTTTTTCTGGTACAGAAGATGGAAATAAGATGTTGGTCCCATTGCATACTAAAGGCACTGAAATTTGAAAAGTTTTGGCAATCGATAGACCGGGCAGTTCATAGAGTGAAAAACATGAAATCATTGCGACCGCAAAAACTTAATGAGTCACTAAGATATGCAAAAAGATGAGATGATCAACGGTTTCCTAATATTTTCTTTTGAAACTAGAGAATTTCTTTGAATAATCGCTAAGTTCAAAAGCAAATTCACCAACTTTTATGTCCGAAACAAATTTTTAATTGTTTAACGATGACACGTACTCTTTAACCAGCTCACTTGTGCTTAATTTACTTTGTTTCGTCATATTTAATCGTCGTGCACTCATATTCAAATATTGTATTCAAAAGATACGTACCATCCCAATTACTGAATCTGATACAACAGTTGCATTATAAAACGTTTAGCCTCCTTCCCATTATTGACCATCATACTTTGTACAGATTGCTCACTTCTCTTTGTTGCTCGACTCATATCTGTTTAATCAAACAGCACCTTATGTCAAAGGGTAAATGAAAGAAGCGACTGCTCCCAAGATCTCTGCTCGCAGTTCATAATATTTACGCCGCTCCGCTCCAACCACTGTCCATCCACCTATTCTCATAATTAATTGCGGATCTATGATTAAATGAAGATCACCTTGCACACTTTGCGAAATGAAAATGGTGTACGTACTACGGTACTCTATCTAAATATGAAGTAGGCAATAGTAGCGCGATAATTACTGTGTTCTCAATCTAAATCCAAAAGAATGCATAACCACCACCGCAGAGCGCTCCCTCTTGCAAAATATCTAAATGGCGTATTTAATAACCGAACAGCTTAGTTCATATCCGTGGGTTTCAAATAGGTACTCCCTCCAAATTCGAGGACGTTGTGGGGTATTCCGCACTATGCCAGAATTGGCCAGCGGCAGTTTGTGGCATCTATGATGCACCACACTCAACTGCATAACTCGTTAAAGCATGTCCCACCTCTTTTGTCAAATACTTCTCTTTGTGTTGTGCTTGTGGCTTACAGTACAGAAGTACATCTTCTTAATTCATTCACATCCCCCACCTGTCGATGGATTTTCCATATTACAAGTCAAACGGTAAAGCTTCGTCCGAAGCTTAGTAACTTAAAATGCTTTCCTATGCTCAACTAAGTCGATGCAAGTCTTGCAAACGCAGAGATGTTAAAAATTCAAACAGGTTGTGTGGTGTGATCGTAAAATTTAAATTTTGTTGCTCTCACCTATAATTGTATGCTTAATATCCGGCAAATTATAATTGCATCGCATAATAAACAGATAAATGTTGTCTCAGGAAAGAAAAAAATTGATACTACTGAAGGTTAGGTTATGGTTATTGAGTTCCATCATACGAAAATGGATCTAGTATCCTCCAATACAATTCTGAGGTTCGAATCTAACGGAACACATAAAAAACAAAAAAGAGCCAAAAAATAAGAACCCAAGTGCATCAAAGGCTTTGAGCTATAAAGGGGCACTAGCTGAGAAGACCATGGAAGGTTTCCTATTACGACAGCAGTCCGATAAGTACTTATAGCTTACAAAAGAAAAACGAAAATTTTGGAAAAGTGTTGATTTATTTTTCAAAATAATCTCCTTTTAGTTCGATACACTTGACCCAGCGATGATCCAACTTCTTTAACCCATCTGAAAAATACGTTTTCTCGAGTTCCGCAAAGTAGCCCTCGGTGGCGGTGATGATCTCCTCATTCCACACAAATTTCTGCCCGTCAAGTGATTTTTTCAAGTTTGGAAATAAAAATAAGCCGCTCGGGGCCAAATCTGGAAAACACGGTGGATGGGGCAACAGTTCATATAGCAAAACTCGATCAATTTAGCCGCGGCGATGGCGGAGGTGTGAACTGGTGCATTGTCGTGGTGGAAAAGCACTTTTATCTTCGCTAAATAGGGCCGCAATTCGGTGTCCAATCGGCCCAATAATTCGGCATAGTACTGTCCTGAGATCGTTTTACCCTTCTCCAGGTAGTCGTTGCAGATCACACCTTGTGAATCCCAGAAAACGGTGGCCATCATCTTTCCGGCCGATGGGACAGTATTCGCCTTCTTTGGAGCACGTTCGCCGGGTAAAGTCAACTGCTTTGACTGTTCCTTGGTCTCTGGTGTATACCAGTGGATCCATGAATAGTCTACGGTCACGAAACGACGAAGAAACTCCTTCGGATTGCGCTTAAACAGCGTCAAACACTACTCTGAAGTGGTCAAACGGTTGCGTTTGTTGTCCGGAGTGAGCAAACGCGGCACCCATCGCGCCGACAGCTTTCTCATGCCCGAAATTTTACGCAGGACATGACCGACGCGGTCTTTCGAGATGCCTACTATCTCAAACAGCGGTCTGCCACTACGAGATCGTGGATTTTTGTCACATTGTCCTCTGTGTTAGCCGTTTTCAGGGCAACTGGGCGTGGCTCATCAAAAACCGACGTGCGACCACGTTGAAACTCGTTGAACCAATTTAAGACGGTCGCCATCGAAAAGTCACTGTACACAGCATCCAACCGCTTTTTGATTTCGCAGCGTGATTTCCCTTCTAAAAAAAAGAATTGAGTCAGTGACCGATATTGATCTTTTTCCAATTTTCTAAAATCCTCTGACATGTTTGCTTCCACACGCGGTTAAAGCAAAACTACGACTAGAATGACTACCTTGAAATCCTTCAAAAAGATTTCATCAAATGGAAGGCAGATTGTAAAGGGATTCTGCATTGACTGTTTGGAACAAAACCAAAATACATTTGAGAAAGTGAGAGATCTTTAAAAGCGGAAATTGGGTCAAAATTCTTGATTACATTTGCTGTACGTCTTTTTTGTCACCACTTTTTACGAATTGTGGTATAAATAATTGCAATAGTTCTTAAAAATAAAGATAAGATTAAAAAATTTTATGCCAAAACTATATATTTCAAAGATTAAGATCACTGATGCTGAAAGTTTCAACAAATTCCGTTTATCGTGCTTTTCGCCTCATATTGGCAGTTGCGCATTATGGGACCACTGTGTTTTCTGGAACTTACAATACTCTCATACAAGAACACACTAACACTATAAATTGTGTTGCTTAAAACCTGGATTCTGTTAGCATCACCATAAGGTCACCACTCAATGTAATTCTGAGCTTTCAAAACCCCCATCTACAGCCCCTGAAAATGTTATATAAAAAAATGGAACAAAATAATTACAGCACTACCCGGGTGGTTTTAAACAACTTGTAATTCTGCCACTAGCGATTTTTTATATTTTTTTAAACCAAAAACAGAATAAAGTTATTCTTCTTTAAAGCTCCATATGCAATTACAATAGAGATACCCTTCAACCGCTAGCAAAAATCATCATCTCTCTTGCATTTACAAAAGAAAAAGTCTCATACAAGTTTTATGTATAACATCACTGCTTACCGGCATCAATCGAAAGCCCCAACAAAATGCACTCGTCTTCCTCATAGCTTCGTTGAGAGAATTAAATAAATTAAGATCACCAAGTCAGATCAAGAAGACGAGAGTGTTTTCATTTGACTGTGTTTGTATAGGTGAGCGTATTAGTTTTGGCGCACTTTGCATCTCAGCGATGTAAAAATTCCGGACAAAAAAAAATAAACAAGTATATGACGCCCCCCATACATGTTAAGGGGGGAAAAAGCCATACCACATGCATTGCTGCGGTTGCAATTGAACTTTTGCTTCAGTTACCGGTGTGAAAACACAAAAATGGGTATATAAACGGATGCCATCTATGGACAAAGCATCATCACAAAATCGTCTCTCTATTGGAGTACCTCAATCTCGGGACTAAAAAGTTGTGATAAAGTTATCGTTAAAACTAAAACTGTTCTTTGTTTAGCAACGAATTTAATTTACACTTAAAAATAAATATGAAAATTGTAAGTAAAAATTGTTCCTCGATCGTATAAAATTCTTCTAAAAGGACTTGAAGTGTGTGTGAAGATAAGTGAATCAAATGGATTTTATATAAAAAAAAAAACGGATTTGCCTTAGTGAATCTTTAAAAATATATCTGACAACCTTTGTTCGTTCGAAGTGGTAGTGATGCCAATTTGTTGCTTCGTATTAATTACACCCCACAAGTTGGTCCTTCGTTTAGTTTTCGCAACTGAAGAAGCTGATTTTTTTGCTTAGTGACTGTTAATATAATGTTACAAATCAGCAAAAAAGTTAAAACTATTTTTTGTAAGAATTTGGCCACCGATTGGGCTGATCAACAATATCTTTTTCAATTCTGAAATACGAGTAAAAGTGTAGTTGAATAATTCGTTTGTAATTAAGCTAACGTAAAACTAATCAAAGATTATGAATTTTTTTCTAATGCAAGTTGTTTTGATATTTTGGTTGATAATGGAAAACCCGTTTTTTGTATAAACAAAAATGAATCTTTACTTCCTACAAGTGTAAAATTAAACACGTGTAGGAATCTCCCAACTGATAACCTTCTCAATCCCAATTAGATTAAGAATTTTTTCAGAAGTAGACTGACCTATTTTGTTATACTCACTCAAGAAATACGATCACTTGAATAAGTTTGAAAACTAATTTTGCCTTTGTAGAGAATCTAATCATCAGATAAAGTAAGTGATGGAATCGTTGTTTTTCTTTCAATTGTTTCGTTGATAAAGGAAAACCTCCTTTTCTTTTAAACCTAAAGAGCACATTCATTTGGCCTTATTTTAGAAAGAACCTAATAGATCTCAATCAGAGGACCCATAAGGCACCCAATTGTTTTCTTTCCTTCATTATAATACAAAACTACCAAAACATAAGGGGGGACATGAAAACTGTGCACTTCATCGTTTATGGAAATATTTCTATGAATAACTGAATTGACTTCATGTATTCCACTTTAAAAAAAATTGGAAAATGGGACTGTGTCACTTAGGTGCAATACTTTAATCCCATCGATTAAAGGACTTTCAACAGATTTGTTTTTAAATTAAATATATTGAAATATTGATTGATATTGATTGATTAATGACTGGGTCGCACGGGCTTGTTTTAACATATGTGTAAGGAACAAGATTAAAGACTTTGGAAGCAATCGCAAGGTCTTTGCTTGATAACATACATAATTATTTTTGTGCAGACTTGCCAAATGCTGTAGAAAATGAAGATGGGAAGAATTTGTCAGGAATTGTTCTAAAAGCTCTCATATTAAAATTAGATTCTCAAGTTAGAATCTAGAAACGTCACTTTATTTCATTGTTTTAAGCATATCAAGGTAAAAGGTCTGCGTTAAGAGTTCATATACATAAATCAAAGCTGTTCACCCACTAGTTTTGAACGATTTTTCGTTTTTTCTAAGAAAAAGATTCTTAAAAGAATATACCACTTTGAAAATCTTAGTAGAAAATGTCTACATAGATGATTTAAAGAAAGCAGCAAACCTAGGTTGAAAAAATTTGAAAAATAAACTTTAAAAGCTCAATTTACAAAAAAAAAGTTATTCGCATTATGCAACTTTACTCCAATTCATTTGAACTCGTTAAACATTTAAGCAATTGCATATTTTTTTGACATTAAACGGGCAATATTTCATAAATATGAAGTACGATCCGGTTGTCAAGGACGAATCGTTTGCGTGGTTCTTCATACTTGGTAGCTCTACATAGAGCCTAGTAGTACGCTGCTGAAGCGAAAAGGAATTTTTTGTTGGTCTCCACAAGCACGACGAATTGGTGAACGAACACTCAGCGGAAAATATTTGTGTAAAGAACAATCGCAGCTGTTTAGAAAAAGTTACAATCAAAGTCAAGTCAAAAGTGTCACAAGAAGCAATAAAACAAATTGATATTTTCATTTTGAGATGAATTACTTTGTTCGACAAAAATTTGCTCATCTATGGAGTCAACCCATATCTACAGCAAAGGAAAGCCAAAGGATGTTTTCACAAATGAAGCTTATTTCTTTCTTTATCTAAGTGTAGGTCGCTTCTTTGTCTCAAGAAACGACAAAAGTAGAGGCAAGAGAGCCTGTTTGTAATTCATTCGATAAATTTTGTGACTCTTTTTCTGATAACTTTATTTATCTTTCAATTTTATCCAACATGCAATAGCTGTGCAGCTACAATTGAAAGTACTGGTGCTTCATACTCTATTGTTAGTAATGAATCCACCGTAGTTGGTTCTTTAAAGACGATGAATAATCAACTTTGGCTATTGTAGCTACACTACCAAGGCCAACTCCAACTGCAACACTTCAATAAGCAAATCAGCTAAACATGCAATTTTTTTTAGTGTCAAATCACTTATAGGACGATCATTGCAAGCCAAGAGCTCTCTTATGAAAGTTGAAATTAATGGCACTACAGAAATACCCCCAACATTTCCACGTATCATTAGAGCAGAAAGACTAGTCAAGGTACTGAGTGCAAGACCTGTTAAAATACTTACTATAGCCCCTATTACTACAGCCATTTTTTTTTTTTTTTTTACAAAATTCAATTCAAAAAACAATAGAACTCTCAAAATTTCGTAGGCATTTATTGTCCCGGCTACCGGGAGATAAACGATGGACGAAAAAGTGTGGAGAATGTCAAAAATTGTGTTAAAAGATCTACTACAATTATCCACCTATGAAACCCTTTTGCGCAGAGCAGCAGCGTATTGCACAACGAAAAGGAGAGCGAAATTTTTCGTTTACGATTCCGTCCTGTCATTTTTGAATGTTTTTGAATGTTTTCGTTTCAGCAGCGTACTAGGCTTAAGCCCAGTTCTTAAAATACTGCAATTGAATAGCAGTTTTTTTGAACGCACATTTGTGGCAGGTTCAAAGAACTGAGGCCGTTCTTCTAATCATCAATAAAAATTAATTCCTTGGTTTCTATTTTCCAACTGTCCAACTGTTTGTACATTTTAGACAGATATCTGGCTCTTTATCCTTAGCCGACAATGGTCGAATATTTGCTCTCTAAATCGAAATAGCATTAAAATTCTCCTTCACATTAGATTTTGTAAGAAAACATCGTTCAGGAAATCGACACAATGTTCAAAAAATTTGCCTGGTTCTACCCTCGTCACTTTACTATCAACATCAGGTTTTCGAGAAAGTCAATTTTGAGAATCTTCGCAAGAGGTTATAACAAATACCTCTATTTTTAAATATATATCCCAACTTTGCTAATTTGTTTGTAAAAATATCATAACTGTCGCTCTGAGCTCCATTGATTGGAATTACGAATCAAAATTTATAAATATTTCCTTTTACAAAAGACATTGCTCACCTACTAACCTTTCAAAACGAAACTACATTACCAGATTATAATTGCCCGCAATTCAAATAACGCAACTTCCCATATTTGAAGAACACCGGGGTCAGTATTACTTCTTTTTCCTACAACACACTAAAGCGTTTGTTGATCCCAGACTCGTAATTGCTAAAAAATCCATACATTAAATCTCAAACGCGATGCCTCCTTACTTAGCACACTGTCTTACAAGAAATAACAACCAGCAACGACCGACCCTCTACACCCTAAATACCATCCAATTTGAATATGAATGCGTACCATTAGCCCAAAGATTCAACCGTAGTGCTCTTGCTGCAATGCTGCACCTTTTGTGCAATTAATTCAGAAATATAATGCAAATTTTACGCCTCATAGTCATAGTCATGACCCATCCACACTGCATAACTGCCCCTCAAATTAGCTTCGAATGAACACCACTTTCTGGGCCTAAACCATGATTATCTTCCATTCATAGTTCAAACAAATATACGTACGTGCAGATAAAAAAAAAAAAAAAAAACACTAAACAATTCAATTTTCATTTGGAAAAGGTCACAGCATTGATAGTTGCCATTTGCGCTGGAGTAGCATCCGCCCAATTACGTGGAGGAGTCCCCCCAATTCGGTCGAATGCATACGATCGTGATGCTGT
Organism: Melanostoma mellinum; assembly: GCA_914767635.1. Classification (NCBI taxonomy): domain Eukaryota; kingdom Metazoa; phylum Arthropoda; class Insecta; order Diptera; family Syrphidae; genus Melanostoma; species Melanostoma mellinum. The sequence goes on along the minus strand of OU612059.1, from coordinate 224,941,099 downwards.
CATCTTGAAACATAATTACGACCTGAATCCAGACGGTTCCTATTTATACAAGTGAGTAAATTTATAGGTGTTACTATAGTCCCATTTAAAGCGGTTAGAAACAACAAACAGAAATGCAAGGTAAACACCTCATTTTTGATGGTGGTGACTTACTCAACAGCTTTTATTAAACCTCCCACCCACTAAAACTTGTAGCAAACACGAGTAAAGTTGTCGGCGAGGTGATACTTTTATTCATCTGCAATTTTATTTTATTTTTTCTACCTTTCTTAGTTTCGAAACGAGCAACGGTATTCGAGCTGACGAGACTGGTTACCTCAAGAATCCCGGCTCGCAACTGGAAGCTCAGGTGAGTGTGGCTTACGTATTTTGAATTTTGATGTTTTGTAGAGTATATAGCCACTCAAGGTGGAAGCACCCAGGCTTATAATAAGAAATATTAGTCTGAAAGTGTAAAAATCCGTCTCAATTTTATTGAATTCCAAATCGACGATATTAAAACTAGGTCTAAACAGTAAGGAAATGGTACACCATTACACAATTGTTTCAAGAAAGAATACAGATTGGTAATGGAAATATGATTTGCAACAGCAGGGCAAGCAAATGTTCTCTGGCGAAAACCGATCTGTCTACAAAGCAAAGCTTAGACCACAAACAGCAGTGCAGACTTTAAAGCAAATTACAACTGCATATCGTAAGGCTACAAAAAACTTAGCAAACTAAAGTTGTTGGTGACCAAAAATGTATCTTAAGATACAAAGACAATTAAACAGCTCTTAGGATGTTGCATAGTTTTAAGCATCAAGTAGAAATCATTTATGTTTTTAAAAAGATCTTGCTTAAGAAGTGAATAGTCGAACTAAGAAGTTGCGTGACAACATCACTAAAGTTGAAGGAACTCTCCCATGTTTGTGTCTTGAAGCGGCGATGTTTTGTAACATGTAAATGTAACAAGACTTAAATCATGAATTTAACTGGAATAGAATAAAATAAAATAACAAATATAGGGCGGCGCAACAGAGCGAGGAGCACCAGCATTTAAGTTTTTTAACTGCGTGATGTTTGTGAAGATCTTGAGGTTTTTCAATAGAAATTTTATTAATTTTTTTTAATTAAGGCTTTTGTTTACTTTCAATATAATTATTACCATTTATTACAAAACCAGCCATTTTGAATCAGTCTCATAAAACTAACAAATCCTTTTTTTCCTAAAATTCCTAGGTAATGCAAGGATCATATTCATACACTGGCCCCGACGGCGTCGTCTACACCATCACATACATCGCTGACGAAAATGGCTACCGTGCTGAGGGCGCACACATTCCAACTCCTCCACCAGTGCGAGCCATCAATCCCCCATCCAGATATAACTTCAAATAAAAAGCCATAACAATCGAAAGTCCCATCTGAGCAGGAAATAAAAATATTGGCAAAAATTTAAAAAAAATGAATATGTAACATCAACTTCATTAAGCAACAGTTTTAGAAGCAGCGACATTTATGAACCGATAGGCGTTAATTATTATCCTTTTTATAGATCCATCCTCGGCCTACTTTTATTTTTCTTACCCAACCTCAACTTTTCTATTTCTATCATTTTGTGATTGTATATTTTTCGTTTTTGTTAAATATCTTTTAAATCGATTTTTTGTTTAATTTTAAGGACAATTTTTTTTAATTGTAAATTAATAATTTAAATAAAATACGCAAAACTGCAATACGAATGCAACTAAAAAACTATTTTGTTGGTCTTCTTTTATTTGTGTGGTACTTTAAATGCCAATCAGCGTATCAGGTTCGCAAGTTCAAAGCTTGAGAGAACAGTTTGACAAAAATTTAGAAACTTCTTAGTAGACTGATACTTGAAGCTGCACAGCATTCCATCGATAGTCTTATGCTTTAATACTAAGGATGCAAAACTGCTGAAAGGATCAGTAGCAGCAGCTATGTTCAATTACTTTGCTTCAAACAAAATTCTTTGATTACTCTGTAGAACAGTTAAGGCACATTCTTTGATTTAGAAAAATATAACAATAACAAAGATATGGAGGACCAAAAGATATCCAAAAACCTCATTACTCTAAAAATTAGCCTTTTGCCCAGGTAAGAGAGTGAGCTCATCAGTTAGATGCTTCGAAGACGCAAATTTTTATTTGGATAATACCGAAACACTCATAAAATTCACACCACAGAAAGTCAAGGAGTTTTGAGTCAACTCCTCTGTATACGCCATTTCGACACGTGTTTTCATGAGCTACTGATGCTTCATGCTTCTTTCAAAAATAGTTTCAAAGTGTAACCTATAACATCACAGCCATAATCGAAAGCCCCAAAAAGTCTTCATCTTCCTCATTGAGATAGTGAAACACATTTTTCTGATTAAAAAGTCAGATCAAGGCCAGAATATTTCGTTTTGATTGTACTTCTATATACGGTATTAGGTTTCGGCGCACTTTGCATCTGAGCGATATTTAGATTCTATTCTAGTAGGCGAAAAAAATTTATAATAATCATAACAAAAATAAAAACTACGCAGAGCATGGAATTGATATGGCACATGCATCTTAAAAAACCAAAATGGGTATTTAAACGAATGTTAAGAAGATCGTCTCTTCTTTCTAGTACCTCAATTGCGGGACAGTCGATAGTGCAGAAGAAACTTTTATTATTTAAATTTTTTTAAATTTGAAATTTGCTAAGAAAAGAAGTCCAAAAATATGAAGCTTGTAAGTAAAACTTCATCGTACAGCTGAAGTGAACAGAAGTGAAGGTGAATCTTGTTGAATCACTGCTTTTTTTAATTGGTTTTAATGTTAAAAGTGTATAGCAAAATTGGCTGCGATCTAGTGGAATTTCAAGCTGATAAAAACTGTCCATAATCTCAATGAAATTCTTAAGCTGAAGAAAGTAATTTCAAATGTAATTTAATTCTTTTGATAGGATGTCCCAGCTGATAAAAAAAGAACTGTTTCTTTTTTAGTGTTATTTCAAAATCCTTATGGTTAATGTAAAGCTTCAGTTTTTGCAAACAATTTTCATTTTATCAATAGTTTGAAAACACTTCAAATATGAGAATTCAACCCCGTTATTTATTTAAAAACATACGTTCTCTTCTACGAAGTCCTTCTATAGTTTTCACTCAGAAAAATCGCTCTCTTTGATGTTTGTGTCCATTTTAAGAAAAAAAGTACTAGCCACTACAAAAACACATTCAAATTTAAAATTACATTCTTTTAAATCATAAAATTCAACAATAAGAACAACTTATTCCGTTTTCTCACTTGAAAAAGGCCAAAGCATTGATATTTGCCATTTGCGCTGGAGTAGCTTACGGAGGAGTCCGAACTCAAACAACCGATCCACGAACATCCGAACGTGATGCAGACATTATGAAACAACATTACAAATTGAATCCCGATGGTTCTTATTCATACGGGTGAGTCTGAGTGAGCAAATTTAAGGAAAAGTAACAAATGATAATAACTTAGCTACCAACTCTCATCAAACAAAATATTAGTTTTCCGCTAAATGTTAGCCATAATTAAATTTCAATTTAATGATTTTTCTCTGTTTTTGTCTAGTTTTGAAACCAGCAACGGCATTCAAACCCAAGAAAAAGGTTACCTCAAGAACGCTGGTACAGAAATCGAGGCTCAGGTAAGTGCAAATACTTTATGACTGCTTGGTTTTGTAAATCTTTCTAATGCAAAAATTATTTAATTACAAAGTTTCATTGAAATGATTTTCAGGCAAAATTATTTCTAATTTATTAAATTATTGTTTAGTTTTGTTAAAGAAATTTAGGCCATTGTTTTTCTTACTGCAAGCTGTGTGATAAAGAAATTTAAAAAATCACCAGAAATTCATAAGTGATTTCATTTTAAACAAACCAACCCGAGCTACCCAATGAGCTTTTTAAACTCAAACGTCTGTAATAAGCTCTATAGAAACTGACCGTTAGGAAATGCAGTTACTCTTTTCTTATCAGAAATTAATGGTATCGTATCAAACGAACCAACACGAATCACACGATTTGCTTGTACCCATTACATTACTTACTCAAAAGAGGTAAAATGACAAGGAATTCAAATCACTAGTGTAAGTTCGTGTTGGGAGCATTAGGAAATATAATACAAGTGCACAATCCTTTTTCTACAATCGTTCGTGTGGTTTCTTTCATCCGTAAATGTATTCGTGTAGATACTTACTTACTTACTTAGGCGGGCATTACAGTTCGGGGTGAACCTGGGCCTCAACCAACATACTTCTGTAACGACTTCGATTTCGGGCGAGCTCTCTCCAGTTTCGCACTCCAAGTCGGTTGAGGTCTTCATGCACTTGATTACGCCACCTAAGACGAGGTCTTTCCCTTCCGCGATTTCCCTGCAATGTGCTTTTGAACAACCGACGAGCCGGAGCGTTTGGGTCCATCCGCTCTACACGGCCCAACCATCGTAGCCTCGGGATGCGTACTCTTCTGGCTATGCCCATGTCGCGGTACAGATCATACAGCTCGTTGTTGTATCTTCTTCTCCACGCATTGTCTTCGCAAACGGGACCAAAGATCATTCGGAGAATTTTTCTTTCGAAACGACCAAGAGTTTCCTCATCCGCTTTCGATAAGGTCCATGCTTCCGCGCCGTAAAGCAGGACTGGGATGATCACGGTCTTATACAAAGTTACCTTGGTTTTCCTGGAGAGGGTTTTGTTTCTCAATGGCCTTCTCAACCCAAAGAAGCAACGGTTGGCAAGAGTTATTCTCCGTTTGATTTCCGCACTGATGTTGTTGTCCGTGTCTACAGCGGATCCTAGGTAGACGAAGTCCTGTACTACCTCGAAGTTATGTCTGTCTATTGTGACGTTTTATCCAATTCTTCGATGTTCTGTGTCCTTGTTTGATGGCAACATATATTTCGTTTTGCCGCTTCTGTTTCAATATGTACTTGCAAAAGCACCTATGACATCACGCTTTTTTCTTCCCATTACGTCAATATTGTCTGCATAGGCGAGTAATTGTACAGACTTTTGAAAGATTTTTCCTCTGGTGTTGGCGTTTGAGTTTCTTACAATCTGTTCAAGTATGATGTTGAAGAAATCGCATGACAGTTTGTCGCCTTGCCTAAAACCTTTTTCGACATCAAAGGTCTCAGTGAGTTCCTTACCGACCTTGGCAGAGCAGCGTGAATTCTCCAAAGTCATCCTGCATAGTCGTACGAGTTCTGCAGGGATGCCAAAACTAGACATGGCTCTGTACAGCTCGTCTCTGTAGATACTGTCATACGTGGCCTTGAAATCGATAAAAAGATGGTGAATATCGATATTACGTTCTCGAGTTTTTTCCAAGATCTGCCGTAATGTGAAAATTTGGTCTATTGTGGACTTCTCTGGTCTAAAACCACATTGATAAGGAACTAACAAGTTATTGACGTGGGGTTTCAGACGTTCACATATTACAGCAGACAAGATCTTATAAGCGACGTTAAGGAAGCTTATCCCTCTACAATTGGCGCAATTGTGAGAGCTTCCTTTCCTTAGGATCGGGCATACGATACGGGCATGCTTTTTTCCGACCAGATACACAGCCCAAACATGACACTTTTTCTCGTAATAATCAACCAACTGGGTAGGCGCAACGATTCCAACGCCATCTGTGGTATAAAACTATGCTATTTAGTGAAAAAAAATAATCACTCGGTTGGGCACCGTGGACCCGACCATTGTATATGAAACATATAGTAACACCATGAACACTCCCGATGCTATAGCCACCTACTTGCTCGATTAACGAACTTTGCGGTTCTGTTGAAATTTATTTTGGTGGTACACTTGGGTATTAAATATACAATGTAAGGTTCTACACTTCACTTTTTTCCGATTCAAAAGAGAAGTCCTTTAATCGAGCAGGTAGGTGGCGAAAGCATCGGGAGTGTTCATGGTGTTACTATACGTTTCATATACAATGCCCGACACGACAGCAACGTTCTTCCGCTGTAGTGGAGCGTTATTTAAAAAACGGGGCGAGTGCAATCGCTACCCGCGTCAAAGAAATAACACGTATAACCGTGCACAGTCTGGGGCCGAAACTTATGAGTCTGTAGTTTCACTTCTACTTCGAATATTTTCATGAAATGTGTTTTGATCAGTAGAATGATATATTGCTACCACATTAAAATAAGGGATTAATTTAAAACGTCACAAAAACCCCCCGAGTCGTCATTCTATCGATAATGGGTGAAAACTTCCGCGAATCGGGTAGTGTCATTAAACGTACCCCAATTGGCCGTCCACGTACATCAACGCCGCAAACAATGAAAACTTTCAACGACGTCTTGAGCAAAAGTCCTTTTCGGTCTGTGCGCCGTCATTCTCCTTGAAAATTCCTCGAACGACGGTCTTCGTGATACTTGGTTTGAACAGTTTTTTTTTTATTATTGTATCGTTCATTTGTCAAAAATAAAGAAACTCTATGTTTAACAGGCATTTTCTGAACAAAAATTACCTCAAAGCCAAAACTTTGCTGGGGGAAGAAAATATGAACACCATTCTGGCAACATTAAGCCTCTAGAAACCCAATTTAAATACAGTTTTAAAGATGATTATTTTTACAAAAAATTAAGTTTAAAATTAGGTATCTACCAATCAGTGTTGGCAGAGAAATCGAATTTAACACAGATCAGGGTACACCAAAGCTAGCCCTTTTTTGAGTTGTCAAAAAGTGATATCAAAGTTTCTGTACATCATTTTTTTTTTTTTTTTCTTAGAATATAACTAAAAACCACTTCCACAAAGTATGTAACATGAATTACGGGACACCCTGTAGCCTGTATAGTGTTAATAAATAAATAATTCAATCTTCTGAATTATAAAATCCATATTCACAAAAGTATAAGGTATATTTGTACGTTGTACCAACAAAAAAAAATACACTATTTTACATTAATATGGGCACAAAAACAACATAATAATCTAAAAAAAAAAAAAACCTTAAAATGTTTGTCCTGAACAATTTGAAAACTAGCACTTCGTCCCTTGTCTTATAGAGATTGCGATATATTCGAAAAATTTTAGGTTGCTGGACTCAAATGCGAGTTAAATTTGGAAGATATTTCATTGCTTACACAACTGATTAAGTCTGTTTCAATTCTATTTTAGGTAAAGGAGGGATCGTACTCTTACACTGGCCCCGATGGTGTACTCTATACAGTTACATACACCGCCGATGAAAATGGCTACCGTGCTGAGGGTGCACATCTTCCGACTCCACCACCAGTAAATCATCGCTAATTCTAAAATATAAAATTGTAAACCGAATTAAATCTCATCCAAACAAAAATAAAACATACGTATTCATAAGTATATAAAGCTGAAGCGTATATTGTCTAAAAACCATCCTTGGAGAGCATTATATTTCTCTCTTCCACGAAAAATCTTGGTTTTCATGCTATTTTGCGATTGTGTTTGAGTCGGAATCGATTTTGCAAATGATTCTTCTTACTCTTGATGTCAAGTTAATTCCATAGAAACTGATTTTATTGCTAGATTATTTTATTAAATAAGCCACAGTTGCAATTGAAAAATTAACAGATTTATTTAAATGTATGCTAAGCTATTCTTCGGATTCCAATCTTTTTCCCTGACTTTTGTATGGGAATATTCGATGATGGACGCAACGTTTTTAACTCTTTTTCTGCATCTTCATCCTTAAAACCGTCTATTTCAAGACTTATAAGAATTCTGTACTTTCCAGAATTTTGGAAAAAAGTCAGGAGTTTCTTTGAAACTTCCTTGATTTCCGCATCAGCAGGATTTTCACTGTTAGCTCCCCTCAATAAGATTCCTTGAATGTAAACGGATTGCTTTATATCAATCTTCATATTCATGACTGGAAAACCACATAGAAACAATTGAGGATCTGTCACTGGAACAATTGACAAATATTTTGTTTCAAATAGAATCCTTTTGATATCCCTCTGAATTAAGTTTTCTTCTTCGGGAGACATTAATCCTACACTTTCTTTACAATCTTCAGTTCTTTTAAGTCTCATAAGCCATCTCGCCGAGTAAACCACACAAAGTACAAAGACGACGAAGTAAAACAAGGTCTCCAGAAGCAACCTGAGATTTGCGTTCTCCTTCGAGACGTTCATCCATCTCGGAATATAATAAAGATAATCGCTTGTAACTTTTTCTAAAATCTCCTCACAGCTGGTTGGACTTAGTAGACTGGGATGACGTTGGATGGGTATCTTGTCCCCGAGCATCAGAGAAGTTTCGCTGTTTTTGAAAATCAATTTTTTTAACTTCAAAATTCTGTCCCACAATTTGGGACAGCCCGGTTTTCTCATCATTATCTTAGAACAATGGTTAACGGCTTGATGGAACCAATCGGCGCAAACCTTTTCTAGGACTGCATCATCACTACAATAATTGAAAAGTCTTCGGCACAGTTGGATCATGTATGGTGGTGGCATCATCGCATCCATGAGATTCTTTTGTGTTTTGTTACAAGAAAATATTAAATATTCTCAGCCTTCGTTTTCAAATACAGTCGAATTGATTTGAAAACAAAAGCAAACTTCTCACCTATAAAATTTTAAGTTTCTAGTTTGTTTTAGTTCACTTTGGAAAGACACTACTGTAAATAGGTATCTTTTGATTTTTGCGACTTACTTATGCAAATCAAAAACTGGAAACTTGTTAGTAGTGCTTGGCTTTTGTTTACAATAAAAATAAAGTCTTGGAGATTTGCAAACAATAGAACTTGAGTCGATATCAACCACTTCAGAGTTGGATCAGGGACTTCCCAGAAACTGGAAGTTTAATAAGAAGTCCATAAGCCGATGAATGGTTTCTTAAGTTTTATTGGTTCTCGCGTTTCAAATCAGTGAATATTTTATTTATAATTAGCTTTAATGAAGTGATCATTTGTCAAAAACTAATCAAAGTGTATTATCTGATTGAGGTTGTCTCCGTCGCAAATTCCAGTTTTGAAGATAGATTTGGTTCTCTCAAGCAATGGTTTGAATTGAAAAATGATTATATTGTTTTCAATTCTCCGAACATTTTTGTGGGTTAAAAGGCTAGCGCGAGCTGCCCAAACTTTCCGATTTGTCTGCAAACTGTTAAACGAATTGAACAATGTAATCTTAATCACTAGCAACGATTCATAACTCCTTTGGCAACTGATAAAATAAGTACGAGTGTAAGCATTTAGAACTTGATTTGTGAATCATATGTAGCAGCACTGATAGCTACTAAATTTCATATATGTAAAACAAAAAAACAAGGCTAACATTGATAGCCCAAACTTTTCCAAGCATTAAACATAAAAAAGTCCCGCTTTTAAATACAAAAATAAAAAGTGGTATAGTTTTTAAAAACCTATTTTAAATTTAAAAATAAAGTTACTCCATGTTCGGATGAGACAAACGACACCAATGACTTAAGTTAGCTATTCATTTCGAAAAAAATAAGAAGCTTTGATGACACCCGAGTGTGTAAGCGAACGCGCAGAGAAGAGAAAAGTTGAAGCAAAAAAAATTAAAGTAAAAGTAATGTGCCGCAGTAGAGCGAAGAACCCCAAAGCCTAGCGCATTTCTCACAACCATGCCCTGTGATTTGTGAGGAAATGGAGGAGACCTACAATTTTCTGACAGTTCCGAACGGCTAATTGAGAAAGCGCTTTTCATGGCAATGAATTTGCTAACGGAGGACTTGCGATTACCTCGCGAAAGGCGAAATTCGTGCCTCTAATGGGAATCGAACCGCGAACCTCTGGGTAAGCAGCAGACATGCTAACCATCACGTCACGGGTACCGCAACAAATTGATCAAAAGTTAATGTAACGGAAAGAAAGCAAGAAAACAGTCACTTTTTCACAGTTTTAATAAATCGCCCAATGTGAACTTCGTCAAAGTAAATACCGACAATTTGGAAATTTTGGATTATCGTGATGAATTCCGAATCCTTACTGAACAGAACTATCAACACAGTTTGACTTCTCAGGTGTCAAACCATAGACAACAAGCATCGAAACTTCTCTTGTGGCAAGAAAACACCCTTTATGACTAATCGAGGACCAAACGTCTACGTTGCTATTTTACTCTCGGTATATTTTCTAGGGTGCCATTAGGTTCATACTGGCATTAGAACACCGATCTCTCAAGTATGAATCACTTTTTTCAACAAAAAAAAAGATAAAATTTATTATTTATTGAAATTGGTTTTACAAAAATTATTGAGTGTTGAGCATTTTGTTTTTTGAAATCCACAATTTTTTAGAACCTTAAGAAAAGTCTGCATTTGAAATATTTAAAAAAGATCCAATTTTTCGATAACGATAACAGCACACGCACTTAAAAGTAGGATCGTTCGTTGATCTTTATCCAGGGTTGACCCAAGTTTCCTTGACAACCCTATGAGTTGTCAAAAAAACCTGGGTTTTCCAGTTCTCAAAAGACTCTAATCCACAAAATCACCACACATTCCTGTCATTTGAATAAAAATACATGAAATTTTACATCCCTCAACTTGCCTCAGCAAAAACCTAGAGCGAGTCGAAGGCAAACCCAGGCCAACACTAGGGCTCAAAAAGCACTCAGTTTGACATTCAGGGCGACCGAAGGCTTCAACGAGTAAGGAAAATGAATTTTCCCGAATTATAAAGGAATACCGGGGAACAGACTTTGTTGAATAATGCGTTAGATACAAAAACTGATATTCAGATTTCAAAGGCATAAAGGCTCATGGAGGCAACCTGAATCCTATTTTATACTCTCCATTCAACGTATAGTCGCCAAAGAACAGAGGGAATACGATAAACGAACCTTCAACAAAATTGCAAACCGGTCTTGACAATGTTGATGATTGAATAAAGTCTCCGAATAGCTATTTCATACTCGAATGCTTACTTCCATCAAAAATATACAAACTGCCTTCCAATTTCTATCTTCTTTTATCTACTTTCAATGGTCTCTGGTGCTTCATTTGTTAGGAGGTACACAAGTTTACAAAAATGTAAACTTCAGTATTTCAATAATTAAAACATTAAATGTTATCTCCGTTTTATTGTTTTTCTCAAATAAGTCTTATCACATTTTAGGCACCGCCAAAACTATAACCAACGTGTTCCTGGGTTGCTTCTGGGTCGCTTCCAAATCCGTCACTAGATCCATCTTCACCTCGATTACTGCTGAAACCATCAGAGCTAAATCTTCCACTTTCACCAGGGAAGTCACCTTGAGTACTAAAAATGGCTCCGTCAAATCCGCCATCAATATGTCTTCCCACAGCTGAATGGCAAAATGTCAAAAAAGCTATGAGAATAGCAGAAGTGATGAAAAGAAGACGCATATTCAACTCCATTATAACTCCAGAATGTTCAAAATCAACTGATGATGCGATTATGATGTTGTTGAACTTATATAGAAAGATCAAAAGTCAATTGAAAGATTCAAATTTTATTCCCTTTTTAATAATTCCACTACAGAACTATTCTGCGTCAGAGGTAGAAATATATAGTGATTGAATTTGATAACTTGAATGACTACTTGGAGAACAGGAAATTATTCCAAAAAAAAATTACTTTTCCTTTCGATGGACAATCAATTTTTTTTACAGAGGCTATGGTCCACATCAGCTACTAGCTAGTCAACCTCCTCTTTGCTCTCGTTTAACAGTTACATTTGAAAGTATTTAGAGAAGTCTACGAACATCAGGATCAACTAGCTTCATCATTTTCTCGATTTATTTTCAAGAAAGTCGATTGAATCAATGAAACTGCTTCTAGGACCACTGAAATTTTAGACACAATAAGTGGGACAGTAAAAAAAAAAAAAAAATCATTTTACTAGAAAATAGTTTAAGGTTTAGTAAAGACACACTGTTTAAATACTAATTTTTCTTAAGTAAATTTTATCACAAATTTTATCCAAGACCGCTGACGATTGAACGAACGCGACTGCGACTACTGCTGAATCCACGGCGTCCTCCAGATCCACTAACGGCACCACTATTGGTCCCACTATTGGGGAAACTAATCGCGCCAACATTGGCAACATTATTGATGCCACCATTGGCAACTTTATTGGAACCACTATTGGCTCCACCGCCGGTGCCACCACCAAATCCACCAAAGGGTTCACCTCCACGTCCAAAACCGGGGCCACCTCCAAGTCCTAAACCAGGACCACTTCCAAGTCCACCAACAGGGCCACCTCCGAATCCACCACCAGGGCCACCTCCAAATTCATCACCAGGACCACCTCCAAATCCACCACCAGGGCCACCACCGAATCCACCACCAGGGCCACCTCCAAAACCACTTCCAGGGCCACCTTCAAATCCACCACCAGGACCACCTCCAAATCCACCAACAGGGCCACCTTCAAATCCACCGAAGGGGCCACCTGCAAAACCACTTCCAGGGCCACCTCCAAACCCACTACCAGGGCCAAATCCACCACCAGGGCCAAATCCACCACCAGGGCCAAATCCGGCATCAGGACCACCTCCGAACACACCGCCGGCGCCGGGAACACCATATCCACCACCCAAGCTGCCGCCAAAGCCACCTCCTTGGTTTCCAAAACCATTTCCACCGAATCCACCGTACTGCCTCTTAGCACGTTGTAATCCTTGGAATTGGATATTATTTTCGCTATCAGCTATTGCATGGCAATAAGCCAAGATAGCCATTACAACAGAAAAGGTTGAAAAGAAGCGCATCTTTAATCCAACAATAACAATCTTAGCACGACGATGTTCAAAATCAACTAATGTGATGACTCTCATGTTGACTTACTTATATAGAATCTTTCTAATCAAAATATAATATTAACTATTCAAAGATAACTTTGAGCTGTTTCTACTACAGAGTGGAAGCGTGAGGTAGGTTGGTAGGTACGTACATATGAATAACTGGAATAATGACTTATATAAGGGGAAACAAGAATATTTCAAAAGTTATTTTCTATTTGTTTTTACCAGATTTGTTTGTTTTTCATTTGTGGTTTGACTATGATAACTGTCAACACTAACCAGTCAAACAATTCTCACTCACTAATCACTGCAACGATTGCATTTGAGGATGCGAGTTAAAATGATTCAGGTGAAAATATCAACTGCAAGATAGCTTAAAGCACTACTGAAATCAATATTAAGTTTGTTGGTTGAACTTTCCCCAGGGCAGACCCAGGTTTTCTTGACAATCCTGTGAGTTGTCAAAAAAAAAACAGGGGTGACATTCTGTATGCAAAAAGCGAACAAACGTTTTCGTGTGTGCGAACAATTTACAATATCAATAAAATTGTATTGTCAAAAGGTCGCATAACACATTCCTTATTCAATTTACAATATCTTTCGCTTATGATAAACGTTTGATCGCTTTCGTTCCGCTTTTTATAGAATCTGGCCTCAGCAGGGTTTTCCAGTCCTCAAAAAACCCTTAGCCACCCAGGGCGAGTTGAAGGAAAACCTAGGTCAAGTCTGAGGCTCCAAAAACACTAAGTTTGACATTCAGGGCTACTTTAGGTTGCTCAAAAAACACCTTGTGGCGACCCCAGTGCGACCCTAGGGCTTCAACGAACAAACCTATTGTTCTATTTAAGAAAATTCACTTTAGCCGATGATGATTAAACTCTCAAAAGCCGTAACGCAGCTTGGACAAAGAAAAAAAAATTTATTTTACTAGAATCTGTATTCGTCAAAGCACACGTCGGCGTCGCTTGCGATATTTTTTTTGCTAACATAGTCCCTGAGCGTCCACTTGTTGGAAATAAAAAAGAGTGAAAAAACTTGGAAACATACCACAGTTGGAAAGTTCCTTACATTTGTTCTGTCTCAGCAAACAACTTTTTCACAACACCGACAAACTAAAACTTGAATTAAACTTTCATCTTTTAGAAAGCTTAGAACCACACAAATATTCGCACTTACTAATCACCAAATCTGAAAGTCAAAGAAAAGTCGAGCGTATTTACTACAAGATAATTTTAGGTTTATTAAGTACAAGTTGAAGGTGTTTTTCAAAAAAAAAATCATCACATTTCCTTAGCGACCGAATTCACCGCCAGATTCGAAGCCTCTTCCTCCGCCATATCCGCCTTGATTTCCATCAAAGACTCCAAAGCCGCCCTGGTTAGCCAAACCATTTCTCTCAAATACTCCAAAGTCTCTCTTCACACGTTTTGATCCTTCATATTGTGCATGACTGTATGCCAAGACAGCTATTATAAGCCAAACAAGAGTTATAAAAAAACGCATTTTCAAGTCGAAAATCGTAGACCGAGACTGTTCAAAATTAACTGATGCTCCCACCCTGATGTCGATGTGATTTTATAGAATTTGCTTTGTCAAAAGGTTTGATATATGATTATACTTAGCTGCTTTCATTTGGCTTGGGTTCTTTCCACTACAGAACAATATTCTGTATAAAAAGAAAGGTGAGGATATGTTGAATAACTGGAATAGTAACTTGAAGAACAAGAAAACAAGACAATTTTAGAAGCAACTATTTTTTATATTATTATTATTGTTTTTATTATTATTATAATTTTGTTCTGTTTACAAATTTTGTTTGTTTTCGACAATTCTATTTGCGTGGTTGGACTGTGTTAATTTTAATTATTAATTATTGGGACCAAAGAATGATGTATCTAACTATCGTCCCATAGCCAAACTGTCCTGTATACCAAAGCTGTTCGAAAGCATTATTTATGATACACTTTCTTTTCACTGTAAATCTATCTTGTCTCCCGAACAACATGGTTTCCTAGCTGGTAGATCAACTACGACCAATCTAGTGGATTTTGTTTCCCATACCTTGTGTACCTTAGAGAAAGGGAATGAAGTTGATGTTATTGCAACTAATTTTAGTAAAGCATTCGACAAAATGTCACATAAAATCATACTTTTTAAATTAAAAATCCTAGGCTTTCACCCACTTTTTATTTCTTGGGTTAGTATTTATTTAACTCAGAGAAAATATGTAGTCTGCTTCAGATCATCTCTCTCCAACCCCTTCATAGCACCTTCTAGTGTCCCTCCATCTTGGCACACTATTTTTTACTTTAGGCATTAACGATGTTGTCAAAATCCTTGATTGTAACGTTTTGATATACGTGGATGATATGAAAATATTTAGAAGTATTTTATCCCCCGTTGACTCTTGTATTTTACAAGATAATAATCTAAATCCAAATCTCAGTTTGGTGTCACAAAAATAATTTAGAACTCAATGTTAGCAAATGCCACGTTATAACTTTTCCCCGCAAACGTCTACCCCCGCCCCCTCGCTCGGTGCTATTATCTACAAGGTGAACCAATAAACGTTATCTCTTTTGCTCGTGACTTAGGTGTCGTTTGTGATAAAGAGCTCAACTTTCACTCCCACATTGAATATGTTATAAAAAAATCAAACAGCATGTTCGGATTCATAAAACGTTGGTCGAAAGAATTTTCCGATCCGTATATTCTCAAATCCCTGTACGTTACTTTCGTATTGCCAATTCCTGAATATGCCTCCCAAGCGTGGTCACCTTATCAAATAACACAAGCTAAACGACTCGAAGCTGTCCAACGTAGATTTCTCCTTTACGCTCTACGCAAACTTCCCTGGGAAGATAGATATCGCTTGCCTCCATATGCTGATCTTCTGCTGCTTATTGATCTTCAGTCTCTTGAAAGAAGGCGCGAGATCTTAGATATCGTATTTGTTCAAGATCTTTTGAGTGGAAATATTGATTGTCCTTCGCTATTGAGTTTAATATCTTATAATGTAAATTGACGGAATCTTAAGAATGTTCCCCCTTTCCGAATTCCCTATCACCGTACGAATTATAGTTTCTACAACCGTATGTCACGTATGTTACGTAATGTCAATGATTCCTTTAATCTGTTCGATTTATTATTATTATTATTATTATTAAAAAATCTTTATTTTTTCTTCTTCATTGTTGTACAATTTGAGATCAAATTAAAAGATTTACAAGCATGGCTTATAAGCCGTCTGCCGGTAAGATTTCTACTCTTAACATTTTGAGAGAAAAGAAAAATTATAAATTTAAGTAATTATACATAGTTTGAAAAAAAGGGCTTTCAGTTTAGCTAAAACAAAACAAAGGCTTAAGTCAGTAACAATCTAGACATCAGAGTTGTAAAGACTGCAGTCTTTTTGGTACTGCAGTTAAGTCACGAATAAGACTAATTTTTTTAGTCGTTTAACTTTGATAAGTACTTTAACTGCAAAAAAGCAGTCAGCAGTTAGTACTAACTTTTTGACTGTGCAGTTAATCAATGCAGTTAATTGACTAAAAGTTAATTAACTGCAGTACATTTAACTGGGCTTAGTCTTTTTAGTCACTAAAAATTCTTTTGTACTGGTGTGATTAAATTTTTAGTCAGCAAGTCTTTTAACTGTAGTGAATTAACTTTTAGTCATTTAACTTTTTTTTAGTCTTTTGACTTTTTTTTAGTCATTTAACTTTTTTAAGTCTTTTGACAGCAGTTAATGTTCCTGTGGGTCACAGGAAATATATAATAGTAAGATCATACAGATTTCGTCAAAAATTTGAATAAATGGGGTTTTCTGAACTATTCTCGTCAAAAAACAAAAAAAGAAAGAATCAAAGTCTTTCGGAGCATTAACTGCAGTCAAAAAACTTAAAAAAGTTAAATGACTAAAAAAAAGTCAAAAGACTAAAAAAAAGTTAAATGACTAAAAGTTAATTCACTACAGTTAAAAGACTTGCTGACTAAAAATTTAATCACACCAGTACAAAAGAATTTTTAGTGACTAAAAAGACTAAGCCCAGTTAAATGTACTGCAGTTAATTAACTTTTAGTCAATTAACTGCACTGATTAACTGCACAGTCAAAAAGTTAGTACTAACTGCTGACTGCTTTTTTGCAGTTAAAAGACTGGTCACAGTAGATTAACTGCATTCAAAAGATAAGTTAATTAACTGCGACTGCACAAGTACTAGTACCACAAAGACTGCAGTCTTTACAACTCTGCTAGACATACCTAATGCATCAAATAACAAAAAAAGTATATTAGATATAAATGCGTTTTAGATATCTTCAAAAAAGGCTTTTAGTTTAGCTAAAACAAAAAAAAAAAATTTAATGTACAGTGCATTAAAATACAGAAAAAGTACAATTGCTATTGATTACAAGTGAGTTTAAGAATAGGGCTTTTAGTTTAGCTAAAACAAAACAATGGTTTAAATTAATGGAATTTAAAATAAAATGCAGAAGTATGCAATAAAAATTTGTTAAAATATCTTTCATAGGCCTCTTAGTTTACCTATAACAAAACAAAAGGGAGCAGTTTAAAGACGTGCAATAACAGTTGTAAAAAAACGGGCTTTTAGTTTGGCTAAAACAAAATTGTAAGATATTTAATCTTTAAGTTGTACTAAGGCTGATCAACGTACATATTTCTATATTGAACCGCCTGTGAAAGAAACCGTATAAGTAACTTCCAATCACTCTCTCCATTCAGAACTCTTAAGCATTCCTCTAACGAGAGGAAACTCTTATTGAAATGAAGTCTTCGGATTTCTTGCAACATTGGGCATAAGGCCAAGAGGTGGAAAATGTTTTCGGGTTCATTCAAGTTGCATAACGTGCAGTTCGGGTTTAGGTCAGTTCTATGTGGCCTATAATTGATCCTCAGCATCTCCGTGCGAGCTTTAAATATCAGACTCATCTCCGTTACTGAGAATTCTCTTCGGAAGTAGTTGGCTTCCCTCAAACTGTGGTTTAGTTTACTATATATTGTTCTCGATACAGAGTCTCTCGCCCGATCAAGAAATGACAGGAACATATGCTCATCAACGCAAGCAATGCAATCATAAAGAGCAGGCCTCCATGAATTAAAGTTTTCCACAGAGAGGACAAGAGGGCAGTTGTGTGCCGAAGCCAGCTCATACCAGTCCTTAAAAGGTGTATACCGACATCTTAAACAAACCAACATAATCCTTTTCTGTAAATTGTCGTTTGACCTTTGCATGACTTTGAGAATATAATCTGCATTAGCTTTTAAATTTCTCAAAAAAATGGGAGGCAGTCCAGACTCAACGTGAATCGCATAGTTCGGTGTATTTACCGGGAGACGGAAGATACGTTTAAAAAAATATCTTTGTATAGTTTCTATATCCTGTAGTTCATTGCACCCATAGACTTCATTCCCGTAACAGAAACAATTTTTGATTGTTGCATCAAATACCCTAAACTTCGATTTCCGTTCCTCTTAATCAAACCTCCGTACATCTCTTCCTTGTTCCTTCCTACTCACAATGAACTGAACCCTCCTGATTTCATTTTGCTTTTGAATATATTTTTTATTTTAGATTCAATTTATTTTTTTTTGTGTTTTAGATTTAAGGTTTGCTTGCTTGTACTAAATGAAAATAAATAAATAAATATATTAACAACTAATGTGAACAATAACCACACAAAATCCTCTCAGTCACTGATCATCGCTTCTGCAGTATGTACATTTTGTATTGATTGCATTTGAAGATGCGACATAAAATGATGCAGGTGAAAATATCAACTGCAAGATAGCTCAAAGCTATCGAACACGGCATTTCGTCTTAAAGCCACCTCCCAATGGACCAATAACTCAATCGGTCGCTTTACCATTCTGGACCTATTGGGATCGATACCAAGTCACTCCCACTACACCACTCCCCGAGTTACTTTTCATAAGAACTTCCATGTCACCATCCCACAAAGAAGCATGTGGGACGATACGGATTTCCTACAAAAAAAGATTCAATTCATTTTTACACAGACGAGTCGGCTCGAAAACTGAGGACGGAGTAGGAGGCGGTATGTACTCAAAAGAACTAAATATTAGTCTATCCTTTAGACTCCCTAACCATTGTAGCGTGTTCCAAGCAGAAATCCTGGCGACCAAAGATGTTCTATCGTGGATCAGAAAAAACGTGATATCTTCCACAAATATATCTGTATTTTCTCGGATAGACAAGCAGCGCTTAAATAACTTGGTAATGTTTCTATACAAATTCTCTCACCGCCCTCAACTGTCGACCGTCTCTTATGATATGAAGATGACGGAACAGTTTAACAATCGCCTGTTTTGGGTGCCGGGGCATAGAGACATTCCAGGAAACTGCAAAGCCGATGAACTTGCCAGGAACGGAGCCCTCATTCCAATGTCACCAAGCAAAACAACAATTGGCATGTCTATTGCTAAGTGTAAACTTATGCTAAAGCAAGAAGCTAACGAATACTAGATGAACAAACACCACAACTGCATCGCTACCAAAAAGATTTGGCCAAAGCTAGACTTAAAAAGTACCAAAAGTTTGTTATCTTTAAGTAGATTGCACTTTAACTCCGTAAATGCTGTTATGACTGGACACTGCCTCATAGGTATACATGCCGCAAGGCTTAATGTTCCATCGAATGATTTTTGTGGAAGCTGCATGGATGAGGAAGAAGAGGAAACCATTCCACATCTTCTATGTACATGTCCTGCCCTTTTGGGAGAGTACTTTTTCGACGATTCAGGTGCTCTTAGAATCATAGGCATTCATAGTCTTCATCACCATATAGAAAGCTCAAAATGGTTTAAATAAGAGGCAGTTCCTCAATTGTCTTGTGGTATCACAGTGGACCTATTATTGATCTAAGTGCGTCGTCCGTTTTCCCGACAGCCACCTTAATTTAACGTAACCTAGCGCAAAGCACTACTAAAACAAATATGTAGTATAATACTATTTAAATAAAACCCTTCAGCCGATGCTTTTTGAACTCGCAAAAGTCCTAACGCAGCTTAAAAAAAGAAAATGGAAGTACATTTTTTACTAAAATTTGTATTCGTCAAAGGACACCTCGCTTAGTGTTGCGATTTTCCTTTAATGACATAATCACTGAGAGTGGAGCTTAGGACTTTAAAACACCCTACATGTGTTCTGTCTGACCAGCAAACAACTTTTTCACAACACCGACAAACAAAAAGTTGAATTAAACTTTTCACGAATCTTTTCAACAGCTTATTCAAGGAACCACAAATATATTCGCCCTTGCTTATTAATCACCATTCACCAAAACTTATAGTTAAAGAAAAGTCGAGCTTATTTACTACAAGATAATTTTAGGTTTATTAAGTACAAGTTGAAGGTGTTTTTTAAATAAATTTTATCACATTTGCTTAGCGACCGAAACCACCGCCAAATCCACGACCACCGCCGCCAAATCCACGACCACCACCGCCAAACCCACGGCCTCCTCCAAATCCACCACCACGTCCGAATCCTCCACCATGTCCACCACCATGTCCAAATCCACCACCTCGGCCACCTCCGAAGCCTCTTCCTCCGCCAAATCCGCCTTGATTTCCACCAAAGCCTCCAAAGCCGCCTTGGTTACCATAACCATTTCCGCCAAATCCTCCAAACTGTCTCTTCACACGTTTTGATCCTTCGTATTGTGCATGACTGAATGCCAAGACAGCTATTACAAGCCAAACAAGAGTTATAAAAAAACGCATATTCAAATCGGAAATCTTAGAACTTAGAGCAAGACGGTTCAAAATTAACTGTTGCTCCAACTCTGATGTTGATGTGCTTTTATAGAATTTGTTTAGAGAAAAGTATGATATATTCACGACGTACACAGCTTTAATTTCGTTTGGGTTCTTTCCACTTTAGCTACAGAACAATATTCTGAGTAAAAAAAAGGGGAATAGAAACTTATAGAACGAGAAAAGAAGACAATTTTACGAGCAACTATTTTTTATATTGTTATTATTGTTTTTATTATTATTCTAATTTTGTTCTGTTTACAAATTTTGTTTGTTTTTGACATTCTAATTTGCGGTTGGGTTATATTAACAACTAAGGTAAACAATAATCAGACAAAATCCTCTCACTCACTGATCATCGCTTCTGGAGTATTTGTATTGATTGCATTTGAAGATGCGAGATAAAAATGTCAACTGCACGATCAACAGCTACTTTGCAAAATCTCTATTATATCAAAAAGTATTTGCTTTTTTAATGAATGTTTTTATTTGAATAAATGTCGATTTATGTAGAACTTCCTTAAAGTCGATTCGTTGCATTGATTTTCTTAACAATCAAACTGAAGGCTAGATATGAGTATTCAACTCGTATGTATGTACTAAAATTTGAAATCTCCTTTTTCTAAATTCATACCACAGTTTTCTCGTAAAAGCTTAGCTCAGTAACCATATTCTAAACTGTAGCGGAGAAGATTCTCCACTCAAAATTACTCGTTTCGAATAAATGATTTTCCGGGCCAACAGAGACAGCCAAGGCGTCTACAATTGTCCTCGTATGGAAAATAAGAAAAAAAAAACTCTTTTTATTTAAAAGTTGAAATTAGAGATGACTTCTTTATTTTACTGTGGTCTCGCAACGAATGAAACTTACAATGCATGCAATTGATCATGACAGCTTTTCGATATGAATTCTAAACAAATTCGAACTGTTTAATTTCTCAGAGAGATCTTACACATACATAATTTCTAATGTCTTTTCACAGCATTAGCTTTATCAGATAATATATAAGGTTAACAGTGCAATTCTCTCAGACACAATGACAATGACATAATTTCAAATTTCTACTTTCTTTCTTCGTTAAGTTTTTTCTCAGAGAGAGCAATTTACTTTCAATCATAAGATTACATATATTTATGTTATTGATATTATTTTGAATTGACAACTAAGTACAGTGAGTCCGCAACTTCCATGTGTAGATAATAATAAAATATAATTCATATTTGTATGTTTTGTTGATAATGAATTCAATTAAAATGTAATATGCATGTTTAATGAAATAATAATCAAATGAAGTTAATAATGATAAAAATATAAATAAATAAAGCTCATTCGTTACAAAACTACATATTAAAATCCATCAAAAAACTGTTTGAATATTTTTAAAACAAAATTGCTATTCCGAACGAACATTTATGGTGTTTAATGACTCATTCGTTCATTTATTTATTTAAGTAGCAACATACATAATTTGTTTTACATTTGGTAAGGACATTGTATTTTAGAGATCTAGGATAAGCAATTCCTTTTCAACTATAAATTGATACTAATACATTATGAGAAAAGTAATTTGTTTACTGAATTTTGATATTAATTATTCAAGGGAAACCTACAAATAAAAACCCTTATTCAACTCTTAAAAACTAATATTGCAAAACTTCCACGTTAAATTAATACTAAAACTGTGATTTGAAATCAGCCATTTTCAGATACATGTTGTTGCGGTAAATTTTACCACAACAAGTTCTAACTGCCGTTCTTCTCCCGCTAATCTACTTTAGAGCTACTCGAAAATAGTAGAAGAGTTCAGTTGAAACCTGTTCCATCAGCCGGAGACCTGTTCTTCTAGAACTTTCGAAAATCCAATTTCAGGTTATTTGGTGCTTGTATGTAGACGATAAAATTGAAAACACTTTTCTTGTGTGACGGTCGGTCCACAAAGTTCGTACGGCAGGTGGCCTACGAAAGAAAATCGATAAAGGATGAATGGCATGAAGATCGAGACCCATGTCCAACAATGTGTGAACTATATTCACACCAACCTAAATTATCTATTAAATTCCAATTAAAACTAAATTCAGTATCGTCAATTTCAAGGAAGAATCACTCGAAGACGTGTTTCCGTTTTTATCCCACTTATTTCTTTTCTATCTGGACGAAGGTCTACGGATAGTATCTGTCAAGCTTCAAACTTAGCATCTTTTGTTCTTCGTTATCCGTGAAAAAACCTTCTCTGTATTTTGGTTTGGGCCGGTTTGGGCTGGGGACTTTGCGCGAGTTAAATAATTTTTGGAGTAGGTCTTTCTGAAAGGGGTTGAGCTCGTCCACTCGACCACTGGTGATCACATCACCTGAACGCAAAGGGCCGCGGGTAGTTGATTCGTAACATCTCACTTGCACATCCTAGCCTAATGGCGGAATGCTGCAGTAAAAGTGAGACCGAACAACACCACGCTTAAAGGTCTGACGAGGATGGCTACATGGCCGATGCCTGATAGAGAAGAAAAACCCGCCATCTTGATGGTCTCTTGACTTTTGGCTGTGAAAGTGAAATAAGGTACAACATAAAGCTTCAAATACATATATACATACGTATATATAAGTTTATGGTGGGGGTAAACATTTAATCCATTCATTATCGGAGATAGAACAATTTACATAAAATTTTTGAATTGAATTTTCATTAAGGGTGTCCAGAAAATTGACATAACTTTGTTCATGAAGCCTGAAGGTTGAATAGTAGGACGATCAAGCATCATTTTTAGAACTTTGTTCTGACATCATTGGAGGATGGAGGTTAAGCTTGTAAGTTTTGCGCAATCGTTCCAAATAGGAGCACCGTATAAGAGGATGGACGTGTCTAAATGCACCCACGGTGTAGTTCGTTTAGGTGGTGTTACACCGCACTTTTGAATAACCACTACACCGCATTTTAAATAACGAGTGGAAATAAATCGAGTAGGTTCGTGTTACACCGCATTTTTTAAAGAAATCTCTCAAGTCATTTGACAGGATCGAATGCTTTTTATTAGCTTTTCAAGTATAAATACAGTATGAGTGAAAAAATATGCGGTATTACAATTCAAGCATGTATTAATATGAGTGCAAAAATTCGTTTAAATGCATTTCATACTTTTCTTACAAAAAAATTAAGAAACGTAAGTAAATCACCCTTACTACAATAAACGTATTATTAAAACACCAGTAAAATGATAAAGCTCCTTCCTGTTCCCACTATTGTCGTTTAAGTGAAATGACTTTCTAATACGTCCACAGAATAGGACAAACAGCAATAATGCTTTTAAAACAGAAAGAACGAAACATATTCAAAGTTAGATACTTTTTTATGCAGGAACTGCAAGTCATAGACTTTTTACCTTTTCAGCAAAATTAAAACCCAAGACATCGAAGTTACGAAAGCTATACCAAGGTGTAAGCGTCAGCCTATGCCGAGCTCCGCAAAAAAGTTGAAGCAGCAAAATATTTATCAAGAGCGTAGCGGAGGAGAAAGCCTAAAATTCTTTTTTACTTAAAACACAGGAGAAGGTTACGAAGATATAAGTAACTTCCTTTGAGTTTTAAAAAAATTCTTAAAAAAATAATAAAGTAGCACAAAACAGTTACTATCTGGTATCACTTTAATCTTTCTGATTAGCGGGGTCCACACTGTCCAATTTGTTTTTCAAGCATCGAGTTTGTCAAGCAAATTTGAAAGTGTGGCCGCTCATCAACAGGTTTGTCAAATTTGTTGGATGGTTTTAAAATTTTTTTGATATTTTTGCAAGTTGGACAACAAGTTGGATGAGTGTGGACGCTAGTCGTCAAACTTGGAAAAAATTTAATTTCAAAAATGTTTTCAAGTAGTGCACATCGACGGAAAGAAAATTTTTCTTTGTTCAGTAGGTACATTGAAAGTGCACCTAGCAAGGAAAAAAATGTTTTTTCTTTGTTGGGCACATTGAAAATGGAATTTGTAATATTTACAGGTAGTGGACCTCGCACTGAAAATTTTTTTAGGCACATTGAAATAGGAATGAATTTACGATACTTTCAGGTAGTGGGCGTCGCAAGGAAAAATACTTTTTTCTTAATGGGCACATATCTACAAAATGCAAATTATGATAAATTGATAATATAAATAGTTTGGTGGCACCAAAATGCAATTATCATTTAATTACTATAAAGTAAAGGGTTGCTTTTGTTTATAGCTTATAATTTAAATTAAAGTTGAACTGACTCCAAGTAGAGAATTGGTAAAAGTTAAATCTAAAGTGTTCATATCAGTTTATTAGATGGCTGTAACCTGAAATTGCGAGTTTTGGATTCTACAGAAGTTTGAAGTCTATAAAATTTTCCAGAGATATGGCATATAAAATGCGAAGAATACAAAAATATAACTAGAAAGTATATGGCCTATGAAACTCTGTTGCAAAAATGTGCACATCGCACTGAAAGAATATTTTTTCTTCGTTGTGCACATTTATGATGTTTTCAGGTAGTCCACCTCTTCTTTTGTTTTTTTTTTTGCTTTTCTAAAATTTCATCCCTAAATTGCGCTGCTACTGCTATGTCCTTCATGGTTGAAATTCAGACCAGAATGAAGTTGGACAACTTGTTTGATGAGTGTGGACGCTATGGGTTTTTTCCGTCCAACTTTTCATCCAACAAATTTGACAAACAAATTGGACAGTGTGGACGCCCGCCGCTATTGGTTATAGTGAAAAGTTATTTTCTTATTTCTATCATGTTTCTATACAACTCTAGATGGTCATAGCGAATTTGGTTCTGTAAAATGGATGATAGCGAAAAGCTACTACATTGTTTTTCTATACAGCGCTAGATGGCCTACAACTAAAGCTACAAAAAAGCATTTTTTTCTGTTAAATGACTTGTTTTAAAAAAAATGCGGTGTAACACCGCATATTTTTTCACTCATACTGTATTTATACTTGAAAAGCTAATAAAAAGCATTCGATCCTGTCAAATGACTTGAGAGATTTCTTTAAAAAATGCGGTGTAACACGAACCTACTCGATTTATTTCCACTCGTTATTTAAAATGCGGTGTAGTGGTTATTCAAAAGTGCGGTGTAACACCACCTAAACGAACTACACCGTGGGTGCATTTAGACACGTCCAATTTTTTAATTCAATTTCAAACCAACCAACAAAATTATGATTCCCGGTTGAGTGTTTCCGGTCTTATTTAGCTGGTGGCAAAATGGCACCTTGTCGCTGTTGACTATTTGGTTCTCCATGATCACAAGATCTTACTTACTTACTTACTTAAGGTGGCGCTACAGTCCGGGTCGGACTAGGGCCTCAACCAACATGCTTCTCCAGCCAGTTCGGTCCCTACCTAGCTGCCTCCAGTTTTGCACGCCAAGTTGGTTGAGGCCCTCTCCTACTTGCGTGTGCCACCTGAGTCGCGGTCTTCCTCTACTGCGCCGTCCCTCGGGATTGGATTCGAAGACTTTCCGGGCCGGAGCGTTGTTGTCCATTCGCTCTACATGACCCAGCCATCTAAGCCGCTGGACCTTGACTCGTTTGACAAGGTCCATGTCGCTGTACAACCCGTACAATTCGTCTCCACTCTCCATCTATGCAGACGGGACCAAAAATCACCCGAAGAATTTTTCTCTCGAAGCATCCCAAAGCGTTCTCGTCTGCCTTTGACAAAGTCCATCGGTGAGATCTTTTCCGACCCTGATGGAGAAGCGTGCGTTCTCCATCGTCATCCTACACAATCGGACAAGTTTGGTAGGGATGCCAAAACTAAACATGGCTCTATATAACTTCTCTCTATAGATGCTGTCATATGCGGCCTTAAAATCGATAAAAAGTTGGTAGGTATCGATTTGAAGCTCCTGGGTTTTTTCCAAGATCAGCCGTAATGTGAAGATTTGGACTATGGTGGACTTTCCTGGTCTAAAGCCGCACTGATAAGGACCTATCAGGTTGTTGACGAATGGCTTCAGACCCTCACACAATACGGCAGAGAGGTTCTTGTACGCGATGTTAAGAAGACTGATACCTCTGTAGTTGGTGCAGTTCAGAGGGTCTCCTTTCTTGAGGACCGGGGAAACGATGCTGAGGTTCCATTCATCGGGCATGCTTTCTTCCGACCATATTTTGCAAATGAGCTGGTGCATACTCCTGACCAGGTAATTGCCTGCCGCTTTACAATTCAGCAGTGAGGCCATCAGCTCCAGCATTGTTGTCTACGTCGCCTAAATCGAGTGGTTCTATCTCTCTAACAGCGGAATTGGGTTCATCATCGCCGTGATAGAGCTTGGAGAAGTGGTTTTGGTAAAACATCCGAACCTCATTCCTGCTGTGGCACCCTTCTATCTCCTCGATCGCGCGCTTCTCATGCTCTCTCTTTTTCCTGAGAAGCCGGTGTTCGTCTCTCCTCTTCTGCTTGTAGAGCTCGTAAGCAGTTCTAGTCCTTCTGTGCAGCGCCGCTCAGAGAAGGATCACAAGATCATGATCTTGAAAGAAGCTCCCTCACTTAACTAATCGTCACCAGGGATCCGCAAGTGGAGTACGCCGATCGAAACATTGCACGATTAATTAAAAAAAAAAAATCAGTTGGTTGGGGTTACGCATGTGTAAGTATGAACTTGTATATATTTCCATGAATTTGATTGCCAACACAGGCAACCGATCAGTTTTATCAAATTTATTTTTTACTCGTACTTATGTAGGTTCTCACAAAAATCGACGATAAGAGCATATTAGTTCAGTCGCAATGTACGATTTACAGAGAACCACAAGAATCGACCAAATTTCTTTTAACATTCTTTAAGGAATGAAAAAGTTTTATTTCTGTTTTCGGACAAAAATATACGAGTATGTACCCCTATTTAGAAGATTTTGAAGAACATCGCTATTTGCAATATGGCGACAGTTCTATGGAAACGCACCAATTTGATGTAAACGTAAAAACTTATGGGCAAATCCAGGGTTCAAAAAATACCAAGTTTGACAATAAGGCAAGTTGATGTTTAAAAAAAAAGGTTTTTAAAACTACAAGGGATTTTAGAAGATTTTCGTCCAATCGTCTATCGTCGATTCTATCGCAAAAAGATGGTTTCGTGTTTCTTGGTATTTTTTACTATCATCTTATATATGTTGGTTAACTTTTTAAGACTTTTAGAAATATGTGTTTTTAGTATAGGGTGGGCCAAAAGGTTATTCACAATTTCAAACGCTTCGTAACAATCAACCAACTGGGTTAGCGCAACGATTCCAACGCCATCTGTTGCGTAAAACTATGACATTTAATGAAAAAATACTCACTCTGTTAGTTATTATGGCACCGTGGACGCGACAGGACAGCAACGTTCTTTCGCTGTGCAGTGTTATTTAAAAAACGGGGAGATTGCAATCGCTACCACCGAGCGCTTTCAAAAAACAGTTTAATTTAAAACATTGCGAAAGCCCCCCGAGTCGTCATTCTATCGAAAGATGGGTGAAAAACTTGGTTTCATAATTTTAGCTCTCACCGTTTTATTTTATTTATTTTTGGCCCGCCCTATACCTAGAATTTATACGATAGTCGTCTTAATCGTTAGGAAATCCAGGCCCAAGTCTTCAACGAACGAACCTATCAACCCATTATCGCCATAAAACTGTCCCCACACACAACAGTTCAGGCATACTAGCGACAGCGTTGTAGTAGTTTTTAGTTGTAAGAATTTCGTCGCAACGATTAACCATTATAGCGACAATTCTATCGCAATCTTGGCAAAACAATCGAAGGCGCAACCATTTTTAAGTTTTGGGTTTTTTCCCTTTCAGGGTTTTTTACTTGGCTATACTGAGCTTTATTAAAAAGAAACAGTAAATGATAACAAATGAAAAAGAAAACGTAAACATCAACAGCCAGGTCAAAATATCACGATAACAATTGATTGCTGAATGCTTTGGTTCATCAATTCATAAGTAAATTCAACAACTTTATTTGACTTACTACTATCAAATCAAATACAGCGTGATACTTATTAAGATGAAGCATTTTCTTCTATTTATCTCATTATTTGTGATAATTAATATCACAAGAGAAAATGTATCAGGTATGCCATCAGACGATGATCACAGAAGTGTTGCATCGATTCATAGTCGAATGACTGCAACTCCAAGTGCTCGAGGAAGCAGACCAGTGTCTTTAGAGAATAAATCAGTTCCGACCATAGAGCGCACCATTGAAAGTTTGACTAGATCGAGAAGAGGTGAATATTTTTCAAGTCTCAATAAACAAAAAGTTGGTCATTCCTTAATTCTTTTCTAATTTCAGTGCGTGAATTGGTGGAACAGTACCCTAAACATCATCTTCTTCAACCAATCGAGGTGCCATTGGTGGACAACGAGCCTAAGGAGATCTTGCATTCAACATCAGCACCATACACGGATAATCACCATGCCTGGAAAGAAACACAAGTTGTTTTACCCTTTAAATAAATAAAAATAACTTTTTAACAAACTGCAAAAAGAAAGACTGGCAGTTTTTTCTCCTAATTTGTCTTTTTCAGCAGACGCTCAAGACCGCAAAGAGAAGTAACTTCACTTATGTCGAATTCCTTTCAAGAAAAAATTGACTGCAGTCGACTGCATTAAAAAGAAAAGGTGTTTCGAAAGAAATACGAAGGCGAAGAAATACCCCAGGGCTCAAAAAACACTCAGTTTGATATTCAGGACAAGTTTAGGTTTTTCAAAAAACCCTTTGTGGCGACCACAGGACTACCCCAAGGCTTTAACGAACGAAAATAGTGTAACGAAAATGTATTTTACCGAGTTTTAAACGGGTAGATTTGGAACAGACTATTTTGGTTGTTACATTAGACACAAAAATGGATATTCATACTTCAAAGACAAGCTCAAGTAGGTCATCTGGGTCCTTTTTTATACTTTTCATTACCTGTAGTCGCCAAACATCAGAGGAAATACATTAAACGAACCTTAACGAATCTTCAATTCAATTAAACCGATCTTGACAATGTTTATAGGTTTTCGTTCAGTAAACTTTACCCAGCAGGTTTCCCTGACAACCCTATGAGTTGACAAAAAAAAACCTGTGTTTTCCATTACTCAAAAAACGCTAAGCTACAAAATCACCACATATCCCTGTCATTTGAACAAAAAGACATGTCATTTGACTGCCCTGATCATTACCTAAACTTGCCACACCAAAAACCTTCGACGAGTTGAGGACAAGCCCAGGGCTCAAAAAACACTCAATTTCAGGGGCGGCCCTGAATCCCAGGGCTTCAACGAACAAACCTTATGATTGAACAAAGTCTCTGAATAGCTTTTTCATACTTGAATGCTTAATTCCATCAAAAATATACAGACTGCTTTCCAATTTATATCTTCTGCTTTAGAGAATAGCAGAAGTGATGAAAAGAAGATGCATATTCAAACAGTTGCGTTGTTCTTATAGCTCCAGAATGTTCAAAACCAACTGGTACAGCGATTCTAGTGTTGATGAACTTATATAGAAAGGTCAAAAGTAAGTTAAACCATTCAGTAGTAGACAAATTTTATTCCTTTTTTAATCATTCCACTACAGAACTATTCTGCGTCAGAGGTAGAAATATATAGTGATTGAATTTGATAACTTGACTGACAACTTATAGAACAGGAAATTATTCCAAAAAAATATTTCTTTTCTTTTCGATGTGCTATCCTATTTTTTTTTAGTGGCTTTGGTCCACATCAGCTACCAGCTATTGAAACTCCTCTTTGCTCTCGTTTAACAATTGCATTTGAAAGTATTTAGAGAAGTCTACGAACATCAGAAGCAACTAGCTTCATCATTTTCTCGATTAATTTTCAAGAAAGTCGATTGAATCAATGAAACTGCTTCTAGGACCACTGAACTTTTAGACACAATAAGCGGGACAGTAAAAAAAAAAAAACAAAACCATTTTACTAAAAGATAATTATGTCAAGGTTTAGTACAGACACACTGTTTAAATACTTATTTTTCTAGTAAATTTTTTCACAAATTTTATCCAAGACGACGCTGACGATTGAACGAACGCTACTACAACTACTGCTGAATCCACGGCGTCCTCCAGATCCACTTACGGAAACGACTGCAGTAAATTTTTTTTTTTCAAAGGAATTCATTTAGGAGGAAAGAAAATCGACTGCAGTGGATCTCTTTTTTAAAAAAAATTAAGGGAAGAAGGACTATTTTGTATTTAGCTGTGAATTTAGAAAGCACTTGGTGAAAAAATATAAAAATTGTGTGCTTAACAATATGAATGTAATTGTTTTGTTTTTTGGTATTTGTTTTTCTTTATCAGTCAGTTGGATACACACACATTCATAAAAATAAAATCACTCCTTTTTCAATTTCCTAAATATGTACCCAAAAAAGAATTGAATTTATTAGCGACTGCAGTCGACTGCAAATGGGTGAAAGGAAATCGACATTAGTCTCCTATCATTAAAGTCCCTTACATAATGTTCTAACTCAGCAAACAACTTTTTCACAACGCCGATAAATTTAAATTTGAGTTAAACTGTCCACAAATCTCTTCAACAGCTTATTCAAGGAACCACAAAAATACCAGCACTTACTTATCACCAAATCTTAAAGTCAAAGAAAAGTCGAGCTTATTTACTACAAAAAAATTTTAGGTTTATTAAGTACAAGTTGAAGGTGTTTTTTAAATAGTAGTAGTAGTAAGTAGTAGTTATAATAGTGACTTTATTTGGCAATATTTATATTATTTTAAATTTTTGAAATAAACTTTATCACATTACAAATATACGATCACCGCCACCAAATACACGACCTCCTCCAAAGCCTCCACCAGGACCACCATCAAATCCACCACCTCGGCCGCCTCCGTGGCCTCTTCCTTCCCCAAATCCGCCTTGATTTCCGTCAAAGTTCACAGAACCGCCAAAAGTATTTCCGTCATATCTGCCAACCTGTCTTTCCACACGTTTTGATCCTTCGTATTGTGCATGAGTGTATGCCAAGACAGCTATTACAAGCCAAACAAGGGTTATAAATAACCGCATTTTCAAGTCGAAACTCGCAGACAGAGACTGTTCAAAATTAACTGATGCTCCCATTCTGATGTCGATGTGCTTTTATGGAATTTGTTTAGAAAAAAGTATTTGATATATTCACGCAGTGGCGTAGATAGGGGGGATCAGGGGATATATTATTATAGCACATTCTTTATACCTTGCTATCTCTGTTTCCAGCAAGATACCAGCCATTAGAGACTGTCTAACCACAATTGAAGCAGTTTACAATTATTTCAATACACCGAAAAGAAAAGATATGCTGCAAAAAACAATAAGCGAAAGCAAAAAGGCTGAATCTGAAGCGATGGATCTCAAAATATCAAGCAGTTGAAGATTTTGATAAGCTATTTCCGTTTGTGTTCGAGACTCTTCACCAAATAAGATCATTGGAAAGTGACGCAAAGAACTTATGAAACGCCATGGACTTCAAGCGAACTCTCGTTGCCATTTAATCGTGAAAATCAAAGAGTGACTTAAGACTTGGTCCAAGCTATGGAACTCGCCAAAGATTTAAGGGATCAACTAAAAATTAAACGGGCAGAAGACGACTTGTTTTCGAAAGTGTTTGAAATTGCAAAAAAAAAAAGGACATTGACGCTAAACATAAGAGAATAGTGAACCGACAAAAGAATCGTTGGAACCCTTCGGTTCAAAGTACAGAAGAATATTTTCGAGTTACTTTTTTCAATCCTTTTCTCGATTTCTATGGAATGGAACTTGGAGAAAAATTTACAAACCATGAAAACATACTAGAAGAGTTTTCGGTTCTTCTCAAGGGTTCTTCGTCTGAAATAGAAAAAGCAGTTAAAAAATTTAATGAAACTTTTGAGTTTTACCAAACATATTTGGCTGAATTAAGAACTTGGAAAAGATATTTGATCCGAAGGAATAATATACTTCCTCTAAGACTTCATTGGAACCGCTCGTTATCTGCTCAAAGAAAGCTTCCCTTATATATATATATTTTATTAAAGATATTTACCTACACTGCTCGTTTCAACCTCAACTCCCGAAAGAACTTTCTCCAGTTTAAAGAGAATAAAAACAAAGAAGCATGAACGAAGTGAGATTCTAAAAAATACGTCTTTTTTAATAAGAGTGTGGTAAGCTTTGGATGTTTACTTATTTGCAGGATCGTTTGAATGGTTTGGCTGGTCTAGCTATTCATCGCGAAATACCTATAATAGCAGACGAGGTTTCAGTGTTTTATCTAAAAAGAACAGAAAACTGGATTTTATTTTATTATTATGTATTTTACTTAGCATATCAATATTTATTCTAGTTCATATTCAAATTAATGCGTATGTTATATATTATCTTTGAAAAATATAGTTTCTTATTGCAAACATAATGAATTCAATGAAGTCTTGTTATTTGTTTTCTTTTTAATTATTAAAACTTTTAAGAAAATGAGCGAACTAGATCCATCCCCCCTATCTATCTACGCCACTGTATTCACGATATACATAACTTTTATTTTGTTCCTATTCCACTATAGCTACAGAAAAATATTTTGTATAAAAAGAAGGGTGAGGATAATATATTGAATACCTGGAATAATAAATTATAGAACGAGAAAAGAAGACAGTTTTGCGAGCAGCTATTTATAGATTAATATATTGTTATAGTGTTATTATAATTTTGTTCTATTTGCAAATTTTGTGTGCTTTCGACATATTTTGTTTGCGGTTCGATTATATTTAAATAGGTAATGTAAACAATAACCAGACAAACTCCTCTCACTCACAAATCACTGCTGATTGCTTTTACAACGATTGCATTTGAGAATGCGAATTAAAATAGGTCTGCTTGTTGAACTTTCCCCAGGGTTTTCCAGTCCTCAAAAAATGCTAAACCACAAATCACCACACATCCCTGTCATTAAAAAAAAATACATGCCATTTGACAGTCCTCAAATCATCACAGCAAAAAACTAGGGCAATTTGACATTCAGGGCGAATTAAACCTAATGATGCATCAACTACAAGATCGCTCAAAGCACTACTAAAACAAATAGTATATAAATTTATTTAAATAAAATCACTTCAGCCTAATTAAACTCTCAAAAGTTGTAACGCAGCTTAGAAAAAGAAAATGGAAAAACATTTTTTTTTACTAAAATTTGTATTTGTCAAAGCATAACAAAGCTTGCTATAACATGATCACTGAGAGCCCATTCGGGCGATGCAACCTCCAACCCCCCGCCGGCATCATCTGTTGCAGAATTGGTCGCCACAACAAAAAGGAATGGCTAGGAACCTTCTCATGGGATTTGATGTAAATGCCCATCATCTACAGTGGGGTAGTACAAACTTTAACGAAAGAGGTGAGTCACTTTTTGAATATATTATTGAAAATAACCTGATTATTATGAATAGAGGTAACGAACCAGCGTTTATAACAAAGGTAAGAAAAGAAGTGTTAGACGTTGCACTTTCCACCAATTCTGGTTCGCTAGTAACCAGTAATTGGAGGGTCTCCAACAACGTAACCTTCTCTGACCACAAAATGATAACATTCGAAATAGAACATAAGTCTGAAAACTGTATCCTTTATAGAAACCCTAGGAAAACTGACTGGGGTCTCTATAACCAAAAAACGAACCCTAACTCTCAGCCAGAACAACAATCAGCCTTTGCTTATCTACTCAGCCATAGAGGCACAGGTAAACAAGCTTGCGTCAGAAATAATCAATGCCTACGAAAGCTCATGCCCGACATCCAATGGGAAAGGTAGATCCAATTCTATATGGTGGACAAGTGAACTATCGACCCTTAGAAGAAACTCTAGGAGGCTCTTTAATAGAGCAAAACTTAGCAACCTTTCGACTGGCTGGGATACAAGCTCAGTAAAAATGAATACAAAACTAGAACTACTTACGCAAAAAAAGCAGCCTGGCGCAACTTCTGCTCAGATATTGAGTGCACTAATGACGCCGCAAGGCTAAGAAAAGTCATGTCCAAGTTCCAAAATACCCCTAGTTTTCTTAGAAGACCTGATAACACATGAACTGACTCATCTTCTGAAACCGTAGAGTCATTCATGAAAACCCACTTTCCAGGGTGTTCTCAAATGACATCCCCCCGAATGACATCATCCCGAAACCCTACCGCTAGTTTTAGATCCAACATAGGGAATCTATTGGTAGAAAATAAAGGGCCATTGACTCATTCTCAGCATGCGAATGTGCAGTCCTTACTGCATTATTCCAATAATTCTCCAAAGCCCTAAAGATTTGATTGTGCCGATTCTAGTGGAAATTTTCAGAGGCTGTCTAAACCTAACCTTTATTCCAACTAGTGGAGGGAAGTTAAAGTCATATTTATTTCCAAAGCCGGTAACCCCTCACACACTGAATCCAAAGATTTCAGACCAATAAGCCTATCCTCTTTTCTACTTAAGACTCTAGAAAGACTTATAGAAACGCCTGACTACTCCTAACCCCTTAAATAAAAATACTGGATTATTCATTCTTCTTGTCTCGCAATGAAGTATTTACCTCAATATACGACGAGAAACTGTCTAGCGCGACGCCACCGTCCAACCTCTAACGTCTAGATCTTCACTATGGTGGCTGTCACCTTTGCTTATTTATTCACTCCTACTTTTATTATTTTCAATTTGTCAAACTGTTTTGCGGTTACTATTTATCTACTTTGTTTACGCACTGACGAACTCATCACTCTTTTGCGCCAAAAGGCCGACAACACACCCACTCATTTAACTAATCTTTCGACGCCGCGCCGCAAAACGCATTTATTTCCTGGTGTAGAAACATTTGAATGGCTAGCCATTTAGCAAGATTTAATAAATAAGAACTAGCGAAAAAGCCCCAACTTGGTAATACCACTTTCAGTTTCAATGAAAATGCTCGTAGACGGTCATTTACCTCCAATTCACTCATCCATGTATGTCTACAATAGTCGTTGAGGTTTTGACCAAGTTCGAAATGGTTTTGAATATTTATTTTGATAGAATCAGTGTTAGTACACGCATGGTTAAAGGTCACGCTGCAAGGTGATGTGAGAATGAATTTGTAGTTTATAATAAGATGTTGTTTCGCAGATAGGTCATTCGGTCTGTAGGAGTTGAATAGAGTTTTTATCAAATTTTATATGGATCTTCGAATACTAACTGTTCTAGGCGTAGTGGCTATTGCTTCTTGTGCAGCACAGAATACTCGTCCAAGCACACAAGGACAAGGAAGGTCTTTTGGCTTTGGAGGATTTCGACCTGGACGATTATTTGGCGGTGGAGGTTTTCATGGAGGATACCCCGGCTTTTATCCAGGAGGCTTTGGAGGAGGGTACTTCCCAGGATATCGTCCCGGAGGTTTCTTTCAAGGAGGTTATCCTGGCGGATACTACGGAGGATATCCACAATTCATTAGACCTGGTTTTGGTGGTGGAGCGGGATATCCGGGAATAAATCGACCATTCGGAGCAAATCGACCAGGTTCTGATACCAATCGTCCAAATTCGATCTCAAATCGTCCGAGTCCAACTTCAAGTCCAATCAACGTCGGTACTAATAGCCCGAATGTGCTACCAAATCTCAACAACATTACTCCTGAACAAGCTGCACTTCTAGGTCAAGCCCTAGGCGCTTCTTTGAGGCCGCTTTTAAATGGTGCCGGTGGCGCTGGATCGGCTGCTGGTGGTGCGAATCAATTGTCTGGTCTTCTTGGACAGTTGGGTTAAGCTCGTGTGGTCGATGTTTTGCTTTGTGATTGTTTGTGTGTATTTATTGTAATTTTTAAGTGAAAATAAATTGTTGCTGAACGAAAGTCAGGCCTTTTTTAATTTATGCAAAACGCTTTCTCGTTAATTAAAAAACTGGTTCGTACCTTTCGCCAAAATAAATAATCTCCACAAACCTATAAAAACCTAGCTTCGGTCTATTACAACCTCGTAGTCGCGTGAACTAAGTTAAAGTGGAAAGAAAGTATCTATTTAAATATGAAGACGATTTGTTTGAGTTTGATGGTCTTTGTAGCACTAGGTGCTGCGTTTCCATTGGAAGTGGATGAACAAAAGATCGTTACTGGAGAACGTGAAGGAAGGCAGTATGGTGGATTTGGACCACCATATGGGAACTTTGGAGGAGTTGGACATCCTGTTGGTGGACAGGGCCATGGTCACGGAGGTCATGGTGTTGGTGGACCCGGTGTAGGAGGCTTTGGAGGACCTGGATTTGGTGGCCATGGAGGTGGTTTTGGTCCTGGTGGTCCATATGGAGGTGGTGCTTTCGGAGGTGGACCATTTGGGGGTGGTTCTTATGGCGGTGGCCCATATGGAGGTGTGCCTCATGGAATTGGTGGCTATGGTGGTTATCCATTCGGAACGCCTGGTTTTTACCCGCAGGGCTACGGCGGAAACTATGTACGAAAATCACCATCAGGACATCGAAATCATCGCAGAGGTTGAACATTTAAGTGGAAGTGAACTTTATTTATTTATTTATTTGTTTATGTGCATTGTACAATCTTAAAATATTGTTAAAAAAATAAAAACCTATGATCGTGAGGAACTGACTTGCTGAACTTATTAATTTACAAGTTCAAAAGAGGATTTTAGAAGTGCTTCATACAATGGATACTTATCAATCTCCTTTTTCCCTCCATTTCATTTTTCCAATTTGTTGTGACTTCGAATGCTGGCAGAGGAGTTTAACGAAAACAGCAATACAAGCAGGATATACTTCACAAAGGGATTGCTTTGAAGTCGACTCGAAACCTTTGTGTTTTCACAGCCCTGGGTTTTCTCTGAACTAGCCGAACGCAAATATTCTTTGGAGGCAGTGTAAGTACCTAGCGATGAGAGTAAAACGAATTGAAAACCTTCTCTCACAAATCCAAGTAAAAACGAAAGAAAGAAAGTTAATGGAAAATACCCCGACATTTTTATTTTTTTATATCATTCAAAAGAATATGGGTTTTTGGAGAAAGCTTTGTTTTTTCACTTTTAATATATTGACTTTCAATAAACCCCCAAAAGGATTGGCTGGCTTGAGGGTAGTTTATGTTGAAAACTTTAAATATTTTGAAGCATACATCTACGGCTCTTATAAAACTAATAAATGTGTGTTTTACACCACCAAAATACAAAAAAATTTCACTGAAATTTAAAATATCTTCACCCAGAAGAATTATGTAGGGAAGTGTCAGGTCGCTCTTTGAGTTGAGGAACTCAATACGGTCTTCAATATCCTGAACAGTGTTGCAGAGCCAAACAAATGAATCCTGAGAGTCCTTAATCGTGGAACGTATTACTTTTAGTTTACCCTCTTTGTTCTTCTGGACGACTTTTTGAGTTGGCACTATGTAACCGTGAAGTGACCAAAGGATGGCAGCATCTCTGCAAACTAAACAAAAGCGTTTTGTGATGATAAATTATGATTAAATTGTGGGATTTATTATGAAAATAAATTGGAGAGGAGTTTCTTATATAAGAACTAAACTCCTTGTAAACAAATCATTAGAAAAGGTTTGCCGGCATAAAATAGATTGCCCTTGACTTTTTTTCTTATGACAGAATCAAAAACTACTCATGCATATTTTTACTTACTGTTTGATAAATGTTTACTGGTGCTTGATGATTTCAGTTTACATATAACCATTTTTATAGTACGCTCCTTTACATGATTTTCTGTGGAAAGAAACTCTAACAGTTTGCCTTGCAAATCTTCCCAATCATCCAAAAGATGTCGGGAACCCTTAAACAAGCAGCTAAAGTCCATGTCGATCTTTGAAAGCAAAACAAAACATTACTCTTATGAAATCTTCATGCACACGATTCTCTTTCTTACCAATCGATAGAAGAATGGTAATTTATATTGCGGCCATCTGCTCAATAAACTGCACATTGATTCGGAGTTTTTAATGTCTAAGAGTCGGCAATTGGTACAAGCTCTCCAGCACCGGTCAAACTGTTCCATGGACAGATTTTCACAGTTAAGTAACCTGACAGCTTCAACAGCATCCTCTTCTGGAACTGAAGTGAGTAAAAAGTAAAAATAAAATGAGTTTCAAATTGCTATTCACTTTCTTACCCATTCCATCACTTTTTTCTGTGTCCGAACTTTGCTCTTCTTGTCGACTTTCGTCTGCGGAAGATTTACGATAAGTCAGAGAACTGTCTATGGACTTCATTGCAGA
Organism: Melanostoma mellinum; assembly: GCA_914767635.1. Lineage (NCBI taxonomy): Eukaryota > Metazoa > Arthropoda > Insecta > Diptera > Syrphidae > Melanostoma > Melanostoma mellinum. The sequence goes on along the minus strand of OU612059.1, from coordinate 224,902,337 downwards.
TTTCAAATTTGAAAATTTATTATAAATTTTGCCTCTCTTACTCGTTCGATAATACTCCTAGAATGAACATAAGTAATAAAAAAAAACTTTGGGCAAATAAAACTGCATACCAATTTTTCAGTTGGAAATCTTTTTATGATTTCTTGTTCGATTCTGTGACTCGTGCACAAATCCAAGTGCAATTTATTTTGTTCGAAATACTGAGCGACAATATTGATAAGTGCTGTTCTCTGTGCTTCTTGAAATCTATTGTTTATATCGTAGCTACTCTCTAAGATCATTCCAGTTGGAGTGCTGTTTAATATTGTCGCCAATGTTATACCATGTGAAGGGTTCGTTAACACAAGGGAGGAAGGCTTTGGAGATACACTTGGATACGGTACAGTAGCCTTTGTATTTGATTCTCTCGGTGTACTCACGCTACGACGCATAGGACCCAAACGCGAATAGATAAATAATGGTTTTCCTATTTTCTCTCGCCATTCCCTTAAGCTGCTCTCAAAAAGAATCAGTTTTCGGTATTTGAACGGTCTCAAAAGCTGATCTAAGTGGTGACATTCAATGTTTTTGAGCACATTGACATCGATATCTTGATCTGAAAATGTATCAATACTGAGATTTATGATAAATGCTATGACTTATTTCTTACTTACCCCTGAAGTAGTTGAGTAAATCTAGTTGGTCCCAGCTTTTTAGCAGATCCGCAAGATCTTCTGTTTGATTTTCGCCATTGGGAGCATGATGATTTGTTATTTGATTTGTGGAACTCGATGGCCAATCATCTCGTGCTGTTTCGTCAACGCTGGAAGTCGGAAATTCATTTGAATGATCCGTATCCAGTAACGATTCAATCTCTTCCATGGAAATCAGTTCCTCTTTAATATGACTAGGAGACGACATTTTTCTTCCGCTTTCTTGAAATTCAATAAACTGTAAATAAAATCAGGAAACTTCTTTAATCGTAGGCAGTTTTTGTTTTGTATAAAAAGAAAATAAAGCCATATTCGCCTAACGATGCTACTTTAGGTTAGTTCCTTGAAGCCCTGGCGTCAACATAAACCAATTTTTGAAAAACCTTTACTCGACTTGGATCTCAAAATGTTTTTATATTCGGTTTTGTCCTCAACTCTTTTATTTGACAACCAGGCCTGTCAAATAGTATGCATTTTTCTTCAAGTGCCAGTCGTATCCTACCTAGAGAATCTGAGCCTGGAAAGAACTGTTATCATATCTTCACAGATGGCTCCAAAACCGACAAGGGTTCTGGTGCTGGTGCCTTTGCTGAGAACAACGCCATACGACTGCACTCATCTTTGGGATCATACGCATCCGTTTTCCATGCGGAGGCTTATGCTATCCTAATGGCGAACAATGGATGGACGGGGAGAAGTATCTTTGTTTACAGCGACAGCCAAGCTGTGCTTAATGCCCTTCTCAACCCTCTAACCACTTTGAAAGTGATCCAGGAATGCAAGAACTCTCTGAATACGGTCGGAAGATTAAATTCGTTGAGTCTCATTTGGGTTCCAGGCTATCACGGCATAACTGGAAATGAGATCGCTAGGCAGGGATCTCAGACAGCTTTCTCAGGACCTGAACCGTCGCTAGGTCTGCCAGCGTCCTCAGTGAGGGCTTCAATCAACGATTGGATAAGAGCACAACCGTAGATGGCATGCCTCCATTGGATGCAGACAAACCGAGCGTATGCTCCCCAACGTTAGTAAGAAGACTGCAACATTTTTGCTAGCTCGTAGCAGAAAAGACTGTAGAAAGCTTATTGGCGTTGCCAGCAGGCACTTCTCTTTTGCCAAGCATTTAATTGTGTTAGGCTTAAGTGATACCACACTCTGTGAATCTTGTAGAGAACATGAGGACACCGCAGAGCACTTCCTCTGTAAATGTCCTGCTTTTTCTCGCATGAGGTTACAGATACTCGGCGCAGACATGATGAGAGCTGGTAACTTTGGCTCCTTATCATGGCAGCGTCTTTTGGCTTTTCTCCGAACATCTGTAAAGCTATAGCAAATAGAAGGTTGCTATCTGGTAGTACAATGGACCGGTATTCAGGTCTGAGTGCTCCAGCTGGTATTTTTAAAACCTCAAAAAAAAAAAAAAAAAGTCGTATCATTGTATAATTTCGTAATTGAACGTTTTCTGGGACCGAAAAACTATGGTTTATTGGAGAGCTCATGGGAATGTCAAGAAAACCAGGGCCTTCTCTAGGTAAAATTCGAATATAGTATAAAATGGCAAAAAGTCCCTCCCTCTGCCTGTTGGTTGCAGTTTACAAACGTTCTTTCGTTTTTGTTGTCACTACTAACTGCCCTACCCTAAAAAACACACCTCAACGCATACTACGTTTGTTCAGATGATCCACCATTAAACAAACGTTTACTCAATCATTCAAACTATTACGTGAATCACGGATAGTTGAGTTTTAACAAAAAACCACCTACGAGTACTTACGCTTTGAGATTGAAAATAATATTTACTTTGGATCATGTTGACTCCATCTCAAATTTAAGCTACTTAGAATTAGCAAACAGATTCTCCGCCGGAAATTTAGATTTTTATACTCATTTATCCATTTGATACTAATGAAATGGCGAAGCTATAACGTTTGGTGAAATTGTTGTATCAATTTGGGTTCTTCCCAGACTTGAAGATTTGGATCTAAAATTATAAGTTTAGTAGCCTCCGGCTTTTATCTTTCACAGTGGCTCAGACTATAATGGATTTAAAATTTTTGACAAATCAACAAAAACAAAACCTAAGCACACAACAAGAAAAATACAACAAAAGGGAATTAAAATTGGAAGGCCGCAGGTGGAGGTATGAAATGAATCAGTGTGAATGTCCAAATAATAATGGAGAATCAAATTAATGATCATCATAAATTTATACTGACTCACTTTCGAGCATCACATTTTGCTATGCGAACCAGTTAATAAAGTTGTTTTCGATAAAATTGGAGATATAATTTTGCGGTTTTCCCGGCACTTTGATGAATCGTCGCGAAGACAAGAAGTGTGAATGACCATAAAATGGCCACAATCTTCCTTATTTTGTTGTTTTTACTTTAGCTAATTCATATAATTAGAAAGTGAGCGCTAAGAAATTGTTGCGTGTTGTGTTTTTTGAACTCTAAACTGTTGCCTATTATGTTCTTTGAACTTCTCTGGGAATAGTAGAACCTATAAGAACCGAAGTTTTACTGGTTTTTTCTTAAAAAATTCGTTGAAGAGGTAACCAAACTGTCCTTTGAATGAACAGTGAACATGTGAAGAAGCACTTACAACGTATTATAATGAAGACTGCCCAAAAAAACCTCATTACAACTCAACTTGTTTTTAAATTTAATGACATTGTTTTGATTTTGCTGTGGTACCCGTGGTGGATGGTTAGCATTTCCGCTTGTTAACCCAGAAGTTCGTGGTTCGATTCCGAAAAGAGACCAGAAATGTTTTTCCACGGGTTTCACCTTATGCAAGGAATAAGTCCTAAGATAGTTAATTCATTGCTATGAAAAACTCTCGATTAGCCGTTCGGTCCCGGTAGAAAATTGTAGGTCCTCTCCATTTCCCCACAAGACCATGGTTCTGAGAAATGCGCTAGGCTCTAGGGCTCTTCGCTCTGTTGCGCCACCCTATTTATTTATTTATTTAGTCTTGATTTTGCTGTCAGTGCTGAGCTGAAAATATTAATTACATATAAACTTCAAAGATGGGAGAACGCGATTTCGATGTAAGTGGATTCCTTAAAGATTTCGCCGCGGGCGGCATCTCTGCTGCTATTTCCAAGACAGTAGTCGCTCCTATTGAACGCGTCAAATTGCTGCTGCAAGTGCAACATATTTCCAAGCAAATCTCACCCGATAAGCAATACAAGGGCATGGTCGATTGTTTCATACGAATACCAAAGGAACAAGGATTCTCGTCTTATTGGCGTGGTAATTTGGCTAATGTCATTAGATATTTTCCAACGCAAGCTTTGAATTTTGCCTTCAACGATAAATACAAACGAATATTTCTGGGCGGAGTGGACAAGAATACACAATTCTGGCGTTATTTTGCCGGAAACTTGGCTTCAGGTGGCGCTGCAGGAGCAACATCTCTCTGTTTCGTATATCCATTGGATTTCGCTCGAACTCGTTTGGGTGCGGATACTGGAAAAACCGGGCAACGGCAGTTTACTGGACTCGGAGACTGTTTGATTAAAATATTTAAAAGCGATGGTCCTATTGGGCTCTATAGAGGTTTTAATGTATCAGTCCAAGGAATCATCATATATCGTGCTGCCTACTTTGGGTTCTATGACACAGCTCGAGGAATGCTGCCCGATCCGAAGAACACTAAGCTCTATATAAGCTGGGCTATAGCGCAAGTTGTGACAACTGTTGCAGGTATTGTTTCTTATCCGTTCGATACGGTGCGAAGACGGATGATGATGCAATCTGGACTTAAGGCAACTGAGGTTACCTACAAGAATACTGTTCATTGCTGGGCTACAATTGCCAAAACAGAAGGTGGTGCTGCTTTTTTCAAGGGGGCATTTTCAAATGTCCTGCGAGGAACAGGAGGTGCATTTGTGCTTGTTTTGTATGATGAAATTAGAAATTTATTGTGACTTTTGATTGAGCAATAAAAATGCAATAAATTGAATTGAATTGCAAATAAAAAAACTTAAGTTAAATAATTTATGTATATATTATGTAAGTCCTTTTCTTAAAAAAAAAAAAACACTTATAGAGTTACGAAGCGAGAACCCAATCGGAAAAAGGAGTAAAGAGAAAACTGAAAAAGTAAAATTGATGTTCGCGCCGAGTCGACAAAGGTTACCTTTCTTTCTCGGGTTAAAAACCGGCTTTTTGTTTTTCACTTTATTTAAAAACAAGCTTTGCAAGTTTAAAGATGTCGCTTAAAGATGTTTAAACAAAAAATTTAAAAAAATCAAAGACACAGTTTTGAAAATATTTGAAAAATATTTCTAAAAATTACTAAAAATTTCAAGAACTACAGTTTCTCAAATATGACGGCCTTTTTTAAACAACCCAAGACATTTTAATATAGCCATTAACGAGAAAGTCGGTTAAAAAACGAGTCGTTTACGAGAAAAATAAGTTTTTTATCACATTGGTTGTGTAGCAGGTGCCGTTATTTGAAGATCTAGAGACCCAATTCTAAAAGACCCTCTGTAGGCTTCTCCACAGACCAAATTTTGAAGAAAATCAAGCGGTTCAGACTATAAGTCCATATGCGGACACTCGGACGCACAGACAGACTGACAGAATTCCAGGACCCTCTTTTTCGTATTTTCTATCATAGTCATAACGACTTGCATGGCTACCAAAAAGATATGGCCAAAGCTAGACTTAAAACGTATCAAAAGATTGTTATTCTTAGGAAGATTGCACTTCAGCTACGTAATTGGTGTTATAACGGGCACTGCCTCATAGGTAGACGTACTTTCTGCCTTCGACTATACACCGAATACCACTACCACCACCGCACCGTGCGACAGAGCTCACTGAGCTCAAACACCATAAACGAGTTAAAATTTAACAAAAATGTGTTTCAATTTAAACGAGGCAACAGCAAAAACAATACATCGAGTAAGAAAACACAACGTCAGCCTCATGGAAAAGAAAAAATAAATTATGCTAACGGTAAAAGAAGAGTGAAAAAGATTTCCACTGGAAAAGTTTTTAATGCAATTTCACTCACATTACCCCGGCTAACGTTTGGCATAATTCACATAGCTACACGACCGTCTCCAGAATGCACATTCATCATCATTATGAGCAGTGAGTTTTCCTCCTCCTTCGATCCGCACAAAAAAAAAGCAAAGCGAAAAACCACTGCACTGAGAGAAAAAAAAAGAAGAAAAACCCTTCCAAGATAACTTGTGTCACCATTATCGCTACGCGTATTTTTTTCGAGGCGGGTGGACGAAGTGCTCCTTTTATGTTAACAAATCGGGTGAACCCACCCATCTCCTCTTGGCCAAGGAACGTCCGTCGCTCCTGTACCGTAGACAACTAGCAGACGTGTTGCCAAAAACACAAAAACGCAGAAAAAACCGTTAGTTGTTGAATAATGAGTTGTACTACAGTTAGTTGTCTCTTAACAGCAGCAGCAGCAGTAGTGTAGCAACAGCAACTTTATAGGGAAGAACCGCAAGGCTCAATATTCCATCCAATGATTTTTGTGGAAGCTGCATGAATGAGGAAGGAGAGGAAACCGTTCCACATCTTCTCTGTACATGTCCTGCCCTCGCTCAAAGACGCAAACAATTCTTGAGAGTAGATACTTTTTCGATCACCCAGGTGATCTTAGAAACATGGACTTCATCGCTATATAGAAAGCTCAAAATGGTTTAAATAAGAAGCAATTCCTCAATTCTTTTGTGATATCACTATGGACCTATTATTGGTAAAAGTGCTTCGGTCGTTTTTCCGACAGCCACCTTAACCTAACCTTAACTAACTATCCTCATGTCATGTTTTATTGTTGTCTCAAATTTTTCGCACAAGTTGCAGTAAAAACTTTCCTTATAAGGCCTTGCCTTCCTGTATTCGCAAGAAGTAGAACGGTATTTAGAGAGTAAATTTTGGAAGTGGAACATAACCAATACCTATACTGCAGAAGTGGTCTTTCCATGATCATCAGGGTTTCTATCACCACGCTTCCCCGCTGGGTTTTACAGACTTGAGGTCGAGGTTTGGCGCTAGGGCATGATCATTATTACTTTTTGATAAAATTTTCGAATCGGTTTTTCATCGTTGCATCTCAAAACCAAATTTCACGAGGAATTGGCAAGTCCTCCGATAGTATATTCATTGCCATGAAAAGCGCTATCTTGATAATCCGTTCAGAATCGACAGAAAACTCTAGATCCCTTTCATTCCCTCATGGTTGAAGAAGAAATGGGCTATGCCCCAGAGGCCCCACTCTGTTGTGCCACTCTACTTATTTTATTTATCTCAAATTCAATGTCTTTGTCCTTCGAAGGGAAAACAAGATTTGTATCATGGCATTTTTCAATTTCTCCAAACGAACATTTCTGACGCAGCTCTTTTTTTCTAAAATTCGGTGATTCTTGTAAATTTCTTTTGTGCAAACCTGGTTTTTGTTTTGCATGTTTCTGTTTTGTTGCAAATTCCGACCTGCACTCTTCATCGAACCAAACCCAGTACATCAAGAACTTCGGTTCTATTGACTTGTTTATATTGCTGCTGTTTTCGGAACGGATGTTTTGTCTTCAATGCTTAAAGCTGGCGCCATAGTATTCAAGGCTAGTTTGAAAACATTAGCTGAAGAATACGCTCTCTTTTTTTACCTACTACTTAAGCTTTGGAGAACCTGGAAACCTACAAACTTTGAAAGCCTTGTTTGGTCTCCATTCAAAAAATAGAGAGGACACTATCAAGCTTGAGATTGTTGTACAGGGATCTATGTTCTCATCAAACACTAAAATACAATTTTTAAAAATTGTTGACTTTTAAAAACCTACGCGCTGAAATTTTAATAAGAACTTATCATTACCGGCTCATCAAGTTAGCTTGCCAATGGAGGAGTGTCCGCTGCAGCGTCATCACTGAACACTGATTGTTATGATGATTGATCGAACAAATATTGGTTAAAAATTGCAAACCCAAAATAAAATAACAAAAAATTGAAAAATATACAAATACAAGTTGACCACTGCAATGAATTAGTTTTTCTTTTGGATTCAATGCGATAACTTTAAAGCACGTTAATCTGTAAACATTACATTGATGGGAGAACATTTTTTGTTTTACAAAACAATAAAAAGAAGATTAAATTTGATAAATTTTAATTAATCAATTTAAAAACAACAACAAAAAACACAATAGAGGCAGATAGATACACACAAATAAATCAAAACAAACTTAAGACACATGCAACCCTTTACAACAAGTAACAACAGTCGAACAAAAAGCAATTTGCCTTTTTTGTTTGCTCTGACAGCGGTTAGATGAGACATGAGACTGGATTACACGTACTGACTCATTACTGAAGTTTCAAGTGAATTTTAATAGTAACTATCTACAGCTTTAGAATTTAAAGCTTTCGCGAATGATTTTGTTCCTCCCTCTTCATGGGGATTCTGGTAGTTCTTGATTTCGACGCAAAGATGAAGCAATATAAAAAGACTCGCATCTTCTTGGTATTCATCAGAATCTCATTTCAAGTCGACGTGATTTAAGTCATTTAATTAAAGAACAGAAGCTAACATAAGCATAAGGATGCGTTTTCTAATAACATTAGTGTGCTTGTCAGTTGTGGCAACAGCTATCTTGGCCATACCATTGGCAAACACAGGCACCGAAGCTGGTGAAGAACATAAGGAACTTTCGGGAGCTGCAGCACTGATTGATGCAGACACTCAAACAGGACATGAAAATGAATCAGAACGACAGGCTCGTCATCATGGAGGATATAGCGGTTACGGTGGATACGGTCGCGGTGGTTATGGCGGCGGGTATGGAGGCGGATATGGCAGAGGCTTTGGTGGTGGATATGGAGGTGGTTACCATCATGGAGGATATGGTGGTCATGGTGGATATGGAGGTCATGGTGGATATGGAGGTCATGGTGGATATGGTGGGCACCATGGCGGATATGGAGGACATGGACATCACGGAGGATTTTTTGGTTAAGAAAATATCTAATAGAAAAAAAGGATTTTGAGCAAATAAAACTTTCAAATTGGCTATAGATCTTTTTTGCCACCTGTTTTAATTGAATGATCAAATATGATTCATAGGCGGGAAGTGATTTTGTATTTTAGGATTCATACTGAAAAAGTCTGATGCCAAAAGTGTTGAAATGAATTTTAAAAGAAGATGTGTAGAATTTTTGTGCTACCAAAGGACACACACATTTTTTCTTTTCTGTGAACCCTGTGCTGTTCTGAATATCGATCGGATTTAAGAAATGAAACAAAAGTTGAACCCGTTTTGATTAAAAATTGTGTTCCTTGAACGGATTCACTTTTTTTTTTGTAAAATTCTAAAACGGGAGATTACAGTGTATCCGAGCGAAAACCAGAAGAGGTGCCTATGTTAGAAAACAATTCTGAAATACAGCTACTGTTGTGTGGAATTATCCCTAAGGCCCATTTGCTGATATGTACTCAACATAAACACTTGTGTTTCACATAATACCTTTATTGACAGTGTATGCTTTGCACCAATCGCAAACTCAAACATAAATATTCTTATATTGAACATAACTTAGGTGGAAGAAGAAGTCCAACTTAGTATTCTCATGTTCAACACTAAAATTATTTGCCAAGAATTATGAAGATACTGCTTCGTAACAAAATTGAATTAAGATGGATTTCGAGATCCTTTTATTGCAACGGGTAACCATCTCCTAAGTATAGCCGATTTAGGTGGAATGCATGTCTCAACAGCTTCAAGAATAATTTTGCAAGTTTCAAGAGTAATTGGAAACGATTATGTATATAAAATTTCCTGAAACTGCCTCTGACATTTCAAAAAACAAACGTGATTTTTTGCCATAGCATCGATTCCAAACGTAATTAGAGCCATTGATGGCACTCACATCAGAATTCAATCTCCCGATAGACTATCATTTAAGATTGATTCTTAAATTTATATTGATTGGTTTGGGGATCTGATGCAGAAGTTTTTCGAAACAGAAAAAGCTATTTCTCGATAAATGTTCAAGCGATTTACAATGCTAAAATGATGTTCACCAATGTGGTAGCAAGATGACCTGGATCAAGTCATGATGCAACGATTTTCAATAGCTGCAAAATAAGAAATGCTTTGGAAACACAGTCTAGCCCATACTCAGATTGTTTAATTTTGGGTACGATCTAAAGATTTCGCTTTTGGAGAAATATTATTATTATTATTGAAATATTAGATGATTCAGCGTACCCTCAGAAAACTTATTTGATGACGCCACTTATTAATCCCCATTGCCAAGCAGAACAAATAGATATTGCTCATTCTTCTCATCAAAACAATAAAAGAATACAAATTCTTCAAATTTTTGCGTATAAAAACGTATCAATATGATTAATAATTAGGTACGTTTTTTTCTCAAGGCTTGATCAAATAGAGAAAAAAAACACGATTTAGCAATTTGGTAGCACTATGTATTCGGCATGTGGCGTTTGATTGCCCATTTGGAAGAAATGTTTTTAGTCACGATTTTTTCAATTTCTTATTTCGGTTTCTTGTTGCTTTCATTGCTCTATCCTATCCATTATCACTTTTGTCTGTCCTAATTTGTGTGGTGCATACTTTTGTTTTGAATCATTTATCACACTGAAGTTATTTTTTTAATAATTTTAAGTTAACCATCCTTACAGAAACACAAACAAACTTGCCTTCACATTTCAAAATATTACTTCACTTCTTTTGAATAAATGTATAAATCCTAACTAATCCTAACTAATATTATAAATGTGAAAGTTACTCTGTCTGTCCGTCGTTCTATGTTACCGTCTCCAACTACTGAACAGATTTAAATGAAATTTTGTACAGAGATAGTCTAGAACCTTAAGAAAGACATAGGCTATATATTTTATCCCCATATTCCCACGGGAATGGGAATGGGAACGTAAACGGGAACTTGGAAAATACAGCACCCATTTCAAAAAAATGTCCACCGTTAGAATACTACACTATTCCCGAGTAATATAAGCTTTACTTTTTTATTGAACCGATTTATATGAATTTTGGTAGAGAGATAGTCTAGAACCCAAAGGTGGACATTCTTACTAATATTACAAATCCAAAAGTAACTGTCTGTTCGTGTTTCTTTGTTACCATCTCCCGCCCAGACCACTGATCCGATTTAAATGGAATTTTATTCAGAGATAGCCTGGAGCCTGAGGAAGGACATGGGCTTAGTAAGTAATCCCTATATTTCTACGGGATCGACACCGTAACCTTGAACCTTAAAACTGCTGGATCGACAAAAGTTCTTTCACTGCGGGGTGATTACTGTCAAACGAAAATACATTTGACCTGAGAAGAAATGTCTATCTTGATCCTCAAATAAAAATTGGCAATCGGGAATGGCTGTCGATTTCGGCGCCGATTAATGAGAGAGAACCATTTAAACTAATAAATTATGTTTGATGTATTGGGGGATGTTGTCGAATGTCTATCAATAGACAATATTATGGACACTGAGCAAGTCACATCGTACCCTATAGAGTTTCTCAATTTTTTAGGATTATTAGGAGTGGCAGCAATATGGTGTTGCAGTTATCCAATAATGAGTAATTATACACAGCTACAAATTACACATCAGGAATGCGGCACTATAAAAATTTTAATAACGACTGGAACGGCAACAGGAGAAAACATTTTGATTCCCCGTTTTCCTTTAATTCCCACTAATTGGTCATTATAAATAAAGCTCAGACGCTTTAAGTTGCAGGTGTTCGTTTAGAAAAAAAATCCCATGGCAACTTTATGTGGCAGAATCACGTGTATTCATCCCACATAACCTTTTTATTTCGCAAAAGATGGAAAAAAAAAGTCGTATGCAAACATATACTTAAATAAAATAATATAACAACAATTAACTAAAACGCATGAATGTGTCTTATTTGCAAAATAAGTAGCCTTAAAAATTAAGAATACTGCCGAAAGTCACTACTCCACGTGGATGAAGTCGCGGGCACAGCTAGTTGGCTTCTTCTTCTTCTTCTTTTTCATTTTCGGCGTTACGAGTGGTTATCTTGAAGCGATCAAAACTCTCCCACTTTTCTGCTTCACACTAGTGATCCGCCTGTGGGGTACGCCGCGTTGACCTCAGAAAGCGTCAGCAAGCCTCCCGGTTTTGGATTGTTCCATGTCTGAGGCCAACCAAATGCTGCTGTTTTTGCATTTGCTTGTACCAGGAGTGTTTTGGCCTGCCTTTTCTTTTTCGTCGCGAATTTGTTGAAACGTTGTAAGATATTGCCTTTTGGACGGGGTTCTGCGGATCTCTCCTTTGAACATGACAATGCCAACTGAGCCGGTCGTGCTGAATTTTGTCCAAGATGGTACTTTTGACATGAAGGCTTCCATGGATTTTAGTACTTCTAATTCGATAAAGCTTTGTTACTCCTGCTGTCATCCGAAGCATCTTCATTTCGGCTGCCGTTAATTTTACTTTCTCATACTTTTTGTACATTGTCCAACATTGTGAACCGTATGTCAGAGCTGGACGGACAACTGCTGTGTAGAGTCTTCCCTTCAGCTTAGGGGACATTTTTTGATCACAGAAGATAGCGGAGTTTTCTCGCCGCACTTAATGCACCCTACGCTTACTCGATGATTGATGTCGTCATCACAAGTTGCTTCACTATTGATCATAGATCCCAGATATTTTAACTTCACACTTGGGAAGCACATTTCCATTCAAATAAATGTCTGCAATAGGCTTGTCTGGATCAGAAAAAGGGCAGCACAGTGATCTGTTCTTTTATTCTTGAATGTTACGCGATGTAACATCGGGTAACATTATGTCGTTCCTAAATGCAAAAAAGTTACGAAATGTAACATCGAGTCGTTCCTAAATGCAATGTTGAACTGTCAGAATGTTACGTTTCGTAACTTTTTCCAACTCATCTCTGGGACTTGAGTTTCGATGTTGATCTGTCAAACCCCTCTAGAATTGTTGTTGCGCAGATTTGTTTTGGTTTTTTTTTTTTTTTTTTTCATTAATCTTTCAAAATTCTGTAAGCAGTTATTGATTTTCAATCTTGTTCATTTCAGAATTCTTTTTTCTTCATCAAAAACGAGTTTCTTTTAGCTGGTTTTATATTTTAAGAAATACTTAATTCTTATTTTTGACAGACCAACAAAGTGTAACATCGAGTCGTTCCTAAATGCAATCATAATTTTGTAACAAAGTCAAACATACACAACAACAACGATGATTTTGACACTACAGCATCGCGTAACATCGAAGCCATTTAGGAACGCACCAAAGGTATTCAGTCTTTTTACCGCTGATACGGTACCCATTTCCTTCCAGAACATCAATCCAAACGTCAAGTGCTCGTTGCAGGAATGTAGGATCCTCGCTTACTTTATTTACTTTATTGCCCGTTACTTTTCCTTCGAGCAAATAATCCAGAACAGCAATAAATAGCAGTGGACTCAAGACACTTCCCTGATGTACACCTACTGTTATTTGGAATTCTTCGGTGACTCCAGCTGGGCATTTCACTTTTGTAACTGCTCCCTCGGACATGTCCATAATTATTCGCACATAGGCTTCAGGAACTCCTCGGTGTCTGAGGGCCACCCATATCAGATCTCGTGGTTGTCGATCGAATGCTTTTTCGAAGTCAACCAACACAATATACAAATCCTCTAAGGCATTTCGGTGTTTTTCCATAATGATCCTTATACTTTGGATTGCGTCTGTAGTTGACTTACCCACGACAAACCCGCATTGGTCATCAGACAGCCTTATTATTTTCCGCAGTCGGCTATCTAATACCCGCTCAACGATCTTCATAGTGTGGGACATCAACTTGATCGAACGATAGTTGTCACAGCTTCTGGTATCTCCCTTTCCCATGTACATTGAAAGAAGAAAACTTTCCCTCCATTGATTAGGCAAACTGTCACCTCTTATAAGTTTGGAGATGAGAATCGTGAGCCATCTCAACACGATGTCTCCCATATTTTTCCAAAATTCATATGGTACCTCGTCTGGCCCAATCGCTTTGCCTTTTTTGGAGTTCTTAACTGCCTCCCTAACTTCTTGGACTGTGACGTCGGATACTTCCGTAAATTTAGGTGCAGCTGTTGGAAAAGCCACTGCTAGTTGGCTATAAATCTTTTTTACCACCTGTTTTAATTAAATGATCAAATATGATTCATAGGTGGGAAGTGATTTTGTATTTTACGATTCATACTGAAAAAGTCTGATGCCACGTCTTGAAATGAATTTTAAAGGGTGTGTAGAATTTTTATGCTACCAATGGACGCACACATTTTTTCTTTTCTGTGAATCCTGACCTGTTCTGATGTGAGATATGTCTAAAATTGACTTTCTCCACTGTCAGGCATTTACTTCACGAAGAAGTGAGAACGTACTACACTTCAACAGGTCTTGCATTAACTTTAAGATTATGGACCTTTTTTAAATCCCAGTATTCCAAATGCAGGAATCAAAATTTTACAACCTGCAACCCTTTTTTCGAAAGTATAGAACCTTGGAAAACGAGATTAATTATATATTTTTCAGTGACGCTTACGTGATGTCATATAAGATACAAATCACAGCCATTACATTTTATAAAATTACAAGAATGTGACATGCAAAATGAATCGCTGGTCGTTGGCATGCACATCTTCTCAAAACGCAGCATCGTGATGATTAACCAAACACTTTGTTAACTTGTTAAAAGCATTTATCTCAGAAATGAAAATTGTAAAAATAAGCCGATTAATTTTACTGGGCTTTGAAAATATGACAGTCACTGCCTCGTCATGCCCATTTGATAGTCTGCCTAGCACTTTATACAGTAATTTTCTATGTCAAAGACGTAGTCTCAGGCCTCACCCTTATAAAAAGTTAACGAAAAATTGTTGCTTAATGTGGTTTCTAGACTCATCACGGTATATAAGGGCTTAACACACTCATTTTTGTCAGAATCAAAGTTCAAGTGGGATGAGCTGAAGATAAGCTCTCGGAAATAGTTATGCATATTATAAAAATATTTGTGGGGCTGACAATCATAATAACAGTAGCTACTGAGGAAACCATAAACAGTGAGGTGGCTCTTCTGAAGGCGGCAATCAATAAACCAACTTTTGTAGAAAAGCAACAAAACGTGCCACCACAAACTTCAGAGGCAGATGAATTGAAAGGTGCTCACATTATTAATGGCCACGAGAACGAGTCGGATCGAAAGCCCCGTGGAAGCTACGGATATGGATACGGTCGAAAAGGTTATGGTTACCGAAGAGGATACGGATATGGTTGGAGAAGAGGCTATGGCCACAGTCATCACAGAATGTATCACGGATAATATTTAAATAAAACAAACAAAAAACACAAATCTTTTGTCTCATATTTTATTTAAAACCCGCGTTGAAGAATACAACTTTATTTGTATGTGGCTAATTTCGAAAGAATTTTCAAGAAATCCACGAATGTGCAACTAATGAAAAACATTATTAGAATTAAAAACGAATCAAACAAAATTTACCAGCGTCACAAAAATGTATGTTTATTATTTTTGATTTTCATTCAAATAAATTACTTTCATAATTAATTTTTTTTAACCTTTGTAGGTGTTCACTGGTCTGCCAACAGAACTAATTGGTTGTCCTCTGTACACGGAACCAGGACCAGGACGTGGTCCTCCACCTTGCAAACTAGGTCTACCTCCGCCACTGCTCACTCCAAATATCTGTCCACTAGCTGGCCTTCCACTTGGCCCTCCTGATGGACCACCAAAACTATATCCAGCTGACAGTGATGGTCTGCCTCCGGCGCCAAAATTAGGATTCAAACTCTGACTATTTGGTCGGCTGCCTGGTCCTGGTCCAAAATTTGGTCCAGAACTACCACCATAGCTGGGGCCAAATCTACCAGCTTGTCTTGTATTCCGTGCTGTATGCTCAGCCGAGGCGAATGTGCAAAATATAGCAACAATACCAAAAACTATATTCATATTCATTGCAACTAAACTGAAACAACTTGTCACTTTGAATGGAAGAAGGATTCTATGCCTGAGGGAACATCGAACGACTTATTTATATTGAAAAAATCAATTTTGCGTGGGAATATTTGCAAGAATCTTGCAACCAGTTCAAGTGCATCAAACTAATTCTTATCCTCTTCAAATTACGACATTATTAACGCCTATTCGATGTTTCGAAGTATCCCGTGGGATGTTGCTTAGGACACAACATATCTACTACTACCCACTTATTAGCTAAGATGACGTCTTGGGAATATGCGCGAAATCTTTTAAGATCCAGTTTATGCCTCAGGGCATGTGTTTAATAATATTATTGCGCCATGCGCCATGAATTGGCTATGTGGATTTCGTGATAGCCTTAGAACAGGATCAATGGCCAAGAAGGTAAATATACAGGTTTAAATGTTTACATTGTTTGGCTTCAAGCAGAGTTTTGTAACAAACATGTGGACATTATTTAAGGCATTCAATGGTTGTGGATTACTTTGAAACATATTTTTTTTTATTAAATGGCATTCTTTTAGCTCTATTTTAATTTTGGTTTCATAATTTTACCTCTCACCGTTTTTTTACGAAGCGTTTGAAATTGTGACTAACCTTTTGACCCACCCTGTATATTAGATTGGATGCTCTTACGTTAGACAAGCAAAATAATATTTTAAAGCAGAAGAGAAATCATTTTCAATCAGTTGCTGAATTTGCACCTTTCAAAAAACTCAGTCTTGTTTTAAGAAGCTTCAATTGTAGGTGTTGAATTTTGTTCTCAGAGATTATAAACATCAGTTCAAGGATGAAATCTGGCTACCCATGAATTGGTTAGCAAAAACATTGACATTTTTCTAGACAGCCAACCGGCGGTTGTCGATGCCTTATTCCAATTTTTTTGAAGTAGTCGTTTTGCTGACAAAACTCATATTTTTTACACATCCAAAAAAAGAGTGGATACGAGAATAGGTCATAGTCTACTCTCCGAAAGCCAAAAAAATTACTTTGTTCTTAAACCTGGTCGCGTATGCCAACAAAAACATCCAGAATAATATATGTATATTAAAGTGAGGTAAAGTGTTTGACCTTGTACCACAAAAAAAAATGGAAATATTAGCCACACACAAAGATGGTGACGTGACAAAGGCAACGTAAATACTTACCTACAACAGGTAAACAAAGCAATCAACTGAAAAATTAAACTCTTAAATCAATAGAAATTGTATTCCTCCTCCATTGAAAACTACTCTGAGTTCTTTATCCATAAAGGTGCTCCCAAAACGTAATTATATACCTACATCCATTAAATATGTAGAGCAAAAAACAAAATCTCCAAAGTGGCATAAAATTTCCATTTCCTAGACCTAGTCCGTCATAAAAATGAAAAAGGTATGATACCTATCTACCTATGATATGATGAAACAAAACACAACGGCAAGAAACTGGCGGAGAGTCCCGAAGCCAAAACAGTAATAAAAATCCTTGATAACGAGACGACAGAGTATCATTATTGGAAGGTGAAATAATTAAGACGCCTACAAAATTCCGCTCACCTTTCACCGCAGTGCTCTCATGCTCTGCATTCCGGCATTTACAGTACTCTCTAGTCATAAACTAACGATGCCTTAATCCGTCATATGGTTCATTGGAAAAATGGAATTTGGAAAGGATTGATAGCTCGGTGCCTACCTACCTGCGGAGATTTTTCTAATTCTCCTAATTCTTTTTTCTCCTTCTTTCCTTCTTTTTTTTTTGTATAAAACATAAGCAGATGATCATAGAAAAGATCAGTATCGAATGAAACGTCACTGTGGACTAAATAAAATGTGTTCTGTTAAATATTTACTTTTACTCCTGTTAATTGTAAGTGCAGTAACATCTTCACCATGGTACAACTGGAGAACTGACGATAGCTTGGATCCTCTGAATTGGGTACAAGGTTTTGGGGACAACATGATACGAAAGCCACGATATCTGGAGAAAGAATCGAGAAACAGAGCTCAATTTAGGGAAGTTTTATTTAGAAAACTGAAGCCCAGACAACAGGAAAGGCGAAAATGGCGTGGAGCAGGGAGATTGAAGCGAAAGCAAACAGTGTTTGGATGAAGAAAGAAAATTAAACCAAACGAAAGACTTTTTATGAATTTGTACATATGAAAACTTTTTATATAAATATATATAGATTTTAAAAAAAAAGTATTTTTTGTGATAGCAAGAGTGAGAGACAGGTTCGTTGAAAGAAACAAGAAGCCATGAAAAATTTGCAAAAATTTATGGACTACTTCCAAAGGTGAGAGAAAAGATCGTAATTTTTCTTTGATTTAAGTTTTTTTAAAGGGCCGTTATAGTTTCATTTAAGAATTAAACACAAATGACCATCAAGACCATCATTTTAATATGTAATGCGCAAGCTTAACTTTTGTGGAAAAGGACAGTAAACTGGTTAACACTACGTTGTGTTATGTGCAAAAAAAATCTTTACACAAATTGGGGGCGTTCATTAATCGTATCCGGATAGCTTTTTGTTGCTGCTTACGTGCTAAAACGTTTAGCAGAGTCACAAACCAATTTCTACTAAAAAGCTATCTAAAAGTATCCGAGTAGCGAGTATTTTTGGTATAGGTACCTTTCTATTCAAGTGATCAGCTGAACGAAATTTTATTTTTATTTCTTTTCATGTTGAATTTTTGTTTTGGGGTGCATTTATTTCAGCATTTGAGTTTTTACTTGCGATTATAGGTACTATAAGGCAAGTCTTGCAATCGTGTCGGAAAAAAATTTTGAGATAACAATTAAACATGACATTACGACCATAGAGAATACAAAAAAAGTGGGTCCTGCAATTCTGTCTGTCTGTCTGTCTGTCTGTCTGTCTGTCTGTCTGTCTGGATGTATATGATTCTACAGCCTGAACCGCTGGACCGATTTTCTTAAAATTTTGCAGTTATGGTATGTGGGGTAGCCTACAGAGGGGTTTTTGGAATTGAGTCTCTAGGTCTTGAAATAACGGTACCTGCCATACAACCGATATGATAATACCTATTTTTCTCGAAAACGGCTCCAACGATTTCAATAAAATATTGTGTGTAGAATTAATTTTTGATTGTATATCTTATGATGTAAAGAAAAAATTTTGGAAAAGTTTAAAAACGGTACCTCCCATAGTACCGTTTTTTTCAAAACCGACTTTCTCGTTAATGGCTTGCACGATGTTTACGAAATTTTGTATTTTAGAAGTTTTAAGTTGTTTAAGGAAAACTGCATAACAAGATTTGAAAAATTTTAATTTTTGAAATTTTAAAAAAAAATTTTAAAAAATGTAGATTTTTTGAAATAACTTCAAAACCATAACTTAGATTTCTCTCAAATTTTTTGTCAAATTAACTTTTCCTAAGATCTTAAATTTTGCATACTTGAATTTCACAAAACTTTTTTTTTAAAAAAATGTAAAATAAAAAACCGTTATTTTTAAAACTGGTCCAACGATTTTGATAAAATTTTTAGCGTTTATATGTATTATAAATTACAAAAGAATGGCGTTTTTAGATTTTCGCTTGAGACCTTTGGCATATTTAATTGAATTTTTTTCAATATTTTTCGTGATTTAATAAAATTTTCCTAATTAATGTATAGTTGGCAACCCTGTACCACCAAATATATTATAAAGAGCGAACACCAAAACCTTTTACTCAGCCCTAAGATTTTGATATCGTATTTAGAACACAATCGCAAGTTCGTGCGACCCAGTCGTGCCCATTTTTTTTAAAACGCATGGGTTATCGAAAAAAATAAATTATAATCGTCTAGCAAACATATTTTAAATGTTTTTCTGTTTTCAAAAGTCAAATTTTAATTTTTGACAGCTGTTGTCTGCAGCAATCTGGAAAAAGATTTCTGAATCGTTCAAAAAGGCATATAAGATACGGCTATCCGAGATAGGCTATACGATAGGTTCTTGAACGTGCCCATTGTAATAAAATCATACATGCAAGCGAAGACTTTCTCTCTCTCTCGCTCTATCCAATTACTGATATAATTACTTGTCAATTACTTGACGCTGCATCGTTCAGTCAAGAAGTGACTGAATTTGTTAAAGAACGAATGATATAACGTCATGAACATAACGACGCCGACGTGTACGCAAGAACTTACTTGTGATGCTGCTGAGGAAAATTTGGACATAAAAAGTGATATTAACCGATTATTATTATTAATTATTAGTATTAACCGATCTTCTTCTTTATTCTTTTTCTTTTTTCGACGTTGCGAGTACCGTGTCCTAGGAGGGATCTCCCCTTTTCTGCTTCATATTAGTGATCCGCTTGTTAGGTACGACGTATTTTGTCCGAATACCTATTAACCGATCAATATAATAATAGAGAAGTAAATTCAAATTTTCCAAATATTGACTCAGGATCAGGACATTATTGCCAACACTCGTGCATTGTTCTTGTTTAAGTTAGTTAAGCTCATTTCGAAATTCTGTTTCGGATAAGAGCTCAAACCTTGTTCAGTAGCAATCCACTTTCCTTTAGGACAGCAAGCCAATAGCTACTTTTTTTTACTGGCGATTATAAGTACTTTACAAGTAAGGCAAGTTTGGACATGACATTACGATTATAAAGAATACGAAAAAAGTGGGTCCTGCAGTTCTGTCTGTGGACCTACAGCCTGTACCGCTTGGAATTTGGAATTGGGTCTCTTAGCACTTGCCATACAACCTGTACGGCAAATATAACGAACGCAACGGATCGGCAACCCTGTACCACCAACCAAATTATGAAGATATAATTCTAAGACCTTGTATAGTCATTTTTTAGATATTGATATTTTGCTTGGCACACAATCGCAAATTCGTGTAACCCATTCGTGACCATTTTTTATTTATGTTTTTGAACTTCACATCACAAGTTAAAGTTACACCGTGTTGAAGAAACTACGTGCCAAAAGCCAACAAATGCTTTCGACAGTTTTCACCAATCTTGAACTTGAGCAAAAGGATGCGGCAAAAATATTTTGCTAAACTCTTCTAGAACAGCTAATTGAACACAACAAGGAAGAGAAGAGATCAAAAAATTTCCCATCAAAGAATAAAAAGCCTGGAACAGTTCCGAAAAGCTTCATGGAATACGAATTTTGTTTCATTGTACCTAACAAATAAGGGATCTCCCATTTCAAAACCAAGCGATTTTCTAGTGGCAATACCGGAGGCAAAATCTATGAACTAATAAATAAATTAGGTATAAGGGGAAATACAGAACCAGGTAAATTGTTTCAGGGGAGGAATGCAGCTAGTTATTTGACTAGAGCACTGTTTGTGAAAAAAGCGATAAAAGAGAAAGAGAGAGACAGGTAACGTTTCGACGATGTTCAAGAGAATCAATCGATTCTACAATTGAACTAACACCTATCAATTTTAACGCTCTATTTTGTATCCTATCAAGCAGGTGCAAAGATGTTTGACGACCACCTGACCAGATATGGGAATTATACTCCAGTTTTGGGCGGATGAAGGCCTTAAAAATTGTAGCCAGATCAGAAGGGGAGAAGAACTTCCTGCATTGTCTTAAGAAACCTAAGCATTTAGCAGCGTTTTTGGCGACTTCAAATATGTGGTCATTCCAACAAAGATCATCGTTTACACACATACCAAGTACTGACAGCTTTTCGGTTTCTTGGATGCAGGAACCATTGATGGATAATAGCAATGGGGGAATGTTAAGCTTCAACGACAACAGCATTGAGATTTTTAGAAGCATTGAATTTTACTCGGTTTTTATACATACGCAACCGTTCCAGTTCCACATCCGAAGAGCAGGGACGTGAATTTGGAAACGAATATGAAAAGCTGAGGGTCGAGTCGTCAGCAAAATAGTTAAGCGGATTAGAAGTTTCAGACAAGAGATTATTTATGAAAATGAGGAAGAGAGTCGGAGACAAATCGGAGCTCTGGGGCACACCAGCACTTGTGAAGTTTGTATCAGACTTGAAGCCATCCAATACAACTTGTACTGAACTGTCGGAAAGGTAGTTTCTAATCCAACGAAGAAGAGACTCATCGATACCAAAAGCACGCATTTTCGATAAAAAAGCCTGATGCCAAACTCTATCAAATGCTTTAGAAATATCAAACGCAATGATCATACTTTCTCCATAACAATGTAAAGATTGTTATATATTGTAACGTGAACCCAACATTTGATACCAATTTCCCGATCGAAAACGTTCAAATGAAAACAAAAGTGGCAGCACTAGTGTAAGTGTAGAAATATACCAGAAGGAAAAAGAGTTCGAATAAAGTGTATATCGAAAGTAGATACTGAATAAAGTGGTAGAATTAAATTGAAAGTTAGAGTTTTATTTTTTTTGCGAACCAAGCGCACGTTACAATATATTATATTGTTTCTTAATGGCCTGACCATGAACCTTTCTACAAATATCTTATAGGCCACTTATTGAGCCCTTCCCACCATTTTATCGTAAGCGACAAAAGAAAGAGCTTTTTTGCTTTTTTATGAAAACTACAGGATTTTAGTGATGAAAGCGCTACCTTTCAAGAAAAATAAACAAAATTATTTGATTGTGTTTGTTTTCAAAAAATTGCCTAAAACGAAAGCTTCGATATGTGCGAGCTTTTTTCAAACACACTTTTTAAAACTGAGAGGAAGAAATACAAAATTGTTTTTAATAGAGGAGTTCGGAATATCATTTGACTTTTTGAATAAACTTTTTACCTTGTGTTTCGAGGTTTCCGGCTTAAGAATACCCAAAAGTTAAAATAAACTTCTCTTTTAAAAAACTTTTAGGATTTATAACTTTGCATTATTTTGAGCTATTATAACTTTGTTAATGGACAGCTAATTATTCACCGCGGGTGTGATGAACTTTGTGATTTCGGAATTACTCAAACAGTTATTTTGTTTAAAATGCAAATGGCAGTATTTGTTGACACTTTATTAATCAATGTTCTTTAGTCTGGTGGTTCCATTGTTAGCAACAATTTCTCTCACTCATGCCAATGCGCCCTCAGAACTTGGCACTCTGTACATATGGTTGGTCCGGCCCTGCACCTATATCTTTTAGAATGGAAAGATGTTCTATGTGATGAAAGGAAAGCAGCTGAAGTTCTAGCAGCAGTCGATGAAATTATTTTAAAAAACGAGAATATCCAAATAATGAAAGTAAAAGAACTCATTTCAACACAATTTTTAAAAATAACCATAGGCTAGTGATGATGGTGAATTTAATAAAGACAAAAATACTATTCACAAAACTGCAAGTAGAATACAAATAAGTATTCATATACCTATTATGTACCTACATTTATGATAATACATACGTTCGTCTTGTTTTGATTTCAACATGACAACAAAGGTATGTATAATTGCATAATGTAGTATGTACGGTATTTACATTCGGCTAAAAAATGTCAACAAACAATTTTTTTCTAAACATGTAGACAATCCTCGTTCATGTATGTAAATAAACATATACATACCTATTTCTCATTGTGATTTTAGCAAACCTACATTCTACGGAAGTAATAAGTAATAATAAGTAATAATTACTTGTTGTTTTACTTGAAGGAACTGTGTAAAGAATCATTTTCATATTTGTTTTCGACAGCACAACGTTGCATATATTTGTACAATATAAATAGGTACTCACATAAGTAATAAAATTTTATTTTCCCTCCATAAACAACCATTAACGCACTACTTCAAACACTATTAAATGTTTCAGTTTTCTATTTCGAGAAGCTAAACAACCGTACTTAAGTTAATAAGTTAACAAAAACGTAATCTATGTGTCTGTGTCATTTTATTTAGTGATTAGTGGTAATATTCACAGTTTAATTAATATTTCTCTCTGGTTTAGTTGCTTTTCAATTCACACTTCACGTTCACACACAAATTATTTTTTTGACAGCACTAGTTTACAAAAGAAAACCGCAACGCGTCGTGGTGATAGCTAAGTGCACGCCATCTACTATATTTATTGGAAGCAAATAAAAAACCAAAGGTTTAACCACAAGGTATGCTACAGCTCGTTAGTCTGCTATTATACGGAGAAATTTGTTTCATGAAACTGTTCGAATACCATAAGTGCAAAAGAGAACGAAAGTTCGAAAAAGAGGGATGGACAATGAGCTACCCTGTGTCGCATGGGCTATGGTTTGGTGAAACAGCTTTGACGTTTCTCTTTTAGTGATGTGCCAAACCGTAAAATTTACAAACCGAGTTAACCCAAGTTGGATTTTGATTAACCCGAGTTGTAACTCGAGTTAGCTAACTAGCGCTTTTTCCTTCAATACTATGTTTTGAAAAATAGAAACAAAGCAAAATTTTCAATCAAATTAAACGGATTTAATCAAAATGAATTAAAAAAAAAGTCACACAAGAAAGAAATTAACGCAATGCGCAGTCCAACTCGGTTTGACTTGACTCTGGATATTTTACAGACAATTAATTCCTAACTTGAGTAGCAATATGTACCCAAAACATTCAAACCGTATACCTATTAACAGACGACAATCAAAAAAACAAAAAAACATCTAGTTTAACAGATGTGTGTGTTTCTGTATGCCTGCGCAAGTAACTCACTTGCTTTGATGCTTTATATACTACTACCGGTCGACTATGGACTTTATCCCCCGTATTAATAAACGCGGAATAGCCTTATTCCATGGATTAAGTTTCCATTATACCATTTCCCATTTAATTAAAGCTACCATTATACCATTTTTCACTTAATCCATGGAACGCAGCTATTCCGCGTTTTATTAATACGGGGGTATATGTATAAGTGCATTGTGTTTGGCACAGACCGCAACTAAAGGAGGGTAGTTTTGATTATGTTCAAGTTAACTCGGTCTGCTTGCATTCATTTCATTTTAATTATTTGGTTGACGGTTCGGTTTTTTCTTCGGTTTGCCAACTCGGTTTGGAAAAATGTAAACCGAGTTAACTCGGTTTGGGTTCAACTCGGTTTGACTCGTTTTATGATACCGACACATCACTATTCTCTTTGTCTTTGTTCGTGTTTTTGTTTATTCTGTTTCATTTGGTTCAAAAATAAGTAATAATACTAATAATAATGACTTCTTTGTTTTTCAATTGCCAATAGAAGAGGTTTTGAAGCAACCAGGCACTACTAGATAACTATTTTTCCCCAAAAATAAAAACAGCGAATGAAAGATAAAGAGAAATGTGAAACTAGTTTCATGAAACTGGATTTCATCGTATAATAGCACTTGCGACACGGAATGACAGAACAAAGAAGAATTCGAAGTTGTTTCATGAAACAAATTTCTCCGTATAATAGCAGACTTATTTTGTTTCTCTTTTTCTTCTAATGCCTACCTAATTACATGTTTGGATTTTACACAATCGAAAACATTTTAAAACTGAAATTTGTTTCTTGAAACTGTTTGCAATTATAATTAAACTAGTGTCAGCATTTTCAATTTTTGTTGAAGTGTCATTAAAAAGTGCAACACATGTATAAGGGACATTCCACTCCAAAAAAAAAAATGGAAAAATGAGCCAATCGGGACGTTAGTCCCCTATTACATGATGTCTCACGAGCCCAGTCTCACATGAGTGCGAAAAAGAAAGGAGATGTGAGGAAATGAGATGCACAAAAAAATTCCCGATGAGTACCGTGCCGATTTTTAGCAGTCTCATATTGACGTTTCTCTTTTCCCATATTCGTTTTTGCTGTGTTGCTTTAATGTATTTTTTGTGTTGGTCAAATGAGCGTCATCTGAATGTTTTTTCATTTTCGTTGTGGTCTTGTTTTTTATTTTTCAAATCAAAAGTTGTAAAACCAATTTGTTATTTTTGTAATTTTATCAAGCAACTTAGGGTGGTATTCACCAAACAATCTTAAGAGCGCTCTTAAAGCTAAGAGGCTCTTAGTTTTAAATTTGGATGTGCTATTCACCAAGCAATAATAGGGTCTAGTCTAAGCTAATTCGAATATTCGAAAAATAAGGTTTTTGAGTCTCTGAACGCACACTTTTCGAACTACTTCGAAAATTTCAGTGTCAATTGTCAAAATCAGTCAAAAACATAAAAAATTATCGGAAATTTAGGAAATGGTAGAGCGTAAAATTAATTCATTCTCTGTATTGCAAACCATAATTCGAATTTCTTATTTTTTTCAACAGTTATTTATCATTTTTGAGTATCAACCACAAATGACGCTGTCAGTAAATTTCGAATTTTCGAGGTTATTTAAAACAACAACCGCTCATAACTTAAGAGTGGTAGCGACCACTCTTAAGTGTTATGAGCGCTCATAAATCTGCACTAAGAGTGGTCGGTGAATAGGTTTATGAGGCACTTAGTTTAAGATTTCTTGGTGAATACCACCCTTAGGGTGGTATTCACCAAACAATCTTAAGAGCGCTCTTAAGGCTAAGAGGCTCTTAGTTTTAAATTTGGATGTGCTATTCACCAAGCAATAATAGGGTCTAGTCTAAGCTAATTCGAATATTCGAAAAATAAGGTTTTTGAGTCTCTGAACGCACACTTTTCGAACTACTTCGAAAATTTCAGTGTCAATTGTCAAAATCAGAAAAAAATTTCGGAAATTTAAGAAAAGGTAGAACGTAAAATTAATTCATTTTAATTAATAAATAATTAATAAATAATAAATTCATAGTTTTGCTTCCTAGTGCCTTGCTCCATTTTGATTTTTGAATAACAACCACAAATGACGCTGTCAGTAAATTTCGAATTTTCGAAGTTATTTGAAACAACAACCGCTCATAACTTAAGAGTGGTAGCGACCACTCTTAAGTGTTATGAGCGCTCATAAATCTGCACTAATAGTGGTCGGTGAATAGGTTTATGAGGCACTTAGTTTAAGATTTCTTGGTGAATACCACCCTTAAAGTATTATTCACATGAGAACGACCAACGAACGACGAATGAACGAACATTCGTTAATTTTGACATTTCATTCACATGAGTGTTTTACATTCGTCACGAATAACGAACACAGTTTACATGCAAAACAAAAATGGGGAATGATTTTGAGGTTAAGCACGCGCGAAAAATTTATTCGTTGGAGTGTGGATTGTATGTGGAACGAGATTAAAGTCTGACAGTTCGTACCTACTAGATGTTTATTCGTAACGAATAAACTTTTTTTCTCAATTTTTTTAATTTTAGGCACAAAAATAAAAGTATGTTCACCGAAAAATAAGTATGAACCATATTTCCATCGTTTCCTAAAAAATTCGTGAGGAATTTATGCTTGTAAGGTAATTAAAATCGCATTTCTTGATTTATTCGTCGTTCGTTGGTCGTGCTCATGTGAATAGTCCTTAAGAGTTGGAGAATAAGTGACAGTTTTTTAGGAAAAATCGATCAACATTTTAAATTCAAAATTTGAAAATCTTATAGAAATATAATTTTAATTTTTTCTTTTTTTTTATTTTATATCCTAAAAGTCTGTTTAAAAACGAAAATTAAAAACAAAAACGTCCCGATTGGTCCATTTTTCGCAAAGTTGCAGATATTTGAAAAAAAAGAGCAATTTTTTTTCAAAAATTGATATCTCAAAAACGACTCGGCAAAAAAATTGATAAAAATCATGGAGGTCTTTTTCAATGGGTTCTATGAAATAAAAAACTTAAAAAAAATCGGAGATGCAAAAGCAGAACGTTGTCCGATTTGGCGTGGAATGTCCC
Source organism: Melanostoma mellinum (assembly GCA_914767635.1). Lineage (NCBI taxonomy): Eukaryota > Metazoa > Arthropoda > Insecta > Diptera > Syrphidae > Melanostoma > Melanostoma mellinum. Next base: position 224,874,925 of record OU612059.1, on the reverse strand, counting down.
ATATGTACATACAGTATTGGTTCCAAAGACGTCAAGTTGGCTTCGTTCGTTGCATTGCAAATTTAATGAGGAATAGACCGAATTTTGCAGAATTTGCATAAATATTTATTATGATATTATTTATTTATAAAGAAACTAAGCCACGCCGCATTGTGACGTTTTCATTTTTCTTTTTTCTGTGAATGACGTCATCTAGGCCCACACTCAATCACATCTACAAGGCTAACATGTGCAGTGTGCGATCTTGTTTGGTTTTATCACGGTTGGTACATGTGCTGAAAGCCATAGTAGTAACTAGTAAGCTAGTTAGTAACAACAGGGGTTCGACTCCTAGTGAGATATGCTGCGGGTGTCGAGATTTAGGTAATTTCATTTTCCGGTGATAGTGAATTCATTATCTGAAATCTAATATCGAAGCATTATATAAAAATCTGGATCTGGCTAGATCTTTTGCACATAGGATTGAAAATTGATTCTCAACAGCCTAAAGATCAAATTTTATCCAAATCAGTTAAAGAAAAGCTAAAAATTAAGTAAATTGAATGGTTTTGACACTAGGAATGCAATTTAGTTCCCACTGAGATGAAACTTAGAGCATTTGAAAAACATTGAACGCTTAAGGTTCTCCTAAACCAACCATTTTTGCAGTTTTGGCAGCTTAAGTAACGCTGCTGTTAGGTTCATTTGTTGAACTTTACCCAGGGTTGACCCAGGTTTCCTTAACAATCCTATAAGTTGCCAAAAAAAACTGGGTTTGCAGTCCTCAAAAAACGGTAAACCATAAAATCACAACACATCCCTATCATTTGAATAAAAATACATGCGATTTAACAGCCCTATTTTCGCCCCACCAAAATCTTGAGCGAGTTGAGGGCAAACCCAGGTCAACCCCGGGGCTCAAAAAACACTCAGTTTGACATTCAGGGCGAGTTTACGTTTATCAAAAAACGCTTTGTGGCGACCACAGGGCCACCCCAGGGCTTCAACGAACGATCCTTTAGACTGCAAAATCGATTTGGTTTGGGTGATCCTTTAACTTAAAAGCGTAAATTCTAAAAAAAGACATTTTATTACACGTTGATATTTTTTGCTTGAATCCGTAATATTCACGTGAAAATTTATTAAAAGAAAACAAAATATGAGTTCCTTCTCACGCCCAATCGAGATTCAAGACATTCAAAACGTAAAATACAAACTAAATTCATGAATGAACATTGAACGCTCAAGGTTGTTCATGCCTAAGCCTTTATTTGCTTAATAGTTGTAAGTGTTCCAAACTACTAGGTATTCAATGACTAAAAAGAAAAAGTATTATGTCGATGAAGTAACATGCTCAAACATTGGAGGGTTTTGCTATTGATCTTCTAATTAGCACTATGCTTCAATTGATATCAATAGCGGTAGCCGATGGTGGTAGACATGTTATGTTACAGGCAACTGGCAACATTAGCATATTGTAACGTGCGCTTAGTTCGAAAATAAAACTTCACTTTTTAATTTAATTCTATCACTTTTATTCAGTATATATGCTTAATTCGATCTCAACTCGACTTTGGGACTATCACTTGTATTTACTCTTAACTTTATCACTCTATCAACCAAACTGACTCCTGGTTGCCTCGGGCGGGCTATTTATATCGAATGACACGCCATCTAGAACTCTCCAGTAACTTCTACATTGTCGCCACATTTGCTGTCTACTCTCTGTCTGTCTGTCTCTCTACACTCACACACACTGGCTTACAAGCAACGCCTGTCATTTATACCATTCCATTAAAGTGTTGCCAGTTGTGTTTTCGGTTGAACGTTTTTCGATTAGGAAATTGGTATAAAATGTTGGGTTCACGTTACACTGCCCCCTCCTTAGGATTGTTCGTCCCGAATAATTCCATCTGCAGCCTCGCCACTATATCGATGCAGCCTGTCACAATGAACTACTTTTAACTTTCCTCTTAGTCCTCTTTGGATGCGGTAAACCACGTCGTTAATCCTCGTGACTACAGTATAAGGACCTTCCCAGTTTTGCTGAAGTTTCGGTGACAATCCCTTTTGACGATGAGGATTATAAAGCCACACACGATCTCCTGCTCGGAATCCTGCCGTTGTCGCTTTTGTGTCGTACCGAGTCTTCATCCGGTCGCCATACTCTGTGGCCCATGTCCCTGTTCTTTTAGGTCCATCTGTAAGCCTACCCACCTCTATGTTTGAATCACAGACATAACAATTTCGGAACCACTTCTCCACGTCACCTCTAACATGCAGCCAGTAAAAGCGTTTTCGCACATTCTCCAGCATCTTGTTGACTCCCAGGTGGCTTCCTGTAGGGCTTCTATGCATCTTTTGTAAAACCTCTTTGATTTTCGATTGAGGAACAATAAGCTGCATTACAAAGGATTTACCGTCAGGAGATTCCCATTTGCGCTGGAGTACGCCTTCTTGCACGCGAAGCGAGTCCCACTGTGCCCAATAAGCTTTTACAACAGAGCTTTGGTCCGAAATGTCGTTCCAGTCAGGTTTCGTGTTGTTCTCTTTCCATTTGAGAATCGGTCCGATGTCTGGATCCTTCTTTTGAGCAGACCTCAATTCTTCCTTGCTCCATCCGAATATGGGTTCCACTCTCATCCGCTGAGTCTTGGTCTCTACTTTCCGCCAGCAATTCCATTGGGGGTTTTCTACCTGATGTCCAATTCGGTATTGATAAGTCTGTGGTCTTACTCTACAGCTCGCGGATTGATTTTCTTGGACTTCACAACGTCGACAAGCAGTTTCAGTTTTGATTGGTGGCAACCGGCATTGTCGCTGTAAGTGCCCCGTCTTATTACAATTCCAACATCTGGCAAGTCCGTGCCGCTGGTTCCTTTGTAGCTTAATTCCTGGGCATGATCCAGCTTCGAATATGGCTTCTCTTTGACAATGTACCATTTGAGAAGCTTGCTCAGATGCTTCCATCATTAATGCAAACTCTAGAGTTTCGGAAAGAGTTCGTGTTCTAGCAGTTCGCACAGATCTCTGAAGATGTTTGTCAGAAATGGCACGAACGAAGGACTCAACAGCCAGATGGTTGATGATTTCTTCTCCAGCATCCGGGTATGCCAGGTGAGCCAGTCTTTCGACGTCTGCTTGGAGCTGCTGTAGACTTTCACCCCTTTTCTGGACTCTGCTATTGAGTTGGACTCGGAAGACCTCTTTCAAGTGGCTATCACCAAAGCGTTTATCTATAGCTGCCACGAGAGAACTGAAATCGTAGCTCTTACCAGCTGGAACAGTTTGAAGTAATTCAGCTGCTGGTCCTCTAAGAGCAAGAGTCAGTGCTATGTATTTGTCTTCGTCATCCCAGCCATTTGCTGTCGCAGCTGCCTCGAATTGTCTCCTGTAAACTGACCAAGACGACTGTCCGTCGAATGTTGGTGGTTGTACTTCTCTTTGCTTTAGACAATCTCCACAAGTTTTCCGTAGCTCCATTTTCCGCATCTGGTCTAGTTCCTTAGCCATGTTTTCGATTCGTTTCTCCAAAGTGGCAAGCTGACTTTCGCATTGACTCTCAAGCTTGGAAAATCGTTTCTCAACACATTCAATGCGTTTTTCTAGGCCACAAACATTTTTCTCAATGTTACCCAATTTGCTTTCTAGAATGTTTTTCTGACCTTCCAAAACATTCTGTTGCGCCTCAAGTCTTTCGAGAATATTCTGTTGTTCTTTCTTTTGTTCGTTTCGTTGCTCTTCCAGATTCTTTTGTTGTACTTCGAGTCTTTCGAGAACATTCTGCTGTTCCTTCTTTTGCTCGTTACGTTGTGCTTCAAGTTGTTCGAGAACATTCAGCTGTTCCTTCTTTTGATCGTTTCGTTGCTCTTCCAGACGTCCGAGAATATTCTGCTGTTGCTCTTCAATCAGCTTCTTTTGTTGTTCTAATAAAAGCTTCATCATACTAGAAAAATCTACATTTTCACTTACTTCCTCTTCTTCCACTTCTGTTTCAAAAACAAAAGTGTTCACGTCTTCCCCTTGCTGTTCCAAATAGTTACGCAAGCGCAGGACGAGCTCATTTTTCGATCCCGCTCTAGAAAGATTTCGCTTACCTAACTCACTTTTAAGCTCAATGCAAGTGAGCTCTTCTAACAACTTACCCATTTTCACTGTATATAATTATTATTTTTCTTTTTACTTTTTTTTTTTTTTTTTTTTTTTTTCTTTTTTTTTTACACTTTACTAGTCAAATAAGTTTTATTTACACTTCTGACACCAATGTAACGTGCGCTTAGTTCGAAAATAAAACTTCACTTTTTAATTTAATTCTATCACTTTTATTCAGTATATATGCTTAATTCGATCTCAACTCGACTTTGGGACTATCACTTGTATTTACTCTTAACTTTATCACTCTATCAACCAAACTGACTCCTGGTTGCCTCGGGCGGGCTATTTATATCGAATGACACGCCATCTAGAACTCTCCAGTAACTTCTACATTGTCGCCACATTTGCTGTCTACTCTCTGTCTGTCTGTCTCTCTACACTCACACACACTGGCTTACAAGCAACGCCTGTCATTTATACCATTCCATTAAAGTGTTGCCAGTTGTGTTTTCGGTTGAACGTTTTTCGATTAGGAAATTGGTATAAAATGTTGGGTTCACGTTACAATATGAAAGGGATGCAATGAATGTTTACCAGTGAAATTCACAACCATCGGTCTTTTTGCTATGTGATTTTTGAGTATATAAACCTATGATAGTTGCTTTAACTTACAACATTCCCGATCATAAACTCCTTAGCTAAGTTTGAATTGTTAAAAAGGCCAAAACCAAAATGAAGACCTTCGTTCCCATTGCTTGTATTTTGGTCATCATTGCCGCAACCAACGCCTTTCCAGCTTCGAGTAATGAGCAAACAGAAATTCAACAGGCTGAACCAGCACAAACGAGTCTTTTGAATGTAGACCAATCAGCACCCAATGACAACGAAGATGAATTAAAAAGATCAGCTCGAGGACTTGGTTTACTTGGTTTCGGAGGATTTGGAGGGCTTGGTAATAAATTTGGAAGCTTAGGTGGACTCGGCGGGCTTGGTGGACTCGGACATGGCTTGGGAAGCTTTGGTGGTGGTTTTGGCAGCTGGAAGAAGCCATTCCTATTTAAGGGATTTTAAAAGCAATTGAGTGTGTAGTTTAATTTTAAGGAGACATGTAGCATATATAATTTTATAATTTTAAGAAATCTAGTGCCAAATAAAATTTAAAAGTCTAAAAATTTTTTCCGACATACATGAACATGCAACTCACTGGGAGCTGGGACTCTTTTGCGTTACTCGTTCTAAAGTACAAAATTTTTAATTCAGCGTACAAAAGCCGTGTTTTATTGGGAATTTTATAGTCATCTTCACTAAAACGCTCAATAAAACGCTGTAGTCACTAATGCAATTTTATTCCATAAACTCCCATTGGCAGCCATCCCTGTTGTTGACTTCTGAAATTGACTTATTTTTGTTCACTTATCGTTGTTCAGTATGTATGCTGGTTTGCTAAAGTGAGTATAGATTCCCAATAAAACACGGCTATTAATTCTTATTGGCATTTGAAAGCAGAATCGAAAGTAGTTTTCGATTCCACTGATTAGAAAGTCAAATAAAATCATACCGTTCATTTGGCTCCTGTTTACTGTCTAAAAAGAATTGAGTATCTTGGCTTCTGCAGTGCAGAATCTGCACCATAAATCAGGACAAAATAAACACAAACGTTATACGAATCTTATTAGATGAATCATTTTTATTTATTTCCTTTCTTCCGCCGTTTAAACTTTGGTTTCTGGTTCTTGGACTATAGGAGCAGCGCCATCTGCTCTTGCAATGCTTTCAGGCAACACAGGGTTAGTGATTGATATGCTTTCCTGTTCTTGAGTTTGTTGTTGTTGTTGTTGTTGTTGTTGTTGTTGTTGCTGCTGCTGCGACGATTCTTCAGCTAATCCGAATGGATAAGGTGGATAGCCTGGGTACTGTCCTGGAAACTGTCCTGGGTATGGATATTGGGGATATTGTGGGTATGGGTAATATGGTGGTCGTGGATATACTGGCGGGTATGCCGGATATTGGGGGTATGGCTGTGGATATGGCACTATAATTGGCTGTGGATACGGCTTTGGATATGGCTGTGGGTATGGTTGTGGATACGGAACTGGATATGGTCGGGGATACGCTTGTGGCTTTCCTAAAAACGTATACTCATCAGGCTGTTGAGGACCTTGAACTGGGCCTGGTTGAGGGTTATCGGAGTAGATTGGGTAGAACTCCACTTTTGTTGGCCTTGCTTGTCTCTGACCTTGGTTCCCGTCAATACTTATAACTTCCGGCTTTATGCCTAGGATTTTTGCCAAAACTCCTGGTGTCACTCGAATAGTTGTCTCTAAAAAAAAAAAATTTGGAGTTTGCTTATGAGAATCAGTTACTTAACGAGAATCAGTTACTCAATTTCAAAAAAAACTTACTGTGGACATCAATTTCCTTATCATCAGCTTTTGCGCTGGCCAGCACAGTGCAAACCAACACTAAAATAAAGAAGCTCTTCATTCTGGTAAGACTCACTTTGAGAAAACGTTGCAAATTAAATGTATCAGCATATGCACCACTATTTATATTCGTGTCCAAATATTGTTTCTTCCGCTGACGTATATGACGCGAAATTTTCACACCATGAAGAAGAGAAATTTCGTTTCTATTTTATGATCGAAAAAGGTTGGGTCATAAAACTGAATATCTCAAAGATGTTCTAAGAACTTTAATTAAAACAATCGATTCATTTCACATATCATTAAGATCTTCGCATTCGGTCTACCAAAACGGTTTTGCCAATAAACCAATCGAAGCGAAAGTAAGTAGTAAGCTAAATAGAATCTCACTCATAAGCCATTAAAACATAAGATGAGACTTTAATTGAATTGCAAATAGAAGACAAGATTTAGCATCACAAAAATGTATGAAAGTTCAAGTTGTGTTTTTAAAATGTTAGAGAAGAGAAGAGCATAAGGGCGAGCAAGGTCAATATTTTCTCTAGCTTAAGGATCAAATCATTAAAATCTGAGAGACCAAAGTCAGCAACAAGGCTTTTATTTGTGAAAAATAAGCGCTGTCCGCGCTGTCCGAACGTAACAAAGAAAAAAGACAGACAGATTTAAATTCGGATTTATGATGTTAGTTAAGTCTTCTTAAGGTGGAAGAATTTTTTAAACTGGTACTGTAGTTTCTAAGTTCCCGTTTACGTTCCCATTCCCGTGGGAATATATGGTCTATGTCCTTCTGAAAATTCATTTAAATCGGTTCAGTAGTTTGGTCGGGAGAAGAACGGTAGCATAGAAAGCCGGACAGAGTTACACTTATAATATTAGTAAGGATATTTTTTATGTCTTATGGAGCTATTTTGTCTGCTGTTACTTTCGGGTGTCTGTTGTTTCAATGCGGGATCACCATAAGAAACCATAAAAGTTCTACTATTCAATTCAAATTGTAGATCCCATGTTGAGTTCATTAAAAAAAAATGCCAGCGGAGACGTGCGTCTTTATAGATTTCAATCTTTACTTTAAAAACTTTCGGATCAGATATTAAGTTTTGGGCAGCAGTATTTTTGCTATGACCCGAGGAATATAAAAATATATAAAAAGGGTGGCACAGCAAATCTCGCGAAACCACAGGCCCAACACACTTCAAGGCGATACAATTTTATACCGATTCCGAACGGCTTAATGATAAAGCCATTTTCATGTCAGTGAAAATACTCTCGGAGTAATTTACAAATACTCGCAAATGAGTGGAAAAACAATTTTATTTTTCAGAGATTCAAACCTCGAACTTCCACGATTCTCCCATGGTACCAGGGGCCAGGGGCACCACTTCACTATGAGTAAAACGTACAAAAAGCACAACACTTTTTCATTGAAGAAGGTATGCAGCTAATAGCTGCAGCTGACTAGAGTTTCGCTAAAGTTTGTACAATTTCCGAATTCCTTTTTGTCAAAAATCTTAAATGATTGGAATTTGATAATTTGTGTTGTTGAAATTACCCAGATTGAATTTTCTTCTTTTTTCATTTTGGATACATAAATAAATAACAATAATAACGTTTTCAGGGACGAGGCAATCTAAAACCAGTCTGCTTTCAAAACAGAATTTTATCTAACCCAATGACCTAATTCTTTTTGTTACTTTCGGTTTTAAATTTACTTTGCAGATTCGTTCTATTTTGTTTGAATAGTTATCTTTTGTGAATTAATTTTGAAACTTGATTTGGTTTAGGCGATTTCATGAATTCAAAGTTCAGTGACTTCTTTTTCATTTTCAGTATAAGCCCTGAGGTACACATTTGTACATGCGACTTCGTCCGCAAGAACTTTTTTTGTTTATCAACTGAATGACATGAAATAAAAACTAAATGTAAAGTGAAGCTTACCACAATATATTACTGAAAACCTCATCTAGATAGGATGAGCCGTTTCTGAGATTAGCGTGCACAAACAAACAAACTGTTACGTTTTTTATTATATGTATAGATATAGATAGATATAGATATAGAAGATAATAGAAGATAGATAGATATAGATAAAAGAGTACAACGTTCTGAAGCTACCTGATCCAAGTCTAGCACTGTTCACGTTTCACAGAGAGAAAGAAAAATTTATTTTAATCATATTTTATTAACTAATTTGTAAGATTTTTGCATTTTCATAACAACATCACATTTGCTTCTTATTCCAACATTAAAACTCATCCGAAAAATCCTCCGCCAAAACCAGGTCTTCCAAATCCACCTCCAAAGCCATTTCCGAAACCATTGCCGAAACCATTTCCGAATCCATTTCCAAACCCATTTCCAAAACCTCCTCCACAACAATTTCCTCGACCACCAAATCCTCCACCGAATCCTGGCCGTCCAAAGCCTCCTCCAAATCCAGGTCTGCCAAATCCTCCACCAAATCCTCGTCCGCCACCTCCAAAGCCCCTTCCGAATCCGAACTGACGAACTTTACGACCTGACGTGTTTTCATGCTCATTTCCTTGGACGTCAACATCGAAAAGTTGCTGTTGATTGCTTAATTCTTGTGTATCTCCCGATACACACAAAAGGATCGAAAGGCCGATAATTATGAAACTTATTTTCATTTTGAAAAGTGAGAATCCGTGTTTAGTTTGTATTGTTCTTAGTAAAAACTCAAAATATACTGTCTGTTTACCAAAACTTGTAGCTAAATTTATTTATACTACAAGCTCCAACTTCTTGACATTGATCTTCAAATTAATTTTCTTTACTCGTTTGTGTTTATTATGTTATACATATTTTTGTCCAAAATTCAATGGATACGCTTGAGTAATCGTGGGGGATTTTTTGTTTAGTTCTGGTTCTAAGTCGTCTTAAATATGGATGCTGGGTTTTACCAAAAACTTGTTTACATAAGAATTCAAAGTATGTTGTATATGAATCTTCAATTGATCTAAGTAAGAAGTTAACACAATGTAGACAATTTTGTGATTAAAAATCAATAAAGGTGGTTAGTAATAAGAACACCGCATAATAAAATATTCAAAAAATCAGACAGTGTTGGTCGACATTGCTGGAGGCTATTTCAATAATTGTTTTGTATTCAATCAATTTTGATGACTAAGTTAGGCAACGCGCACTGTGCGCTGCGCAGGCTTCACAAGCTTTGGGTTTTTTCCTTTGGAGCAAGTCATTATAGTTCTGGAGCCATTGTAAAAAATCTTTATAAGAATATTAGAAACATTAAAATCTATTTTGAGTTACGGGCATCGTGGTCTCGAGGGGCAAAATTATCCATACAAAAAATAAGCTTTTTGTTATTGCAACTGTGAAGTGGGTTCCTCGCATCTAATTGAATGCCTTTCAGTCAATCGCAAATAGCTCCTTAAATTTCAGAATGTCTAATGAATTTCCTTTTACTAAAATCAAAAAAGGCGATAAGAATAGGTACAAAAATCGCATCCAAACTTAAACCGACACGCGATGTTCAAGACGAGCCTCTAATTGAAATGCTTAAACTGAAACGTGAAAAAAACTGGTGGTAGATAAAATGCTCATTACACGCCAGACTAATTTTATGATGACATAATTAATTGTTCCCAAATTATAAGAACGGGTAAAAAATTCCTTGCGACGGAAAAAATAACGTCAGTCAATGCAAAACTCAATGTTATCGACAGACGCTATAAAAGCAGTAAGTAATCGACTATACGAAACTAGACAGTATTTTACAACTCCAATCGAAACAACCGCAATCAAAATTTTAGGATGCGATTTGCTAACATCTCATATTTTTTTGTAATACTTGTGGCAGTAGAATGTGCAAAAGAATCGAACTATTTGAACACATTGTTAGATGTTGATGTTGATACTCAAGGCGATGAAAACACATCGAGGCGACAAATCCGTCAGTTTGGATTTCCAGGATTTGGAGGTTTCGGAGGACAAGGCTTTGGAGGAAACGGCTTCGGTGGACAAGGCTTTGGATTTCCAGGCTTCGGAGGAAATGGATTCGGAAATGGTTTTGGAAATGGTTTCGGAGGGAACGGGTTCGGAAATGGTTTCGGCGGGAACAGGTTCGGTGGAGGACAACGATTCTTCAGAAGGCGTGTGCACAGGAGACGGGGTGGTTTTTTCGGTTAACTTGAAAGCAATGAACATATAATTGTGATAATTACCTAAAACCATAATTACATATTTATTATTTTGAAAATTGCGCGATGTTTCTATTTCCTCTTAGTAAAAAAAAGAATCATTAGTCATTGTCTAGCGAACTTTCGTCTGATGAACGATTCAGTTCCAAGTTCCAACCATGAAGGTGGTACTTAGTGAATTTTTTTGGCGTCTGTTTGTTTATCTTATTAGATTAACTGGCTATTGTTCGGCTTGACAAAGGCTGAAAGGGTTACTCAGTGGATTCTGTTTACTCTTGCCAGAGAAACCAGTTGCGTCGTATGTTTTTACTTTAATGAAATTTAATGATGGTTGGGCAGAAGTCTTAACATAGTGCTGCGGTTTTGTATTATTTGGTGATCATTTGAACATTTAATCATCAAAAGCGATGAGTGCTATGTCGGAGGCATCGCCGAAGGCCTTACAATATTCAATAACTGAGTGAATAATCGATGAATGCGTAGAAGAGTGTATTTTGTTTACTAGTGTCGCCTATCTATTTACATATGTTGCTTGGCTTGAAGATCTTTGTGTTAATAAAATGTACAGACGTTTTACCTTCTAGTTTAAGTAAGCGGTGAAAAAGCCGGCTACATCGACTCACTCGGATCATATTATGGATCTCCCCAGAAAAGACAAACTAAGAAAAAGAAACCAAAGAGAATGGCAGGGAGTGTTTCTCTAAGCCATTTGAAGCTCTGAGTAAATTTTTAATGTTTCTCAGTGGAAAATTTTCGACATGATCCAGTCTTCAGAGGGCATCAGAGGATATCCTTTCTGTGCAGTGATTAAGCTCAAATATAAAGTAAGCCGCTTTTAAAATCGGGATAGCTAATAGAAGTCAGTAAATTAGGTAGTTCATTAACTGTCAAGGTTAAGTTAGGTAACAGTGGCTGTTAGCTCGGCTAACACACTTAGGCCCGTTGGGCCCATTGCGATACCACAATGGATCTAATGTATCCTTGTCCTAATGGAACACAAATCGAGCTTACAATGAAGCGGGATATTCGCAGGGCGTTGATGTGAGTAAGATATCACTACTGTCATCGAAGAAATACGAAACCTAGGTGAATCCTATACGTTTGTGAGCTAAAGCAAGGGATGAACAGAGAAGGTGGGGAATAGTTTCCTCCTCCTCCTCATCCATACAACTTCTGCAAAAATAGTTTGAGACAACTCCTTGGCTTGCGACATGTCTTCCAATAAGACAGTGCCCTCTGATGACAGAAGACAGTGTTTTCTTTTGAGGAAGATCAAGCCGTTCGACCGCTTAGTATCTAGCTTTGGCCAGATCTGATTTGTTGCGTTACATGTTATGTTAAACTGCTTTACCATATCAGATTAGTTTTTTTGTATGCAACCTGCTTGATCAAGAGTTTCTATTTAGCGATTGATATGCCGATACCTTCCGTTTTCGGTGAAAAGGGCAGAAGTGTTCCAATTCGGGCGATTTCATCTACCTTGCAGTTTCCTTGAAATTCTCTATGCCCCGGCACCCAGCACAGGTGTATGTTAAACTGCTCTGACATCTCCCCGAGAGATGATCAGCAGTTAAGGGCTAGAATAGAGTTGAAGGAATTTGATGCCAGGGATTTGATGGCCACCTGACTGTCTGAGAAGATGCATATATCTTTTTTGGATACCATGTTTTCTCTGAGCCAAGACAGAGCTAAAATTTTAAACACGACTTTGCTATACATTCGCAGAAGGAGAGATACATGAAAACACGACATAATCATAAATCATATAAGCACTCTACTCTACAAAACTCAGTGACAATCGAGCTGCGGCCTGTGTTAGGACAACAAAGTTTTTCCTGTTTTGGGTTAGTAAAGTATAAATGGTCCTATGATCTTATTGAGTACTCCTTCAATTCACAGAGACGTTTCAATTTGGCGACGTTTAAACCGACAGTAAAATATATTTTCTCCAGTGCACACATCAATTAACTATTTAGCTACGAAAATATGGTGATTATAACACCGACGCACGTATATACTTTACCTAAGTGGGTATTTCCATTCCCTGACAAGGCATGGTTGTGAGAAAGCGCTAGCCGCTAGGCCCTGGGGCTCCTCGCTCTGTTATTTATTTTTATTTTTAAGTGCGTATCTCAGTTCGGGGTGAACTTGGACCTCAACCAACATCTTTTCCGTACAATTTCGATTTCGGGCGAGCTCTCTACAACTTTGAACTCTAAAGTCAGTTAAGGTCTTCGCCCACTTAGAGTCAGATTTAGACTTTTCCGGGGTGTCAGCTGGTTTGTGTAATGAAACTGAACTAACGATTTCGTTTTAGTGAACATTACGCTTTAAAAACCAAGGTATTCGTTGACAATAAAAAATAGTATTGAACGATGACCTCAAGTCAAACTGGACTGGTTCACTGGTAATGTAGGGGCCAGATATGGGAATCAGTTAAAATTTTCAAATGGAACATTTACTAGCAAACAATTGAAAAGAGTATCTATTTTATGTGAAGACAATTTGTTTTCTTGATGCAAGTTTGAATTTTGTCCCAACTTACTGTGATTTTTGGTAAAAGCAGTTCTAAGACCTCCATTTCCCTCAAATTCTAATGACAGAGAAACACGATTTTCTTTTTCGTGTGCATCGCATGGTTGAAAATCTGATATACTCTGATCGGTTTAGCTTACGAACTGATGTTAAGACCAATTTTTAACAGATATTAAGCTCACCTCAAATTTTTACTAAAACACAACTAATCGGTCCTGGAGTTCCGTCATTCCGTCAAGGCGTTTAAAAGAAACGCCTATTGTAGTAAGGGTGTTTATTTCTGATTACCTCAACTGGCCACCATTTTCATTCTACAATTTCTGTCTATGAATGTGTGTCAATTGTGTTAAGGATTTTGCTAAATTTGATCCTTGGGCTTAGTTTTGATCTACCGAATTTCAACCTTTTAAATTTTCGTAAATGGTGTAAGGACCTCAAATTAAAACTTTTGCCTTGATAGAGAATTTTTTATTGGCCCAGTTAATTCATTTTTTTTTTTACACAAGCAAAGATTAGAATTAAGTCACATTTTAGCAGATTATTTTATTCGTGTATCCATCAGAAATTTACCCTCATGTGTCTAATTGTTGAAAATTGAAAATTTCTTTAACACACAAACAAATGGCTTAATGGACCGTTTAAACAATTAGGTTTTAGTTTTCTTAGCAAATTTTACTAACTATGTTTTTATTTCAAAACAATCCTTCTCACTTTAACAAATTATACAAACATAAAACAGTATGATAGAACAAAAAAATTCACAACCACCATCCAGCCTTATCCAACAATACCAGCGCCTCCAACGAAACCAGCACCACCAAAACCGCCTCTGGATCTGTACCGGTAGCTTTCTTTGAAGTGTCCTCTTTGTTTAAATCCACCAAACCCTATTCCTCCACCAACCAGTCCTCCACCGAGACCACCTCCAAGTCCTCCACCATAACCACCTCCAAGTCCTCCACCATAACCTCCACCATAGCCTCCATTGTAGCCATAGTTGTTGGCATATCCAATAGTAGGGTAGGATGATACAATTGGAACATTTTGAACCGTTTGAATTGTCTGCACAACTGGCACAGAAGATATCACAGGAACGTTATTCACATATGGAACTCCTCCGCCTCCTCCAATTGTAGCGAACCCACCTCCTAATCCACCTCCAATAAGTGAACGTTCATTTCGTGACAGTCCAGTTTCGGCAGAAGGTTTGACTATCGTCACCGAAGAAGCCACTATAGAAGTGAGTAAAACTAGATTTCTCCAAGAAATCATTTTGCGGGACTTCTATATTCAAGACCGTACCCAAATCACAGAAAATATATTGATGACAGCGAACGGATTAATATGAGCAGACTGAAGACAACCTGCTGACTGACAGATGAATATATTTTTACGCAAGTCCAACCAAGCAACACTGACCATGATTTTGATTCCTCGAAATGTTAATTGGAAGTATATGTACTTCAAACTTGCACAAATAAGATGTTCAAATATTAACTTTCGAGAGTACTTTGATATTTTTTTGGGATTTTCCCAACACACAGCTTATTTGCCCTTCTATAGGCCGATGTCAATGTAAATTGACCATGACTTTTGTTTTGAAGAAGTTCTGTTGGGGGAATCATTTAACACTTTGTATTGGGAATGAAGAATTGCGAAATGGTTCACTTTGAATGGCTTTGGAGACGGCAAGTGCATAGCAGAATATTATTCAATACTGACCGTCCCTTTCGAGTCAAAAAAAAAAAAAAAATACTTTTTGCTGGGTTTGGATTGTCACACTGTGGGTCAAATCAACTCTACGGTTACTCTTGATCGAACAAAAAGTAGATTATTTCAATAGTATACAGTTACGTTGGTATAAAGTCGTTCTTAATATTCAAGCCATTAAAGTCAGGCTTTTCGTACAACTTTTCTACTACTTCATTAAGTCTGCTTCCTCGCATGCCTCCGGCAACAGCTTACCAAAAAAAGCCAAGACTGTGGATACGGATGCGGCTACATTTGCCTTAATGCTTCTGATATTGCTGTAGATATGACTCCCGATACTACGGATACAGCTGGCGAATCGTAATCTAGCTGTGAATACAGCTACCGCACTTCTGCCGATAGGCTGTGGATACCGATATCACTATGATGCTGCTGGTACGCTGCGTATACGGTATACTCCTGAGATGAAGATTAAATTATTTGAGTCTCATTTGGGTTCCGGGCCATCACGGAATAACTGGAAATGAGATCGCCGATGAACTCGCTAGGCAGGGATCTCAGACAGCTTTCTCAGGACCTGAACCGACGCTAGGTCTGCCAGCGTCCTCAGTGAGAAACTTCAACCAACGATTGGATCTGTGAAGAGCACAACCGTAGATGGCATGCTTCCATTGGATGCAGACAAACCAAGCGTATGCTCCGACTGCAACATTTTTGATAGCTCGTAGCAGAAAAGACTGAAGAAAGCTTATTGGCTTTGCCGGTAGGCACTTCTCTTTTGCCAAGCATTTAAACGTGTTGGGCTTAACTGATACCACACTCTGTGAATCTTGTGGAGAAGATGAGGACACCGGAGAGCACTTCCTCTGTGAATGTCCTGCTTTTTCTCGCACGAGGTTACAGATACTCGGCGCAAACATGGTGAGACCTGGTAACTTAGGCTCCTTATCATGGCAGCGTTTTTTGGCTTTTCTCCGAACATCTGGAAAGCTGTAACAAATAGAAGGTTGCTAAATGGTTGTACAGTGGACCGGTATTTAGGTCTGAGTGCTCCAGCTGGTATTTTAAAAACTTCCAACAGAAAAAAAATACTCCTGACTGTACGGCTGCGAGATCAAATCTGCTGCTGTACATATGGCTGCCGATGCCGATACTTTTTCGGATACTATGCAGTACTCTGGAAACGGATAACGATACGACTACTGATGCAATGACATGACCTTTCAAATACAGCTATTTTCCAATGATTTCAATACCCGACTTTTCAGAAAAGAAGATTTTTTCGTGCAATCTGTCATCCTTCTTAATTTAGTGTTAGGTAACCATTTTATTCATTAAACGAACAGAACGCCTTGTTGACACTAACAAAGATGTCAAAAGTATTAAAAAACCAATGAACACCCTACTGTCAGTCACCGCATGCGCTCTCACCAAAAAATCGAATTCACCTTCTCACCACAACATATGACAAAAAATAATCATCAATACTTCCAACAGAGTCCCTCCCTCTGTCTAGACTAGACACATCCGAATCGGGATGAGATCAACTCGAATCTCGAATCAGTTGTCAGAAAAACCATACCGCGAACGGTCTGTCCTCTCAAAAAACAAACACACTCAAAGCCAATATCAAATCGGTGCACAACTTGAACTTAATCCTAAAAATAACATAAACAACAACAACTCAACAATAAATTATTTTCTCCGTTTAGTTTTCTATTTTTCCTGATTCTTTAATTTGTTAAAAATCCATTAAAAAAAAAAGAAAATCGAGATTTCTTATTCTCTTGTGTGTGTGTCTGAAGTGAAGAATGAAAAAATTCCTGTGAAGTAAAGTTGAAATTTAAATCACATCTCCAATATCGTTATGTGCTGAAAGTCGTTGAATAGGTAATCCTTCCTTTCAAAATTTAATGAAAAAAATTTCAAACTAAACTAATTTTGTTTTATAAAAATCTAACGATGGTTTTAAAAAACGGGGCGAACATTAAATCAAAAAAGGAAATCTGTGTGGAAATTGATTTTCCGCAAGCGTGTTCAATTGCCTTTCAACTCGTGTGAAAAAAAGAAGAGAAAATCGAGGGTGAAACTACGCAAACACATACAGAGAAAGTGGTGTATAGTCGTTGAGTGTGTTGTTTTTTAAAAAGATGAATTTTTTCCCAACTGCTGCTAATGCAGTACCCATTGCAATTTTCATCCCCTAGGATAACACAATGCCAGTACAACTCATATCCTTCGGAAATTTGCTTCTCCGGAAAATTCAACCTGTTTCTCTTGTTCTGGAAACATAAAGAGCCTTCTACGTGGTGACACTTTATATTTTTTTTATTGTTTGAACTTTTTCAATACACAGTAGCAACTGTAAGTATTCACCACTTGTCTGGTAAATTAGATGACGTTAGTTTTCAAGGAAACTGCACTAACTATTATGTGTTGGTTGTTCTTTCATGTCAATATGGGAGAAGAAACAAGGACTTCCGGGGTATTTGTGAGGGTAACATGGGAGAAGCGTGTTAACTAGTTCAAGGTTTCCTTATACCTACGCAGGTAGCAGTCTTTTTTTTTGTGCATCCTTGAAAAGGGATAGATGACGATGACGGTAAAAGTAGTTTCTGTTAGTGTTTATGGCGAGCAAGTCATGGGTACTTTATAGTAGTTTCTCAAAGGAACACGTATAATGGAAGTCTTAAGTGCACATATTTATGCAGTGTGCACTGAGCAACGGATTGTGTATATGGCAATTCAACCCTTCATAGGTAGTTCTTAAAAGGCTTTAATTCTTGATCACTTTGTTTTAATAGATAAAATTTACTCTTGAAAGCATATAGGGTAAGTACAAGTACATATACTTGAAGCTACTTGTTGCTTATGTCCTATTGGGCGAGTCATCAAAAGAGGGCGCACCTACCTCTAAGATTTTTGAGTGGGGCAAAAACCTCAAATTTTTATGAATTGATTTCTCAATTTTCTTCTCCAGTCAGCTGTTTACTTGACATAAGTCTGGTAATTTTCAACAGTTTCGATTTTAATGTGTGTTGCGCTTTTTCGCGATGAGTGACAATAAAATAATTTAAACTAAAGTAAAAAACGAAATTATTAAAAGCATTTCAAACATCTGGCAAGTGCGAGAAAGAAAAAGCATTCTAAAAAGAATAAACATATGTTTCAAAAAAGAAGCTTGTCCTACGGAAGGACTGTTCTTCCGTCAAATAGACATGGATCCTATGAGATTTTTCTTCGTGTGGGAATCACGCACCCTATTTTGAGTAGTTTTTGAATTTCAAAATATGGTAGGTTTTTATTCACATGCTAATCAATATGTTAACGTGATGTCGCTTTCCATTGGACGAAAAGAAACGTCAAGGAGTTTTCGGAGACATCCTCAACCCGTTCCATTGATGAAAAAAAATCGTCTCTCATGATTTTGAAAAGTGACAGCCACTTCACGATTTGAAATGAGAATCCACTCAAGAAGCACTGAAACATGTTTCTCAAATGTCGAAATGAAAATTTTCCTCAAGGAATATTTTTTATAAGCAATATATGTTTCGCTCACCCAAAGACAATTTGTCAAAACTGAACATAAATATTTTTTGGTGTTCCATTGGTTTTTAAAATGAGTGGATTACTGAGTGAAACCAATGGAAAGCGACATAAGTGAGTGAAGTATTTGGTTCACCTCGGGGTAGCATTAATTTTAAAATCCAACTCTAATGGCACTTTCCATTGGACGAAAAGAACCGTCCAGGAGCGTCCAGAAGCATTCTCTAACCGTTCCATTGGTGCAAAAAGATCGCTTCTCATGATTCTGAGAAGTGACAGCCGCTTCTCGATTTGAAATCAGAATCCACTCAAGAAGCACTAATACATGTTACCCAAATGTCAAATAGAAAATTTTCCACAGGAAATATTTTTCATGTGCTATTGGTGTTTCACTCACACTAAGCCAACACCTTAAGTTGAGCAAAAACAATTTTAGGTGTTCCATTGGTTTTTAAAATGAGTGCTTCCCCGAGTGAAACCAATGGAAAGTGCCATAAATTGTTTCTGCTCAGTTTAACGCACTGACTTTATGTGAGTGAAATTCCTATGACTTACAAAAAATTATACAACCCATCGACTCTCTGGCTCAAATTTCCGCCAAATATTTTGGGATTCATTCTCATTGGTGGTGAGTGTCACCTATTGCTGTTGTTGCGTTTAACTTGGTGGTGGTAACATGCCGCGAAGTAGTTCATAAACATTCACAACAACCACAATCGTTGATGCAGGAACAAAATATAGTTTTCAATAAGATTTCTAGTGCTGGTGACGAATGGCACCAGAATGTCTTTTAAACGTTTCCACCTGCGATCTTCAGAAGAAATCTCATAACCTGCTGTGGGTACTTAGTAGTATAGGTGGACATGGAATGTTGTTTACCTCATAGTAAATAGACTCTCAGGGATTCCTCCAATTTGCTTCTTATACTGAAATTTTGCAGACCTTTTGTCGCAGTAATCGCAGTCGGTAAGTCAATATTGGAACAATGATGCGTTATCCATCTCCTAAGTGAATAGCTTCATTGTTTTTTGATGTTCCCTCTGCCAGCAGGATGGGTTGGGAGAAGTCGAATTTATTGAAAGGTCAGCGACATCCAAGTTCTGGCGAGAGCCCGCCACAGACTGGTGAGTGGATTGCTTCACAAAACTCTTAAAAAAGTGAATCTCAGTATTATCGGTGGACTGGAGTTCAAGCCTCATTCTCCCGAAGCTTGGTTTGTAGACAAATGTTACTCAGGTCGGGTCAAAAAAAATCAATGTGTTCTAATGTCAAATTGATATCAGTCAATACCCTTGGTCTATATCACATTTATGGCCAAGTTCACTCACTCATCAAATGCTATAGTGGACTTATTAACATGCAAGCGTTAGGCGTTGCGTTCTCAACACCCGTATGAAATCTAATGAAGTATACTCATTGTAGAATTCGCAAGTATTGCATAAAAAATATTGTGACGACCAAGCGAAACAATCAAAGTCAACACTATTTTTGAAGCATTTATTTCAAAAACCAACAAAATTCATGATTGACAGAAAAGAACACTTAAGTCTGCTAAAGTTGGTAGAAGTGAAGAAATATTTGATGGAAAAAACGGGCTCTGACATGAATTCAAAACGAAGGAGGGCACTTTGAGTACTTGTTATAATTGTATTTGTATAAAATACTTAAGAAACTACTAAAATTGCTCATATTATTGTTTTTTGTATTTTTTCAAGTATCTTGAAATCTATGGGTTTTTGAGTGCACTTATTCGTAACTTTTTTTTTATTATTGTTTTTTTTTATCTGTAAACAAAGAAACTTTATGTACAGATATGTTTTTAAAGTCAAAAATTTGAAAATCTGGTAACCTCTTAACCTATGGAAGCTAAACTTAAATACAGTCTTAAAGGTTGTTATTTCTACAAAAAACTTAATCTAAGATTAGGTCTCTATCATCAGTATTAACAGAGGTTTCGAATTTAACACAGGTCAGGGTAGGTACACCAAAGTTAGTCTTTTCTTAAACTGTCAAAAAGTGATTTCATAGTTGAGAAACTGACTTTACTGAGGAACAATTTTTTTTCGTAGAATATGACCAAGCATCACATCCCAAAGTATGTATGTTCCATGAATTACGGAACACGCTGTATACAACAAACACCATTTTCGAGATGTGGGGCTAGCTGCAGACAGGGGATCTTCTTATGTTTCTCTACCTCTGTACCACCCCTTTATTGATTGGACTACAAGGCGGCTATTCAAAATGGAATCTTTATCCAGAAAGGAATAAGGTCTACGAATTCACTTCAAAAACCAACACGTTGACAGTGTAGAATTATTAATAATTCTGATAATCGCTACCTTGAAACTACGTCACGCAAGTCACGAATCACAATTAACAATAGTTGCACCTTCGTTTGAGCAAACCTTACCTTTATCCTTTTGTTTTCTTACACGTGTAACGCTCTCAAATCGAAACACATTTCGACGCAATCATATTGTCAACACCATCGTCGACACGTTGACTGAAACCAAACAAAACCCAGCCCAGCTGTACGAAAATGTTTATTGGCCCTTCCCATTGCCCTTCATAAACTACATACATGTGGGTGTATTTTATACTGTTTTACTGTGTGATTCTTTCCAACTTTCTTCGCCAAAGTCGCCCAACACAATTTTATTGAAATAAATTCACTAGTCTCGCATTTATGTACATATATATCCTTCAAAACATTGATGCATTCAACTTAAGACTTATCCATCACATGTATTTACAGAAATCTTCAAAAAGAACAAGGCTATCCGCCTTTAAAGCAACCTCAATTATAGGTAAATCACCACCCGTCAGCCGACAACGGTAATTTCGTTGCCTTTTGAATTAAGTTCTCCATCGCTAAAATAAAGTCATCAATCAACGGTATCCATTGAATGAACGGAACTTGTGAATGGGGGTTGCTATAGTGGGAGCATCTGTGCACTTGTGTGATTCATTAGTGTTCGATTATGGGCCACTGGAAGCTCATGTTAACATGGTCCGCATTCATCGAGGCGTAAAACGAAGTATACCCTGATGTCTACACTACACACTTTTTATGTATCTATTTATAGAGCCACACGCTGTCGTACCGCAATAAGACGAAACACATCCTTTTTTGAAGATTTGACAAATTTGAGAAGACATTTTTATTTTCCTGTTAAATGAGAAAGCAGTTACTTATTTGTGCGAAAAGGATTTGTTGTTATGTTGACGTACGTAGATGTAAGATAGTTATTATTATCCAAAGACACGCAAAATGAGCCGTTCAAGCCATACGATGTAAAAGGCTGTCTAAATTATTCTGCTTGACGTCATCCGCAGGCAAATATTTCATAAGTTTCTCTTTCGGCCTGACAAGACGATAGTTTTCATAGACTTATGAAACTATTGATGTTGTTTTTGCTGCGTGATTGACCTTCGTTTATATTTAGATAGAAAAACGGATCAAAGGAACGACGGAAAGAAGATTCCTCAAATCAATCATACCGTTGATGGAAATAAAAGGTTAATTCTGTTCTTAAAGTTCGTCACTATTTTCCATTTAAAAAAGTCACGCTAGGTTATAAAAAGCCAAGGACACCAAGGGAAAAACCCAAATTCAACATATTTAGGCGAACTGCAACTCCCTTAAACTTTATTCTGGACATGACTATTTTGCTGTCCAACTTTCATGGCTTAATTGAAGTGTAAACGCTTCCTCCAACTCTCCTCTGTATAAATGTGAAGGCAGGTACATGGTAATTTCATTTAACCTACGGCGAAACCTACCCCAAAAGCAAACTACCTGACTAACTTTCTTAAGTGTAATGAGAATGACACAGCAAAACAACGACCAACCCTTTTATCAAGTGCTGGTCTCATTTACATCGCTCAATCCTAACCATAACCACTCATTGCCTTGAGCCAAAGCAAACGGGCACGTTAATTATACCGAACAATCGAGGACACCATTAGGACGTTTTTGTTTTCTTTTACATATTTTTTCTCTCTCTCTTTCTAAGCTACTAAGTTCGTGCGAGTACACATTAGGGTTAACAACCTTTTGGAAGCAAAATATTAACAACGAGACACATGAATCAGCTAAGGAAATCCGTGCCAAATGAAAAACCAGTCTCCATGTCCATGTCTTCATTGCTATAGTTGTGTTGTCAAGTACAGGCATTTCCATTCGCAAATTTCTAGAAGAAGAGAAGCAAACAAAAATGCAGAATATATAACGTGTTGGTGTGTACGTGGGTATCTGTTTTTTTATGAACTCGTTGCAGAAGGGGACAAAATGCCCTAATAGCACTTTGCTATGTTCTAGTATAGCTAGAGTACAAGTTTGCGTCTTGTTGGGCCCATCCTGGCGCGACGCCAAATGTTTACTTCTCTTGTTGAAATTAAACCCACTACCTACTCTGTCTGCATCTTTATACTCAAGAACCTCATCTAGAACTAAAAGCAGGGCTCAGTGAGTGGGATGGCCAAGTGTATTCAATACGCAAATGGATTTATTATGATTCAATTTGTATATGTGGACGTGGAGCCTCCGTTTAACTTTTGAAATGAATTTGGCATGCGAAAGGAAACGTGCTGGATTGTTTTGTCGTGGCAAATCAATATGGAATTGGACTCTGGAGATTTTTTATCTCGATGTGATTTGTTTTCCTAAGGGCGATGTATTGGCATTACAGTTTTTATACAAACCATGCCATACTTAAGCTTTTGATTAAGGACAATAATAGAAAAAAAAAAAAAACAGAGCAAGAAGCCCCTGGGCCTAGCGCATTTCTCACAACCATGCCTTGTGAGGGAATGGAAGGGACCTACAATTTCTGCCGGTTCCGAACGGCTAATCGAGAAAGCGCTTTTCATGGCAATGAATTTACTAACGGAGGACATGCTAATTCCTCGTTAAGGGTGATACCCATAGAAAAAACATTTTTGCCTCTGTTGGGATTCGAACTCGAACCTCTGGATTAACAGGCGGACATGCTATCCACCACACCACGGGTACCACGAAGGCAATAATAGAACCTGTTCCAATTGAATATGTTTTGACTTTACCTCTATTTACACAATCTAGAAATTGTGTGTCACCAAATGTGGTGAAATTTTAGACATTTGTCGTTCAGCAACTGATGTGGATAAGAAACTGGCACCCAAATTCGACCCAGAGAGTGGGGTGAGGAGTTAGCAATCGATATTCTCCATTGTCTATTGAACAGAAAAAATTAACTCCCGCTTATCACTGACTCACTCTGCGAGCCTGTTAGAGAGTTTTATTCAGGTAATTGCTGAGGGTATCAGTCAACGTACCTTACTTGGACCCAACAGTTCAAGATAAACAAGTGCCTTGCCCATGTGTCTCGATCATTCCTTTAAGAAATGGAGGGAGTCTATACAGTTTTCTGCCGACTCCGAAGGGCTGTGCAAAAGCTTTATTCATGTCAGTATTTGGTTGTTACAGGCAGTCGAACTCTGACCCTCAACGTAATAGTCCTATATTGAAAGATTTGAATTAACATTAATTGAAACTGGTAGGTATGCCTCAATTCAGACTATACAATAAGTTGGACAGACTTTGGCTTGAACGACCAATGTTGGATAATGTGTAGCCTCAGTCCAACTTGTTCGATGGTTTTCAAATAGTTTTGAAAATTTTCAAGTTGGACGAAGCGGAGGAATATATGACATAAAGTTGTACGACAAGTTTGATAAGTCTGAACACAAACTACATCCAACCATATAACATCCATCAAGCGAAGTCTGTCGAACTAATTGTACAGTGTGAACTCCGCTAATAAGAAAAAGAAACTACTGGTCCGATTTGTGAATTTCCAGTTTTCATTAGATCAACAACGTCTTGTGAAACTGTTCTGAAAATTTAAAATAAATTTTTGTCGTGTGATGTCTTTGGAATGTATCAACCGATTGAGAGTTCGGATATTGTTCATTCAAAATTGTTTACCAAGACTTTGATGTGATCGATTGAGTGGTTTCAAAGGTAGTCATTCTCTTTTGTCGCTTTCTTCACGAGCAGTTTGTTAGTGAATTAGCCAGTTTCGTTCCTGCCTTGAAACCATTTAGCCGCAACACCAGCCTCACTGGGAATGTTCATAAGGTTTACCTCGACACTTACTTCGGACGTACAAATAGGCATAGAGATCCCTATTTTAACCGCTCGACCCGAAGGTGGAATGCCTTATAATACCAAATTTTTGTCCTGCATTTGGATCTACAAAATTCTAAAATCAATGTACATCGGAGCGGCGGCGATGCACATTGGCCTCTTTTTCTCCCCTCAATGCTCTCCTATTTTTCTTACGCTCGATAAGGTAGTCAAAAGGCTTTATAAGGGTAGTCAATAGTCATCTCACCTTGATGGCGCGATTATAAGAGATTATAAAAAAAATTCAAATAAAAGGCTCCAATCCATGTCGTACGAAATCTTTAGAAGATATTAACGATTTGTAGCATTTGAAACGATTTTTTAGTTTTTAAATCAGATTAAAATTCGAATTTGATTGACTGCGTTCCGTTTTCCTATTTTTCATTAAAGGCTTCCCTTATTGGAGTGTTTGAAGCAAGTCAATTCATTTTTAGCTGTAGCCAAGCTCTATGAAGTAGACTTGAAAAATTGTATGCTATTTATCAAATACATGGTTGAGTAAGTTTGCACATCCCGTAAGTGGGCTTTTATTGGTATATATCCAAACATACAGCTGCCTTATTTTGCAGTGCGATAAGATATTTAGCAACCTGACCCAACGGAAGTTCGTTCAAATAAAAAATAAAATAAAATAAAAATCAAACACACACACACATACTGCCCCACACTGAAATAGAAGATATAACTGAATTATTATTATCTTATTTTCATTGGGGTATTTCTGCTGACAATGTTTAGTTTTTTTTGTTTCTTGAATTGACCAAAAAAAAGTTCAAATAAAACTAAACGACCGACAGGGCGACAGGTATCTATTTACATTGGGATTTATGGTTTCTTGTGTATTGTGCTCATCAGCTTTCAATCTCTTATGGCTTACGTTTTTGAATTGCAAAAACTTATTTTGCAAGTAGTGGTTAATGTTTAAGCGAATATTACAAACAACAAATCATAATTTTGTTTCCTTCTAAAAATAAATTTCCACGAACACATAGGTACACCTATCCCGAGTAAGAGTCGTACTACATCTCTTTTAAGATGTTTTTTCTTTAAACTGACGCCTGTGAGAACATAGAACAATCAACCATAAAATCTATGACGACACTTCAGACGGTTCTCATTAGTTTACGGGGATGTGAAAAGGTTCGAAAAATGAGTATTTTAAGAATTTCAATGGCGTTGAATGAGATGTATTCTATGTTGGCGCATCTTGTGCATAGTTAATGTGGGTCACTCGGGGGCACTTTGGTAGTCAGAATAGGATCTACGTCAGCCAGAGCCAGCACTTGAAGACACTTAATTAAAACCGTACGGTGGTGTGCTGATATTAATTTTTAATTTTTTGCTTTTTTTGCAGTGAATTGAGTTTCTTCCTTAAGCCGCCTTGGAAAGGATGACAGCTGAAGTTATGGCTGCCGATGCGAACTGGGACCCTGGTGAGTTTTTTCTTGTAATTTTTATTAAAATTGTTTGGTTGAGGTTAAGGTTGATAAGCTGACTGTTATTCAGAAGATGAATTTAAATTTAAAAGAAATGTATGAGCTAGACTTCCTAAACCAATGGCCATATTAAGGCGCACGTTATCGAGTTCGAAAGGAATTTCATTCGACGCATGAAATGCTCACTGATTGTTCTTGAAATGAATTATTTTTGATTGTTCTTCAATTTATTACGGTTACTTTATCCCAGTCAAAGTAAATTTACCAATAATAAAGTGCCTAATCAATATAACCTACCATATCGAAGAAGAAGTACCCATATCGTTGCCCATGTACCTACCCATGCATCGGAAGACAACCACAACCGTCTAGGAAGCAATTAACAAGATTTGTTTAAACAATTGTGAAATGAAATTTTGTACAGAGATAGTCTAGAACCTGAAGAAGAACATAGGCTATATATTTTATCCCTATATTCCCACGGGAATGGGAACATATACGGGAACTTAGAAACTACAACACTGATTCCAAAAATTTTTCCACCGATAGAATGCTTCACTATCCCAGAGTAACATAAACTTTAATTCATCCACATATTCCTACGGGAACGGGAGTCCTTACTAATATAATAAGTGTGAAAGTAGCTCTGTCTGTCATAACATCGTTCTATGTTATAATCTCCCACCCAAACTAATAAACTGATTTAAATGAAATTTTGTACAAAGATTGTTCAGCTGAGGAAGGACATAGGCTATAAACTTTTTCCCTATTTTTCCACGGGAGGAGGAACGTATACGGGAACTTTGACACTACAGCACCGATTTCAAAAACTCTTCCACCGTTGGAATGCTCCATAATCCCCGAGCAACATAAACTTTTACTCATCCCCATATTCCTTACGGGAACGGGAGTCTTTACTAATATTATAAGTCCGAAGTTAAATCTGTCTGTCTATTTCTCTTTGTTGCCATTAACCGCCCAAACAATTGAACCTATTTATATGAATTTTGGTACAGAGACAGCCTAGAACCTGAGGATAGACACATATGTTATGCAATATGTTTTATGCCTGTATTCTCATGGGAACGGGAACTTGGAAAATACAACACCCATTTCAAAAAATGTCCACCGTTAGAATACTACACTATTCCCCAGTAATATAAACTTTAAGCCATCCTCCGGAAACGACCCTCATATTTCCACGGGAATGCAAGACTTTAGTAACATTATAAATCCGAAATTTACTTTGTGTGTCTAAACAATTGAACCGATTTACATATATGAATTTTGGTACAAAGATAGTCTAGAACCTATAGATGGACATCCTTATTAATATTACAAATCCAAAATTAACTCTGTCTGTTCGTGTTTCTTTGTAACCATCTCCCGCCCAGACCACTGATCCGATTTAAATGGAATTTTATTCAGAGATAGCCTAGAGCCTGAGGAAGGACATGGGCTTGATAAGTAATCCCTATATTTCTACGGGATCGACACCGTAAACGGGAACCTTAAAACTGCTGGGTCGATAAAAGTTCTTTCACTGCGGGGTGATTTCTGTCAAACTGTCGAAAATACATTTGACCTTATCTTGATCTTCAAATAAAAATTGGCAATCGGGAATGGCTGTGTGAAAGGTCGATTTCGGCGCCGACTAATGAGATAGTTAACCATATAAACTAATAAAATATGTTTGACGTATTGGGAGATGTTGGCGAATGTCTATCAATAGACAATATTATGGACACTGAGCAAGTTTCTCAATTTCTTAGGATTATTAGGAATGGCAGCAAGTTGGTGTTCCACTAATCCAGGGCTTCTTAAACTATGGGTCGCGACCCCAAGTCAGGTCGCGTAGGATGATTCTGGGGTCGCGAGAGATTTTCATGTTAAATATTTAAATGGAGGTTTCCAATGACAAATTGTGCCATATGCTATATAATGTTTACCTTAGCCCCTGCACAATTCATATGTTTCAGAAAACAAATCTGCGCATAAAGTTTCTTTTCTTTTATAAAAAAGCCCTGGAATGAATTCTGGATCGGAACTAAAACTGAATTTTCTACAATCGCTGATATGAATTTAAATGTTCTCCTGCCATTCAACACCACATATTTATGTGAAGTCACTCTCTTAGCTTTTACACATATTTAATCCGAATATCGTTCATAGCTAAAAAATGTTGAAGAGGTCTTACGTCCAGCAGTGTCTGCTATGCAATAAAAAACGCGCATTAAATTGGCTCCTTTTATTTAAAATTGATACTTACCATTCAACGACTGCGTTTGAATATATTCGAGCGAACTAAGACGGTCAAAACTCCCTTTTTTTTAAATGTTTCTAAATGAATTCTAAAACTATCTATTTTCATACATATGTATGTATATCAAGATTGTTACCTTGTAAATAAATTAACAGACAATATTTCTTTAACTTTCTATCATATTTATATGGGGGTCGCCAGGATACTCGCAATCATAAATGGGGTCGTTAATGAAAAAAGTTTAAGAAGCTCTGCACTAATCCAATAATGAGTAATCCAGAATTGTGCACAGCTACAAATTACACATCTGGAATGCGGCACTATAAAAATTTTAATAGTTACTGGAACGACAAAAGGAGAAAACGTTTGGATTCCCCGTTTTCCTTTAATTCCCACTGATTGGTCATTATAAATAAGGCTCAGACGCTTTAAGTTGCATGTGTTCGTTTAGAAAAAAATCCCATGGCAACTTTATGTGGCAGAATCACGTGTATCAATCCCACAAAACCTTTTTATTTGACAAAAGAAGGAAAAAGTAAGAACGTCGTGTGCAAAAATCTACTGAAATAAAATAATATAACAATAGTTTTCTAAAACGCAAGAATGTGTCTTATTTGCAAAATAAGAAGCCTAAAAAATTAAGAATGCTGCCGAAAGTCACGGGCACAGCTAGTACTTTATATAACGATAGATCCTTGGTTAGCGAAGCTTTAGAGAAAGAAAATCATCTCAAGTCAATTAGTCTTTTTCCAGAAAACTTAAATCACTGATCATTGCAACACCATATCAAATGATTGATCCTAGTTCTTTCAAAAGCTCTTCTTTTATTTGGCTCTTAAAAGGTCCGTTAGTTGAACAGCAAAAAGCTGGGGCGAGTTGGGGGAAAACCTATGGCAAACCTATGGCTGAAAAAACACTCAATTTGACATTCAGGGTGAATTTAGGTTTCTCAAAAAACGCTTTGTGGTGACCCTAGGCCCTAGGGCAACCCCAGGGCTTCAACGAACAAACCTAATCGGTTCGTATGTTGAAATTTATCCTGTGTGCTAGGCCATGAGTAAAGAAACAACAACATATTTTTGTTTGCCGAAGGAAAAATAATGCCCGTCTTATTCCCTATCTAAACTTGCCATAGCAAAATTCTTGATTTTCGAGCAAATTTGTGTGTTTTTTTTTTTTAATATTTCATGCGGCCATAAAACTCATTTTTGCTGCTGAACATTGGTATTGGGGTCTCAGAATTTATTATCTCATAAATTGATTGTCTAAATTCAAAGCCATTTCGTAATCCGCAAACATTTGAACACCAACAAAAATAAAGAACCAAAATCGTAATTCATAGCATGCACGTCCATTGCAAAATGCACGTAAAAGACAGATATTCTTTGCTTGTCATTAAATAAAAAAGTTAACTATTTTTAGAACTGAAAACGAAATTCGCCGAAAATAAAATTGAAAAGAAAACAGACCTCATGTTTTCGTATTATGCAAGCTATCTTGAGGAGATGATACAAGAAGGAGACTTGAATAAATTGTTTGTCTGCCTGTCTGGCAAGCGTATCGTAGCGTCGTTTATTTTTATTGGCGTTGTTTTGTTAAAAACACCACACATACAATAAATAAACTCGTCTTCCTTGTGCGGATTTTCATGCTGCTGATTGAGATTTTTCAGAGATGTTTATTATTGATGCGTTTTGAAGATAGTTTTTTATTCGCATAATTTACTAGCGGTTGAATGCAACGTGCGAAAAATTAGTAAACATGCACCGTGTTAATGAACTAAGTTTTGGAGGACGAAAATATCGATTCTGGCCATGTCGAAGATAGTTTCTCAAAAAGATTGTTGATCTTCTTACAAATCGAATAAAAAAAGGCAAAGCAATCCAAGAGAGAATGTCCAGTTGGTTGTCACAATGCTTTTTTTAGTCCTTTCATTTCTCAGCAAAAAAAAACAAACATTCACTTGTTACTTTTCTTTTGTCCTTGAAATATTCTGCTATTGTACGTTTCATCTCATCTGTGGTTTATATTGCCTCGAGGATAATGCTGTGTAATAAAACCGCATTGTGTATTTTATGTACAATTTTATTCTTCATTGTACTTCATTACACTCCAATGCCGCAATTCAAAAGCTCTCAAGACTAAGATGGATATTCTATTCTAATGGCTTGGAGGAAATCGTTTTTAACAGATTGGGAAGTGAAATTGTCCTTCGTCGTTCTTCTGCATTAGTTTGTTGTTAAGAATTCCTCAAATAATTGCAGAGTGATAAGATGAACGTTATACATGGTGTTGATTGAACCTACCTTTAAAAAATGTTTTAGGTTTCTTAAAGATTTATCCGATTGATGAAAAATTGAGGGGTGCCAAACCATAACGTTTCAAGTGCCAGAAAGTGAAATTTTAAGGAGATGCAAACAAAAGTTAACGCCGGCACGTGTAGCACTTAAAACGTAATGTTTTGGCACCCCTAAACTGTAAAAGTCTTTTGAATTTGAAAAGAATGCCAACAATTTGTTTTGTTTTTGTATTTACAGCTCTATCAAAACTAGTTTCTTCACTAAAAGAAACAGAAAGTCTATCGAGTGAACAAGAAATAGATTTCCTTAAAAGTCTTCTCGAATCCAAAGAGCTCAATGCCTTAGTAAATGTCCACAGTAAAGTAGCAAAAGTTGGACGGGACGATAAATTAGCACCACTACTTTCAACATCAACACAGGTAATCCCTTCGCATTATTATCTTTTGAATAAAACAAAGCGAAAGAACCTTTGATAAATGTGTGTTAATCCACAGGTCCTGTTAGAAGTTCTTGAACAATTATCCCAGCGATGCCATTTATCACCAACATGTAAAGAAGCATTTTACCTGCTACAGAATCCACATTTGCAGGTAAGTGGGCGCAATAAAGCTGTCTTTTCTTTTCACACAAAATAACATTGCTCCTCAGAGTCTTCTCTGTGCTCACGATGCCATTGCCCAAAAGGACTTTTATCCTCACCTGCCAGAGATCCCCATTGAGATGGATGAGGACGAGGAAACGATTAAAATCGTTCAGTTAGTGAAAAGTAATGAACCATTGGTAAGTCGGTTGTGTTTCTTCTGTCTCTGTAATCACCTCTCTGTTTAGTGTGTTTTTTTTTCTTTCCTTTTTTTTTGTTACATCTTTTCTTTTGGAGATACAGCTACATTATATTGAATTCATTCATGCAATCATGTTCATAAATTATTTCATGTGCATTAAATATGAATGACCACTTGTTTAAAAAAGGCAGGAAAACGATTTACACTGAGGATGTAGGTACATATTGTTCGAAGACCAAAGAAATCAACCTACAATTGAAAAGAACCTTGAAGAGAGGACTCTTTCCTTTCAATATTGGCAATAAGAGTATAGGATCAGTTTTATGGTCTGGTAGAGTAGAAATAAGGAAGATAGATTATAAATACGAGTGTAAAAGGTGGGGGATTATTTGAGTAGGCCCATTATACAATGAAAAATTGGTATGACTTCAAAGGCTTATCGGCACGATATAGAACATCATGAACCAACCTTACTTATGCAATACAATATGTGTTGTTTTGTGTCTACCTTAAATTTGACAAGCCGAATATATGGAAGATGCTTTCAGGCAACCGCCTAAAAAAGTTTTGAAACGTTCGTGGTGATAGACTTGTGCATTCGTGGACCAATGTTTTGAAATTAAGACTTTATTTTGCTTTTTATGTGCATTGTATTGCTGTATGAATAGTACCCATAGTGAATGTTGCTAAGTATTCCGACGTAAATGAAGCTGGGCTATTTGAAATCTAATCTTTTTAATAACGCTTAATGAACTTTTGTAATTTGCCTGTAATGTACAAAGGCTACACCAGAATGATCCCTCTTTCCTGAAACACCCTCAAATTTTTTTTATTTATTAATGGGTACATACTGCTTATTTGTTCACTCGAATGGTAAGTCTTACGCTAAGAGCACATCACTAATAAAGCATCTGCACAAAGTTGCAACTAAGTTTCATTGTTTCGTTCCTTTTTTAGTAAAATGTTGACATAAATAGAAAACTGCCATCACAATCACGTATGACTCATATTTAAATATTCCCCAAACGAAATACTCTTTCCCATATTTGAATTACATAATATGTACATCTGCTAGATCTTATTCATTTACAAAAATCATGGAGTGAAGTTCTCTTATCAGAATCGCATGAAGGGATATTTTGTAACCGATAAATGAAATAAATAAATCAGGTTGCGCAACAGAGCGAGGAACCCCAGGGCCTAACGCATTTCTGGCATAGCCTTTGTGAGGGAATGGAGAGAACCTACTATTTTCTGCCGATATCGAACTCGAGAAAGGGCTTTTCATGGCAATGAATTTCCTACCGGAAGATTTTTGCTTCTGTTGAAATTCAAACCACGAGCCCCCCAATAGAACGAGTTTAATGAGGAGTCCACACGTTTCCTGGTGATTTTTATCCTCCAATGAAAAATTACTTTAATATAAGATCGTTTTGATCCGAATTGATTGTCACCATCGCTTCGCACGAAGAATCTTCAAGACCTCTGAGAGCTATATTGCTATTAAAAGTGGTCTATAGCCTAGCCTTTTTTGCACCGGCACACAGTCGTAGAAATTGCACTCTATTCCTCACAGAAATGGTTGACAAAAATTGCATAAGGTTCTGCTCTGATTTATAATTATCCGATTGACTCAGACTTTGCAAAGATCTGTGTCAGCAGCAAATGGTTGCCATGACAGTGTGCTATTCTTGAGATACGCCTGCGTGAATGCAAGTTTGAAGAAAAACAGAGGGAAATTGATTCCTTCGAACTAACAATCAACAAAAATTAAGAAAGTAACTTTATCTAGTGAGCGTTTATAGCGAAAATGAAATATATAAAGGGTTTTCTAATAAGAGTGATATGATTTCTTTTTGGAAAAAACACACTTTTTGTTAAGGAACTTCAAATATTTTTTATTTAATGCGCAGTTCAATCAATATAATTAAGTTTTAAGTAAAACGTCATTCAAATGGCCACCACGACTTCTTCTGCAGCAACAAATAAGATGAACCCAATTTTCGAATACTTTTTCTACTAAATCAAGTCGTATATCATGAATGGCAAGTTCAATATCGACTTGTAAAGCTTGAAGAGAATCTGGTTTATCCTGAAAGACCAATGACTTCAAACAACCCCACAAAAAATAGTCTAATGGTTGAATCGCAACTTCTTGGAGGCCATTCAATATCATCATTTCTTGAAAATATCGAATCTCTAAATTTTTCTCGCAATAATTCATTTGTTGCATTTGCTGTGTGACACGTAGCCCCGTCTTGTTGAAACCAAATCTTGTCAAAATCAATTTCTTCCAATTTCGCCCATAAAAAGTTGGTTATCTATCTTTCTGTACCGTTCTTCATTGACAGTAATGGTGTTACCAACTTCATTTCGAAAGAAGTACGGACCGATGATTCCACCATCCCAAAAACCACACCAAATTGTCAATAAAGGTGAATGAAATGGTTTTTCATGAATATTTGTGGATTTTCATCGCCAGTTTCGTTTATTTAACGCACTAGTCAAGCCTCGTCGGAAAAGATGACTTTCTTAAAAAAATCGTTATCGTTTTCAAGTTGTTCCAAGGCAAAATCAGGAAGTGCACGACGTTTACGGTGGTCCAATGGTGAAATTCTAAACAATTCTGAATGCAATACAAAGCAAATGAGAGATAATGACATACTACAAACGGCCGAAACGCAACAGCAAAATCATATCGTACCTATTGGAAAACCCTTTATCAGCTTCCAAGCTCTTTTTTATGCCATTGATTTCCATCTGGTTTTTCAGTTGAAATCGACCCAAAATAATTGAACTGATTTGTTAAATTTTGGCTTATATTGCAGTCACCTACTATTTACCCCTTCTGATTTACCTATTATTCATTAAGCCTATATTAGCGGCCAAAACTAGAAAATAATTCTTATTTCTGGCCGGATTCTGCCCAAACATCTTTGCGCCTACTTGACTACTATGTACAAAACAGAGCGTAAATCTTGTATTGTAAACCGTCGAAACGTTACCTTTCTCTCTCTGTTTATCGCTTTTTCCACAAAACGGTGCTCTAGTGAATTAGCCAGTTGCATTCCTCCCCTGCAACAATTTAGCCGCAACACCTGCCTCACCAGGAATGCTCATCAGTTTTACCATGAGCCCCACTTCGGACGTACAGTAAAGTATAGAGATTCCTATTTTAGTCGCACCACCGCAATGTGGCATGCTTTGCAGGCTCTGTTTTTCCCTGGTATTACGATTCGCAAAAATTCGGTGTCTCCTATTAAATCCTCTCCTATTTCCGAAAAAAAATCCCACAAACAGTTGATTTTAAAATATGTAGTTTTTGCTTAACGTTTTTCTTTAAAAAAATCTTTTTGAAGTATTGACGATAGTCGATCAAACCCTGTTTTATTAAAAGACACTGATAAGAAAAAATCCTTTTAAATAAATTATTCGAGGAGTGTTCCGATTCTAACCTTGTTAATATTCTCTATTCAAACATAAAAAATTCTGATTCACTCAAACTTTTCAAATTAAACGTAATTATTTTGAAAACTTAAAGTGGGATCCATCATAGTAGAATTTCTTCCAAAAATTTCTTATTTGATAATTTTATTTGTTTGCTACCACACAACGAAGTCAAATGACCTAAGCTCCTGGATGTTCTCCTCAAACAATCTTTTGCTTTCTATCATTCTATCTCTCTCCCTATACCTTTCTTCGTGAATTTTCTCAATTTTAAAACTTCTACTTTCTCATGTAGGCCTATATTATCACCATTCGCATTTCACCATTCTTCACCATTATTCCTTTAGACTCTTATATTTTTTTATGTATTTGAAATAAGAACTCATAAAAAAAATTCAACTACGTATTTAATGTGTGAAAATGTTAAAAAATGGTTTATTGTGTATCGTTGTTTCTGCTGCTGCTTAACATTGTTATTTGTTTAACAAAAAATAATTATCAAACAAATATTAACACAAAACCAATATAATATAAAAGGCAGGAGCACAGAGTGCGGAGCCAATTGTTGTAAGTAATTCCCCCCACCCCTGCTAAAATGTAAATGTACATAATTTCATTGTGTCACACTCCAAATATAGCCGTTGTGTAGTAGGATTTCAATATTTCTTGTATGCACATCAATATTTTTATATTTACTTATTTTTTAATTTTTACTCATTGAGGTGGGTATAAAACAAACAAAATTAGCACAGTAAATGCTTTGCCATAGAATAGTCAAGTGAAACTTTTTTTAAATTTATTTTTTACTTTCTTTCTTTCAATGTCATTGAATAAAACTATATGCGAAATAAAAAAAATAAATACTTCCATAAAATCGCTTTGTTTAAAATAAAAACCCCAAATACCTAATTTGTTGCAATTTCAAAGTGATTATATTTAAAAAACAGAAGCAATCATGATTTCTAGATGTTCTTTAAACCTTAAGTATTTTGGATTTTTTCGGAGAACTGCTTGAACGATTTTTATCAAATGTGTCCAATTGAAAATGACGCTTCACATATCGTTTAAGATCATCAATTTTTTGTAGCAGTTTTTAATTTCGTTTAGCATTAGAACACAGAGGCAAACCTTCCTAAGACATAAAAGATAAAGGTATAAAGATAAAAACATTTCTTCGATTGCCAAAAGCAACCACATCATTGTTTTACATTAATTGTGGATCCACGCATCAAACAAAATAACATAGTTTAAAAAAATGCAAAGATAGGAGATTTTGAAAACTGAAGTCGCTCATCCTCTTACTTTTTGTAAGCACAGACCTAAGCAACGTTTCGACGATTGTAAACGCATATTGAACCTGAGGACACTAAATCTTCCACCTTTATACTTTTTCTTTTTCTTAAGCTTTTTAAATACATAGTTGGTATTAAAATATGATTTAGTTTTTAATTTAAATCTTGAAACATTTATAATTTTAAAACTGCTTCACTTCCATGCATTCTGACATTTTAAACACCTTCAAGCTATGCTATCATTAGGTTCATTCTTTGAAGCCTTGGAGTCGCCCTGTGGTCGCCACAAAACGTTTTTTTTTTTTTTTTTTTAAGACACAGTATTATGTGTGGGATTTTAAATATTGATTACTAGTTTCATCAAAACCAATCTGGCAACCCTAAAATTTAGATGATGAACAGGGCTGTCAAATGGGATATATTTTAGTTCAAATGACAGGGATGTGTGGTGATTTCGTGGTTTAGCTTTTTTTGAGGACTAGAAACCCATAGGGTTGTCAGAGAAACCTGGGTTAAACCTGGGTAAAGTCCTACGTTCGTTTGGATCACTCTGAGGTCGCCACGAAGCGTTTTTTGAAAAACCATAAAGCCTTGCGCAAACCAACGCGGTGAGTGCGTGCGATGCGATTGCGTTAAGTCAAATCCCTATGCATTAAGTCAAACGTCAATAGGATTACATAGGGATTTGACTTAACGCAATCGCATCGCACGCACTCATCGCGTTGGTTTGCGCAAGGCAAAACTCGCCCTGAATCTCAAACTGAGTGTTTTTATAAGGCTCTCAAATGGCTGGTAGTTTTGTTAAAATGACGGGGATGTGTTGTAATTTTGTGGTTTAGAGTTTTTTGATGCCTTGGTTTTTTGAAACCTGGGTGAACTCTGGTTAAAGTTCAACGAACGAACCAATAATCTTATCTGAAGATCTCTATTTGAGGTTCTGGCATCTTTAATTTTTATCACGGAAAGTTTGTCGATAAATTTGGTGGGTAAAAATCGTTTAAGCAACTCATAAAGAATCCGAATTTTCCAAAAAAAACCTCAATATTATAGGAGGTTTGGGATTATAGCTCCAAAACCAAAGCCTAATAAATTTTGTTTTTGAAAAATGTGAAATTTTTAAATTTTTTTTTTTGTTACTGTCCAATTAAAGGCATAAAACTGTCTTTGTATTTTAGTTTTTTCAAATTGTATCAAAACCTGTACAATTTTAAACTACTAAATGTTTTGCGTTGTGTTTTAGAATTTTTTATGTAATCAATGGCAGCACTAGCATTTAAGTTAAACAAAATTTTTCTCACATTGGATGTTCCTTTTTTATCTACAAAATTGAATAACAATTCTTTATGTCGTGCCAACACTTCTCTGTGATTCTCTGAACTCATACAACCTTTCATCTCTGCTTTAGTTTTTGTTCAAACTTTGTAATGGCGCACATTTCCATGTGTTTATTTGTCCAGGGAGCAACGATTAAGACAGACGAGGAGACAGGAAAGATAATTATAGCCCGGATAATGCATGGAGGAGCAGCTGATCGGTCTGGATTGATTCACGTCGGGGATGAAGTCATCGAAGTGAATGGCATCAATGTGGAAGGCAAAACGCCTGGAGATGTTCTGCAAATTCTTGTAGGTTTTTCTAAGAAGAGTATATCCTTAAAAGATTAAAAACATTGTAATTTCTCATTTTTAAAGCAAAACTCTGAAGGAACCATCACATTCAAGCTGGTGCCGTCTGATGGCAAATCTGGACAGAGAGAAAGCAAAGTGCGAGTGCGGGCTCACTTTGATTACAGCCCAGAAAACGATCCATACATCCCGTGCAAGGAAGCAGGATTGGCATTTCAGCGAGGTGATATTTTACACATTGTTTCACAGGTAAGTAAACAAGGACTCTATTTTTGAGCAACGAATGATATAAGACTTACACTCACTAGGACGACGCATACTGGTGGCAAGCGAGAAAAGAATCAGAACGTACAGCTCGGGCAGGACTCATACCCAGTAGAGCTCTACAAGAGCGTCGGGTGATTCACGAACGGACCCAGAGGGACCCAAGTGATGGCGAATCGAAGAGTATGTCTCAAAAGCCAAAAGACTTTTCCTATACTTGTGCATTTTGAACTCCAATCCTCACTAAATTTCTCAATTTCTAACGCATGCACAACTTAAATCACCAAAACTAATTTCACCTACCATCTAACTGTCATCTGTCTATGACTGTCCTAACCCTCATGCAACTCACACACACATAACTTCATCAGAAGGCTCATGTGCATCCATTTGCACGACCCCACCCGGCTCTCCAATGCTTAACTCTAGTAGTAGTACATCATCCTGCCGTCAACCTAAAACTAAAAAGATTATGTATGACCTAGCCGAGAATGATGACTTTGACCGAGAAATGATTGCCACTTATGAGGAGGTAGCAAAGCTTTATCCAAGGCCAGGTGTATTTAGGCCAGTTGTTTTGATTGGCGCACCAGGCGTTGGACGGAATGAGTTGAAACGAAGACTTACTGCAAGGGATCCAGAGAAATTTAGAAGTCCTGTGCCATGTGAGTAAAATTTTCCATTTCTATAAAAAAAATACGACCTCTGGACTTTTTACAGATACAACACGTCCAATGCGCCAAGGCGAAGTTCCAGGACGTGAATATATTTTTGTGTCCAGAGAAAAAATGGAGGCCGATGTTTCAGCGGGGAAGTTCATTGAACATGGTGAATACAAAGGCCACCTTTACGGAACATCCGCTGAAAGTGTAAAATCCATCGTTAATGCCGGCTGCGTGTGTATTCTTAGTCCACATTACCAAGCCATCAAAGCCCTGCGAACTGTTCAACTGAGGCCATTCATGATCCACATTAAGCCTCCGACCTTCGATGTTTTGAAAGAAACACGTACAGCTACCAGAGCGAAATCCACCTTTGATGAAACCAACTCGCGTGGATTCACAGTGAGTTTCTCAAACAGTGACCTTCTTTCTAAAAAGTTGACAATGCTTTCTTTCCAGGACGAAGAGTTCCAAGACATGGTCAAACACGGAGAACGCATCGACTTTCTCTATGGTCACTACTTTGACGAGGAAATTCTCAACGATGACTTAGCTACGGCTTTGGAAAAACTTGTCAATTGTGTTCAACGTGCCGAAAATGAACCTCTTTGGGCTCCATCTTCTTGGGTTCAATAATGCAGCATTACATTAAAGTGTTCATTTAATTTTAAACAAACAAATAATAAAAGTATTTGGACTTTGTGAGCCACACATTCACTTTGTTAGTTACCACAACTGTTTTCGATTGTTGTAAAGCCAATTCAATGTTAAATGTAGTCGAAAACAAACAAATTTTAAAACCCAACAACCAAAAACTCTTACCAGTACGTACTCTAAACTAGAATCTCCTGATAAAGCCTAGTTGCCCAGCATCCAGTGACTCCATATTTGAAATTCCAAAACATTTAAAAGGTTTGGATATTTTTTTACATAAGAAACAATTATTAGAAAAAAAAAATTACGTACCTTTGAAAGAAACAATAAACGATGTTAAGTAATTCCTTAACATTAAAAATAAAAATTAACGTAAATCATATTATTAAAAGGAAAACATCTTGTCTTCAAATGTATTTATTTAAAACAAATAAAAGTCCTTAAAAAATATATACACTTCTCATCCTCATCCTGTTCGTCCTAAAAATTTCAAATATAAAAATAATTATATTCATATTGAAACAAAACGAAACTTTTATGATAATTGTACTCAAACATTATTCATTATTGCTATTATAATTATAAATATTATCATTTTAAATTATAAGGAAGAGAAAAAAAGGAAGCGAATAGTAAAATAATCTGTTATTGTTGATAATGTTAATTTAAATTTAAGTTTTATTATTTCTTCGATTTTAGTTTTGTAATGCCTACAAAAATTTGAAGTAAAACAGTGTTCGTTAAAGATTACCAATTTATTATTCTTTTGCCAAATAAACTTAATTGAAAAATTTAAATAATAAATCGAGTTTTGGCAGTAGTTGAAGAAGAACACGATTTGCTTTGCTAATTCGAGACTTTCCTGTACATTTCACACTAATAGTTCATCCTTTTCGATTCGATATTCAAATTAAGGATAGGCTAGGGGCAAGTGCATTTCTGCCTACAATCAGCGCTATCACAGATTCCATCGTAATCGAAAAAAGTCAAAGTTTCCCTATGTCACTATCACACAATCCATTCGGAGTAGAACGATTTTCGAAATTCGTAGTTTCGGTATCAGCAAAACCAAGTGGAATGTAAAATCGTCGTCTTTATATACGAAAGAAGTTGTGTTTTGCAGAAAAATTTGAACGATCTTGCACATTTGGCGTAAAACAGCTGATTTCGGTGATATTTAGTGTGGCAACTGAATATGCTTTCTTCGATTCCATTCGGATTTTGTGATCACTAATTTTCGTAGTACGTAACTTAGCTTTCCGTGTGGAAGTTTTCTACGATGGAGTCTGTGATAAGCTGAATAGCTTTGTGCTGTGAAAATGAAGTGAGTGTAGCTGTGTACAACTTTCTGCGTTTGTCAATGGCCTACGGATAAATCGGATGTGTTCCAAAAACAAAATTGGAAGGTTATCTTATCAAAAGAGTGCTTCCCGATTGCTTACAGCAAAATAGTTTTTGACACCATTCTCTACAATCGATGGCGATTACCTCCAACTCAACTATTATTTAGCTAACTTTTATACTTCGTAATACCCGTGGCTTGATGGTAAACATTTCCACCTGTTAACCCAGAGGTTCGTGGTTCGAATCTCAACAGAGGCAAAAATGTTTTTCCATGGGTATCACTTTTCGCGATGAATTGGCAAGTCCTCCGTTCGTAAATTAATTGCCATG
This sequence comes from Melanostoma mellinum, assembly GCA_914767635.1. NCBI lineage: Eukaryota > Metazoa > Arthropoda > Insecta > Diptera > Syrphidae > Melanostoma > Melanostoma mellinum. The sequence goes on along the minus strand of OU612059.1, from coordinate 224,833,891 downwards.
AAATGCGCTTTCTCGATCAGCCATTCGGAATCGGCAGAAAACCATAGGTCCCTTCCATTCCCTCACAAGGCATGGCTGTAAGAAATGCGCTAGGTCCTCGGGCTTCTCGTTCTGTTGTGCCACCCTATTTATTTATTTATTTATTTATTTATTTTGGCTTTTTTAACAGCTGTATTCAATGGCTAGATTTCGGACTCGCTCAAGTAATGTCCAACAGCGCTAATGCCTTTTGCCTTGCTGAAAGTTCGAAAACCTAAAAAGCCATCTAGCTTCTCCGTAGATTTTTCAGTCTCTTTTCTAATAGTAGAAGATATTTTGCTAAAATTTCTGAGAAACTGGTCTCTAATCACTTTGGACCGTATACGATTTTGTTGATAACGTTTTTGAGAGGCGGTGATCACTGCAATTTGAAAACGGCTTTACTGATCAGTTTAAAAGATTTACACTCATTCTTAAAGTTGTTGTCCTAAAGATGAACTATGGGTTTTTTTCTGATCGAAGATTTGAGTGAAACAATTTTGAATTTCACCTTCTTTCTCTTGAAAAAATGGTTCAGATGATTCGGTAACGAGCAATAGTCATCGTCGGAAGCATCCTTGTTAAGCCCTTGCAAATTGTGCTGCTTATCACAAAGTCCTCAACATTCTTCTTAATTTCCCGGCGTTACTGGCATAGTGATCTCAAGGGGATGACAGCTCTCCCACTGAACTGCTTCACACTAGTCATCCGCTTGGGGAGCTTAAGCACCCTTTTTCAGATTATTCCTTACATGATCCATACACCGGTGATCTTCAGTCGTGTAAGCCCTAGAATCTGAATACACTTGTCGGAGGTTTTAGGTGTTACTGGTGTCGCTAGACTTACTTTGATGTTATTTCTCTAGATATGATTTCTCCTTTAGTCGCCTGGTAAGACAAGCGGGTAGGCTTTGCAGTGATATTCTAAGCCGTCACTGTACAGCAAAAAGGATCCTCATTTTTTCCATGAAATTTTTATTTAAACCGGACAAATTCAAACAAATTTTATCGGACTACAAAAATATCAAACATATTTGAAAACTATCAATATCAATAGTAGTGGAGGACCGTTAGACATAAAAAAGGCAAAACCTAGGAATCCAAGGCCAGTCCATGGATTTTCATGAAATTTTCGGAAATGTGTTTTGGATGGCGTATAGAAAAAAGTTAAAAAATAAAATCTCACCGCTCTCAATTTTTTAATTATTTTTAAAATTAATTATTAACTTTTAGAATTTTATTTTATTTATTTAGGGTATTTTAGATAAGGTTTTCCAAAGCGTAAGGATGGATAGGTTTGGTAAAGACAAAAAAAAAATTGTATGAGAGGGGGGGTCTACATCCCTCCGTGTAGGCGCGAGGGGCAATTTTATATGAAATTTACTTAATTTTTTAAAAAACTATTAAAAATCAACTAAGCCACTTACTTTCTCATACTTTAGTGTTTTTGAAAGCTATTGCTTTGTTCTTTAATAAAAATTTTAATTTGAGTTCACTTAATGAAAAGTTTTGGAGAAATCAATCCTCAAAGTCAAAATTTTGAAAAAAGAAAATATTTTTTTCTTAATTAATTTTTTTTTTTTTCATAATTTTGCCCCACAAAGGGCCATTTTTTCTTTTCATGTTCAATGCTTTTATTAATATTTACTCAGAGCAAGAAACCGAACAAAAAAATTTTTCTTGGTTTAGGAGAAATTAAAAAAAAAACGAATGATACTTTTTTCCAGAAAACAAAATGTCGTTAATTTCCCGCTAATTGAACTTTTTCCTTGAAGTGAAAAATGAAATGTGTCTTAAATAGCACATAAAACAAAGTTAAAAAAAAATTTATTGTATGATCTTAATTTTAATGTAAATTATAAATAATTATTAAAATTTTAGAGTTATATTTTAATTATATTAGTTTTAAGTTATATTTTAAAACTTAGACCTATAAATTGGTCTCAAAGGACACCACATATACTGATTTGTGCTCTAGATGCTATTTCTGGTCAAACATGTTGATGGATCCAAATAAATATGGTTTTTTGCCAAATAAATACTCGCGAATTTTTCTACGTGCGTTCAGTATGCAAACAAACATATATCAATAAGGGATGCATCAATTCTTATATAAAAGAAAGAACTACACATCAGCATGCTCCCCACCTAAAAAAAAAACTTCGAGCCGTTAATTTAACTGATTTAAGTCTCTTTGAATGGTTGAAAGTTCAAAATTTGGCAAAAAACCACATTTTTTCGGTTCCATCAACTCGTTTGAGAGGAAACAGCATTAAGAGCACAAATAAGTATATATGCTGTCCTTTGAGATGAAATTTCAAGTTTGTAATAGGTCTTAGTTTTAAAATTTAACTTAAAACTAATATAATTAATATATAACTCTAAAATTTTAATAATTATTTATAATTTATATCAAAATTAAGATCATACAAAATTTTTTTTTTTAACTTTGTTTTATATGCTATTTAGGACACATTTCATATTTCACTTCAAGGAAAAAAGTTCAATTAGCGGGAAATTAACGACATTTTGTTTTCTGGAAAAAAGTATCTTTCGTTTTTTTTTAATTTCTCTTTAACCAAGAAAAATTTTTTTGTTCGGTTTCTTGCTCTGAGTAAATATTAATAAAAGCATTGAACATGAAAAGAAAAAATGGCCCTTTGTGTGGCAAAATTATGAAAAAAAAAATTAATTAAGAAAAAAATATTTTCTTTTTTCAAAATTTTGACTTTGAGGATTAATTTCTCCAAAACTTTTCATTAAGTGAACTCAAATTAAAATTTTTATTAAAGAACAAAGCAATAGCTTTCAAAAACACTAAAGTATGAGAAAGTAAAAGGCTTAGTTGATTTTTAATAGTTTTTAAAAAAATGAAGTAAATTTCATATAAAATTGCCCCTCGCGCCTACACGGAGGGATATAGACCCCCCCTCTCATACAAATTTTTTTTGTCTTAACTAAACCTATCCATCCTTACGCTTTGGAAAACCTTATCTAAAATACCCTAAATAAATAAAATAAAATTCTAAAAGTTAATAATTAATTTTAAAAATAATTAAAAAATTGAGAGCGGTGAGATTTTATTTTTTAACTTTTTTCTTTACGCCATCCAAAACACATTTCCGGAAATTTCATGAAAATCCATGGACTGGCCCTGGATTCCTAGGTAAAAAGCTTACGGTCCTCGACTATAGGGTATTGACACCTTTTTTAGATATAATAGTCATGAGCTCATTTTTTCTTAGTTTTTCTCAAGCCCCTATCGGTGCCCAAAGCCTTAATTTTATTTGATCGCAGGTAAATTGTAGTCGAAGCTCTGTGTCCATAATTTTCAAGGAATTTAGCTTCTGAGAAAGTCACACTCTCAAATCACATTTATTTTAGATGCATGTTGCCTAAAAACAGGATTTCAAAAAGCAAAGACAAAAATTTACAACAAACAACATTTATTACCAGTTCCACATAATACATTAAACTTGTCCTAGACCTTCACTCTCTTATCACTTGTGGCTTAAAATCCAATTGGGATGCTTTCGCAAGAGATTCAGCATAGAGAGGCAGTCTCTGTGTCATCCTAAAGCCCCAAAAGTCTTTCACCTGTCTACAGAGATTCAAATCAACTTCAGCAATAAGAAGTCCATCACTAGTTCTCGATAGTCCCTAAAACACAAGGAATAAAAAACTTTGTAATTCAGCTGCTGTTAAAACTATATCATAGTCTGCCTTACAGGTGTCCTTGAACCATCAGGTGCCGCCACATATGATGAACCATAAAACGGTCCGAATTCCTTGTGTGCATCTTTTCCATCTCCTGATGAAAATTCATTTGGGAAAACTTCTGTTCCGACACGATTGATTGCTACAGTAAAGTAACTATTTGCAATCGCTGCATTTCGAGCTTCAATACCCCACAGAGGCTCACTCAGTTGTCCCACAGTCGCCGAAGGATTAAAAACAATTTCCGCTCCATTCAAACCAAACATCATCCAGTTTTGTGGATGATGGCGGCCGTAGCAAATATTGATGGCTACCTTGCCAAATTCCGTTTCAAATACTGGATGACCAGTGTTGCCCTCAAAATAGTATGTAGACTCGTTGAAGTCACCTACTCGAGGGATGTGGTTTTTTCGGTGCTTGCCCAGGTAACGCCCTTTGTTTGAGATAACAACGGCTGTATTCCAAATAGTGTCACCGTGGTTGGCATCACGCTCGAGAATCGATGATATTATGACCATGTTATAAGCTTTTGCTAGTTCAGAGAGCAGCTTTGTGGTAGGACCAGACTCAGCGTCTTCCGCGAACTCACACCAAGGGAACTTTTCTCGAGTGCAGAAAGCAAACGGCATTGCTATATAAAAAAATTTAAAAGGTTTGATATTAATGCTCTTGATATCATACCAAGCCCCTTGACAATAAATGGTTTAGAACAGCACCATACCAGACCTACTTTTCAAAATTTGCAAGTCATATTGAAAGCTACCTAATGTAGGTACACACAACTTATTACAACTCAATAACTAAAGTAAATTTTCCAACCAATCGTCAAAAATCGACCGATTGTCCCAAATACAAACTTTCTGTATATGTATGGTTATCAAGTTTGGGAATAGTAATTCCTTCTACTTACTCCACGCTTCTTGAGTGCAAACTATGTTAACCCCAGCCTCTCCAGCGGCTTTGATTATCTTCACAACTTTATCATAAATAGCCTGTCGCTGCTTCTCAATAGGATCGGTTGTTGGAAGAACAATTTTGTTTTGAATAGCCCCAATTCGCACCAACTTTGGTTTCCGAAGTTCTTCACTCCTGGCTGGGAATGTATAAGCCTTAATTTCAAATTCATTGTCGTTCGCGATCTTGTTTGCAGCTGCAGCAACCTCAAGCTTGTGGCTGTAAAAAAACGAAAAATATGAACATCGTAGAATGAAGCGAAATTGAGAATCCACTTACTCGTCAGACCGCCCATATATAATTCTTTTGACTTCTGTTAATTCATTTTCCGGAATGTGTTTTTCCAAACAATCTTCAAGACTTTTTAAATCAAATCCAGACATTTTCACTTGCAACTAAGTATATACAGAACGAAAACAGGTCGCTGCCGACAGTGTTGTATAATTGTCTCTGTTGCTTGAATCCAAATGATTATTTTCACAGAACAATATGGTTTGTATTTTGCTTATCTAGCTAAACTTTTATTAATTTACAATGCTCTTTCTTAATTATGTTATCACTCCTAAACACAGACTACGAGACGTTGATATTTATTTATTCGACTGAAAATAACTATTATCTATAGGCGAAATAAACATCTGCTAGCTTTGTACGTTCTCTCTGAACGCTAATCTAAACAGAAATAAATTTCTATAATCAAAAGCACTATTTGTTGAAAAAAAAAAACTATTAAAAGCTTTTATTGGAACTTTAAATCGACGTTTTTACTGCTCAGAATTCAGCTGACGATCATGATTTTGCTATCAAAAATAGACAGGGTGGGGGTGCGATAAATGAATGAACACAAAGCTTTCAGCTTTTAGTAAAACAAACTTTCTGATTTGAAATGAATGATAGCGATTTGAGCTGCATAGGTTTTCAGCGCTCTTATGTTAACTACTTGTGCCTGAATATAGTGTTTTTTGTTAGATTAAAAAAAAATCCATCAATTTCTCTTTAGTATTCAACGAGAGAAGATTGTTTGTGAACTTCTAAAATTGGAAGAGAATACCAATCCAGGCAATTTTAATTTTTTTGTATAGTGTCTCAATAAAGGGAGCTCCTTAAGTCTTATTAACTAACAATTGAAATAATACTTGAGCATTGAGCTCAATTTATTAAATAGAAAGAGTTATAAAATTATTCAGAGTTAAGATTTTCAAATCAGCTGAAAAGAGGCAACTTCAAGTTGATATTTTAATTTAATGTTTGCAAGAACATTCGTCTGATTTGGGAATCGGGAGGCATATGGTGTATCAGATTATTACTAAAGAACGATCCAGCTTTGCAGCAGTCGCACTATTACATAGTGATGTGTTAAATCTGAAACCCAAGACCCAACCTTGGTATTAAGCACTCCTTGATGGTCTATACCCTCCTCAGACATGCAAAAGTAGAAACTACGCTCTCAAAATACACAACTTATGCAATTTAATCAGTTTTTGTACCAAATAAAAAGATATGAGGAGAAGACACGTTCAAGAAAAGATGGAAATATCTGGATAAGATGATCTGAACTCTGAACCCAACCAATTTTTACCCCATGTTCTTTTTGACACAATTGCGTTTATCATACGATTTTGTTTTTTAGAAAATGGAAAAATGGCATCCATATCAAAAACTAAGAAAAAGCACGTTTTTCATGTTTTTTGTCATAAGTAGCTTCGCCGACAAAAAGTACAAGTGGTCTTTGGTCTTTCGGAGTTCATCAATTATATAGATTATATAGATGGCTTATGTTATGCATTTACTTCTTCGGGTTGGGTTGAGCGAACGGAGTAAGAACCTCTTAAGTAAGAATAAGTGTAACACTCCGAGGTCTTTATGTTACCTGCTGTAAGAATCTCACACTTGAAAAGCTTTTTCAACTTACATATGTAGAATCATTAAGGATCTCGCCCTTAGACAATACTAAGAGTCCTTGATATTTGAATTGGAAAAAACTTTTACCACCTTTAACCAACATCGTTCACCCGAATTCTTTTAGCCATTTCCAAACACTCCTTCACTATGCACCTGTCGTTGTCTAACTAACACGGGCGTAGCCAAGGAAAAGGGGGTGGTGTTCGGGGGTTCTGAGATTCGCTTTATTTCAAGAAGACCACACAGCCTCGACCATTAACAAAAAAAACATCTCTATTTCTGCAGAGCAGATAATGGTTAAAAATTTGCTGGTAAAAAAATACAAATTCCCAAAATAATATTTACAGATATGAAAATTAAATCAATAACTATTATCGCCTATTGAGATAATGTGAATTTTTTCTTCACTAAGCCTGCTATCTCTTATTTTTTTTCCATTTTTTCATCATTGTCAATTTCTTTGAATGAACACGATGAACTTGTGTTCATAAGCAGATGTGAGAAATTGCGTTGGGATCGTGCAGTCTGTTGATTCCTACTTTAGCTACCATACCTGTTTCCACTGCTACACCAGAAAGGACTTTTTCAAGCCTACGGAGACTTAAAAACTCCTTGCGGAACACAACGAGTGAAAACAGACTGAACGGCTTGGCTCTCATGAATATTTATTATGGAATATATATTGACGCGAGTGAAGTAGTGCATATATATAAAAAGAAAAACAGAAGATTGTATGCATAATATGTAATTAAATGAACCATCTCTTATTTCTATATTTTTCATATAATAGTAGTACCTAGTACTAAGGGAACCTATACGACTCGAAAGCTCGGACACATGATGAATTTTCCATTCATCGATCAACAATTTTTTCGGGCAAAACCTCTTTGTTGCGAATACATTCATATTTCGTATCAACTATGTAAAAGGTTCCCTCGATAAGTCAATTCGTAAACAATGTTCTCTTTTTCTTCATGACACCACTGAGCTCCTATGTCAATCACATTGTCTGAAAATAAAATTCATCAGATTGACATTTTGACAACTAAAACTCTTGCTCTTCATTCATTGTTCATTGTTCGTTGCTTTGCGTTCTACTCGTATTGAAATCAAATTCAAACTGAACTGAAGTGGATTGAAGACGCTTGAACATTTTGGGAACTTCAACAATTTCCTTTCCTAAATAAAATATAGGTCAAACCTAGTTGTGGTAAACACGAATACTTGATAGGAAGTAGAAAGCCCTATTCACCTAAATACAGAAATAATTATGTTGTTCTGAGTAGTGTTTCCAAACTATTTCTTATGGTCGTCACTGTCGTTTGTTTTATTGCGGTTAGTTTGATAAGTTTTTGAGTTGAGTTATCTTGAAAAAAGTGAAAGAATAAAACTATGTTCAAAATAATAAAATAGAAAGTGGAGTAGTTGGCTTCAGAACATCTTCTTCGATCAAATGTCATTTTTGTTAAATGGGATGTTGCTAAAGATAAAGCAAAGAGAACTTTAGTTACCGTACTATTTCAAAATCAATTCCTAATTTTGATTAAGCATTATTGGATGTTTCGACAATGAAGAGATAATTTTATGCACCTATTCGAATTCCTTGACACTTTTCAGCTTACAAAAATTACATTTCTTAGATATAAAACTTTTGAAGACACCAACACTGCAAATGTCTTTCTTACACCGTTGAGAACAACGTTGTTGGTGCGAAGGCAGGTACTGTATATTTGCCTTCACCATTACCAGTGTCGATTTAGGCATAAGCCTTTCTCAAATCGGTTTTTATCGTCAGACAATGATTAGAAGATTTTGGAGGAGAACATGATTGTTGTTGCATTCATTGTTGTTGCACGAAGTCGAGATTCACTTCGGGTAAACACAGTGATTCTCTGCTATGTCAGGAGTCAGGAAAAACTGACAACATTTAGCTCGTCCAAGAACCCATTGAATTGGATATCCCAGATACCCGTCTCTGAGATAGCTTCTTGAACGATTCAGATATATTTTTCCGGATTGCTTGCCACAACAGCTGTGAAATGTTAAAATTCGACTTTTAAAACAGAAAAACATTCTAAATGTCCAACATGAAAAGAGGCAAAAATAAATTTCCTATCAGCTGATCACTTGAATAGAAAGATATACCGAAAATTCTCGGATACCTTTAGATACCTTTTGGGTGTGTGCCTCTGCTAAATGCCTAACAAGTAAACAACAACATAAAGCTATTCGAACACAATGATTGAAAGCCCCCATTGTCATCAAATAAAATGAAATTTATTTTGTGGTGCTCTTTAAGGTGGTTGCAACTTCACATAAAACCTCAATGGCGGTGTCGAGTTGTAACTAAGTGACAAAAAGAAAAGTCGTTGACGGGGGCGGGATGCGAATCCACGCGTTTGACCTATCCACTAAACATTTTACACTATGGTGTTTGCATGAACATGAACACAATACATAATTTTCCCGCCCGCCCGCAGCGCCGCGCCATGTCGAATTCCATTTCCAAAATTTTTGAAATTTTTCATTTATTTGGCACCCGCAACTCATAGTAATTGTAAGAGCGAATGGAGGTATTCATACGTACCTAATGGTCTGTGCATTGGATCGACACGACCGCCTTGTTTTGTTCAAACCAGTTGCTGGTACAGTATGGTGCCTATGGCGTAATGGTTAACAAATCTACTTATTACGAGGTAGTAGAATCTCAGTAAAATAATTGTTTTTTAGCCTTTTGGGATGAATAGACACGATCTACAAAAGTAATTACACGTTCATGCAAAGTGCCTTCCCACGTACAGTTTGTAGGTACATTTCATTCCCCAAAAGGTAGGGTTGAGAGAAACTCGCTCCAGACCTTTGTTTTTCGATAGTAAATAATTGTTGTGTTGTTGTTTTCAAAGCAATTTTCATTGTCTTATCTACTGGCTTAAAACGAAGGATATGGCTAGTCTAACCACTCTGAGATTCGTTCATAAGCTAACGGGTTTTGATGGTTTTAAAACATGATTTTAAGTAAAACGTTAATCATTCATTCTTTTCACTAAAAAGTGTTAAGGGGTCTATCCTATTTAGTATTTTCAAAAAAGCGATTTCATTTTTATTGAATTTTCCAAAGTAATCAGGTACTATACAAAAATTTTATAAAGATCTGGGCCGTCTAACTGTACTTTTGGTGAAGTTTAGGTAGGTATTTGAGCATCCTAATTTTTAAACTTTAAACGCGTTTTATTCGGAATGACATCTTTGGACGGCTTGTTGATGAAATCTCCGATACTATTCAACAGAACCTTAACAAAATTTGACCACATGTCTTTTTTATCACTATAACTATAGCGATAAAGGCTCAAAATTTTTGGTAAAACGACTGGAGAAATTGTTTTTTCCAGCTGTAGTTTTCTCTGATGTTTGTGTAGCATTTTGGGAAAGAAATATCTGACCGTTTATAAAATGTATGCTGTAGAAATGCCTGAGATAGCTTACCCTCTGTAGTTTTTAGAATGTCCCCACTCATGACTACTTGAAGCGAAGAGTCGTCCTTAAATTACCAAAAGTTGGGAGCTATGTCTCGGAATTCCTGTCGTTAGTACAAAAATTAAATTTAAAAATGTAGAATTTTTTATGGAACGTCCAACACAAAAACATATGCAACTATTCCCTTTAAAATGTGCCACCCTAACAAAACGATATGGTGATTACACTAGTAACCTAAAAAAAACAACATAAGATTTTGCAGCTCACAATTATTTATTTTCCCCTACAATTTTTTCGAACAGTAGGTTTCACAGTTGGAAAGCCAATTTACAGTTTTTTTTACTTTTTTACTTCGCTAGGCTTAGTACTATAGTAGTCGCCAAGCCGCTTAGCTTCCCTCCAACCCGTTTCTACAGCACCATGGACATTGCCAAAGTAATGATCATGTGTGGCCTCCCCAGCAAAGAGAACGACTGGTTTTTCCTCGGAATTGAAAAGTGGAGCAGCTAAATCGCTAGGTTTAGTACCGGCTTCTTCCGCCAACATCGATTGGAATGAGTAAGAACCCCTGAAGCTTTCATTTGTAGACCACGAAGAACCCGTACAATTGATTGGCGATGGAATGTCCCATTTGAGAAATCTTCTCAAAACGTACATGAGACCACTTTGCAATTCATCTTTCGATAGAGTTTCTATGTGACGTGCATTAGCACTAACTACCCATCCACATAAGACCCTTGGCTGATGACTCACCATAAAGACCTCCGACATATCCTCAAGCCATGCTTGGCTTGTACCACGAATCTCTGCAAGATCTTCTTCTCTCCACAGCAGAGTGAAACCGATCCAAGTTTTTGGCCAGAACTGATTTGGAAACTCTAAGTAAATGTTGTTAATAGTTCCAAAGCCAATGGTTTCAATGGCACGAATCATCTTCGCTGGCAAGTTGGGCTCAAACAAAGTCATGTGTTTTTCTTTAAGAACCCCCAAAGGCACTGTTACTATAACGTGATCGGCTTCAATTACATCGCCATCAACACACTTTACTTTTACCCCTTCATCATTCCAGCTGATAGTTTGAACTGCTTTTCGGAGTTTAACTTTTTCATCAAGCACTCCCAGCTCCTTACCTACCGTCGATGATTTCAAAAGCAATTTTAAAAATCCCAAATATCCTGCCCCATTCCACACCATATAGCCATCACCTTCGATATCCCAACCGTCAAGAAATCTTTTGGCAGACAAGTCGTTCATTGTGTCACATGCGTTAATTGAGTTTCCGATTCTTTCGTAGCTTTCATAAAATTCTTTTGCTATTTTCGGGTCGATATCCGAGTTCTCTGATTTTTTCAGAGCTTCAAAGTACTTGCTTTTTATGAAACTCCCGACCGAGCCATCGTAGCTCTCCATCTCCTTTTTCCCAGGTCCCTCAATGTCATCAGTGATAGTTTTAAGGCGCAATCCGACGCTTTCCGATAAAACTTCCTTATTGGAACGAATAAACTCATATTTTTTGATCAACTCTGGATCGATATGTTCGAGCAAATTGTGTGGACTTGCCAGCTCATACACAACGTTGCCCTTCTCTCCGTGGATAAATTGTGCTCCCAAATCAATTACATTGTCAGCGAATGGAATAGTATGAGTTCGGCCTCCTATACGGTTTTCGGACTCCAAAACTTGAACGTTCTGGAAGCCAAGTTCTAAAAGCTTCGTGGCAGCCGCTATTCCCGAAGACCCTGATCCTACGACGACAACTTTCGCTTTATTCATGATTAAATTTCTTTATCAATATAGACAACAACTATTTACTGTTACACAATGCCAAAAGGTTTGAAACTATGTTCACCCTTTTACAAGCAAAGATATTTATAGTTTCCATTTCAGGGCTAAAGAAAAAATAGATCAAGGCCGTAAACGACAGCTATAATAACCGCAGCTTATAGTTTTGTAAGTCAATAAAGCATGGTTATCCCACATAAACTATAAAATAGGTAAAGGAAAGCAACTTCTTTAAGATCAAACTGATAAAAGGAAACACCATAAGCTTTAACATTTAGGTTAGTATAACTGCGGTTGAGTATAGTTTGCTATCAATTGTGGTCGGCCTTGTTTTTTCCTAATTTCTAATACAAAATGCTACTATATAAGCCGTCCAAAATGTTGACCATTCAATATAGTTTCACAAACATTTCTGAACTGAACAAGTGTCGTTTAAAGCAAATCTCAACATGAGTAACGCAAAAGTAGTAATTGTTGGCACCGGACCATCAGGCATTGCAGCTGCAACAAAGCTTTTGGAACTCGGTTTCCAAAATGTCGTTATGGTGGAAGCTGAAAATCGTGTAGGAGGTCGCATTTACACTATTCCATTTGCTGACAATGTGATTGATATTGGAGCTCAGTGGTGTCATGGACAGAAGGACTGCGTTGTGTACGAGTTGGCTGGTCCCCTGGATCTCTTGGAACACTCTACCGAAGACTTTCAAAAAATTCAATGCATTCGTTCTAATAAGGAACATGTGCCGGAAGCCTTATTTGCGCGTTTGAAGGCCATTTACGACGGTAAATTGGAATTGGAGTCGAAGCTGAAAGAATACAAAGGTTCTGTGGGAAGTTACATCACCAAGGAATACTTCGAAGCACTCAAATTGCCAGAAAATTCAGATATTGATTTGAAAATAGCGAAAGAGTTCTTTGAATTCCTCAAAAAAATTGAAAATTCATTGAATGCATGTGACTCAGTAGACGATTTATCTGCAAGGAACTTTGTGGAGTATTATGATTCTGAAGGAGACATGTATATGAACTGGAAGGGCAAAGGTTATTTCCGATTCTTGCAAGTGCTTATGAAATCCGACGAGAGCAATGAGTTAGGTGTACTACAGAATCGAGTTAGAGTCGGAAAGCCGGTGAAAACTATCAACTGGAGCGATGACGGAGCTAAATTGAATTGTGTCGATGGTGAGATCATTGAGGCCGATCATGTCATAGTCACTGTCTCTCTGGGGGTGCTCAAAGAAAAGCATTCCATCATGTTTGATCCCAAACTACCAGTTGAGAAGATACGTGCCATTGAAACCATTGGATTTGGAGGCATCAACAAAATTTATTTGGAGTTTTCTTCCCACTTTTGGCCTTCCGATTTCAACGGCTATGCTTTTATGTGGCGTGAAGAAGATCTTCAAGAAATCCGTGGTACAGAACGTGCATGGCTGGAAGATTTATATGGGTTTTTCCCCGTCGAACATCAACCAAGGATCTTATGTGGTTGGATAACCAGTAAAGGTGGGCGTCATATGGAGACTCTACCCGACGATGAGGTGATAAGCTGTAGTTTGTCTCTTTTGAGAAAGTTTACTGGCTGGGATGTTCCAAAACCAATCAACTTCAAAATCTCTAGATGGAATAAAAGCGAAAACTTCAAGGGTACCTATTCTTTCCAGTCGGTGTTGGCAGAGGAGGCCAATGCTATGCCCAGTGACTTAGCAGCTCCATTGGTCAGCTCAAAGGACAAACCGATCGTACTCTTTGCTGGAGAGGCAACAAGTGATCATCATTACTCGACCGTTCATGGTGCAGTCGAAACTGGATGGAGGGAAGCAAAAAGGCTTGGAGATCTTTATTCTGTTAGCCAAACGAAGTAAATGTTGGCTTCGTTTCTATATCACGAATCACGATTCGTTTGATGTCTAATGCGATCAGTCATTAGAGTTATAAAAATATTTAAATAAAATTTACTCATAATTTCGTGAGTTGGTTTTTCAAAAGTTTTTTTTTATTCAAACTTGATAGATGAATGCGGGTTGGTATTTAAACACTCAATGAAGTATTGATCTAGCTAAGCGGTAGTGCTGCTTGCCGATTAACTTCTTTCTAGTAGTATTTAAAAAAAACTTAAATAACGATTCAAAAACAGTTCTCTTCTTGGTTTCAAAATTTTGTGAAGAAAATTGAAAAACAATAATATCTTAAGTGAGCCAGACCAAGGAAAAGAAATAATTTTCTAATACAAAATGGAATTTAAAATTCGAAAATTGTAGTATTTGACTGATATTTATTGTATTGAGTAAACAGTTTTAGACACATGGGCTATTTTCACTTCTGCGATTTTGAATCCTTATCACGCAACTTCCATTTGGCTGTTTTTATTCAGATTTCGTTTCAAATTCAATGGAGAATACGCAAAAATGATAGCTGAAGTGTTTGAGGAAGAAAACCATATGATGTTTTATTTGAAGTATAAGTGGAACTCATGTAACAGGAGCAACTTATTCTATATTCTTTTGTTAAATTCATTCACGAATAATCTATGTTGCCATACTACAGGGTGGGCCAAAAGGTTATTCACAATTTCAAACTCTTCGTAATATTCAACCAACTGGGTTAGCGGCGACGATTCCAACGCCATCTGTAGTAAAAAACTATTGAAAAAAATACTTAAAAATACTCGGTTAGGTACTATATGGTACCGTGGACGCGATAGCAACGTTCTTTCGCTGTGGGGTGTTATTTAAAAAACGGGGAGAGTGCAATCGCTAACCAGCGCGCTTTCAAAAAACAGTTTAACTTAAAACGTCACGAAAACCCTCCGAGTCGTCATTGTATTGATAGATGGGCGAAAAACTTCCGCGAATCGGGTAATGTCATTAACCGTCCCCGAATCGACCGTCCGCGTAGGTACAACAAGCACGCCGCAAGCAATAAAAACTGACAACTATACGCCATGAGCAAAAGTCCTCGTTGGTCTGTGCGAGTTTTTTTCCCGCTCTTCGCTTGAGACAAATTCGTCTTCGTGATACTTGGTTTCAACAAGACGCATATCACTACTGATGTTTTGACCTTGTTGAGAAAAAAAATTCGGCATCCGCTTGATATCGCCCAATTTTGACTTAGCTTGGCCGCCTCGTAGCCTGAACCTGGCGTCGCCGGATTTTTTCCTGTGGAATTTCTTGAAGAGCAGGGTGTTTGAAGGTAAGCCTCCAGACAGCAGACTTACTTACTTACTTAAGGTGGCGCTACAATCCGGGTCGGACCAGAGCCTCAACCAACATGCTTTTCCAGCCAGCTCGGTCCCTAGCTCGCTGCCTCTAGTTTTGCACGGCAAGTTGGTTGAGGTCCTCTCCTACTTGCGTGCACCACCTGAGTCGCGGTCTCCTCTACTTTGCCGTCCCTCGGGTTTGGATTCGAAGACTTTCCAGACAGCAGACACCGAAGCATTAAAATAAGCTATGCGAACTGAAATTGCAGCGATTCCGTGGATGATGTTGGCCAGAGTTCCAGAAAATTTTGAGAAAAGAGTCTGCGAATGCTTCCGCTGCCATGGCGATTACTTACTGGATGTTTTATATAAAAATAAAATTTTTCTTAAATGGCATACTTTCAGCTTTATTTTCATTTTGGTTTCATAATTTTTGCTCTTATCTTTTTTTCTTACAAAGCGTTTGAAATTGTGAATAACCTTTTGGCCCACCTTGTATATTAACGCTCCTTTTTTCATTTTGTTTGTTTGATTGTTTTGCCAAAAAAAAGCACTCATACGCCACAGTGATTAGGATTCAATTTTCATTTTTTTAAAAACCGCGTTGAAGGTATCATTAAACTACTCAAATAAAACAAACCTATACATTTTCTCTTTCACCCTCAAGAAAAATATATTTTCAAATTTACAACGTTATGCCTATTTTTCATTTATCCGAGCATAAGACAGCCAGCAAATTTAATAGACAGGTCAAAAGTTTCTTTTCCGCAAACTTTGAACTTTAAGGTATATATTAGAGA
Organism: Melanostoma mellinum; assembly: GCA_914767635.1. Taxonomy (NCBI): domain Eukaryota; kingdom Metazoa; phylum Arthropoda; class Insecta; order Diptera; family Syrphidae; genus Melanostoma; species Melanostoma mellinum. The sequence goes on along the minus strand of OU612059.1, from coordinate 224,818,046 downwards.
TTTCTTCACCCAACCCTTCAACCAACGCTTAGGTCATAAAGCCTTTCAGAAATATGAAGATACTAGCTGTGCCCGCGACTTCGTCTACGCGAAATAGTGATTTTTACGTTTCCGTTCCCGTTTTATTTAAATCGGTTCAATATTTTGGGCGGGAGACGGTAACATGGAAAGACGGACGGACAGAGCTTTTTTCGCAATTATAATATTAGTAAGGATCGGTTCCCTTGGGGAATATTCGAATGAAATATAGCCTATGTCATTCTTCAGGTTCTAGATCATCTCAGTAAAAAATTTCATTTAAATCAGTTCTGTAGTTTGGTAGGGAGACGGTAACATAGAAAGACGGACAGACAGAGTTACTTTCACATTTATAATATTAAGTAAGGGTAAGCCATGTTTTGTACGTCTATCATAACATACGCTGTCTGGATACCCCATACGAAGATGTCACCGCAGTTGCTTTTCTCAAAAGTTGGTAAGCCGCAGAATTTCAATTGATCTTATTTAAAAAAAAAACGTTCCTACAAAATTATTTGAAAACAGATGCTCATCAAGCAATCCATCAAAAGACAGCTTGCTGGTCTCCTGTCTCACCTAAATTTGAACTTTAAGCTGGAAACATGTTGCATGTTAGTCAGTGAAGTTTACAAACAATCAAATGAGCTGCACTACGTGATCGATGTTTTTGAAATATTGTTGATCCCGCTGCTAAGGTCAGCTTTTTTAGACTTGGCGTAATGGTGGCGCAACTAACAACAACTTTTTCTTTGTGCATTAAGTACAGTAAACGTCTTTATTTCTTTTGCTTATAATTACTTCTTTTCTTATTTCGATAAAACAGCGTTCTAGTAAACAGGTTTTTGAATTGAGCAATAGACTGCAATAAATATTGTACAATTGTTTTAATTTTCGGTTCCTAAGAAAAAATTTTAATATATATTTTTACCTAAGTATTCACCATTTGCAGTAGGAGTAAATTCGGGACTTTGAACGCCAATTTCCATTGAGACTTTGTTATCGTAAGCACTTTGGTGTCATCAGGAATAAACACATGCAATTTAGATTTTAGCAGTTGAATTTTCAACATTTCCTTCCACTAGCATCTTAAATTGGAGAAGATAAATCGAAAGCTCAATGGCTATGTGACTCAAAGGAAGTCCAGACACCAGCTCATTTAGTATAAGTGCGGATAGCTTAAGCAGCTCGAGATTTCAACAACTGATTGTTAGCCTTTTTAAAATAAAAAAGCATTTCTAAGTAAACTCATAATTGTGTCTCAATGGATAAATTTAGATTATTCTACGGGTAATTGGCGTTCAAAGTCCTAGACCTGTTATAACTGCGACTTCGGCTTGCCGCCATCGTCGTAGTATTCCGCAAGTCTTTGTGCTTCCCGCCAGCCAGCTTCAACCGCTCCATGAACTGTTGAGTAGTAATGATCACTTGTTGCTTCACCGGCGAAGAGTACCACCGGTTTTTGTTCGGAATTTTTCAATGGACTTGCCAATTCACTCGCCCAAGTATTTAACTCTTCTGTCAATATCGATCGGAAGGAATAGGAGCCCCTGAAGTTTTCATTGGTAAACCAAGCAGTAGTTTTGAAATCCACAGGTTTAGGAATATCCCACTTGAGGAATTTTCGGAAGAGGTACATACAACCGTTTAGCACTTCGTCTTCTGGCAGCGTCTCCATATAACGTCCCTTCTCGCCAATAATCCAACCACTAAGAACTTTCGGCTGGTAGCTAACTGCATAGAAGCCAAAAACGTCTTCCAGCCACGCATAATTTGTACCTCTTATCTCATCGAGGTCTTCTTGCCTCCACAGCAATGCGAAACCAGTCCAGTCGTTTGGCCAAAATTGTGTGGGAAACTCAATGAAAATCTTGTTTACCGTCCCGAAACCAATACCTTCGATAGCTCTAACCTTTTGCGCTGGCAGCTCTGGCTCAAAAAGACTTGAATATTTTTCTTTGAGGACTCCTAGTGATACTGTCACTATGACATGATCTGCCTCAAAAGTTTTGTTATCTTCGCAATGAACTTGAACCAATTTCATGCCTTCTCTCCAACAAATTTGTTTGACTGTTTTTCCTAAAACGACTCGCTGATCCAAAATTCCCAACTCATTGTCTATTTCACTGGATTTCATAAGTAATTGTAGAAACATAAGATAACCTTTGTCCTTCCAGTTCAAGAGGATATCACCTTCACAGTCCCAGTATTCCAGATAACCCTTGCCTGACACATCACTCAATGTGTCAGAAGCTTCAACTGAATTTTCGAATTTCTGATAGTTTTCGAAAAACTCTTTCGCTATCGTCATATCGATGTCAGCGTTCTCGGGTTTTTGTAAGCTTTCGAAGAACACTCTCGAAATATAACTTCCCAAAGATCCATTGAAGCTCAGCAGGTCAGTTTTTCTCGTTACTAAACTATTGTTTACAATGTCTTTCAACCGCTGACTCACTTTTGTTGGAACAAGTTCCTTATTTGATCGAATACATTCATAGTTTTCGTACACATCACCTGTGGTTTCTAATAGTCCTTCCTTATTTGCCAGTTCGTATACTATGTTATCTTTCTCGCCATGACACCATTGTGCTCCTAAGTCAATCACATTGTCGGCAAAAGGAATAGTGTGTATGCGACCACCAATGCGATTCTCAGCCTCAATGAGAAGAACTTTTTGGAATCCAAGTTCCAGGAGCTTTGTAGCGGCTGCAATACCTGATGGTCCTGCACCAATAACCACCACTTTAGCGGTATTCATGATCAGGTATTAGCCTTAGACCTGAAAAAGAAAAAAGGTTTCATTAAAGTGGAATGCAAAAGAAATCTGTAATTATTAATAAAACTGGTCTGGAATGGTTTCGATGCCAACAGGAAACCATATTAACTGTTTTTCTTTTTTGCGCTGAATCATAATCCGAAATCTGAATTTCTGGAGAAAATCCTGCGTTTTTAACAATTAACTCTCAAAATTGAATTAAAAATATAAAAAATCTCAAACCGGAAATAAACCAATTTGTGCTTAAATTGACTCAATTACATTAAATTTTTAATATTTATTGAATCAGATAACGCATTCCTGAGAAATTATATCCTAAAAATGTAGAGAAGGTTGCCATGTTGTAATTTAACGTAAGGGTCGATTCTTTACAATGTCAAAGTTGCCTTTCGCTTGTAAGTCATCATCCACTGAAATTAATAATGCCTTCGAAAATGCTTCCTCATCTAACCATTCGTAGCCGAAAAAAAAGTCCAAGGTCTCCACATAAAAATGGCTGAGAGATATGCACTGGTACTGGCTCATCTTGAGCTGTTGTTTTTTTCTAACTTATATGAAATAAAAACAACAACACGAAAAAATGCGCAATGTACATAACATAACATCTCACCCCATCCTTTGCTTTGCTATAAAATGGAGAAAAGTATCTAAAAACTGTATCAAAAATGTCTTTAAATGTTGGCTGATGATCTAATTAAAATACTTTCCTCATCATTTACCTACAATAATAAATCAAAGGAAAAAGAATCGAAAAGACAATGATGTGTAATCTTTGACTATAATTTCAATTTGCAACTCATCAAAGCATTAACGACCTCTTACGGAGCTTAAAATGCATAATCCCAAATGCACAAAAAAGCATTTCAGAAGAAGTGTACTTTCTTTCATTCTTTTTTTTTTATATTTATAGTTAAAAACACATTATTTTGCATTAGAGCAAAAGAGATAAGTATCACTTGAAAGAACTTAAATAAAAAAGCAGAGTTGTGTCGTGCAATAGACATGAGCATGACTGTGATTAACGAAAAGAAAGCCGGCAAAAAAATATAGAGGAGAGGACACATGGAAGAGTATTTAAGAGGTCGAGGTCAAAGATTTTATGTTGCAGTGCAGTGCTGCATATGCATCAACAGCACAACGACTGAAAAAAGAGCTACCAAAATGTAAATAACCTCAGTCTTCATGTCACTACTGCCAACCATACGAACGGTGTATCATAACCCCCCTCTCCCCAAGGGATGCAAGCAGCAGGTCTAAATGCCATCCCTACCCACTCATGGCTCATTGAAAGTCATTCGCTTGAATAGAAAATTATAATTTACTGCTCGACTAAGCAAACAAATTTCATAGTTGACACTGTTGGTTAACGTTTCCCTAAGCAAGTATGCGACTTAATCTGAGATGTGCTCGAGGAGGCTTTGCTTTTGGTATACACCATTCTCTGCAAAGTGTCATAGCGATTAAAAAAGGTGGCTCTTTTTGCTTCCGGAGTGGCGGGAAATAGCTTACCTTAAACACCTACTTAATATTATGTGTAGTGAAAGTTCGTAGAGAGGTGAGAAAAAATAAAAAGGCTTAAGAGTCATTGTTTTCTGGAACTTTTATTTCTTAGGAGACATTTTTTGCTAAAAAAAAAGCGTTCAGTGGTTTCGTGCAGTGCTTTAAATATTTTACTTTCATAAGCCCTCTTGGTGGTCCAGCTATACAGGGTGTTTTGCATAAGATGGGACAATACTTTGTTTTTGAATTGGCATTTTCGTTCAATTTGATTTAGAGAATAGTTTTTGAAAATCGAATTATTCTTTTTATTACAGAAAATCGAACGAAAACTAAGTTTTTGAAAAAACTGGCTTTTTTCTGTACAAAGTTCGCACATATAATATAAGCTATCCAAAATCGCCCTATTTTAAAATTTTAAAAGTCTAAGTAGAGGCTTGTGGTGCTGTGGTATAATGGTTAGCACATGTGCCTGTTTAGTGGTGGTTCTTTCGAATTTCAAAAATACAGAATTGTTTTCCACGTGTATCGTCTTTTGCGAAAAATTAAGACGTCCTCCGTTCGGATTCGGCATGAAATTTTAGATCCCGCAAATGGACCCCTGAGAATTTGCGAGCTTTTTTTTGCCAACCTACTTTTATAATTATTTGAGTAGAAACTCGAAAATATCCCTATTTGGATTTGTTGCAGGAAAAAAAACAATTCCAGTAAGTTAAAAAAAGTTTGGCCAACTGCGGGTTCCTATGCCCTCGTCACTTTCAATGAAGTAACTTTCACTTGGTCTTTGCCTTGTTCACTTGGATGCAGACGTTGCTCTTGATCTACGCTGAACAACCACAACGTTATACTATAGCAACTGCTTCCAATAAACAAATAGAGTACAAGAGCACATAAACGACAACAAGAACAGAGATTTACCACCGTAGTCAGCAATCAGCATTAGGTGCGAAACCAAAATAGATAGTTCAACGTCCGACCTTGAAAACAATATTGAAATTTAAGCGTCAAGCACTACATACATTTGTACCTAGCTTGAATTAAAGGCGACACCTAACAGAAGGTACTGCCATAGCCCACATAACACTTGTGCAATCCAAAACTAAGCGCGTAAAAACTTATTTAAAAATAAATACAACACGCAAAGACTGAGCACGAGCAGTCTGGCATTACATCATGGATCAACAAAAAAGTGTTTCTTATTCTGTTCCTTACATGTATTTTGTCGGCACGTGCTAATAACAAAGCGAAAGTCTTGTAAGCAGTTCACTTGATTTAGTAGCAGTTCACTTTACAGAGCAGGATGATTATGTATATAAAATATCACCAAGAAATAATTTTCACATATATGTATAATACTTTTTTTGTTTTTGCTGCATACACCCTTTTTAATTCATTTTCAGCTTAATCACAAAAATATACACATCCCTCCGTTAAACTACCCCTTCGTCAGCTCGCTTTCTCTTAATTTTTTCCTAGAGCTTATGCCCTTTATGTTTTATATTAAATTTGATAAATTTGGAAAGAAACTCACACAATATGAGACTAGAAAAGCAATTTGTCGCACTCATCCACTCAACCCCTTGAATATATGTATGTTTTTGTTATATAAATAGAACAATGCAATTCTTTTAGCAAACTAGCCGCCCATATACTACACGATTTGTTTTATTGTTCAAAATAAAAATAAAAACAAGATACTCTAGTGTTTTATTTTATTTTTATTTTTAAAGTTCAGAAGACACTGAGTACGTTTTTTTATTTAAAGATGCGGAGCCAACGCACGCGAACTACGAGCAACCCTAGACTAGACTAACTCCTAAAACGAAATAACTCCGAAAACCGAGAGGACTGGCAATGGCAAGGCAACAAAGATTTGATTACAGTATTGGATGAGGGTGCGCGCTTACAGCCACCACAGAAAAGCATAGTTTCCCTCTCGATATAGTGGACCGCGAAATCGATATAAAACAACAACATATACTCGCACAATTCACATAAAACAGATTTTTTTTTTTTTTGCTTCAAGAAATTTGAAGTGATGATAGAAATTCACGTAACAACCGGTTTTGCGATTCCACCTTCTACCCTTAGCAGGAGTGCTTAAAAAGTTCATCCACCCGTCAGCTAAGCCATGGCCCATGTGAATTTGTTTAGTTTTATTGTTTTTAGTTTTAATCTTAGGGTAAATTTTCTTGTTGTTAGTTAAAAATGGAAAAAGTGCTTAACTGCTTATTAAAGGTTATGAGGTGATTAAATCGAATTTTAGGTACAAAAATTGTGAAATTCAATCTGCTACTTAAAATTGATAACTCATCATCTGGGGTCGAATTACCGTACACGTGATCGAGTATTTCGTGACTGAATAACGTGTTTTCGGCATTAATTCTCCCGTTATCGATCGATCACTTAATTACCATAATTTGACATTTTTTCATCAGTATTGGAATTAATTGAAGTCGATAAATGAACAGCAGACTGATGTTGTGTAATAAAGAGCGAACTTAGAAAGAAAAAATGCACTCTCGATCACTGATATGGCAATTCGACCCTGGTTTAAGCCAAAATAAGAAGCGCTTAGTCACATTTCTGATCGACTTCAATGACGCGCTTGTGACATCTCTCTTGAGTGATGGCTTAAGTAAATGTTATCCTTAAAAAACTGCCATGTTCGAATAATATTTTAGATTAACTTCGTCCTGTTCAAAGTTTTTGGTTCAAATGATCGACTGATACGGAGAGTTCAGATAACACAGACAGCCATCAGCCATTCGCTGTTATCGCGGTTATATCAAAAGTTTTTTAGGTTAGGTTAGGTTAGGTGGAAGTGGCTGCCAGCCAATGAGTACATTGCCTGACACAGAACATTGTGATACCACATAGACCAGCAAGTTAATCACCTACTGAGTTGATCACCCATTTATCTTCCATTACGGGACTAGCCGGTTAATCACCCGCTAGTCGAACCACGCGGAACTTTTAATGTACATATTTTGAAAGACTTTTAGGGTCTATATAAGCTAAGTCGCTAGTATCATCGAAGAAGAATTCACCAAGATGAGTTTTCCTCATATGAAGTAGTGCAGGGCCAGAGCAAAGAATGTGTTGAACGGTTTCCTCCTCTTCGTCGTCCATGCAGCTTCTGAAGAAATCATTGGAAATCACACCAAGTCTTTTGGCGTGTCTTCCTATTAGATAGTGTACCGTAAGAACACCTATGGTAGAACCTAGACACAGGCGTTTCAGAGCTAACAAACTCTTTGTAAGTTTTTTAAAATAAAACAAAGCTTATTTGAATAAATTTGTATTTTAAGCCAGAATGGAATTTTATGCTTTCCCGCAGGCATTTGGTTATTTCTCGAATTGTTTTAATTGCAGTTATGCTATGCTTACGAATTAATATGTTAAGGTCTATATAAGGCCCTGCACTCCCTTTGAAGAGATGTGAAACAAAGGCTATATTTTTTTACAAAAATAATATTTCTTTTTTTGCCATTACGAGTCAATGGAAACTATCAGTAAATGAATCTTTTATATACGGAATGTTATACACACTGGTGCAGATAGAAATGGTTTTCTGTATTTTCTTTCTCATTTAAATATCATGAGCGTTTCAATTTTTTCGCATTTTCATTTCCATAGTACAAGAAGTGTTTGGTGGTCGACTCTGATTTGTTAGAAAAACTAAAAAATAAAAATACGCAAACTGTCCTACGAGCTACGAACCATATGATGCATGCATCACCCCAGTTGTGCGCCGAATCGTTTTTCGGATATAAATATTCCGAAAATATAAAAAGTGAAAGTTTTTTTTTGTTTCTAAAAAGAGAGCTCTTACTTTGGAGTTGGGATTGCCATACTTCTGTTTACTCGTTGAAAAGAGATTGTGGAAATTTTCAAAAAAAAGAGCGGTTATTCTGGCATTTGTGTTTTTTGAACTCACAAAAAATATCCTGTGTGCCATTAGTCAATTCACCATGCTCTCAACTTCCGGTTTTGGTTTTTTGAACCATTGATATACTAGATAACGACCACAGATGAGAAAATAGTTCTTGACCTTCCAGTGCAGTCTGTTCGAGCTCTCAAAATAACATTCCGCTTTGCCTCACAGCTTTTGGTTTCGAAACGGCAGGCAGGTGGTGTGCAAATTCTTTTTCTCAGTCCGAAACTAGTATGTCAATCTGTCGAAGTGTCAATGGACATACTTATAAGTTGTGTTTTATGATCTGGTCTAGATCGAACTACATATCTAGTAAAAATCAGAGATGTGATGGGAAGTTTTGTATTTTCGAATAGGCCTTTGAATAGTGTGTATGAGATATGTTGCAGAGTCCCATTGTGTAAGCTTTCCGGTTCCGGACGAAATTCAATTGGTAAGAGCAGTTCTCTTATCATGTTACTTAGAAGATAATGATTAATTTAGTGGCAAGAGGTAATACACACAAGCAAAAGTTTCGAGTTTCAAGTTCTTGCACCATTTGCATAGTGCGACATTGTAACAGATCTGAAGCGGTTTTGCTGGTAGCAGCAGTTTTGCAACCTACTAAGACATTTTCAAACACCAAAAGTTTGGACGATTTTTCTTCGTTCTTTGATTAATTTTTTATATCACAAGGCCCGACGCGACGTAGCATTCGCGGACTGCGAATGTCAAATAGAAATGACTAAAGACATTTTTGTAATGAACGCTTGGCAGCAGATATTTATAATTTGTTAATAACTTTATTAATAGTAACAAATTTTGTGCCAAAACATTCACTACAAGGGTGTCTGTGATGCTTCCATTTTGGTATTCGTAGTCCGAAATCGCTACGACGGCGACGCGACGGACCTTGTAATAGGGGCAAATAATATGACTGCAAATGAAAGAAATTCAATTGGTAAGTCTGGTGAGTATAGAGTGTCTAAGCCACAGTGTAGAACCAAAGACTCAACTGCGGGAAGGTAGTGCCATCTCGTGTACTAGCTTTATTACACTCTCGTTGCCATTTTTTGTTGGTTTGAAATCAATTTAAAAATTTGAACGTGGTTTCGCTCTTTTTGGGTTTGCAACAGTTGAGAATCTTGAAAACTTTATTCAAAACTGCTGCAATAAATATTATTTGCCTTCTAAGTGGAAGCTACTAAAAAAAGCCGGATATAGCCGTCAATTCAAATAAAACGTTTTTTTTATTTCACCACAGAAAAAACTTGAGGGTGTTTCAGGCAAGAGGGGTTCAAGATAAGTCTCTGTATTATCTACTTTCTAGTCTAAGCTAAGCTATTTCTATACTCTGCTTTAGACAGGACGCGACAGGGAAGATTGAAACCCTTAAAAGGATACCGCAGTTTAAATGACCAATCAACAGGTTAAAATCATTCCCGTAGGTAATTTTCGCGTAGTCCTATTTATCTTATTATTTACCTTGTCTACTTTTCGTTTCAAAAATAGTTGTTATTAAACATTACAAAAAAAAAAATGTCGGCTTCTTCTATGATCAATCCTTTTTTCATAATATTAACCAAGGAATGGAATTCAGTCTATCCTTCAAGCATATAATTTGAAAACGTACAATTATTTCATAAATTCAAAAGCAAAAACTGTTTTAGCTCCAAAAATGTCTATCTGTTTGTCATACAACAAATCAACCAACAATTACAGTCGATGTTGAATTCTTTTACGTTTGGTTGGATCTTTCAACTTCCAATGTGTTTGCAACACTCAATTAAAAAATTGATTTAATCGATTTATCATATAATTTTGTATATTTTAATTAAAATTATAGTTTGTTCATAACATTTACCACAGTTTATCGTTGAATACTATTTCCCGGAAGATGCAGTCTTGCTTTGCAATGCTAACCATAGCCTTCTTTGATTTCATTGCATCCTGGACCTTCTCGCGCACTTCGTTGGCCTTAACATCGCTTCGAATGTAAAACAATCTGGCGATATGATCCTCACTCAACGAAGGGCAACTACCCAACAGAGCATGCAGATCAAGTACCAGGAGCTCAATATCACAGACAAGCAAGTTGGCCAGCGTTGCTATTAGATCAATTGGCGATTCCGACATCGAAAGGTTGGGGGCTATTCTCTCAAAAAACAACTTAAATCGACGAGCTTCCTGGTTTATTTTCTTTGTAATAGCATCCACCTCTTGACGGGGCTTGGATAGGCGTTTTGAGAATAAGGCTTTGATGTAACGCTTGGCGACCAAGTTCTGCGCTTCGTTAATCACTAGCTCGAAATTAATCGGACGAAGGTGATTGTAATCGTGAAAGTAGTCTTCAAGAGTGGCACAGATAGTGTCAACTGAAACCGTACTTAGTAGCCATTTGGGTGTGAATAGCTCATTGAAATGAATCTCCATATCGAGGAAGGCCTCTTCGAGTAGATACCCCACCGCATGATCACGGATATTTCTGAATGTCTGCAACAGTTTCTCGAAGTCCTCGTAGTGTTCGGTGCGTGATTTGGGCCAGTATAACTGCTTCATCTGCTGGGCAAGCTCAATCATCTGCTGGGAGTTGTTAACGATAGTAATGATGTAGTGAGTGAAAAACTTCACCTGATCGCGATTACGAAAATGCAGTTCTTTGAGTTCGATAACACCTGTCAGATAATTTTGGCCAAAGAGCTCAACTTGCTGAATGCTCAAAACGAGCGCTTTGAATGTCAGTTCGACGTGAATTGTATTTGTTACTTGCAAATGCTGGTCAATCATCTGGAAAATAATAACTGGAGCAGAACTTTGGTAGTATTGTTCGTCTTGATCGGGTGGAGAGTCAGATATCCACTCTTGTTTTTCGGTCTCGTATGCTTTGCTCATCCAATCCTGATAGTTCTTCCTCATGTTGTTCAAGTATTCTCCTTCAAGTACTTTCAGGTGCTCCGGACGCAATAGGGGACCAATTAGAGAATTAATGTCAACCTTGACATCGGGATGAGACATGAGTTCCGGCCCGGGATAGGTGTTCATTACCCAAGACAGTAGTGAAACGTATTCGTTGCCTTCAAGCCCGCAGTTTGCAATACCATCCAACTGTAAGCGTAAGGAATGGGATTGGGTTATGTCCTTCAATCGAAAATATTCTAGGTACTTACATAGTCGGACAGGCCTTGGTGGTACAGCCTTACGTATTCATTGAAAATATCGTAATGGGGTGGAAAACACGGAACGCACAGCGATTTAACAACTCGAAGATCTTCAAGAATTATCTGCCTAGTGATTTCTAAGTCTCGCACTAGCCAAAGTTTGTTATCAGCGCGTTCCTCAATCTTGGAGCCCTCAATTCTAGTGACAACAGCTTCGCGAAGAACAGTCATAGCCATCTTGCGCCAGGCTTTTGGTCGCCCTGGAGGTAGGAACCCAGTTATCTTTTGTTGCTGAAGGGCAAACTGATCGCTTTTTTCTTCACGTTCAATGATTCGCAGGGCAGTTACAATTACAGTGGGTTCCTTGCGTACCGTATTTAGTGTTCGATTTATAATCAAACGAATTTTTTTCTCCAGAGCCTGAGACACGGGCTCGACTTTCTCGAAATGCCTTTTTAATGTGACTTTATCACCGACATGCTGCTTAGACTGCTTGTGCAATTCATACAGTAAATCATCTCGAGAGTTCTCCAAATCCGATAAACACTGGTGGGCGTTTAGTAATTTATCTTCGTCAATTAGTTGCATGGTTTTCGAAACACTCGACTGCACATTAAATATATGTTTTAGATTCTCCATGGCGGTAGCATACTGCGAGTGTTTAGTGTTCTCCTCACGAACCACTTCTAGAGCGTCGTAGATTTCTGGAATTCCAGGAAGTAATTTTTCAATTGTTTTGACAATTTCTACCACATCCTTCACATTCGTTAGGCAGGTTTCCAATTGCTTTAGTCCCACACGAACGCCGTCTAATTGATTTTGCATTCCAGTTTTGAGCAAGGATTCGACGGAAGCTTTTTTACTCCCAACTCGATGACGGTACTGGTCCACTTTTTCCAACTGCCCTGGACGTAGAAGCATATTTTTAACATCTTTTAAGGCAGCTACACGAGCTTCTTCCTCGAGCTGTTTCAAGTCCATTGTGGAAAATTTTGTGATTTTTTAGAATTTTGAGATAAATAAAAACTTTGCTTGATAAATAAAACTTGACGTTTGGGTGCAGTGCACCTTTCAGAAGCGGATGACAGCATGACAGGTGACAGGTAAAGTTAAAAGTGGGAGCTTTTTTTAAGCTGCGTTCATTTTAAATAGAAATCAAATTTTTATGAATTACAGTAGTGGTACAAAAAAGAAATTTAAATTTCTGCAGCAATACAAGCATTTACGAATTCCCAAGCCAAAGTTCTATGAAGTCTCGGTAGTGGCAATTATAGTTGTCAAAATTATGAAATGACATACGGGAAACCCTACACCGATGCGGTAAAAAACACTACGTTCTCATTTTCGAAACAGCTTTTCAGCGACTGCTTCAACTGAAAAAACGCTTTGATTTCGGAGAACCTTTTGACTGTAATTATTAGTACTGCACATAACGCTGTGTCTCCACTTGCTTTAAATTCTTAGCAGAAAGGAGGAATATGACAGACACAAAAAAGCAATGCAACTGCCAAATTTTGAGTTGTAAGATTTTTTTAACATACTTTTTTATACCAAACACAACAACGAAGTAACAAAAAAGTAGAAAAACATATGCAGATGACAGTTCCCACTACTTCAATAGCTGCGATAGATACTCTGTGATAAAACTTTACTCATTACTTTTTCAACGCGTCTAACCAGGGTCAAAGCCACAGAAGAGCAATTAATTTATTTTCTAATCTGTCAGGGCCAAACATTGAAAGTAAAGTCGAACAGAACTTTTTAGTACTAACGGATGTTTTCGTCCTATCTCACTCCCACTCTCATCAAAGTGCGAGTGACGAAGAAAATTCTCGACATCTCCATACTCCATTTCGTCTCGTCGTCGGTCGTCGTGAGTTTCTTGTGTTTCTTCGTGCATTCATTCTGCATTGCATCAACCAAAAATTGAAATAGTTTTTCACACCACGGACCACGTCTTTGTTGCAATTGCAGTAAACCTCATTGTCAAGAATATCGAAGAAAGGAACTTTCCAAAATCGACAAAGTTATAAATTTTACTTAACTGCCTATCAAGTAACCATGAACACTCGAGATAAAATTCACAACCTCGAACTTATTTACGAAGTCTTCTGTGCCGAAATGAATAAGTTGCGAGCAACCATAGGAGATTTCCTACAAGAAAGTTCTAAGATCTACAAAATAATATACAACCAACTGGAGGAGTCGCATATGAATGAGGAAGTGAGCACATTTGCTCTCATAGCCTACGACGAATATCTAACCAAAATATCAAATACAACTGACATGACGCGAAAATTTAATTTACATTTGTATTTTCAAGAAAAACAACAAAAATTCGACTTGGAGAACGTGTGTAGTCAAGTCAACGCCCTTAGCTTCAACAATGGCAGGATGGAAAACCAAGCACCCGAAGTCGAGGTAGAGCCAGAACCAGAACCAGAACCTGAGCCATTGTTTTTGTATAAACGAGCTAGCATCGACCACTTCAAAGTGAACTCTGAAATCGATGCGTGTGTGGTTTATGTCGATCGAAATCCGCTGTCATTAAGTTTTTCCATATGCGAGATGCAAAATCCTCTTATTTCAGGCCTTATAAATCTACTGACCACTCTTAATGGTAATTGCAAGAAAGTTGAAGGTATTCCAGATCCTAAAGAGGTGTTTGGGCTAATTATTGATAACCAACTATTCAGAACAGTTCGCGAGAACACGAAGGACGTTAAGGAAAAATACTTAGCTTGTCTTCTCGAATTTGGGGAAGTTACTGAAATTCATAATGAGAGTGAGATGTTCCATTTACCACAAAGATACCGAGACATACCAGCACAAGCGGTGAAGTGCGAGTTGGTGTCAGTAAATGGAAATAGTGACTGCGAATTGCGTGCGGCGTTGCTGAGGCATGAATGCAACAAGGCGAAGTTTACCGTCGTACGAAAGGACGATTCGATTCTTTATATGAACCTATTGGAAAGGGAGTTAAATACAACGCATTCTTCGGAAAATAAGTTGGTAGAAGAAGAAGTCATGCCAACGCCACCACCACCACCAGCGCTCAATATCGAAACGAATCCTTTTATCAGGGGCAATGTATATCCCGATGCAGACGCCGTGCTTGAGAGAAATGGACTGACAGCTGCTCAGCTTGATGAACTCTACGAGGAGCCTGTTATACAAACTTCGAATGCAATGAAAGCCGTCATGGGGTACGACCCCAAAGACGACCGTCGTATATGTAAGTTTTACAATCCTGTAACTAAAAGCTGCTTTAAAGGTAGCAACTGCCGAATGGAGCACACTGCAATCATAAAAGAAGGCTGGACAAAGGACGAAGAAGCTGTTTATATTGATGTTTGTGTTCCCATGGCTTATCCCAAAGATGGCTCCATTATACGTGTAATTCCGACTCACATTGTTGATGTGTGTACATTTTATGCGCAGATGGAATTCAGTGAACGAAACGACAATCCTCTCTTTTGGAGCTCCAGAGACATACCAGAGAGCTCTAGACTCAAGAGCCCACCATATCAGTGCGACTTGGTGCTCGCCCAATTCAACGATGGCAATTGGTATCGAGCTAAAGTAATGGACTGCTTTGAAAACAACACGTTCCGAGTGTTCTACGTGGACTATGGCAACGAGGATATAGTCCCACTTACTAGTCTAGCGGCTTGGAACAAGAGCCTCTCAACATACTCATTCCAGGCTTTTCTCTGTCGCATCGCTGGCATTGCAAATGCCACACGTAATAATAAAGTAGATGAACAGAACGCTCTAAAAATCATCGGAGGCTTAATCCTCGACCAATTTGTCTCTGTGCGAGTCCTTAATTCAACCGATGAGATGCTAATAGAATTTATAGACAAGAACTGTGCCAAGTTGCCTGAGATTCTCGTGTGGCAGCGATTCGCCCACGTAGTCGACAAGATTTTATAAAATAGACATACAAAAAAAATCTCATACATATATGTAATAATATTATATTTTTTTTTTTTTTTTTTTGTTTTTCGTTTTAAAGTATTATTTATTCATTTGGCTGTATTCGGAGAGCACCCATCTCGATGTTGAGCTCGGTTAGGAGCGAGTTCGGTGCGACACCTGTTTCTGTTAGCTCGGATATCATTCCCTGGATTTGTGGGCAGTCGAAACAGGCGTTCCGTATGGCCAATATACTCCATTCTTTAATGACTGAAAAATACAAATGTTAAGTTAAAGTTAAATAAAAGAATTTTGTTATGTTTTGTTAAAAAGATATTTGCGTTTTAGTTGTTGATGACCGTGGAAAGAATTATCTTGCGCAATAACACGGAGTAATTTGTTCTAAAAAGGTTTTTAAGTTTTATTGAAAAACCGCACTTTTGAAGACACCTTTTCTTTTTTTAACTCACATTAACAGAAAAATGTTGAATTCGTACAAACACCACAGCGGATATCTCCGGGAATCGTTGGACTAATCTTTTCTAAGCAAAGATTTTTTTATTGTTTCATTTTTGAATTCTCTGGCAAATGATTTGATAGCTATTTTGAAACTCGATTCTATTTTAACAAGCTCTCATACCAATATTTCATATTTGAATATTTACCGACAACTGCCGACAGTGAAAAGAGAAAGAAGGAAAGCTGCTCTCGGAGAACTAAGGTATGTGACCTACCTTTCAAAGCCCGGGTTATACACGGCCTTATCGAGGTGATCGTCAGAGCGGAGTTCTCACCGATTTCCTTCGATTCGGCGACAATTTACTTCGTGGTAGTTCGCCGATCCGACGTCCTCCGGACGGACTTTGGGAATGCAATACTTTGCCGCATTTGTGAAAAATTTCTTACGATAACAACTACTTACGAAGCAGAATTGAATCTCCGAAAAAGGATGCGTTGCGGAGAAAACTCCGCTCCGAGGGTTACCTTGATAGGGCCAACAGTGTCCGTATAACGTGTTACGAAAAGAAACTCAAAACATTAGTAGCGACATAAGGCCGCGTTTCCATTAGCAGTCTGTCCGACAGTGACTTCCAAGTGGAAACTGCGAAGACTGCTCGATAGCGACAAGGCTTGCATAACTTCTTGCGAGTATTTGCGAGTGCAATAAATTGCAGGTTGAAGGTTTGCATTGACTGGTGACAATTCTTGAAGCGTACCGAAATAAATAAAAATAAATTAATAGGGTGGCGCAACAGAGCGAGGAGCCCCAGGGCCTAGCGCATTTCTCACAACTATGCCTTGTAAGGGAACTGATGGGACCTACAATTTTGGGCCGGTTCCGAACGGCTAATCGAGAAAGCGCTTTTCATGGCAATGAATAATAACGGAGGACTTGCCAATTCTTCGCGAAAGGCGATACCCGTGGAAAAAACATTTTTGTCTCTGTTGGGATTCGAACCAGGAACCTCTGGATTAACAGGCGGACATGCTATCCATCACACCACGGGTACCACAATAGTTTTGTATATATCGAGCTCGCGACTGATTGGGTTGGTCTTTGTTTTTAATAAAAAATGAGTCAAAAGCGAGTACGTGAATGGTCTCGAAGAAATAAAGCGGTCAATTGAACGTTACAAGTGTAACCCGTATTTATGGAATATTTGTGGATGTTTAGAGTCTCAGCGTCAAGAGGAGTTTTTCTTTAGTTGAAATTGAGCAGGGTTCACTTTTAATAACAAAATTTACAAATCAACTGGAGACATCCAAGTGAAATTGAAGTATTGTTGAGCCTCTTCTACGTTTAGTTTGTTGAGTAAATTTTAGAATGCACTAGGTTCCCGTCCTCTTAAAATCCAATCGCCAACCAAGGTGATCTCTTTTTACTTATTATCAATAAAATTGTAGT
The DNA here is from genome assembly GCA_914767635.1 of Melanostoma mellinum. Lineage (NCBI taxonomy): Eukaryota > Metazoa > Arthropoda > Insecta > Diptera > Syrphidae > Melanostoma > Melanostoma mellinum. The sequence goes on along the minus strand of OU612059.1, from coordinate 224,800,860 downwards.
TGCAGCTGCTAAACGTTGACGTATTCTCGCAATGATTTATTAATTTTAAATAACCGAATTACTTGCGACATCAATGACTCTCCTGTGCAGATACCTCTGCAATAAATTGCGACAGTATGCTGCGCAAGCTTCTTGCAAGACATTTATTGCAGAAGAAATTACAAGAACTCAGATAGCAGTATAAACGCTGCTGCCTTTTATTTAGTTATTAGAGTTACAAGAAAGGCTCCATCAAGATGTCAGAACCTCAGAACTATAAGAGAAACCACCACAAGCAGTCGGAAATTACAGAGTATCGTAAAACGCAATCGCAAGGTAACGATAACGAGGACACGGGATGCTACTAGAGACAAATTACAAAAACGCGAGGGAAAACGACGATAGAAACGTCATCGAACGATTATGAACTAAGCGAATGGATCCATCAAAGTATCAGAGCCATAAAAAAACGATCACCAAAAGCAGTCGTAAATGACAGCGTAGTATCGTAATTCGTAATACGTGTCTGGGTTAAGAAATAAGGGGATAATGAACTATCAAGCCACGTTTTTTATTTATTCAAAGAAATTCCAAAATGCTCAAAAAGAGCAAAACTACATATCGCTTTTGCAGCGATACCACTAGCCAAACAACTGTTCGAAAATAAATAAATAAAAATTATTTATTTGCCACAACAAAATCGGGATAGACCAGGGCCTAATCCATTTGCATAAAAGTATAACTCTCGGACAAAAAATAATTGAATACTCACGGGGATTTCTGGCATCCATATTTGTGCACTCCAGCAGAGCGGGCAGAAGCTTGATATCGATGCAGTGTTGCTGGTTATTCCTATTGGTGCATAGCAGGTTTCCAATCGTTCGAACTAGAAGTGTTTTAAGTTCAAAAGAAATTTCCAACTCAAATGAAGTATCTATGTCTGATCCTGGAGCAACTTCTTCCAATTTAGTCATCGGAGTGAACTGATTTGCTGTCTTTTTGCCCAGAGCAACAATGCTTTGGAGCAAAGCTCCAGCACTGAGAAACAGTGAATCATCTCGACTGTAAATGTTGTAATATATTTCACTCCCAGTTGCACAAGAAATAACACTCAAAAGATTGTAGACTTCTTGAGGATGTAGATTGTTTTCCATATCACCGGAATTTCTTAAAATGCAGTCAGACTTTTTCTTGAACTCCTTTGATATGTATTCCATTAGAATCGTTCTGACCGGTCCATTTGGACTATCATTGCGAATGTAGGTGGTAATGTATTTCAAAATGTCGATTCTATTTTGAGCACTAATTGTAGCATAGAGCCTTAGTGTCCATTGATTAGTGACTAAGAAATATTCGAAGAACAAGTCAATAAAAACCAGCTCTTCCTTGGTTTCTTCTTCCATTACCCTATGCCAGAGATCGGCGAGAAGCGCGAGGGCTACTTTTTCATTGCAATCAGCTGACCCTCCTCGGCAGATGTTGTAAACAATCATAAGTTTCTTATCAGTGTTGTTGTCGATGGGTTGTACTTTAATATCGTTCACTAGTACTTCGCCCAAATGGTCCCACACAAATTGCTGTGACTTTTCATTCTGAACTGTTAGATTCGCTATGAATTGCCATGCCAATTCAATCAAGTCTTGGTAACGCAGATCGGTGGAGCTCAGTTTTTGCATAAACTCCAAAGTGTCTGGTTGTTCTATGATAAAATTTTGAGTGGCAGGCCCTTGAGATGTAGCATTTCGTATAGACCTTACATCTGATTTCATATCTTCCAGGGAGCAATTATCGAGCTCTTCGCCGTCAAGAATTTTCTTTATGTTTTCGTTGATTTTTTGAAGGCTATCTTTTATTTGTACAAAACTTTTACTACCAAGAAAGAAAGAAAATGTGAAATTGTTGAAGAAAGTTTTCGGGAAGCGGGTGAACTTACTTCTCACTCATTTTGGCTTATTAATTACTGCAAAGTAATGTGCTCCTCAGAATTCTCCTGCAATGGAAACAAAAAGAATAAAGAACAAATTTAATTTATTAATAGTTTGGAATGATATTCTTAAAATCAAACTTTTATTTACTTAAAATGTTCTCTTTTTGTTTACGTTTAGCGGTTAGATGACGTTCCTGTTTTTGGAAAAATGGCGAAGGTGACAGAGATCTGTTTGTTTTGTTCATCAAAGGAGGAGAAAACTGAGAGAACAGGGATGTAGGGAAATTCTCAATTTTGAATTTTTATATTCTTTGTTCCCAAAAGTTGACTAAATTCACAAATAAACATAAAATAATTCAGCGTCGTTTTAAGTTTTTGATGTTTTGACACTTTGGTTTGACGTTGCACAAGCACTGCAGTCATTTTTTTTAGAAGCTGATATAAATGAAGTAGATGTTTAAAAAAATCTGCTCAAATTATCTCTCAAGCCAAAGCATTTTCGCAGTTGCAGCAGCGGCATAAGTTATTTTCACTTCTATGCGACAAAAACGCAACGTTTTCATATATCTATTTTATAGCGATGGTGACAATGATGACAGCGTTTCTGCTGCAACTGCGAAAACAGTTTGGATTTGGGAGAACCTTAAAACTTATATCAGAATTTTGATTAAAAAATCTTCCAAGAACAGTATTTATAAGTCAGTTTTATTAAACATCATTTTTTTATAATCTATGCCCTCCCTCTTCTTTTTATTTTCTTTGGCTAGCCTACCAACATCTTTGTTTAATAGTGCCTTAACTGCTTCGAAATACTTCTTTATATCATCATTTTCCTAAAAACAAAAACACAGGGGTGGGTTATCTTGAGATTATCGTATGTTCTGAAAGTGAAACTCACCACAATAGCTTCCTTATTTTCTTGAAACCTTTGGCTGACTTTGGAATCTTTTAAAATACCAACCAGAATCCTAAGATTCTTAATCTCAGTGCTCATACTTTCATTTTGATGGCGTATCTTTCCCAATTCTTCAAGCAATATTTTGTTTTCACTAGAAAGCTTCTTCGACTTTCCCCGAAAATCATTCATTTGCATTTTCAACTTACAGCCAAGCATTATCTTTTCAACGTGAGCTCTTTGTTTTTGTAAATCAGCCTGCGCAGGTGCATCCAATACAGTAAACTTCTTAAGTGCATCGTCGTTGGAATATTTTAAAAAGAGAAGCTTGATTCTGTCTTTCATTTCATCAGTAGAACTTAAGTTCTGCGCCAGTGTATATATTTCGGCGCAAATGCTTGTTAGGCACAACCGAGCTGACTTGGCGCTGGTAGTTTCCTTCTTAAGCTCAATTTTTACACTTATACACTTGTCTTTGAGTTCTTTTAATTGAAGCTCCAACTGAAGATTGTTCTTATGAAGACCAGCAAGTTCTTGTTCCATTTCAGTAATTTGTTTCCTTTTTTCAACTATTTGCATTTCTCGTGGCTCTATTTGGGCCTTAAGTTCGTTGATTTTGTGATTTAGTACTTGTCTGTACTTTTCCAGTTCCTCGTTCTTCAAAAGCATTTCGTCAATTCGCTGTTCTTTTAAACTAACGGCATTCTCTCGGTCTGCGATGTCCTTATGTAAATCAGTGATGTTGTTCGTAAGCTCAGTAATTACTGCTTTGTTTTTAAAATGTTGATCTTTCAGCTTTTCTACATCTTGAACCAGACTGTCACAATCCTTTTTCACCATATCATATTTCAGCTGATAGGATTCGGCTTGATTTTTCCATTCATTTGTTTCGGCACGTTCAAATTTGACTTTTTTCTCGTACTCAATCTGACAATCGATCATTTTGCGATCGTTATCGACGTCCGTTTGCTTACAAAATTCAGTAAACTCCAACTTTTTGTCATCCATTTCTTTCATCAACTGCCGTATGAGTTCTTGGCGTTCTTCTAATTGCTTTTTGAAATCAAGCTGCAGTGCTTCAACGGTATCACGTAAACATCCTTCACTTTGCACCAGTTTAGCATCATAACTATCTCTTATTTTTAACATACTTTCCCGCAAATTCGCGAATTTCTGATACTCCATTGACATACGCTCTGAGTATTGAACCGACAAGGTTGCCATTGTTGTTTTATGCTCAGCACTAAGCTCATCTATTTGCGATGTTATCTGAGCCAATTCTTGTTTGTGTCTTACGACGATTTCATTATTTTTCTTGTCAAGCTCTGCCAAAGCTTCACAATAGCCTTTGTGTATGTCCGCCATTTGTTCTTGTTCGTTCTGTTCGTTCTGACTCTGCTTCTTATAGAATTCAGCTGCTTGCTGCTTCAGACGAGCTTCGAGCATTTTTATGCGCTCAACCTTTTCTTCCAATTCCTGACGTGGGATTAAAACTTCTTGACTTTTAAGCAAATCCGGATCGATGTGAGCCACTTTGCCTTCGATATTTTTCAACTGCCAAATAACCAATGTTCCACTGCTAGAGCTTGAAATTAACAGGGTTCCGTCAAAAGAGAAACGCAATTTGGTTATAGCCGAATCAAAGAAGGAAAATTTAGTCAAAGCATCTTCTTTGGATTCAGAATTCAGAGGCAAATGAACGTTGTAAAGGTGTCCTCCAAACGTCGCTGCAAACATGACAAGGTCAGACCTAGTTAAAGCAATGTCTAGCAGTGGTGAATTCGATGGCATAACTATTTCGCTGACAATTTTTGAATCCCTTATTTCACTTATAACACCTGTGTTAGTGGCCGCATAGAAGCATTCTGGGTTGCTTGAAACGCACAAAGCGTGGTACTCCGTTCCTGGCTGACTGATTTCTTGTAAACGAGCACCTGTTTCTATATCCCACTGAAAGAGGACCCCATCAGTCCCGCCAGAAATTACAGACTTGTCGTCTTTTGCCCACGCCAAGGTCAAAACCGTCCCAGTGTGACCCTTAAATGCAAAATGGAAATTCATTTGAAATGCAAATATTTTTATTGCATCTTTTTCTCCCTACCTTCAAAGTTCTCAGGTTTTCCAAGTTGAATACCGAAGTGATAGCAATACTGTTCTCATATGCTGTTGCCATCAAATGCCCGAAGTAGGAAAACTTTATGTCCTTCGAGTTCGGAAAGTTATACATTTTTATAAGCTATAAAGAGAAACATTAGAAACCTATTTTCTTTGATTCCAATTTTTTTCACATTCAAGTCATCCATGAAAATCTGCATAATTTTGACACTATCAATGAAGCCCACTGCCGCATAAAGACCAGAAGCATAGAGCTCAATTACGGTGACTTCGATTGGAAAACTCTTCACAAGTTCAACTTTTCCGGTGTGGTAGTTCCAAACTCGTATAGTTTTATCTTTTGCTAAAATTAGGAAAAAGTAAAACATTTTCTTTAAAAAAATTCGTTTCTGGATTGGTTTATGGTAACAGCAAATGTCACAACTTCATTTTTCTTTTCTTTGATGTACAAAATCAAGAAAAAGGCATTTTGAGCTGCAACTAATTTTCTACCTTGTACGTCTGGAAATTTGAGGAGCTTTTCCATTAAAGAAACATTACGGTGTGTTAAAAGCCAATCGAAGTAAAACATGACGTAAAAGGCAGCCATAAGCAAACTATAAAAACACTTACAAGATGTCACTATTATGGGCCTCCAAGAGCACATGCAAATGTCCAGAATTTCATCAATGTGCATGAGTTCACCCAGGGTTCTAAACTCAAGTTCTTTCGTCTCAAGAGATTCGGGAACTATTAGCATTCCAACGTAGATTTGACTATGTGCGGCAGTTACAATCACAGTATCTTGTTTCAAGTTTATAGCCATATTGGTAATTTGGTAGAGCTCCTCCGAGTAGTTGTCTATTGGTATTTGTAAAATAGTTTTTCTCTCGTATTTAACTTTGGAAACTTTTTCAAATACAAAAACTTTATTGAATACAGCGAAAGCGAGTCCTTTGTCAAAAGCAGTCATGCAAACGATAGCTTGACTTTTACCCAATGCATTCGGAGGCCTTGGTGGTTCTAATAGCAGTTGATCGTCGTAAATAGACTCCGCTGTTAGATCAAAAGACTCTATCTCTGTAGCAGGATAAGTCTTTTGTTTTGTAGAATTTTCAAATAAAATAATCTGCCCCAAATTGGTACCCACGATATACATATCCGATGATATCCATGCAATAGAAGTGCCATTGAAGTCAGGCTTTAAATTTCCAAGGAAAATGAAGCCCTTTTCAGATTTCTTCATCAACTTCAAAACTCCGTCACCACACACAGCTACTAGGCTTGGGTTGTGGGGGTTACACGAAATTAGATTGGCCATTCCATGGCGATTGGCGTTGCCTGCACGACCTTCGGCTACTGTACCAAGTCTATTGAAGCATATCATGTACAACATCTCATTCGGATATTCCGTAAGCACAACTAGAGCCTTTGAGTCGCATGTAAAGCTTATTCGGGTGATAATCTTGTTACGAGCGCTAACCGGTATCAGCAAAGTTTGCCGTCTCTTCAAGGTAACCAAATCATATATAACTATATTGGTTTGACTTGAAAATATATCCAAATAATTCTAAGAATCGCGATAAAGAGTCACATGAACTTTACCTGTCTTTAGAGTCATTGGTTACAACTTCTACCATGGCCATTAAAAGTCTAGTAGAGTTAACTGTTATAATCGATGGGGTTGTATTCGCTGGTAATCTTGTAAAAAACAGGGATAGTTAGATAAAAGTCACAATGAAAGTAGAAATGAATAGCACACATACTTTAAAAACCTCTGCTTATTATTAACATAGTCGTGGAATGCCAATACTCCTTCCACTGGATAGATAACTTCCTGGTTCAAGTTGAAATGAATGTTACCAGCGACTTCTGGTCTAATTCCATAAACATGTTTCGGTTCTATTGTAACAGCAGGAAGCGCCTTTTTAGTTTCTTCCATGTTATTAGCTTTTTTTGTAAACTTAAACAACTGTCAGGTTTGATTTTTGAAATAAAAAATGAAATTTGTAGTCGAGCAATCTCGAATTGATTCAACATTCCTTCAGTCAAAAATATTAAAGTCATTGTCATGGAATTCCATCACCAAAACAACACGACCTAGTTAACGCATTTGTTTACATTTTTCATTCACCGGGACTCTTAACTTCAGGGCTTATGTCTTATGTGTTTTAATTCTTCTTCTCTTCTTTTTAAAGAGAAAAGAGTCGAAAAGCTTTCGATTTTGAACTAGACTGAGTGTGCTGCCACATGCAATATGAAGCTTTGCCGTTTTATTTTACAAAATATAACCCTGCATGTCAATAGTGTGATTTCGAATACGTACATAATCGAGACTTAATCCTCTTAAAATCTTAAAGTTTGAATAAGGTTCGTTTGTAAGAATTTTTGTTCAAAAAAGGCTCAAAAGTGCAGAGAAATGTTTTCATCGGCTAATAGCTATGATTTTCAAGGTTCAAAGTTTAAAGATGAAAGTTACCGACAATCGTGTTTTATTGAGAATCTATACTCACGTTTGCAAAACATCGCAAAACATCGCACATGGGTAAACAACAACGATTAGTGAACAACGTTAATAAATAAAAATAAGTCAGTGTCAGTGTTCAAAAGTGAACAACAGGGATGGCTGGTAAATGGAGCTTATGGAATAAAGTTGCATTAGTGACTACAGCGTTTAATTGAGCGTATTAGATGATGATTAGAAGATGACTATAAAATTCCCAATAAAACACGGCTACAGTTACACCTATGGACATAAAACGTGAAACATAAAGGAATTACAATAAGTAGGAAAACTTCAACAAACCAATCGCGTCTCTCTAGAAGCTGATTTTATTAACACAACTTCGTGAATACTAGCAAACCTTATATGTTACCTATATTTCACTTCAGCTCCATCCGTCGTGCGTGCAAAAAACACGCCCATCGTAGATAGATTCCTTCAAACAGACAATCTATATAAAGTTTAACACTACTTTCAGCCTTCAGTCAATTAGTTTTTAAGTGGTTTTGTATAAATTATTCATTGAGCTATAGTCTCAAACCCACTACAATGACATCATCTACCAGCTTAACAAGAATAGTTAACTGAATAACCAGTGGAGATAAGAGTCAAAAGGGGAAGTTGAAACAACAACAATAAGTGTGCTCTTTTGGCATCAGCATTAAGGATATTATGATAATTTCACAAAATAACTTTTTGCTATATAAAGGAGGTAGAATATATTTCCTTTTGTTTTTTCACGGGTATCGCCTTTCGCGAGGAATTGGCAAGTCCTCCGTTTGTACTCATTGCCATGAAAAGCGCTTTCTAGATAAGCCGTTCGGAACCGGCAAAAAATTGTAGGTCCTCTCCATTCCCTCACAAGGCTTGGTTGTGAGAAACGCACTAGGCCCTGGGGCTCCTCGCTCTGTTGCGCCACCCTATTTATTTTATTTTTATTTAGACGCATTGGCGAAAAAATACACCCCCGTACTTTTCTCTACTACGATTTAGTAAGTGACCCCTTTTGAATCATGCTACTACTCCCTAACCAATTTGCTTATGGCAGATATACCAATAACAATCATCAGAGATGTCAATCTAATATGCAACTCTAATGGCACCTTTACATTAGCTAATTGATGACTAACCCAAGAACTGCATCAATTCTCAATTGTGTAGTTTGGATCCAATTTGTAACAGTTGTTTATATTCCGTAAGGTGTTATGTGATGGTGTATTACCAATTTAAAGAAAAAAAATAATTAACGGTTATGACTTAAAAGGGTAGGTATCTCTAGCTATATTAAAATCAGATGACTAATTTTGTTGCAGAATATATTTAGTTGTCTAGGAAATTGATGATTAAGTTAATTGGACTAACAGAGGCTAATTGACTAGGAAGAAAAACAGAAGCTATCCAATTTTCTAATCAGATATTGATTGCAAAGTAGTTTATGTACTTTGATATTCCTTGATGTCACCATTTCTGCAGGCATATTAGTAAGATTAAAGAGAATTGAATATATGGAAGCGCTGAAAAGCAGCCATCTACCATGAAAAGGATAAATACACAGTCGATTGTCGATTGGGAAAAGATTTGTTTTTAACCCGCAAAAGCTTGCGCTCGACAAAAATAAGCCGAGATGTATATAAAGGCTTAATTTCAATGCAATATAATAATAATTTCTTTTATAAGCTCGGAAACAATGTATTTTTTCCCCAAGAGTTTTCTCACCGTTAAATACTCAGAAAAATGTGTCACCGTCATCATTTGGCGAGTTGTTAGTTTATTAGTAAGCAAAAAATAAGTCTAACACACTCAAAACAACAGAACTAAAAAACATTACAAAACTATTATAAGCTGGGGAAGAAAAACTAAATCATTATTTATTTGCCGATGCGGAAGCAGTTGCATCCGCAAAGTTGAATACGGTGCTCATACGGTGGAAGGTCATAAGGATCAATCCAAGGAAGTCCCTTGAAAGCAAATCTAATAAATCAATCGCTGTATACTTTCTATCCTTGAATTGCGGACTGCATAATAAGGAGACCATATTTGAGAAGCATATTCTAGATGAGGTCGAACATGATAGTTATACATTAGCCCATTTTCTAATAAAGCCTAGCATTGAATTTCTTTTACTAACAATATAGTTGATATAAGATGTAAAGTCTAAATTGGAACTGAAGTAAACACCGAGGTCTTTAAAACTGAACACCTTGCATAATATTTGATGAGAAATCGAGTAAGTATACAAAGCAGGCGTACGTTTCTTCAAAAAAGTTATACTTTGACATTTGCTTGGATTGAGAATCCATCCATTTTTATCGCACCATGTGGCAAAATTTCAACATCAGATTGTAGAACAAGACCATCGGGTGTGCAATCTATTTTCTTGAAAATTTTCATATCATCAACGAAGATCAAATTTCACTTGATGACAAGTTAAATGTAACATCATTGATTGCTAGAATAAAAAGGATAGGGCCTAGGTGACTACCCAATGGCACACCTGAGTGAGCCTTAAAGGAATCTGAAATAATGCTTCGAAATTTTAACGCATATGATTGATCGGTAAGATCCAATCGACGAAGGTCAATGGGAACCCATATGCTTTCAGTTTAAACAATATAATATTATATTATAAAATGTTAAAAATTTATTTTATTCATTTTTTATAGTTTTTTTTTTGTCGATGCATAACTGGCTTATATTTTTCCTTAAATCGAGTTCTTCTTAAGCCCCATCATCTCTTTGGAAAGCTCTTCGTTTTCAGTTGTAAGGTCAGTAAGCTGTAACTGCAAATATTGTATTTGGTCCTCATTCTCCAATCTAAATTTTTGAATTTTCTATGGAAAAATAAATAAATAAAAATACAGAACAAATTACACAAATTAAACCAAAATTATAATTCATACCTCCAGCGTACTTGCGAGTTTATTTTGTGTGTGAGAATTATTTCGATCACTTAATTTGAGGGAATTCATTAAATTGCCCAGTTCCTTGCTTTTCTTTACACCTTCTTTTCGCAGATCTTAAATTTCTCTCAAAATTTTCATATTCTTTTTTAAGAGATCCTCTGATCCGTCTGTCTGAGAATTCTCTTTCAAGTTTCGTTTGCACTCCATTATTGAGCTCTCTATTTGTGCGCGTTGCCTGTCAAACTCCGCCTGGACTTGAGTGTCCAAAATAATGTGCTTTTTTAGAGCTTCATCGCTGGCATATTTCTTGAACAGCCCATGTATTCCTTCTCTTAGTTCTTCAGGATTATTTATTCTTCCTGCCACATTGTAAAGATCAGTGCAAATGGTGTGAAACAATTCACGAGAGTTCTTAGCCATGTGACGTTGTGCTTTCAGATCATCAACTGTTTTCAAATACTTTTCTTCAAGTTGCATCAGCAACCCTTCGAGTTGAATGTTGTTTTTGTTAAGTGTATCAAGCTCCTGTTCTTTTTCAGTGATTTTTTTACGCTTTTCATTGATTTGATACTCTCGTGGTTCTATTTGCAACTTTAACTCAGTTATCTTGTGACTCAGCACTTGTTTGTACTTTTCCAGTTCTTGGTTCTTGTGCAAAATTTCTTGGATGCGTTTTTCCTTCACGCTTATAGCGAATTCACGGTCAGTAACATCTTTGCGCAAGTCTTCTATATTTCGCATCAGTTTTCCAATAATTTTTTGGGACTTTGTGTGTTCTTCGTTTAGTAGCTCTACTTCTTCTAACAGTCCTTCGGCTTTTTTGTTAATGGTATCGGACTTTTTCCTTAAGACTCCTGCCTTCCCACGCCACATGATCTCCTCATCTTGTTCGGCTTTTAGAATGTTATCATACTTAATGACGTTGTCAGCCATATTGGTTTCATTTTCAATTGCAACCTGCCGACAGTACTCATTGAACTCGAATTTAACATCCTGCAGCTCTTGCATAAGGTCTCGAATCAATTCTTCACGTTGCTCAAGTTGTTTTTTAAAGTCAACTTCCATGGATTCAACCGTTTCTTGCAATTTTCCAGCCGACTTTCTTAGCTTTTCTTCATAATCGTCTCTGATCTCATTGCTACTCTGACTAAAGCAGGTAAATTTTTGATACTCCATCAGCATCCGCTCGGTAAACTGGTTTGATAGGTTTTCAATCTGTTTCTTGTGCTGAGCCTTTAGATCATTGATTTGAAATGTTATCTTATTCAACTCTTCAGTGTGCTTCCGTTCCAGTTCATTGTTCCTGGTTTTTAGAGCTTCTAAGGCTTGACAATAACCTTTATGTATATCAGCTAATTGCTGACTATCAAAAATTTCATTCTGACTTTCTTGGTATTGGAATTCAGCAGCCTGTTGTAGGATGCGAAGTTCGAGATTAGCAATTTGAGAGTTTTTTTCCTTTAACATATCACGAGGTATAATGACTTCTCTGCCTTTGAGCAAATCTTGATCAAGAGGCGCCACTTTGCCGTCAATGTTTTGCAAAATCCATATGGCAAGTGTGCCACGTTTTGATCCTGTGATTAATAGAGTACCGTCATAAGAGAAAACTACCTTCGTAACGGCACTATCAAAGAAACGATAGTTGGTCATGGTTCCACCACCAGCATCCAGGAATGGAAGTTGAACGTTCAGTAAATGTCCGGCTTCCGTTGAAGCAAACATTATAAGATCAGATCTAGCTAGGGCTACGGAAAGGAATGGAACTTTCCCAGGCACGCTGAGCTCTCTAACGATTTCGGAATTATTCATCTCTCGAAGAAGACCCGATTCAGTTACGGCAAATATGGAAAATGGTTCGCCAGTGCAGCACAGAGCTCGATATTCTGTTCTTTTTTGAACAATTTCCTGAACACGTAATCCAGTTTCGATGTCCCACTGATAAATTGCACCTTCTGCTCCACCAGATATCAGATATTTGTCATCCCTTGACCAGGCTAGACTTAATACGTTTCCGTTGTGACCCTTAAAACATCGAAGATAACTATGTTAATAACCAAAGCGTCTAATTCACTATGAGATAATTTTATCAAAATCGAGCATACCTTCAAAGTTTTGATGGTATCCAAGTTGTAAACTGACGTTATGGATATAAAACTTTCATAAGCCGCAGCCATAAGATGACCAAAAAACGAGTACTTCACTTGTGAACATCGCGGAAAGTTGTAGGTTTTTATTATCTGGTGAGAAAAAGATATTTTTAAAAAGTATAAGAAACCTCTGCTAGATGTTCAAACCAACATTCAGATCGTCCATGAAAATTTGCATGATCCGTAACTGATCTGAAAAGCCAATTGCTGCGAACTGGCCAGTAGCATTGAGTTCTGTGACAGTAATGTCAACTTGATAACGCTTCACAAGTTCTACCTTTTCAGTTTCATAATTCCAAACTCTTATTGTTTGATCCTTTGCTGCAGAAAATAATACAGAAAAATCATGTTTGAGTAACGAAAACATACAACTTTACTTACAAGCTGTCATGATAATTGGCCTCCACGAGCAAACAGAAATGTCCACTATTTCATCGATGTGTATGAACTCACCAAGAGGCTTGAACTTCAACAACGTAGCAACTTCCCCAACCTTCACTTCTTTCAAGCTGCACTCGTAAATTTGACTATGTCTCGCTGTAACAATAACTAAATCTTGTTGAGGGTTTATTGCCAAATTTACAATTCTATACAACTCTTCAGAGTAAATGGTTTTACTCAGTTTTATAATTGCAATTCTTTGGTATTGATATTTCGACACTTTTTCAAAGAAGTAAACTTCATCAAACATCACGTACGCAAGACATTTAGACAAGGCTATCATACATGTCACCGGTTCGCTTGATGCTGTACTTGCTGGTGCTGTCTCATTTTGTTCACCATTCTCATTTTCGGCATCTTGATCTCTTGATAGGTCGATTAACTCGAGTTCAGCTGCATTAAATGTGACTTTTACTTCTCCGTTTTCGATTAGCACCAGTTTACTTTTATTGAGGCCTAGTAATAGAGTTTCCATTGAAAGCCATGCCATGGAATGGACACTAAATTGTGCTTTGATAGTCGAACTTGTGGTAAATCCGGTTTCTGATTTTGACATCAATTTTGAAATTCCATCGCCACACACTGCAACCATTCCTGTGTCTTGTGGATTTCCTGCTATGCATGTAGCGGTAACACGCTGATTGGGAAGACCTATCTTCGATTCCAAAATGGTGCCAGTTTTGTCAAAGAGCATCATGTAAAGCATTTCATTTGGATGTTTGGTCAAAGCAACAATTGCTTTGGAGTCTTGAACATAAACTATCTGGAATACTTCCTTATCTTTGGCATCTATAGGCAGCTGAAAGTTTCTGCGTTTCTTTAGAGTTGTTGCGTCATAGACGGCAATATTGGTACATCTAAATTCGATATTATTCATTAAAAAAAGTATTAGAGATAAATACTACAGAATTTGTCTCACGATTCAAGTCCAGGCGAGGTTGTGACTTCTACAACACCCAAAAGACGTCTGCTTGAATTTATTGTTATAACTGTGGGGATGGTCTTTTCTGGAAATCTGTGAGCAATAGAGGTTAGAGGTTAGAGCCGTGAAATGTAAAGACGTTGTACAACTTTGTGAAGCAAATTACTAGTTCTCAATTTACGTTCATGTCTGAATAAGTCAAAATGGTGCTCGTGGAGTAATGGTTAGCATGGCTGCCTGTTAAGCGGGAGGTTCGTGGTTTGAATTCCAACGGAAGACAAAAAATGTATTTCCACTGGTATCGCCTTCCGCGAGGAAATTGGCAAGCTCTTCAATTCCGTTCGGAATCGGCAGCAAATTGGGCTTGCGTTGGATTCGACACTAAGCCCCTGGGCCTAACGTGTTTCTCTCAACCATGGCTTGTGAGGGAATGGAGGGGACCTGCAATTTTCTGCCGGTTCCGAACGGCTAATCGAGAAAGCGCTTTTCGTGGGAATGGATTTACTAATAAAGGACTTGCCAATTTTAACAACAGATTAAAAATAAATACAAAAGAGATTTTATTCCGATAAATATTTAAACTATTTTTACACTGCTTAAGCGGTTGTCAAAAAACAGCCGCCCGGGTTTGTGTCCAACAGACGCATTTTGTACGACTGAAAGCATGAAAAATGAAGATTTCAAAGTCTGGAAGAAGATTTGATCAACATTTTTCACAGCTTCTGTTGACACAAGCCTTCAAACTCAAATGACTAAATACAAAGGGTGCTTTGATTTTTTAAGCTAGACCGCGAATTGACGAGTGATGTTCAGTAGTCGAGAAACAAAATTTGTATACCAATATCGAGGTTTATTGAAAGCCAATCATCATTTGCGCTACATACCTCAAAAACCGTTGCTTATTCGTATTGAAATCGTGAAACACCAATACTCCTTCAACTGGATAAATGACTTCTTGGTTGAAACTAAACTGAATGTTGCCAAAAACTTCACTACGAAGCCCGTAAACGTTTTTAGGTGTTATGCATACAGGAACGATAGTCGATGCTGTTTCTTCCATTTTCCAATTGATTAAGCCGTAAAACGTAGAACTTTCTTTTCTTCAATCAAAAATTGATGTTTTTCCCAAAACTAGCATAAATTGATCTAACATTTTTGTCTGATTTAAACGATGAAGTAGGAAACCATTGCCATGGCATTTGCCATCAAAAATCAACAAAATAAACAAACAAATTTCCTTCCTGCGCAGTGAGATATTATGACTCTTTCTCTTCTATACTTACTCTCCCAAAGCTTTTAAAAGAAGTTTGCTTGCAATTAAAAAAGGCTGCACAAGAAACTAGTGTGGCTTCGGTTTGGAAAATTGGTATCTGCTTAGTGCAGTTAGTTATATTGTTTACGTTCTCTAATCAAATATGTCAAGTAATCAACTCAAATATAACAGGAATTTGTACACACAAAACCCATCCTTGTGGTCTTGTGTGTGTGTGGATGAAAAAATGTTTTAAGTATTTAGTGTCTTGGCTGTCTGTTAAGACAAATAAGTTGATCGAAGTTTTTGGCGGGCTCTTGTCTGCGGTAGTCAGTTGGCATTAAGGTAGGGCTAATTCAATTAACACAAATCGATTGAGGTAACTGAATAAGGCATGAGAATAGAGCGAGGTAATTTTGAAAGCTACATATTTTCCTTTGTATGTATGTAAACTGTTTTATGTAGACGCATTTAATTAGATGGATGGTTGCTCATGCTTGCGACAGTTTCGTTTGATGATTTTGAATGTTTATCAATAATCAAAAGGCAATGAATTAGTGCTTTAAAAGGATAAAAAAAAAAATTAAAAAAATAGGGTGGCGCAACAAAGCGAGGAGCCCCTGGGCCTAAAGTGTTTCTCTCAACCATGCCTTATGAGGGAATGGAGGGGACCTACAATTTTCAATTCGGTCCGAACGGCTAATCGAGAAAGCCCTTGTCAATTTTTCGCGAAAGTCTTCAAAAGGATATGTTGGCTGAAAAGAGTAGTGGATTACTTTTTCTATTGTAGCAACTGATTCAACGTTTTTAAGAAAGGATATTCAGGCACTTGCTCTTATTACTGAAGCTAATTGAAAGAAATCGTCTTCTTTTCCTTTAATGGAACTCTCCCATTTATGTGGTGGGGTACGTCGCGTTCTTTGAGACGAAAGTTCGATTTTGTAATAGGTCTTCTTTTTATAATTTAACTTTAAACTTATATAATTAAAAGATAACTCTAAAATTTTAATAATTATTTATAATTTATATTAAAATTAAGATTACACTATATTTTTTTGAACATGTTTTTATATGCTATTTAAAACACATTTCGTAAATATATGAAATAAAAAAAAATTAATAAAGTTCAATTAGCGGGAAATTAACGGCATTTTGTTTTCTGGAAAAAAGTACCTTTTGCTTTTTTTAATTTCTCTAAAACCAAGAAAAATCGTTCAGTTTTTTGGTTTTGAGTAAAAAATAATAAAAACATTGAATATGAAAAGAAAAAATGACCCTTAATGGGGCAAATTAAAAAAAAAAAAAAAAATTAATTAAGAAAAACATATTTTCTTTTTCAAAATTTTGACTTGAGGCTTGATTTCTCAAAAACCGTTCATTAAGTGAACTCAAATCAAAATTTTTATTAAAGATTAGCATTAGCTTTCAAAAACACTAAAGTATGAAAAAGTACGTGGCTTAGTTAATTGTTAATAATTTTTTAAGAAACTGCGTCAATTTTTTATAAAATCCCCCTAGCGCCTACACAGAGGGGTCTATATCCCTTCCAATACAATTTTTTTTCTTGTCTTGACCCAACCTATTCATTCTGAGCCTTTGACAAACGGTATCGAAAACACCCTACATAGATAAAAGAAAATACTAAAAGCTAATAATTAATTATAAAAATAATTAAAAAACTGAGAGCAGTGGAAATTTTTTTTTAAACTTTTTTCTATACGCTATTTAACACATTTCCGAGAATTTCATGAAAATCCATGGACTGGCCCTGGATTCCTAGGTTTTGCCATTTTTATGTCTAATGGCACTCCGCTATACCATTGGTTTAGAATAAAAGATATGTGCTTCAGTGCTTAAGAACAATTTCGGCTATATAGAATGTAAAGTATAATCAGGAAGTCTTATTTTCATTATTTTCAAACATTTTTTCTAGCAAGCATGGCCGTATATCGGCTAATAATTTGCAAGGGTTGTTCTGAAGTAAGTCTTTTCATTGCGAAATGGCAAATCGAACAGACCAAAAATATTTTACCTATTGTAAAATTGACAACCACTAGATTAGAACAGTGTTGCCATTTTGAAAACACATCAATAAAAAAAGTCTTTGGTCTGCCCTTGTTTTTCCTTGTCGCAATCGTGTCTGAACTTTGACCAATATACTGCCTTTTGATAAGGGTTTCACATTGGACATAACACACAACTGATCTCTAATGGCTTCCACATCTTGGTACTTTTAACACGATCAAGCTTTGTTATTTCGTTTCAGCCGTGGGGATCTTAATTACTCATACTCTTCGTACGTTGTCCAACATTGTGAACCGAATGTAAGTGCTGGAGGCATTACCCTTCAGCTAAGGGGCAAGTTGGAGTTTTCTTGGCACTTCATCCTTCCAACGGTTATCAAAATTACCCTTACTCACTTCCAAATAAATCAATGGGATTCGCAATTCTATTCCAGATTAAACTTCGAGGAGAAAAATGTACTTCACATAAACAAAAACTCACAACTTAATTTAAAGAAAAAAACCCCTCACGTAAACATCGAACAATCGACAAACAATTTCAACATTCTTCTCTTGTTTTTTCTTCAAATTTAAGCTTTAAAATCTTTCGCCAACAGCCAACCGCTCAAGGCTCAAGCAATACAAAGTTCAACAAGCGGAAACACGAGGGAAAATTCCAACTTCCTAAACCACTTGACCGGGGGTCGAAAAGTAAACTTCCACAGTGACTGTGATTCACTTCACAATGCCAGCTATTTGCTTAGAGCCATTAAAAATACCTTCCTCTTTCTGCTGTTACAAAATCAAAGACGTACGTTTCACTAAAAGGGTTTATTGCAACTCTTGGCCGCTTTAAAAATTCACACAAGGGGTACTTCTGATTAATAAATGAAATTTAAAATTTATTACCATAAAAAGGACTTAAGATTTTTCAAAATCATTTAGAGCCCCATAAAATTATTTTGTTCCCTAAAGGCTTTTTGCTATGTCGTGCTATTGTTCTAAGACAGAAAAGAATTATTTTTAGATACAAGGACTTTTTATGATGTGTTCATTGGTTTGATTTCGGTCTCCATAACAATGAGAGCCATCAATGACAACGAGAGATTAAAATCGATTTCATCTCGTAACTCAGGGAAAATGATTTGACAACAGAAGACTTTTCCCTGCTTGAGATCAAAGACAGGTAATGGCAGATGCAGGTAAAGTGATTTTGTGAAGTGTTTATTATTTCAAGGGGATGAAATGGCTGCACGTTTTGGAAATACATTTTTACACTGACATGACATCAGTTTTCTTAAAACAATTTCCAGAGGTTGGTGCTTTTGCTCTGAAGAAACATATCAATGCAACTCACAGTGAGTTGATTTTTTACTTCTTACAAGGACCAAATACTCATGATGTGAATCCAATCTGATTTTATTGAATTAAAAAACAAAAAAGCAGACCAAAACACACTCATTGTTGATCAAAGTAATAAAAACAAATTGGAAAAATTTTGCTACAAACTCATTGATATTTCCCATTCCATTCTTTTTAGAATAAACAAACAAAGGAACTACAAACAAATTGAGTGTGGCGATAAACTTACCTCAAAATTTAAATCGGGTGTTTGCAAGTGTTTTTGTTTTCATTTTATTATACTTACTCGCACTTAAAATGCTTGTTTTTACACTTTGTTCTGAGAGATAGAAACCTTCTTTCCTCCATCTGTTCGGCGGACATCTCAACGTTGAATATTTCATCTGACGATGGAACGGTGTACCTAAATAGTACTTCTGTTCACCGTAATTTAAAAAGCAGTCTGCAACAATTTCGATTTTGCTTATTTAATTAATCTTCAGGGAGTCGTGTTGGGAGAAATAAATTACGAGAAAATATGGGCATCCAAATAGATAATCCAAACAATTTTCTGTATACAGTTGATAAAGTTGATTGAATTTGGAGGTCAGTGACGCTAATCAAGGACTTAAGGACCTGCTTCCAATATATATATCTTAATTCAATTAAAGTGAGAGAAAGGAAAACACTTTTACTTAAAAGTGACAGGAAATATTGAAATACGAATTATGGTTTCTCAGACCAAGTTAATCATTCAATAAAAAACGGCTTGAAACGGGATAGGAAAAAAGAAATAATTTTATTAAATTGTTCCCCCTTTTTGGATAAACGAAGAACTTCCATCACTGCTTCAAGTAAAATCTTAAGCTTATCACTTGAATAGATAATGGCGGAAGAGGTAGTAAAATGTGTTATTTTGGAAGACTTTAAAGTCAGATGAAGCTGATGCTCTCAAGCTCTAATAGCGGAATTAGGAACAATGTCAACGTAAAAAAAAATTTTTTATATTTTTATTTAAGTTTGAATTGATTTAATTTATTACCACCTTTTCTATAATATTGAGCAAACTTTTAACTAAGTGTATGTATGTTGTATAATTTTATCGCGTAGAAATATTGTGGCATATTTCGGTGAGAGAGCTTCACCCAGAACATCTTGGGAAAGAAATATTTTGCGGTGTTCACTCTAACCTGGCCGAAAATTATATGAAATGAAAAACCATTAAAATTTAATTAACTAAATTATTATCAAATCCACCCCTTGACTTT
Organism: Melanostoma mellinum; assembly: GCA_914767635.1. Taxonomy (NCBI): domain Eukaryota; kingdom Metazoa; phylum Arthropoda; class Insecta; order Diptera; family Syrphidae; genus Melanostoma; species Melanostoma mellinum. The sequence goes on along the minus strand of OU612059.1, from coordinate 224,781,182 downwards.
TTTTGATAATTCTTTCTTTCATTTAAATTTAAATACCTCCCCCGCCTCTTTAAAACTCTTTTCTTAAAGATTTACTTATACTTCCTGAAGCAAAGGGGCAAAGGACATTCTCCAAGAAATATAAAATCTACAGTATACGCGCTGCAATTTTTTGAGAGTCAGTAATCGTCGCGTTGCGTTGTTAGAACACAGAAAGGGTATTTAATCAGGGCGAAACAGTCAAGCCGAAAAATTTCTTTGATGATAATCATCATTCAATTTAACACTGACTGATTTAAATTTACATGGCTAAGACTTTCACCCTCATTCGATTTATAGAAAATTTTTCTTTCTCTAACACCGAATTTTACTCTAGCTTTTTTGTTGAATTTGCAAGCCTTAGAATTCGTCTCCCTTGTTTTATACAACTTATTTCCACCAAATATATTTTTCTTTTCGTACAAAGATTCATTTTCTAACTGATCAATGATAGCAAATTGTAATCCAACCTTTTGTTGTTTGTATTTTTGTGATAAATTTTAGGCAGCAAATCTTTTATAAACAAATAGCCCGTCGATCTAACTTTTACTGACTTTAAGTCATTCTTTGCGAAAAACAAACTAGCCGCTAAATTTTTCAACGAGAATTCGTTTTTTTTTAAACTTTTCTGCCGAAATAAACGAATAAGGATAATCGGAAACAGATTCGCCAAAGAAATCAATTTTTTGCTATATGCTGCTACTTTGGCATATTAGATACTTTAGAAAGTGAAAACCATCGATTTAACTCATCAGTTGCGCTTTTATTAATGGAGACAAGCTTGCGTTCAATTGTGCTTCTGAACAAAAATATAAACAAAATGTAAATAAAGTGTTTCTATGGCATACAAAAACTTTTACATCGCACATAGACAATTGAAAGACATATCCAAAAACACAAATCATTTGAAGTATGGTCTATCTAATGGAAGTTGGATGCTGTTAGTGCTCACATTATCATTTTCATTGTAAGAGACAGTTGGATGCTTCCTCTAACTTTAACGTACCAGCAAACACGCTTACAATTATGCTACGAGCAACACGCTAAACCACAAGGCTAAATTAATAAGAAAGAAGTGCTCTCAAGCATATCACCATCTCATATTGATCCCTCCGAAGCTTTAAGAACGTTGGGATCGTTGATTCATTGTCATGAAAAGCACTTTCTCGATAAGCCGTTCGGAATTGGTAGAAAATTGTAGGTCTCCTCCATTCCCTCACAAAATGACAAAAGCTCCAACTCCAATTCTACTATTCGTGCCATAGTAGGTAATAGCTCCCCACACCATTACACCTGATGTACGGCTATGATGTCTTGCCAAAATAAGCTCATCCTTTCTAATATCATGGAAATAAAAGTTGTAACCATCAGGACCGGCAAGGTTAAACATTTTTCACCCGAAAAGACAACGCGTTTCCATTCACTGCTCTAATCAAAATCCATACGATGCTCCTTGTGTACTGGTTTCAAAACACGTTTCTTTTTCAGTTTCCTACTTTGAATAGTATCACTTTTTTGTATTATTCTTCGAACCGTTGTTATGCTGGCTGAAACTCCGCTTTTGGCCCTTATCATAGTCGCTGGTAGATTGGAATTTAAGGGAAGTCGTAGAATTAACCGATTTTCTCTTGGTGTTGTGGCTTTTCCCGTGCGTCATTTTTGATTTTTGCCATAGTTTTGTGGATCAGCAAGATAATTGCTTACAACAGTCTTGTTCCTGTTTAGTTTCCTTGCTATTTCACGGCCTGAGAGTCCTTTTTCCTTGAAAGCATCTATTTTTGCTCTTTCTGTCGCTGTCAAAATCTTTCCGGAACCCATGTGTGCTTCAAACTAAATAAAACTGGTATTTTTAAAACTCTTAGATATTTTATACAAGAATTCGCACATGCGCACTTCTGCACGGAAATATTAGCAATGGCCTCATCCTAGTGGAACACCTTTTTATACCTAGTTTCAGTAGTTCATTAATTGATCTTGGGAAATTCCAACGGTCGTTTCGAATTAACCCTTTAATTTTATGAATTTGTTGTGGGAAAATACGTATCTTTTAAGTGGTAATAAACTTTTCCGGGTACAAAACTTCCACCAGGTATAAAAAGGGAAAATCGATCGCAAAATTTGTGGCCTCATCCTAGTGGTCGGCAGTGTATATATGTATATTCACACAATAATCTAGTTGGTAAGCGGGCAGACGAAGTTCAGGGTAAAATTAACTATGATAATCTAAGCGTCATATCATGTGCAACGGGTATGGTACGTTTCGTCATTTTTATCTCGTTTATTGTTGTTTCGCTTTTTGTTGTTTCGCATTTTGTTGTTAAATTTTTCGTTTGTTTAGTTTATTTATTTTTCGATATTTCTCGCTTTGCTTTGCATTCATTTCGTTTAAAGATCATTTGGCCTTTGATTACTTAATATTTGGGTCGTTTCGCTTTGTATTGTTTCGTTTTTCGATTAGTTCGCTTTTGTTTATATAGATTTTGATTATTTCGCCATCGTTTGATTGGTATTTTGCTTTTTGTGGATGAAAAACGAGGCTAGAGGTGTAAAAATTCGCGCGAATTTTTACACCTCTAGCCTCGTTTTTCATCCACAAAAAGCAAAATACCAATCAAACGATGGCGAAATAATCAAAAAGTGAACTGTACCGGTTACTTTTGTATTATAACAATTTGCTTAGCTTCTCATCAAACTTTATTGAAAATTGATTAGAATTATCAAAGATATATCATATTTTAGAAGCATTTTCAGAACCAATTAGTTAGAAACAATATCAAATTTCGAAATACATATTGGGTGCATTGTTTTCTTAACAAAAACATTCAGTTGAACACCAAAACTGAAAATATCAATAATAATAATCTGATAATGAGCGAAGTAATTGAATGCCAAAACAATAGATTACCGTCGAGACAAAATGCGAAAAAACAGTTCTCGAGATATATAAAGTCCAAATAATCATTTGTAAGTTGAATGGAAATGCGAAACACATGGTTAGCAAGATAATAAATGCAAAGTAACTGTGCAGCGAAATGATTGAAAGTCTAAGTAACAGAAAAACAAAACACGCAATGCGAAGTAAACAAAAATAATTGTGTCAAAAACAAAATAATGGAATGCGTAGGCACCCATGTGCAACTTGTGTTTTAATATTCAACAAAAATTTGGTATCCTTTCTCATGGATCAACTTGTGGAAAGTCATAAAATTTTGATTTGCCTTTGTTTCGCCGAATTGGTTACTTTTATTCCGACTTCCAAAACTCACAACCAAAAGCGAACAACATCGAGTTTAAGCTTCGATTTCTCTTCAGTTTTTTAGGTCTACTAAACTAAATTGAATGCTGGTCTTAATACCAGGAAGATTTAAAGCCATACTACCTAAACCACAAAATACACAACAAAGAACCTCATTGGTCTATTCAAATCTGTGATAAATTGTAGAAAGAACATACAACAATGTAAGTTAACATAAAATGTGTCCACATACGCTTCGTAGTCATGGCTTATTCCCTTATGTAAATCCATTTTAGTGCCGTTAAACTTACATTTTATTTTGCTAAACTTTATCCCCCATACATGGGACATCCCTAAGAACCTTTACTACCACACTGCTTCATTGTTAAACTTAAAAATTGACAAATTCCTTCACCGAACGGGAAATGGCATTTAAAGAGAAAAAGTGTATCTATCCATCCAGAGAGACTGTTGCACCCAACACAACACAATGCGTAGTCTTTCATTTACACAAAGTAAAGTTCAGTGTGTTGATAGGTAGGTACTTCTGTTGTTTTGTGGAGACTATTTTGGAGCTTTTTTGCTGACTCTCATTTGCTCAGCTGTCGGTCGGGAGGAGCAGTAATGTAGTAATAAAATTCTCCCATTCACTATAGAGCATAAAACAGGATAATGCATTGAGCGCAAGTGAGTTCCGGAAAGTACACACATTTTCTCAGTCATCTTTGTGGCAGCCATATCGGCGGTACGTGTCGCGCTGGGGGATCCATTACTAGTCCATTTAACGGTATTTTTCCATACAAATATCAAAGTGAAGAAGACTTTTTGGTGTTTGGCTTTTGTTTGTTTTTATTTTTCTTCCTCGGTTTTCTACAAACAGGTGATCCAGCAGATTTATAAATTCAGTTTTGTTTTTCTTTGATTGTGTTTGCTTTATTTCCATTGATATCCCTTCTTTAACGCGTGCAAGTTCATTGCAGACAAAAAAGGTGGAATTTGTTTTGTCTTACATTGGAATATCCACATTTTAGAAAAACTTATATCGTGGTCTGTATTCGTATATTCAAGGCAGCAATCAAATATTTCTTGCGGTGTTTGTTGTTTACGGGAAAAACAAAATAAAAAAGAAGGTTTCCCTTTCTTCGTGTTGATTTTTTTTTTTTGTCTACAAAAATAAAAGGAAAAACAGTGGAACTCGGTTTATTTTTGGGATAGAGTGCTGCCGTCTTTTTTGATCAGTGCTCTAAGAAGCCACCGCTGTGTTGTGTTTTCGTTGTTAGCTATAGCACGAAATCGGGAAGGGTGGTGCGTCTATCTATCTATATCTACATATTTATGTGAGTGTTATTGGAAAGTTTTCGAAAAATTCTCACCTGCATGACGATGTCGACCGACGATGCGAGGTAATTGTCTTCTTTAGCGTGCTGCGCTAAAAGTGTGTGGAAATTGTTTCCTTATTGAGTTCCGCCTCTGTGTTCGTGTGTAATGTCGGCACTAACCAAATCAATATTAATTCCTTTCATGAATAATAATCCACTTAACTTAAATACACCGGAAGAATGAATAAAATGAATGAACGATAAAAGAATGTATTATGAATGTATACTACAGCAAGCTCCTTTAATAACCGAAAGAAGATGCTACCCAGCCTTAAAGTGAAGCCTCCACTTCATGTAAGTACTTCGAAAATCCTCTGTTATTCCGCATAATTTTTTGATGTTTCTCATTAGGTATTGTTCTTCGCAATATCCGCTATACAATGTAAAGTTTGTGTTGCATTTTCTAAAGATAAGAGAAATGAGGAGGGTGCTTTGTCTTGTTGCGTGCTAATAGCGTCTATATACATACTTTCAAAATCTTATCTATGAAACAATCTTATTTGAAAAACTTGTCTGCATTAAGTTCTTGCGGTGGAACATTTTTAGATGCTTGTGCGAGTTTATTTCAAGTTCTGTTTTCGTCGGTAAACCACACGGCAGCTCTGGGGTATTTAAAAAAAAGTCGGTGCAATCTGGACGCAAATTTTCACTTAGTTAAGGAAAAAAAAAATCCGTTCTCAACAAAGGTCATATCGAGTTTTTTGTGGAAACTTCGTTTGATATTTCCCGTTTTTTAATGCGATGCTGGGGCATGATGCCATTGCTTTTACTTATCTTTACTTTTGAGTTGTTTTGATTTTTCTTTGTTCAAGTTATCTTTTCGTTTACGTATGAATTCGAAGGCATTCTTTAATGTTTTCCTTAGATTTTCATAAATGAGTCAGGTAATTGCGGGACTAGTTGACTGGAATAAAAAATGACGTATTCATTATACTCCGGAAGGGCAAAAATGATTTTCCTTCATCAAAAGGGAGTTGCCTGAATTGACGTTTTCAATTACCGCTTATTTCCGGGCGTTTGAAGCATACGGAGTTGTTATTATTTATGAAGTTGAGCAATTTCTTTTATGATTTTGAGAAGAAGAAAAAACTGACATGGATTGTGGTCGAAAGTGAGAATGTTGGTTGACTTTTTATCCTGTGTTGGAATAATGTACATAGGGCTTTTTTTTGGGTCACTAAGAAATTTTGAGCCAGCAGGAAATTTCAGCGCCATTGGTTTTTCATACTGAACTGCCTTTCGTTCGAGTCTCTTGCGATACACTTTAGAGCCTTGATTTGCTGTGACCACCGAAGTGAGAATCTAAACACTAGATTGAAGGTTTTAAAGAAAAGAATTTCCGCAATGTCATTTGAAAAGCACTTTCAAGGTCAGATAGAATGTCAAAATAGTATATCGATGCAATTTTATCATTGAAATCGTTCAGATCAGGTCGTGGTGCACCATTGTTTGAAAGCAGGCAAGTTATAAGCTTTGAATCATGTTATATCGAATGAAAACAGCGGAGATAAATTATAGCAACTGCTGAAATATACTAAAGACAACTTTGCAAGAAACTAGTTTGGATTTTCGGATAGAAGATTTTGAAACTCGTTTTCGAAATGATCATCTGATTAAATACGAAAAATTGTTTTTAACATCAAACTACATTTTCTTATTTGAACTGAACCGGGAAAAACATAAGACTATCACTTTTCATTCAGCGACAATTAAACACACAACGCTCTACTTTTTTTTTTGCTTAGAATCCTCTAGAATCCTTTAGAATCCTATTGACACTTTCAAACCACCGCGTTCAGTCTGGAAAAGCCCTTAAATTTAATGAAAACAGCTATGAGTAAATAAGAAAAGCTATAGTGTACACCCAAAGCATTCGTTACTTCTCCAGAGTTTAAACTATTACGTACCTACTCTCGGTCGCGAATAATTTTGAATATTTTTTATGTTTGATAAAAACCATTTACATTTACCCATTAACTTATGAATGTCGAAGCTAATGGTCTCAATTTATTTAATACAAGTGTTGACTATTCAATTTTAATAAATTCAAGATTTGTAATAATTTGCATTTTGAGATCCCTTTCCACTTAATCGATCATCAGAGACTAGTTCTATTCTGTTCTGCAACTTCTGTCAACTGTGTTTTGAAAAGGTCGTGTACAGTTGGATCAATGGTGTAAGCCCCACTCTACATATCCAAGCCATCGCAGTCTCGTAATGTGCTGCTCATATTATGATACAGTTCAAACAGCTGTTCTTCCCATCTTTCATCTTCACACATCGTTCTTATAAACACGACTAAAGATGATTCAAATATTTTTAATTTCAGGAGGAAAAAAGTTTTCTTACGATAACCTTACTTTCCCATCTTTCTGCTTTATAGCAAAACCCGAAGCTTCCATGTACCATGTCCTTGTTCGACGAAGGGATAATGTTCCCTTTATCCTTTATAAAGTATTTAATCCATTTTGGAGATTTCTGTTTCAAACCTCACAATGATCACATGTCAGTATCGCCTTTCCAGAAGCCTTTTTCAACATCATAGGCCTCGGTGAGTTCCTTGCCGACATGGATGAAGCAGTGTTAGTTCTCCAGAGTCGAAATAGGTATGTAGGAATGCCACAATAAGACATGACCGCACATTTCATCTCTGAATATACTGCCACCGCATAGGCCTTGAGATCGATAAAAATATACTGATTATCGATTGATAAAGTCCACAAAAAAGTGGTGTGTGAAAGAAAGATATAAAGATCGTAATGTTTTCTACGAAAAGCTCGAATTTTGTCTTAATGTGGATCTTAAACAAATGCTAGTTTTTCTAAATGGCTGCTGTAGCCCAAGAAGTACTTAATTACCCATAACAAGAAAATAATTTTAGCGGTATTCAGTTCCAACTTTCAGCTTGGATTTTTTTTTTTTGCTGCCAACTGGGGTAAGCAACTAAATTTATACAAACTTTTCAAAAAAAAACTATTGGTCATTAGAAATTAAAAGTTGCAAACAAAAGTATTTCATTAGCATGAAATGAACTCAAATTCCAACATCCATTGATTGATTACGTCTATTATATGGTCAGGAACAAAAGTCTTCATTAAATGATTCTCCCTGGCAGTTTATCAGGAGATTTTGATTTTACCACTGCACCAAAGAAATGTATTCTCCTCGGGCTGTTGCACCTTTCCCATTTTCCTCTAGATATTTAACATTCACTAATAAAAAAAATTCTATCAATTTCTTTGCTGGTACTCAAAATAGACAAGACCGCATGGTCTTTTTCAAATAAACTGCATTTAGTTGAACGAACAGGAGTTGTGAAAACAAATTTAATTTTAGAAGATACTATTCCATCGTATAGTTCCGTAAATAGCTGCAGTAAGATAAATTCTACTCTATTTTTGTAGTTGAGAGTTTTTTGGCTCATTTGACTTCCTTGGATAATGTGTTTTTGAAAGAATTTTTCGAAATGAACATTTAGTGTACACATTGACAGAACTTGAAAATTTCTTTTTTCTCCTGTAAAACGTTTTTTACTTCAAAAAAATTTTTTTTTTATCTTTTTTATCAAAGTATTAACTATGGAGAGTAACTAATTTATTTATTTAGGTCTTCCTATGTTTTCAAATTATTCAGGAAATGCCTTAAATTTTATCGGAGTTTTGAAATAATGTACATTATTAAAGAAATGTGATGACCGTGTTAATGGTTAGATTGTCTGCATCTTTTGCGGATTTTCGAGTTCGAATCCCAATAGAAAACAAAAAGTGTTTTTTCCCCGGGTATCGCCTTTTGCAAGGAATGCAAGTCCTCCGATAGTCCATTCACTGTCATGAAAAGCACACACTTTCTCAACTAGCTTTTTGGAATCAGCAGAAAATTGCAGGGCCCCCCATTCCCTCACAAGGCATGGTTGTTAGAAACGCACTAGGCCCGTGGCTCCCCGCTCTGTTGCGCCACCCCATATGTATAGTGGGAATAAATAAGAACAAGTGAATACATATTTATTCATACATGCAAAGAGTTTTCTAAATAAATAAGAGAGCTGGACCAATATGGGCTAGAAAACAAGCGCATTTCTTTCATCCATTGCCTTTGAAGAAGAAGAGAAACCTATGTATATAAATTTTTGCCCATTTCTAGAGAGAAAGCGCTTTTCGTGGCAGTGTTTCTCTTGGGGGACTTGCTCATGCATCGCGAATGACGACACACGTGAAAAACTGCTTGAGGACAATGATTCACAGCCGCATACGGAGCCGTAGCCGCAAAATATTAAGTTACATGTGAATGCAATGATGTATGCACAACATCGCAAGCCGGAGCCGCACAAGTTAACTATATTTTAACTCTTGCGGCTGCGGCTGCCGTTGCGTTTTCAGTTCATTGTCTACACTCAGTAAACAGTTTTATGTTTCTGGTGGTTTGAATCTACCTTGGGCTCCTACGTAATAAAACACACATTCTAATCCTCACGCAACGGAGGCCATGTTTTTATCGATGTCAATTATTTATCAGAAAACATTATGCGGTAATTCGAAATACTCAAACGCATTTTTCAAAGTTTACCAGAAATAGAACACTAAGAAAAAAAAGTACGTATACGCCAGAGTCACATTGGTTTTTTAAACTCAAATTATTCACAAATAGAAGTTGGTGGTGGAAGTTCTTGAAAACCATAGAGAGTTATAATACTGCAAAGAAAAAAGTGACTGCTAGTCCTAAAAAAAGAAACATTGAAAGGTACTCGAACTGATAAATCCAAACAACAGCTTTTCGCAAGAAGTGAAATGCACTTTAAAAATTATAAACCGATTTATCATGTATTGCATTGCAGCCCCAAACCGCTTTCATTCCAATCACGACGCACCATTCCTTGATACAGGAAAACAAAACAAGAAAAACTTTATCGTTGTCCGATGACCCACAAAAGCTGTGTGTTAAAGCAGCAACATGATCCTCGTGTAGTTCGATCCTCAGCACCCCCCATAAGGAAATTGATTAAAAAATGTATTGAATATAATAATATATGTATCACATGAGGCCTTCGATTTCAATATGACAGACATTCTAACGAGAGCACTTCAAATAGAGCAAGGCATCCAAATGCGATCAAAAACTTTAGTTCACTCTTTCCCTAACATGGACAATTTTACGAAAATGCACTACGTTCTAAGTTGACTCGGTCTATTGCGGCTAAACACTTTTAAACATTCCACTAAAAAGAAATCAATGCGGTGAAACCATGAATGGTTTAGAACCAATAAGCAGGAAACAACAATATTAAATCTATCCCTGTTCTTTCTATTCGACGTCCTGAGCATGGTGATCTCGAAGGGATCACAGCTCTTCAATTTACATATATTCATCACACTAATCAAGCCTTTGGGTACACCATTCTGACCTCAGAAAGCTTAATGGAATGAAATTTTTACTGGAAGAACATTTCTATTTGAACTAATGGATCAGAAAACGGGCAACACTCAGTGTTGCCCGTGTCGGACTAATAAACCACTTCCTTCAAAAATGTCATCAATCATACCAAGTAAAACTTAATAGAATCTTACGCCGGTTGTACCCAAAAAATTAATTGATTGTTTTCTTATTTTAACGATTATATTGATTAAACTGATTTATTACTATCATGTTTTTAGTCCAAGAGTTGCAGAATTTGATTTAAAAATGCAAATATCTTGAAAGAAATAAATTTCTTAAAAAATAGTGTTGGAAAGATCGTGAAGACCACATCAACTCTTAGTTTGCGTTTCGCCCAGGTACGGCAATGGGCTCATCAATCAGATGTTGCCGTACCCTTTCTAAGACGCAAACTTTGTTCGGATTAACCGACACTAATGAAATTTAAGAGTTTATGTGGTCTTCACGATCTTTCCAACATTATCTTTTAAGAAATTTCTTTCTTTCAAGACATTTGCATTTTTTAATTTTATTTTAACAAGTTTTTCTGAGTATTTTTAATTTCGTAAAGCTGCATACAGTTCTTAATATGAATGGTTTACATCTTGACATTCAAGCACCACATTTTTCTTATTTTACATAGAAGCAATTTATTCAGTTACATGCAAAATAAATTCCAACAACAACCAAAAAAGGAACTCACTTTAAAATTTCCATGGAAAAATTCTAAATTGATTAATTCAAGTGTTTCAGTTAACTGTTCGTTTAGTTGATCACATTTGTCCGGTGAATACAAATATTTTACCTGTGTTGGCAAAATTCTTTTTAGGAACATAATATGACCTTTTCTTGGTTGAAGGGTTTATATCTTTGCTTTTGTAGTTCTGTGTGAAAGTCCCAGAAGCAAAAAAAAAAAACAGAAAAGTATGTGTAGTTCGTCAGACGAGAAGCGGAACCATTTATGGTAAATTTGTTGAAGGAGAAGAATAAAATATTTGTTGACTTCAACTTATATAAAAAAAAAAAGTCACAAGCTTTGAATAAAGATCTTTGAATATTAATTTTCTCTCTGTTAAGCAGTCATCTTGTTTATTGTTTTGATAAACTTTTCACGATCGTATAAACAAACAATCCAACTGAAAATTAATTTTCAGCCAGCCATGATAAAAAATAAAAGCAAGTCAATGTCATACATTACGTTCCAATTTTACCCAGCTGACTGCAAAAGTGAAAAAGTATTTTTACTGTAAACTCACACACAAAGTTATAAATTAGCTGTATAAAAACACTCATGGGAAATATCCTGCGTGCGTTTATGGCAAAGTCAGAGCCAACATTGAATGAAGTGTTGACTTTTCAGTGCAATTTCAAACTTACTCAGTTTTTTTTTATTGAAAATTCAATTCGAAAAATGTCCGCAACAACATTGCGTCCAAAAAACATTCAACTGAATTTTGACTTTTTATTTGGCGATATTCATACTAATTTTCACATTGTTCAACGAATCGACCGCAAGCCAATACGGACAAATTGGTGTAACAGAGAGGAGAACAAGAAAACAATCGCATTTATTCGCACGAAGCTTCAACAAATCGACCAATGTGAACTTCGTCTTTAATTCACTTTAAAGCTGATTTAAAAAAGTCACTAGTCGATTGTTAGTGAAAGCAAAGCACGCATTACATGAATTGAAAATAAAGTCAAATTTTACAAGTCTTTCATGTGTCAGAATATCTTATTACTTTTAAGAAAAAAAAATTCATGATAACAAAAAGAAATTGAATTCTTAGAGGGAACTGTTGTTTACATACTTCTCAAAGTTTTCCCGAGTTTCCTTTCTTTATTTCAATTGTTTCAATACCGCTCAAACTTGAAACCCTTTAAAAGATTTATTTGAAGAAAAATCCATTCCAGTTTCACGTTTCAATTAACCCAGCAGCAATTTAACTCCACCGCAAGAATATAAATTCTTTCTCTCGCACATAAAGAAAATTGCTGTTTGTAAGACCATAACCGTGAAGAAGAAAAGAAACCTGTGAGAATTAACTTTGAATTACATCGCAAAGGACACCTTTCAAGTACACATTTTCTAACTAAACGAAACTATTCATTGCCTGAAGTTCAGGCGGTAATTTGAAAATCTTAATTGAATAAAATTTTCCAGTTCAAAGAATATTGTTTTTTTTTACTCTCTTCTTTTTTACACTCAACTGGAAATTTTAATGATTTAATTCCAGATTTCAAGGTTAAAAGTTCTTGGTATGGATGTGCAAGGATCTAAACAAAAGTTTTAATTATTATTCTTGTCCTAAGTGCGTTGCACTTTTCTCCTTGAGGCTTTAATCAACTGTTAAAAAAAGAGCTGATGACTCGTCGCTAATTGAATCTGAAAGCATTAAGGGATTAAGTTAACATCATGACTGCATTAGTATTAAACATTTTGTTGAAATTGAAAAAGTTGGGAATGACTTCTAACTTTTAAAGCTATACAAACATAAACACACAAATACCTGCATATAAATTAGATATATGCACAACAATGAACAGTCCTTAAGTCGATGGGCTTTTCAGAATAAACGTGTCACAATAAAGGAAAGATTTCAATACTCTTCGTTTGAACATTACGGATGCTTTAAAAATAATGACAAAGCATTTTTCTCGATTTTTTTCTCCACAATCAGTCCCACAAAGAGAACCCAAAGTTCTTTTCCCAGGTGGTCTCCGTGTACTTATCTAGAGTATGAAAACAATTCAGGGTGCCTCTGATTGTGACATTTATTTGAAAAGTCTACATTTAAAATCATAATATTTGTTAATGGTTAGTAGGCATAATACTTCCTTTGATTTATTGGAATTCCAAGTGTACGTAAGCCCTACTCCTTAAGGAATCACTGGGTTACAAAACATGAACGAAAGAGTTTCAAGAAAATGTTACTTAAAAGTCATTAAATGTTACCCCTAATTGAGTGTTTTATTTATGTTGACGCAGACTGAAGTATAAGCCCCTAAATAACGCTGCTTCGGTGAAATATTACCCAGCCTAGGTTCAAAATTCGTTTTCTCTGGAGATTTTTATTGTAAAGGCAAAAATATATATTTAGAAACTGCGATGTAAGGCATTGGAAAAATGCTGGCTTATCATTGAACGGAAGAGCTTCAAAATTTTATTTATTTAATAAGGCCGCATTTTGTTAAGAGTAAATTACTTAAAAATAAAAACAACTCGAATTAAAATGACTGCTTTGTAATTACACAAATTAATAGTGTGTGAGTTGGTGCTCATTTAACTGAAGAAAAGGTTTGGAGACGATGGAAGATATATAATAATATAATTTCATTATTTTTAAAAGGAATAAGAATCGTTGCGTAAAAAAAACAACACGTTTGTCTTGTTTTCTTTTTAATCCCTTACACTTGAAGTGGATGACAAGGCGTAATAGAGCTTCAACAAAGCCAGCCGTTGTTTTCTCAGGACTTTTGCAATACGTTTCATCTGCTTAAAGCACTTTCTTATTTACAACTTTTCTCCCTATTTCTGGAGCAATAGCAACAAAAATTGAGGAAGGTAATGGATCTTCAGCCAACCGACACTATTAATTTTTTCGGCACAGGATACGCCTCCTTATTAACCAATTTCCGAATGAATTTGGTATAATGGTTATACGAGGAGCAGTTAATTGATTTGGTAATTGGAAGGGTTTTACTGCATAAAATGTTATAACCTTGTTGAAAACTTGCTTGCTGATTTTGATGTTAAAGTTATTGTTAATGTTAATGTCAATGTTAATGTTAATGTTAATGTTAATGTTAATGTTAGTGTTAATGTTAATGTTAATGTTACTGTTAATGTTAATGTTTAAGTTAATGTTCATGTTAATGTTAATGTTAATGCTAAGCAAACGTTCATAGGAGCCAAACGGCGGACAATCTCTTTTTGAAGCTTTTACGTGAGCTACAAGCGGACGTCATCATCATAAGTAAGCAATACACCATCAAAAACAAGCAAACCTGTGTCTCTGACACTCTTGGAACCACCGCCTTATGGATTCCAAGGCAAGGCATGAATGTTAAAGTAACTGTTTAATTTTCTTTATTTTATCGCGTGTTATTTTTTCCTTTCCTTAAAGTAGTTATAGTTTTATTGCTGTTAAGTCAAAATTTTTCATGTGATTCGTTATTATTTTCATTTTTATTCTGTTTTCTATTTAATTTTCACTCCTACGTGAAAATTAAATTGAAGAATCGATTGATTCTCTTGAACATCGTCGAAACGTTACCTGTCTCAGTCTCTTTTATCGCTTTTTCTACAACCAGTGCTCTAGTGAAATAGCCAGTTGCATTCCGCCCCTGAAACAATTTAGCCGCAAACCTGCCTCGCTGGGAATGCTCATCAGTATTACCTTGAGCCCAACTTCGGGCGTCCAATCAAGTATAGAGATTCATATTTTAGTCGCACCACCCCAATTAGGAATGCTCTACCTGGCCCTGTTTTTCCTCTTCATTACGATTTACAAAAATTGAAAAGCAACTTGCATCGATGTCTCCTTTCAAATCCTATCCTGTTTTGCTAAATACTCGCACTGTGTTCTACAACATTATAAGGGTAGTCATAACCCCTTGATGTGCGCGTTAATTATAAAAAAACAAATCTTCACGTGTCATATTTATTTACGTAAGGTGAACATTAAAGTTTGTCAAACAAACTCATTTGGCTTCTCCAACAGGTGCGACTAAAATCTTGTCGATTTATTTGTAATGAATTTGCATGCACCAGAATGACTGCAAATTCTCAGCATCACTTCTTTTCAATTATTTTCTCCCTTTGTTTTTCCACCAGCAATACGACAACGACAACGACGACGACGAGTAGACCTTAATTAAATTAAAAAATCTAATTACGATCGCAAACGATTTTACCTCGGCTTGAATTCTTTGTTCCAAAGCGAATAGACTTTGGGTTTGCATTTAAAGCAGAGCAACCTTTATCCATCAAGACTTCAAGACGTCTATTTTCACAGGGTTTCCTAATAAATTAATTAATGCACCACAGCCATGCATCTATTGTCATATAACTCTAAATAAATTTTAATATGTTTACCAAAGTGATGAAAATTTAAATACAAAAAGGAGTTTGTTTAAAATTCATAGAAACGCCGTTGCAACCAACCCACTGGTTTTATTCCTTACAATTATGTAATGAATAATTCCAAGTGGTTTGTCTCAATAAAAGTCTTATGCCAGTCCGTTGGCATCCAAGCCTAACGTGCAGCGCTGTACAAGTTGCTTTATTTTAATCAAGATGTCTCTTACTATGGAAAATAAAAATAAAATTGAAAACGTGCGAGTTTATTCTACACTGTGTTTGTTGTCTTGTAAAGACCAAGACGTCATTAAGATAGGGCGACGTGTTTATTAAAATGCAAATAATAGACTACTAGTTGTTCTAATATTGTTTGCCAAGTCCTTGTGGGAAATGCTTTATATAATAGATGAACAATCAACGACTAGGGTTCATGTTAAATTCTGTGTCAATAAATTAATGAATCGTTGATGTGTTTACTTGGGATTGGCTGGCTATAAGGAACAAGTGTTCCTTGATATTTTAGTATTTTAAGTTGTAAATTTGTACACTATGGAAAAAATTTTAGGATTATGTTTTTCCTTTTAACTGCTACTGAACGACTGAAATATGGAGATTTTTCTTACTTGTGTGGCACCAAACATAATTCAAGTCATATACGCATTTGTATTTCTGTTGAAATTGGAGTTCGTTGCACGTGGATCTATATCTTCTCCTTTGAATCCACACCTTATAAGACTTTAACAAAATTATTAAATAATTCAAATGTAGTGTGGCCAAGGCCTGTCTAATTCTTTACATATTTTACAGCAAGCATCCAAGGCTAAATTCAGTTTGAAATATGTGTCAATTATGTGTACAAAATATTCTAGCAGAACTACTTTATCCTTAAGGAGTGAAAGTTGATATCATATAAAATTTAAAAAAAAAATGATGTAAGCAGACATGTGTAATGCAATGAAAAATATCCCATTCCATCTTTGTGAAAGTGCGTGACATTCTTTTAGACCTACTTTGTTCGCATTCCTTTAAAATATGAAATGTAAAAGCATGTTGATGTCTTCAAATCGTGTCAGCACTCATAGCACATACGTAACAATTCATGTAATTTTTATTCTTCAATCGTAGTTATTTTTTTGTGATGAGTTTTGTCAAGCATTTGATGTGTTCAGTGTTACGTAATGTTTCCTTTCATCCAAACACTACGAGTGACTCTTGTTATTAAGAAATGTAAAAATAACACCTTCTACCAATGCAACTGAAAAATGCTGTTTCAGGACACCATTTAAAATGTACACGATCAATAAAACTACAGGATTGGTAATGAGTGCTGACATGTATTTTAAGCAAGATTTAAGCTAAGGGCTTTGAATTAGGTCTGCATAGAAGAATAACAGCTCGCAAGTCTTACGAGGAGTATTTGTTGTTCAAAAACAAGGGGAGGAGCAAAACAGAAAGAACCTTCACACTGTCTGATAGGAAGATACGCCAAAAGACTTGGCGACAATGATTTCTGCAGAAGGTGCATGGATGAGGAAGAAGAAGAAACCGTTCAACACCTTCTTTGCTCATGCCCTGCACTACTTCATAAGAAGAAAACTCATCTCGGTGAATTCTTCAACGACTTAGCTTACATAGTCTCTAAAAGTCATTCAAAATACATTAAAAGATCTGCGTGGTTCGACTAACAGATGATTAACCACCCGAAATGACAGATTAATGGGTGAACAACTCGTTAATCTGACATCGGGTTTTCTGAGATTAGTAGGCGATTAATTTTCTGATCTCTGTGGTATCACAATGGACCTTTGTGGTGTAAATGTGTCAGGCTATGCATGTACGTACATGCTCATTAGCTGACAGCCACTGCCACCTAGCCTGACCTTAGTGATTCTTCTGTTGCTTTTTTTCATTTTTTGAGGAGGTGTAACGATTTGGAAAAATATTCCATCATCTGAAACTTGAAACTGCAACTGAGTCTGATTTTTTGACTTAACATAATACTGAATAAAATTTAAAACAGAGATCTTCTAGAGCCTAGGAAACAACATAGGCTATATTTTATCTGTATATTCCCCCGGGAACGGAAAGGGGAAAGCGTTCGAGAACTTTAAAAAAATAAAAAAGATGAGACTTATATGCTTATCTTGAGAACTCACACCTAATTTGCGGTCCATTGTACTACCAGGGTAGCAGCCTTCCTTTTTTTTGTGTTGCAGTAATTGGAAATAAGGAGTTAGTAATTTCACATATAACCTCAAGGGCGGCGTTCATATGAAACTGGGAGGCTGAAAGAAAAGTAGAAGCCCAGAGCGGGATTCGAACCCAAGTGTCCGGCCTATCTACTGAACACTCTACCATTGCACCACGGCCGCCCTTTAACTTTACGAGAACTTACTAACTTAACTAACTGAATAGGCTCCAATACTAGTGAGCAAATTTCAATGTCATTTTGAATAGAGATAACCTAGAGCCTGAAAAATGGCAGATATTCTCTCGGGAATGGAAACGGAAATTGAAACATAACCGCGAATTCAGAAAAAAATAGACCGATTTCCAAAATTCCTTCACCATTGGAGTGGTTCATTTTTCTCGATCAGCATAGACTATATTTCATCTTCATATTCCCACAAGAACGGGATTGGGTGTTCGAAAACCACTTGACCGATTTCAAAACTTATTTCACCATTACAATATGGTGTTATTTCCGAGTAACACAGACAATATTTTATCCTTATATTCCCACGCAAACGGGACGGAATATAACGGGAAATTTGGAAAATACTGAGACCGATTCCAAAAATTCTTTCACCGTTGGAGTGCTTCATTGCCATTCACGTACAATTAGGGGAAACTAATTTTGACACAAAAATTAAACTCTGAAGATACACTTCTAAGAAATTAGCTAATGTACCTACCTACTCGTGTAAGTATGTATATTGACCGCAGGACGTTTACACAACGAACAAAAAACTTTCAGACCAAGGGTAGATATACGCTCGTTGACTTATTATGTGAGTCAGCCTCAGACTCTCATACACAATACTCTCTAGAATGAGATCGGGAGACAAGATCGTTAGTTGGCCGCTTTACGTTCATAAATATAAATAGACAATTTTCTACGCATTCATAGAAGATGTCGTTTGATTCAAGTAAAATACCACTGTCTGAGCTACACAAGTTCTAATCACCATACAAGTGGAGGACTCTGTTGAGTGAAAAGAAATGGCGGACGTGAATAACTTTAGTCTAAAGTATATATGTCAGTGTCAGTTTATTGTTGGTTGGCAATAATTCTTTTTTTTTTGCATCGTTACAGCTGCACGGAATTGTAAAAATGTGAGGTGAAATTAGGTTGGTGTGCGGGATGTAGGATGCATTGGTATTCAAAGGGGTCAACAATCAACAATGATTACTCTCTTGCAAATGAATCGATTAAGGCAATGTAACGAGAAGAAAAATTAAAGTAGGTACCAATGTATAAAAAGTTGATGTTGTTCCTCCCGTAATGCTTGACTTACAGTCAAAAATCAGAAACCCCCGGTATGAGCTAGCTATTCTGACATAATAGGTTGAAAGGTCTTTCAGTTCTAAGACTTTCTTACTTACTTAGATGGGCATTACAGTTCGGAGTGAACCTGGGCCTCAACTAACATCCTTCTGTAACGACTTCGATTTCTAGCGAGGTCTCTCCAGTTTTGCACTCTAAGTCGGTTGAGGTCTTCTTCCACTTAATTGCGCCACCTAAGACGAGGTCTTCCCCTTCCGCGATTTCCCTACAATGTGCTTTCGAAAACCCGACGAGCCAGAGCGTTTGGGTCCATCAGTTCTAAGACAGGATATTAAACAGAGATGAGATGAGGTGGTGGTTGAGATCCTGGCAAGCCAACGGCAGCTCCCAAGCTCTCAAACGCCTGCACAAAGGTACACCTGATAAAATATAATGCATCCCCATTTTCAGATCAGTTACTTTATTTACAAAATCAAAATGAACATCGAACTAGAATGACTGTCGATATGGTGATATCATATGAAATGATATCTCCAGTCGAGTAAATGTTGCATTGCAAAAGTTCCGCCCGCTGACCAACCAAAAGAGAAAATATAGCTATATTTTTAGTCCAATTATGGTGCTGGAAGCTTTCCTGGTAGTGCGTTCAAAAAACAACACGCTACAACTCGGTGAAAAGTATGCGTACGCACCAACTCCTTTAAAAAATGCGGCAACAGTAACATGTTCCATAAAGCACGTTCCACGTTATTTTTTACCCGATCCTTAAAAGAGGAGTACCTTTGAACCAACTGCAAAAGCATCAGTGTTAAAATATCAGAACAAAAAATGTGAACCGTAAATGAAACATCTGCACAAGTAGTTTATGTCAAAAGCATATCGTTGACCTTTTCAGTCGAGCAGTTAGTTTGAAAACATGCAATGTCATGCAACATAGCGAATTTCTATTTGCCTTTACACAAATTGCTGGCATTCCGCAGAGCAAAAACTTCCTGAGCCATATCCACATACAGCAAAAATGTACCCTACCGACATGTTTTTTCATAAAGTCGTAAAAAATGAATTCAAAACGAGCTTGGTTTCGTTTTGTAGTGCGCTAGTTAACACATATGCATACATGCTTTGAAAAAGATAAACTCGAAAAAGATAAAAACATCATAAAATGTTGGTACTCGAAGTACCTCATGTTTGTATTTATCAAAACAATGTTTTGTGATAAAAAAAAAAATTCCTACAAATTGGCAAAAAAGTTTTTCTTTCAACCTTAAGGACACAAGATAAACTGGATTCATGTGAGGTTTGACATCTGACGAAACAAAATTAATACAAATTATTGCACAAGAAATGACTTAATGGAGGAGAGAGTTACATTCAATACATGGTAGTCATTAGTGTCACATTAATGTTGTCAACAATGAAAGACATTTCGAAAATTCGAATTACTCAAATTGAAGCAGCGATTTGAACTTGTCTTTTTTTTACTTCTTGTAAAAAACGAAAACCACCACCAGCTAAGGACCTTTTTTAGCTATATTGAGTTAAAAGAACATGAAAACGTCGTTATTCCAACATATCTACATATACACATGGATGTGTAAAAAGCTTTGTACCTTCAAAATGTTTAGTGTTCCTCTTTTCAAAATACTGTGTTGACAACATAATGAGATTAATTTAAATTGATTGCTGATTGTTATTTTATCAAGTTGACTTTCATTTATGAAGTCATGTTTGGGGAATCCGTCACCAATGCCTTACATCTAAAGTTGAAAAGTTTTTATTGTGTACGTAACGAACTCATGAAGTGAGTGCTCGGTAGAGATTTTCCTATTAACTTTATAGCTAAAAGAAAGTGAAGAAGTCATTCACAAACAAGACAGAACCATGTCAAGTGAATAAATTGAGTGCACAGAAACACGTAAAAAAGAAATACATCTGTCGAACGAATGTTTGTTGGGAGATAAATTTTCATTTCATTATTTTTGTATGTTTTTATTTTCAAAAGTTGTTATTTGAAGTCAGTAAGGCACATTATACGTGTCTATAAAGCAAGCATCACATTCGTATTAAACCAAGCTTATGAATTCCAATTCAGTTTTGTATTTTTATTTCTTTTTAAGATGATTTCATCTTATCTGCACGTCGAAATGCTTCAGAATAAATAAAAACGACCAAGGTAAAATCAATTTTTGGCAAAATAACATGGGATTTATCCGAAGGGCTATGACGGTTTTTCCGTGAGTGTGTTAATAAATCTGAGAAATGGAGATTACGAACGTATGGCTGAGAACGTATAATTTGATTCCTCAATTTCGTCGGGGAAGAGTCATGAGAAAATTGCTGAAGGTACATTTTGATTGTATTTTTTTGATCATTCTTCTTTGCTTTCATGTATTTCGAGGTAATCACAAACATAAGCAAAAAATTTGATTTTAGTCTCTTTAAACTTGAATGCGTTTTGAACAAAATGATATGATTAAGTGAAGCTGCACATATTTTATTGCCAAGATAGGCGTAGTAATTGCAATTATCATTGCAGAAAGATGAAAGGCGGTCTTTGTTTCAAATAAAAGCTGTCGCAGTAGAGAAAGGGTGTTCGGAATTTCAAGAAATTATAAATTATAAAAAGTTAATAAATATGTGCTCGAGAATAATAACATTTAGCCCTATCACAGATTCCATCGAAATCGAAATAAGTCTAAGTTTCCCGATGTTACTATCACATAATCCATCCGGAGTGGAACAAATTTCGAAATTCGTACATTTGATATCACTAATTCTGAATGAAACGGAAATATGACGCCCTTTTCTACGACAAGTTTCTTCTGTCGTAGAGCGTAGAGCCATAGGAAAAATCCATTTGTTAAAATATGAAAAGCACATTTGTATAAAACAATTTTACAAAATATAATTCTACTCAAGAAAAAACAACAAAAACAAAAATTATCTCGTAAATTAAATTAGATCCAACTCTGTTTTTATTTTCTATCAGTGGTCATTAAATTCCTTTTGGACGTTTAGCGTATCCTTTTGCTATGTCTGGATTACAGGATAACATTTCATATAGCCTGTTGTTTGTTTGTTGTTTTCACCCTTTAAGAACATCGGTTATATTTATAAACACATATCGAATAAAATTCTTTCCGATAGAAATTAAATTTTTTCAAATGGCCTGTCTTCGTAAAGCCCGTTTCCAAATTTAAGCGAAATTGACAGACTGTTTAAAAGTAGTCGTAAGATTGTTAGATTGCTTTTTATCTGTTACCACTCAAAACAACACTTAAATTTTATCTGTAAACAAACTCGGATTTCACAAATTATTTTAGGTATGTAAAGTGAATGAATTTGTATTTGACAGATTGAAAAGTGCTCTGGGACCACTTAACAAAAATCCTCTTTTGGGAATTTATAACTTGATGAAGAAAATATTTGATTATATTCGACAGTAAAATTGTTTATTTCATATAATATTTAAGATTGCCAATAAAACAAATCTATTATAACTTATTCTAAGCAAAAAAGTGCAAATAAATCAATTTTTACTAGTAAATAAAATTTGGAAAAAATGTGTTTGGGGATTTTTGTTTAAGTTTGGAGATTTTTGTTTCTATTGCTTCGCGTATTTATTTTGACATAGGACAGCTGACTTCGAAAATGGACACTATTTTTTCAATCAGGCAATGCTTTTTTCAAATTCCTTCGGAATTTGTGATTGCTTTTTGTCGGGATTCGTATCGTGGTTTTTCATTCGGAGATTTCTCCGAATTTATTTCGTGATAGGGGTGATTGCCACGAAGAGCGCTTGCCGATTTCTGTTTAAGTACAATTGTAGGTCCTTTAATGTTTGGGTCCAGAAAGTAGGCAAAAAAAAAAATGCATGTAAAATAATTAAAGCCAATGCTTCGAAAACTCCATGATGTCTCTTGTCGTTGAAGCTTAACATTCCCCCATTGCCATACCTGTATCCAGGAAACTGAAAAGCTGTCTATACTTGGTATGTGTGTTAACGATGATCTTCGTTGGAATGATCACATATTTGAAGTCGCCAAAAACGCTGCTAAATGCTTAGGCTTCTTAAGACGGTGTAGAAAGTTCTTCACCCCTTCTGATCTGGCTACAATTTATAAGGGGTTCATCCACCCAAAACTGGAGTATAATTCCCATATCTGGTCAGGTGCTCGTCAAACATCTTTGAGCTTACTTGATAGGGTACAAAGTAGAGCGTTCAAATTGATAGGTGATAGTTCAATCGTAGATTCGATCAATTCTCTTGAACATCGTCGAAACGTTAGCTGTCACTCTCTCTCTCTCTCTCTCTTATCGCTTTTTTCACAAACAGTGCTCTAGTGGAATAGCCAGCTGCATTTCTCCCCTGAAACAATTTAGCCGCAAAACCCGCATCGCTAGGAATGTTCATCAGTCTTGCCTTGAGCCCAACTTCGGGCGTACAGTCAAGTATAGTCATTTGGGACTTATAAATAATTATTGTTAAGAGTTAAAAGCATTTGATGCGTTTGGTGTAAAATTTGGTGCGAGACGCTTTTCTGTGTGGTAAAGAAAATTAAATGCACATTAAGCATAAACGTCCTCCAGAAAACTTGTAGGGATGACATATCAATCGATGTTCTGCCTTTTTCTTCCATTTTTGTATTTTGTAAAAGCATTGCCCAACGCTCGCCGGCCGTCAGAGTTCTTCCGGCGTAATTCGAAGTCAAAATCTAATCTCAAAAAGCCATGATCTTCAGAAGCTTTGAAAGGCAGCATACGAATTAAACCTGAAACAACATAGGAAATAAAGAGAAATTCTGCGAAACGAATTCTGGAGGCAAACGCCTTTTGAGACGTAGGTATAACGTGCGTTTTTGGCACAACTCAGCAGGTTTTCAATCAGCTCAGTAATGCAATACTGAGTTAAATAAGTTCAATGATTTATTATAGACTGTTAAGTTGCACCAAAAATGCACCTAATATTCCAAAAGTGATCAGAACAAAGGAAGGAAAAATAACTATAGCAAAAAATTAAATAAAAAATTCACATCGCAATGGCTTTCGTATGCATCTTACTAAAACCCAAACAAACTGAAGCCGTTTATTCGCGGAGCAATTCGAATAATTCGAATTTTTCTCTTAGTTTGGTATGTCTACAATTCTACATATATCGGCATTTACAGCTTAAACAGTTTGGCTAATTTTCTGCGAAATGCAGGTTGCAGTACAATATACTCATTTATATTTTGGATGCAGAAAAACATGGCTGCAAATTCGTTTTGTCTTCTCAAAAGCATTTATAAGCTAGAAAATCTGAAAACTTCCACGTGATAGTTTTTAATTTTTTAAGGTTCACTTTTTTTGCGATACAGCGACATTCAGCAGACCCCAAAATAACTATATATTTGAAATCAAACGTTTTGTCCAGATGATTGCAGTAAAGCATAGGCGTGACTTATTATGAACTTCACTAAAGTATGCAAGATTAAAAATGTTTCATTTCAACGTTTACCTTAACCTCTGAAAACAGTTCTTGTGAAGCACAAATAGTTTAAACATTCCTATAAGAACATATCGTATACCTATACATACACACAAAATTCAAATATCTTACGTAATTTTTCAGCTTTCAGAAGTCGTAAAAAAATATTCGCAATTTTAATACAATCGAGTCATGGCCATGTGTTGAAAATGAGAAAATGCAATCCACCTTCATAGCTCATAACTTTTATCGGTGCTAAATACGTACAGTTAAAACACTTACTATAATACCTGCATTTAACAATCAATTAAGTCCACTGTTGACAGAAGCAAGCTTTTGCACTTTTATCAAAAATGTCACATTAAGGAACCTCCATTCGTCCGTAGAGCATGGCTTCATGGCTAATGCTCCATGAACTCATGAAGCAAAATAAATCTCCAATTAAGTCTGTTCAAAAATTAAATAGGTCAACTTTGCGACTTATAATTAATCTTTGAGAGAGGTAAACGCTGCAGTGCATTCTGCATTGTGTGACGGTATCGTAGCTTCTCATAGCACTTTAACGACTCAATAAATCCATTCACGTACACCACCTACTTGTATCTATATTTTTATTAATTTATACTTCTTCCATATGAACTAATAGATTAATTTCTTTTTTAAATTTCAGTGAAATCAATCAACTTTCAACGAAAGCAAATGGCCGTAACTGGGAAAGACCAATAGTGGTAAAAAGAAATAAAAAATAATACATTAAACAAATATAATCAAGAGCAATGACAGTGCTATAAATAATATCATGTCGAATGCAATCGGCCCTTCTCCTACCAACACAACCAATACCGTCACAGTGACAATGATGGTAATGATAAAACAATTTAAACATTCAAACCAAATACACAGGCTTCAATTATTAACCAACAAATTTGGCTGAAACAATACGACACGTATGTAGCATAGATGTAGCTTCGTGACATACTTCGAAGACTTCGGGGATCAATTACCAAAGAATACAACATCAAGACTGATTTTTCTTTCCTTTCTCTCTCTATCTCTCTCTCTCTCTCTGTCTTTCTCTCGCTTCGTTTATATTCAATCAATTTCATTTTGAATTGGGTGTACTACTAGCCAGCCAACCACCACACACACACTCTACTAGTAGCTTCGTTTAATATTTTCCTGGGATAGGTTTTCATCCAAAAGGGAATTTCTACACAGCTAAAGCCAACGACGCGTTATTTTCCACAACAACTAGGATAAGATGTTGATTTTTGTGGCAATTTTCGTTATCCATGCTTGTATTGCAGGTAAGTGTATATTTAAGTTCTATTTTTTATTTGTATGTTTACATTGATAGCTATCAGATAATTGAGTGTGCTTTTAGAAAAGAGGAAAGCTGTTTTCGATAAGAAATTGTATGATTAATATATTTTTCAAACATGTAGATTAAAGCGGCACTGATGAGAACTTGACTAACAAAATCCTCTTTAGAGGGACTCACCCAGAGTGACTACATTTATAGGATACGAGTATATGTATTTTGTTTTAAAACTACTTCTCTACTTCTCGGCATCTTTAAATCCTTTCAGAGTTTATCCCTAAAAAGGGATTTTATAAAAAAGAACAAGCCATATTGTCTCAGTTAATCTGAGGGTAGTTCAGGCGCGGATCCAGGATTTTGATAAGAGGGGGCAGTTTTCCTTCTTTTTCAATGATTTGCAGTTATTAAATATAAACTCAATCAAATATAAGGATACATTTTTTATTTAAAAGAATTAGAAAGATTGTTAAAAAAAAGAAGCTTAATTAGTCTTAAACTGTTAATTAAATGCTAAAATCTAACTTTTTGTTGAAGCCGATTTTGAAAACCTTGTTATTGCTTTTTCAAAATCGATCGGGATTTGTCTGTGGATGTGCATAAGTGCCAGACCGCAAAGGCGATTTTCACTCATTGTGGACTTTAAACGGGTTTTAAGGCGCCTCAATGAAGAAAAAGACCGCTCTGCCGAAGAATTCGTAGCCGGAAGTGTTGCAAGGACTAAAAGAAAACTGTGTATAATGCCAAACACATCCTTATTTATCCATCAACTCAAGAGCAGTAACAGGAAGTTAGTTGGTCTGCTTCTTTTCCCTTAACCATTTTTCCCGCCAAAACATCCGCTCATCTCTGAGAAAAAAACAGGCTGTGTCTGTATTTAACTCTAAGAGTTGACTAAAGCGATTTATTAGCGACTTAACGGTGATATCCAACCCAACAGCATTATATCGAATTGTATTTTCCGGAATGAAAATTGTAAGTTTAAATACATCTAAGGTTTCCGGTCCAAATATTGCAAATTGGTCAGGACAAAGTCAAGTAGAGGTGCATATTACGAGATGAGGTGAGGTATACTACAACATCAGCTGAATTAGTATCAAAATTAGCTCGGGGAATTTGGCGTCCACCATGCCGTGGAATATAAGGAATTCTCAACTCAACATTCAACTGATCACATAAATTCTTTGCATGCTGTCAGCATTGCGCTGCTATTCACGCCAAGAGATTTAGATTGTAGAAACTTGCTCAAGAACTGTGTGAAAGACATCACATCACTCAAACAAAACTGATACAATAAACTGTGAATTGCATAAAGATGTTATAAGTAGGGAAGCCTTGCCAGCCGTGGTGCTTGCGTCACGCCACTGCGATATCGTTTCCAACGCTTCCACAATTTTGATGAGGTCCAAAGAAAATTGAAATTCACCTTCATGTCGTTCTATCCACCTTGCTTCCTTTGTTTTGCAAAGTGATGTGAGGGCACACACCCCAAGGTGTTCATGAGGACAGATTTTCGTTTCGGATGCGATTTGAAGAAGAAGATTACCTCTTTCATTATTGCAACAGCGTTTCGAATGGCAGATACTTTGAACTTTGAGAAATGGAGTTATTTAGCTTATGACTGTAGTATGGAGTCCTAACAGCATTTTTCGCTTCTCTCTGAGTTTCCATGACAGTACCATGAACTTCTGAAAGCATAACAGCACATCCGTCTGTCCCTATTCCCACATAGCATTCAAGAGGAAGTTTGAGCTTTTTCTTCAGTTGCAAAAATACAATTTGGCCGATGGCTTTGCCAGTTAGAGATAACTACTTAGATTTAGAATTTCCATCCAATTTCTCTTCGGCAGATAGTTTTTTCTAGTTTCCCTCCAGCTTTCCTCATCAGATTCGTATTCTTCATCAGTTGTGGAATAAGCTAGTTCCTCGAATGCATCCACGAAAGAGACAAGATCCTCACGAATGCTACCATTGTGAACGTAACGTGATATAACACTCAGTTGGGAGAGGTGAGATGCATCAGTTGTTTCATCAAAAAGTATTGAATAATATTGTGAATCCAGAACGAATGACATTGACTTTTTTATGCCTTCTGTCTGAGTTTTGCTTTTTGTTAGTGTTGAATGAATTATCATTTAAAGCAATTTAGGAACCAACCGAATTTTTGTAGCAATACGTGCAGTTTGCTACAGACTTGACATTTTTATTGACAGACAGGGGGGGGGCAATTGCCCCTATTGCCCCCCCCCCCCCTGGATCCGCGCCTGGGGTAGTTCCATTTTGAATTTTGACGAGAGGTCATAATTTTAAATTAAACAAAGAGAATTCCCCCCCCCCCCCCTTCCCAATATGACTGAGTCTTTTATTTCACTATTGCAGCTTTTAGGTAGCTAAACTTCACAATCCATATACACAAACATTAAGGCCGATTGGCATTAGTCATGAACGACTAGACAGAAATAAAAATTTGTAGATATAAATCTCACTAAACTAAATTCTTGTGACAGCTCTGCTACCATACTAATTCAGAAAATAGTGGAAAACTGAAACTCTTTTCAGGTTCCCATTGCTCCACATAGCTTGAGACAAATGCAGCGTTTTCTGAAAACGTGGCTATGAATTTTTTATAGTCTTCCAATAAAACAAAAAAATAAAAGACATCATTAGTCAAACTAATTTGCTGCTGTTTAGAAAGCTATTAAGAGTTTATGAGCTGTCAAATTAGCGATGCTTCCGATGAAATCATATGTAGTTTCTTTTGTTCCCTCTGTTAAAAATACAGAGGAAAACCATCAATTGACTTCTTTGAATTTCTTTGAAGTAAATTATTATTAATGGAATCTAATCAAAATTTCACCAATAGCAAATCTTTGTTTACTCTCCTTCAAAAATAACTTCAAAGGTTCATTGTTTATCTCTGAAAAAAATATTAAGTGACTGAAAGATCAATGAATCCAGGTAATTTTTTTTTTTTTTGTACAAATATATGTATTTGAATTTTTAAGTTAGTTGTATCTTTTCCGGCATATGTGCAAATGTACATACCAAGAAAGAAGGAAAAGAAAAAAAAACAAATCAGTGTCAATGCCGTAGCATGGAATATAAACAAAAAGACCATTTATTTTGAAACAACAACAACAAAAAAACCATTTTGTTTATTTACAATGTTCAAACTCAGGTGAGTTTATATTGGTGAAGGAATTTCCATATACGAATGAATTCCACAGACAGCTGTCATTCCATTTGTCATTTGGAGGTCGGTCGAGAAACTTATATCGGGCTGGACTCTTGTGACATCAATATACAAGTCAGACGACTAAGTTGTGTTCCATTTAGTAAATGCAGTTTTCGCAGAGAACGAAACTTTTACCCAAATGAAAGAAAAACTTTGTATGTAATGTCAAATGAGTGATCGATTTCTACAAGAGGCTAGGGTTTTTTTTATACATGTGTATGAATATGTACCTAGTCTCTTCCAGAGCAAAGCAAATGGAAAGCGTTAATGTATTATTCAGAAGAATTCTTCTGTTTTCGTTCGCAAGAGCGAAACGACATTTGAAAGGGAAATGATGAACAAAATAATTCGATTAAAACGTCTGTTTTGTTTTCGTGAATTTTCAAGTGTGTGTCAAAGTTTTATGCGTTTTGGGATTGCTCTTTAAGTAGATTCGAATGGAACTTGAAATTGGCTGTCGGGAATAATTGAAGTAATACAGATGGTTGACTTGTGCACTTTTAACGTGGCCAGAGATTCAGGCTGAATCATTCAGCAGCATCATTCTATGGTTTTTCTCTTTTTATTTTTCTGAGAAGCGATTCTGAGATGATTAAGTTTTGTTCATGTAAACCAGATTTTGCTTATGAACAAAGATCCAAGACAAATACTTAAGTTTTTCACACTGGGGAAGCACATTTCCTGCCTATAGTGTACTTAATTAGATAAACGAAGGCAAATGCTTTTCTTGGGATCTCCAAAGCTTTTGATGAAGTTCGGTACTACACCGAAGCTTGTGTACGAAAATAAAAAGTTGATCATTGGATATTCAAATTGAAACAGGGAATGTAATATTCATAATATTAATAAACAAATCCTGATATTCCACAGGAGAGTGTCATAGGGCCCATCATATACCGTTCATTCTTGTTCTATTTTCTCTTTTTTCTCATATCTTAATCTAAAATATAAAAATTTAGATTTTGTGTCTTTATCCACCCAATCTTATGTTGGTTTTTGGCAGATACCAAAATGTTCTTATAGCGATTCTAAAAGCTCTTTCGTGGAACTGTCTGTGGCCTTTCAACTTTAGTTCAGGAAACATTTTGAAAACATTGCTTTTGCCATCTACCATGCCTGATAGGAAGCTCTTAGAGAATCCTGAAACCAAACTAAACCTTAAAAACTCTTCGTTGTCTACTCTTGGAAGCCTTTCGTCTTTTAAGACATTTTGGATGTTATAAATTATTTTCAGTCGTCGTTTTTCAAGAAAACCTTTTTCGAAAGACTTCTTTCAATTTCTCTCACCATTACCTTTCATTACGACCATCACAAGGAGTCAGAGCTAAAAGCTAAAAGCAATAGTTATTGTTTCCTAGCAAATTAGCTAGATATTCAAAGATTTATTTAACTTTGCAACTTTTCCTCCGTTGAGCATCAGAACAATCCTTCACCGCTCGCTATAGACTTGGAAATCATTAAGAAGTTATTACAGTTGCCGTAAAAGTTATTGAGGTGCCTGTCACGTAATGGTTTACACCAGAGAACTGTATGAGTGCAATAACTTGCGCTTTCGAACCATCCCTCGAAAAACAAGCAGTACACAGTCTCACACTCACAATGATGAAATAAGTGTGATGCTTGTAGAAAGAGTACACAACACTCGTGGATGCGAGCCTTCGCATTGCTTGTGACCATGAATGATGAATGAATGGACCATTCAAACTCAAACCAAACCATTCGCTTGTATTCGAAAAAAAAGCAAGTGCTCACGAATGATGAGGGATGACAACGAATATTTTTTCATGTTCATAGATAGGTTTAAATACACATTTTGTGACCTAACTTGGGCATTTATATTTTTTGGGTTTTTTTTTTTGTTGTTGTGTTCTTCATCACAGTATTGCACTGTGAAGTAGTCGTTGCCTTATGAAGTATTCGTTGCACTTTGGATGATTCGTTGCCTTAGACACTATTCACACAAGCTCATACGCATGCACATGCACATATTGTCATTACCTGCCATTGTTTCAGTTAAGTGAACGAGATTGAGAACCTGTCTTGTTGACTAAAAGAGAGTGCAGTGTGTGCCTGAATGGTGTGTAAGGCAATGAATAAGTGAATGCATTCACAAAACGAGACATTCACTGCAGCTCCCTGGCCTTACACGTTTGCCACAAGCCTCCCATGTTTTGAATGGCAAATACATCAGAAAAAAATGCTTTCAAGTGGAGTTGGCAAGTACTCCGAGAGTGAAAAACTGACTGAAAAGCCGTTTCTAACTTAGCCGTTCGAAATCTTCATGAAATTGTAAGTCTTTGAAGTGCATTAAGGCCCACAGCTTTGTTGCGCTACCCTAATTATTTACTTTTTGGATGTAGGTAATCAAAATTTTCTAAATCGAATAAGAACAATAACTTGTATTTTACTCTGCTTCAGTTCGATAAGAAATTCAAACTGCTGAGCGGACGGTGTTGCCTCAAGTATCCCTTTGTGTACCAGCAATATATCTACGAGCTCAACTTAAATAAAAAAAAAATGTTCTTAGAACAGCTTACCTAACAACATATCTCGAGAGAATATGCATTAGATTCTGGTTTAGCTTTTACGTCACACAGTTTATGCATACGACGCGACGGGACGTGTGAACCTTGACTTTCGCTTTTCTACATCCTACCGATCTTTTTTACATCTTTAAACAAATTCTTTTACAAATCCCTATTGGGGAATAGAATTCACCGAAAGTTCACTGGAAATAGATTTTCTTTTTCAGAGCTGTATGAAGGTGTCCGGACGATGGAGTCTTCGGTTTTCTGTTTAAATACCTCAACTAAAGGCAAGATAAAAGTTCGCTCGGATGGTTTTGTTGCAATTTATATAATCCTTTTTTTCTTCTTTTTTTTTCAATTTCTTGACCATGATACAAAAAGAACATTAAAACTATATTTCAATCAATACGATGATTTCTTGGAAAAGCACGACGTAACTAGGTGCATCGAATGCATCTAGAATCACGTCAGCGACGCCAAAGGGGCTTACCATATCAAATTTTATTATGTGCGCACTCCTAGTTGATCAGAAATTCTCTCTCTTATGCTGAAATGGTTAACATTACTTTCCCGTACATCTCAAAAGCAACCTCAGCACTCAGGTTGCATCACATGAAATTAATATTTTAGAACTTGTTTCTCGGATCTTCCTTGTGTTTGTGGTACGCTTTAATAAGATAACCATGATTCACTTGCTAAAAATGCTATGAAATTGCACTTAAGGTACATTATTAACGTGCGAAAGCGGTTTGAAATTCCAACGTTCGCGATGAGAAACATAGATAGGTGCTCTATTCTATATTTCACGTCTCACAAAACCACTAATTGACAGCGGAATGATGTAGGTACTTTCTTTATGAAACTATTCTTCACCTAATGGTGCAGTTTAAAGACATGGGATCTTACTATCGAAATTAACTTGTTTATTTTCTCAAGTAAAACTTAACAGAATACATAATTTGAAAATGTTTTTTTTTTCAGAGATTCAAAAAGCAAAGCCAAGATATATGCTTTCTCGTTTGTTGTGCAGAAGACAAGGCTTTCCATTGCTGTGCAAAGTTATAGGATAAAGACAATTCTTAATCACACAAAGCGATCGAATAAGGGTTTCGGAATCATTGAAAACCTCCTTTTTTCGCCCAGCTGATTGTCTTTATTTTTTTGTTTTCCATATCTTAATTAGCTTCCATGACTTTACCTTGGCCCACATTAAATACTTATTAGAGGTTAAAATTTTTAGAGCCATCGAGAGGATTAACAAAACATTTGTGGAAAGGAAAACTTCTTATACCTATGTAGAATTTTTAATGAGTCGACTTGTAATAGCATAGTTCTTATATGGCGTTCTAAGAAACACATATACAAATATCAAGAGCCATTCAAAATCAAGTTCGCCATTTTGGGATACTAATGTGAAGATATATAGAAATTCCTCTGTGAGTTGAATCAATAATTTTGTTAGGGGCTATGTTTGAAAGAAAATTAAATGAAGAGGATTGAATCATCCTGAGTATTCATAGAGAGTTTTTACAAAAGAATTTACCGTCAAACATCCTTCAACAAATAAGATAGAAATTTCATTTGAAAGTATAGAACCTAAAATGGAAATTTAGGACCTTCCCATCGTCTAACTAATTAAAATTTCAATCACAACTTCATGCGAAATGAAATTTCATATTGAATCCGAGAGTGAACATGATTTTGCACTACCATCAGTCCTTTTCCGAAAAAAAACTTACCAGTTCACAAAAAAAGAATGCTCCATGAATCAAAGGAAAAAAATTTTACCCAAGAAATATAACTGGACAGTACAAAAACTTTGACGGAAAAGCAAAAAATTAGAAATTGTTTCAACCAGACATACAAATGAGGTGGTGTTAGATCATCTCCTGCATTATACTACCTTTCTTCTTGGAACATCGATTGGAACGATGTTTTAGTATTTCAAGGAAATGTTATAAATTCTGTAAAAGATGGATTATGAATTATGTATTCGGTTGAAAGGAACGTCCGACGACGAACGTCGTTGTTTTTTTTTAAAATAATTGCTCACTATGAAAATAATTTCTTTAAAGGATTCATCGAACTTATAAGAAAAAGGAGAGAAAAGAGAAACTCCATTTGATTTCATTGCAAAAAGAAAAATTATGCTAGAAAAATCTCAGTACTTCTCAGAACAATGAATTTTTACAGACAAAGAATTATTACCTTTATTTGGAATTCACAAGTTTATTATTTTCTTTATTCAATTCAAAGAATATGCAAGTGTTCAGGTTTTTTGATAATCGTAGCTGGACTAAGAGTTTGTTTCGTTCGAAGAGTTTGTTAGCTTTATATATGTTCTACCATAGGTAATCTTACGGGACACTGTCTAGGAATACACGCTAAGACTTGGCGACAATGATTTCTGCTGAAGCTGCATGGACGAAAAATAAGAAGAAACCGTTCAACACCTTCTTTGCTCATGCCTTGCACAACTTCATAGGAGGAAAACTCATCTCGGTGAATTCGTCTTTGACGATACTAGCGACTTAGCTTACATATATAGGTCCTAAAAGTCTTTTAAAATACATAAAAAGTTCCACGTGGTTCGACTAGCAAGTGATTAACCGGCTAATCCCGAAATGAAAGATTAATGGGTGATCAACTCGTTAATCTCACATTGGTTTTTTGAGATTAGTAGGTGATTACCTTGCTGGTCTCTGTGGTATCACAATGGACTCTTGTGGTCTAAGTGTGCCAGACAATGCACGTACGTAAATACTCATTGGCTGACAGCCACTTCCACCTAACCTAACATAACCTAAGAGTTTGTTTGAAACCTACAATTTTGAAGTGAACAATTTGAAGGGAATAAAATCAAAGACTGCCTGGTTCCCATTTGACCATAACTTGTTATAGGTCATTGAAAACTAAGATTTATTAAAATTTGCTTGGGCGCCTTAAATAGGGCCGTTTAGTGAGCGTTCAAGCTTAATTGGGAAAAAAAGGACTGCCATCACCACATTCAAACGGAATCCAAGCACGTCTACTTCCACTTTTACGGAATAAGTACAAGGAATAACATTGAATAACGTTCTGATTGACTAATAATTTGAATAACTGACAGAGAATAAGAATATTTGTCACCTTTTAAGAAGTCAGTAATCATTGGCAGCCAAATCATCAGTTGAATTAAAGCTCATCCGTTTAAGTTACAGTATCAGGTTTTTACTGCAAGTGTCGTTTTGATATAAAACAACTACACTTTCTGGAACTCGGAAACTAAATTTGTTATTGCGTATTTTCGATGTTTTTGGGTCTAGCATTCAATCACAGTCGTTTAATTTTGATTTAAATTTTGACTTTCGATGATCTCCGCTCATTTTTAGAAAACAGCAAAACAAAATTTTAAGAAAAAGTTGGCTAAGGTGCTAAGTACAATATCAAAATCTTAAGGCTGATTAAAAGGTAATCAGTACTCGCTCTTGATATATTTGGTGGTACAGGGCTGCCAACTTTTATTAAAAAAAAAACTGTTCACAATTTAAATTTTTCTAAAAGACAAGTTTTTTAGACATCCAATATGCAAAGCTCAAGATCTTTTTGACAAGAAATTTGAAAAAAAATCAAGGATATGGATTTGAAGTTATTTCAAAAAATCAAAATTTTCTTAAAAAACTTATATGTATTTCAAAAATTAAAATTTTTCAAATGTTTTTAAACAACTTAGGACTTCTGAAATACAAAATACATATCGTCAACATCTAGTAAGTCATTAACAAGAAAGTCGGCTTTGAAAAAAACCGTACTATAGAAGGTACAGTTTTCGACTTTAAAAAAAAAAAAAAAAAAAAAAAATACATCATCAGAAAGATAACCTAAATTTAGTCCTTCACATAAAATTTTGTCAAAATCGTTGGGGCCTTTTCGATAAAAATAAGTTCTATCATATCGGTTGTAATGGCATGAACCATTATTTCAAAACAGAGAGACTCAACTCCAAAAACTACTTTGCAAGCTGTCTCACAAACCCTAACTTCAAATTTTGAAGAAAATCGGTCCAAGTGTCCAGGCTATAGATCCATATACAGACAGATAGACTGAATTGCAGGACCCACTTTTTTCGTATTCTATATCATCGCAATGTCAGGTTTGATTGGGCTTCATGTATGCGAATGGTACTTTAAATTTGCAAAAGAATCGGTCGAGTAGATTTTGATTTAAATTATTCACCGGCTTAACCCTTTCGAACCAGAATGCCGGTAGTGAACTTTTACGAAAAAAATTTTAATAAGTCGATCGAATGATTATATTATAACTTTTGAGACAGTCACTTTCAAAGTTCAAAATTGATCATAAAGGGCGCTGGCTAAGCTGGGATGTGAGTGTTTTGCATTATATGCGAAAAAAGCCTGGTACGGATAGGTTGGAGAAGACAAAAAATTCGTATAGGAGGGGGATCTATCTCCTTTCGTTTTGGGCGAGAGGGGTAGTTTTATAAAAAAAAATTACTTACGCTTTTAAAAAGCTATTAAAAATCAACTAAGCTATCTTCTTCCACATACTATAGTGTTTGAAAACTAATACTTTGTTCTTTTACTAACATTTCAGTTCGGATTTTAAACTTTAATTCAAATTTTTACAAAATTTTGCTTTATTAAGGGTCATTAATTCCTTAAATAATCAAAATCTTTCTTAGTTTATGAGAAATTGAAAACTAAACTAAGAGGATACTTTATCCGGGCTCTCAATGACACATCACATTATTAAATTAAAAAGAATAAGTTTCACTTATCATTGATAGTCAAATAGATTGAAAGTACCAAACAAGCAATTCATGAAAATATTTAAATGATTCCATTCAAAAAAAGAGTCTCGTATGGAACACCAGCATTTGCCCTCTTCGAAATCTTCTAACTTAATTCGTATTCGACGAAAAGTTACAAAAATGACTGAATCAGATACTTAACCCTCTTCAAACAAACACTATTCCTGGGTCTTCGTAAGAAATTAAATTTCAACCAAAATTCCCTCCTAAACATTCCACAAAATCATTTTCAATTATAATACCACAGTAGAGGAAAGGATGATTATTTGAATAGCAATGAAGATAACGAAATCAGTCTGATAAATTGCTGCGAAAACCTGCCCCAGGCCATAGAAAAAATAATATAATAAGGAAAGTCAACATTTTGCTTGTCCTTACTTAATAATCAAGAACTACAATGTCAAAATGTCTTCAAAATAACTTGGCCGATTAATTAAATAAGGTAAAAAGCCATGGCATTCCATTTACAACATTATTTTTCATTCTTTCAAAAAAAAAAAATTTATAAGACCCATTAACAAGCAGCACTCTTGCCCTCAAGCCTCCAAGACAATCATGTTTGCTATCACAAGAAATGACAAACCCGTTGGCAGGTTGAGAGGAAAAGAGTAAACGTTTACCCCCCGCGCTACTGGGAAATGTAACCAGATGGATGGGTTTCTTAATCACAAAAAAAAATAAAAACAAAATTTATTGTTTCAAGGGATTTCATGTTGCCGCTCGGTTTCAAAACTTCTTAAAGGAATTACAACACAGAAAAACACTGCTTAAGGTCACATTACTCACCACCTAAAAGGTATGTAGTGATATTGATTTATTAATGATGTGAATCTACAATCAGGAAAATTGTATACGTTTGTAACCTCTGCCTTTTGACAAACAAAGCTGCTAGCAAAGATTTCTGATTCCTGTCTGATTTTCCTGCCCAACTACTAAGTTTCATATCAACACCCTTCTGAACTCTTCATCTTCCTTCATGTTCGTCTTTACTTCAAGTCAAAGTCATTATGTTTCGAAATTACTAATGGCAGGAGGAGCCATTTAGAAAATTTACAATGTGCTGGGTCGAATTACTTCAGTTATACAATACTGCCACGACCGTTTTCGTGATCCAAGTGCGTGATAGAAACAGAAGGTTGTCTCTTCTATTGCCTGGCCTATAAAATATTAAAAACCTAAATAAGTCCAAATGTGTATACATAAAGAGTTGGATGGTAGTAAGTAGAAATAAAGGTGTATACTTGGTTGATTTTTCATCAATCAATTAAACTTGTGTAACGCAGGCTGTAGCTCAAGGATTAGACATAATAACAACCGCAAATGGGTCGCACAAAGTTGCTTAAGAAAGACAACAACTTCCGTTTGTAGAAACGTTTTCCAGAACGTTGAGTTACGTGTTAAAAAATGTGGTGGATCCAAAATCAGCTGTTAGTCTATTAGTAAGGTAAGGCCTCTTAAAACATAAGGCGTTAAACTGCATTCGTGTCGTGTTCTACTGACGTGTGTAATTTAGAGCAACACAACATACATAACATAAACTGTCATACAGATCACGTTTTCAAAGTCACGTTCAATAAATTGCGGGGAAACGCTTTGTGGTGAAAAGTACACAATATTTATTTTTTAGTTTGAAGTCTGTCCAAACGCTGATAAGTTATATTCTTCTTTTTCTAGTCCAAATACAGAACTGATAATAATTTTTAGACGTCAAGTGGTTACTTTGCTGTCACAGCAATGAGACCCTGCTGTAGAAATGACCTTGTCCTATATTTAGACCTTCCTAAAAATAGTAAATAACTTTTTGGAAGACCAAATTCTGTAGAAAAAAAAGAGTCCAATCTTTCCACGAATTCATATCTTTAGAGCGCAAATTCATTGAAAGAAAAACAAATGTTTCCACTTACATATACTTTCTCTAATGAAAGAGCGTAATTATTTTCACCCAATTATCGCTTGGAAAAGGGTCAGTTATTTTATGGATTCACTTACAGAAAAAAAAGACACACAAAAAAGGGTCGGTTGATGAATAGACTCAAAGTAAAGTTGATTATCTCTTGCAGTAAGTCCTTTGACACTTAGACATGTTTTTATTCGCCGCATTATGGCCAAGGCTGGTGCTGTAAATGACAGTGGATGAATAATTTCAAAACTTTTTAACGATGATGATAAAATAATCCTTTTTATTTTTGTTGTTTTTAACTGAATAACGCCTGGATTACAACACCAAAAATTAATTTATTAAATTAAAAGTGAGAAAAAGCAAAATAAAGGTTTGCTTCTTAAATTTTCACAGCGGATGTTTTGCTACAAAAATTGCTGCTTGATTGATTTTAAGCTTGCTTCTGACACTTTCAAAAAAGTTTGCATTTTGCAAAACAATGTTCCAATGGAAAACGTTGAGGTTATGAAACATAAGAACGTTTTTCAAAAACATACAAACTGATTGGAATGAATGACGATGGTATGAAACACGTTTAAGTCCATTGCAAAAAATTTCTTTGTTTGAAATATGACTTTTATTTAATTTAAATCCCATCACACTCAAAGCTATGTCTCGACTCTTGGCCTTTATGATTCCAAATTACGGATAATTACACTCCACAATCCGATCCGACGAACTTTCTTAAATCAAACTCTGGGGGAATTGCGTTCTGGAAAATACTAATAACCAGCAACAATCACATCGACTGGCTACAAAGTCCATTAGTTAATAAAATAAGACACCAATGCCAGTCGTGTTGTAATATAAATCTCCAGAGTGTATCCTTACTCGAATATACACTTTGGGGCTTGTGTTACATATTAAATTGTTAGATATTAACTCTATCAGATTACTTGGGGGATATAATAAGTATACGTTAAATTGAATGGCATTGAAATGACGTAATATTCAATGTTGCAGTTTCGGCAAAATATCGATTTTAACGTTTCAGATAATCTCATTGAAAGTTGAGATGGTCTGTAAGGCAGATGGGAAAGTATAGAAGTTAAATCATCTGTTTGTATAGTATTAAGTCTGCTCAATATTGGCTGCTCAAATATGGCCATTGTTAATCGACAGTGGACATTAAATTGTTTTCTGTATTCCGGTGTAGAACTTGAGCTTTCAATCGAGTGATAAAGTTGATGTGTCACTAAAATTTGCTACGTGAAAACAAGTAAATAAGCGGACGAATTTGCTACAAAAAAGAATAAAATATGGTTTAACATAGATTTGCTTGATTTGGTTAAAGTTCATAGGCAAAAATTAAGTGTTTCAGAATTTCAAAAACGTCACTTGTTTGAACCCACTCCTTGTTTTTTCCAATGTCTGAATGTGTATTGCCTTTTTTTGATTTCATGTTTAGGTACTATTTTGAGCAAAAACCAATTTTCCAAAAATAAAACCATTAGGAGGAGTAGCTAAGGAAATCTGTCAAAAAAGATTGAGGACATTGCGAGTCGCTTTCCATTCAACGAAAGCAACCAACAGTTTCACTGCCGCCATAGAATTGTTTCCCGAAATTCTAAAAAGCCGAAACTCGCTATTCAATTAGAAGTGAGAATCAACAGAAGGAGTAATAATGCTATTCAAGTGTCGAAAGGAATATTTTCGTCAAGTAATATTTTTATATAACTTAGGGTAATGGTTAGCATGTCTACCTGTTGACACAGAGGTCCGTGATTCGAATCCCAACAGTGGCAAAAATGTTTTTCCACGGGTATGGCAAATCTTCCGTTAGTAAACTCATTGCTTTGAAAAGCGCTTTCTCGATTAGGCGTTCGGAACCCTCAGACCATTAAAGGTCCCCTCCATTCCCTCAAAAAAGGCACTGGTTGTGAGAAATGCGCTAGGACCCGGGGCTCCTCGCTATGTTCCACTACCCTTTTAATCTATTTTATTTGATATTTTTATAAGACTTTACTTTAAACTTTTGATTTTGTAATACATAACTATATTTATTATTTTATTTATTATTCTAAATAATTTACAAATAAATTTATAAATTATTTGTATTGAAGACTTCGGGGTAACAAGACCATTTGAAGTCGTTTTTTTTTTTTTTTTTTTTTTATACATATCAATTGTAAAGAAGGAAGTAATTTCAAGTAATTGAAGTTAAGTTGATTATTTACATGAATAGTAAGAGCGAAAAATATAGGAAGAAAAAGTTAAGTTTTTAAAAGAAAATATTTTAGATATCATTAAATTTATGATGGTGTATTGTTGCCTGTTTTATGTGGTAGATGGATTCCGGGTTATCAGGAGCTAGTAGTTCAGCTAATTGCCGTTCCCTGCTAGTTGGATCGTTGTCTTCAATGATTTGTTTTGAAATTGGACAGGTAACTAGGATGTGCCATACTGATAATTCCGAGTTGCAAAATTCGCAATTGTCTGGCGCCTCTCTTGTGAAGTAATGTCTACTTGTGAATAGAGTTTTTCCTAACCTCATGCGTAACAGTTTTATACAATTTTCTCTGGAGAGGTTTTTGTTGTATGGTGTACGCTTAAAGTTGAGCTGATATGTGCGCAAGAAAGTTTGGTTCTCTTCCCATAATGTTGTTATCTCACTATCTAAGTCCGCTCTAAGAGTATTTTGGATTTGACGAAATGTGTTCGGAGTCTCGACTATTAGAGGGTAATTACAAGTTTCTTTTGCTGCGGTATCGGCATCTTGGTTACCTTGATGCCTACATGTCCTGGTACCCAGGCCAAAATAATGTCATTAGAGGAATTTAGTATGCTTCTCATACTTTCTAGTGAGAGGCATTTATTTAGCTCACTCTTCAGGCCGTTTAGAATACTGAGATTGTCTGTAAAGACTAGTTTTTTCCCCGGTATATCATTGATGAGCGATAAGCATTTCTGAATCGCTGCTAATTCAGCTATGTAACTTCCGGTCCGCTCGGGTAAAAGTCCTTGATGAACAATTTTTGTTTCTTCATTCGATATGAGTTCAACTATAGCGTAAGAAGAGTAGGTTTCTTTGAAGGACCCATCCGTATAGAAAATCCGGTCTGCTTTTGTATCCGCTATAATCTCACTATGAAGTGCTTTATATAGTTGTGTTGGAGTATCTTTTTTTTTGTAATTGGCTAAGCTAGTGTTAATTAACAGTGAATTTCTTTTCCAAGGTGGCGGCGGATTGAAGGTGGGTGAATAGTTGGAAGGGTAGTTTGGTAAATAAATTCCTGGATTTGCTAGAGATGACACAATGTTCCTTATTGCGGAAATAGTGCCATTTTGAGGTTTATCCTTATTGATGGATTCCATAAATTCTTTATGAAGAGGGTGGAGCGGATTTTCCAAAGCTTTACTCATAAGGGCTATCGATCTTTTTTTACCAAGATGTTGGAATGATAAATAGCCAGCCTCTCTACGAAGAGCTATTATGGGAGAGGTTCTTAAGGCGCCAGTTGCTGTTCTAAAGCATTGGTTAATCGCAGCATTGATATTCTCCATATTTTTCTTGGTTGTCCACATAAATGTCGTTAAGCCATGTTGGAGGGAGCCTTCTACTAGTGTTTTTGCTAAGTGAATCGCAGTCTCTATATGGGGTCCTTTCTTTTTGGAGCAAATCATTTTGAGAGCATTATTTCGCAACTTAAGATGGTTTATTGCCTTTTTTATTTGTAGGTTCCACTTTAGATTTCCCGAAAAGTATATGCCGAGGATCTTTAGTTCCCTTTTAAGAGGGATTGGTTCATTACGTAGTATTAAAGTTGAACATTGACATTTTCTTTTTCTACATATATGGATAGCTTCGATTTTACTTGGTGGGACCAAGGCTCCTATTTCTAGGGCCCATTTATGCGTAGCTGTGTCAGTTTTCTCCAATAATTGTTTCACGTGATTTGGATCTCCAGATGCTAGTGTGTAGATATTATCTGCGTAAACGCCAACGAAATCTAGGCCATATTTCGGGGTTGTAAGTTCACATATTAATGAATCGACGTAAGCATTGTATATTATCACCGAGAGCGGTGATGCTTGAGGGACACCATTTTCAAGTTTGTTGCAGGAGGACATGAAACCATCTATGTTAACCTGAAATGTTCTATCGGTCATAAAAGCGACTACCGTTCTTAAGATGTTCTTGGGAATTCCCCATAGGTGAAGCTGCTTAATGGCTGGAAAAAATACTAATCTATCGAAAGCCTTTTCAAGATCAGCTGACATAATAACACTATGTTTCTTCATAGATAAGTTTACAGCTAGCTTATCTTCTAGGAGGTGTAAAAGGCTTTGTACACCTCTATTTGGGCGAAATGCATGTTGCGCTGGATGTATTTTTTTCTCGATTTCCCAACTGATTCTTCTTGCTAAGATTTTCTCAAAAGCTTTGGAGAGAACTGGAAGAAGTGAGATGGGACGGTATTCATCGAAAGAATGGCATGTTGTTGTTTTTTTTGCGATGGGTTTCAGCTGGGCTCTTTTCCAGTCATGTGGATAGTTTCCAGAGCTTAAAATGTTGTTATAAAGGTCACATATTCTAGTTTTTAATTTTCTATCGCAGTGTTCCAGCATTTTGTATGTTATTTTGTCATTTCCAGGTGTTTTACCTTTGGCGGAATGGATTGTCATGTCGAGTTCGATTAGTGTAATTGGTTCCGAAAGGTAGTCTGCTTGAGTTTCTAGAGAAGGGAGATCGTCTACCGAAAAGGTTTGTTTGGTATTTATCAACTCGTCTGGGTAGTTGATATCAGAACTGTAGGATTTCCATATCTGTGTAAAGGTGTTGGCAATAATTTCAGGATCAGTGATGAGATCCTGGTTGCTCAGCATATAAGGAAAATATGGAGATGGTTTTGAAGATCGAAGTGACTTTATTCTGCTCCACAAGGTTTTGAGGTCAAGCGATGGATCCATTGTGTTGACAAAGTTTTCCCAGGATGCTCTTTTCGATTGTATACATTCCCTCCTGAGTTTAGCAAAACATTTTCTATATGCAATACAATTTTCAGAAATAGGATTCCTACGAAGTTTATCCCAGGCTTTGTTTTTTTCAGTCCGGAGTTTTGCTATATCTGGTGTAAACCATATTGGATTTTTTTTATTAAAGTTTTGGGACTTAGTTACTGGGATGCATTTGGAGGCGGTGGTTCTTATAATTTTCTTTATTTTGGCTGCTTCTTGGTTTATATTCGACGAGACCGGTATTGTCAAGTTAATGCTAAGAGATGTTGTCTTAAATGAATCCCAGTTTGCAAGCTCTTCCTTGAATCTCGTGTTATTAATTTTTTTTCTAATAATGCTAACTGGTGTTCGAATGAGAATAGGCATGTGATCTTTACTGTTTGCAATAACCTCCCATTGAAGGATCGGTGCAATATCTTGCGAAGCAAAGGTAACATCAACGGCAGTAAAAGTATTCCTAGTGTTGAGTAACGTTGGAGTACCATCATTTAGAACAATTAAGTTTCGATCGTTTGAAAACTCTTCAAAGATTGTACCAAGCGGGTTTGTGGCCTGGGATCCCCATAGTGTGTTGCAAGCGTTTAAGTCTCCCAAGATAATGTGGTGGGTGTTATTGACTAAAGGGATCTCATTGAGCATGTTTTGTGTTACTGTGACTTCGTGTTCTCTGTAGATATTTGTGATGAGTAGAGGCTTTTTAGTTGGAATTGTAATCGTTTGGTAGAGCAGGTTGGAAGTGGATGTTGTTTGGGAGATTACTGGTATGTCGTTCCTTACAAGGAAACCTATACCTGACTTTGAGTATTGGTACGGTTTATTGTAATGAAAAGTTTGATAATTTTTCATTTTAAAATTTTTTAGATTTTTAGCGATTATATGCGTTTCTTGTAAAGCTATTATTCCGGGGGAGTATTTAGTAATTAAGAGTTCAAGAGTATGTTTGTTATTAGAGTATCCTTGGAGGTTCCATTGGAGGATTGAAATATCAATTTCCAACGGAGCCATGATTATTGTTTATTATTTTGTTTTGAGGGATGTGTTTCATTGGAGTGGTTTTCTTTGTTGATGTTGAGTGAGTGAGTAAGAGTTGTTTGAGAGTTTGAGGAGCTTAGGAGAGTAGAGTTATCATTGTCGACAGCAAGAGCGTCAATGTTCTCTACGTCAAGTTCCATAGAGGAAGTTGTTTCTGATGATGAGTATTGTTGATTGCATGTGCCGTAGAATATGGTAGTTGTTGGATGATGAGCGGTGACGTTTTCATTTGATGGGTCTAGGCTCTAGGTTTGAGTGCTGTGAGGTAAATTGAGTGGTATTTGGACTGTTTGTGGGAGGTGAGACATAAGTGGGAGGGTGTTGAGTTAGATTTGTAATTACTGCGTTATTGTTTTGTATCATTGGAGTATTTGATTTATTAGCGGTCTGCGCGGTGGTGATGCTAGGTGCGTTCGGCGATGAAACATTTGTTTTTTGTGCGTTTCTTTCCATTATTATGCGATTTTTAATTATTTCAGCCATTGAAGGTTTATCTGTTTTTCTTATTTTCGGTGGTTGAATC
Source organism: Melanostoma mellinum (assembly GCA_914767635.1). Lineage (NCBI taxonomy): Eukaryota > Metazoa > Arthropoda > Insecta > Diptera > Syrphidae > Melanostoma > Melanostoma mellinum. The sequence goes on along the minus strand of OU612059.1, from coordinate 224,736,739 downwards.
TGATGAAGTGATGGGTGGTCGTTGTAAATCTCCCAAGCTTCTCTAACTGTGCAGCGGCGATCAGCCTTGATTTTATTAACGGATTTGTATCGGAGAAAAGAGGGACAGGTGGGGTCATATGACGTATGGGTATCTTCATTACAATTAACGCAGAATATACGTGCACATTTGTCGTGTGGGGGCGGTTGACAGCATTCTTTGCAAACCAGTGAATTATTACAACGGTTTTTCGTATGCCCAAGCTTTTGGCATGATACGCAGCGCATTGGATTTGCAATAAACTCATCAACTTGACAATTGAGCCAACCAATTCTTATTTCATTTGGTCGTCGAATGAGGTCAAATGTTAGAATAGCTGCACCTGTTGGTACTAGCATATCGTTTTCCTTCTTCATTATTTTTCTCACTGCGATGACTTTAAATTTCTTAAGCTCGGACAGTAGTTCTTCTTCAGATATATCAATGATTGATCTTGAATATATTCTGCCTTGGACCGAGTTAAGATTAATATGGTATGTGATTTTTACTGGGATCAAGTCCACATAGTTCGCTTTCAGGAATTTTTCTGCTGTTTGGACGTTAAGTACTTTGACCAAGAGATCCCCTGATCTCATTGCTTTGACTTCCAGAAAATCTTTAGAAATGAATTCCAAGCCACGATTGATCTGGAAAGGATTGTATGAGGAGAGAGGTCGTATCTTATCACCTTCTGTCGTTTTGTCGTTAGCAGCGATGACAATGAAGCGTGGGATGTTATTATCGTTGTTTATTGCAGGCAATGTTGGATCAACATCTCTGAAATGACATTTGCGTTTGCTTTGATGTTTTTTACTCCGGTTTAACACAAACTCTGATTCGAGCAAGTCAAACCGGTTATTATTTTCAGGGGGTTTTCCCCCCTCCATTCTCTACTTTTTTTGAATGTAGTTGTTGTTGTTTTATTCTCGGTTAAAGTGAATAAGAGAGAAAGAAAGTGTGTTGATGACTTACCAGAAAAGTAAGTAAAAGATTAAACCACTGACTATATTGCACTTATCAAGATTATACACGTCTTAACGCGGCAATTGCCTGACCAGTACTGAGTGCATAACTATATTTGAATAAGAAAATAAAATCTATTTACTACTACTACTACTACTTTAAACCGAGAAGTGTCAGTTTTTTGTGTTCCTTTTTTTAAAAAAAGGACGGAAACATATGAAAAAAGTAAATTCTACAACTTGATTCAAGTTTCTCGCTATCGACAGCAGATATAAATGTAATAAGTTGTGTGTTGAATGCTTAGAAGGTCAGAAGAAAATGAGTTTGGAAAATGACCTCATCCGTCGAAAGGCGAGAGCAAAAGAAGTTGCTAGTAAAAGAAAATCTTCTTGTGGGAACCGACTAATTTCGTCAAGACATCACAGTTATTTCAGTTATGAAATGCAATGGAAAAATAAAACAGCAAAAAAATTCATGCTTCTGCGCCGTAAAGCAGGACTGGGATGATCAAGGTCTTATACAAGGTTACCTTGGTTTTTCTGGAGAGGGTTTTGTTTCTCAATTGCCTTCTTAACCCAAAGAAGCAACGGTTGGCAAAAGTTATTCTCCGTTTGATCCCCGCACTGATGTTGTTGTCCGTGTCTACAACGGATCCTAGGTAGACGAAGTCCTGTACTACCTCGAAGTTATGTCTGTCTATTGTGACGTTTTGTCCAATTGGTCGATGTTCTGTGTCTCCTTGTTTGATGACAACATAATACTTCGTTTTGCCCTCATTAACCATCAAACCCATTTTTGCCGCTTCTGTTTCAATACTAGCAAAAGCACCTATGACACTGAGCTTTATTCTTCCCATTACGACGTCTGCGTAGGCGAGTAACTGTACAGACTTTTGAAAGATTGTTCCTCTGGTGTTGACGTTTGAGTTTCTTACAATCTTTTCAAGTATGATGTTGAAGAAATCGCATGACAGTTTGTCGCTTGCCTAAACCTTTTTTGACATCAAAGGTCTCGGTGAGTTCTTTACCGACCTTGACGGAGCAGCTTGAATTCTCCAAAGTCACCCTACATAGTCGTACGAGTTTTGCAGTAATGCCGAAACTAGACATGGCTCTGTACAGCTCGTTTCTGTAAATACTGTCATACGCAGCCTTGAAATCGACCAAGAGATGGTGTTGGTGATATAGATAGATCGATATTATAATCTCGGATTTTTTCCAAGATCTGCCGTAATGTGAAAATTTGGTCTATTTAGGACTTTTCCGGTCTAAAACCACATTGATAAAGACCTATCAAGTTGTTGGTTTCAGACGTTCACATATTACAGCAGAACAGATCTTATAAGCGACGTTAAGGAGGCTTATCCCTCTATAATTGGCGCAATTGTGAGGGTCTCCCCTCTTTAGGATCGAGCATACAATACTGAGGTTCCATTCATCGGGCATCCTTTCTTCCGACCATTTCATGCAGATCAGCTGGTGCATGCTCCTTTCCAGCTGGCCTCCAGCTGCCTTGAAAAGTTCGGCATCAAGGCCATCTGAACCTGCAGTCTTATTTGATTTAAGTTTGCATATGGCAAGCTTAACTTTCTCCAGGTCGGGAGGACGGCATTCTTGATCATCGTCCAAACTGAATTTGGGAATCTGCCTGACAGCGGAATTTGTGTCCTCATCGCCGCTAAGCAGTCTGCAGAAGTGATCTTTCCAGATCCTCAGTAGCGACTGTGACTCTACAAATATTTTGTGTCAGTTAATTGAATTTTTTTTACGCTTTTTTAATTACATATTATGAATTTGTTGGAAAAAAACCTGCATTTCTTTCTTTGTTGTGCCCGTGGCATAATGCTTAGCATATTTGCTGTTTCGTGGGAGTTCAAAGTTCGAATCTCAGAAAGATAATATTATTTTTCTACTAGCATCGCCTTTCGCGAGGAATAGGCAAGTCGAGAGTAATTACATGTTCACGAAAAGCGCTTTCTCTCTAAGTCATTCGGAATCGGCATAAAACTATTGGTCTTTGAAATTCGCTAGGACTGGTGGCTCCCAAAGCTGTGCTCCAACACCCTCTATTGTTTTAACAGCTCTCGGATATAGTTTTTCAAATAAATTGTTGGAGGTTTCAGTGGGCAAAGAATGTGACTTTAATAAAAGCACGTAGCTTGAAAAGAACTTATCGGATTGGAATAATAAAATAGCTCAACTTACTATCTTTAAAAGTAACTTTCAATGGGAAATACATATTTGTGTCTATGGGGACAGCCAAGCTATGCTTGGCTCTTAACAACTTCTTCGAAAGTAATCCAGAAATGCAAGGCTTCTCTGATTTCAGTGGGGAAAACAAATTTTTTTGGGTTTTATTTGGTTTCCATGTCAAAACGACATAATTTGAAACCAAATCACCAATGAACTTGCAAGGTATACAGACCTTCTTTCTCATATCCTCAAAAATGGCTTGATATGTTGAGACCTCTGCTAAGGCTTCGATAGTATGCCTACGTTAGATACAAACTGACTAAACTTATGCTCTACGACTTCACTCAAAAAGAAGCTGCAACTCTTTTAAAATGAATTAAATTCCACATCAAACAGACAAAATGTATGTGACCTTTTATAACAGTACCCATTTTACTGCCTGATGTCATCTCGAAGCTGTGTCCTAAGTATTTATAGTAAATTCGATGTGTATAAGCCTGGACATTTCGAATTGAAAATCCTATTGGAATATTTTGTATGAATTCTTGTCAGCTTCACTGAGATACAGAAAACGGATTAAGGGCGGTAACTTTTATAGCCAACATAATAGTTATTTATAAACAAATCAATAAGAAATGTTGTCATTTTGGTAGACAGTCTTTGGCCATACCACCTAACACTTGAGGTAATTGTAAAATGACTACTAAGTTCCCTTTTTCATCAAAGTTTTCATCTAACTAGCTAACAATCTAATATAGTTGTTAACTTTCTTAACTTCTCTAAAATATTAACGTTTAATGATTACTACTCGTTACGTTAAGATTTCAATCTTTTGTTGAAACCTAGCTTTCCGAATTTTCCTTATTTTGTTTGTTTTCGATTCAAAGATTTTTTAAATAAACACTCTTTTCGTAAAAGATCTAGATACAATAAATTCTACTAAACAAACCAGACATGTGCTATCAAACTGTCAACCTTTTCCTATTTTATAAAATAAAAAGAAGATTAATGTGCTAATTTGCTCAATATTTGACAGGTACGATACCAGCAACACCAGAGAACATCACTGTGACGTTTCTCACCCCAACAACTGTACGCGTATCATGGCAAACCAATCTTCATTCAGAGTTCGTTGACAAGTTTATTGTAACATACAAGCCAACAGACGATAGGTAAGTTAAACGTTCTCCAATGTGATGTACGAGTATGCATAATATCCTTGTTTTATATATTTTGTTATTGTTTATGTGTACCACAAAAAAAAAACTAAATTAATAAAATTTCAACAAACAAATCGCAATTACCTATATGTATCTCCTTAAGAATGTTTGCGTGTGCGAGACCAGCTTTTGCTTGCAGTATAGACTTAACTAGAAAAAAAATGTATGTTATTTAATAGATTTATTCTTGTATATGTACATTTACTGTACCTCCCTACGTTCCCCACACACGCACATACACAAAACACAATATATGAGTTTTTTAATGACCTGCATGTTTTGTGTCGATATTTTTGTTTTACAATCAAGATGCTTATGAGGGCTTACATTTATATCTTATCTGGGTATTCATCATCATCGGTGCCATCATAATCATCATCCCTATCGACCTCATCGTTCCTTCTATGACAAAACTTCTTTGAAAAGTTCTTCAGAATGTTCCATGTTAAGTTGTTGAATAAACTTTTGATTATATTAATTTCCAAGAGGGGTCTCTTTTATTGAATCAACACTTAAAGTAAAGAAAAAGAAAAATCTTGTGATAAAATATGTTTTCAAGATATGTTTTCAAAAACGTATAATCCCTTCCGATAGTGAAATTACTCTCCAAATATTCGTAGTACTGTACAGGGTAGAGCCAAAGGAACAATAGTTATTTCTGACATAGCCAGGAACTGGGTCAACAAGTGTGAAACTTAGTTTGAAAATTCTACTTCAATGAGTCATGCCCATCTAACCTGATGCACAGGAAGGGAAATAAATGGCTTCAAAGGAATCTGTTTTATGCAAAATTTATTTGTCTTACTTTAATACACTCGAAAACCACTCGAACTCCTAATATATTCTTCTGAGAGTCATTAGATCTAAGTTAGTTAGTGCATTCGAGGCTTCAAGTTCATACCAGCTTCTGGGTTGTGATCATCGGGACCAAGATTGTAAATAACCAAAGCCTTTGACAGTAAAAGTTGTCTACATAGTTTGTGATAAACAGTTTTTAAGAATCCTTTCTGCCACATTCTTATAGCAATATAAATCAGAGACCTCAAATTTTCCTCTTACTTTTGAAGGACGTAAAACGTTGCCAGTTAAATCGAGATTTATTTCCACCATTTACTGGTTGTAAACAATGTGCCTATGCATTCCGTGATCAGCATCCGAAAGATGATCTGTCAAAAAATGTTATTTGTTTAAATAAAATAGAATAAAGGGTGGCGCAATAGAGCGAGCAGCCCCAGGGCCTAGTACATTTTTCACAACTATGCCTTGTGACCGAATGGATGGGACCAACAATTTTTTGTTGGTTTCGAACGGCTAATCGAGAAAGCTCTTTTTTTTATATGTTTGTTATCGAATTCAATAATGTAAACATAATCTTTTAACACGACTTACCCAGCCCAAGGCCGCTCACGAGCAACCTAGTTAGATTCTACCTACATCGTATTCGTGTTCAGGTATTTTGATTGCCAAAAGAATCAAGAGTGCCCGGGGATAATAGTTAGCATGTTTCCTTGTTGTGTGGGGGGTTTGAGATGTAAATTCCATCAGAAACATAAAACTGTTTTTTTTTTTCACGGTTGTTATTACTCTCCTCCGAGACATCGCTTTCTCACTTAGCCGAATCGTCACAAAATTGTAGATCTTTGTTTCCGGCATCGGTTAACGCAAACAGGCAGGGGATTGAACTATAATACTTTCTACAGTTTTAAGTGAACAAGCCATAAGAAGTCACACGTCGCATGGTAGCAGAAAGCACCAGGAGCTTTTGGGGTTATAAATTGTGAAGTTGGGAACAGCGGATGGTCGCCAACACCATTACGATCTTTGAATCTTTGATCGACCCGTGCTTCATAATGAAAAATGCAGCACAGCAACCTTAATTGTGTCTTGGGAGCAGTTGGTTCGACTCCATCTGCTACTCCTCCAACTTCTGGAAGTTGTACATCAGTGCCCGTACGTCGCTAATTCAAATCCAGCTCGAAGGACCAAGGTTTCTGAGTGGGTTTATATTGAAACTTGAAAAAAAAATACTCAAAACTTCCGGAAAATTAAAACGCGTCAACTCGATTTTCTTCTAGAATCTTGTGTACATTTTTTCAACTCTTAATGTTTTTGGTTACAGTCATTACGTTTGTGGAATTCATCACCAATCTATATTTGACTATTCAAGATTCAACAATCTTTGAAATGCGTTAGACGTGAGATCTCCATAGCTTTGTTGAGCCGCCCATCCTCATTTATTTTTTTATTTAATTTTTATAGAGTCCATGAAACAAATTGCAAATATGATAATTTGAAGTTGCAGAGAGAAAACGATCGACATGTACATTTTCATTTAGGGCAGTTTTTAAAAAGCAGGAATGACACATTTTGACTATTATTTTAGTACTGGCTTTGTATAGGAGATGCAGCTATCTGTGTTTGCGCACAGTAAATTGTTATTCGGATCACTACAGTCGTATTAAAATGTAATTCTTCAAATTTCGAATAGATATTTTCATCTTAATTTATGCTCCATCCTTTTTTGAATCCAGAATTCTTCACATTTTTTTTATAGCGGCTAGCCTTTTATTAGCAGTGCCATTTGGGTACCACTTGTTAACCTGCCCTAGTATTTCCAATTTCTACCAATCCAAGGGTCTCTTAAATGTTTACAATCCGGACAAAATGCTAACGTAACGGCAAATGTGTTAATTTTCTTTTATCACGTCAACTTCACCATACGTATACATTTAGGCGCTAAAAGGGACCAGCAGTATTCACTTCCTTTATAAATAAGATCTCAAAATCCATTTACTTTCCATACCATACTCGTATAAGGCCTTAGAGACTTAAGCGCCTGTGAACTAAAGCTTTTGAATTTATTGAATGCTTTCCGAATCCATCCACTATCAGTATGGAGTTTTCAAATTAACATAATCCCGATGCTAATATCTATGTAACCTACCTCCTGATATGTGTACCAACAAACTTCCTGAAAACATACACATATATTTCGTATTTAGGTTCCACCTTAATTACATTCAAATTGCACCCATTTTTGAAAACTCTTACCTCAAAAAGTGCCTTTGTAAGCGAAGTTAATTTTCACAAATCCTTTCAATTCTTTTTATCGCCCTGCGGCCGTTATATTTAGGTGCGGGTTGGACGGGGTTGTTTCCTCCGAGAGGTATTCGTGTCAAGACAATATCTGAACTGAAGAAGAAAAATTACCCCATTGTTTTAACCCCTTAAACCGCTCCACTTCGCACTTTGTTCAACAGCACAAAGTTGAATGTGGGAGCTTTGTTTTTAATCTTAATTAAACTTACATGTATCCTACAGCTCACGACTTAACCTTGAATTTCGATAAGACTGGTTTTTTTATTCGTTTTAAAAGCGATTACCGTTGGATCAAATGGTGCAGTCCTAGAGGCACCAACGCCAACGTCAGAAAATCAGATTTATGGCTGCAGGGTGCCCAGAAATATCACATTTTGCCTGCATGAAATACCAATTATCCTCCTATTGAGTCGCAACATTTGAGTCTCAGAGCCATTCACATGGCGCTGGCTGGCGTATAGGTACCGTACTGCCTTCGTAGCATTCCATTTGCATATTATAATTGTCCTCCAGACTTCGAAGTAGATATGCGAGTTTCTTCACAATTCAGCTTTTTGTTCGCTTGTGTGTTGCACACACACTCGTCATTGCCTTGCCTCGCTCAAATGGAACCCAGGTAGTTGACCGTTTAGCTTCATTTGCATATTGACAGAATATTGTCTCATTATCCAGCACACACATGTTAACAATATTTTCAAAAAATTCCTCGAACTCCTTTGGATTGGAATTTGTTGTACATTTGGCTGAACGCTTCCACCCTCGAGGCTACACCTACAACCACAACTCATATGTGCCAGCTTTGTGGTATGGGATACATTCGTATTTTCAATTGTACAATAGACTACTTAGCACAATTAGTAACTACAAATTACGCTATACATTTTTTGGTATTTTATTTGTGATAGTCGGGCGACTGGTAGTGGCCCACAAAAAAAGGTCACAGGGTAAATCGATGTTGCTTTTTGGTGTACCTATATGAAAAAAAAGAATGGAGAAAGAAAGCTTGTCGCTTTGACTGATTTTATTGTTGCGTGTTTGTCGTCCTACCGCAGGGACACTTATTCTAAACATTGTCTTTGCATTAAGCTGTCGCCGGCTGTTCTATTTCTACTAACACACACTTTATCGTCGCGTCATACCTACATGACTCTTAAAATTCTTGTTCCTTCAAAGCTTTCGCATATATATGAACATAGGTTCAAGGTACATGTGTTAAGTATAGAAATAAAAATGAAGAAATTCCATAACATTTGTCACGAAAAAAAAAAAATTCCTGTTTGTCTTATTGGCTGACTTATGGCCATTCGTGTGTATTTGCGTAGCCTTGGAATTCTCTACGCTCTGCTTGCATTAAGTGTTGAATGTTGGATATGTAAACATGAGCAGATGGTTGCTAAAAACTCAGTCGACGATTCATCTTACTCATTCCTTAATTCCGAACACGAATTCAGGACCACACGTTGACGGCGGCCGAGATACATTTACGCATTCATTCAGTGAATCAACAACGGCTAGTGAAGCCCAAATGCCACACCCTCTAAAGCGGCGTGTGGAAGCCTATTGAAATCTAATGGTTGATGAAAATTTAATTTTTCCTCCCTGGGATTTTTTAAATTACCTTTTTGTAAAAGCATTGAAAATGAGAGGTTGATTTCGCCAGCAAAATTGTTTTCGAATTGAGTTTTGTAATGCTACATAATTGCAGTTCGAAATTCCTGCAACCATCTTTAATTGTTAAAAGGAATATAACATCGAACAAAGAGCAACGTTTGTTCAAATAAATATTCAATTATAAATAAAACTTTAACTATTGCTTTTGTTTATAGAGCCTATTTAACGTTAATTAAACACAACTTCAGTTCATATAATTTGACAGGGTGAACTCCTTACGACGCGGCGGCAGGCGGTGGCTTCGAAGGGTTATGGATATCTTGTTACATTGTGTAAGCGGTTAAGTTAGAGACCGAAAAGGTACTTTTGAATTAACAACAAAATTCATGCGAAACACTAGAACTCCATGGCAACAAATTAAGAAATTAGTAGAATTTTTGAATTTTAAATTTGAGCATTTGGTTGCTGAAGCGTTTGTACTTGAGGACACATTGAATTGATATTTCTGGGGCTTTTGAAATTAAAAAACAATCAAATGGAGTGAAGAATTCGAAACTGAAGCTAAGTTCAGTTTAATGTTTAAGGCTTAATTTGATAAACACGGCAATAGACAAGTGAACAAGATGCAACGTTTGGTTGATTAGACTACTTATAAAGTCGTATGAATACTGTGAATCAGAAATTTATGTTTAGATATTTAGATATTTATTCGTTCATTGACTGCTTACCACTTCTTTAAGAAAGAATATCATATAAACTAGTGGAAAGCTTAAAATAGACGAAAGTTAATAATGTAAATTCGATGGAGTTGAAACAAAAAATAATTTAATTACATATTTCATTTAATTCATTATTAATTAAATTATAATCTTTATATATATAAATTACGTGTCACGATGTTTGTCCGCGATAGACTCCTAAACTACTTAACCGATTTTAGTCAAATTTGTACTTTGTACACCGTGTGCAGTTTGATCCGATTTGAAAGATAGGATAGCTTACATATCTCAATTTATGATCGCAATATTATTTTATTGCAAATTATTTGTCTATTATTTGACAGTCACAATTATTTATCTGTTATCTCCAAACGATTGTAACAGATGGCGACATCTGTTAACAGGATTGAGTAAGATTCAATAGATGGCGCTATGTCAAATTTCCAAACGTTTCATACAAGCTACTATTTGATAGCCCCAAGCGATTCTAACAGATTGCGCCATCAGCAACGAAGCTATTTGACACATTCTTAGCTTTCCCATACACGAAAGAGACCCTTCTGTCCAGCATCTAGCAATACATCTTGAAAACGGTCATAGTGTATACTTCACTGAAGAAAATGTTATCCAAAGAACGCTTGAGGCTCCAAAAACGACACTAACTGAATTTTCTACATTAAGTCAAAAACCTGATATTTTTAGCCAATTCGCAAAAACATTGATATATACCAGGGTTGGCCAACAGGTCGATCGCGATCGACCGGTCGATCGCGACTGTTAGTCCAGTCGATCGTGGCAAAGCAAAAAATATAAATACGTAGACCAGACAGTCTTAAATAGTTTCAATAAAAACATTTACCATTGTGGTCACCTATTTTGAACAATTAGTTCTAGAAAAACTGTCTACTTTGCGCTTTTTACTAGAAAACCTTGCTCAAAAACATATACATACGCCCGTTACTTCGAAACAAATCAGCCACATATTGTGTTTATACTTATATGTACAATGTATGAAATGTGTTGAACAACTTCATTCGTGTCTAGGTTCAACATAAATTTATGTGAGTCAGCGTTTTCCTACTTAAAGCAAACAAAAAGCAAACACCGTTTTCGCTTGACAGACAGACAGACGCTTATACATTGGGTTCTTTAAGGCTGGCAATCTCCAACTACAAACCAGATTAGGTATGCTAAACTAGTGGAAGATACTCAGACTCAATGCTCACACTAATATATTTGTAGGTAAATAAGTAATTAAGTAGTAAGTACTAAGTATAATTTTCACAGTTATGTTTTTTCGCTTAGTAAAATAAAAAATGCTACATGATTGTGTACCGAAACATGCTGTTTCATTTAAGATTCCTAATAGTATGTAATTGATAGATCGCACAGGGTCTCGTTAGTGAACAAGAGATCTTGGGTCCAGTCAAGTTGGCCACACCTGATATATACTGATGTTCCACGTTATTTCACATGGAACAATCCGGTAAAAAATGAATACCACGAAAACAAGGAAAACCACATCCTTCCATCACAGGCATATTCAAAGCTAAGGCATTGGGGCGACTTTACACGGTACGTCCAAAGCAACGTGAGTGTTTCTATTTACGTTTGTTGTTGGTGAATGTTTCCGTACCTACGTCTTTTGAATTTCTGCGAACAGATCGATCGTCGAGTATTCAATACATGCATGTCGTGAACTGCAATTGATAGAAGACGATAATCATTGGGACTTAAAGCTTGCTGCTGCCGCATTGATATCAACGTCCAATAACATTCGTCAGTTGTTTGCAATTATTTTGACGATATTTTATCCATTGCAAGCACAAACTTTGTGGGAAAATTTTAATCTAATGTGATCGATGAGACATCAGTCGCCATCTGAAAGAATTTCGTACACATAAGTAGATGCAAAAAAGAGGCATTGTCTGTTCGTATATCTGTGTGCCTGTAACCCCCCCCCCCCCCCCCCCCCCCTATCCTTTAAGTTTCGCTAAGTACCTCAAATCATATGCGGTAACACTAAAACTACTTTTTTCATTCCTAATCTTTTAGCGCTTCTTCTTCCTGTTCCAGCGTTGCGAGCATCGATATCTCGAAGGGGCCACAGCTCTCCCACTTAACTGCTTCATAGCAATGATCCTCTCCTGGGGTGCGCCACTGTGACCTGGCAAAATATTCTCAAATCTCCCGGATTTTGGATTGTTCCATGTCTGTCCACCACATGCAGATTTCTTTTTCTTCCCACTATTTTTGTTCAATAAATGTTAATACAATGCACAATCTCCTAATTTCAATAAAATTCAATAAATGATTGGCCCATGAGATGTCTCATTTTATAAATGAATAGATCAGCTGAACAAAAAAAAACATCCTCACTAAATTGATTTCCCATTTCTGAACGAAGTCATTAGAGTCGTTTTCGAAAAAGAAAACAAAAAACAAGGACTGGTGAAATTTCATAGGATTAAGAAACGTATATATATATATATCCTTCATGGATGACTGGTGACATCAATCCACCATAAATGTCCAAACAATATCCTTGCTTAGCAAACAACATCATGGTTGTCATCTCAATTGTCTCAAGAGGCAAACGGTAAGCTGACCCTTAGTTTAGCACGTATAATATAAATTGAAATTTAATTCAATGAAAAAGATTTTATTTCGCATCAAAATAAAAAGTAATGAAAGCAAGGAAAAATCATATTATCTCCTAACACTGTTTGCAGTAAACCATGCCAAAAAGTATAAATTCCGTATTTTGGCATTTGGCTGTTTAACGTTAAGAGGATATTGAGTTCTTTTGCAAAAAGGCCTCAAGGAGCATTGGGGGTTATAAATAAGCAGAGTTTTAGTGTGATTAAAAGGAATGACCATAGTACGATGACAATCCATATAATACAAAGGTTTGTTGACATTTAGTTTTTTTACTGCCCATAAAGTGACCGTAGTTATTTAAGCTAATAACAGATTATTATTTATGAAAATTACCTAGCTACTGTTGGGATTAACTGAAGGGTTACTTTTATATTAAAATGACCACAGCAAAGTAAATATTAATCTGTTTAATGAAGTTTACCCTTCAAGCACAGGGAGGAGTTCTAATTCAAATTTCATATGATTGTGATTTGACAGGGATAAGAAAAATTTGGTAGAAAACAAAATGTTCAAACTATGGCTTTAGTTGGCTTGAGAGCTGGAAAAATATTTTGAATTCAATGACATTAATCATGAAAACCAATGTCACCGACGAAGAACACGTGCCTGAAAGTCCCAAAATTTATTTTACTGAAACAAGTTTTTGAATATTAAAACAGATTTTATAATTCATTAACATTTACTTATTTTTATGTGTAGGAACATAAGTTGAAATAAATAAATGAATATGGCAGTTCAGCAAAGCTTGAACAGGCTATGGTCTCTCGCATCTCAGGGATTTACAATTTTGAGCCGATTCGGAATGGTTAAGTTGGACAGCGATTCTCATGGCAGTGATATAAGAACTATCTTGCTAATGATTTTTTGGGATTCGAACCATAAACAAGCTTAACTATTACCACAGGCACACAACCAGGAACGAAAGTTATTCAGAAGAAAAAAGACTATAAAAGTACTTCTTGGGTAAAATAACAAATCACCTGGTTTGCCAGGATCGATTTTATCGTATTTAATGAATGATTGGTTTGGGGTTTTGATCGTATTGCAGGACATAGTTTGCCAGCGGCACATAATTTTCCACTGGGAAACATGCAGAACAAAAGTCGGTTTGCGTTACAGCCCCGTAGTCATACCAGTGGATTTCGACAACTCAGAAATAAAATATTGCTTGCTCAATTGTAAAGGATAAAAAATGCACATTTACTGCAGTATAACCCTAAAAGGCTCCATCCGAAGAGAGTATTTCTTTTTCGGTCGGAGGTTTTTAAAATACGGACTTACGGAGCCGTGGCTTAAAGCCAAATTTAATTGTTTAACTTTATGTCACTTTACAAGGCGACATAAGATCAAGTTTTGGAGTTAGCCTTATGTCGTATTGTGACGTTTCATAAGGCCAACTTTTGTAAAACTTAAGGCCAAACGTTAAATTTGTTGTATAAAAAACTTTGCCAACGGTAAGAACTATTATCACTATATAGAAAGGGTTTCACACTTCTTCAACAATAATCAGCCAGTTCGGCATTTCGCAGTACATCGACTGACTTTATGTTATGCCTTTATTACTAGTTGCATTTTGGATTTGGTACACGTGATGTTTTATTTTATAAAAGAAATATGAATGTATGATTAAAGTTATCATTGACATTGAGGTCATGCTATGACTTACAAATGTATGTAGTTCAATTCCACGATATAAATGATCAACTTTTACAAAAAATTCGAGCGATCTCATTTCAAGTTAAAACTTGATGGCAAACGAGAATCAAAGAATCTAGTCGTACGCTCGCATTCAGAGTGCTCTTGCATATCTAGACTACTTTCGAAGTAATTAGAGGGTTAAGAAGGGCATTAAGCAAAGCTTGGCTGCCGCTACAAAATACATTGTTCGTAACATATGTAGTTTATAGCCATTTGGATAGCATAGGCCTGCGATTGGAAGACGGATGCCTTAGTGGCCAATGAGGCGTGTAGTTGTATGTAATTCTCCACCAGCGCAAGATCTATCATCGGTTTTGGAACCATCTGTGAAAATTCGATAACAATCCTTTCCTGGCTCAGATTATAAAGTAGGCCAGCAATGAACCGAAGGAAAGTTGACTGTATATGTATTTGATCGGTTGAACCTTGATATCATCGTGTTGAATAGTATATCACTAGGACGTGAGTCAAAATATACGCCGCTTGCGAGTTCTTCAAAGCTCCAGTATGAATTGCGCCAGAAATCACATCTCTTTAAAATAAAATACACCCCATGATGTAGGTATCAAAGGAGTGAAGGTTCAGCAGTGCGTCAAGCGCAGCATCCGGAGTGCTGGAGAAAGCCCCGGTACACCCAAAACAAATTTCTTTGAAATTTGGCGAACGAAGCAATCCTACTAATATTATAAATGTGAAAGTCACTCTGTCTGTCCGGCTTTCTATGTTACCGTCTCCTGCCCGAACTAGGGAACTGATTTAAATGAAATTTTGTACAGAGATAGTCTAGAACCTGAAGAAGGACATAGGCTATACATTTTATCCCTATATTCCCACGGGAATGGGAACGTATACGGGAACTTAGAAACTACAACAACGATTTCAAAACTGTTTCCATTGTTAGAAAGCTACACTATCCCTGAGTATCATAAACTTTAATTAATCCACATATTCCTACGGGAAAACGAGTCCTTACTAATATAATAAGTGTGAAAGAAGCTCTGTCTGTCCGTCCATCTATGTTAACATCTCCCGCTCAAACTAATGAACAAATTAAAATTAGTTTTTAAACAATGATTGTTCAGAACCTGAGGAAGGACATAGGTTATATATTTTTTCCCTATATTCCCACGGGAGCAGGAACGTATACGGGAACTTTGACACTACAGCATCGATTTCAAAAATTCTTCCACCGTTGGAATGCTCTATAATCCTCGAGTAACATAAACTTTAACTCATCCCCATATTCCTCACGGGAACAGTCACCATGTTTCCACGGGAACTGGAGTCCTTACTAATATTAGCCGAAATTTATTGAGAATTTCTATATTCACTTATATTCACTTCACTTGCGAGTCTCAATAAAACGTTTTATATGGCTATATTCACTTACCAAGTTCACTTTCACAAACTCCATTTACCAACCATCCCTGTTGTTCACTTCTGCAAGTGAGTTATTTTTGCCCACTTACGCTATTCACTTAATTTCAATTAAGGGTTGTTGTTTTTCCATGAGCGATGTTTTGCGATGTTTTGCTTAATTGAACATAAGTGAATATAGATTCCCAATAAAACTCGGCTATTGTAAGTCCGAAGTTAAATCTGTCTGTCTATTTCTCTTTGTTACCATTAACCGCCAAAACTATTGAACCTATTTATATGAGTTTTGGTACAGAGACAGTCTAGAACCTGAGGACGGACATTTATGTTATGCAATATGTTTTATCCCTGTATTCCCATGGGAATGGAAGACTTTACTAACTTTATAAATCCGAAATTAACTCTGTCTGTCTGTTTTTCTTTGTTTATATTTACCGCCCAAACTATTGAACCGATTTATATGAATTTTGGTACAGAGAAAGTCTAGAACCCGAAGATGGACATCCTTACTAATATTACAAATCCAAAATTAGCTCTGTCTGTTCGTGTTTCTTTGTTACCATCTCCCGTCCAGACCACTGATCCGATTTAAATGAAATTTTATTCAGAGATAGCCTAGAGCCTGAGGAACAGGAACCTTGAAACTGCTGGATCGATAAAAGTTCTTTCACTGCGGAGTGATTTCTGTCGAAAATGCATTTGACCTGAGAAGATATGTCTATCTTGATCTTCAAATAAAAATTGGCAATCGGGAATGGCTGTGTGAAAGGTCGATTTCGGCGCCGACTAATGAGATAGTTAACCTATAAACTAAAAAATTATGTTCGACGTATTGGGGGGGATGTTGTCGAATGTCTATCAGTAGACAATATTATGGATACTGAGCTAGTCACATCATACCCAAAAGAGTTTCTCAATTTCATAGGATTATTAGGAGTGGCAGCAGTTGGTGTTCCAGTAATCCAATAATGAGTAATCCAGAATTGTACACAGCTACAAATTACACATCTGGATTGCGGCACTATAAAAATTTTAATAATGACTGGAACGACAAAAGGAGAAAACGTTTTGATTCCCCGTTTTCCTTTGATTCCCACTGATTGGTCATTAAAAATAAGGCTCAGACGCTTTAAGTTGCAGGTGTTCGTTTAGAAAAAAAATCCCATGGCAACTTTATGTGGCAGAATCACGTGTATTCATCCCACATAACCTTTTTATTTCGCAAAAGATGGAAAAAAAAAGTCGTATGCAAACATATACTTAAATAAAATAATATAACAACAATTAACTAAAACGCATGAATGTGACTTATTTGTAAAATAAGTAGCCTAAAAAATTAAGAATGCTGCCGAAAGTCACTATTCCACGCGGACGAAGTCGCGGGCACAGCTAGTATAATTATAATTATATTTCTAAAAAGTGGAATAACAGTCAAAAAACTTAACGAGTTCAGGTCCAGTTCAAAGTTTTTGTGTTGGTCTCCGGAAAAAAGTTGTTTTTTTTTTGTTTTAAACCTTCAACTCGCCCTGAATGACAAAACTGTGTGGTTTTCAGCCTTGAGTTTCCCCTGAACTGATCCTAATTTTTCAAATGTCATTTGAAAGTCTTGTACTTTTATGACCAATTAGAACAAAGAATCTGGAAAAGTTTTTTGAAGTATCCTGTGCCATGGATGCTAGGAATATATTCTCTCGATGTGTCAACAGAGGAACGAACCAACGCTTAAATATCATTTGCAAATATTTACAAGTACACTACTTTTTGAAGTGAGCTTTTAATAAAAAGCTAAAAATTATACATAATTCGTTACAAAAACAAGTACGTATGTTTTACAACGCATATAGAGCGAAAATTTCGTGGGACTTGTACCACTAACATTTTCGGCATTTACATCATATGTATCCACAGTAGAGGCGGCAACATACCAAAAGTAGGTTCCGTGAGATAAAAAATAAAAAAGAGGTCCCTTGAGCTAACTCCCATTGTAAAACCCTCCACTTAGAGTTGACTATGAAAAAAAGGATCATTACATAACTGAAACAAAAGCTCCTGAATCAAAACCATACTAACCTTCATCTGATGTTTTTACCTTTGTGACGATGTCAAGAGAACACTTGAAATGTGTCTGTAAAAAAGACAACCTTCTATTTTATATAACATGTCATGTCTGTAATTCATTCCCATGTCCTCTGTCAGAAAAGACAACAGTTTTCGTCCTAAAAAATCAACTATACAACGATTTTGTGGTTTCATCCACACTGAAAAACATTAAAAAGCACACAATTACCCTTAACGTAAACATTAACTTCCTTAAACACATACTCGTATACTGAACTTAAATATTTATCAAAACTCTACCACTCCAATGCAAAGTGATTTTTCACAGGGTAACATGTTGATAATTGTTTGACAACACGAATTTAACTTATTTTCAGAAACACATGAAAAAAAAACATTGAAATTCAATAAAACAAAGTTAAATTATATAATGGCGTGTTCGAAATTACCTCATGTCTTCTTATAAACACCTACCAAAATCATACAACCGAATCATAAAGGAAACGTTAGCGTTGTTATGTGTGTAGAGTTTCCTTCATAATTTTGTCCTGCAATAAAATTTCATAACCCAAGAACAATTCCCAACAGTAAGTGTTAATTGTATTTATGATAAAGCTTTAGCTTCGAAGGAATGTGTAATATGGTTAAATGTGTATGTTAACAACACAGGAATCTGTGGTATATGCACTTTTCCCCAAAGTTGGTAACGGAAGCCTTGACGTGGTTGGTTTTTGGTTATTTAGGACGGCTTATGGCATCTCTAAAGTGGAACTGGCTAAACGAAAACGAATGAAATTGAAATATTTTATGTAATTAATTAGGCCACTATGACAAGACAGTAGGCCGCTTCGTTTTGTTATTACTCGTGTCTGCCAAATAGAAAAGTCATCCTTAAGCCAAACCTCTTTTTGTTCTTGCACGAAATTAAATACACAAAAAGTTAGGAGTGTAAACGCTTTGGTCGTAAACTCTGCCAATAAAATCTAAGGCTTTAAATTAAATAGCCTCTTTTCTAAAAGCATTTCATCACAACTCTGCACCGTAAAAGTTTCTACAAAAACCAACTTTACTTTTGTCTTCTTGGTAGACCTTTCAGACCTTTAAATAAAAACACACTTCGAAAAGGTCAAGGAAGGTAGTATTAATGACCTTGTGAAACTATAAGCCGCATTGGAAAAGAAAACAATTAAATGATTAAGTACGCACATCCAACTCAAAATAAAAACCATTAAATACTGATGTTGAATGACTTTCCACAAAAAGGCGACCTTATCAAAACACAATACGAATTAGGACAGAATACATGCCTATTCATGCATATGCAGCAGCAACAAAAAAATATATCTCTCACGTATGAACATTGCAAGGCCTATTGCCTCGGGCAGAATCACCAATTATTGCTTCACCATCAGATTTTCCATTTTATTTCTCTTGTTGGATAAAAAACATTAGATTACGGCCATAAGTGGTTATATGCTTATGCGCTCGCATAAAAAACTTTACAAATCATAAAATATTCACATCCCTCGTGGTTTAGTCGGATAAAAAGCCCGAAAAAAGGATTTCAATTCCCAGTGCGATTTTCATACAAACTTTGGGAATAGCCTCCATCACACAAAAGAATGACTTAGACTGTCAATATTTTGTATAGCTTAGTCTGTATTTGTCGTAAGTGGTATCCGTATCACATGCTTTTGTGGTTGCACAGTGGAGCCGAAATACGTTAAACCCAAGGCGAAGGTCTATGTAGCTTATTTGTTTGTATTAGCCTTTGTTATGCATGAATGCTTCGATAAAATGAGCGCAAGATAAATTGGGTAGTTTAAGGCCAGACGCTATGTGCGTATGTGAACCAAATCAAAATGACCTCCAAGAATTCATGCTCATATACGAGCCCACTGAACAGTTCGACCGCAAGCTCTGCGAACTTATTTTGTTTAAAAAAACAAAAACCATATGTGGACTTGGGTGTACAAATGGAGGGGTGTGTTTTGCAGGCAAGTTTCTGATTTATAAAGTGACATGCCAGTTTAAAATTAACAGAAAAATGAACATACAAATTTAAAGCTTAACCTTTTTTCTAGATTGTCCCTTCCAAACCAGTGGAATCTCTAATATAAGATCAAAATTAAGACATCTCTCCAAATTGTGCACATTTTAAATATCGCACTTATGGAGAGTCGGGTAGTAAAGAAGTCATATTGAATAAAAATGCAGTACTTTATCTGATTTGACAAAAAACTGATAGACTAATAAATTACAAAAAAAAATGTTAGACGCCCAACGATGTTGAAATATATCAAGTTTCAAGCCGATTGAGGCTTTTTGAGATAGAGCAATACAATTTATAATAACTTCTAACCATCCTCGCCACCAAATTTACTCCAACACTTCGTTGGGGTTATTTTCGGAGTATTGAAAATGCGAGTTTAAAAGGAGAATTTGAATTTGATGTTTAGCTGCCTTCGCCGGATAAAAATTGAAAGAATTTGTGCTAGTTTCTTCGGTGCCTAACCATTTGATTATGGGTATAAGAAGTAAGTTGGCAACACTTCATTGGCATGTCCATTGTCCAACCTTTGATAAGTAGTATTTCTTTAAGACCTTGCAGACTTGTTACCTTGTTACATACTTACTCACTTAGGTGCTTTTTAATGTTTTTCAGTGTGGATGAAACCACAAAATCGTTGTATAGTTGATTTTTTAGGACGAAAACTGTTGTCTTTTCTGACAGAGGACATGGGAATGAATTACAGACATGACATGTTATATAAAATAGAAGGTTGTCTTTTTTACAGACACATTTCAAGTGACAATACAATTTATAATAACTTCTAACCATCCTCGCCACCAAATTTACTCCAACACTTCGTTGGGGTTATTTTCGGAGTATTGGAAATGCGAGTTTAAAAGGAGAATTTGAATTTGATGTTTAGCTGCCTTCGCCGGATAAAAATTGAAAGAATTTGTGCTAGTTTCTTCGGTGCCTAACCATTTGATTATGGGTATAAGAAGTAAGTTGGCAACACTTCATTGGCATGTCCATTGTCCAACCTTTGATAAGTAGTATTTCTTTAAGACCTTGCAGACTTGTTACCTTGTTACATACTTACTCACTTAGGTGGGCATTACAGTTCGGGGGGAATCTGGGCCTCAACCAACATACTTTTGTAACGACTTTGATTTCGGGCGAGCTCTCTCCAGTTTTGCACTCTAAGCCAGTTGAGGTCTTCATCCACTTGCTCCACCTAAGACGTGGTCTTCCCCTTCCGCGGTTTCCCTGCAATGTGCTTTCGAAGCCCCGACGAGCCGGAGCGTTTGGGTCCATCCGCTCTACATGGCCCAAACATAGCCTCGGGATGCGTACTCTTCTGGCTATGCCCAAGCCCATGTCGCGGTACAGCTCATACAGCTCGTTGTTGTATCTTCTTCTCCACACATTGCCTTCGCATACGGGACCAAAGATCATTCGGAGAATTTTTCTTTCGAAACGACCAAGATTTTCCTCATCCGCTTTCGATAAGGTCCATGCATCCGCGCCGTACAGCAGGATTGGGATGATCAAGGTCTTATAACAGGTCACCCTGGTTTTTCTGGAGAGGGTTTTGTTTCTCAATTGCCTTCTTAACGCAAAGAAGCAACGGTTGGCAAGAGTTATTCTCCGTTTGATCTCCCCACTGATGTTGTTTTCAGTGTCTATAGCGGATCCTAGGTAGAAGAAGTCCTGTACTACCTCGAAGTTATGTCTTTCTATTGTGACGTTTTGTCCAATTCGTCGATGTTCTGTGTCCTTGTTTGGTGACTACATATACTTCGTTTTGCCCTCATTAACCATCAAACCCATTTTCGCCGCTTCTGTTTCGATACTCGCAAAAGCACCTATGACATCACGCTTTTTTCTTCCCATTACGTCAATATCGTCTGCATAGGCGAGTAATTGTACAGACTTTTGAAAGATTGTTCCTCTGGTGTTGATGTTTGAGTTTCTTACAATCTGTTCAAACATGATGATGAAGAAATCGCATGACAGTTTGTCGCCTTGCCTAAAACACCAAAGGTCTCGGTGAGTTCTTTACCGACCTTGACGGAGCAGTGTGAATTCTCCAATAGCATCCTGCATAGTCGTACGAGTTTTGCAGGATGTTACCTACTTACTTACTAACTTGCCTACTTACCGCTAACTTACTTACTTACTTACTTACAAGATTTTTAATAAAAGGCCCTACAACTCTAAAATTCGATTAATTGTCAAAAATGTTACAGATTCGTCAAGTTCCAGCAGCTTTAGTTTACTAAGACATAGTATTTTACGAATTTCAAGACTTAAAGCTTTTTTTCTGTTGAAGGTTTTTAAAATACCAACTGGAGCACTCAGACCTAAATACCGGTCCATTGTACTACCATATAGCAACTTTCTATTTGTTATAGCTTTCCCGATGTTCGAAGAAAAGCCAAAAGACGCCGCCATGATAAGGAGCCTAAGTTACCAGCTGTCACCATGTCTATGCCGAGAATTCGGTAACCTCATGTGATAAAAAGCAGGACATTCACAGAGGAAGTGCTCTGCGGCCTCCTCATCTTCTCCACAAGATTCACAGAGTGTGGTATCACTTAAGCCTAGCACGTTTAAATGCTTGGCAAAAGAGAAGTGCACGCCTGCAACGCCAATAAGCTTTCTACAATCTTTTCTGCTACGAGCTAGCAAAAATGTTGCAGTCTTCTTACTAACGTTGGGGAGCATACGCTTGGTTTGTCTGCATCCAATGGAGGCATGCCATCTACGGTTCTGCTCTTCACATATCCAATCGTTGAATGAAGCCCTCCCTGAGGACGGCGGTAGACCTAGCGACGGTTCAGGTCCTGAGAAACCTGTCTGAGATCCCTGCCTAGCAACTTCATCGGCGATCTCATTTCCAGTTATGCCGTGATAGCCCGGAACATAAATGAGATTCGAGGAATTTAATCTTCTGATCGCATTCAGAGAGCTTTTGCATTCCTGGATCACTTTCGAAGTGGTTAGAGGGGTTAAAGCTTAGACTTGTTAAAGTCTCGAGTTAAAACTGTCCTCGAGGGTATTTTAAAAGCCTGAAACCGAACACAACTTCTTCTTGATTTCCAATTCTTCGAAGCAAAAAATTTAAGTAAAAAAATGGAAAAAAAAACCATCCAACGCACCATTTCACAAAGCATTCACCACACGTGTATCGGTACACAAAATTGAATTACGAACTCCAGAACGAAACTCTATAAATTATTATGCTCTTGTAGTATGTCCTTTGATCAAAGAGCAGTCAATTTTGAATTCCAAGACGTCCCACTACAATGCAGCTAATACATTAACCCCGAATACCACATTTGAACTTTCTTTCAACCAAATACGCACATCTAATCCTTGTTTATCTAAATAATCCAATTTAATACCCTTCAATGGTAATAAATTCCTTGAAGAAGGCCCCCTCTTCAATATAAACACACTGGTTTGACCCCACTGTCACTACTGGCTGATGCATAAGCATTTGGTATTACTTTTCGTGTATCGATTGTTTCCCAACTGATGAATGAATTATTCACATGGCTGTTGGTTTTTGTGGGAAAAAGTTTTAATGCCTAAAGTCAATTCAGCCGCAAATACTACAAAACTCGTGTGTGACTAGGGATTTCCCATATACTACACCTACACACATATGTTCGAACACAAATGCCGTGACCAGAATATTTTGGAAATTACACAGTACAAAAGCAACTAACTATCATCCAAACCGCCTGCTGAAGGCTAATAATATATCAGGGTTCGAGTCAATTTGGGTCGACAAAAGTGTGCGCGCGATATTTCCCCCTCTACATCAAACTCTAAAGTCAATCAATCAATAAAAACCACAGAACAACTGTTAATCCCTTCTATAGAGCTGAGGTGCACTTGCATTCAGCCATTAGCTGATAGTCTAACTAATGTCCCTTAAGGCTTTGCATCGCTCGGTCTCTGTTAGTTCTTGTTCTCGTCGTCTTCGTTGTTCTCTGAGCATATACAAATGAGTGTATGTTGAATTGTTTTCACTCCTAATTGTGCTTACGCTCAAAATTACAACAACGCAAAAGGCACAAGTTTTGTAAAAAAAAAGGACAAAAAGCACAAACACAAATTAAAAGTGCGTTGACGTGTTTGTTTGTTTTTGAATTTTGCATGTCGCGCTTGGAACCCCATCTAGTGAAATAAAGTTAGTGGCCAATAGGCAGACCTCTGCTCCATTCTCAATTGAACATTTTTTGTTTTTGTTGTATGTACTGATGCATGAAGGAAGTGCTTAGTAATTACTTTAGTGCTTTTTTTTTTTAAAAAAAAGTTATAAATTTAATCAACCTATAAATATAAATGTCACATGTCCGTAGCTATGTAGCAATGAATGGTAATTGAACGAATTCAAGTTACAGGGTTGTCCAGGATGTCGCAGGTAATAGTGAGGCTATAATTTTAGATCGTTTATCGCCTAGCACGCAGTATTCCATAGCAGTAACGGCTATTAGGCTTGGAAAAAAGTATCGCAGTAGACAAATTATATTTAGAACTCTAGGTAAATCCACAGCAACGTATTATATTCTTGATGGACATTAAAAAATTTTAAATAATTGTTGTTTCTATCAAAACACAGACTCGCCAAAGCCATCACAGCAGCAGGACTTTAACGGCGCAATGCCACCCAACAAAGGCATGAATCCAGGTATTTTCTTGGATGACATTATTTCCACATCGGCGAGCAATTACACCAATTCCACACAACAGAGGGAGCTTCCACCAGTAAGCAAACATTTGACGTTAAAACCTTTGTACACGCTAACATACATATATTTAATCCTATATTGTCTTATTGTGTGCTTAAAGATACGCGGCGTTGAGATCGGCATTGTCCTTATTGTCCTTATGGTATGGGCGGGTGCAATAGCACTGTTTTTCAACCGTTGGGGTAAAATAAGGATGTTACTTCCCTACCAGCCAGACTACAAGCACGAACAGCTTAAAGTACCCGGCACAGGAGTGTGTTCGGGAGGAGTGTGCACCGGCCAGCACTCGCATCAGGTAATTTTTTTGCTGTTCGCCCAAGATAATATATTTTAAGAACAACTTATACATATACATACATATAAGTGGATCTCCTTGATAAAATTTCATACAACAGGTCATTTTGTTGGCAATTAAAATAATTTATTTTCCAGAGCCCTCCTATCTCATGTGCTGCCAAGTAATTTTGACAGCATGTCCTTGTGTTCCTTTTTTTCTCTCATTTCGTTTGTTAAAGCAAAGTCTTGTTAGCCAACAAAAGGCTTGATGTATGAAATGGAAATATAAAACAAACAGCAACAAATTTAAATATTATTCACTTAAACAAAAAAAAAACAGAGAGAGAAAGCGAGAAGAGCACACAGTTTAAATAAATTCGCCCTTGTTAACTTTTTTTGTAGTACGAAAAATCAAAAATATGGAGTGAGGTGGCTTACAGTTGCAATCAAAATACAAAATACACGTCGAAATGTCATGCGTTTTGAGTTTCAATTTTTTTAATTCTCTTTAGTCTCGACATTCGATATCATTGAAAGAAAGTCCTTCGTTGTATGTCCAGCATGCATGGTGTAAAGTAACGTTAACATTGGAATTGAAGACTTTTATTTGACGCGCACCTTCATTCATATGTTGAATTTTATGCAAAGGCAAAAAATAGAAATCGAAAAATAAAAGCCTATAAGGAGCTTCTATTTTCACTTTGAATGTCTAACCCTGAATTGAAGTTTATATTCTTCATTCAATTAACTTATAAAAAAAAAGTACCGTCTTTCCTTTGAGTTTTCTTTTTCAATCATTTTTCACTTAAGGATCCTTAAAAAGGAGATGGGCTACGATTATTATTTCTATGAAGGAAAGGTCTCTTCATCGGTTTTCATGTTCCTAAAGTGCCTAAAGGGATTAATAGATTGGATGTGACGGAAAGTCTTATTGAACTGGCTATCAACACAATTCTGATTTGAGTGTCGTATTTCTAAGAAGTTTAAGGATGAGGATATTGCTTCTTTTTAATTTAATCCTGTTCAATTTAAAGAATTTACCCTAGATTACAGATTATTTATAAAGGTACCATGAGTAACGTCTCTAACAACTTTTCAAGGGCTCGCCCTGACCCTATCAACAAATTTAAGGATTCAAGACAACTATAGCTGTAAAATATGCATGATGCTTTCAATTTTATGCAACTCGAAAAGGTTTTTAAAGTGTATCGGGTAATGTCTATCAGATGGTACCTCTAAGCAAAGCATTCTCAAAACTTTGATATACGATTAGATTAGAATCAAAGTGTAAGGTGATTTCTAAACTGATGGTGGCAACTTTGACAATATTTTTGTCTCTCAAAGACCAATATTCTTGCCATCATCAGTGTTCAAATAGACATACCACAATTAAATCTGATTCAAATGATCTACATTTTGACGAAGGTTTCAGTTCAAACTTCTTTTTATATGTTTGGATTTGAAAAAACAAATTAAACATTTATTCTTTCTCCTTTCCATTTACTCACGTGCTAGGATTGCGTGATCTCAAAAGGATCACAACTCTCCCTCTTGTCTACTTCACACTACTAATGCGTGATAGTAGGAAAAATATTGACATACATAAGTAAATCAATAGTACCATATGCTGAAAAGCTGTTGACGTGAGTTATCACAAATAGTTGTCGGCCTTCCGTCTGTCTCTTTTTAAATAAACACCAGAACCTTCCTTTGTGTGTTGTAATCGTTTCAAAGTAAAGAAGAAAACCTCAAGGCACGTGGTATCTAACACTAAATAATGCAAAGACTCCAGGGTTTTTAAAAATGTGTGGAAGAAAAGACATTCATACAATGTATAATATTAATACTCCCAGAAAAGTGAACTTACCATATTCACTTTCAATTTCAAAGTTGTGTAGAACCAGAAAACCTGCACGCAACTAAATTTAAAGCTTTGCATCAGAAGAAACACCTTTGTACAAAAAAATTAATTATTTATGAAATACTTCAATACCTTACCATTCATTACTAGCAATCGCAATCGAAGAGAAGTGTTTTTGAATCAAATTGATGCTCCTTTGATGTTTTATTCAGACCAATATGTATTCAGTGAACAATTCTTTCTAGATTCAATGTATGTTCTCACATACATATGTACTCGTATTTACACATTTGTATATTGTATGTTTGCGCTGGAACCCAAATAGTACGCGTACTAATTGAAAATTCACTTAATTCAATCAAGATGTGATCATATCTGGGTTTTAAATTACCCCTAGGCTCTTCGAGCAAGATATGCCAAGTCATTTACAAAACAATACACTCAATCAAACTTTTTGAAGTTGAAAACCAATTGTTTTAGAATTTCCCAGACTAGCCGAGTAGAAATTTGAGTAGTAGTTTGGTACAATCACTCTCTAAAATTGAAAAGGAAGTGCCAAAATAAAACAAAAAATACTTTAGCAGCAAAAAGAGTATAAGTAAACCCAGCCTCATAAGTGTCTTAAGTTAATACAAGGCCAAAGTGAGCTTTTGCGTGCGTATTTTCAAACTTCAAACAATGTTCAAAAGAGCTGTAAAATATTGTTTGCGTGAACGAAACTTGACGAATCGAAACTGGACTCCATTTTGTTTATTTTGAACTGGTTGTGTTTGTTCGATCATTTTTTAATGCGTGCGTGTATTTTGTATGCTTATGTTTGATATTTAAAATACACGCAGCTGTCGCTTGTCAGAAAAGGAAACTCCGAAAACAGCCATTTGTGTACTTATTCCGCACCCTGCACTCAAGCTATGTCACCGCCTGGCATTTAAACTTGTTCAACTCAAAACTATCCCAAACCTACACTAAAACGAAGTGGTTTGCCATACAAAATTAATCCTTTATAGCAACTTGTTTTCATTTCCATTTACTTGAAACCAGCTGCGCTGGGCTGAACACACTATTTCCAATATTGGAATGGAGAGAGAACTGAACCTTTAATACGTCGCTGATGTTCGACTCACATATAATATCTGTCTCTTTTTAACTTAAGACATAAAAAAAACCCAAAACTTCTTTTCATGTGGGAACATAACTAGGCTAACTCAAACCATCTTGGAATGAAACTTACTTTAACTTCAAACGGGAACGTAGCATTAAACTTGTTCAACTCAAAACTATCCCAAACCTACATGAAAATGAAGTGGCTTGCCATACAAAATGAAACCTTTTTAGTCTCTGGGTTTCGTGATAACCGACTCGAAACCAAGTGCGCTGAATGCACTATTTCCAATATTAAAGTGAAATTGGCGTTTAAGACAGTGGAAGTGAATGGAGAGAGAATGAAATCTCTCATTCTTCGGTGACGTTCTGCTCTCATTTTATGTCTATCTCTTTTTAACTTAACTCTGCGGCTACACGATCAACAAATGGCAAGCCATCGGCTCACACAAATAATCTTTCAAATTCCTGTCTGTGTTTCGGTTGGGACGTAGGCGACTTACATTTGGCCAGGCAACTGGCTTTCAATCGACATGTCATTATATATATTTTCAAAATGGCACCTACAAGAAATTTTAAATTCAAAGTTTTTTTCCAGGCACTCTTTTCTCTTTTTGAGGGTATTTGACGAAGCTGTCAATTTCATGGCTACTGAAACTGCTTCTAGGGTGGCTTTCAATATTCCATACCAGTTGGGTTTCAATTTCGAAAAGTTTGGTTGTGTATGTAAAAAAGTTTAAATGTATTGTAAATGGCTTACCATATTCCATATCTTGATCCTGTAGCCCCGGGGTAAGACAAAAAAATCAACTCAAAACATATTTCATGTGGGAACACTACTAGGTTAACTGAAACCATCCTCGAATGAAACCTAGTTTATGTTCAAGTGGAGACTTAGCATTATACTGATCCGATTTGATCAGTTAGTTACGTGGACATTGTCACTTGCATTACTTAAAGACACACAACACTTCGCACTTAAAAAAAGCTTAAAAAAGTACTCATACGCCATACAAACATAAAATAGAACACTGAAACTCACATTTATGCCGATTTATTTTGACGAAGGTATTTTCATTTTTTGCAAAACGTGATAGCTACCGAATTTGTTGAAATGATCGCTCGCTCTCCCTTTCTCTCGTTTTGCTTTTAGTTCAAATTAAATCTAAGACAAAGACTACGGCAAAAGTAAACCTTTCACATACACAAATTCAATTTAATAATTCCCACCAAGTGTTAACAACCAACAATTCGAAACAGGCGAATATTTAATATTTACATATATCTTTATCCTTTTTTTCGTAGAATATACACTCTGACATGCTCATACAGGTACAATAAATTATTCCAGTTCCATTCACGTAGTTATTTTCTTTTTTATCATTCTTTCAAGACTCAAGTTTAGAAATATTTCACTTCAGATAAAGTAGCTTCCACGTGCTTATGTTTACAAAAAAAAAAAAAGATTTAAATCCAAAATTAAAAACCTTTTTGTTTTGCAAATTTGATGGAATTACATGTTCCCTGTTGGAAATTACAAAATTGTTACACCCCGTCTACTTTGCTCGATCCAAAGCCAAATTGACATTGGCTCCAGATTGGGAATGCTTTTGGAGTGTGTTATCATCATCATCGTATTCAGATGTGTCAACTTTTTAGATTTGAAATTCTGCTTGCTTCCGCTTAGTTGATTAGTTACAAAAAAAAAACCATTTTAATGTTATGTCCTTCGATTAGTATTATATTTTCTCATAATTTTATTTTGAAAACTAAAAACCAAAAAAAAATAGTTTTGAAAAAGAAAAAAAATTGATCCATCACTCATTAATCTAGTGCTTGCCGCGTTGTGAAGGCTGTGGTATATTCGATCGGTGCTTTCAGTATCCACGCCGAGAATTGGAACGCGACTGTGGCTGTCAATTTGCGCTATTGCACAAGGCTGATGTAGAGAGCTAGCAACCAGCCCATGGTGATGGTGCCGCCGCACACGTTGCACATAGCACAAAAAGTGGCGGCACTGTTACTGTTGCTGGTAGTAGTGGCGGTGTTGTTGAGGAGTCGCACGATCACCATTCTCAAATCCAATTGCAGCCGGATAGCTCACAGCATAGTCTAAAGACAACACAATCAATGCCAACTAGTCTTAGCCAGAAATACAAGCAATCATCAATGCAGCAGAGGTCGTCTGAGGACGACGAGCAATTTGACGACTTCGACCTGCTCGATCAGGAGGCCAAACGTCAAATTATATTAAAACGCAGACGGCTCTTTAGCCAATACAGACAGTATGAACAGTGGCGCAAGAAACAATTCAGCTATGATAGTTATCACTATCGTCCATTGGTAAGTGCTGCCGCCACTAAAAGACGACGATTGTATCGGCGTCAGTATTCTTGTGTAGAACACAGCGAAGGCAGTCGCGATAGTCATGATTCAAAATATTATATCCCCAATGTGGGAGCGGTGACAGTGGCGGCGGCGGCGACAGGACAGCCATCCAAAAGGAACAGCGTCAGCGCATCGAATAGTGTAAGTTTCAGACTGTGACATCTATAGTGCACCAATCACGAGCATTGTTTTTCTACCACATACACGCACGTTATGAATCATCATACCCACATCTTAAATTGTACAATGTCCTCTTTCATTTATAGTGTTTTGTCAATTGTGTCCTGTCGAAATTCATTGCTATTGTTTTTTTTTTACTTTCTTTTTTTATAGGTTTTAGGCAACCACAGCTAAAGAAGCCATAAAACTTTACTCAACTGGTTTCGGAACTGCATTGTTGTGTAAATACTGTAGATACTGTTCACAGAATCACTACTTGTGTGATTATTTTCAAACTTTGCTCCTCGATTGTAAATATTCTGGAGTTGAATTTTAAAAGTAGCTTTTTCAGTTAGTTGTTAACCCCCATTTTTATTAGGTTTAAATTATAGGCGATAGATTAAGCAACTCCGTCCAATTGGCTTGTCAAAAGGCTTACTGCTTTGTGAAAATACAATCAAATATCGTCCAGACATGGATAAGTAAAGTGACTAACCTCAATTCATCAATAAATTAATTGATAGTCCTTAGCAGAAAAACCATAAAATATTCCACGTCGCATTAACTTTTATCGTAAAGAATTTAGATTGGAGAAGGAAAATAAAATATAAGAAGAAGCAATAGCATAGTTTGGTATATCTTATTGTCTTCATCTTTGCCAGTAACCGTAGTGGTGTATAGACGAGCGAAATTGAATTGTTGAATAAAAATCATGAATCCTCTTTATCGAATTATAGTAAAATTACTTCCAGACGTTATCTTCTCGCCATATTGTACATAAAAGACGTGAGTACTGAGGGGGTGGTATTTTATAACACAGTTAAGAATTCAATTAAGACATAAAGATCTTCCTTTTGTCGTATTAGCCTTAAGCTGAAAGTACGTTATAAAGATAATTGAAATTGTGTCTAACCATTCCCTCTACGTACTCTATTCTATTTGTGAGCATCATTTGAGGTTGTGATTTATTCAATTTTCTAAAATAGTGATTATTACCTACTATAAAAACAAAAACAGATTTCTTTTAAAATTAAAAAAGATTATAGAAACTGTGATTGCTGGTCAATAAAACACTCTAACCATAACATCAGCGTGGCGTACTGTAAACAAGTTATCCTATTTTGAAATTCAGAAAAGAAAATATGTACTAAAATTATCTGCCAATAATGAGTAGTAAATTCGATACTGAATTCAAAGACTTAAAACCTTTTTCTTTCATTCATTTCACTCAATTTGCGTGATTGAGTCCTTTCATTAAAATTTTTAATTCTCGTTAAAACAAACATCATAAAAAACACCCACCGCGTTAACTTTCGAACAGTTAATCGAATTCAAAAAGAAAAACTCAAGGTTGCGAAAGAAAATGCAACTCTGCAATGATACTCATCACTGCTCAGCCAAGGATGGGTTGAATGGGTGTGTTCTATAATTTAATTTTGTTTGCAAGAAAGAGTGAAAAGAAAAACTTATTCGTTCCTAAAGTATATGTATCTACGTACAAACATACAAACTACGGTTTTTAACGTAGCTAGGTAATTTTGATGTGTCAAAGGAAGGACGACATAGAAATTGGTTTGCAGTTTGAGAATTTGTTAAGAATTTTTTGTATTTTAACTTAACATTTTTGGAAGTATTAATGTGTATTAATTGAACAAACAAAATGCGCTTCTAGATGGCAGTGACTATGGAAAAGTAAAAAAAGGGTGGGCCAAAAGGTTATTCACAGTTTGAAACGCTTCGTAAAAAAACGGTGAGAGCTAAAATTATGAAACCAAAATGAAAATATAGCTAAAACTATGCCATTTAATAATCCAGTAAGTAGTCGCCATGGCGGCTTTTCCCGAACATCATCCGCGGAATCGCTGCAATTTCAGTTTGGATAGCAAATTTTAATGCTTCGGTGTCTGGAGGCTTGCCTTCATACACCCTGCTCTTCCGGAAACCCCACAGGAAAAAATCCAACGGCGTCAGATCTGGGCTACGAGTAGGCCAAGCGAGGTCACAATTGCGTGAATTCAAGCGGTTACCGATTTTTTTTTTTCTCAACAAGGTCAAAACATCAGTAGTAATATGCGAAGTCTTGTTGAAACCAAGTATCACGAAGACCGTGCGTTGTTCGAGGAATTTTCAAGGAGGCTGAATGACGGAGCACAGACCGACGAGGACACGTGCTCAAGGCTTCGTTGACAGTTTTTATTGTTATCGGGGGACGGTTAGTGACATTACCCAATTCGCGGAAGTTTTTCACCCATCTATCGATAGAACGACGACTCGGGGGGTTTCGTGACGTTTTAAATTAAACTGTTTTTTGAAAGCGCGCTGGTTAGCGATTGCACTCTCTCCGTTTTTTAAATAACACTCGACAGCGAAAGAACGTTGCTGTCGCGTCCAGTCCCCGGTGCCATATAGTAACTAGCCAAATATTTTTCCATTAAATGGCATAGTTTTACGCAACAGATGGTGTTGGAATCGTCGCTCCCACCCAGTTGGTTGATTACTACGAAGCGTTTGAAATTGTGAATAACTTTTTGGTCCACTCTGTAGGTACATTTGCTTAAAATACTGAAATCGCAATATGTATTTTACAAAAAAGAATATTATTTGAACATCGTCGCTAGTTCTGATGACAACACAGAGCTAAAAGAAAAGCACTTATGCTTTCGTGGTTCAAACATTAACCCTTAATTTCATATTAGAGACCTAAATTTGCATTCCGCTTAAAGCACATCAACAATGTGGTGAATATATGAATAGTTACTTCAAATTAGGATTGTGGTATGGGCATGCACAACTTGTGGGATGAAAAGGGATACACATCCGAGGAAAAGCCAATGATTTGTCATACAAAGCAAATGCGTCGTCTTTTTTTTATAAATAATGTACCGTCTCTGTTATGCACAATGAAGAAACCTATAAAAACCTCACTTCAAAGGACATACATACATACAGTCGTAGTCAAGTATAGGCAAATCCAAAAACATGTTTAGCTTTACTGGCAAAACAATGCCATGAGTGAATGTCTCCTCGTAATTTCTAGGGTCAATCGAAGGATAACCGAATGAATTGTATTTTAGTTAAGTACAAAAGCTGTGATCCCCGAATTTATTATCTTTTTCTAATCACAATCGAATGCTACAAAGTCTTTCGAGTTTCGAAGTGTCTACACCGAATAGAGACGAGTAATTTCGATTAGATGTATAAATGCACAAAAATCTTCCTCACAAAATAATCTCATGTTATAGTTTACCCACAAGTGCGCCACCAAACAAATCAATAATCAAGGTCAAAAGGATCAAGTTTTTCAAAAGGCTTTTATAAAAAGCATAGTCCTGCATTGACAATGGCAGGGATTCTGCTTCATTGTTGTGTTTTCATTCTCCAAACGGCTCTATAGTCTTTCCCTGCTGGTTATGCTCCATAATAAATGTTCCAATCAAAGTACGAGGATGTAGAGAAACCAAACAGTAAAACCTCTTGCCCCATGTGTGATGTAGTATCTATGTACTTTCAGATTATGGAGTGAGGCACTTTAATCTTTGTTTTGCAAATTATTTTCTGCTGAAAAAATAAGCCTTGGAGACTCTTTACTCCTACTTGACAATTATGGATATGTGGTCAAGGGTGATTGAAAGTACCTATGCATTCACCTCAAATTCATATAAAATATTTTTGAGCAGCCATGGAGCTATAAACAAAAGATTCCTTCTCGATTGATGGTTGAAATCAACCATATTTTAGCATTTTTCATGTTTCAAATCAAAAGCATGAGCAGAACAAACGATTGACCATAACTTTTTATGGATTTATATATAGTCACGGTCACAACTCTTTACATAGAGTGAAATAGCGAATGGGTATAACGATGATGAGTACCATCTTTATTTTTATGATCAATCTCTATTTTTTATATCATATTGGTGTAATAAAGTGTAGTGCAGTACTCGTTCCATCTCTGATAAAAGTGATTTATACTCGTTATCGCTGTTTCCCAAAGGTCACTAAAATGAATTGTGTAGAGTTGGTGCAAGTTTTTTAGTTGACTTTGAGCTCCGTGTATATGCGCGTATGTGAACGTGTTTATAAATATACACATGTGTATCTAAGAGTGAACAAACCTTCAGTTCACATTATTAGAGTCAGTTTATTTGAAAAAGTTGTTGATATTTAGCTTCAATGTCCCTCTGCAAGGTTATTTTGTACCATCCATTCTTTTCTGTTCTATGAAGTGTTCTGAGATTTAATTCTCAGAGGGTTTTTATAATGCAATTAGTTTTTAATTTTCAACGGCAGTCTCGTATATTAGGCGATATGATTACTTTACAAAGCAGAGAGAGAGAAATAATTGTGAATAAAAAGTTTCATTTATTAAGTTAGGGATATGCGCTTATCCGGTACCTCGAATATTTTATTAAAACAGATATGTAATGACGTTATTTGAAAGCATTACAAAAAAATCTAGATGTAAGTTCTGGTTTAGGAGAACTTACGTTTTCTGGATATTTATTTGAATATAAAAGTGTGAAAACCTTAAATATCTGGGGTCTATGGTCAATATTAAAGCAACTTGCAATGATGACGTCACTCATATAATAAGCTAAAGATGAATGAAGTGGCGAGGAAACTCCGCCATCTTCTGGGAAATAAAATGCCACCTAAACTGGAAGTAAAATTCAAAGCCACGGGTATGAGTCCATCACTCACATGTCACATATGGTACACAGTATTAAAACATATACAAAAAGTATGAGAGTATGTTAGCAGCAACTGAGATTAAGTGAGCCTCGTGTGACAGCAGGAATGGCGAATTCTAATAGAATCGGAAGGTTCTTGGAAGCTCCATCGCCTCAAAAATACCATCTTGGAAAAAATAAGACTCTGTTGGCATTGTCATGTTTAGAGAAGAGATCCGATATCACACAAACGTTCTGACACGATCGCGAAGAAACGAAAAGAAAAATAGCCCAAAGCACTCCTGATACAGACAAATCCAAAATCCAAAACCATAGTCTTGCCGCCATTTTCTGATGTAAACACGGCGGATCACTAGTGTGTGAAGGAAAGCTGATATCCTGTCGAGATCACGATGCTCGTAATTTCAAAAATAAAGCAGAAGAAGAGGAAAACTAACGTTCTAGGAACCTTCCCTTTGTAAAAAGAAAAAACTCACATAATCTTCTTCACGGTTTAGATTTATCTGAAAAAAACTGTGTCAAAAAAATACAAAACAACGTTTCCAATAAAGTGCCGCCATTTGGCTTTCAAAATATAAAAAAAAATAGATAAACAGTCAAAGTTCCAATTAGCTTCGGATGGACCTGTTAGCCCATCTCTCAGCGTGGGACCAATATTCTGCGGATTCCGAAAGGCTAGTTATAGTGACGCGATTATCAGAAATTCACATCAAACACAAAATACAAAACTCCCAATACTTAGCATCTAGCGCCTAACACCTATAAGCTATGACATAAAGGACTTTTGACTAATATCGTCGGTCATTCTCTATTTGCTGCATAATGGTATTTTTGACGTAACCTTTATCTCAAAGCTAGCTTTCAATACTACATAATGCTTTGTGACTCTTGCTGTCATACAAAGCAGCTGCCGTCAACCTTCCCTTTTACCTTTTTGCACATTGGCCAACATTGTGAACCGTATGTGAGTAGAATAAACCCCAGATCTGGGTTTGATTGCTTGCTTAAGGGGTTAGGCCATCTCAGAGGCTGAAAAAAATAGGCTTTTGGCGGATTTTTTTCCGGAAATACTACAAAACAAATCGAGATAATAGAAACGGGATTTTATTATTTATATCAATGACTGCTTACAATAATTTTTTTGAAGCGATTTATTACAAAATGCGGTGGCTGTGCACGATGTCTTTTCGGAAATGGAGTTTTTCGGTTATATAAACTAACTGCTATAGAAGTACGTAAGATTTTTGCGATATGTTGATTTTTGGCCAAATGGCGCCCTTCTAAAGTGAAAAGTGCAAAATTTCCCTCAAAAATTGTCAGAAAATTGTTAATAGCAAATGAACTACGCAATATAAAAAAAAATCCTACGTACTTCCATAGACAATGTATATTTCAAGACATATTCAAGGTTTCAAGTTAATCGGTTGAAATTTTTTTTGCTTGAGTTATGAGTCCGGCCAACTTGAAAAATACAGTATTGAGATAAACGCGTTTAAAGTTTTGAGTAGTAGAAAACCATGAATAAGTTTACAATACCTTTAATCTGCGATGCCTGAAATAGACGTCCGACAAATCTAACTCTAGTCTAAACTTGTCAGAGAATAAATATTTTCAATAACAACTGCTCTACTCTACTCCCCTAACGAACCTACTTTCTCCCTAGCGCTTACAAAAGGAACTCGCTGCGGACCAGACAGCCTTGTACTAAAATTCAAAAACCGAGTATCTAAAGGCTTTTCCCGGCCATAATCTTCTGGGACATCTTTTGGGATCCTAAGGGACTTTTCGAAAATTCTAGGGTGGACTTACCCTTAAGTCCTATCATACAAAAAAAAAATTTCTAAAAAATTGGTTGGTCTTTTGTGATTTTGTCATAACTATTACCGTTTGGAAGATATCAGAGGTCAACTTAAGTAGAACTTGTACAAATTGTATATAAACAACAGCAAGTAGAATACTCTCCAAAATAGGTTTCTCTAAGTTAAGCGATAACTCTAACCGTCTAACCGAAGTTATTTGGATTCGAAACACAATGAGGCAGCGGCACTTCAGCTAGAACCAACCACCACAGAGGATGAAGATGTTTTGCCAACAGACTCATATTCTCAACACGAAGGATCTATTCTCTGATGGTTAGAATAGGGAATTTAAATTTTATTCACCAGCGAATGTTCATTAGTTCAATTTGATGTCAATTTGTTATTCTAGCGTTAAAATGATGTCACAATTTTTTATCAAATCGGATCTATAACAAAAACACACAGAATAGAGGCAAAAACAACTTTATTTTACAAAAAAAAGAGCACAAGCAGGGATTGCCAGTAACTTTGGGTATTATACATGTACATTTGTGCCACTGATTTTCATACACACTTTTCTAAGATTTCTCCAGAAAGCCACTCGTTCTTCATTAGGATTCTCCATCATTTTTAAGTCCTTATCAAAGATTAAAGCTTTCTTCGTAACAATATCCTCACCGGCAACTTTATCAACTGGCTCCCATATACACCTTACAAAATCTCCATCGATTTTAGGAGTAGGATTGCTATATTTTGCAAAATTTGCCCACATTCTACAAATAGTAAGAACCATTTTCAATGCCTCTGGTTCCCATGGCTCTGGAGGACTGGCGGCCATTTTAAAGACATAACAAAGTTCATCAACATGATTTGCACCTTTCAAATGAGTCACTTTGTACTTTATTTTATACAAATTCAATTGACCATCGTAATCAAATCGATAGAAGTATAATGGAGAATCGGGATTAAATTTAGCAAACATCTCTGCCGCTTGGTGAATATGAGAAACAAACTTGTAGTCACTTAAAAGATCACAGAAAGTGTACAAAGTCTTTTTATCTACTTTCTTGTCTTTAAAATAAAATTCTCTGATTGAGTTTGCTAACTCCAGAATTTTTGGATCCTTTGACTCCGTGTTGTTGTCAACAGGAACAAACTGTCGAAAATCGTTGTCAAATTCCTCCAAATTTTCTCCATAATCTGGAAGAGACGATAACGATTCTGCTGAAGTGTACCCAATGATTGCAGGAATTTCAACAAGAAATTTGTCCTTCATTGATTCAATAAAAGGTTTTGTGATGATAGCTTCTGGGCTATCATCTTCGATTACTGGCTTTATCAAGATTGAATCGACATTGGGAGGTTTTATAAAATCATCGAGGTTTTCATGTTGTTGAAGGAACTTTAAAATCAGATGTGGATCATCTGAAGGGCAACCAAGAGCCTTAGCCAGCATTTTTGTTTGGGATGATCCATCTTTTGTGAACATACCGGGCATGGTTGCAGCTCCACTTTGCATGATTACTTTGTTGAAAAGCTTTCTAGAACTTTCCGATAACAAATGAAAATGCACGCTCATACCTCCACTGCTATGGCCGAACAATGTAATGTTACTTGGATCGCCATTGAATTGAGATACATTTTCTTTGACCCATTTCATAACGAGTTGCTGTAAACAAAAAAAATAAGTTACTCTAATTTAAACACTGTTTTCTTTTTACCTGGTCCTTAAGACCAGCGTTTCCAGGAATGCCGGCTTCAGGAAATGACAAGAAGCCGAGAGCTCCTAAACGATAGTTTGATGTGATGATAATCACTCCTTCTTGCAATAAGTAAAGAGGATTATGTCTATCTGTATTGCCACTGCCCGTTTCGAAACCTCCTCCATGAATGTATACCATCACTGGTAGAGGGGCATCGGATTCGCTTTTTGGTACAAAAACGTTCAGGTAGAGGCAGTCTTCAGAACCAATTGATATTTTGTCAGTTACTCTATCTTTTTGAAGAGAATTTTCTCCCTCCTTGATACATTCAAGCTCTGGAACTGAAAATTTGTCCAATGGTACTGGAGCCTAGTAATATGGATCAAGAAATCAAATTAATTCTACGCCTGCTACAAAAAATCAACTTACTTTGAATCTCAGCTCTGCCAATGGTGGAACAGCATATGGTATTCCTTGGAAGTAATGGTATGGATTGCCATTGGGAAGCAAATCTTCACCACCAATCACAATTCCCTGTTTGACCTTAATTTTTGTTGAAAACACCATTACGCCAAAAGTAGTGAGCCTGGGAGATTGTGATAAGAGTAATCACTAGACAGTCCAACAATAACAAAGTCTTATATTGATGATGTTTAGTATAGATCTTCAAATGTTCATAAGCACCTGTATTTAAAGACGATAATATTCTGTTGTTGTTTTTTTTTTTAACTTATCTTATCGCGTTTACGGTATAAATTGTTTGACTAGCACACAATCGTTTGAAGAAATTGTAAACGATTCGCCTATGTTGAGGACCGACGCGACGGGGTCCAAACAAACCGAGTTACTAAAACTATTTGACAAATGTTTTGGATCAAAAGTGTCTGAAGAAAAAGACAAAAAAAATGGAATTAAACGTCGCTTGGGAACCTTGCAAATGAAGCTAACATAATTAGATTGGCTGCTCTTGTCTTATCGACATGAATGCTTTTGATAACAGTGCTGTGTGAACTAATTTGTATTTTATTTTGTTATTAATAGTACTGAATATGAACAATAAAATATACAAGAAAAGAAGTAGGCATTTTATGGATATAAACAGTTTTAAGATAAGTCTAGTTGATAAAACCTTTATTTTTATGGACAGTGAATTGAAAGAAGTCATTAAAGTTACATAGATCTTGTCTTTTGAAATGCAGAATTATGTTTGAAAACTAATCTTCCGAAGTCATTCGCTTTAATCATACGTCCGTATGATTTGGATAGCATCTCTCCAGAGTTAGCTGATTTTCGTGATGTTCTTGTTTGCAGTCACCAAAATGTTTGAGAATTTTGTGTAAAATTAGAACAGCCTCAAAGTGTTGCTAACTGTGAAAAAGGATTTTTCTTCTTTTTCGTTGTTAACGACGCGGACGCTTTGTTTTTCGTCATCCCGAAGGGATCACTACCGCCCTTCGTGTCTGCTTCAAACTAGTGATTCTCTCTGTGTTGGATTGTTCGATGTTGTTTTGTATCAGCTTTGATCGTGTCGGAACGTTTGTATATAATGCCTTTTTGACAAAGTTATCTGCAGTGGTGTAGCAAGGGGGAGACCTCCCCTGGTGTCACCCATTTGGGGGTGTTTTTTACCGATTCGAAAGCTTTACAGAGTACGAATTCATAAACGGATCGAAAATAATTTTCGAATTGAATTGCCTTTCGAAACGAAATACAGAGTAGGGTCCCTCATCAGAAATCGGACAACACAAGTACTCTGTCTGTTTTAAACTCATGGATGGCTAAGTGCTTCTCGCAGGAACTTGTAACGCATCGTGAGCTAAGAATAGTTGATGTGTTTATGTGTTCTATACTTTATACCCCAACTGCTACCCAAGTGCATTGCATTGCATCTGTTGTTGACTTACCCGCGACTAACCCGCATTGGTTACTCAGACAGCATTATTATTTTCCGCATTTGGCTACCCAACACTCCCTCAGTATCTTCAAAGTGTGCATCATTAGCTTGACCCTATTAGCATTTGTAGAGAGTCACTTTCCCTTCATTGCTTTAGCAGACTATCACCTCCTTTAAACTTCGAGATGAGAATCGTGAGCCATATAAATCAAATGTCTCCCATCTTTTTCAAAAACTCATATGGTATCTCGTCTTACCGACCACCTTTCCCTTTTTTACTATCGTCATCGACAAGAAGCTGTCCTTGAGCATCGGTAAACAAATTTCCTGAGCAATTCTCCTTCTTTTTGTAGATGGTTGCCTCCTTCTTCAAGTTGACTTGTCGTACTTCTTGAGTAGCTTGATTTTACATCAGTAGCCGGGGTGGATATTTTTTCTAGGTCCCGATACATTCCCTTCGTACACTTTGTCTAAAGTTGGCCGCATTTCAACTTCAAGTCTTTATTGAAGCTTTAGTATTCCGTTTCGATTCGAGCATTTTCTTTATGTATTGCTTGAAAAGCATTTTGACCATGCTTAGAAAACCCCTTAAATTCTTACTTATCACAGCTTTAGGTTCATTAATCCACGCCTGTTTTGCTTGTTGGTAT
Source organism: Melanostoma mellinum (assembly GCA_914767635.1). Taxonomy (NCBI): domain Eukaryota; kingdom Metazoa; phylum Arthropoda; class Insecta; order Diptera; family Syrphidae; genus Melanostoma; species Melanostoma mellinum. The sequence goes on along the minus strand of OU612059.1, from coordinate 224,695,824 downwards.
TGTCCCTTTGAAACTCATAGCAATGTATTCATTTTAAAATTACAAATGGAGAACATCCCACTTTTAACATACGTAAATGGGTCATTTCATGGTGTAACACCCGAAACGCAAACTTTTCGACTCATAAAACTGTTAATCCCTATGCTAAAATCTACAAATCTTACAATTAATATAAAACAACTAAAAACGAAGTTAAATCGCTAAAATATCGGCATACGGATTAACAGTTTTATGAGTCGAAAAGTGTGCGTTTTGGGTGTTACACCATGGAAAGACCCAACTCTGAATCGCAGTTTCAAAGAAAAGAGTTTTTCAAGGGCAAAGAGCAAGAAGCGATCTCGAATGATCTCATCAGCTTAACTACCCACCAAAAAAAAATACAAAAAAAAACTGTATTCAGCCCTATCACAGATTCCATCGTAGAAAACTTCCACACGGAAAGCTAAGTTACGAACTACGAAAATTTGTGATCACAAAATCCGAATGGAATCGAAGAAAGCATTTCCAGTTGCCACACTAAATACCGCTGGTTAGAGAAATCAGCTGTTTTACGCCAAATGTGCAAGATCATTCACATTTTTCTGCAAAACACAACTAGTGCAGTCAATGAAGCGAAAAATAGGGCCTTACCTCCGAATTTTTTTACTGTGAACCGATTTGCATGAAATTTTGGAATTAGGCTCATCTTACCCTTAACTTCAAAAGTGAAAATGATTTGAACACCGCCACCACCCTGGGGGTGGTTGCCACGCCTTCTCGGGGGTGAATTTTTTTTCTTCAAAATTACCTCGGATATCGATAGAAGGCCTAATTTTAAGCAAAAAATCGAATATAAAGTTTTTCATTAAGTCCAATACTTTTCGAGTTATTGGCAATTGAAAATTCGCAATTTTTTCACGTTTTTCATCTATTTATTGCAAATATCTCCAAAACTATACGTTTTATCGAAAATTTTATAAAGAACAAAATTGTAGCAGGTAAAAAAATGAACAATTTGGTTTTTTATAAAGTATTCTAAGAACAATATGAAGCTAGATAAAAAAGATCAAAGCCATTTTTTATTTTGTCTGAAATTTAATCGTTGTGGTCAATGCCATTTAGCGTCGAGCAGATGCATTTTATGCATTCTAATACAAGAGAATGTTTTGTAGTGCTTGAAATAACCTTTAAAATGAGCACTATTAAAAGTCTTTTGCACGTAAAATAAGTGAGCTGTAGTGCAAATAAGGAGAGCATTTAATGTTTTTTTCTTTTAAATCAATGGGTTTCATAAGTGCCATTGAAAGCTTCTGATGGATCTGAAGTCTGGATTAAGTAAGGTCTCTAAAATGGATAAATGGAAAAAACCAAAGCGTTTTGCAGTCTCGGTAGCAGCAATTGCAGTTGTCAAAATTAAGTTATACAGCGACATACGAAAATATTCATACCGAAGCAACAAAAAAATGCAAACTTTTCACACATTTGTATTCTATTATTACAACAGCGTTACTGACACTGACGCAGCTTCAAAACTGCTCTGATTTGGAATAACATTTAGGTTCTGAGATCCTAGGAGTATTTAAGTCGTCATCTGTTTAACCATCTGACACCATGAGCATGCAATTTTATGCCTAGCTGGTTGGTAGGGTAACAAATGTACATAATAATAGAATAAAGCGGGACGTGCATTCTCCTCAAAAAAATCAAAAGGCAAATTTTCCCTGATGATGTACATTTCGCTTATCCTTAAAACGATTACAACCCCTCAAGTAGATTTAATGGCTTCTTAATCCAATTGCAATAATTATAGCACAACAATTTCCCCAATCAATAAGTCAAATGAAACCCAGACTTCTAGTGCCTTTGACTAACCAATCAAATCAAACCCTTTCAAATACTTTTGTATACATCCTTATCCCTATACCTTTTCAATTAGAGTTCATCCTTCATCGGCTCTTACGTACCGTAAAACTACTCAAATATTCCCTAGCCAGAGTTTTTTTTTAGCTTGAAGAAGCAATAGACAATGAAATCAGAAAAAGATACCGCAAGCACCCTCATAAATAAGAAAGAATACCTATAAAACCCGCTCTCACTCCACCCCAAATGAAAGTCAATCTTTTGCTGTCCTTTCCAAGGGTATTGTTTTATCACATCGTTTAAACTTTCATCGCCCTTAAACCAAAATGCTTATACTTCACTTTCTGTTTTTCAAATCGTCTTTTCTTTCCACCACAAAGGACAGCTTTGTTGAAACAAACTGAATCCCAATTTTTAAACAAAAAATCCACCAATAAATTTCACTCATCATAACATTTGGCGTTATAAATACAAACTTTGCAAAATTGTAATATCACCCACTTCAACATACACTTTAGGTATACACATCATCACATTTAATGATGCACATATTGTATTTCTTCGTCACCAGAAAAATCAGTGATTGTCGTGTCATTATACTCACAATCAGTGTCGTTAATGTTATGATCAATTATCAAAATTCAATTTAAGAAAATATTTATAAGCAGCATAAAATATATTACATATAATGTACTGTACATACACTGAAATTAAATGAAATAATTCCAAACGGATCCAATTCGTTTTTGAAATCGTTTCAGTTTGACGGCGCCGATTGTGGAGCTTTAACATATCAACCTATTCACTTGAACAGCCGTGTAAGTTGACTGATACTACTCTACCCTTGTAGATATGTTAGAGCCCCAACAGTGTCTATTAAATTTTTTGTGAAAACTAAAGTAGCTTCCTATTAAACTTTGCACAAGAAAATGCAGATACTCGTACTTTTGTACTCTCTCAATTTTAATGTTTAATTTGGAAAAATTTTAGCACTTCCACCTTCTACAAGATGAACCATCCACCAGCATTGCCGAACGATGCACACGGAGTAGAATTAATTCGGCAATATTTGTTTCATCCGAGGGACGGGGATTCGATTCAATTGAATTTCTCCGAAGACACGGTTCCCAGAGTGTACTCTGCCGGAAGGCTAGAAGTGCCGAAAACATAACCGACAACGAACGAAAGGTAAAATGAGGTGATACTTCTTTTTTATGTTCGCAAAACTAAAACAAAAACAAATTTTGTATTCCACAGAAGAGCTTTTCGGAAAATCGACATTGGCGTGCCGATGATGGCGGAAGACAGTCTCCTGGAGGAGGAGAAACAATAGAACTTAACGATGTCGGTCCAAGTGCTACTAGGAGTAGCGGCAATGAAGGAAGTCATGAGATAACTACTGCAGTGACGTGCCATTCAGCGACTGCAGTAACAACGGCAAATGTCATTGTGGGAAGTATCTCCATCGAAACACCACCATATCATCTGAAAGATGACATTACCGTCATGAAACACCAGCAATCGCAGGAGGACTCGGCTACGGGCGAGTCCGGAGAGGAATTTAACAAGCAGCCTGTTTCGACAACGACAACGACGACGCCGACGCCGACGACGACAGTTACAACACGTCCACGAAAACTCGTCCACCAACGTTCTTCAAATGCGTCCGGTAATTACAGTCAATCCTCGCCCAGTGGTTCGCCCCACCACAGCACGAAGAATTTAAGTTTGAAGAATGTTAAACAACGTATAATTGCTCTGCCCATGGTTTCAGTTTCGGGACCATCCCCACCGCACGACAAGGACTACTTGTAACATCTACCATCAGAGACGTTCATTTAAAATGTAAGGCTTTAAATGTTAAATTTTTACATAATCATCGACCAAATATTGCACCAGAAAGTGGGTTAGCTTCTTTTTTTTTATATTCATGAATGAATGTCTCTGAGTTTGGGGTAAGAAATGTATTTTTTATGCAGCCCACACCATGATGAACGCAGCAATCATCAGAAATGCTGTTAGATTTTATGGACACTTTAACTTAAGTCAATTAGTTCTATTATTTCTATGTAGATGTCAAACGGCGGCGCGGCGAATAGTGTCCATGCAAAAGGTCTCGTATGCTACTGTAGTTGATGAATTTCATTTCCTGACAAAGTACTTTTACTCTATTTAAATATTTTTTGTTTAAAGAAAAAGAATATTCACTGTTTAGGTTTGCAAATATTCATTTCTAACTTTGTTCAAACAAATATTATGCCCCGTTAGCCGTTAGTATTTATGACAGCCTTACGGGCTGATCTCGACGAAGATATTAGATATTGTACAAAACGATTAGTCCGGTCAAATTACACAAAAATATAGTGGTCTGGTAGGCATTCAATAATTCACGTAGAACTGAAAATCAGTGGAAACCTTAAGAGCAGAGCGAGCACTATTAGAAATAAAATTTGTAAACTCTTTACCGCTTTCACAATGTCAAAAATAAAAAAATAAAAAATAGGGTGGCGCAACAGAGCGAGGAGCCTCTGGGCCTAGCGCATTTCTCACAATCATGCCTTGTAATGGAATAGAAAGGGCCTACAATTTTCTGTCGGTTCCGAACGGCTAATTGAGAAAGCGCTTTTCATGGCAATGAATTTATTAACGGAGGACTTGCCAATTCCTCGCGAAAGGCGATACCCGTGGAAAAACATGTTTGCCTCTGCTGGGATTCGAACCACGAACCTCTGAATTAGCAGGTGGACATGCTAACCATCGCGCCATGGTATTCACAATGTCAAGTGTCGCAAATACCGATTTATAGAAAAAAAAGCTATGACAACGCAGCTTCTTTGACTTGAGAATGCATAAGGTGCGTTTTATTGAGAATCTTATTGCTTGTGCAGTAATGAGTCTCATTGAAACGTTATATTTACTAATGCAACTTTATTCCATAAACACCATCCCTGTTGTTCACTTTTGAACACTGACTTATTTTTGTTCACTAAACGTTGTTGTTTTCCCATGTGCGATGTTGCAATATTTTGCAAACCTGCATATAGATTCCCAATAAAACACGGCTATAAATATATGTTTTTACAAAATAGCGGTTTTAAAAAATGTAATAAAAAGTTTTGTAGATAATAATTGCATAATGGGGACTTTTTGAATTTTATTCATTTTAATATTTTTCACGTTACTATGTACCAATGTTCAACTTTATGTGAATTATTGTATACAGAAAATTCTTTTTTGACCTGGCTAGACGACTGAAAAATGCTCTGTAAAGAATGCAAACACATAGAAGAGCAAGCATTCATCTGCACATGCAATCGCCTTAATGCTTTTACATTTTTCACTGCATCTTACTGCATAAAAAAAGTTTGCCCAGAGGGTTTCTTCTGATTTATGTATAATTTTGGTGATTTATAGTTCTCCAAGCACAGATAGTTTTGTAATGTGCGTATATTTTGTAAAAGAGGTATTTGCGCGTTGTTATGAAACAGGCAAAATTCTAAATATTTCTTAAAGCGTGATTTATAATGACGTGTTCATATTGAAGTGAGGCTATACGTGTACTCTTACACTAAAGCAAATATTCAAATAAGTGAGTTAGATGATGACGATGAGGTGGGAAAAAGTTAAAATGAAAACCATCACGATTTTCGGCTGTTCGCTTTTCGATGTTAAGCACTTGCTATACCCGTCTTCCTTGTGCAACAAGCCTAGCATGGTTTGAAGTTTCAAAAAACTTACTTACTTTCTTACTCCTATCTGAACGGACTACAAAACGATCGTAAAATGATATCCCACAAGGTCTAACTCTAAACGCGTTGCTGTTTGTAGTCAGAAAGGTCGTGACCTTTCTTTTGAAAATGTTATTGCCAAAAGTCTAGTTATCGTGAAGATAATCGTTTATGAATCGCTTCATATAAGTCTCTTATCACCAACGTGTCGTCAAGTGTCAGAACACTGTTTCAGAACAATTGCCGTCACTCATATCATAACTTTGTGAAGTAGCTTGTATGATGCTCTGTTTTCGAAAAGAACCAAGTTGCAAAATGAAAGTAATTTTCATCGATACTTTTGTAAAATATTGCAACAAAGTAAATGTATACATATTACAAAGTATTAACTGATGATTTCAATTGATCACATAAAAGAAGAGTTGTATTTTTGCGAGTTCTCTTTCAATTTGAGGTTGAAGTGGCAAAACATTTGTATTTTAGGATTTTGACTTTCGACTTCACCCAACAACAACAGTAAAATAATGTCACATTGGACGAAAAGAACCGTCCAGGAGCGTCCAGAAGCATTCTCAAACCGTTCCATTGGTGCAAAAAGATCGTTTCTCATGATTCTGAGGAGTGACAGCCGCTTCTCGATTTGAAGTGAGAATCGTCTCAAGAAGCACTAACACGTGTCAAAAACAAAGTTTACTTCAAGGAATATTTTTTGAGAGCCATAGGTGCTGTCTCACTCACACAAAGGCAATTACGTTAAACTGAATAGAAAAAAAGTAGGGTGTTCCATTGGTTTTTAAAATGAGTACTTCCCCGAGTTAAACCAATGGAAAGCTACATAAGAAGATTCTCCAAAACCAAAGTAATTTTGGGGTTGAGACAGCAACAAAAATGCTGTTATCGGCAGAATTTTCATCGTCAGGGCAACTGCAAATGTTTGAAAATGCGGTGTTGTTCTTGTCGGCATGGCAGTCGGCACTCCCATAAAACGCTTTAGCTTTATAAAAAAAAATTAGACAGCTCAATTTTTTAGAACAGCCTTAACTGCGACTTAACACTTTCAATTACAATTGTTTAAAAAAGCTAAATATAATAAGTTAAAAATATGGGTATTCAATTAAATTTAAAACATCTATGAATTCCTATCTGTGAATTCTTTTAAATTGAATATAAAACGATGATATCGTTTTGACTATAATTGAGTTACGTGAAGGAAATACTTAATCTTCAAACCAATCGATGATCATTTTCAAGAGACGCATCAATCATTGAAGAGTGATAATTTGGCGATAGTCTATTAGATATTCACCAATATATCAATCAACATCTTTACCTACGTACAATTGTTTTTAAACGCACCTCCTCTGCTCTACGACAGTCCTCTGCTCTCTTTTGTTGAAACTAATACTTCCCGAAAACATTCAAACCAGTTTACTACATCCATGAACATTTTTCATTAAACAGTTTTCCATAAGCCATTTTATTATATTTAATGAGCTGGTGCGAAGAGCTGTTAGTTACGCTCATAACACAAACCTAACTTGACTTTCAATGGTAGCGGTTGAGGGAAACTTATGAAATTTATAGTACTAAGATATTTTTAGAATGGGAACCAAGATCTTAGGCACCAGCTAGTTTCTGACTACTACCGCTTTTAATTTTACCTCGATTCTAACTTTTCATTTGGTATTATTGTTTGATGCGAAAAACTTATAACTTCTTATGAAATCAGTGTTGAACATTGAAACTATTTACATACTAATATTCTTTCGCTCAATTTAGGGATTCTCGTTTCAAACAAATAGCAAAACACTTTTTGGCGTGCCATTACACAAATCAAACAAAATTTAAACAGGCAATTTGTAAATAGTTATGCAACTATGGAAGTATCTTCACATACATATTTAGCTCATGTAAATGTACGTTCTACAATAGAAGATAGAAAAACACAAATAATGTAAGAATTTTAAATGAAAATATATAAATGTAACATCCGTTTAAGTAAATTGTAAATTACTAATACGCGACTGAAGAACAATTAATTTTATATTAATGTAATTACATTTTATATTTGATATATAACAATGTACATATATGACAGCTTTAAGGAAATAAAAGTAAAAAATGTCTTTTTCAATAAGATAACTTGCCAATATTTTATAAATATATGTATGTATAAACAGCACTCACAATTGTAACATTGGAAAAATATTTATGTATGTAGGTGTATGATGTATGTATTTATGTGATGACAAACAAATAAATTGTCAAAGACGTCCATCAACAGCAATTTTATGAAATTAATCTACAACCGAGGGATAGAATTTTACACAACATCAGTTTAGCAATTAAAATATTATCTCTCTCTCTCTCTCTCTCTCTTTCACAAACTTAAATACTTTGTCTTTTCATATGATAAATAAAACTTTTTAAATTTCAATCTTAACTACTCCTCCAATTTTCGAATAGTATGCATTGATTCTAACCAAGTTTAATACGATATTCACAGCTTGATTCTCCAGCCTAACACACCGACCAAAAAGTAACTTAAAGTAAATAATAAGGCTCCCCATTTTATTATATTTGATTTTTCAAATCCATTGCTGTATCAATCAATTTTAGTTTTATTATTTTTTTAAGTACACAAAGGAAAAATCATATTCCTTTGTTATATTCTTTGATTCAAGAAGTTTTTAAAAATGCTATACTGATGTGCCTTAAGTCTTAACTTAATAAATGACTTTTTATTTTTATTTGAATAATTATTTTTTGAAAATATTGCACGATTTCATGAATGTTTCTTGGAAATTAAGTGACACAAATGGACCTTTACATTAAGAACAGATACATTTCTAAATGGGAACCAACATATTGTTCATGAGACTAACTTGCTTAACTTTAAGATATATAGTAAAACTAATAATACAAATATAAATGTTGTTATATATTTCCCATTTGCTCCTACACGGGACCATTCAGTGTCTTGTCCACACGAAAATAGCTATAGCATTACAACTATGAAAACATGCAAAGAATATATTATGATCTACCTATGGAAATGAATAGAATACTTAAGATGATTTGTTTCATATAAAAGTAGATGTTATACTATTTTAATAATTTCTTAATTATTATTCTTGTCAATTGCAAATTAAAAACATAAAATAAAAATCTGATTCAGGAGTTTGGTTTACTTTCATTGAATTTTTTCGGAGCAGCAGACGTTGTATTCTTTTTTTTGGCATAGTGCAGGAAACAATAAAAACCATGCAAATTTAAGGCAAATTTTATTTCAGCTAAATATTAACGTCATTTTTGCGACATCATTTGGGAATATCGAAAACACGTACATTTTTTTAAATTAGTTTCAAACCGACAAAAAAATGGCGACGAGGGTTGCCGCTCCTTAGTTCCCGGTCTAATTTAAATTGATCTCTCAAGCTGCGTTATCAAGCTGAACAAGGAAGTTCATTCTCGCCTTTTACATTAACTGTAGCTTACTTTGCTGTAAGGCACCCTATACCCCCTACAGCTATAGCATTGTAGACTTGAGCCTAATAGATCTACCCACCGTTCAAAGGGCTATTGAGAAATAAAGAAATAAATAAATAGGGTGGGGCAACAGAGCGAGGAGCCCTTGGGCCCAGCGCATTTCTCACAACCATGCCTTGTAGGGGAATGGAAGAGACCTACAATTTTCTGCCGGTTCCGAACGGCTAATTGAGAAAGCACTTTTCATGGCAATGAATACTAACGGCCAAGCTAGAACACCCATAGAGGAAATGGAATGATCCTTCCTCTGCCCCCTCATCTTGGCTTCCTCTACATATAAGTCGGATGTGCTAATGCCCATTCTCATCATGTGGATACCCAACAAGTTGTGGCCCGTGAGAATGCCAATCAACAGAGAGAGCAGGTCTGCTTAGCTGGATGATTCTGTTTTTTGATTCTGTTTATTTCTTGCTCTAGTGGCTTTAGAACTGAGGTGTTCGTTTCGCTGGATTCGAGTGCTGACCCGATTTTAGCCAGCTAATTCGCCATTTCATTACCGATTATGTCACGATGTCCTGGAACCCACGTTAAACTTACTGTTTGTTTCGCTTAGCAGCCGAGGGTTACTGCGACAGCTGCCTACTAGTCTGGATTTTGTGATAATGGATGAGATAGATTCAATGGCCGCCTGACTGTCTATGAAGAAGTCAATATTTTTGTTGATCAAGTTTTGCGTAGCCAGGTACTTTGCGGCTTCGCACACTGCGAGTACTTCTGCTTGCAAGAAACTCCAGAAGTCGGGAAGCTTAATTGAACCAAGATACCTGATCCCACCCCTTCATCCGTTTTGGAACCATCTGTGAAGACGGAAATGTGATTTTCTTTTATAACCCTGTTTTCTTTCCAGCTTTCTCTTGTCGGAGAGACTGTTAGGGCCACTGGATTGAAGTCATTGTGCGAGGGGGGGGAGTATAGTCTGTTTGGATGTCTATATCTGTATGGTTCATGATGGTTCTATGGCCTGATATGCCTGTTTTCCAATTGTTGCATTGTTTGAGTTGCAGTGCGCGTTTGGCCGCCATCTCCTTAGTAAAAAGATCTAAGGTGGCTAGCGACAGAAAGGTTTCCAGAGCTGCAGTTGGTGTTGTTCTCATGGCACTAGTTGAGCCAATGCATGCAAGCGTTTTGATAACTGTAATAACTGATTAGGAGCTTCGAAAAGCGATATCGAGTTTCTTTTTTTGACTTCTGTGCTTCGTAATCTATTGGCACTTTCCATTGGTTTCACTCGGGGAAGCACTCATTTTAAAAACCAATGGAACACCCAAAATAATTTTTGTTCAGTTTGACGTAATTTCCCTTGTGTGAGTGAAACACCTATGGCTCTTAAAAAATATTCTTTGAAGAAAATTTTCTTTTTGACATTTGAGTAACATGTGTTAGTGCTTCTTGAGTCGATTCTCATTTCAAATCGAGAATCGGCTGTCACTCCTCAGAATCATGAGAAGCGATCTTTTTGCACCAATGGAACGGTTTGAGAATGCTTCTGGACGCTCCTGGACGGTTCTTTTCGTCCAATGGAAAGTGCCATATATCTGCCCGCTGAACACTTCTGTATTAGCAGACCCTCAGATGCATTTAAATCATTTTAAAGGCACACGAACCGTTTAGAGATTGTCTTAAACTTATGTGGTTTTTCATTGGCAAAGTAGGATTTTTATAAAAGAATTAATTTTTTTTGTTACCATTGAAACATGATAACTCGAAAATTTCTTTTTGTCATTTGTAAGTGTTTTTTTCGTTGGTGAAAGAAGTGTCCATCGAACTGCCAGGTTATTGCGTTGGTTCATTGAGAGGCAGATCCTTCTAAAAACCGGGATGTGTGTAAAACTGATCCAAAAACCGGATTTAATTGCAGATGCATGTAAATTCCCCATTAATTTGTTGCGATTTGTTAAAATGGTAGCAACCTCAATAACATACCCTATGGTTTTTTTTTTTGTTCAATTCTATCAGAAATGACATTTCTTTCTGTCATACAAGTACAAAAAACAAAGCCAGAGCCACAGAAGACCAAAATCAAAATGTTTCGACAGCGTTTACGTCTCGTCTAGGTAAACTAGCAATTAAAAGCATTTAGGTATATCTTACAATTTCCTGTTTTTTTTTATGTTTAGATAAACCACAAACCTATTTCCTATTCCAGTTTTTTTACTTTATCTGTACAACATGCTTCCGGGAATAGGTGTATTCGGAACTGGGGCTGTGGCAAAAGTGCTTGTGCCTCTACTTCGTGAACGAGGTTTTAAGATTCAAGCAATCTGGGGACGTACCCTTAAAGACGCCGAAGAAACTGCTCGTGAACAGCAAATTCCATTCTTCACAAACAAAATCGATGACGTTCTTCTCAAGAAAGATGTGGACCTGGTATTCATCATTTGCCAACCTTATCTGCACTCAGAAATTTCTGTTAAGGCTCTAGGAATAGGCAAGCATGTCGTGTGCGACAAACCGATGGGACTCAGTCAAGCTGATGCCATGAAAATGGTCCGTGCATCGCAGTATTATCCAACTTTGATTTCTCTGGTCAATCATTCCTTGCGGTTCCTACCTGCAATAACACAAATGAGACGTGCTCTCCATGATGAGCTTATTGGCCCTATCAGTGAGATTACTTTAATTGATATTCGCGTACAAATGGGATCATTGTTCCCTGATCAATACGATTGGATGTGCGACGCAGCCATGGGAGGTGGAGCTTTAAATCTTGTTGGAAGCCATGTTGTGGATTTGATGAGTTTTCTTATGAACCAACGAGCGATTCGTGTACACGGCTTAGTTAAGGCCTACACAAAAACAACCCCGACAATAAATGGCATTCGGCAAATATCCGCACCGGACTTCTGCAATTTTCAAATGGAACTTGAAGGGGGAAGTCTTGTAACGGCATCACTTCACAGTCACATGATGGCATCTAATGCATTTGTTCAAGAAATCATGGTTTGTGGAAAAAATGGACATTTGGTTGTGAGAGGGGGCGATCTATTCGCACTACGTTCAAAGAGCGATAATCAAGTGAAAGAAGAAGCCATCTACGTAGACGTTCAGGATTTACATTTTGCAACATCAGACTCTCAACTCCCAAGACCCTATATAAAAGGACTTTGCAAAATGGTAGGTGCCCTGAAAGAAGCATTTTCGCAAAAGGAGTCTTCATGGGTAAAGGAGCCCGTTCAGGCAGCGGCAACCTTTGAAGATGGACTTTACGTTCAGGCGGTATTGGAGGCTATAAGAAAGTCTAGCGAAAGTAGAACTTGGCAACGAGTTTCTATAAGTTCAGACTCGCCAACCAACCATGACCAAATTATGCGATTCGCCAGGATGGCTGCAATGTAGACTTAATTTCAATTTATAAAATGGTGTAGGTGTTTATATTTCTACAAATTAATTTATTTTATTGCAAATACACATATTATGCTTAGACGTATAAAAATTATATTTGGATAGGCTTAAGCTTCAACAAGTACTCTCTTTTGATTTTCTTTAACTTTCTCACGTCGTTCTTCGACAGGCTCATCCTCAGGTACCTCAGGCAATTGTATATTCGTATCGTTTGTTTCCTTTTCTCCTTCTTCAGCACTTACCAAATTGTCCAACTCGGCCAGTACGTCTTCTTCATCTTGGTCTGTAAGTGCACCAGACAGAATTGTGTCGATTTCTTTTTGTTTCTCGGCGCCTTCTCGGGTTTCATCCATAATCGTTTCTATTTCTTCAATGCTCATGAGTTCGTTTGCTGCTTTAAGAGCTTCGTTTCCTAATTTCAATTTGTTTACAATCTCCGACTCAATCTGGGCAAACTCAATATCCGAGGCAAGTTTTTCTATATTTTCTATTTGGACATCGGTGTTCTCTAGTAGTTTTTCCTGGTATTTCTTTTTTCGCAAAAGTAACTTTGCTCGCCTAAAGAAAGGATGGATATGCAATTTGAAGGTTTTGGTACTTGTATAAAAAAAATGTACATACTCTTTTCGGCCCATTTGAAGACATTTCTTCGCCAAATCACGATCCTTTTCAAGGTTTAGTTCTATGCGTTTTTGATATTGTTTTAAGCGATCCCTTTGTTGTTTTAATTGCTAATAGAACAAAACGTTGCACGCAAAGATTCTAGTTAATCATTCGTTTTTTACACTTACTAAAACTGCCTTATCCTGGTCTGTTATTCTGCTTTGAGGCTTTTTACTTTTACCAAAAAGAGCTCCCATTTTCTTTTGTGTTGATATTTGATATCCGTTTTTTTAATTAAATAATTTTCAGGTGGACGACAAAGATAAGAAATGATTGCTCATATTTACATTTTAAATAGATTTGACACTTGACAGAAGAGCTCTTAGTTCTGTTTGTTTTGACAATAGACAAAGAGTTTGTTCAACGAAACTAATGTCGATTTCCAGTGGTACACAAAAGCACTTTAAAAAGTGCTTTTTTGCTCGAAATACGTTACATGTAGACACCAGATCACTTTTTTTTTGCCCCGAAAAAGCACTTTTACGAATCTCGATTCAGAGGCAAGATTTACACGCACTTTCACGTACACCAACGCAAAACATTTGACGTTTACCAGTTTGCAGTTTGATTATTTTGCATTTTTGGTTAAAGGACTGTGAAAGAGAGATAATTAAAATAAATAATAAACTATTTTGTGAAAATGGATCGCTCAATTTTAGCTGAAATTATCAAAATATTTATCAGTCGTCATCTAGTTCTGATTCCAACAAAGAAGTGTTTGAAATTCTGAAATTCCTTACACAAAACGAAAGGCATTCTGTGAATAATATTGTTCAAAGTGTTGTGTACAATTATTCGGATGAGGAGGTTTCTTCCTAGTGCATTTATTATTTTATTAATAAAGTTTCGAAAACATTCTTTCTATATAAATTGCAGAACAAAACAAACGGGAATAGTTGGCTGTCAAAAATAGCACACATACAATGATAAAAAAGGAATTTTGTCTTTTCTGTTCCAGTGAGCACGAAAAAAAAGTACTTTTTTAGAGTGCTTTTGTTTTTGCAAAGGAAATCGACATAATATCGCTTCCTATTTGTTTTGCTCGGGGAAGCACTTTTTTCAAAAACCAATGGAACGCCCAAAATTGTTTTTATTCAGTTAGGCTGCGCGCACAGTGCGAGAAAGCGATGCGATGCGATGCGAGAAGCAATGCTATGTCCCCTATTACATGATGTCTCACGAGCCCAGTCTCACATGAGTGCGAAAAAGAAAGGAGATGTGAGGAAATGAGATGCACAAAAAAATTCCCGATGAGTACCGTGCCGACTTTTAGCAGTCTCATATTGACGTTTCTCTTTTCCCATATTCGTTTTTGCTGTGTTGCTTTGATGTATTTTTTGTGTTGGTCAAATGAGCGTCATCTGAATGTTTTTTTCATTTTCGTTTGGTCTTGTTTTTTATTTTTCAAATCAAAAGTTGTAAAACCAATTTGTTATTTTGGAATTTTATCAAGCAACTTACTTTATTTAGAGAAAAATAAAACTTTGAAATTTATAAAGTGACAACAAGAAAAGGATTGAAAGAGAAATGAAGAATTGTCAATTTTGAGACGTGAGCCTTCAAAATTGAACATGTAATAGTGATTGTCTCACGGGATGGAAATTTAAAAGGAACGTCAAAAATGAGACATGTCTCGTGAGACATCGTATAATAGGGGACTATTCGAGATGCGATATTTCATATATTTCAAAACCAGTTTGAAATCCGAAAATAAAGTGGTGTTTTGAAAACCATTCAACAAGTTGGACAAGCGGTCGTCTGAAGGGTTCACACTATCAAACATTGGTCGTTTAAGACCAAATCTGTCCAACTAATTGTACAGTGTGAACAGGGCAAAAGAGATAGCATGTTACAAAAGCAATAACGTAGATAAATGGAAGTTGCGGGGCAAGAGAGGTAATGATTTTCCCTCTTGATCTTTATTCCTCTAAGTTATAAACCCATTGGATTTCAACGGCATTGCGTTGTCGGGTTTAAGTATTTACATCCGGATGTATATTGGGTCCGTTCGTAACAATAGGTTCGTTCGTTGAACTTTCCCCAGGGCTTAAGAGCCCAACAAATAGAATAGGTGGCGTCCGTTCGCTGCCGGATTCAACTGACAGCTCGATTAAATACACACGATCTTATCAGAGGTGACCCATAAGCATAAGTTTTCTTGACATGCCTTATGAGTTATGAGTTGTCAAAAAAAAACCGGTTTTCCAGTCCTCAAAAAACTCTTATCCACAAATCACCACATCGCTGTTATTTAAAAAAAAAAATATATGCAATTTGACAGCCCTCAACTCGCCACAGCAAAAAGCTAGGGCGAGTTGGAGGAAAACCTAGGTTAACCCTAGGGCTCAAAGAACACTCAATTTGACATTAATGCTATGTCCGCACCTGAAAGTTAAACTTGGTTATCTCAAAACAATCCCAAACCAACATGATAACCAAATGGTTTGCCATACAAAATGAAACCTTTTTAGTCACTGGGTTTCGAGATAACCTACACGAAGCCAAGCGCACTATTTCCAATATTCCATTGAATTTGACATTTAAGAGAGTGGAAGTGAGTGGAGAGAATGAATTCTCTCACACGTCGTTGACTTTCTGCTCACACTTTATATCTATCTGTCTCATTTTAACTTAAGACAAAAAGATAAACTTAAAACTTTTTGGCATATGCGGACACTACTTGGTTAACTCAAACCAAACTGGAACGAAACCCAGGTTAACTTCAGGTGCGGACATAGCATAATGCTATGTCCGCACCTGAAGTTAACCTGGGTTTCGTTCCAGTTTGGTTTGAGTTAACCAAGTAGTGTCCGCATATGCCAAAAAGTTTTAAGTTTATCTTTTTGTCTTAAGTTAAAAAGAGACAGACATAAAGTGTGAGCAGAACGTCAACGACGTATGAGAGAATTCATTCTCTCTCCACTCACTTCCACTCTCTTAAATGTCAAATTCAATGGAATGTTGGAAATAGTGCATTCAGCGCGCTTGGTTTCGAGTAGGTTATCTCGAAACCCAGTGACTAAAAAGGTTTCGTTTTGTATGGCAAACCACTTGGTTATCATGTTGGTTTGGGATTGTTTTGAGATAACCCAGGTTAACTCTCAGGTGCGGACATAGCATAAGGGTGACTTTAGGTTTTTCAAAACACGCTTTGTGGCCACCCCAGGGCGACCCTAGTGCTTCAACGAACAAACCTATAAACGAACGATTTAAAAAACATTTTTTTATGAGATGACAACATTTTATGATATTATCATTCTAATTACATAAATAAATATAACACATGTAAAAATTAATCAGATTAGGTAGGTATGATATTTTTGGACCTTTTTTCTTTACACATATTTATAAGCCTAC
Source organism: Melanostoma mellinum (assembly GCA_914767635.1). Lineage (NCBI taxonomy): Eukaryota > Metazoa > Arthropoda > Insecta > Diptera > Syrphidae > Melanostoma > Melanostoma mellinum. The sequence continues at coordinate 224,679,346 of OU612059.1, read as the reverse complement.
CTATGTAGTTTTTAATTTTTTCATAAAACTCTCCCAGAAATCCATTCGTTCTGCATAAGGATTTTTCACCATTTGCATGGTATCGTCAATAACGAACGCTTCCAATGTAAAATTTTCACCTTCGTTAATTTTGGGTACCGGTTTCCATTCTTGTCCTAAAGTTGGGTCACTGAATTTGGCAAACTGTGCCCACATCTTGGTCATAGAATGCACCACTTTCGTTTCTCTCTTACCCCATGGCTCTGGAGCCGCCGATTCTTGGAATATATAATGAAGTTCATCCGAATGACATGCGCCCTCTATTATATTTTCCATTTTAAATTTTTTTTTGTGTAAGTTGAGTTCTCCAACAAAATCAAAACGATAAAAATACAATGCAGACTTGTGTTGCTCTCTTGAAATAATCTCTGCTGCTTCTTTAGCTTCCACGAGGAAGAAATAATCACTTAAGAGTTTGTTTAAATTGTTCAAACTCTTTTCGTTTATATTTTCGCCTTTAAAATAAAAATCCTTCATTTCCTGTTGCAGTGCTTTGGAATTTTCTGCTCCAATACCAGCAGGAATGAAAATACTTAATACTTTATCTTTTAAGTGTTTCATCAGTTCAATAAAACCAGGAAGCAGTATAATTCCCTCGGCAGAGGTGCAGCCTATCATAAGAGGGATGTCTATGTAGTTTTTCTCATTCATAGCTTCGACAGCATCTCTTGTGATCACAGCTTCTGAACTGTATTTCTCTATTACAGGCTTTACTTTCATCGCACCTCCTTTAGCAATATCACCAAGATCCGTTGGACCGTACAAAGGTGTAATAAAATCTTCCAAATTTTGGTACTCTTGCAAAAATTTGATAACATCGATTGGGTTGTGAGATGTACATCCAAGCATTTTGGCTAGCTCCATTGTTTTTTGTGAAGCATTACTTTCTACAGCCCACTTCTGACTTCCTAAGCCACTTTGAAGAATCGCCTTGTGAAACAGATCTTTAGACCCTTCTGAAAGCACATGAAAGTGGGAACAAATGCTTCCAGCACTTTCACCAAACAGAGTTACATTGTTGGGGTCTCCTCTAAACTGAGCTATGTTTTCCTGAACCCATTGCAACACAAGACGCTGGTAAAAAATCGGTTTCAACATTATTTCCAAAAACTACACACATATTTACTTGATCTTTTAAGGCTGCGTTACCAGGAACATTGCCTTCGGGAAATGAAAGAAACCCTAGATATCCAAGGCGGTAGTTAAAAGTTACAACGACTATATTCTCTTGCATCAAATATAGTGGATTGTAGCTAAGAATTGAAAAAGATGATACAAATGTATTGCGTTCAGACAAAGTTCTTACTTTTCGCTATTCCCACTGCCATTGATAAACATTCCCCCATGGATATAAACCATCACCGGCATAACAGCATCAGAATGGATTTCTGGCGTGAAAACATTTAAAAAAAGGCAATCTTCTGAGCCTTGTATTTCACCAGTCACCTTATTTTTTTGAAGACAAATACTTCCTTCTGTAGAGCAGTCAATTTCGGGAGCAGAAAATTTCTTAAGTGGAACAGGTGCCTACGAAACAGCATAATGGGCCATCAGAAATTGTAATAAACTTTACCAACGTAATTAATTGTGTGACTTACTTGGAACCTATGTTTACCTAATGGAGGCTCGGCATATGGTATTCCTTTGAAAAAATAATATGGCTTGCCGTTTGGAAGGACACTTTCACCACCAATTACTGAACCCTGTTTTACTTTAACTTTTGCTAATGAACCCATTTTTTGATTAAATCAACCGATCGTTTAATCTATCCCAAAATACTGAAGGTTTACTGTAGGTTTACGCTGCCCAATGATAACTGTATGCAAAGGTTTAGATTGTGAAAAACCCCACCTAGTTGAACAACTCGTCACCTTAGAATAAACTAGCAAATAAAACGAATTCTACTGAATTTTGCTAAAATGAACAAAAAGATAAGATGATAACGGTGGATTGTTTTCTTCTTCATCAGGTTGTGTCGTTTTATAAAGCAAACTAAAATTGTGAATTATCATTAAATTAGTTTGGGGCGTTTTGGTGTATAAACACAATAAAATATCACAGTAGATAGCAGGTAACGAAGATAGTTATCCCCCGGTGGTGATTTAAACGAAGGTGTACAATTACATTGTTATAAACAGAGTTTGTGGACTCTTCATCACATTCTCCGTTCCACTATATTTTTCCAAACTGTTTAGTAAGGTTTTCAACTTGAAAATGGAATTCTATATTAAAATAAAGTTTAACTTTTGCGCATCATTATACTGTGCTAGGTAATCTCTTTAAATAACCGCACTTAACTGCATTCCCATTGCAAAAAAAAAACACATGTTATTAATTTATTTGAGTTCGTTTACCCCCGACTAGACATCTTCCCTTCTACTATCCAATTCACTGCGAAAATATAAAAATGTAAACATTATACATACATACCTATCACAACTAGAGTCTGACAAGAGTGGAAGGCAACTTCAGCTGTTTCAAAGTCCAAAGACCAAACGTCATAAGCGTAGATACCCACTTTTTACGTGAAGTGTTCCAACCTAGTGTTTTAATTTTTTTCTTACCTTGATTTATTTAACATTACAAAAACAATAATGCAAATGCAGTACAGGCAATTGATTGTTACGAATATAGCAAAACAAATTCGACGAATCCACAACGGGGTACATAAACTAACAGAGAAAAATATTTAAAAATAAAATGGAAATTTTTGTGAGTCTTTGCTTTCTTCCCATAGGCAGCGAGCGTAAATATGATGTCTAATAATAGAGTTAATGTAAAGCAAGGCACAGTGGTTGGTGGCAAAGCCCTGCTACCAAATGGATCTCCATACTTTTACTTCAAAGGGATACCATATGCAGTGCCTCCCGTTGGAGAATTAAGGTTTCAAGTGAGTTGTAATGAAAGAGAAACAAATGAATGCCAACAGATAAATTTTTATGCAGGCCCCAGTGCCATTAGTGAGTTTTGCATCTCCAGAAATAGACTGCACAGAAGAAGGTGAAATTAGCTTTCAAAAAGACACAATGTCAGGCGAAGAGAGTGGTTCAGAAAATTGTCTTTTCCTGAATGTGTATACTCCAAAGATAGAAGCAAATGCTGCACCTTTACCAGTGATGGTATTCGTTCATGGAGGTGCGTATTTGTTTGGGTCTGGAAACAGTAATCTGTGAGTTTTTACGTATTCTATGAATCTCTCACAACAATAAGCGTATTTTAAGACATACTCCACATTATTTAATGCAGGAAGACGTTGTCGTGGTCACCTTAAACTACCGCTTAGGATATTTGGGTTTCTTGTCACTACCGGAAGCAAATATTCCTGGCAATGCTGGACTTAAGGACCAACGCCTTGCTCTAGAATGGATCAATGAAAACATCTCCCAGTTTAACGGAGATCCAAATAACATCACTTTATTTGGAGAAAGTGCTGGGGCCTCATCTGTGCATCAACAGGTCTTTTCAAAAAGCTCCAAGCATCTTTTCCACAAAGCAATAATGCAGAGTGGAACAGCAAACATGCCATGGGCTATGCAATCTAATGCATCTTATAAAGCACAAATGTTAGCAAAAGCTATGGGTTCAAAGTCTGATGATCCTCTTGAAAATGCCAAGTTTTTGAAGAACTATCCACATTTGAATGATTTCTGGAAGCATATGCTTTCGGGAATGACAAACGAGGACTTACGACGGGGGTTGCCGATGCCAGTAGGACCAGTCGTTGAGAAAGAAAGTGAAGAGGCTTTGGTTACCAAGGGGCCATTAGAAGCCATGAGTGAAACTAATTCTGTAGCTATTCCTATAATGATAGGTTACAATTCTGCCGAAGGAATTGTTATGCTGGCTAATGCAATAAAGAAAATACATGAATGCGATAAAGATCTAGGAAGATTTATACCAAGAAACATTAAATTAGAACCAGATGACCCAAGGAGCAATACACTGACGCAAGACATGAGAAATTTCTACTTTGGAGGAGGAAAAGTGGATAAAAAAACCTTAAATAATTTTACCAATCTTCTCAGTGACTTTCACTTCGTCATAGACGCATACGTTGCAGCAGAAATCCACTCTAGAAAACAACACAAATCGCCTTTGTATTTTTATCGATTCGACTATGTTGGCCGCCTAAACATGTACAAAGAGCTTTTTCAATTATCACAACTAAACGGAGCTTGTCATTCTGACGAACTTTGTTATCTATTCCAATCTGTGATGACTGAAGAACCATGGGAGACTCGGGATAAAAACATGGTGCAGACCATATGTAAATTGTGGGCGAATTTTGCTAAATTTGGCAACCCAACTCCCAAGGATGAGGAAAAGAATTTTGATTGCGTTTGGGAACAAGTGAAAAAAGTGGGTGAGAAAGATAGGTTTGATTTAAATGCATTTATAATCGACGACAAGCAGAGAATGGTCAAGAACCCTGATGGAGACAGAATGAATTTTTGGAGAAACATCTACCAGAAGTATAATAACGAAGCACCTTCGAAATTGTAACAAATATATCTACAACATCAAAAAACATACATACTACTTCGAAATGTTGTTATAATCTTACTTAAATATAAAACAATTTTGAAGATGCGTTAGTCTTTTCACACTCTAAACTTTCTTTATGAATGCGGCTGATGAAAATGAAGACAAGTTGCGTCATTGTTGCAATTTGGTTCCAAATTGTAATTTAAAATAAGAAAAAGTTATGAACATACATAAATACCTCGTAACACGTATTTTGCTTCATGTTTAAATTGAATACTTTACCCTGTACCTACCAAAAAAAAAAAAATGCGGAACTTTGAACCGTTGTTTTGTATTTGAATTCAAATTCGATTTAAACGGAACGATGAATGTTTGCATTGGAAAATATGTTCTTTAGAAAAGCTTCTGGAGAAATCTGAGTCTTGAAGGAATAACATGGAGGAAAACTTGAGAGCAAATATTTTATTAAATAAGGCTTTAACCATGTTAATTGCTCCGAAGCGGTTATTTGCATCATTCAGGACGCTGCCGCTGTACGCAACAGCATTCGGGAGGTATGCCCAATATTTGATCTTCTACACGTTTTCCTATTTCCTGCTTTGGTTCTTAAAGTTCGAGGTTCAAATCCCAGAAACATATCAGCTTTTGCAAGTAAGAGATAAGCAAGCCCCCCAGAGAAGTTAAATTGCTATGGAAAACGCTTTCTCACTTATGTACATAACTAATCGAAATCGTCAAAAAATTTTAGGTCCCTGAGAAGCGTTAGGCTAGGCCCCGTTGCAACCACGAGCTTTGTAGCAACAACTATTTACTTTTTATTTTATCAAAACAATCACTTTTGTCTCGGTGTTTTTAAATTGATAAAAATATTGCTTTTTGATCCTATTGTGTAAGAAAGTGAAAAAAAAATGATTGTAATTACCTTACATTCTGCTTTTCCATAGGTAGCCAACTGGCTGTGTAGGGCCCTCAATTTTAGCAGTTCGCTGACCGTTTGTTTGCACGCGCTTAAACAAATTCGCTCAAAGCGATCACCATCACGCTATTCATTAACGTTGTCGTGGTTCGAGGTAAGTGTTCTTGTCTACAGTACTTGCGGAGGGAATCATATATGTAGAAGTTCTCAAGCTCATCTTTGTTTACGGCATTTGAACTCTGAAATTTAAAGTACATTACGTACCTACATTACAAATGTGCAAATCGTAGATCGATTATCGAATATAATTTATGTCGTTTTTCAAAATTTAAATTAAAAAATAAGTGAATTTACTTCTACTTTATTTTCGGATTTCGATTTGGTTTTGAAATCTGAAAAATGTGGGGTTTTTAAAATCAGTTTGAGGACAGATGCGATGCCGTTGCATTTTGTTTAGAGGAATAAATAATAGGTTTGTTCGTTGAAGCCCTGGGGTTGCACTAGGGTCGCCACAAAGCGTTTTTTGAGAAACCTAAATTCACACTGAATGTCAAATTGAGTGTTTTTTGAGCCATAGGTTTGCCATAGGTTTTCCCCAAACTCGCCCTAGCTTTTTGCTGTGGCGATTTGAGGGCTGTCAAATGGCATGTAATTTTTTTTTTAATGACAGGGATGTGTGGTGATTTGTGGTTAAGTGTTTTTTGAGGAGTGGAAAACCCAGGTTTTTTTGACAACTTATAGGGTTGTCAAGAAAACCTGGGTCAACCCTGGGGAAAGTTCAACGAACAGACCTAATAAGAGGGAAAACCATTACATTGTTTACATTTTTGCTTTTGTAACACGAGATCCATCTGTGATACACGTATTCAGCTGAATATAAAATTGGGTCAGTGAATTTACTAAACCACTTTATTTTTGGATTTCAAACTTACCTCGTTTCCACTTAGAATTGAATCACACTTCAATTCGAATTAATGCCAGTGTATACCTACATCGAATTGATATAGAATTACCCGATCCGATACAGCTGTTGTAGCTGGATCGATTCAAAAGAGTGTGTTCTATACCTATAGGCGTGTTTTTTTTTAACCTAGTATATAGTACAGCATTCGAGTTAAAAAAAAACGATCTGTCCACAGTATTTTCAGTACTATTTTCAGCAACAAGATGGAGCTCAACGTCAAAGCTTGTTGCTACTTTTCAAAGCTCTCTGTGAAATTCAAGCTGAAACAAAATCAAATTCATACTAGGTTTGTTTCGTTAATTGTTCTATCAAATGAATAACGATACAAAGCCAGGTATGAATTTGTATTTTTTTTTCTTATTTCCCATACATCAGATTCTCTCTTACAGCTCTTTTTTACTATTTTTGGAGGCATCGTCCAGCAGTGAAGAAAGCTCTATGTCAAAGTCAGCTGTTTTGTTGAAAAACACTTTCGGGTATGTTCGGGGAGTATGTAAAAAGATATTAAAAACTAATCTTTGATGAGATTTTCCATTGGCAAACAGAATCAATTTATTTTTTATCCAAACCTGTGGTAAAGCAATTTTACACTATTGACCAGTCTTTTCGATAGGTTTAGATAGAAAATAAGTAGATTCTATTTTCAAAACCGTGAAATTGAACTATAATATTACCGCACAAGTAAACACAACCCAAAGTAAATTAAGTTGAAACACGTCTTGCTAGTCCCGAACTTGAATTTCTATTGAAGAATGTTTAATTTTCATACATATATCTTTCCCTTTTGACCATTTTTTACTGCTTTGTTTGTTTGTTTGATTTGTTTTTTTCTTGCATTGGGCTATATTTTGTATTCAAATAATTCCATGAGTAAAGCTATTAGCTTCAGCAAAAAAGAACTAGTGCAAAATCCTATATTATATACACCACCAGGTAAGAAACAGTATAGTTTTTATTTCTTTAATTTTTAATCGAGAGAAAAAATTTCTTTGCGAATACCACATTTTTTTTGAACACGTCCTTTCGAAAAAGCTTTGATGAACTGAAATCATTGGTGGCGCCATCTTATTTTCAAAGCTGGAAACTATCAATCCACAGCAATGCCATCCCTGTTTTCACTGTGGAAAATTACGACAGTAAAATGATTTGTTGTTGTTCCCCAAGGGAAATTTTTACTGTACTATATACTAGCATAAAAAAAAACACGCCTATAAGACTCGATTCAGTGGATAAGTAGATATCTGCATCGAAATCTGAGTCATAATCCGATTCGATTACCCGATTCTAAATGGAAACGAGGTAACTGATTTTGAAATGGGAAAAAGTGGTGTTTGTAAAGTCAGTTTGTGGGCAGATGCAGTTGAATGTGTGAGGCTTGCCCTCTTGTTCCTTAATCCTATATGATGTGTGTGGTTTGCCCTCTTGTTGTATCTCCTCTGTGAACGATTGGACTGGGAAGATGAGTTTGCACACCACCTACCTGTCATTTGGGAACTAAAAGCTGCGACACCGTGAAATGTTTTGACAACCCATACAATTTGTACTAGAAAAATAAGAATGATGTCCGACACCATAATTTAAATAAAATATAAAGCCAACCAAAAGTGATGCGCCTGATAGCACTAGCACTAGCAACTTAAAATTATGTTCACAATAGCCGGGTTCACATTAGCCGAGTTCACACTGTACAATTAGCTGGACAGACTTTGGCTTGAGCGACCAATGCTTGACAATGTGAACCCTCAGACGACCGCTTGACTTGATCAACTTGTTGGAAGATTTTCAAATATTTTTGTAAGCTTTGAAGTTGGATGGAGCGTAGCAACATAAATGACATAAAGTTGGACGACAAGCATCATCTGTCAAACGAAGTCTGTCCAACTAATTGTATATTTTTTTTTGCATTTGCATAAGGCCTTGGCCAAACCAACGCGGTGAGATCGTACGATGCGATTGCGATAAGTCAAATCCCTACACATTAAGTCAAACGTTTATGGACGTTTGACTTAATTCATAGGGATTTGACTTATCGCAATCGCATCGTACGATCTCATCGCGTTGGTTTGGCCGAGGATTTACGGACACGTCTTGTCAACTTTTTGGTGGTACTTTAATTTCATATTTTTCTCTACGCTTTTAACAATCGATTTCAATTTGAACTTCAAATATTTGACCGTCAAAACATTATTTACTTGAACAATTTTTTGGAAAAGCGGTAATTCTGTCCTTAAGCTGATTTCACAAACCAGTTTGAAGTCCGAAAATAAAATGGTGTTAGTAATACAATGACACAACTTTATATTCGGCTGGATACGTATATACATAAGATACAAAGATAGATCTCGTGTTACAAAAGCAACAAACAAACGAAAGTTACTTGGCAAGTAGTAGTATTTGTTTTCCCTCTTGTTCTGTATTCTTCTAAGCTTTCGGTCGATTTGTTGAACTGTGTAATCACCGTAATCATTTTGTTAGATTTGTTGAACCAACATTAGTCAATTACCTCGTTTCCACTTAGAATCGGGTAATCGGATCGGATTATGATTCAGATTTCGATGCAGGTATCTAAATACTTACCCACTGAATCGAGTAATATAGGTATACAACACACTATTTTGAATCGATCCAGCTACAAGAGCTGTATCGGATCGGGTAATCCTATTTCAATTCGATCTAGGTATACACTGGCACTAATTCGAATTGAAAAGTGATTCAATTCTAAGTGGAAACGAGGTAAATGTGAACATCGTTATTCTACTACAATCTTGACTAATTATTCGTTCAGTCTTCAGTAGTTATTCAGCAGTTCAGCAAATAAATCACAGCTCCCTAAACCAAAGGGTATAAACTGGTATATTTCTTTACGCAGTTTTCATTTTCTCAGTTGGTGAATTACATCTGACGAAATTGTTCCGCGCTCTTTCAATACGTTTACGTGTGCTATTCTGAATCCTTGATAATTTGTAGTAATTGGGCGCGTTCGGTGCAATTCAGATTTTCAGATTAACTAACTATTCTCGGCCTCTGATTGGCCAGACGTTAAGTTTTTCAGTTGACAACTCATCAGCTGTTAGTTTTTACCGATTCAGTTTTTCAGTCAAGAAAAGCAGGCTGAAAATCTAGATTTAGTTTATTAAGCTGTCAGATGCGATAAATAGCCTACATGACAATTGAACTTTACTTTGTATTTTTCGGTTAGCTTTTTGTGGAAACATTTTTGTAGTGAACTTTTTCATTAAACTGAACTCTAATTTATTTTTAGGCAATTTGTCGTATAATTAAAGATTATTAATGGAAACCCTTACAAAGGAAATAGATTTTTAAGAAAATTATTTGCTACATTTTCACTCGAAGTCTATTCAAATTGTAGTTACACGCATATTTCTAATCACAAATATTGAAGAGAAATGCTTTGGACTATAAGTTAATACTATTTTGAACCAACTACAAGAAATTATTTATTTCTTATCAAATCTTTCCTAGCAGAATTGAAAGGTGAATCCCAATACCATTCAAATCTGACAAAAAATTTAGAAGACCGTTCGACGCAAAACTGAATAAGTTTTTCAGTTAATCTTAAAATCTGAATTGCAACGAACGCGCCCATTACATTGTTTACATTTTTGCTTTTGTAACACGAGATCCATCTGTGATACACGTATTCAGCTGAATATAAAATTGGGTCAGTGAATTTACTAAACCACTTTATTTTTGGATTTCAAACTTACCTCGTTTCCACTTAGAATTGAATCACACTTCAATTCGAATTAATGCCAGTGTATACCTACATCGAATTGAAATAGAATTACCCGATCCGATACAGCTGTTGTAGCTGGATCGATTCAAAAGAGTGTGTTCTATACCTATAGGCGTGTTTTTTTTTAACCTAGTATATAGTACAGCATTCGAGTTAAAAAAAAACGATCTGTCCACAGTATTTTCAGTACTATTTTCAGCAACAAGATGGAGCTCAACGTCAAAGCTTGTTGCTACTTTTCAAAGCTCTCTGTGAAATTCAAGCTGAAACAAAATCAAATTCATACTAGGTTTGTTTCGTTAATTGTTCTATCAAATGAATAACGATACAAAGCCAGGTATGAATTTGTATTTTTTTTTCTTATTTCCCATACATCAGATTCTCTCTTACAGCTCTTTTTTACTATTTTTGGAGGCATCGTCCAGCAGTGAAGAAAGCTCTATGTCAAAGTCAGCTGTTTTGTTGAAAAACACTTTCGGGTATGTTCGGGGAGTATGTAAAAAGATATTAAAAACTAATCTTTGATGAGATTTTCCATTGGCAAACAGAATCAATTTATTTTTTATCCAAACCTGTGGTAAAGCAATTTTACACTATTGACCAGTCTTTTCGATAGGTTTAGATAGAAAATAAGTAGATTCTATTTTCAAAACCGTGAAATTGAACTATAATATTACCGCACAAGTAAACACAACCCAAAGTAAATTAAGTTGAAACACGTCTTGCTAGTCCCGAACTTGAATTTCTATTGAAGAATGTTTAATTTTCATACATATATCTTTCCCTTTTGACCATTTTTTACTGCTTTGTTTGTTTGTTTGATTTGTTTTTTTCTTGCATTGGGCTATATTTTGTATTCAAATAATTCCATGAGTAAAGCTATTAGCTTCAGCAAAAAAGAACTAGTGCAAAATCCTATATTATATACACCACCAGGTAAGAAACAGTATAGTTTTTATTTCTTTAATTTTTAATCGAGAGAAAAAATTTCTTTGCGAATACCACATTTTTTTTGAACACGTCCTTTCGAAAAAGCTTTGATGAACTGAAATCATTGGTGGCGCCATCTTATTTTCAAAGCTGGAAACTATCAATCCACAGCAATGCCATCCCTGTTTTCACTGTGGAAAATTACGACAGTAAAATGATTTGTTGTTGTTCCCCAAGGGAAATTTTTACTGTACTATATACTAGCATAAAAAAAAACACGCCTTATATTACTCGATTCAGTGGATAAGTAGATATCTGCATCGAAATCTGAGTCATAATCCGATTCGATTACCCGATTCTAAATGGAAACGAGGTAACTGATTTTGAAATGGGAAAAAGTGGTGTTTGTAAAGTCAGTTTGTGGGCAGATGCAGTTGAATGTGTGAGGCTTGCCCTCTTGTTCCTTAATCCTATATGATGTGTGTGGTTTGCCCTCTTGTTGTATCTCCTCTGTGAACGATTGGACTGGGAAGATGAGTTTGCACACCACCTACCTGTCATTTGGGAACTAAAAGCTGCGACACCGTGAAATGTTTTGACAACCCATACAATTTGTACTAGAAAAATAAGAATGATGTCCGACACCATAATTTAAATAAAATATAAAGCCAACCAAAAGTGATGCGCCTGATAGCACTAGCACTAGCAACTTAAAATTATGTTCACAATAGCCGGGTTCACATTAGCCGAGTTCACACTGTACAATTAGCTGGACAGACTTTGGCTTGAGCGACCAATGCTTGACAATGTGAACCCTCAGACGACCGCTTGACTTGATCAACTTGTTGGAAGATTTTCAAATATTTTTGTAAGCTTTGAAGTTGGATGGAGCGTAGCAACATAAATGACATAAAGTTGGACGACAAGCATCATCTGTCAAACGAAGTCTGTCCAACTAATTGTATATTTTTTTTTGCATTTGCATAAGGCCTTGGCCAAACCAACGCGGTGAGATCGTACGATGCGATTGCGATAAGTCAAATCCCTACACATTAAGTCAAACGTTTATGGACGTTTGACTTAATTCATAGGGATTTGACTTATCGCAATCGCATCGTACGATCTCATCGCGTTGGTTTGGCCGAGGATTTACGGACACGTCTTGTCAACTTTTTGGTGGTACTTTAATTTCATATTTTTCTCTACGCTTTTAACAATCGATTTCAATTTGAACTTCAAATATTTGACCGTCAAAACATTATTTACTTGAACAATTTTTTGGAAAAGCGGTAATTCTGTCCTTAAGCTGATTTCACAAACCAGTTTGAAGTCCGAAAATAAAATGGTGTTAGTAATACAATGACACAACTTTATATTCGGCTGGATACGTATATACATAAGATACAAAGATAGATCTCGTGTTACAAAAGCAACAAACAAACGAAAGTTACTTGGCAAGTAGTAGTATTTGTTTTCCCTCTTGTTCTGTATTCTTCTAAGCTTTCGGTCGATTTGTTGAACTGTGTAATCACCGTAATCATTTTGTTAGATTTGTTGAACCAACATTAGTCAATTACCTCGTTTCCACTTAGAATCGGGTAATCGGATCGGATTATGATTCAGATTTCGATGCAGGTATCTAAATACTTACCCACTGAATCGAGTAATATAGGTATACAACACACTATTTTGAATCGATCCAGCTACAAGAGCTGTATCGGATCGGGTAATCCTATTTCAATTCGATCTAGGTATACACTGGCACTAATTCGAATTGAAAAGTGATTCAATTCTAAGTGGAAACGAGGTAAATGTGAACATCGTTATTCTACTACAATCTTGACTAATTATTCGTTCAGTCTTCAGTAGTTATTCAGCAGTTCAGCAAATAAATCACAGCTCCCTAAACCAAAGGGTATAAACTGGTATATTTCTTTACGCAGTTTTCATTTTCTCAGTTGGTGAATTACATCTGACGAAATTGTTCCGCGCTCTTTCAATACGTTTACGTGTGCTATTCTGAATCCTTGATAATTTGTAGTAAAATTCTCCTAGTTCAATAAATTTTTAACTATCGCAAAATGGTGGATAAAATCGAAATGAGTTTAGATGACATCATTAAATCAACCAAAAGCCTAAAAGTTCGACGCGGTGGCGGAGCACCACGTCGCGGTGGTGTTGGTGGTGGCGGCGGCAGACCAATGCGTAAAGGCGGTCGACCAGCTCTAAGTGGTGGAGGAGCTCGGCAAGGCGGCGCAAATGGAGGCAGCGGCTCTGTTCTCAAGGGTCGAAATCGTGGCGGCATTCAAAAATCAAATTTTCCCAGGGTAATAATTCGATGGACTTATAAATAAAAAATAGAAAATATTCTCCTAGTGAAAAAAAAAAAAATACAAAATGGTGGTGTCCCGTTTGGGCAATAAAGTTTTCCCAGCTTGTGTGTGATTACAACTTGCTGGCAGACTGTTTTGATTTTGTTCCTAACAGAGGAAAATGATTTATGTTTAGTTTTTGTTTGAATGCCTAGCTTAAATGGTTAAAAAATGTTTTGGGATTCCAAACAGAAAATCTATCAGAAGATACCGAAATTATATATTTCGAATTTCGATATCAATTCGCCGCAGTGCCGTGTAGAATTCAGCAAAAAGCAAAATGGCAGTGGCCATCTTTAACTCGTATTCAGCGCCAAATGTGGAAAATAATAATGCAAAATGCAATATTTCCAATTGATATTCTACCTAAATATTTTTGTCCGGACAAAAGTAAATAACTTTGCTGTTGAACATAATTTTGGCTGAAAAATCTGTAAAGAGAAGTTGAGAAGAATAATTTCCCCAATAAAGGCATTGATTCATTGATTCATAGCATCAGGAATTTCAAGAATGGCGTAATGAATTAAATGTCCTTTCCTCTCCCACTAAACAAAACTACGCACCATACGATAGCGTTGATAGAAATAATCGCAGGTCTTGAGTTGAAAATCTGTTGTTCTCAAAAGCCTCAACACTCTTCCTCCTCTACTCGTGATAAACGAAAAACGAAAAATTAATCATTCAAGCGACGGTGTGATGACAGTTGGCAGGGAAACAGTGGAAAGAAAAAATGCACCAACAAATCCAACCTCTCAAATTCTAGGGTGATGTTAACAGCGCTTGGAAACATGATATGTACGATGGACCAAAACGTGGTGGAGGTCGAAGCCTTAAAACCTCAAGCAGTTCAATTGGAGGAGGTTCTTCAAAATTGCTTGTTTCGAATTTGGATTATGGAGTTTCCGAGTCGGATATTCATGAATTGTTTGCCGATTTTGGGCCGCTAAAAAGTGCATCTGTGCACTATGATAGATCCGGACGCTCATTGGGTATATATACAGAATGGTTTTAGCAGAAAATCAAAACAGCTTTGTTGGCTAAAGAAAGATTTGACTAATGTTTTACTTAATTTTTCTCCACAGGAACGGCCGATGTTCATTTCGAACGCAGGGCTGATGCTGTTAAAGCACTACATCAGTACAATGGGGTTCCCTTAGATGGTCGTCCGATGAGTATTCAACTTGCCACATCCGAAATCCCATCACCAGCTAGCAAAGCTCGATTAGTAGGTGGTCCCAATCGACCACGAACTCAAGTTGGGGGAAGCAATATTCGCAGAGGTGGCTCAGGTAAACATTTTGAAGGAGTTTCTATCTTGACTTTTTAAAACTTTGTTTTTCATTTCAATTAGGAGGGCCAAGACGTGGCGGAGCTTCAAGACCCGGTGGTGGAGGCCCAGGCGGACGTCGCAATACTGCCCCGAAGATACCAGCCCCAACAGCCGAGGAGCTCGATGCCGAACTCGACGCATACGTTAATGACATGAAATAAATCTTTAAAAAAGCACCTCAATCACCAACCAACACACATTAGACTTAAACTAAAATATTCTTTTAGTGATTCATATTCTCTCCTTTTTTTTCCTTCGAAAGTTTGTATTGTGACGTACAAAGTGAAGTGAGATTTCTTTATTCTATCAAATATGACTTAAGTATGCAAATTAATTTAAATGAAATGATAAAAAAAAAAAATTAAAAATAACTGTTAATCGCAAATAATAAAAAAAACTGAAATATTGTAATAACGTGATAATAATAAGAGTAAATAAGAAATATTTATAAGACAAACATCGGACTCCTTTATTTGGTAATTTTGAATTATGATGTCAGGCCCCTTCAAAATTGAAGTTACCGTAGTAATAGGAAATGTCACAGTTCATATTCATATTCACGATAAGCGTTTTAGTAAAACGCCAGTTAAATGGCATCGATATTGGGACGTGTTTAAATGCACGCACACTATTCACAAGCCATTCGAGGCATAAAAAAGTTTCGTTTAACATCACCTTTTAGAGTAATTCAAGACGGGAGAAAAAAGTTGTGGGACCGTTCTTGGTCCGTTTGAAACGAAACCACTCAGTTATTTCTGATAAGAAAAGGTTTTCTATCGGTCAACCTAGAATGACCTCATTGCAATCGTTTGAGTTGGAAATCTGTTGGTTTTGCAGAGCTCGGAGGAATTTGAGGATTTTATTGGTTTTGTCATTGAAATGCAAAGTTATACATGCTTATTTTGACATTCTATTCGAATGAAAGTTTAGTCGAATTCGAAAGAAGTGCATTTTGAGACTCGAATGATTCGAATGTTTAACATGTAAAATTTTGAATCATTCGAGTTTCAAAATTCACTTCTTTCGAATTCGACTAAACTTTCATTCGAATAGAATGTCAAAATAACCATGATAGTAAATTTTCTTCGGTCGAGAAATTCAAGCCATTAACTTTCTAGCTTTAAGTTCTGCAAATAAAAACAAAACTAATTAGCCTTGCATTTCAATCACGAACTTGCAGTTAGAAAAATAAAATTATTTTAGCTTTTCATCAGCCCTATTATGGTAACAGATCGGAACGAAATTCTTTCCGATTTGTACGAATCGTAAGATATTTGTATTCAGCCCTATCATCGTAACAGATCGGAGAAATATACGATCGTAGAGAAGTTCCGATCGTAACATTTATTTTGTTTATGGTATCCGTTTCGTAAAGGAAGCACTGACGCATGTAAGTGACATAAAACCATCCCTTCCGCCACTACTTTGGTGTCGGAGACATCGGATAGAACAGAAAACCGAGAAATGAATTCCGAATGCGTTACCACCATTTTAACATTTAATCGCCATGCATCGCAAGAATTCTAGACGCGTTGCGGTGAGTTTGACATTTTCATCGCATTGTTTCGTTCTTTTCGGAGATATGTCCGATAAAGCAATCAGAAACGTTACCATAATACAAATATCTTATATTTCGTACGAATCGGAATGAATTTCGTTCCGATCTGTTACGATAATAGGGCTGATTATGGAACATTTGCGATTGCTTTATCGGACATACATCCGAAAAAATATACTAAAAGAAGCTCGCAAAAACATTCGCTTCCAATCGGACGTTCGATTCGCTACTCAATAGTGTCCTAAATCATTAAATGAAAATGGTTGGAATGCATTCGGAATACATGCGAGATGCGATGCGTGCTTAATTCTTGGTTTTCTGTTCTAACCGATGTCTCCGACAGCAAAGTAGTTGCGGAAGGGTTGTACGTAAACAAAACAAAAGAAACATGAATTCTGAGAAGGGGACAGAACAATTGTACAATTTCACAAAAAAAAAAAAAAACAGAAACAAACTCAGTGCAATATCAAAGGTTTGTCGAGTTAATGCAAACCAAAATCGATAATGCGAGAAATTTCACAAACCGGCCGCCTGAGGAGAAAAACGTCGTTACGCGTCATCTTCTGATTGAATCGAGATCTTACGTTCATCGATTTCTTTATTAATGGCAGCGATATCTTGTCGTATAATTGAAAACGGATCTTTCCCAATTGTTGCCGATGATTCCAGCGCAATTTCTAAGGCATTACTGTCGCGTCGGCCTCATTACTGACAACAATTTCTTCAGTTTCCTTTTGTAATGTTCCATTTCCTTCTAGAATATTGTAATGTACACCTAACATTTAATACTAATTTCCTAATCGAAATCGTACAACCGGAAACACAAGCGGCAACATTATAATGTACATCTAATAGAAGGCGTTCTTTTTGAGTTAGTGTATAATATAATATAATACTGGGAGGAGAATGTGTCTAGCCATTATGGTTATTACAGCAAAACTGCTAGAAAGCTCTCGATGTTTCACACTTCTATATAAAGAAGCCGCTGATGCAACCTGGGAGTCATTTTTGATTATAAAGTGATAGTGAAAAGGTTGAGCTGAGATCGAATAAAGTAGACATCGAATAAAAGAAGTAGAATTAAACTGAATGGAAAAGTTTTATTATTTCGAACTGAGCGTACGTTACAATATTAATACCAGTGTTCAAATCTCCTAATGCTCCTAGGTTCTCTCCAAGGACAGGGTCAACTGAAATATCCAATGTTGGCGAACTATTGAGCTTCAATCTGAACCACCTTCAAAACTTTATTACGTGTAGCATCAACACAAAATTCTTTCAGCTTTCCTGACAACAATCTCCTTTTCATTTGCAGCTGCAATTTGGTAAATGTTTTTAAAGGCCTTAGGGAAGGGGCTATGACTTTAGCAGTTTTTTAGGGTTTCTTCTTTCCTTTTTTCACTTTAAAAATGCTTTTATTCATAGTCAGTTGTCAAAAAACCTTTGTTTTCCAGTCCTCAAAAAACGATAAGCCATAAATAACCACTCATCTCTGTCATTAAAAAAAAAATATATGCCATTTGACAGCCCTCAAATCGCCACAGCAAAAACCTAGAGCGAGTTGAGGGAAAACCTATGTCAATCCTAGGGCTCAAAAAACACTCAACTTGACATTCAGGGCGACTTTAGGTTTCTAGGGCGACCCAAGTGCTTCAAAGAACAAACCTATTTTTAGTATCCGGACAGCGTATTCGGAAACTGAAACATATCTTCAATCTTGGTTTTGGTATCCGGACAATACAAATTTTACCAAAGATTTTATTAAATTTGTTTTTTTTTTGCAAATTGTTTAAATCAATGATATTTCCAACAAAAGTTACTTTCCATTATAATAAGTTAACTATTACTTGTTCATTGTTCAATTACAAACTGCTTTAAAATGTTCGCACTATTTTTTCACGCAACTCGACGACGTGAATGCACTCTCAAGTCTCAAACCTTAAACAATAAACTGATGCGTCGTTATTAAAATACGCATTTCGAGTACTTGAAACTTTGCATGCATGTGTAGAATATATTGAAGGACCCATGTTTGTTGATGTTTGAGGATTTCTTTGAGTGATCCATCTAATGATCGCAAAAAATGTTCAAAGTGTCCGGATACTCACACTGTCGACTGTCGGGATACTACTGCGTATTTTTAAATAGATTTTGGGAAAAAGGGTAAGCCTACAAATAACGTACTAATCAATAGGGCTTCTCCTCGAAAGTACAAACATTTAAAACGAAATGACGGCTGTAGCACATAATACGTTAACTAATATTTTAAAAAGATGTTCCGCGGCCTGATACATTCCGCAGCTTCATCAGCATCTGGAACAATAAAAAGGTTTCATAATCTATATCCGTTTTGCTAGTGCAACAAGATAATAGTTTAATATCAATTAAAATTTCAAGTCAATCGGATGAAAACTGAAAAAGTTTCGTTTCCGGCCAATTTCAAAAACGCAGTTTCGAGATAAGCTCGTTTTAATTTTCAAAACGCCATGCATTCGCATTCCATGCTCCAGAAAATTAATTCTAAAAAATTTTCTCAACTATATAGTATTTTTAGCCAAAAAAAAAAATAGATAAAAATTCAATTAAGTATAACCTTCTTCTTCTTCATTTTCGGCGTTACGAGTAGTGATCTTGAAGCGATCACAACTCTCCCACTTTTTTGCTTCACACTAGTGATCCGCCTGTGGGGTACGCCGCGTTGACCTCAGAAATCGTCGGCAAGCCTCCCGGTTTTGGATTGTTCCATGTCTGAGGCCAACCAAATGCTGCTGTTTTTGCATTTGCTTGCACCAGGAGTGTTTTGGCCTGCCTTTTCTTTTTCGTCGCGAATTTGTTGAAACGTTGTACGATATTGCCTTTTTGACGGGGTTCTGCGGATCTCTCCTTTGAACATGACAATACCAACTGAGCCGGTCGTGCTGAATTTTGTCCAAGATGGTACTTTTGACATGAAGGCTTCCACGGATCTTAGTACTTCTAATTCGATCAAGCTTTGTTACTCCTGCTGTCATCCGAAGCATCTTCATTTCGGCTGCCGTCAATTTGCTCTCATACTTTTTGTACATTGTCCAACATTGTGAACCGTATGTCAGAGCTGGACGGACAACTGCTGTGTAGAGTCTTCCCTTCAGCTTATTGGGCATTTTTCGATCACAGAAGATAGCGGAGTTTTCTCGCCACTTCATCCACCCTACGCTTACTCGATGATTGATGTCGTCATCACAAGATGCTTCACTGTTGATCATAGATCCCAGATATTTAAACTTTTCACACTTGGGAAGCACATTTCCATTCAGATAAATGTCTGGAATAGGCTTGTCTGGATCAGAAAAAGGGCAGCACAGGTATTCAGTCTTTTTAGCGCTAATACGGTACCCATTTCCTTCCAGAACATCAATCCAAACGTCAAGTGCTCGTTGCAGGGATGTAGGATCCTCGCTTATGATGGCTCCATCGTCAGCAAAGAATAATTGTTGTACTTTATTGTCCGTAAGTATAACCTCTTAATTGATTTCCAATAAGTTGCTCAGAAACTTTCGAAATGCTTATTTTAACTTTATTTATCTGAATATTACAGCAGAAATTAAAAAATCTCAACACGTTAGCAAAAGCCAAACAAAAATTCCAAGCAATGTAATATCCTACGTAATTCTGTTTTATTCCATATACATAGAAGATTACTACTCCTATTACTATTCCCAGTTAATATTTTGTATGGAAACAACAAAACTTTATAAAATTAAAATATTGAATATGAAATATCAATTGACAAACGTAACAAGGTTGTTTAATAAAATTTTGAAGAACTATGCTTCGAAATTACAATTTAGAAGGCGATTCATTGTTATATCTTTTGTAGATGCTTCTCCAAAAATCCATTCTGTCTCCGTCTGGGTTCTTGACCATTCTCTGCTCATCGTCGATTATAAGTGCATTTAAATCAAACCTATCTTTCTCACCTACTTTTTTCACTTGATCCCAAATGCAATCAAAATTATTTTCATCTTCCTTGGGAGTTGGGTTGCCAAATTTAGCAAAATTTGCCCACAATTTACATATGGTTTTCACCATGTTCTTATCGCGAATCTCCCATGGCTCCTTAGCCTTCACAGATTGGAAAATGTAACAAAGCTCATCAGAATGACAAGCTCCGTTTAGGTGTGTTAATTGAAAAAGTGCTTTATACATATTGAGACGACCAACATAGTCGAATCGATAAAAATACAGTGGTGACTTGTGTTGTTTTCTAGAGTGGATTTCTGCTGCAACGTATGCGTCGATTACAAAATGAAAGTCACTCAGAAGGTTGTTAAGATTATTTAAAGCATTTTTATCCACTTTTCCTCCTCCAAAGTAGAAATTTCTTATGTCCAGTGCCAACTCATTACTCCTTGGGTCATCTGGTTGTAGTTTAATATTCCTGGGTATAAATCTTCCTAAATCTTTGTCGCATTCATCTAATTTCTTTATTGCACTGGGCAACATGACCATTCCATCGGCACAATTATAACCCATCATTATAGGTATGGCTATAGAATTAGTTTCACTCATGGATTCTAATGGCCCCTTGGTAACCAAAGCCTCTTCACTTTCTTTCTCAACGACTGGTCCTACTGGAATTGGCATCCCCCGCCGAAAGTCCTCACTTGTCATTCCCGAACTGAAATACTTCCAGAAATCATTCAAATGTGGATGGTTTCTCAAAACACTGACGTTTTCGAGAGGATCATCAGACTTTGAACCCATAGCTTTGGCTAACATTTGTGCTTTTAAAGATGCATTGGATTGCATAGCCCATGGCATATTTGCCGTCCCACTCTGTATTATTGCTTTGTGGAAAAGGTGCTTGGAGCTTTTTGAGAAAACATGTTGATGAACAGATGTGGCTCCCGCACTCTCGCCAAACAAAGTGATGTTTTTCGGGTCTCCGTTAAACTGAGAGATATTCTCATTGATCCATTCTAGAGCAAGTCGTTGGTCCTTAAGTCCAGCATTGCCAGGAATATTTGCTTCCGGTAGTGACAAGAAACCCAAATGTCCTAAACGGTAGTTCAGGGTGACCACCACAACGTCTTCCTGCATTAAATAATGTGGAGTATGTCTTAAAATACGCTTATTATTGTGCTTATTATTGAAACGAAGAAGATGTAAACACTCACAGATCACTATTTCCAGACCCAAACATATATGCACCTCCATGCACGAAGACCATCACTGGCAAAGGAGCAGCACTCACCCCTTTTTTGGGAGTATACACATTCAGGAAAAGACAATTTTCTGAACCAATCGTTTCTCCCAACATATAGTCTTTCTGAAAGCTTACATCACCTTCTTTTCTGCAGTCTATTTCGGGAGATGCGAAACTCACTAATGGAACTGGGGCCTGGTTAAAAAAATACAAATTGGTAAATGTAATAGTATTGTTTTTATGGGCTCTAGGTTAGCTATGTATTATGTATATCAAACAAAGGAAACTTTAGTTTATGATGAAATAAATATAATAAAAAATAGTTTTCTTATTTGTTTTGTAAAAAAGTTTAACTTCGAGTATATTATGTTTATCTGCATCAGACTTTACAGTCCGTTACAGAAACAAACTATATCCGGCCTGATGATATTCATAATCATAAACGAATCGTCGCCGTTGCATCGGTCGTCACATAAAATTAATTTCATTATTTGAAATAGCTAAATTCATACATCTAAACTTATTTCATTGAAAGACTCACTTTAAACCTTAATTCTGCAACAGGAGGCACTGCATAAGGTATCCCTTTGAAGTAAAAGTATGGAGATCCGTTTGGTAGCAGGGCTTTGCCACCAACAACTGTTCCCTGTTTCACTTTTACTCTATTGTCAGACATTATGTTCGTGTTCATTGCCTATTGAAAGAAATAAAAGAAATATTTGATTAGAATGAAGTTCACTTTAATTTTCAAACGTTTTTGGATTTTAGTGCATGTACATTTTTCTACATACTACATACCCTTCTGAGGACAAGAGGAGATTGTTTTGCTACGTTTGTGACAATCAATTGCCTGCACTTGCACAGCATTTTGGTGTTTAAATGTTGATTAAATTGATGTAAATATAAAAAAAATTGCAAACGCTATAGAAAAACACTCAATACACACTGTATGCTTAAACTTAAGCTAATGATGCTTAGTCATTGGAGTTTTGTTCAACTGAAATTCCAAGAATCTAATTGATACATTTTAAATTTGCATTTTTATATTTTTGCTCTATTGTTGATTGTGGAAGGGGAAGACGGTGTTGAAAGATTGAAATTCAAACTAGTTGTTTGAAACTTCTCATGTGACTGTGTGTTTTGTGTTATGGCCTTTAGTCAATGGTCATAATGAATGGCTTGTTTTTCTTGATTGAAAAGAAAGAACACTTTATTTGTATACAATACAAGTAAAGGTATTATAATTAAAAAACAAGAATTTCCATAGAAATTGATACATAAAAGCATAAAGCAAGTAACAATTATAAGAGAAACAAGTTAAAAACATGTTGACCATTTTTTGTCTGTGGTCATATGAGCAAGGTCTGGCAAGCCATCAGCCCTTATTTACAATCTTTCGAACTGATGTTTGTGTCTTCCAAGATACTCGCTTTCAATTGTGTTCATTGTTGTCATTTTCATGAGCATGGTAAATGAAATTTACTTTGAGACCTTTTTGCTGAGTTTTTGTTCTTCCAAAATTCAATTTGGAAAAGTTTGATTGTGTATGTTAAAAAATGTTGTGAGTGTAGCAAACGTAGCCCCGGGGCAGGTTAAAAGAATCTCTTCGGTACTTTCTTCTTTTCGTTATTATTCAAATTTATAGTATGATGTGTTTTGCTATCTTTGAGGTTGCATTTTTTTTTTCCTACAGCTTATTGAAATCAAGTTTTGCAAACGTGCATAACAAAAATTTGGAGATAACAATAAAACGTGATACTACGATGATAGAGAATACGATAAAAGTGGGCCCTGCAATTCTGTCTGTCTGTCTATATGCTTGTATGTCTGTATGTCTCTCTGCCATATGAATCTACGGCTTAAACCGTTTGACCGTTATTCAAAAACATAACGAAAAATTTCAATGATAAATCTGCTATTATTTCATCAGTTTGACAAAAAACTTCAAATCTCGTATCGCTTTGTGCTTATAAGTGTGTGTGTTTGATTCAAGCTATAATGAGGCGATTAGGGATGGATAATGAAGTTTTCGAATTTATAAAGATAACCCTACAGTAGAAAATCGAAACTTATTCAAGCGGGCTAGAAATATTTGTAGGCAATGCTCACATACAAAAGATCAAGTTTTTGCATGACCAAAAAGAAAGGAAAAAACACTGTTCTGTCCAAAAGGAAGTCCAAATTTTTTTAGAATTCGACCACGCTCGTCTTCAATGACTCTCTATATTTTAGCTCCATCGACAAAGCCAATTTGCTGACAGCTCAATTTGCTACCAAATCGACACTTTCTCGTATAGCATATTTGCTCCACCTGAAGTCCTAAACTCGAGTTTGCAAATTCTGTGATGAAGCATATACCCCAGAGGGTATCCCCGCTGTTATTCTGAAGAGGTGTTCTTCTACGCTGGCAAAACCACTGCGTAAACTTTTCCATCTTTTCTATTCTGCTGGATTTTCCCGAGAAGATGGAAAACTGCTTCCGTTCAGCCGGTCCTTAAAAAATGCGAACCTTCCTCCCCATTCAATTACTGTCTAATTGCACTAACTTCCCTTCGTCTACTTATCAAACATCTTGAAGAACCAAAGCTTCTTAATGACTGTCAGTACGGCTTTCGTAGCAAACGGTCCACTGGTGATTTGATGGCTCATCTCACCGAAAAGTGGAACCAATCTTTTCATTGTTTTGGAGAAAGTAAGATTATTGCGCTTGATTTTCTAAAGCATTTGATAGAGTTTGGCATCAGACTCTTTTATCGAAAAACCGTGCTATTGGTATCGATGATTCTCTTCTTTGTTGGATTAGAAACTACCTTTCCGACCGTTCAACACAAGTTGTATTGTATTGAATGGCTTCAAGTCTGATACCCACTTCCAAAACTCCGTTTTGTCTCCGACTCTCTTCCTCATTTTCATAAATGATCTCTTGTCTCAAATTTCCAATCCACTTAACTGTTTTACTGACGACTCGACCCTCAGCTTTTCATATTCGTTTCCAAATTCACATCACTGCTATTCGGATGTGGAAGTGGAACTGGAACGATTGCGTATGACAAGCTCATTGAATTCTGACCTTGACAGAATACATGGGGTCATAAGAACCAAGTAGAATTCAATGCTTCGAAAGCTCAATGCGTTAAAATTTGATAGGTGATGATAGTTCAATCGTAGAATCGATTGATTCTCTTGAACATCGTCAAAACGTTACCTGTCTCTCTCTCTTTTATCGCTTTTTTCACAAACAGGGCTCTAGTGAAATAGCCAGTTGCATTCCTCACCTGAAACAATTTAGCCGCAACACCCGCCTCGCTAGGAATGCCCATCAGTTTTACCTTGAGCCCAACTTCGGGCGTACAGTCAAGTATAGATATTCATATTTTAGTCACACCACTCGTATGTGGAATGCTTTACCTGGCTCTGTATCTCCCCTGCATTACGATTCACACAGGTTGCAAAACAATGTGCATCGGTGTCTCCTATTTAATCCTCTCCTATTTTCCTAAATGCTCGCACTGTGTTCTATAACATTACAAGGGTACTCATAAACCCTTGATGTGTGCGCTAATTATAAAAAAAAAACTTTTAAGTTACATTCCTAAGACTAAGGTGAGAGTTAGGCATTGGCTTTGTAAAACTGAGCGTTTTATGCTGTTTTTTTTTTTTTTTTTGCATAATCAAAACGAAAATATTTAAGCTAATCTTATCTATAAATTTAAGATAGTTGTTTTGATATTCTCACCATTTCAACTTCATATAGAAACAATATCTGCTGTGACAAGATGTTTTAGCTGAAGATTATATGACTAGCTGATAAGGTTTTTTTTTATTTTCGCATCTTATCAATCACAGAAAAAAAAACAGGGCAGCCCTTACGCATTCCAAACAAAATAACATTTTATTTTATTTTGAATGATTCAATTTTCTAAAACAAAATAAAAGTTTGAATACCCGAATAATAGAAAGTTACGATTCACTCATAAATTTAAACACACTTTAGAAACCTTTGTTCACGCTCTGTTATTGCCCTGTGGTCGCAACAATCCGTTTTTGAAAAACCCCACCTTGCCACCTTGCACTTAATAACATTCAGAGCTTTTGAGACCCGCCGGGTTTGCCCTGCTCAAGTGGCAGTTCAGGTAAGGATCAGAAATGTCACACGGCATTTATTTTTCTTCAAATGATAATTAGCGTTTTGGTGTTTTTAAAGAACCAAAGCCCCTGGTTTTATTTAACCAACTCATGGGGTAGTAAGTCAAGGAAACCTGGGTCAACCACGGATAAAGTTCAAAGAATAATACCAGCACAAACACAGAAAGAAGAGAAGATGAGGCACGCTAGTATATTTACTCAAAATAACCATCATATAACTTCAAAAAA
This sequence comes from Melanostoma mellinum, assembly GCA_914767635.1. Lineage (NCBI taxonomy): Eukaryota > Metazoa > Arthropoda > Insecta > Diptera > Syrphidae > Melanostoma > Melanostoma mellinum. The sequence continues at coordinate 224,653,433 of OU612059.1, read as the reverse complement.
GTGAACTTCTTCAAGAATAGCAACTTTTTCTCCAAAGCGACTACCTATAATTAAAAAACGAAATTCAAACCTGGTAATCAATAGAATAGGCTCTTGTTTTAACCTACCACACAGATGTTTTTTTTTTTAATAATTGGGAGTCGCTTTGGCATAAGAATATCTTCCGATTCTTGATCAGCCTTATTATGAGTTTCACGTGAACAGCATTCCCCTCGGAAAAGATCCCATTTCACTTTTCTCTTATTATGAGTTTCGGGGGAAAAATTTTCCATGTTCGAAAAACATCCCTTATTATGAGCTATTTTTCTTCGTGAAATGTGAACACGTTGAGAGCAATTTATTTCACTTATATATTTGTGAGGCGAACAAGTGAACAACAAAAGCTTTAAAAATTCCGGGCGAACAAAAATGTTTCTGGCGAAAAGCTGTTCACTTGAAACTCATAATTAGGCTGAATTATATTAATTTTTGCTATGAGATTTTATTAAGAACAGAATGATGAAATATGAAAAAGTTGATTACGTTGAGAACGCTTTTAAGTATGTACCTACATTAAATACAAAAGCTTTTTGATTTTTGAAGTAAACATGTGATTTATTCACCACCCTGTACAACAAGCTTACAAATTGCAATAAGTGCTCTCCAAGTTCTGTTCTGAATGACGATTAATTTATGTCAGTACCAAAATTAATTCTATTCAGTTAACAAGTAGTACTAACTACTAGATTTTTGTTACAGGTGCTTGGCTTTTTTTACTCGGGAGTTTGTAAAATATTAATTGATCACGATTGTGCTCGTAATTGCATTCCAAACAACATAATTATTTTATTTTTGTCACTTCATCATGTCCGCTTTGAATGTGAATGACATTTCTTTTGAAGAGAAGAACTTGTTTGTTCCAAACCTGGAGGAGGTTAAAACGGGTAAGTTGTAGTCCGAAATAGAGGTCATATTGCAACCACAAACACGTTCTGCCAATGCAAATACCCTATCGCATTTATTATAGCTTTAAAGACTCTTGAGTTGAGTTTATTTTGATTCGTTATCAGAACCAAACTTGTTTGTCAAAGTCAAAAGCTTTCATTCCTATGAAAGCTTTTGCTAAAGAACAACAGTGTGGTCAATAGACTATTTAAATATTAAAAGATTACAGGCTATGGGTGTTACGCTATAAATTTTCGTAGTGTTGAGGAGACTAGTATTGAGCTGGAGCACTCAGAGTATTTGCCGGTCTTGTACTAAAGGGTAGCAGTGGTGCTAAGGCTTCCATCCATTACCTTGCAAGGTAGTTATGGTATAGTTTCAATTATAACACCAAAGGAGGCCGCGCGGCGCGGGGGCGTCCAGATGAAACTAGGGGCTGAAAGAAAATATGCTCGGTTCTCCCCTAAAATTTAAGCCCCTAAAAACTTTTGAAATTTGGTCCCGATAAAAAATTGTACCAAACCAAACATCAAATATACTCCCAATAATTTTTATGAGAAGCAGCAAACAATAAAAAATTAATACTCTTAATTCTTGTTATATATCTTTTTTTGTGGTGCTATATCATATTCAATTTAATGTAATCATGTTAATATTACACCAAGAAAACTGACGTTTTTGTTCCTTCTTCAATGGATCAGTTTCTAGTAATCAAAAAAAAAAAATTGCCTAGGATAAAATTGAAGTACATAAAACTTCACAAAAATGTTCCGTGAATTTACTTATTCAGTTTTACTATAGTTCTTCAAGGCACCCTGCTTAATAACTTCGAAGATGTTTCTGTTTCCGTGGTGGATTGCCCAAATCTATCAAAATCACCATACGATTTAGTAGACTGTGGTATGTAGAAAAAACAAAGTTTACCAAACAGATTACTCAATCTTTTGTTTCTACAAAGGTCTTGGAGGATCTCCCGTGTTATTAGAAGTTGGTGGGCCACCGTACTTACTGCCCCTAGTTCAACGATCCAAGGTTTATGATCTGAAGGATCTTATAAGAAAATGCTACACTGAAACACATCCTAGCGTTCTTGCTATTGGTGCTGGTGCAGGGCCGTTTCCCCTAAGGGGAGTCAACTGCGAAGGAATTTATAACATGAAATTGTCAGCTGATGGGACTATCACAAATAGTAGCTATACAGCCAAAGTACATGGGCCAAATGAAGAGTGCGTATTGGAAAAAGTTCCTGTCAGCGAGACAAGGAGTGCCCTCTTGTTAAATTTGTTCCTAAGTCAAGGGCTACCTGGGAAAGTGTTGAAGGTAGTCTGCCGCAAACGCAAGGGTCAAGAGAATTTTATCGAATGTATGCGACTCGGTTTGGCAAGGAATTATGGAGAGAAATGCGTTGGTAAGTCAAATCAAACTTATTATGTTTCCTTTTTTTATTTTTGTCTAACAATTCTTGAAGGCATGGGAGGAATTTTTCTTATAAAGAAGGGGAATGTCCACCAGCATGTTATGCGTGACTTCTCCACGACACCAATCCACACTGACGAGGATGTTAACAACTGGCTTAAGTTTTACAACATGCCTGCTCAACTTAATGCTGTTGGAACTCTAGTCACTCATGAAAATGTAAATGTTTATTTCATAGCCGCAGAGTTTTTTTATCTAACGACTCTTTTATTTTGCAGGATTTGGACTTGCGTCTTCAGCACTTTCACAGTTTTTCTACGAGCAACTGGGGTGGACATTACCATTATGACACGACACCAGATATTGTAGAGTATGAAGGATACTTTAACGTTGCCGAAAGAATAGTACGAATTGATAAACCATTGGTGACACATAAAGTTGGAAGAGATTGAATGGTTTCAAATAGAATCAAATTTCGAGAAAAGATTGTCATGGGTTGATTAATTTCGATTTACCTATAAAATAAACTTGTATCAAACTAAAAGAGATAATTTTCTTTTTTGTTATAAATTATTTATTGATTTAGTCTTTGATAAAATAATTAGGTATTTAAGTTTTGTTTGTTGAACTTTTATAAATGTCCCAGAGAATGTTTTTGCTGAAAAAAATTCCAACTGAATTAATATTTTCTGTTGAAATTGTAGGTTTGTTCGTTGAAGCCCTGGGATCGCCACAAAGTGTTTTTTGAGAAACCTTAAGTCGCCCAGAATTTCAAACTGAATGTTTTTTAGCCCCAGCGTTGACCTGGGTATGCCGTCCTCAACTCGCCCTAGGTTTTGGTGTGGCGATTTTAGGGCTGTCAAATGGCATGTGTTTTTATTCAAATGACAGGGATGTGGGGTGATTTTATGGCTAAGCGTTTTCTGAGAACTGAAAAACCCAGGTTTTTTGAAAACTCATAGGGTTGTCAAGAAATCCTGGGTCAACCCTAGGTTAAATTCAACGTATGAACCTTGTATTATTCTAGTTTCCTGGTGTAATGTCATTTTACGTGTCAGCTAATTAAAATTTCAGCCAAAATGTCCAATTATTTCGGTTCCGTTTTCCATCTTATTGCACTGACAAAATTACCCAGGCATAAGGAAAACCAGGTGTTGGATGTGGTTGCAAATAATTGAGATCCTAGCAATTGCTATAATTCGCTATAAATCTTCATCAGGAATTTTATAGCGAATTTTTCCTGATCACTATAACTGACCTCAACACAGCAAAACCTGTTTGTACTTCATGGTGAATTGAAACGTTTAAAATTAATTTTATTAAAAATTATCTTTTTATAGATGTTTACACAAGCGGACAAGGCTCCTGTTTTTTTAACATGATAATTTTTCAATGTTAAAAAGAACAAAACTTGTTTTCACCAACGGCGCCGCGGTGCTAACAGCAATATGATTTTAAAGTAATTACAAATCTCCGACTTGTTTGCTACAAACTAATGATAATAAACCTATGGGGCTCAAAACAATACATTTTTAATTGGCCTTAATTATACTCTTACTTACTTTGACTGCACTTATTTTGACTACCCACTGAAATTTTATATCTACACAAAATTTTAGCAATATTTTTAATCATGTCTTTAGATTTATTGCACTTTATTCACGGAAGTAGGGAATATCAATTAACAGCCTTACTTAACTTTAAGCCTTAGTTTTGGCTATAAAACCATATTGTTACGCTCACTTTTAGTAGTTTAGATCACTGCGCTATCGAATTGTTGTAAATAACATATCTGTGCGCAACTAGCTTAGGATCGTCCGGACTCCGGAGGACCAAAAAATTAAATTTTTCTCCATAAAGTGCTTTCCTCTAACTCGATGTTTTACCACTCAAAAAAACATTAAGCATAGGAGGGTATGTACCCTGTGACAATTTTAACTTTTTTCTTGAATTTTAATTTTTTTTTCGAACAAAATAAGGCTTATACATGAACCTATCGGATACGGATACGCTATCTAGGATGCTTTTACATGCAATGCTTTCTTTTATCATTTCGATGTTACGCTATGTTCAGTGTCAGAATCATCGTTGCTAATTATGTTTGACTTGGAAACAAAATGCTGGTTTCATTTGTGTACGACAAAAATAAGAATAAAATATTTTTTGAAAAATTAGTGGACCTAATCGAAACCAATAATTTTCCGTGCATAGAATAAGAATCGGAGTTTACTTACGAGTTTTGCAGCAACTTTAATAAAAACAAATCAAATTGCATCATTAGCATCATCCCTCAAAAGAGCTTCCCTTGTTATTTTTCCCCTATCAGACTCATTACTATTGTCAAAATGGTGTTTTCAGTAAAAATTAAGGTCAAACAGGGAACTGTGATCGGTGGGAATGCTTTTCTTCCCAATGGAAATCCATACCATTATTTCCAAGGAGTACCCTATGCTGTTCCACCATTGGGAGAACTAAGATTCAAAGTAAGTAACTGCACATACATTTAAACAAAACAAAACATTCATTTTTACTCACGGTACTGCTACAGAGTTAATTTGAGTTCTTAAACTGTATTACTAGGCTCCATTACCTTTGGAAAAATTTTCAGTTCCGGAGCTTAATTGTATCAGGGAAGGAGAAAATTCCCTTCAGGCAGATAGAATAACTAACAAAATATCAATTGGTTCTGAAGACTGCCTGTACCTCAATGTTTTTGTACCGAAAAGTGAATCCAATGTACCTCTACCAGTAATGGTGTACATTCCTGGAGGCAAGTTCGAAACGGGCAGTGGCAATACAGATAAATACAGTCCTCTTTACTTGCTGCAAGAAGAAGTGATTATCGTCACATTCAATTTTCGTTTAGGATGTCTTGGCTTTTTATCATTTCCTGAAGCAGGTGTTCCCGGCAACGCTGGGCTCAAGGATCAGGTATAAACTAAAAACAATTTAAAATAGAGTCACATAAAGTTGATTTTTACAGCAACTTGTTATGAAATGGGTCAAAGAAAATATATCTGCATTCAATGGAGATCCAAATAACATTACATTGTTCGGCAATAGCGTTGGAGCTATGAGCGTGCATTTTCATTTGTTGTCAGATAGTTCTAGAAAGCTTTTCAACAAAGTTATCATTCAAAGTGGTGCTGCCAACATGCCAGGTATGTTTACAAGAGACGGATCATCCAAGACGAAAATGCTGGCCAAGGCTCTTGGTTGCACTTCAAACGATCCGCTACAGATTTTAAAGTTCCTTCAACAGCATAAAAAACTTGATGAATTTATAAGGCCTCCCAATGTCGAGGTAATCTTGATGAAACCAGTATTTGAAGCTGATAGTCCAGAAGCTATAATCACAAAACTTCCTAATAAATCAATGAGGAAAAAATTTCTTCCTGAAGTTCCTGTAATAATTGGCTACACTTCAGCAGAATCTTTAGGCTTTCTTCCATTATATGGAGAAAATTTGGAAAAATTCGACAATGATTTCCGACAGTTTGTTCCTGTTGAAAAGAACACGGAGTCAAATGATCCAAAGGTTCTCGAGATAGCTAACTCAATCAGAGAATTTTATTTCAAACAGAAGAAAGTCGATAAAAATACTTTATACAGCTTTTGTGATCTGCTGAGTGATCACCAGTTTGTGGTTCCTGTTTTTCAAGCGGCTGAGATGCATGCCAGGCTTAATCCCAACTCTCCGTTATACTTCTATAGGTTTGATTTCGATGGTCAGCTAAATTTATATAAAACAAAGTACAAGGTGCCTCATTTGAAAGGTGCAAGTCATGCTGATGATCTTTGCTATATTTTTCAAATGAATGAAAACCCTCCAGAGCCATGGGAACCAGAAGCAAAGAAAATCGTCCTTACAATTTGCAGGATGTGGGCAAACTTTGCAAAATATAGCAATCCTACTCCTAAGGTGGATGGGAAGCTTGTAAGGTGTAAATGGGAGCCAGTTAAAAACGTAAATGAAGAGGATACTCTAGTGATGAAAGCTTTAATTATTGATAAAGATTTAAAAATGATGGAGAATCCCAACAAAGAACGAATGGATTTTTGGAAAAATCTAATGAAAGAGGTGTGTACGAAATTTACTATCACAAATGTCCATATGTGATAATCTTAGTTATAATCCTGGGTTCTGATTGAACCTGTTCTTTATCGTGTAGGCAGTTTTTGTAAATAAAGTTTTTTTTATCACATTCTGCGCAAATCGGATTTTGATGAGAATTTTGCACATTATAATATAAATGAGCATGATTCGTCGGATGATCCGAAATCTAACAAATTTGAATTGTTTTATTCTTTTTTTTTTTTGCTTTTTTAATTTTTTGCGGCACTCAGAAGTGAGATCCCCGATTTCTATATCTTTGGCGATGTTCATACTACATTGTTCAACGAATCGGCCGCAACTCCGTTTTGCTTAATTTTTTTCTTGTCAAGTATAATTGTCAATAATGGTACACATGGAATATGATACTATTCTGACAGTCCTTTTCCGAAGATATGAATATCTATTTTTAACTATTCAGATATTTCTTTTCTACAGGCTTGCGAACGCCATCAGTTAGGCTATCAGGATGCCATGTCTGGTTGAGGAATCGATATGATATTTTTTTGTAGTATCAAACTATATAGAAGTTGATTTTGCGCTTCTCAACGAAGTCTTAAAGGCACTGTCGCATTAGGAGGGTCGAAAAAAATATATCAACTAGCTAGTCTCTGAGTTACGGCCGTTTATTTTTTTGAACACGGTATGAACACGGTACTACAATGCTTACTTACGAACTTACCGACAGCTTTTAGCAAGCAGCGTAGGCAGCATACTGTATGTAGTGGCCACGGTTAATGGTAGTACATTTACGTAGTCGTATGTTTACAGTGTGTTTTGTTGTGCCTTACATCAACTTGAAACTTTAAATACTCGTATGTTTATCTCAAAACCATTTTTTTTGAAGTCGGTGACCGCAATAACTAAAAAACGGTTCAACCGATCATCCTCAAGTTACACTGTACAATGTACACTTATTGACATTGTTAATACAAAAACAAAGTTGTGGGGTTCTTATTTTTTCTCAATAGAACCGATTTTATAGCCGATTAAAAGTCCGATTTTTGGGTCATAATCGAACTCTTTTTTAAATAAAAATAAAAATAAATAGGGTGGCGCAACAGAGCGAGGAGCTATGGGCCTAGCGCATTTCTCACAACCATGCCTTGTGAGGAAATGGAGGGGACCTACAATTTTTCGCCGGTTCCGAACGGCTAATTGAGAATGCGCTTTTCATGGCAATGAATTTACTAACTGAGGACTTGCCAATTCCTCGCGAAAGGCGATGCCCGTGGAAAAAACATTTTTGCATTTTGCCTCTGCTGGGATTCGAACCTCGAACCTCTGGGTTAGCAGGTGGACATGCTAACCATTACGCCACGGGTACCACACTCTTTTTTAAATGGTCATCAAAAATTCCAAAATTGAAATTTTTGAAATCCTAGCGATTAAGTATCAGAAAAAGATGTTATCTAACGTTATATTTTTCAATTTTTTGTTTCAGATAATTTTTGAAGACGGAATCGCGGTCACCACAAAAAATATTTTTTTTACATGCCCTTTTACTTACTTACATGTAAGTTCAGTTTTAAACGATACAGTGTCATTCCTTATCCAATTAAATACATTAGATACGTTGTGCATTTCGTAGATCAAAATTGACCTTTACAGCATGTGATTTAAATGAATATTTTCGAGGATATTACAGATTTAAAAATTGCGGGACGTAGCGTTTGCGTTGCCTGAACTACATCGAAACACAAAGTGGAAAAAGCAAAAAAAAATAAATATAGTAAAAGTTTTTAAAATACACATAATTACTGCGTGACACTTGTTGGCAACATTAGAAAAACTTCGATAATTGTTTTAAAAATAAAATTAATAGGTCAAAATGTAAAAAGTAAATATGTAAAAATGTTGTGTATGAATATTCCAAAGATAGCAGGGAATCTAAATGGTATAGAGAAGGGGGAATTGTTTTACTTTAAATTTAACGCATGCAGGCCACGGGCAGTAATAAATAAATCAAAACTACAGGATCGATCTTAATTATTTTTTTCAGTGAGTGACAAAGGCTATATATTTTATACCCGTGCGAAGCCATAGCGGGCCGCTGTGGTTTTATATATAACGTTCACAGTTTTTCTGTAGTTTATTGATTATCAGCATTGTACCTGTGCGAATTAGAAATAGTTATTAATTAAAGTTTGATACTTATAATGGTATAAAATTTTCAATTTTATGTGATTTTAAACACAAAAAATAGATAGATAGATAGATAGATAGATAGATAGATAGATAGATAATTCGATTTATTATTTCAGAATAGTATATCTTTTCACATTAATTTTTAACAAAGTCGTTAGAGCGTGGCCTAGCCGTCTGCCCGATTGAACATCTGTTATGTACTGACCATCAGTGTGATGTACTGACACAACCTGTACAGTACTTTCGTTTGTACATACACACAAAAGAAATCATCGTCTCGCCACTGCAACTCCGATACATAACAACAGCTCGCATGTTAAATAACGTAACATTTAACACCACACTTTTTCATAGCGGCTTTTTTCCATCGCATATCGCGGGCAGCACGACAACGGTTGCCACTTCCTGTCGTGGGTGATCAGTTGGTTTCTTGTGCGGCATTATATTAATTAGAGTTATTGATTAGAATTTAATAAAGAGAAATAAAACCCGAACAATCAATTGTTCGAGTATTTATTAACATCATTTTAAAATAAATTCATATGTAATGTATTATATATAATTACTAGCTGACCCGGCCACGTATTTTAAATGTAGTTTCAAAATTATGTCCATTGGATGAGAGATCACAAATTTTAGTTGCCCCAAATGACGTCATTTGGAAGCAAGAATTAAATTTGCGTATCTTACGCAAAAATAATTTTCAATCATTTGAATCGCCAGCAAGAAGGGATAATAATGTTTCCGGCGGAGTGGGTAGAGGTAACAGCATAACTTTTCCTGATGCGCAGCACCTGCCGGGTGTTTCATTCCGATCCGCTGCCTCTGTCGTTCTTGTACTCGTGTTGCAGCTATGTTTCGTTCTCGTGCTGCTCTTATTCTTGCATTATTCTGTCGCATACATACGTTCGTCACGTTGTTCTTGACACTCTTGTGCACGAAGCTCTGCTATCCTGACTCTTTGAGCTCCATTTCTTGTGGTTATTTGTTCTGCCGACTGATGAGCTCTTTCAACGCGTTTGCGTCGTGTCTCTTTGCTCCTCTTGTTGTTGAGGTTAGATTTTTTGGGTGGCATTCAACTGAAAATAACAATTTAATCGTTACAAAATAAACTGAAAAACATGCTATTATAGCGCATTGAATAGCTAATAATACTTACATGTTTATAGTTTAATTACAGTATTGAATAACGAAACACCAATTATCAAAAAGCTGGAGTAATTTCGCCTGATTATGTTCACTATAATATGAATTTAATTTGTATTTGATTTATACTAGTCAAGCTACACTTAGGCGGCTATACTTACTCCAAAAATAAAAAAATTAAAATTCACTATCATCCCTGTTCTGATTTTCGTTCGGATACCATATTCTCCCGTTTTAGAATTTTAGCGGTTCTCAATTTCGAATCCGTACGTTTTCAATTCGCTTATCATTTTGTTAGCGGAATTGAATCCGGTTAATGAATTCTGTAGAGCATTATTTATTGCTAGAAATGAAAAATAATAAACTATATTAGCACTAACATGCAATAAAGCTGTAAATAGTTCCAATAAACACAAAAATTTAATTTCCAACCCGTTTTTGTGACAAAAAATCAGTAGTGAATCCGTTCGGAAATAAGAACACACTTTTTAAATCCGTACGGATTCAATTTCGGTTTCCGTTTTGAATCCGTACGAAAATCAGAACAGCCATGTATATTTCGTTTATTTTAAAATAAATTTAAATTATACTTTAGTCTCAACAACATATGGTTGTCGACCCTAAATTGAGATGTAAGCTATAATATCTTCCAATTTGGATTAAACTGCACACGGTATTCAAATTTTATTAAAATCGGTTAATTAGTTTAGGAGTCCATTGCGGACAAACATTGTGACACTTAATTATGGTGGTTGATCAAAAATTGAGATGCAAGCTATCCTATCTACCAAGTTGGATCAAACTGCACATGGTGTACAAATTTGATTACAATCGGTTAAGTAGTTTAGGAGTCCATCGCGGACAAACATTGTGACACGTGATTTATATATATTAAACGGGAACGGGAACTATTGACATTCTGAGCCAATATCAAAAATTCTTTCGACAATAGGATGTTTTATTACCTCTACATACATATGTACATATGTAGACAATACTTCATGACAACATTTCCACAGACGCGGCAACGTGAAACTAGAAACTTTCCAGCTATCTTCAGCTTAGTTCGGCGTGTGTTCCTGACAATTTTTTAAATTACTTAGATCCGAGCAACGCCGGGCGGGTCAGCTAGTATATATATAAGAAAGAAGAAAGATATTAGTTTGATAGGAAAACAAGTATAAGAATTTCTATAACTATAGTAGATTTTTTTTTTTACTTTTTTTGTATTTAAAAGACTTCGTTTATTATTTGATTCCGATATGACATCGCAGTTTGGTAGTAATTGTATAATTCTGTGACATTAGTTTCGCAGTTGAGCAGTGTGAGTACATCTTCCTCCGATTTATAGTTGCTGTTGAGAAAAACTCTTCTAATTTCGCTTAATTGGGCATTTACCGATAAAATTAATGACATCCTCCCGTTCTCTTAAGTTGCATAAGCTGCAGAAGATGGGTAGATCATCTCGATGAGGAATATAGTTCAATTCAATTAACTCTCCTCGCATTTTGAAAATTGCTGAAATTAGGTCTTGTTTGTTTTCGATTTTAAAGTAGTTCTGTTCGCATAGATTATAATTAAGACGGTTGTAAATATGTACGGAGGATGAAGCTTCGTGCATACAATCCGCTCTGTATTGTTCATCCACCTTCAACACAAGATTTAACAGATCTTCTTTCAAATACTTTCCATTTTCTTACAGAAATCTTAAGTTGATTTGGCAGTATCTCCCAAGTTCTTCCAACTTTGGATACCAGACGTTCTTTTTCCTTATTGCATCTAAAGCTAAAATTTTGGGTAGCCTTTCGTCTGGCATATCAAGCACCTTTAAAATGTATTCTACATGATATTTCAGGGATTTTGTGAATAGAGGTGAAAGTCCTGTCTCAATATTGATCATATAGTTGGGGCTGTTTTTGGGTAGGCGAAAGCATTTTTTAATAAAGTATCTTTGTAATTTTTCAACCGTTTCATACTTTTCTCCTCCCCACACTTGTGAAGCATACAACAATATTGATTCCGCAACCGCAACAAAAACTTTGTATTTAACACTATGCGATATTGATTTATTTGAAAAACATTTTTTCCATGTAGCGTTAATTGCACTTTTCGCTATGACGATTTTTTTTTTAAGGTGAGGTTCCATACTTAGACTGCTAGAAATAGTAACTCCAAGATATTTATAAGTTTTTACGACTTCTATAGGCTCTCTATTGAAGTACCATTTTTCGTTCCTCGGAGTTCGACCCGACCCTTTTCGAAAAACCATCACCTTAGATTTGGACAAGTTTACCCTTAAATTCCATAGCTGGCAATATGATTGCAGGCGGTTTATCATCAATTGAAATGTTTGGGGTGAGTAAGAAAACATTACCACAAAATATAATGTATGTTAAATGATGCTTAACAGTCAATTTTACGTGATTTGAAACACAAACAAAAAGCAACTGTAAATGATTTGATATAAAACGTATAAAAGAAATTGTATGAAAGAAACTGCAACAACTGAAAAAGATAATTCGCTGACTTATGAGAAACTGTTGCGATAAATAAGCGCATTTTATGGTCAGCTTTTGCAATAACATCATCTGCAAACTGAACTTGCCAATCATCAACGTTTAATTCTGTCAAATATAGAGAAGAGTCATGATTTAGTGCAAGCTCATTCCATTCCCGGAAAGGAGAGGCATTGGTTTGAAGCAATTTTTTCAAAATTATTTTGTGTATCATTTCTTTTCAATATTTTAATAATGAAGTAGCTGCGTTAGCTTTTAGATTTTCTATGTATATAGGAGTTATAACTGGCTCTACATATATTGCTCAATTTGGAATTGAGTTTGGTAGCCGAAATAAGCGTTTAAAAAAATGTCTTTGTAGACTTTCGAAAGCTTCAAGTTTATTATATCTAAAAACTTGCACACCACAGCACTTTAACCGTTGCATTAAAGACTCGGTATTTGGATGTCAAATCAATACTTTGGTTGGAAAAAATTTTTGTCCATATCATATTTAGGGCTAATTTAGCTTCATTCCTTTTCTCATTAGCGTGTTTTACAAAGCTAAGATTGTAGGTCAACAGAACTCCCAAATACTTAAACTCTTGCACAATCTCAATGCGTCTGGAATTAAGGGACCATATTTCTTCTGGGAGTCTTCTAGTGCTTTTCGATTCAAAAATAACAATTTTAGTTTTTTCCGTATTCATATGAAAGCCCCAGGTCTCACAAAAAGAGTTGAGTCTGTTTATTTGCAACTGAAGTGAAAACAGATTGTCACATCTTATAAAGAATAAAATAAAAATAAAATTTGTTGCAAAGAATCTGATTGGGCCGAATTTTTATTTTCATTTCATAATTATAGATTTTTTTACAAGAGCCATTCGAATCTGTTTATCGAGCTGTAATCCTATCGAATCATATCGAGATGTAATCCTGTAGGGCTCAAAACAATTAATTTTTAATTGGCCTTAAATATACTCGTACTTGTTTTTGATTGCACTTATTTTGACTACACACTGCAATTTTATATCTACAATAAATTTTAGAGCAATGTATCTAAAATTTGATACGTGAATTATCTCAACTATAAAATTCATTTCAAATCTCATTATTTATTCACCGAAAGAAAAACCTTGGTAAAATCAAACATGAAGATTGTTTGTTTTTGCGTCAAGCACGAACATACTTAAATTGAACAAGCTGGCATTTTCATTTTATTTATTTAAATGCTACAATTTTCATTGCTCAAATCAACAACGTCATTTTCAATTTCATTGTTAACCAACAACGGTTGTGATACTAGAAACATACAAATGTCCATGATACTTTAACAACGTTTGTGTTTCGTCTACAATTCTGAATTGTTGGTAAAATATGAACATTGTTGATCAAGTATGTTCGTGAGAATTCAGCCACGTTTTTATTTGCTCGGCAGTTTTAATGTAAAATTTCTATGATAAATGCCTTAATTGAAGTTTGACCTATACATTTGCGAGGTCAAACTTCAATTCAGGCATTTATCATAGAAATTTTACATTGATTTCAAGTATGAAATCAACAATCACGTTGTTGGTTAAAAATTAGAACATATTCAAATTAACTACGAACATACTTAATTTAAACATTTTTATGATACTTACCTGAAAAAAAAAATTGATCACGGCAGCATATTTGATTTGAAAATGCGTTCTTATTTGTATTCATCACGAAACTTGGTTAGTTTCACAACTTTAGATGAATTGTTGATTAACAATGAAACATATTTAAATCAACCAAGGTTTTTTCTTTCCGTGTTGGAACTTATATATTTGGAGCAATATTTTTAATCATGTCTTTAGATTTATTGCACTTTATTCACGGACGTAACGAATATCAATTAACAGCCTTACTTAACTTAAAGCTTTAGTTTTGGTTATAAAACCATATTGTTAACGCTCCCGAATATGGAATATTCTACTGAAATACTAATATTTAAGTTGATATGTTAGTGAGATATTTATAATAGCTTAGATCACTGCGCTACCAAATTGTTGTAAATAATTAATTTAATTTTTTTCGAACAAAATAAGGCTTATTATATGAACCTATCGGATACGGATACGCTATCTAGGATACTTTTACATGCGATGCTTTCTTTTATCATTTCGATGTTACGTTATGTTCTGTTCTGTGTCAAAATCATCGTTGTGTGTTATCTTTGACTAATAATGAAACATAATGCTGGTCTCATTTGAGTACGACTTGTTGAATGTTACACTTTGTTGGTCTGTCAAAAAATAAGAAAAAAATATTTTTTTGAAAAATAAATCGAGCTAAGGGAAACCATTAATCTTCCGTGCATAGAATACGAAACGGAATTTAATTACTAGTTTTGCGACAACTTTGCAGCGAAATTTCGTCTCAACTCTGTAAAATATTTGTTTTGATAAAAGTAGGCAAGAGCCAGTGTACTAATAAAAACAAATCAAATTGCACATTTGTCTTGTAACCTAACCTAGGTACAACATTTTGCACCTTTTTTATTGTAAACTTTTTTATTTTTAGTAATATTAACAATCGTGTTTATCTTTCATATCAATTTTCTTAATTTAATATCTATTAAACTAAGCTAGCTACTCAATGGCTTAATTCTAATTGTTTTTAACGAACAAAACAACAAAAAAATTTTTTGCTACTGTACTGTATTAAGAAAATATTAACATCATCCCTCAAAAGAGCTTCCCTTGTTATTTTTCCCCTATCAGACTCATTACTATTATCAAAATGGTGTTTTCAATAAGAATTAAGGTCAAACAGGGAATTGTGATCGGTAGGGAAGGTTTTCTTCCCAATGGAAATCCATACCATTATTTCCAAGGAGTACCCTATGCGATTCCACCATTAGGAGAACTAAGATTCAAAGTAAGTAACTATACATATAAACAAAACAAAACATACATACATTTTTACTCACGGTACTGCTACAGAGTAAATTTGAGTTCTTAAACTGTATTACTAGGCTCCTGTACCATTGGAAAAATTTTCAGTTCCGGAGCTTGAATGTATCAGGGAGGGAGAAAATCCCCTTCAGGCAGATATAAACACTAACAAAATAATTGGTTCTGAAGACTGCCTTTACCTCAACGTTCTTGTACCGAAAAGTGAATCCAATGTACCTCTACCAGTAATGGTTTACATTCATGGAGGCAAGTTCGAAACCGGCAGTGGCAATACAGATAAATACAATCCTCTTTACTTGCTGCAAGAAGAAGTGATTATCGTCACATTCAATTATCGTTTAAGATGTCTTGGCTTTGATAATGAAATGATTGAAATGATATCCTGAAGCAGGTGTTCCTGGCAACGCTGGGCTTAAGGATCAGGTATGAACTAAAAACAATTTAAAACAGAGTCACATAAAGTCTATTTTTACAGCAACTTGTTATGAAATGGGTCAAAGAAAATATATCTGAGTTCAATGGAGATCCAAATAACATTACAATGTTCGGATATAGCGCTGGAGCTATGAGCGTGCATTTTCATTTGTTGTCAGAAAGTTCTAGAAAGTTTTTCAACAAAGTTATCATTCAAAGTGGTGCTGCCAACATGCCAGGTATGTTTACAAGAGACGGATCATCCAAGACGAAAATTCTGGCCAAGGCTCTTGGTTGCACTTCAAACGATCCGCTACAGATTTTAAAGTTCCTTCAACAGCATAAAAAACTTGATGAATTTATAAGGCCTCCCAATGTCGAGGTAATCTTGATGAAACCAGTTTTTGAAGCTGATAGTCCAGAAGCTATCATCACAAAACTTCCTAATAAATCAATGAGGAAAAAATTTCTTCCTGAAGTTCCTGCAATAATTGGCTACACTTCAGCAGAATCGTTAGCCTATCTTCCATCATATGGAGAAAATTTGGAAAAGTTCGACAACGATTTCCGACAGTTTGTTCCTGTTGAAAAGAACACGGAGTCAAATGATCCAAAGGTTCTCGAGATAGCTAACTCAATCAGAGAATTTTATTTTAAAGACAAGAAAGTCGATAAAAATACTTTATATAGCTTTTGTGATCTGTTGAGTGAACACCAGTTTGTGGTTCCTGTTTTTCAAGCGGCCGAGATGCATGCCAGGCTTAATCCCAACTCTCCGTTATACTTCTATAGGTTTGATTTCGATGGTCAGCTGAATTCATTTAAAAAAAAGTACAAAGTGCCTCATTTGAAAGGTGCAAGTCATGCTGATGATCTTTGCTATATTTTTCAAATGAATGAAAACCCTCCAGAGCCATGGGAACCAGAAGCAAAGAAAATCGTCCTTACAATTTGCAGGATGTGGGCAAACTTTGCAAAATATAGCAATCCTACTCATGAGATGAATGGGAAGCTTATAAGGTGTAAATGGGAGCCAGTTAAAAACGTTAATGAAGAGGATACTCTAGTGATGAAAGCTTTGATTATTGATAAAGATTTAAAAATGATGGAGAATCCTAACCAAGAACGAATGGATTTTTGGAAAAATCTAATGAAAGAGGTGTGTACGAAATTTACTATCACAAATGTCCATATGTGATAATCTAAGTTATAATCCTGGGTTCTGATTGAACCTGTTCTTTATCGTGTAGGCAGTTTTTGTAAATAAAGTTTTTTTTATCACATTCTGCGCAAATCGGATTTTGATGAGAATTTTGCACATTATAATATAAATGAGCATGATTCGTCGGATGATCCGAAATCTAACAAATTTGAATTGTTTTATTCTTTTTTTTTTTTGCTTTTTTAATTTTTTGCGGCACTCAGAAGTGAGATCCCCGATTTATCTTTTGCGATGTTCATAATGGTTACTGACTATACATTGTTCAACGGATCGGCCGCAACTACGTCTTGTTTAATTTTTTTTTTTTTTTCTTGTCAACTATATAATTGTCAATAATGGTACACATGGAATATGATACTATTCTGACAGTTCTTTTCCGAAGATATGAATATCTATTTTTAACTATTCAGATATCTTTTTCTACAGGCTTGCGAACGCCATCAGTTAGGCTATGAGGAAGCCATGTCTAGTTGAGGAATCGAAAGGATATTTTTTTGTAGTATCAAACTTCTATGTAGTTGATTTTGCGCTTCTCAACGAACTCTTAAAGGCACTGTCGCATCAGGAGGGTCGAAAAAAATATATCAAATAGTCTCTGAGTTACGGCCGTTTAAAGTTGGCGCCTTTCGTTCGTGCCACTTTGTGAGTTAACAGGGTATTACAATGCTTACTTACGAACTTACCGACAACTTTTAGCAAGCAGCTGTAGGCAGCATACTGTATGTAGTGGCCACGGTTAACGGTAGTACATTTACGTAGTCGTATGTTTACAGTGTGTTTTGTTGTGCTTTACATCAACTTGAAACTTTAACCACTTTTTAGAAGGCAGGCTCCAAACAATTAATTTTTAATTGGCCTTAAATACACTCGTACTTGTTTTTGACTGCACTTATTTTGACTACCCACTGCAATTTTATGGGTCTATGAAATAACTCCCACGAAATAAGTCCCACTTTTAAAAACGAAATAAGTCCCACCAAAAATTGCTTAAAAAAATGAAATAACTCCCACGAAATAAGTCCCACTTTTGAAAACGAAATAAGTCCCACCAAAAGAAATGATTTAAAAATTTACTCAAAATGAAATAACTCCCCCTTGAATAATATATTTCTTAAATGAATTAAGTCCCACAACCAATTATGGTTGTCCCTTTTACGAAATGTCCAATATATAACTTTTTGCATAAGAAAAAAATAAATAACTCCCACTTTACAAAACGAATTTATTCCCACTCAAAATGAAATAAGTCGCACCAATTGACGAAATAAGTCCCACTTTTATAAACGAAATAACTCCCACTTTCAAAATAGCAATTTTTGGTGGGACTTATTTCGTTTTTAAAAGTGGGACTTATTTCGTGGGAGTTATTTCATAGACCCCAATTTTATATCTACACTAAATTATAGAGCAATGTATCTAAAATTTGATACGTGAATTATATCAACTATAAAATTCATTTAAAATCTCATTATTATTTATTGGAGCAATATTTTTAATCATGTCTTTAGATTTAATGCACTTTATTCACGGACGTAACGAATATCAATTAACAGCCTTACTTAACTTAAAGCTTTAGTTTTGGTTATAAAACCATATTGTTAACGCTCCCGAATATGGAATATTCTACTGAAATACTAATATTTAAGTTGATATGGTAGTGAGATATTTATAATAGCTTATATCACTGCGCTACCAAATTGTTCTAAATAATTAATTTAATTTTTTTTTCGAACAAAATAGGGCTTATTATATGAACCTATCGGATACGGATACGCAATCTAGGATACTTTTACATGCAATGCTTTCTTTTATCATTTCAAAGTTACGTCAAAATCATCGTAGTGTGTTATTTTGGACTAATAATGAAACATAATGCTGGCCTCATTTGGGCACGACTTGTTGAATGTTACACTTTGTTGATCTGTCAAAAAATAAGAATATAAATTTTTTTTTTAAATAAATCGAGCTAAAGGAAACCAATAATCTTCCGTGCATAGAATACGAAACGGAATTTACTTACTAGTTTTGCGACAACTTTGCAGCTAAACTTTGTCTCAACTCTGTAAAATATTTGTTTTGATAAAAATAGGCAAGAGCCAGTGTACAAATAAAAACATATTAAACTACACATTTTTCTTTGAATACTCATAACATGAGTAAAACATTGCACAACATTTTTGTTCTTAACTATTTTGTTTGGTTATACAAAAAATTTTTACTTTACACTTTAAATGTTTTACTCATGTTATGACTCATGTTATGAGTATTCAAAAAAAGAGGTTAAACAAAACAAAATTAAGTTGCCTCCTGTGAGGATTGAACTCACGACCCCTGGTTTACAAGACCAGTGCTCTGCCACTGAGCTAAAGAGGCCTTGAAATAGGCTGTGTTCAAAACTATATACAAGACAAAACATGGCGAGAACAATATTTCACAACCGGGGCATATTTGGTTGTTTCACAATCAAAAGGAAGTGTTTGTGCAAGTGCATCCGAATTGAATCGTCCACACACAAATTCGTCCTAGGTTCTCGAATAGCTTTAATAAATAAAGAACTTTCAGGCTTTTCGGAGCACAATTTTGAACTTGATTAATATTAAAATTGAAAGTACTGGGCCATTCATGTAACGACTTTGTAATTTTTCCCCCAACAGACTCATTAGTTTTGGCAAAATGGTGTTTTCAGTAAGAATTAAGGTCAAACAGGGAACTGTGATCGGTGGGAAAGCTTTTCTTCCCAATGGAAATCCATACCATTATTTCCAAGGAGTACCCTATGCCGTTCCACCATTGGGAGAACTAAGATTCAAAGTAAGTAACTGTACATACATACATTTAAACAAAACAAAACATTCATTTTTACTCACGGTACTGCTACAGAGTTAATTTGAGTTCTTAAACTGTATTACTAGGCTCCATTACCTTTGGAAAAATTTTCAGTTCCGGAGCTTAATTGTATCAGGGAAGGAGAAAATTCCCTTCAGGCAGATAGAATAACTAACAAAATATCAATTGGTTCTGAAGACTGCCTGTACCTCAATGTTTTTGTACCGAAAAGTGAATCCAATGTACCTCTACCAGTAATGGTGTACATTCCTGGAGGCAAGTTCGAAACGGGCAGTGGCAATACAGATAAATACAATCCTCTTTACTTGCTGCAAGAAGAAGTGATTATCGTCACATTCAATTTTCGTTTAGGATGTCTTGGCTTTTTATCATTTCCTGAAGCAGGTGTTCCCGGCAACGCTGGGCTCAAGGATCAGGTATAAACTAAAAACAATTTAAAATAGAGTCACATAAAGTTGATTTTTACAGCAACTTGTTATGAAATGGGTCAAAGAAAATATATCTGCATTCAATGGAGATCCAAATAACATTACATTGTTCGGAAATAGTACTGGAGGTATGAGCGTCCATTTTCATTTGTTGTCAGATAGTTCTAGACAGTTTTTCAACAAAGTAATCATTCAAAGTGGTGCTGCCAACATGCCAGGTATGTTTACAAGAGACGGATCATCCAAGACGAAAATGCTGGCCAAGGCTCTTGGTTGCACTTCAAACGATCCGTTACAGATTTTAAAGTTCCTTCAACAGCATAAAAACTTGATGAATTTATAAGGCCTCCCAATGTCGAGGTAATCTTGATGAAACCAGTATTTGAAGCTGATAGTCCAGAAGCTATAATCACAAAACTTCCTAATAAATCAATGAGGAAAAAATTTCTTCCTGAAGTTCTTGCAATAATTGGCTACACTTCAGCAGAAGCGTTAGGATCTCTTCCAATGTATGGAGAAAATTTGGAAAAATTCGACAATGATTTCCGACAGTTTGTTCCTGTTGAAAAGAACACGGAGTCAAATGATCCAAAGGTTCTGGAGATAGCCAACTCAATCAGAGAATTTTATTTCAAAGACAAGAAAGTCGATAAAAATACTTTGTACAGCTTTTGTGAACTGTTGAGTGATTACCTGTTTGTGGTTCCTGTTCTTCAAGCGGCCGAGATGCATGCCAGGCTTAATCCCAACTCTCCGTTATACTTCTATAGGTTTGATTTCGATGGCCAGCTGAATTTATTTAAAAAAAAGTACAAAGTGCCTCATTTGAAAGGTGCAAGTCATGCTGATGATCTTTGCTATATTTTTCAAATGAAAGAAAACCCTGCAGAGCCATGGGAACCAGAAGCAAAGAAAATGGTCCTTACAATTTGCAGGATGTGGGCAAACTTTGCAAAATATAGCAATCCTACTCATGAGATGGATGGAAACCTTGTAAGGTGTAAATGGGAGGCAGTTGGAAAAGTAAATGAAGAGGATACTCTAGTGATGAAAGCTTTGATTATTGATAAAGATTTGAAAATGATGGAGAATCCCAACCAAGAACGAATGGATTTTTGGAAAAATCTAATAAAAGAGGTGTGTACGAAATTTACTATCACAAATGTCCATATGTGATAATCTTTGTAATAATCCTGTATTCTGATTGAACCTGTTATTTATCGTGTAGGCAGTTTTTATAAATAAAGTCTTTTTTTTAAATTCTGTGCAAATCAGATTTTGATGAAAAGTTTTGTACATTAATTGAAATGAGAATAATGAATAATTGGATGATCCGAAATCTAACAAATTTGAATGGTTTTATTCTGAGGAAGATTCATTTTCTTAACTTTTCTTAACTTTTTTGTGACACTCAGAAAACCCCGAATTGCACCTTAAAAATGAAGGCAATGGGAACTAAAGCTTTTAGAAACCCAAACTATTGATTGAATATAGAACGTAATAAGTATCTTTAATTTCATAAAATAAATAAGATATTGTAATGTACACCCAACATTTATAACTTATTCCTAATCGAAAAATTTCAACCGAAAACACAAGCGGCAGCACTATAATGTACATCTAATAAAAGGCGCTGCTTGTGAGTGAGTGTGTGTGTGTGTGCAGAAATATAACGGGAGGAGAATGTGTCTAGCCAATAGCCATTATGGTTTATAGCAAACTCTCTCGAAAGCTCTCTTTCTCAATGTTTCACATTGATGGAAAGCTCTAGATGTAAATATGTAATACGTTGTTCTATATAAAGAGGCCGCTAATGCAACCAGGGATTCCAGATTATAAAGTGTAAAGATTGAATAAATGTGATTATTAGTCGAGTTGTATATCGAAAGTAGATATCGAATAAAAGTAGAATTAAATACCCGTGAATATAAATTCTTGTTGATACTCTATTATTTATTCATTTGTATAGGTTTTTTTTCAGTATTTTGCAACGTTATTCAAAAACTTCAAATAAAAGTTGTAGATGAAGCGATTTGCTTCGACTTCTTACTATAGGCACATCATCAACCCCTGAAGGAATTGAATTAACATGCAACTCAAATTCGATCTGAAGTAGTCAACATCTTTAAACATTCAATTTGACCCTGCTTTTCAATCTTTTCTCCTCAAAAAAACATAAGAAAAGCAATCCCGTCATCTTTATTTTTCATAAGGACTCATTTTCCCATGGTCTTACGACAACAATGAGACGATGACGGCGCAAATGTCTACGATTCCGGCTCCCACAAAGTTCCAAAGAACCCCGTCAAAATATCAACGTAATACAATGTTCAAACACGATCGTGACGAAACAAGACGAAAGGCAGACCAAACATCAAAACATGGTTTTGGTTTAGACAAATGAATCCATTCTTTTTATTAAACTATTTCTTTTTTAATCAAACTAATTTCACAGACACAGGATTAGGCAACTCAGACTTATACCACAGCTTCGCCCTCCGGTACCACACATCGTATCTGCTTTCAGTTTCATTTCTATTAAAAAAAAGCGCTACGGAATACATTTGAAATTAGTTTTATTAGATTTGTGTAAGTTTTGATTTCTTATTCCTTTTCTTTTAAAGATGGAGAATGTCACTTGAATAAAGTCAAATGAAAAAACTATGAAATCATTTGACAGCTTAGAGGAATTAAAGAATTCCTCTAATTTTGACAGGTTTGGGATAATGGTAAAGTGGTTTTGCGGATCTGCGTTGCAGTTCATCCGCCGGATTCAATAATCGTGTTCAATGCGGATGCGGATGCCTTGCGAATCGGATCAAATCCGCGAAAATAGACTATTGCGGATTCCATAATCGACATGATTATTTCGAGCTAAGTGCATAGCAGAGCTCGCTATAGCCACAGAGTAGAACCAGAGAGTCCACTTCGGCAAGGTAGTGCGTTTTGCCTACAAGCTAAATCAAACCGGAAAACCGCACCCGGAAAACCGCACTGGCCTTCACTTCCCACAGATAAAAGTCAGTTGAGTTTGAAAAGTAAAAAATTTTTTTTTGGTTACAAAAAAAATCGATAATTTTTAATTTTCATACAGCCTAGAATTTAGAAAAATGAATTTAAGTTGCAGAAATTAACTTTTTTTTACATTTTGACCAGTATTTCACTGAAAAAGACAAAAATTAGTAAAAAATTTCATACCGATGCAGGCGTTTAGTTAAGTTTTTACAGTTCATACTAGTGAGCACAGAGCCTCAAACTCAGAAATAGGACGCCATATTGAAAAATTTTTTGCGGGTATTTCGGGTTGAAGGGGTGGAAGTGGATACTCTGTATTATCTACTCTGTGGCTATAGCATTTCTCACAACCGTACCTTGTGAACATGCATCTGCTACTACAGAAGTGCAGAAAAATAAAGCGGGACGGATGAAGATTATAAGGTAGGTACAGAAGTTAAAAAGAGAAACGAATACAATTATGGTTGCACATGAAAAACATGTTCATCTGCACCCATAATTTTTCATCCTCATCCAATAACTAGACGTGTCTTCCCTCTCTATCAGACAAATATGAATTTTAAATATTATGTATATTTCTCTTTATCATCTGCACGTAATGATGTATGTAAATACACCGAACGAATCTGGTAATACAGTTCGATAACTTGCACGTCTCTGAATTATGTGCACACACTTTTCGAATCAAACTAACCCATTTTCAAGTTCACCGCTGCTGTCATTCTAACAAATAGCAAAGTCCATCAAAGCAAACAGATCTAATTCTTATTTTCAATCAATCAAAAAGAAGAAAACCGTGGTTCAAAGAAAAGTCTACTCGCAAAACAAATTACAATTAAAATTGAAAGTATCTGATGTGATTTAATATCAAAATGTGTACAAATTTGAAATAAATTGAGGACTGATAACATGATGCAACGGGTTCAAAACAAAGCATTCCAATTTCGTCACCAATTAATCGACATCGGTGATAGCTAGTATATTTTTTCCTTACTTTTTGGTTTAATTTTTTTTTCTGGCGACTATTACTCATTGCAATAAATTGGATTCAGTAATTTGGTAGTTCATAATCTTCATGATAAACAATAGTAATTGATAACACTTTGGTTATTAGTTGAACATTTCTTTTTCATTATTTAAGATGCCTTGTGAAGGCTGTAATGTGCAATTCACGGTCTTCCGACGGAAACGTATTTGCAAGGATTGCAGGTGAGTGCAAGAAAGCTCGACTACACAACAATAATGACATTGAAATCGAATCTTGAATGTGTGTACTAAGTAATAATTCTTTCCTTGTTGTTTTTTTCCCTCTACATTATTAAACAGTCGCCTTTTATACCTGCAACATACAAATTCTTTTCGAGAGAAGAACAATAATTATACAAAAAAAAACGTCGTCAAACAAATCGATTTAAAGTATTTCCCAACTGAAAGTGTTTGGTATGATTTATTATTTGTTTTTGTTATGTGAAGTGTTCTTATGAAGAATGGATGGAAGCTGAGGATACTCCACTCTACAGACATGCCTATGTGTTCAAGGCATAAATTTGGTTTGCAAATACATACTTGATGATTGTGCAGTTGCTCTACAAACTTTTTTACTTTTTGTAAGACTTGCCAATAAGATCAGTTAGTTTTGAAGTTTTCAACTTTGGTAAGCTAAAATCTTGTGCTCAAATACCTTAGGTTAGGTAATTGTCAAGCAATTATAAATAACGAAAGTTTCATAACACAACACAAACAATATCCTTTACGTTTCTTATCTGCCCAATTCATTAGTATCCAGATAGACAAATTTACTATTTGCATCAGATTTCGACAGTCCAAATTAATACCTATTTGTTGATGAAATCAACTTTCTTTATACCTAGCCAGTCCGATTCTGTTCGCTACTCGATATGTGTTTGGGTACTACCAGTGTCTATTTGTTTTAATTTAGGACGGACGGTGAACATTTTGGCTTGTCATCTTGATAACATTTTAGCGGAGTCTTGTCTGTCGTCGTTTTTAGCTAAAATATCCGCATATCATAACATACCGTTCAGTACTTCTCCGCCTTGAAAAGCAAACACTTGAGTACTAATTCATTCTTGGATAAACTTAAACTCATCTTGATTAACCAATTCAGGAGTAAAGAACTGCTGTTTCCATACATTGGTACAATAGAATTCAATTAGATGCCGCAGTGCCTAGAGCTTCATGAGCTCACTCTACTGTAAAATCCAATCTAACCGAGCAAGTAGTTGAAGCATTCTCTGAACTCCTAGAATAATACGGTAATAGTCTTGTAATTGACTCTTATTGATACATCTGTAAACTTTTTTTTGATGGTATTTCTTTTCTGTCAATGAATCTATCGTTTGCTCCTTTCTGGACACTAACGTCGCGGTCGAGAGATCATGCTTCTGGAGCTATAGTCTGTATGTTATAAACCGTTTTGATTTTGCTCAAATAAACTTTTTGATTTTTGATGTTGATTTTGCTTCATAATAGCCGATGGTTCGCTAAAAATTGCACGATTTTTCTTTATTTCGTGTATCAAAATACCAACCCAACTGTCAAGACTGCTATAGTGCTTTGCAGCCTTTTTTTTTTATCTACAAGTAATCGTTATAGGTATAATGGACTATGAATTAATCTTTTTCAGGCGGTACTATTGTAGTCACTGCATAACGACTCGCAATTCATTTGTTTTATGCGAACGATGTGCCATTTTCGCTAAACGGCCTTTGCTTAAAATTGATTTGCTCCAACTTAAACCAAAAGATTTAATATTATACTTGCAATCGAAACATATTTCCACAACAGGCTGTGTTGGTAAGGATCAATGAACATAATTTTATGAAGGAAAAAAAAAACATTAATTTTGATTCTTATTGTAGAAAAAGAAGAACTCGTGGGATTAGTATTGACTCATGTCAACCAAAACGATACACCAAACATTGGCAGTCCTAACGGAAATAGGTTTTCAGATTTTAGCGACACTGACAAACCGTTCGATAACATAAAACAAACGTGTCAGAATTTCTTTAATAATATCACGGACAAGATTGCCACAGATTTTAGTTTTGATGCCAAAGCAGCAGCACCTGCAAGTAGTGCCGCCGCAACTGCGGAGGCTGGGTCATCGCCACATATTACGGAACAGCCGAGACTAATGACCAGGGAGATACCTACCTATTCTAGTTTTCAGAATCAAGTTCAGAACTCAGAGGAGCAATCGCCGCCACCGCCACAACAAACAAATTCGAATTCAAACGGAAGTTCACCCACAAGTCCAATTTCCAGTCCAGTTGTGAGTATAAGCTCGATATCTTCTCAGAGTACCGTGCCGCGTTCTCCACAGCTGGCCAGAGCTAGCGGGGAAGGTACAGTAGATGGCCAAAGCAGCAACTCGGAACAGATGAAAGGAAATCCAGCTCCATCAGGTCATTCGAGTGCACGAAATAGATTGCTAGACAATGTACTAAACGACGAAGAAATAGCGTCAGAATGTGATTGCTCAGATGACGAACTTATTACCACCTTTAAAAACCGTAGCAATCGTGAAACTGGGGCAGTTTCGACATCACCAACGACAAGCTCACCCATTGACAATCAAGCAGTGGGTCCCTCAGCTAGCGGAAGCTCAAATGGGTTGCCACAGAAAAGTTCTAATAGTTTGCAAGTTGGCAATTTCGAGGACTCATCCGAATCATCATTTGAGGAACTTGGAGCTATAGGTGGTATTTCGGACGACAATAAGACAGAATCGATTGTCCAAAATGATACATGGCAGTTTGTAGACAAAGCAGAGAGTGAAAGTGTCCCCGTTGAAGATAAGAAGGTCGTAACGGTCGAGAGAGAGGGAGAGAATTCAGCAGGAACGTCGACTGACATCGCTTTTGTTTCATCTGAATCATCGTCAGGACCAAGTCGAGCTGCTAACATATTCGCGTCCAGGCCTAAGAGAGTTGTTCGGCGAAGATCGGACAGTTTTTTGAACCGTAGGCGATACGGAGAAGACAGTTTGTTTTCATTTAACAGCAAGGAGCAAAGCGTCGAAGAGGAAGGTGGTGGCGATGACGACGACGATGACGATGAGGAGGAGCCACAAATGACTGAACGAAGGCGACGAAGTAAATGCTGCGGAAAATGTGGAAAGAACAAAACAAACATTAAACACCATGTGATGAAACTTCGAAGGCATCTGGAGAATGCTAATATGTCAGAGGCTGACATCAAACAGGAACTTGAGGAGTTCCTTGTTTATCTTGAAAACAGATCGAGATCCATTGAGTGTGGTGAACTAGTCGATGTTGGCAGTGCCACATCGCCTTTTTTCGGTGGGAACGATGGAATACACGTGTACGGTAGTGTGGGCCAAGAAGGAGGGTATGATCCTCGGATGGTGGCTAGTCGATTCCCCAATTTAAATGATTTCGATTCATTGTGAGTTTGATGTTTGTGAAAATTCGAAACTTTTTCATTTTTATTTCTTTTGCAGGGATGAGTTGGAGAACTTGACAGTAAAACAACTTAAGCAAATTCTCACTCTCAATCGCGTGGACTACAAAGGCTGTTGTGAGAAACAAGAACTTTTCGAACGAGTTTCACGACTATGGAAGAACCTCAAGTCATGCCCAGGTTTGAAAACTTCTTACAAAAACTGTTATGCTCTCTATAAAACACAATTTCTTATTTTAAAGCAATTGAAAAACTTCCTACAGACGAATTATGTAAAATCTGCATGGACGCCCCAATTGAGTGTGTTATTCTAGAATGCGGCCACATGGCGACGTGCACAAACTGCGGAAAGGTCCTTTCCGAATGCCCAATTTGTCGACAATACATTGTGCGAGTTGTACGTTTCTTTCGCGCGTAAACTTGCTGTCTTTAGTAAACATACCTTGTGCGTATAGAGATCTAAAGTATTTATTGGAAAAACAACAACAACAAATAACTATAATTGTTGCTCTCTTCACTTTCGTTTCTTGTTTCAAAAGAAAAAAAAAAATTGTGTGTGCTTTCAAGTTGTAAATTCTTCTCAAGTCAACACTTCGTTGACAACCTAAAAACGTGATATACAAATATATTTTCAAGCATTCTCGGGGAAGAGCCAAACTGGTAGTGTGTAGAAAGTGGAAAAATATTTATTTTTGCAAGCTTCTCGTGTTGTTTTTCTGATGAAGTGAAGTATGATTAATTTTTATTTATTTTTTGTTTTCTTTTTTGATAAATATTCTATTTCGTAGACTTGTATTATTATATTGTACAATGTGAATACATTAATGTAGCCAACTAAATAAGTTTCAAACTTAGAAATTCGATTTTATTTTATTTCCTCGTTTCCTCATAGAATTACATATATATGTGGTTAACTCAAAAATATATATACTTATATATTATTATAAATATATGCACACATATTATGATAAACCAGTTGAAGGAATTTTTCAATGGAAAGCCGTTATAAGACATGGATTAGATTTTTTGATGCAATCGATACGAAGGCACAGTTTTTATTTTTAACTCGAAGCTCTAGTAAGGTTTTCTCTCAACAGCTGTAAATACTTCCTTCAAAATAACAGTCATCGTCATTTAGAGAACTACGTTGTTTTAAAAAAAAACTAAGATGTTCTGGCGGTGTTTAGGGTTAAAAAAGATTATTTTTAGATGCATTTTTTTAAAATTTAATATTTTGAATATAATCAAGAGACGATGACGCATTTTCGATGGAAGTCCTTTTGCTCATCACTTTTTAAATAATGTAGTTAGTATTTCTAAATTCGAGAAATATCTCATCTAGTTAATAAATTTTATTGCTAGCCCTAAACGACGAACATACTCGTGGTCGCCGTATTTTCATCTTGTAGGGGCTGGTTTGCGAGCAGCTCGCGCGCCGCTCGCTGTTCGTTTGGTTCGATGTTCGCCATGCAGGGCAATGCTAGCTAGCAAACCTGTTTTGTGCTATAAAGCAAACCTCATTTTTGCTGTGAACGTCGTCGTCCGTCGTGTGCATATCGCGGATTAAGTAATATGGCAACAGTCAGCCACGATTTTATAGAAGAATTCACATGTTTACGCTGTGGAGAAAGAATCAGCACAAAATGAATACTTGGCAAATGTGTTCGCCCGTCTAGACGATAATGCAAACGAGCATGTTCGTCGTTTAGGGCTAGCTTGAGGTAGGTTTTCAAATATTAGCTGAACCCCGCAAAGAGATTGAAATCCCGAAAGTTTTTTTCAATACTGCGATTCAGATAAGTTAATCCTGGGATACCGAGACTTACTACTAGTCCCGGAACTGACTAAAAATGTTGAACATGTGACTAAATGTCAATTACTTTTTTTCGGTTAAATATTATTTTACTATGACGAAAAACCCTTAATCATTGCTCATATTTTAAGAGAAATAAAAACAAAAAAACCTCAATTTCTTTAAAATTAAACTCAAATTAAGATCAAGTAGACAAAAGCGGAGTTTACACTGTACAATTAGTTGGACAGACTTCGTTTGATGGATGTTGGATGGTCGGATGTAGTTTGCGTTCAGACTTATCACATTTGTCGTCCAACATTTTGTCGTATATTCCTCCGTTCCGTCCAATTTCAACATTTTTAAATAAACCATCTAACAAATTGGACAAGCGGTCGTCTAAGGGTTCACATTATCCCGCATTGGTCGTTCAAACCAAAGTCTGTCCAACTAATTGTACAGTGTGCTCCGCTAAACACTAAAAAAACAAAATCATTTAGAAAATGAGAAAAAGTTCGTTTCAATGGTTTTATTTCAACAAATGCCAAAGGATATCTAAATTTTTAAAAATTGGTTTAAGAAATGGCCAACAAAAAGGAAAAAAGTAATGAAAATTAATTTTTCTTGTTTTGGAATACACAAAACACAAAAAATACAATCAACTCATAATATTGAACAAGTGGAATCAAGTTGGTAATTTTTTCGTTAAAAAATTGTGAAGGAGATGGAAACAATCAATCGAAATATTCAACAAATAAAACTGAAAAAACGGGATTATGTGATTTCAATCCTGGAATTTTCGGCACCGGAAAAAGAATGTGGATTTCGAATATCGGCATTGCGACCCCAACTTTCACCACATATCTGTTCTCCGTGCAAAGGATTTCTTATAATGAAACAATATTTAAAGGTGAGATTTTAAAGCATTGATGAAATCTCACTGATTATTCAAAAGATAAAACAGCTACTGTTCACATAGTAATTTTTGTCTGTTACTACGTACACAGGTACCGCTTTCTTAACTGACTGCCTCTCGCCATTTCCGCTTTGATATCAAAACAATTTTCAACTGAAGGTTATTTATATTTGAAGTTTCGTTTAACAGAGCGTCAAACTATTTTTCAAGATGTTTCAAAAACAAAAAAAAAAAAATCGTTTCAGCTTATCGTGGGACATCGACCATATTTCGCATTCTCAGCCTTAGTCACCAAAGGTAAATGGAAACAACATCTTAGATGTAAAAAATGGCAAACTTTGAGAAATGTCTCATTGATACACTGGTCTACAGTGGTTCTGTTACCAAAAGCAAGTTATATTATTTTAAAGGTTTTTGCTTCGGTGAATCTAAAGATGAGCTCATAATCTACCTCTCGCGTTTCTGAGATATTAGGCGTTCAAAATCGAAAAAATCCAGTTTTTGCTATCTTTGAGCCTCTGTTTTAAAATGAAAAATATGGTAGCCCAAAAACAACCCATTGCTTTTCCGATGATTTGGTATCCGCTGAATCCATATCTGGTCTTAAAATGGCTGTATTACATCAAATTTTGAGATATCTGGCTTCAAAAAATGTGATACATAGTCATGCATTATTTTGAGGACTCTTGCAGAAATTAGAGTCAGAAAGCATATTTTTGAAGGTTTTGGACTTAAAAAAAAAAAAAGAGTTTTCTAATTATAATTTCCTTTCGAGACTGCACTCAGGCCTCAAAATAATGTATGACCCTGTATTGCATCTTTTGAAGCCAAATATCGCAAAAATTTGATGTTATAGAGCCATTTTGAGACCAGATATGTATTCAGCGGATACCAAATCATCGAAAAAGCAATGGTTTGTTTTTGGGCTAACATATTTTTCATGTTAAAACAGAGGCTCAAAGATAGCAAAAACTGGATTTTTTCGCGAGCTGTTAGGTAGATTCTGAGCTCATATTTAGATTCAGCGAAGCAAAAACCTTTAAAATAATATAGCTTGCTTTTGGCAACAATCAAAAAGTTCAATTTTGTATACCTGTGTAATGTTAGGTCTATTATGAGTAGCGAATTGAACGTTCGACTGGAAGCGAATGTTTTAGAGAAACTCATTTATTGGATTATTATCATTAATCTTCGTCCATGCTCTTATCTGACTTACCTTAAACGTCGAAAAAAATAGGTTTTCTACAAAGTTTTTGCTTCTACAACCTATAATACCGCTATAAAAGAAGCTCGCAAAAACATTCGAACCTTCGATTCGCTACTCATAATAGGGACCTAAAATACATTTTCGATGCAAGATTAGAATGTGACAGAATAGTAGGTGATGGTATTTTATAGAGTTCCATCTATGTAGGTAAGTTCTTTCGAATCAAGAATAAGTAAATAAATCGCTTTATGATGAGGAGGTGAAGGAAATAAATTTAAAGGTAAAATTTTATACTTACATGTATTTTTAATTTCTGAAAAGCCGTTTTTGCTTATATTACTATAAATTATTTAAGGCTGTGTGTGAATTGGGTTAAAATTGGGTTAAATGGGTTAAAATATGACACTAGCGTGGTGAATAAGAGGAGATCAAATTTTAACCCAAATATCCTGCTCAGGGAGCAGGCTAAAATGGGTTAAAATTTGACGTTTGTCAAGAAAGAGAGGTGTGTCTCTTGTTGTCGAACAATCGGTAAACAAAGCAGGAAGTAGTTGTCAGCAGTATGGACCGCACACGAAAAATTGGACACCAAGGAAGAATAACGTGAAAACCTTACAATAAATGTAAGTTTGACCTTTTTTTTTATCAAAAAACATATGTACATAATTATAAAAATAAAATTGTTGTTTTTAGGTTCTCTCAAAAAAATACTAAAATTCATTCAAATCCGAATTGAGCTGGACAACACGTTTACTCATCAAAAATTGCAAACATGAATGTAACTATGCAAAATTATATTTTCAAACATACTTCACGAATTTTTTTTGCTGTTCAATAGAATTATTGTTAAATTTTAATTAAATAATTGATAAGACATTCAAATAAATAAAATTATTGTAAAACATATCTTCAAATTATTATTCATCTTGTAAACAAATCTCAAATAGATGATTTTTTTGCTTGAAGTTGTTCTCAGAGCTGTAAGAACAAGTGTTCATACACCCATTATCAAACTATCCATGATGGGAAATATTTCAAAAAAATGGGGGACTATTGTTTCAACATATGAAAATAGTATTACAAGAACGAGTGAAGTTAAGCAAAATGGAGATCTCGACACTTTTTGGAACGTAATATTAAATTTACAATTTTAAAGTTGCTTTATTTTAAATAAAAAATGAATTAAATTGAACGATAAAAAGGAATTTTCGAAGGGAAATTTCTTAAACTATAGAGGAATTTTAGAGAAAATAGTGTTTCAAAAAATCCCTTTTAACCCAATTCACACAGCAAAAATTTAGCATCTCAATCCACCGCAAAACAAATGTCAAAATTTAACCAAGGTGAGAAATTTTAACCCAATTCACACACAGCCTAAGAAATATTTTACGAAACTAAATGAACTCTAATCCAAATTTGTTGACTCGTAACATCTTCTCGGTATTAAAGCCATGTTCAGCAACCGACATAATAAACATACTTTCATTTCCCTCAGTACTCAGCTTTTGTTTCATTTCGAAACAACAATCCACATTACTTCGTAATGCTTTCGGTGGTATATAATTTGAATCCGCGGTATAAGCACATACAATGTTATGCTTTTTACAAATATTCCTCAATCGGTTAATGCTGTTCTTGTAATGTGTCTCCTTTCTTATAAGCTTCTTTTCTATATCTAGCCAATAGTATGCACCAATGTTGTCAATAGCCAGTAGAGCTATATCTTGATTAGCTACCAACAGATCCTCGAGGATATCCATTGCCATTTCTAATTGATCTGGGGAATAACAATTTATCATTTGTAAAGACTGCATCCGAAGTTCGATTGTGAACTGCATGTCTTCTGGTGTTGTGTTTTCGCCAGAGTTTTGGATGATTTTCTCGGCTACTTTCATTAAATGTTGCACTGAGAACTTGTGATCCAAATCAATGAAAACTACATTAGAATCTTTTCCTTTAAAATATGTTGGAAGTATTGTGTGGGCGATGATTTCTGTAAGAAGAAGCGTCTTTCCGGAATTGCTGGGGCCTGTTATTTCAATGAGGGATTGAGGTGGTGGACCTCCCGATGGAAATAGATCGGAAGATAAAGACTGAAGTTTCGGTCGAATTGAAGCTTTTTGTGATACTAACAATTCGTAAGCATTGAAAATCGTCGAATATGCCATTAGAATAAGGAACAAGATAATTTTTTAATATTTGAATCAACTTTTGGAATTACTTTTATTTTGATATTGATCTCTGATCTCTGGTAGCTGTAGCTGTTTGTTGTTTGACAACAAGAAAACAGAGAAATGATCAACGCGAATTCTGGGTGTGTTTGATTTTTATTATATAAAGTCCCAAACAGAAAAGGCCTGCTATGTAGGACATTTGCGAAGATAATGTAGGCCTTTTATGATCACATTTATGGCTCTGCATACATCTTCCTCATTGCAGTGAAGAGAAAGGTATTGGAAATTTGATTTGTTTTCAATTTTATGCTTACGCAACAAGTTTACTTTAAAAATTAAATTTTATCTTAAGAACCGGATAATTTCAATTTTTAATTACTACATACTATTAAAAATGTAAAAAAGTAAGAAAAATACAGTCTAAAATCTAAGTACAAAAAGTAAAAATTTTGAGAAATCCGTGAAAATATTAAAGAGTGCTCCGAAGTGTGTAAAAAACATTCCAATACAATCACCCATACCAAAATTTCGTTAAAAAAATACCTAAACAAAATTCATTGAAATTTTCATCATAAATTTAAATATAAAAAACTTCAATAAGTATAAATGTCAAATGCATTTTTCATTATTTTCTATGACTTTTTATAACAAAGTAGGACTTATATACGCCTCAACTATGTGTATGAAAAAAAAGTTAACTAAGAGTGAATCTTTGCATAAATGGAAGTCATTCTCCAAAAAGGCGTAGGCGTTTATTTTTGCTTGGTAGTTTTAAAGAACCAACCAATATGAATTTGGGAATAAGCTTAATAAATTAACAAATATTTGCCTACAATAGGTTCGGTATGGACCAGAACCTAGTCCAATCCTCTTACAAATAGAGAGAAATTAATTTATGTACATATGTCGCATTTCGTTGAAGAACCAATTAATTAAATTTAACAACAACTTTATCTGTTAACAGTCTTTATTTTTAGCTGCTAGTTATTGCTCTTATCGTAAAAAATAATATACTTAAAATATCTTTGCAAGGGAACTATAATAAAAATATAAATATAAAAAATAAAAAAAAAACACTAAGTTGACAAGACTAGACAAAAAGTTTGACATTTTGATTTTGATTCCACAGAGAGCTTAAACTATCTTCTATTTGTACTGAGATCCAAAGGCGAGTCCATATCCATATGCTCAACAGGTAGAACAAATTTGTGACTATGACTGCTTGCAGTTATCCAGTAAGGATCTGCCGTGGTCTGAGAGCCATAATAGTAAGTGTCACATTTGAGGTTAAATGACCTATGAAACCGACTAAAGCACTCCGAGCGTGGTGATGTTTCTGCTGAAATATATAATTGATCCTCGTACGACTCATCCAGCATGTGTCTGTCGTTATGGCTTTCACTAGTTTTAATTACGTAACTGTCATCAGGTATTGATCTTGGTTTGGGTTCTTCGCGTATCTGCTCTGAGTGTTTAAATGTCTTGACGTGTTTCCGCAGCGACGAAGGGTCAGTGTAACGTTTTTGGCAGCCCAAAACTTTACAAACGTACGGTTTTTCCATTGAGTGAGTCCGTGTGTGCTTAAATCTATCAGATGAGTTTGAGTATGCCTTGTGACAACCTTCGAATGAGCAGACATATGGTTTCTCTCCCGAATGCGATCGTATGTGTATTTTAAGATTTTCTGCTCGGGAAAAACTTTTCTCACATAAATTACATTGATGTGGCTTTTCCTTGGTGTGGGTGCGAACATGAACAAGCATTTTATAGCGAGCATTGAAACCTTTTGACGTTCGTGAACAGCCCTCCCACTTACAATAGTAGAGTCCATCCAGCGAGGCGATAGCATGTATTTGAGTTACATGAGCAGCAAGCAGTTCAAGGCTTTCAAAAAGTCTGCACGAAAAAAAAATTAAAATTAAAATAGATGTTTTAAAAACTGAACTATGTATGTGTTTGAGTTTGAAAAATGTATTGCACATTTTGAAAGTTATTGCGTTTGCTTTTACTTCGGAGACAATTAAAAAAACAAGTTGAGTTTTAATTTTCACAATACAAATTCACGTTTCAATAATATTCAAAATTGAAAACACTTACCTTCCGCAATCTGTCCAACAGCAAATAAGATCATTTTCGCAGGGACTGCTACTGTCATGATCCTTAACAACATGACTGACTTCTGTTATCTGGTTGTCCAAACTGACTTTCATTATGACCGATTTTGTTCTACAGCTATCAACGGTGCTGCAGATACCTTCTTGTTGCGTCGACAAAGGATCTCTGCAGATGCTCACTGATTCTCTTGGTGGGGTAATTGGTGGTGTTGGAAAACGTAAATAATGGTGAGAGGCAAGTTCATTTTCACTCAGTAGAGCACTCCGAAACTCATAACCGTAGGTGTATGGCGGAGTATAAGCTAAACTGCCAAATTCCGGGCTAAAACTTAGACCGCGATATTCCGTCATTAGTTTTTTTTTTTGTTTTAATAATTTGATGTTAAGAAAAATAGAAAATATTTCTTAGTGGCTCTAGTGCTCGAGCTTGACTAAATTGATGAAGTGCTTCTTAACGACTAATTAATGGCAAACCGATGTGTAATGCTTTAAAGCAGACTGCCCGCCAGCAGACATGATAAGGCTTATCGAGTTAGGTATTTAGTAAAAAAAAACCCACTGTGCCGCCCCATGATGTGAAAAATGTTAATGAAAAACGTACGCTAGAGTTTGAAGTCTACACAGTTGTGTGTGGGGCTTGTAAGAGACCTTATCGCAAAAGAGTCTGTTTGCACAGTACTTCCTCCCTGACGGCCGCGCGCTGCCGACAGTTGTCACCGATGAGAATTGTACGTCTGTAGACATTTTATGATAGCCATGATCAATTGGGGGCGATGATACACCCTTAATATCATTTTTTGGAATGCTTTGTATTTACTGTTGTTATTATTTTATTTCTTTATTAATATTTGTGCATGCTGATTTGTGTGATGTTACACAAGGCCTACCCGTGGGGTTTTACGTGTTCTGTGGTTTTTTGTCTCAAAGTCAAGTACTCAAAGCGTTATCTACTTTTGATAGCTCAAACAATAAAAAAAAAACCAAGAGTGGAACCTATTTCTACTGTAATAAGACCGTATGATGCCATCTGCAGGCAGTAATTTCCGCTTGCAGTTTCTAAGAAAACTATAATCAGCAAGTATACAAGTAACTGAAGGAAATAGCCAATTGAATTGTATTGTTTCTTAGAAATTTGCAGACAGCTTAAAATACAATTTCAATTGTAGATTCGGAGAATTTGTAACTATGTATATTTTTTTTGAATAAAAATGAAAAACAATATCTACGTAAATCTGTTGAACTACAAGAAGGAAAAGTTTTTACAAACTTTTGACTGATTTTCGTTGTCTACAAACAACAAATGAATATGTCGCCAAATGAGTTAGGTATTGCCAATTCGCAATGCAATAAGTTTGTTCGTTGAACTTTCCCCAGGGTTGACCCAGGTTTTCTTGACAACCCTTTGAACTACCTATCAAAAAACTTGGGTTTTCAAGTCCTCCAAAAACGCTAAAACATAAATCACCACACATCCCCGTCATAAAAAAATATACATGCCATTTGACAGCCCTCAACTAACCGCAGCAAAAACCTAGGACGAGTTGAGGGAAAACCTAGGTCAACCCTAGGGCTCAAAAACACTAAGTTTGACATTCAGGGCGACTTTAGGTTTCTCAAAAAACGATTTGTGGCGACCGCAGGGCTTCAAACCTAATGTCAACTCAGGACGTGAGATAGACAAATCTTCACGCTGTTGATTATGAATTTATAGTTCAGAAGGACACATCTGATGTTCGGAAGCTCATAAATCCTTTGAAAACATCACTGTAGAAATAATCTTTTTTATGAAAAAATAGGGAGGTAAAAGCTAATGTGTTATCCAATTTTCTAATCAAAACAGCACATCTCATACAAGATAGAAATAATTACATAACAGTTAGTTATAACTGGTTTCTGCTTAGTAAATTGTCTTGGGGCTGATATCTTTTTTTTGTTGCAGTTATAAGAAGATTTATAAATGTTTGCTAAAACATAAACAAAATATATCCCTTGACATATAACATTTATTATAAAAAGAGGACTCAAGATTAAATTTTTCATTTAGTCATTTTAAGTTTATCAACATCAACAGAACGCTTCATTTATTTGGCCAGTAAAAGAAAAAAAAAACTACTAACAATATAACTCTTAAGCCACACCCAAGAGCCAAGGCCTTGGATGCGATAATTAAATTGATAGCAAGAAGAACACCTAACACGCCAAAACAAATTGTGCATAGAAAACGCAAAAAAAAGTTTCGGGGGTATCATGGTAAATACGAGTAACTCTGGCACTGAACTTTATACATAGAAGAGCTTGGAATTATATTGTGCTGTCCAATGTTTGTTTTTGTTTTGATTGCATTCTAAATATGATATGTTTTGACTATAACTTAGTTTATTTATCATCATCTTTATTGTTCTACGTGAGGTGATGAATTTAATAACGTAAAATTCTAAAAACAATATAACCAAGCGAAAGAAATCAGACAATTACTTTGGAACTTTCTGCAATAGCACAACTTCTGAGGTTTTTCTGATTTTAAATATCAAAAATTTGGAACAGCAGATAGTATCACTTGAATGTGTACGTCTAACTCTTATTCCATAGCTTGGGTATCGATATACTTACAATGAATTGATACCGTCTTTTTT
The DNA here is from genome assembly GCA_914767635.1 of Melanostoma mellinum. Lineage (NCBI taxonomy): Eukaryota > Metazoa > Arthropoda > Insecta > Diptera > Syrphidae > Melanostoma > Melanostoma mellinum. Next base: position 224,615,040 of record OU612059.1, on the reverse strand, counting down.
TCTGTACTACATTATGAATCAATCGTGTATTTCACTTCGAACAAAGGCTTATTAAAACTATGTATATTCCAGCCGATCAAAGTCTTATAGTTCAGTGTCTCTAATCTTGACCAATTGCTGCTTGATAGAATCATCTTTCAAATGAAATAGCAAGCAATTGCATTGAAATGATAACGTTTTTCTGCGAAAAAAAAACATCCAATGATGAGTGTTTGGTGAGAAAATATAAATAAAATAGGTACGAAATGGTTTTTTGTTTAATCAAAGTTATACCTATAAAATATTACAATCTGCAGATTTATCAATAAAAAGAGAACATCTTCAAGAAAGTCCTACGGCTTACTATTACAACCTATAATTGTGTAAATTATTTCGAACTTAGATTTTCTTTTGCTTAATGTATTTTTAAGGATGTAGTAAGTCACTTCCTTTACTCCTACATCTCCGTTAAGAAACGTCATACAAACTGCAGAAGCGTTAAGTTATCCATGGGCTATACCGAGCATCTCAGAGAGTTCCTGCTTGTTATTATAAAATTTCATTGAATTAAAATGTGGAAAAAAAAACTTCCTACCTATCGAATCATTAAACTACAAAAAAATTGCTTACTAAAATAATATCGGTTTAAACTGGAATTCGAAAACTAGATTACTCTAAGCTTTCGTTTTAAATAATACTATGACCCCATTGACCTTATTGCAGTTGATTTTAAAAAAACGAACCCTGTTTGATTGGGGAAAGCAGTGATAAGCGGGTACAGAATGTTACATACTCGTATATAGACACATCTCCTCAGTCCAGTCGTCCAATTCCTATCATTCATTATCAGTCCTGAAAGCTGCCTATAAATGAGATGAAAATAGAAAATAACTCTGTCCGATTCGTACCCAGTATGAACCGGATTTTGCGCCATGAAACTCATAACGGTATCGCAAAACAATAATAATCTCTACGCCGCGCTGCCATATGTCGTGTTTCTTTCTTAATACCGAACTCTGCCCAGTGGCAATAAAAAAATCTGAAAAATCACTACAACCTACAGGGGGCATTTATTATCGCTGAATTGAGCTGGACTAAGTTGTAGAGTTAGCAAAATGTGGCAGATTTTAAAATCTTAAAAAGTTGCTGTTTGATCTGTGAATCGTTTTGGTTTATTTTTTTTGACAGGAAGCTTGAGATTTTTAAATTTTGACTGGCTTACCACTGTTTTGCTTTTTTGAATTGTAATTACTATCAACCAAAATTTCAGACTTTGTATTTAGAGGTCAGATGTGTCATATTTGTAAACTCCGCCGCCGTCGCGTCGCGCCGCCGTTTCGATAGTAAAAATTCAATCGGCAACATATACCCAACATATTAATTTCTTCCATTGTAGCGGTATTCGCATGGTTTTAAGGTATCAAAAGTTCAAAAGCATTGAAGGCCTTACTTGATATACAAGTACACAGAGCAAATGGGACGTGAGATATAACCGTCCTATCTAGACTATGGGTTTGTTCTTTTTACCAGACATCCAAAGTTCAATTGGATATCGCTAACAGGTACCTGCGGTAGGGCGGCATACAAAATTTCCACAGTGATCATTCATTGAAACTGTGCAAATGTTATCAAAAAGCTGGTATTTTGCAGTATCTTCATGTATGTATGAAGTATACCCCCAACGATCAAGCTTTGTTATGACGAGAGCCTAATATTTATGTGTTAAAGTTATACGTGTATACATTATTGCAGGTGTACTGATAAAGTTTGGATTTTTAACAATTATACCATATTCAATGACGCATATTTTCCCAGACTGTTTGCTGCTTCTTATCAGTGCCACATGCAAAGCTCGTACTAAAAGTAGATTGTCTATACTCTTTCTAGACTAGCAAACTTCACTCATTTATCTAATCATTACTTTTTAACGGAATAAGTAGTTATAAGCGCAGTATTTTAAAATTCTCTGACAAGAGTGATCTGATAAGAGTTTATCAGACGTTATAGCAAATATAGACTTGGGCTGAAAGATTCTGTATAGCATTTGTTCATTTCGTGTGGTTTGGTGTTTCTTTGATACAAAATCAAATGACCCTTTACTTTAATTTTACACGTGACTTGAACTGAACAACATGTGACCACGTTATTTAAATTACTGCAAAACTGAAACGTGAAAACTATTGGTAACTTGATGCACAAGCTTTAAACACATACTTAGCTAATCTGAAGGCATCCCAGAGCTAAGGTAAACTAAGAAATATAGAGAATTGTGCATGTTCGGCTCGTAGTTCTCAAAAAATATGTGCCCAACTCACTTCTACTCTCTCAAACGTCACATTAAGTTTGTTCGTTGAACTTTCCCCAGGGTTTCTTGACAACCCTTTGAGTTGTGAAAAAACCTGGGTTTTTCAGTCCTCAAAAAATGTTAAACCACAAATCACCACATATCCCTGTCAATAAAAAAAAATAAACATGACATTTGACGACTCTCAACTCGCCACAGCAAAAAGCGAGTTGAGGGAAAACCTAGGTCAACCCTAGTATTCAAAAAACACTCAATTTCACATTCAGGGCGACTTTAGGTTTCTCAAAAAACGTTTTGTGGCGACCCCAAGGCGGCCCGCTCATTACCTGAACCCGCCTGAGCAAAAACCTGGGGTTACTTCAGGGCGAGTTGAGAGCAAACCCAGGGCTTAAAAGGCACTCAGTTTCACCCTCAAGTCGAGTTTAGGTTTTTCAAAAAATGCTTTGTGGGGAGATATCATTTGAAACAAGAAACTTTAAATTTTCACAAAATAGATTCCTTTTTTAAATAAATCCAGATTGCAAGATAATGATATAGTAAGACATTTGCTAAAGTATGTACCGTTTCTATCAACAGCGCCCGTCATGCGTTGGACTTATGCTCCATAAAAAACATGTATTCTTATGGTTTTGGCCTTATCGAATGGCTATGAAGGTGACGCTTAGCACCGGCAAAATAGAATGAGTAGGTATATGTTACGCGGTGAAATACATTCTCAATCTGTTAAAAATTGATAAATAAAATTTCATAATCGGATACTAAATTTTGTTTTGATGAATAAAAGTTACAAACAAAAATCTTGCATCAAACATCAGCAATAGGTTTCGAACCAAATTTAAAGAGCAAATTTATAAGATATGCAAAAACATAGACCCATACAAATTTTGACAGTCCGTTTCTACGGATAAAATTATTTTGGTCTTTGGGGTTCATTTGGGGTCTCCGCATTCATAATCTTATTAAATTAAGTCAAAGATTCAGGAGAGAGAAAAGCGATAAGACGTCAAGTAGCTCATAAATTGACGGATATTTATTTTTGGAGCAGTTTGGTTGCCATTTGGCAGTCAATGTTACAAGATATAAGTGTCCAAAGTCAAAGGTCTTTACCGCCTTAAGGTGAATTGCGATATCTAATCGCTCAGCAATGTTTTAACGGAATCTGAATCACTGATCAAGTTGACTGTTAAACTAAAATACAACCTTTGACTTTAGATATCTGAAAACGTCGAGCCGCATAGCTATATATTGTAACGTGAACCCAACATTTTATACCAATTTCCTAATCGAAAAACGTTCAACCGAAAACACAACTGGCAACACTTTAATGGAATGGTATAAATGACAGGCGTTGCTTGTAAGCCAGTGTGTGTGAGTGTAGAGAGACAGACAGACAGAGAGTAGACAGCAAATGTGGAGACAATGTAGAAGTTACTGGAGAGTTCTAGATGGCATGTCATTCGATATAAATAGCCCGCCCGAGGCAACCAGAGGGCAGTTTTTTTTATAGAGTGATAAAGTTAAGAGTAAATACAAGTGATAGTCCAAAAGTCGAGTTGAGTTCGAATAAAGTGTATATCGAAAGTAGATACTGAATAAAGTGGTAGAATTAAATTGAAAGGTAGAGTTTTATTTTTGCGAACTAAGCGCACGTTACATTGGTGTCAGAAGTGTAAATAAAACTTATTTGACTAGTAAAGTGTAAAAAAAAAAAAAGTAAAAAGAAAATAATAATTATATACAGTGAAAATGGGTAAGTTGTTAGAAGAGCTCACTTGCATTGAGCTTAAAAGTGAGTTAGGTAAGCGAAATCTTTCTAGAGCGGGATCGAAAAATGAGCTCGTCCTGCGCTTGCGTAACTATTTGGAACAGCAAGGGGAAGACGTAAACACTTTTGTTTTTGAAACAGAAGTGGAAGAAGAGGAAGTAAGTGAAAATATAGATTTTTCTAGTATGATGAAACTTTTGTTAGAACAACGAAATGAGCAAAAGAAGGAACAGCAGAATGTTCTCGAACAACTTGAAGCACAACGAAACGAGCAAAAGAAGCTGATTGAAGAACAACGAAACGAACAAAAGAAGCTGATTGGAGAACAACGAAACGAACAAAAGAAGGAACAGCAGAATGTTCTCGAAAGACTCGAAGTACAACAAAAGAATCTGGAAGAGCAACGAAACGAACAAAAGAAAGAACAACAGAATATTCTCGAAAGACTTGAGGCGCAACAGAATGTTTTGGAAGGTCAGAAAAACATTCTAGAAGGAAAATTGGGTAATATTGAGAAGAATGTATGTGCCCTTGACGAACGAGTTGAAGGTGTGGAAAAACAGCTTTCTGTTGTAGAGAATCGTTTCGAAGGCGTAGAAAGTCGATGTGATGTTCTCACCAAGGAATTAGACCAGATCCGGAAAATAAAAATTCGAGAATCTGCTGGAGAGTTTGCAAGGAAAAAGGAGATGAAACCCCCAACATTTGATGGACATTCTTCTTGGCCAGTCTATAAGAGACAATTTGAGGCAGCCGCGACAACAAATGGCTGGGATGACGAAGACAAGTACATTGCACTGACTCTTGCTCTTAGAGGACCAGCAGCTGAATTACTTCAAACAGTTCCAACTGGTAAGAGCGGCGATTTCAGTTCTCTCGTGGCAGCTATAGATAAACGCTTTGGAGATAGCCACTTGAAAGAAGTCTTCCGAGTCCAACTCAATAACAGAGTCCAGAAAAGGGGTGAAAGTCTACAGCAGCTCCAAGCAGACGTCGAAAGACTGGTTCACCTGGCATACCCGGATGCTGGAGAAGAAATCATCAACCAGCTCGCTGTTGAGTCCTTCGTTCGTGCCATTTCCGATATACATCTTCAGAGGTCTGTGCGAACTGCTAGAACACGTACTCTTTCCGAAACTTTAGCATTCGCATTGACAATTGAAGCAGCAGAACAGGCTTCTCAGGGAGTACATCGACTTAGAGAGGCCATAGTCGAAGAATGCTCGTGCCAAAGAGCTGAAATACAAAAGAACCGGAGCGGACTAGCAAGATGTTGGAACTGCAACAAGACCGGGCACTTACAGCGTCAATGCCGACTACCACCAAGATAAACGCTTTGGAGATAGCCACTTGAAAGAAGTCTTCCGAGTCCAACTCAATAACAGAGTCCAGAAAAGGGGTGAAAGTCTACAGCAGCTCCAAGCAGACGTCGAAAGACTGGTTCACCTGGCATACCCGGATGCTGGAGAAGAAATCATCAACCAGCTCGCTGTTGAGTCCTTCGTTCGTGCCATTTCCGATATACATCTTCAGAGGTCTGTGCGAACTGCTAGAACACGTACTCTTTCCGAAACTTTAGCATTCGCATTGACAATTGAAGCAGCAGAACAGGCTTCTCAGGGAGTACATCGACTTAGAGAGGCCATAGTCGAAGAATGCTCGTGCCAAAGAGCTGAAATACAAAAGAACCGGAGCGGACTAGCAAGATGTTGGAACTGCAACAAGACCGGGCACTTACAGCGTCAATGCCGACTACCACCAAACAAAGCAGGTTGTCAACATTGTGGAAGCAAGAGATCCAACCTAGAGCAAGGTAACAACAACACCAGCGTTGCCTATCAGCCCGTTTCCCATCAGGGAAACGAGTAAGAACCAACTTCGAGGGGCAGAGGCTGGTTTCTTGTATCGATGGCCCCAGAACCACCATCCAGGTCTCTCAGACCAAACGAGACAACAAAAGTCTGACTGTGGAGACTACTATTAACGGGAACAAACATGTGGCTACCATCGACACCGGTGCCACAGCCTCCATAGTACGTCGAGACCTGGTAAAGACGACGTGGCTTCATAACACCAATAGCTACCGTCTAAGAACCGCAACGGGAGAAGCAGCAAGAGTATATGGAGAAGTGTGTCTTAAGATCCGACTGGCCGACCTAGTGTTTACTCATCAATTCCTGGTGGCAGATATATGTGACGAGTGCATCATTGGAATCGACTTTATGAAACAGCACGGAGTTATTTTGGACATCGGTAATCAGGTTTTGAAGTACCAAAATAAGGAACTTCCAATGACTTATTCGAACGAAAGTACGTCGACACTGAGAACTGTCATCAGGGAAGATCTTATTCTGCCTCCTTCTTCTGAAGTGTTCGTTTGGACAAAACTGGAAGGTGAGTTTGGAAGCCTTCGATACCTCATGGTGGAACCAGACCCAGAGTGTTCCTCCCAAAGCGTCATCATTGGGAAAACACTGGTAGCACCGAAGAACAAAATGGTCCCCGTACGATTACTAAACACCAGACCGTACGATGTAAGGTTGAAGAAAGGAGAAGTCGTTGGACGTTGCGAATCGGTTGCAGCAATTACGAAGATCACAGACGAAGCTCCGAGAAAACCTATAACTCCGGAGGAGCTCGAAACCATCAGAGCTAAAATACTGAATTCATCCAACCTTGATCACCAACAAACAAGGATGGCTGAAAGTCTCCTACAAGAGTACACTGATATCTTCGCATCGCAAAAGGGGCAATATGGTAGGACACAGTTGGTGCAGCATCGCATCAACACAGGAGATGCAAGACCGATTCGTCAACCTGCAAGACGTCTTCCACTGGCCAAACAAGGTGAGGTTGAGGAAATGATAACAGCAATGAAAAAGGACGGTCTTATCGAAAATTCCAAAAGTCCTTGGGCGTCACCAGTGGTGCTAGTGAAAAAGAAAGACGGAAGCACTCGTTTTTGTGTGGACTACCGAAGGCTGAATGATGTAACTAAGAAGGACAGCTATCCCCTGCCGAGAATCAGTGATACCCTGGATGCCATGGAGGGAGCGCAGTGGTTCTCGACGCTGGACTTGAAGAGCGGATATTGGCAAGTTGACATCCACCCTGATGATCGGGAAAAGACGGCATTTTCTACAGGTAATGGGCTCTGGCAGTTTAAGGTTATGCCGTTTGGGCTATGCAACGCCCCGGCAACATTCGAGCGTTTGATGGAGTGTGTTCTTCAAGGACTGACGTGGAAAGCTTGCCTAGTCTACTTGGACGATGTCATTGTTTACGGGAAAACATTTGACCAACATTGTAAGAACCTTAAAGCCGTGTTTCAGAGACTTCGAGAGGCTAACCTTAAACTGAATCCAGAAAAATGTGCACTTTTCAAAACCGAAGTCAAGTATTTGGGACACATCATCTCATCCCAAGGAGTAAAGACTGATCCTGAAAAAGTTGACTCCGTCAAAAATTGGCCAACACCACAGGACAAACATCAACTCCGAAGCTTTCTGGGACTTGCCACATATTACCGACGTTTCGTTAAGAACTTCGCTGGAGTTGCAAAGAGTTTGCATCAGCTCACCGAAAAGGGGAAGCAGTTTAAATGGTCAGGTGAGTGTGAGAAATCTTTCCAGGAACTCAAATACCGCCTCTGTAACGCTCCAGTGCTGGCACATCCAACACCTGGCAAAACATTCATCGTCGACGCAGATGCAAGCAACGTTGGAATCGGGGCGGTACTATCCCAAGTGCATGATGGCGAAGAGAAAGTGGTGGCATACTACAGCAAGGTCCTATCGAAACCCGAAAGGAACTACTGCGTGACCAGAAGGGAACTGCTAGCTCTTATCTTGGCAACAAAGCACTTCCATAAGTACATCTATGGACAGAAATTCCTTCTGCGGACAGACCACGGTGCTCTGAGCTGGCTGTTGAACTTCAAAAATCTAGAAGGTCAAGTCGCAAGGTGGATAGAAAGATTGCAGACCTATGACTACCAGATCCAACACCGCAGAGGAAAGCTGCACTCAAACGCCGATGCATTATCACGAAGACCTTGCAAAGTGGATTGCAAGCATTGCAAGCGGCAAGAAGACAAAGAAATCATTACCGCTCAGCGACTAAGAGCTGACCCCATAAGCGGATGGAGCAATGAGGAAGTGAGGACTGCTCAACAGGAGGATCCAGATATCGAACCCATTCTCGCATGGAAAGAAAATGAAGAGAAACCGGAATGGGGAGACATTTCTGACAGGAGTCCAGTTCTCAAAGCCTATTGGGCACAGTGGGACTCACTATATGTGCAAGAAGGTGTCCTCAGGCGAAGATGGGAATCCGCTGACGGTAAGTCACATGTGATGCAGCTGATCGTACCGCAATCGAAAATCAGTGAAGTTCTTCGGGAGATGCACGACGGACCTTCTGGAGGCCACCTGGGAGTAAACAAAACACTGGAGAAGGTGCGACATCGGTTCTACTGGTTACATGCTAGAGATGACGTGGAGAAGTGGTGCCGAACATGTGACAAGTGTGCTGCAACCAAAGGACCTGGTAGGAAGATTCAAGGTAAGATGCATCAGTACAACGTTGGATCGCCTTTTGAGAGGATTGCAGTAGATGTGGCTGGGCCTTTTCCAGAGACCAACGCTGGAAACAAATACATTCTGGTTGTAATGGACTATTTTAGCAAGTGGCCTGAGGCGTATGCCATCCCAAATCAAGAAGCCAAAACGGTGGTCGACCAGATTGTGTTTAACTGGGTTAGTAGGTTTGGCGTGCCTATGGAACTCCATTCCGACCAAGGGAGGAACTTTGAGTCAAACATCTTCCAAGGAGTGTGCGGACTACTTGGCATTAAGAAGACGAGAACCACACCACTTCATCCACAATCTGATGGGATGGTTGAAAGATTCAACCGGACCTTGAAAGAACACCTCACCAAAGTCGTAGGCGACTACCAAAGAGACTGGGATAGGCACGTACCGCTATTCCTGATGGCCTATAGAAGTGCAGTACATAGCTCGACAGGACAAACACCATCTGACATCCTGTTCGGGAAAACCATGCGGCTGCCCAGCGAACTTAAATTTGGATGCCCCACAGAAGAGCCACAGGACACAAACGAGTATGTGGACGACCTCAAGGAGAGACTCGCTGACATCCATAAAAGAACAAGGGAACGGATGAAAGCCTACAGCGACCGGATGAAGACACGGTGCGACACAAAAGCCACAACGTCAGGATTCCAAGCAGGAGATCGTGTGTGGCTTTATAATCCTCATCGTCAAAAGGGATTGTCACCAAAACTTCAGCAAAACTGGGAAGGTCCTTATACTGTAGTCACGAGGATTAACGACGTGGTTTACCGCATCCAAAGAGGACTAAGAGGCAAGTTAAAAGTAGTTCATTGTGACAGGCTGCATCGATATAGTGGCGAGGCTGCAGATGGAATTATTCGGGACGAACAATCCTAAGGAGGGGGCAGTGTAACGTGAACCCAACATTTTATACCAATTTCCTAATCGAAAAACGTTCAACCGAAAACACAACTGGCAACACTTTAATGGAATGGTATAAATGACAGGCGTTGCTTGTAAGCCAGTGTGTGTGAGTGTAGAGAGACAGACAGACAGAGAGTAGACAGCAAATGTGGAGACAATGTAGAAGTTACTGGAGAGTTCTAGATGGCATGTCATTCGATATAAATAGCCCGCCCGAGGCAACCAGAGGGCAGTTTTTTTTATAGAGTGATAAAGTTAAGAGTAAATACAAGTGATAGTCCAAAAGTCGAGTTGAGTTCGAATAAAGTGTATATCGAAAGTAGATACTGAATAAAGTGGTAGAATTAAATTGAAAGGTAGAGTTTTATTTTTGCGAACTAAGCGCACGTTACAATATGTATATAGACTAATGGAACTTTCCATTGAACTTGGACAGAATAACATTAGATTACAATGCTTCACATTTTTTAGGAAAAATACATGATTACGACTGGCTCAATATTGCAAAAGAAACATGTGCATCACCTCCTACAGCGCAGAGCTTGAAATTGCGAAATTTCCCCATTGACTTTTCGTCTCACTCAAAAACTGTGTATATGTTTTTTTTATGTATTTTTTATTTTTGAAAATTATCACTAAATGCACTAATGCCGTTTTCGTTTGGGAAAAAAGAGTACCCTAAGGGTACTCTTTTTGCTGTCAGAGTGACGTTGTGTTCGTTTGGCTGCTCTCAGGGTAATCTGAAATTACCCTCAGAGCAAGTTTTGCTACTCTAGAAATTTTTTCAGAGTAAACTCACACCAACTTAAATGACATTTCTCGTTTGTCACTCTCGGCATCTCATTTCGAATTTTGTGTTCACGCGGGCGTTCACAAACCTATCGGTTTTGGTTTGCATAACTTGTCCATGCTGTTTTTGTTGTTGTCGGAGCTCAAAAAAATTTCTTATTGCCTTAAATTACCTTTGTATAAAATCAATCTGGACATTTATGAATTTTATTAACGTATCTTGTTTAGATATAAGTTCTTTTTGTCGGTTTTTACTCCATTCAAAAAATGTTTACTTAATTGCTCATGAAATACGCAGAGATATGTTTCTGAAAGTAGTCAATTGCATTGAAAGCAAACTATATTTCAAACGCACACATACATTGACAAAAACGGAGTACTCTGATTTCATGTTCGTTTGAGTTGTCAAGAATCAGGGTACTCTAAAAAAAAAAGGGTACTCTAGTTTTACCAAACGAAAACGGCATAAAATTCACAAATTGTGAATTTTCGTGCTAAAAGTAAAGAAACAGACCTTATGGCGTTATCAATTACAGTAGCGGTAGCATAAAACCATCTAGCCATTTGGAGCCGGGCTGACATTTTCCATATACAATGCTGAGGCCTCTCTTGAAGGGGCGTAACTATTGCAAATGGTCGAATGTAACAAACCAAATATGAAGGAACCCCTTGTGATAGAAAAACAAAAGTCCAGTGTTCACCTAACAGGTAACAGCACATAATGCCGGAATGTTTACAAGTGATGTGCCGAATGTAACTCAAAAGTCAAAAAGAAAATTTTACTTTAGGAACATTTTTTATGAGCTAAAAGTGTTTTAAGCCGGTATTACACTATCATATAAATATGGCAAGTTGACAAAAAAAATATGGCACAACATTGTCATGTAAGTGTGATAGTCATATATATATGGCAGACTTTGTATGTCTCCATATATATGACAATGATTCTAGAGCCATATATATATGGTACACTACAAAATTATAACTCTCACCATATAAGTATGTTCGTCTTGAGTCCAGTCGTTTAAAAATAAAGGCATATTTCTTTATTTTTTCATTACTATCTCTATCATTTTTTATTCAAATTTACATGTATGTACGAGTATGCATGTGTAATAAAAGATTTGACATAAGCACACCATGCATTCAACGTACAAATAGAAATAAAGAAATAACTACAAATAGAGAAATAAAAATAAAAAAACGTAGGATGCCGATTGTATGACAAGCGCAAGTCATATAAAATCAATCAATTTTTATATGGCTAGTTCATTATATTCATGCTTGCCATACTTTATATGCTGCCATATAAGTGTGATAACGATATTTTTTTTTGTCATATAATTATTGCTTGCCATACAAATTGTCCATATATACATATATGGCATAGTGTAATAGCACTTGCAATATTTAGAGAAAATGTGCCATACATTATATGACAACTTTGTTCATATATATATGAAAGTGTAATACCGCCTTTACTCACATAGAGGCAATTTGTCAAAACTGAACAGAAATAATTTTGATTTTTAAAGTGAGTTATTTCCATAGTGAAACCAATGGAAAAATATTAGCTAATTTAAATTTCCAGGGAGTGAGTCACTTATCCATTGAATATCAATTTAGCTGATGGAATTCAGTGAGTGAGTTATTACAAGGTTCGTTCGTTGAATTTTACCCAGGGTTGACCCAGGTTTCCTTGACAACCCTATGAATTGTCAAAAAAAACCTGGGTTTTCCAGTCCTAAAAAAAACGGTAAACCACAAAATCACACACATCCCTGTCATTTGAATGAAAATACCTGTCATTTGACAGCCCTCAACTCGCTCCAGTAAAAAAAGCTAGGGCGAGTTGAGGACAAACCCAGGTTAACCACAAGGGCTCAAAAAACTTTAAGTTTGACATTCAGGTTGAGTTTAGGTTTTTCAGAAAATGCTTTGTGGCAATCACAGGGTGACCCCAGTGTTTCAACGAACGAACCTATAATAATCAGATTACTTTAAAGTGACTCTACTCGCTCACTACTTGGAAAGTGAAGAGCTAAATCTTGGCAATGGTCTGCTAGTAATTAATCTCACTCTGGTCCAACTTATGACTGCCAGCGCTCTACTTTTTAGTGGTCAGTATATATGGAAATAACTTAACTGATGCATAGGCAAATAACAACAAAATTTCCTCGGCATTTCAATTGTTGCTCGCCAGTTTTATTCATTTATATGTGTATGAAAATCAACATAGTTTTTCGCCTCCACTAATTTCGGGGCAACGGTTTTTTTACTATGAATATTGAATATACATAATTATGTTAATGCAGCGGTAGATGTGGAAAGGATTGTGTAGTAAACATTGTGTCAAATTGACCGGAATAAAAAACGCTATTCTACCCAAAGAAAAGCTCTGAGACAGTAAAAAAAGTAAGTTTTTTTTTCATTTCCTAGTTTTAAGATACGAATTCGGTTTACTAAGCGATTGAAAATAAGTATAATTGTTTAAGATTATTGCTAAAACCTAACAGACAAATTTATTTGTTCCAAACTCTAATTTTTTATCACCACATCTGACTAGACTACTCAAAAACAAAACTCCTCAATCAAACACTTAAGTTATTAAATCATTACTGCACCGACAAAATTTGAACTTATCTTTTGATTTAGAATGCAGTAAAATACAGTCATAAATCAAGGTATCGGCATATGAATATGTTAAAAGTTGAGGGCGTGAAATGAGAAATTTCATTGCTGTGTCATACCTTTCGATTCAAATGGAAAAAAACCTTTAGACTTTTTTTAGATTACGATAAAAGTGTCTGGTATTTCATGATTTCCGATTCAATTGGATACTTTTGAACAGCTTGAAAAGAAATGAATATCACGTGTCGGGGAGAGGGTTAAGGAATGTCATTGCAAAGATGTTCCCTGCTTTTATTTCTTTTGTACTAATTGTTTCTTAGTTTTGTATAAGGAAAATTTCTATGAAGAACTAGATTCTAATGAGGAGATATTAAACATTTTCATCGTGATATTATAAGAACAAAGTATTGTTGAAATTAAAGCATTTAAACAATACATACATAAGGTTTATTTGTTCAGCCCCTGGGTTTGGCTTGGGGTCGCCCTGAATGTCAAACTGTGTGTTTTTTGACCCCTGGGATTTCCCCGAACTCACCCCTTGGTTTATGAGGAGCATTGGTATTTTTTTTTTTTTTTTTTTTTTTATCAAATAATAGGGATGTGTGGTGATTCCGTCATTTAGCGTTTTTTGAGAACCTAGATTTTTCTTCGACAACTCATATGGCGGTCAAGGAAACCTGTGTCAACCCTAAAGTTTAAAGAACGAACTTATTGTAAAGAATATCGGTACGAAAGTAAATTTCAAACACCAAAATGGAAAATCGGTTCGGGGTTGATCTAAGATCAATATATGTTTTTGACAAGCAATACTTATAGAACTTCTCGCTCCAAACCAAAATCCAAAAAACAGAAGCACTTGTGTACGTTAAAATTTGGAACCATGAAAGAGTCTAGTTTAATGACAAAAACATTTATTCTAAAATATTAAAAATTAAGAAAATTATAGGTCATAAGTAATTAATAGATAAACAACTCTTCAAGATTCCGATGGAAATTTCTTCTCTTACGAGTTTTTTTTAACTACGTATACGCCTCAGTGTCTATGTGTATTTCTGATGTGAAATCGTATTTCTCGTATTCGTTGCTTATTGAGTAAGGAATTGCTCAACAAGCAATTTGGAAAAGAAATAAATGGATACGATGCTTAAAAAGGTACTTGCAATGTGGTGATCATGGCGCAATCGTTAGCATGCCAACCTTTTACGTGGAAAATTCTACGTTCGATTTCCAAAAAAAAAAAAACAAAATTATTTTTTTCTTCCCGGGAATTGCCTTTAGCGAGGAATTGGCAAGTTCTTCGATAATAACTTTATTGTAATGAAAAGCGCTTGTCGATTAGCTATTCGAAATCGTCAAAAATCGTCCCCTTCATTCCTTACAAGCCAAGGTTGCGGTAAATGCATTAGACTCAAGAGTTCCCCACTCTGTTGCCCTAACTTATTTATTTTTATGTAGTTCATTAATAACTGGTTGTATAGAAACGTAAGGGTGCCAAAAGGTTTTTACATTTGAAGGTAATACATTCACCCTTAGGCATTCCACTTCAACGGCTGGCAAATGAGAAGCTGGAAGTTTAGCCTTTGTTCTGTTCATCATTGTCCTTACGATAATTTCGAAACTTATTTTATTTAAACACCAATTGCGGCATCTAGAGCTCTGCTATTTTTCGGGGTTTTACTAAAACTTCTATGGGGTGATTATTTTAAATCGCACATAGATGAAATTTCATTTTTTCCAATTGGTAGAAAATTGCCATAATGACATATAAAATATGAAGTCGCATTTTATGGTTCCACTCATTTGTGAGATTCTTTTGTAACTGGCACACTGTTGTACGATTTTTTTGGCAAGGCGCTCTCACATAGTGGCAAAAAAATAACGACAAAAACAAAATTAACTTGAAAAAATGTGTGAAACTTCATTGCATCCTGCTTCTAATCTATCGGAATTAAAAAAAAAAAACAAAAACACATATATAAATCCAACTTATCTCCTTGAACCAAAAGCATTGGTCATGTTCTAAATTGATTGGTGGACAAATTTCACTTTAGCTCTTATCACAATCTTTTTGCCAGCCATAGTCACATAAAAAATCACTTCTCGTCTCGACACAAAAGATTAAACTTCTAATGTTTGTAATCTCAATTTAAGTTCAAAATACTGTATAGCCTTTACTTCGTATAAAAAGTGTCTTTCAATTAATTGTTCACATGCTAAAGCACACAGCACACAAGGAATTCACCGATTTCAATCCGGAAGAAGTTGGTACCACCAGAAGTCTTACCTTAAATGACTTCGAACCCGAGTGTAATCAGCACGTGCTATTCGACGCACCTTCATTGGAGGTATGCGCTTATTACATTGGATACATTACAATTCAACTTGGACCGACTGAAAGAGCATGGGTCCGTGGGGTCCGAACACTTCGAACTATTGAAGAATTATGTCCAAAAATAAACATCCCCATCGGTGGGCTATCTTTGGAACTATATTTAATATAAAACACCCTCCACGATGCAAACACAGTGGATCATAATACAATTTTTCTTTATTTAATGAATGAATAACAAAATTGGGAAGTAAGCTAGACTACATTAGGATTTTCTTGAATAATTCTAACTAGATTCTTTTCCAACATGGGCATTAACATCCGATCGAATGGGACATTACAACTTACGTAGATTTGCTTGTTGAGACGTTTGGCTAACTTTTGGGCTAATTGCTGGGAATCACATCCAAGTTGGGGGCCCAACGCGACTGTGTTAACCACATTTCCTGGTGAGCCTAAAATTGGCATTGCGATACCAATTTCGTCAAGGAATTCTCTGCCGTTAACACCGATGTATATGAAAGTAGAATTGTTCATTTTTAAAATTCGTACAGAAAATTTTGATTCGCCTATTTCAAAAGTAGATTGATGCGAACTGAAGGCCGATGGTTCTTTGGCGGGTATACTCGTTTCTTCTGTCGAAGGCATTTTTGTTGTTGACTTCTAAATAAGGAATAATATATAATTAATTACAAAGCATTGGGAAAATTTTGTTGAAAGTACTTTAAACAATTTTTTGATTATTTCTATTTGTTGTTGATTATTTTAAAAAATTACTTGTCATTTGTCACTTGTCAGTGAAGGTGCCGGTGACAGCAGAAAATTATGTTCGAGTATCGAACAGCCGCTGTGCTCTATTGTTATGCTGTAAACACAATATCAAGACAGGTTGGTATGTTTTCCTATTAGCTCAAAGATGGCGCATAAATCGAACATTGAAAATCTATAATGGTGGATTTACATGCATCTGCATCCGCAAGTGAGGTGAAAAAATTAAATGGTCACAAGATGTAAATTTCATACTTGTATGATAGAGAGGGAAGACACCTTTAGTTATAGGATACGGATGAAAAATTGTGAACATGTTCATCTGCACCTATAATTTTTCATCTGCAGCCATTATTATATTCGTTTCTCTTACTTTTTGGGCTTTATAATCTTTATATGTCCGCTGTCCCGCTTTACTTTCACACGATGTTAAGTCAATTGATTATGATGATTATGATAGTCAAATGAATGACGCTTTCCATTGGTTCGGGGATGCACTAAATGTGAAAACTATTCAGTTTTAGGTAATTGTCTTTCCGTAAGTGAATCACCTATGGCTCGTAAAGAATATTCCTTCGGGAAAATTCTCATTTTGATATTTGAGTGAAATGCATTAGTGCTTCTAGCTTACTTCAAATCGAAAAGTGGCTGTCACTCCTCATGAGAAGTGATTTTTGGCACTAATGGGACGGTTTGACGACGCACAGTGAGGTGTTTGGGTGTAAAACCTGGCCAAAAATATCTTACGTCACCATTATATTAAATATTGCTTATACCTTCGTTTTTAAAATAAAAAATCACAAAAAGAAATAACTTTCATAAAGAAATAAATATTTTATTTTTCTTCAGAAATATTTTCATACAAACAGCACTTCCTGAAAGCAAAAGCATAACATCTGTTGACAATGTTTTTTCACATTTGTAAGTTCTCATATTTATAATCGATGGATGTGATGTTAAAAAAACCTGTTCAAAGCATCTGTGTTACAAGAAAACTGTTTACAAAATTTATATTTGTTCCAACACAAAAACACAAAGTATTTTACAGGGGGCGCATTAGGGTGGCTAGATTTTTTTAGTATCTACACACTTCAATAAATGTTACAGCACATAAAAACACAAATTTCACAGCTAAGGGACTTTTAGGAATATATTAAAATGCTTTTTAAAGACAAAAAAGAAAACACAATGAATATTTTCATACATTTCACGAATTTAGAGACAAAAACTAAAAATGGAAAACATATATCATGGATTGATAATTACCTAGTCTATCACTTTTATTCCTACCACGGCCACTTGCTGACAGTATAAAGCTTTGATGATTTTGAAATGTGATGCACTTTAGGTACTATTAAGCCAAAAAATAAAATATCAGTGCTGGCAACTAAAAAAAAAAAAACCATTTGGCCAGGTTTTAAATCCAAATATCATACCGGATACTGTGCAACGTCTCTATGGAAAGCGACTAAAGTTGCGAAAGATTTTCAACAAACTCGAACTCAATGATTAATAATGTGAACGGTAACTCAACGATTTTGTTTTGAATTCTAAGAATCCTGAAGAATAGGTACTAGTGTGGAACTTAGCATGTTCTAAGGAAACAATGATAAGAGGGCAATTAATTACTTATTTCGCTTATCTGCGGGCACAGCATTTAGTTTTTTGGAGTTTGGACAATTTAACATAATAGGCTATACTGATTTCGTATCAAAAACATCAAATAGGTACCTAACAAAAAAAAAAAAAAAATTAAAGCAACTCAACCTACCCGTTCTTGCTTTTTTGTGCAGCTTATATTTACACAATTCACCCGGTATGACAAGGATAAAAGCGTAAAAAAGTCTATGTTCAAATGTCCTTTTCTCATTTAGCATTTTTTTTTAAGTGCTATGTTCAATTCCCTTTTCAATAGAGTTTTGCCATCTCTGCATAAGGGCAACTTTATTCGGACTATAAAATTAGAATCGAGCCAGAAGTATTCAAATTTAGTTATTCACAATTGAACGCAGGCCAGCATACGTCCTACAAATATATCCAAAAATAAAAAAATGCGTCCAAATTGGTCCAATGCCCAACGTTAACACAAACATTTATGTTCAGTGCGTTTGGTCGTCCGGAATAACTCTTCGTTTTGTAACATCGATCAAAGAAGAAACGCATCCTTTCAGATTTCATGGCTTGGATCCTAATTTGAAGTTAAGAATCCTCTTCAGTCCGAGGAAAAGAACCGGCACTTGAATAAAAGGATTCCGGACAAACAATTGAAAACTACATCAAAAAACAAGAAGCTTTTTATGAAGCAGACTTTCGACAGTCATGGAACTCCCAAGTGCTTTATTATTCCATATGATTCAAAGTTAATTTTTTTTTATTATCCGAGCAATTGCTGCAGGACTCAATCAACTACTAGTTTGATTCATTATTTCTCTTCACTTTGTCTGAAATAATCATCAGTACATGGTAGCGTTTGAATTTAATAAACATCAGATTGCTCTGAACGTCTGAACTAATCAATATATGAAAACCAATCCTTGATAATGCATTAAAGACAGTTCAATGATAAACATCATCTAACTGAACTGCATAATAAATCAACGATATTTATCCTTCTTTTCAAAGATCTCTCGGGAAAGAAACAACCTTAAATCCATGGCCCACTACTGCTCCATATTCTCTTGTATACACCGGACCGACAACAAACAAGCCTCCGATTTCCTGATTCTAAAGCATCACAAACAAGAAACAACTCGTTGCTGGGTGATTGAATTTCGCTCGCAATAATTCTCACAACAGTAGTTGGAGGCATCACCTCCCTGCTCACAACTCACAGCTCACACGGCGTCAAACAGAATGATCGTGCTACCACCCAGGCAGACAAAACCACTAACTGGGTGTCACGGTGGTCATCACTGTGCTAATAAGCATTCCCGAACATCTTTAACATTTCGTTGAGGCCAGTAGCAATTAAGATAAGAAGGCCAGGAACCGCGCGTTCCTTGCATGATGCATGCATACATTAGCTACTAAAGCAGCATGCAGGAGTCACCGCATGGAATGGAAGTGATAACGCTATCAGGTACTACCGACATAAAATGCTACTGACCGACGACGACCCTCCACTACAGCCGCTGAGCATAGTAGCAATCCTAGTTGGACTCCAAATGATGAATCGGAGGGCAGGTGGTTGTTGTTGCTGTTAGTGCATACACACAACTGGATCTTAGGTAATGAGTTGGGACACATGGAGGTTAAAACAAAAGAAAGCAGTAAACATTTATAAATTCTTTAATTTCAATGAATTACTGCGATGAGGTTTACGTATTTATTTTATGGTACACTGACGGTCGGTGGTGATCACAGAAGAGGCACGTGACCATAGGGAGAACTAGAATATTCCATGCATTTGTCATAATTTATTTCTATCATTATCGTGTTTCGTGTGTAGTGTGTGGTTTCATTATTAACAAGGCTTAGAGATAAAACAGTTCAAAAAATAGGACATAAGGAGCAACGATTGAGAACTGACAGTCTATTTAAAATGTTTCAGAATAAGTAAAAGTTTTTTTTGTGGTAAGATGCTGGCTGATATACCTACGGAACATAGAACACAAACAGACTTTATTTAGGTGTTTACTTCTTAAAATCCAAAAGACGAATTTAACAAAACAGGCTGCGACTCCATCTTATAAAAAAAGACAAAATCTCATCATGTCAAAAAATACATAGTAAAACTAAAAGTTTTAACTATAATGCAGTAACTATAGGCAGTGCTATTTTGCCTACAAGCTAAATTCCACCGGGAACCCTCGTCGCCACTTTTTTATCGGTTGGTTTGGTTTGAAATCAATTTAAAAAAAAATCGTTTTCGACATTTTTGGAATTGTAACCGTGGTAATTGTTGAAAGCTTCATTATCAAAGCTGCCGCAATAAACTAAAAAGAGGAAATAATAAAACTCAATTGAAGTCGTTACTCGTTAGTTCAAGTAAGACGCTATCTTTGGTATAACCTGCAGGAAAAATTAATGTGTGTTGAGGAAAAGGAAGTATACGAATCTCTGTACTAACTCCTCTGTGCTGTACAAACTATAAGAGATGCATACAAAATACATTTAAATGATGCTTTGCGTGTAAGGAGTGGGTAACTGTTTTCTTTTAAATCATGGTCTGTTTTGATACTGACAGCTGTTGGCTTTTCGAAACCTTTACAGAAAGTCACTATCATACCTACGAAGAACGAAATAATTCGCTTTGTGCTGGAAAAATTTCATACAATATGCTGTTTTCGAACCAGCCTCCAACCTCTGTAAGAAAGTTTGGTCAAAGTGTTTGATTGGCTGGCACTCTGTATAAAAACCTCGCGATTTTTCACTTACAAGGTCCAAATGATTCAACAATTGACGTATTGACGACCATCTGCCTCTTTGTCGCTTCGTAGTTTGGTCCTTAGAGCAGCTTGAATTGTACAACGATCATGGGCAAGGCTGTTTTTACCCTTTTGGGGGCCCTGGGCACTTTTTGAAATGGGGCCCCTGTATGATTCTTTAAAAATGTTATGTTGTGTAGTAAGGGTATACAGAAAAAAACACATTACTTTGAATCGATATTTCATTAATCATTTTAAATCATTGTTAAAGTAAATAATTATAGAAGCACGTTTATGTTTTAACATAAACGTTAACATAAACATAAATAATGTAAAAATTAAAACAAAATAATAAATTTTTCATATATACATATAAGAATTCAAAAATAAACAAAATTTAAATAACAGAAAATTTAATTCAGATATAGTTTAAGGAATGTATAGTTTAAGGAACAAAATATTGATATGTGCAAAAACATGGAAAGAGGAATGTTTATTGAAGGAGTCTTTTTCTTGATTTATGATTAGTAAAATCATTGATTATATCTACAAAATCGATAGCTCTGAGAATGTCGCTTTCGATTGACATCAGCGACAAACTTGTCAACCTTTCCTGAACCATTGTAGTTCTGAGCTAGTTTTTATTCATTTTAACTTAGAGAAGGAACGTTCACCACTGCAGTTGCGGTCACCGTCATACTTAAGAAAATTCTAAGTTGCAATTTCAACACTTGGAAATTCATCTTCAACTTTATTTGTTTTTTAGAAATCATAAAGTACTTACTAGAATATTGCCAGTTTCTTCATTTTCGTGTCGAATAGTTTTCCAGTATTCTTTTCAATTCAGGCATTCAGCATGTAGTTCATCTCCGTTTACATCTTCAGTGTAAAATTTAGCAAAAGATTTGCAGTTTTCTTAAGTTTTCTGAATTCAGGTTTTTAAATCGAAAAAAAAGTCAAAACTTTGGCCAATATTCGTATATGAACCTAGTCGCTGTTTCAAATCAACGCTAAGAGTGTCAACAATGGAAAGAAAGGTTTCAATTTCGAACTTTTCTTTCCCAGTCAAAATTAATGAGGGTTCAGAGCCTTCGAAAAAGTCCTAGTCACCTAGTCCTTTCAGAAAGGTTCTTATATTCGGAATCCACTTTTTTTTGTCTGGATGATGAATCAAAGTTATCAAAATTGTCCTTGAGCCCAATTATAAATTCATCGATTGCACTCAACAAATTTAACATTGTTTTTGCAAAGACTAAGAGCTTCCTGTCTGGCATTTCGTGCCTGTCTTAAATCGTTAGCGATATGCACCAAAGCCTCTTCAATTTCTTGATAACCATTATATAAGGCGCTTATTGCATCAACTCGCGCTGATCATCTTGTTTGAGAAAAACTTTTTGCAGCTTTTTTTTAACCCAAGTGAACAGTCAACACACTACACACTCCATCTTTGAAATTTTAAAAAATTTAGTGCCGTTCATCCCAGAGTATATTTAATAATGAGTAGGGACACTCTTCACGCAAAAGCAACGCCTTCATTAACAATAGACAGCAAAAAATAAAGAACCCACAATTAGTGAAAACAGCAAAAATTATTAAATAGTAACCTTTTCGGACCACCTCATCGCAAATATCAGAATGATACACAAGAAGTTTTCCCACATTCACAACACCGTTTAACTTCGATCGTAAGATACACGTATGGATGTTTATACTGACTGGATTTTTAAAAGTGCTCTGAAAAAAAAAACAGAAGGTAGTGTATGGTTTCGTTGTCCTGATCATTACTTGAGTGGCCTCTTTTTTTGTTGAATTCGAATATAATTTTGTTCAAAAAAAAAAAAAAAAAATTGAATTTTTTTTTTTTTTTCTTGAAAATAGACGAATAGAGTTTCAATGTTGTTTCAGCAATTTGGGGGCCCCTGGTGACTGCGGGGCTCTGGGCCTGGGCCCAGTGGGCCTAGTGGTAAAGAGGGGTCTGATAATGGGCGATCTTTTTCATATCCCCCGGTTTATGTTAGCAAACGAATTTGCCGCATCTGGGACTAGGAAAACCCGATCTTTAGTGTCGAGAAGCCAATGGACTGTGTAGTGGTGGCATCGTTGGATTACTTTTCTTCAAAAATGAGATTCGAAACAGCGTTTCGTCTTTAACATAGAGCCATGTTAACCGATAATTTCACCGAAATTGATGGCATGAACGACTGTGTTCACGGAAGACGTCGCGCTATGCCATGCTTTTTTCCAACCCAAATTCCAAATCGTGTTGGTGTTCTTAGCCTTCTTGGCGAAGTCAATCGTTGTCCTGCGATTTTACCTTTTTTGAATCTTTTTTATTATTAACTAGCTAACCCGCCTGGCGTAGCTCAGGCCCTACGCTTATCAAATAACTCGGGAACTGGTCGACTGATTTCAGATTTCTTTTTATAAAAACCATCGACCAACATCCCGTAAGCTACCACAAAAATTGGCTTCATTCTGTCGAGCCGTTCTCAAGTGATGCGATCACGACCAACCGTTCAGTTCTTTTTATATAATAAGATTTATGTTATATAATGCTAAAATTACAATAAGTGAAGCATTAGATATTTAGAACGAATCCTATAGAATTCAAGTATATAAGAGACGATTTTTTATTGCTTCTTCATATATTCTAGATTCTGTTATACCAATTTATATTTTATCAATCAAATTAAATTGTTTTAAAAATCCTAGGTATAGTTTTTAATCCTCTCGGTTCTGGCGATCTCATATTCTGAATGGCTTTCAAGACTGAAAGACTGTCTTGCGAAGAGACTCCGAGTGATGGTTCGGTTATCGTTTTCGTCCACACTACTGAGGTTTTCATAAGTAACGAATGATTCAGATCAGTCCAGTTAATGATTTCCATGAAGTTGCTGTTTCTACGGAATTACTTCTGGACTCAATAACACTCCGCATATAGTCAAAATATTGATAAATAATAAAGTACATTGCACCTTTAACTTGTAATATTTACAAAGTTAAAACGAAATATTTTTCGGGCTTCATTGAGTTAATTATCTTGGTACCTACCTACCTCATTTGCTGCAGCAGCGAGTTTTCTATCTTTGTAATTTTGATTCACATAAGCTTAACTTCACATGAAAATGTTTAAACTTTCTCTTATTTGAAAAGAAAAAACAACCCAGGAAACTACTTGAATCATGCCTTTTGATATAGTAAAGGTACTCCTCCATTTTCGTACCTCAACCAATCATTTCAATGAAATCTGCAGCTGTCAATTTTAATCACATTTTCAAGAGCTCTTGCAATTGTTTATTACAATAAATAAGTCATTTTAATAAAAACAGAAATCCAATAAAACAAGTGCATCATGCAAATTTACACATTTAATTAAATATACACCACCCCATATTCCTCAGTCCTCCACTTACACCCTCCTGGATAGCTGACACCGTCTACAAAGCTATCACTAATCGTAATTCTTCACTTCTGGAGTTATTAAAAAGGCAAACATCCGCATCCACTTGACAACCCCCTCTTATTTACAAATCCACAAGAACACAAAAACAGCAGCATTCCACTTTCATTTATATTTGCTTTTTTAATAAAACAGGTGCTCGACCCGGACACATACGTTTAACTAAACCGTGCAGATCAGATCATCATCATCATCCCTCATTCAGAAACCATCGAATGAAAGGAAACTTTAGCATCGTCATCTCATCCTCAAAAGGCAGCTAGCCTCATCATTGTCATTTCAATTGTTGTACCCCGACAATGAATGTTAAGCGATATTATTGCTGCGTAATTTGTTTTGTGCGTGTCGAGGGTTGAAGGTCGTCGTTGATGATTTGCATCCCTTTCACCACTCAACTGTGATATTCGTATAAACGTGTAGTAAAAGTCATCGACACCCTCTCCTTCAATTCAATATAGGCACTCTCTTGTCGTGTATATTGAGGAGGACTAACGCAATATTGGTACTGTCTTCCATGAAATTAATGGTATTCGGACATTTACAAAGCTCGACAACAAAAGAGAAATGATCCTGTGCATGGTGATGCGAATTTAATAAAACCTTATCCAGTGATTCATATCGGGTGTGGGTGGGCACAGATAGCATGTTCGTAACCCTCTTTGGTGTTGTGTACTAGTTCGCTTGAAGTCACATCAACTCATCGTGTCGTCGTCGTAGACAAATCATTTAATTTGT
Source organism: Melanostoma mellinum (assembly GCA_914767635.1). Classification (NCBI taxonomy): domain Eukaryota; kingdom Metazoa; phylum Arthropoda; class Insecta; order Diptera; family Syrphidae; genus Melanostoma; species Melanostoma mellinum. Next base: position 224,590,414 of record OU612059.1, on the reverse strand, counting down.
CGTTTATTAGTTTTTTTTTCTCCTTTTCTTTCGGTCCGGAACTATACTGGGTTTCATAAATTGTTGGTTGCTGAGAACTTAATAGGTGGCATCTGAAAGAGATTTTCATGGTTGAATGGTATGGGAAGGGAGAGCCTTTGAAAAGGGGGAAGAGCGATGAAATTGAAACTGGTCGTGGGTTATATCTGTGTCATTGGGATCATTTGTTTGTTTTTATTAAATTTATTAAAAAAGGGTTTCGAGTTACTGTTTTTTATGCAAATGAATCAATGAAATACCTACAATAAGGGGGCGAAGTACGTAAGTCCGATTCCCAAACCATTATCCCTGACTTAAAATCTTATCCACGTTTAGAGTTTGAAAGCCTATAGATGTTTCAACAATAAATTCGAGCAATTTATTAATTCGATCTTTTGGATTGAACTTCCACACATCGGACAAGTCCTTCAGTATGCTATAAGAAACGACCATTAGATGAGCTCACAGCTCAGAGATTTGAAATCACTGATAGTATCAGTTCTTTGTGTAAAAAATACTACACGAGGATCAGGAGCATTAAATTTGATTTCCAAAAACACGATCCGTTTCCATCAGGACACTCCAACGCTTATACTCGTACTTCGAGGTAGCTGCAACTTACTTCATATACTCATGGGGAGACTTTTAAAATGTTAGTTTTCTAACAAAGTAGGTACCTACCTACAGTCCAAGTAAGGTTCTGAAGCTAAAATTTCTGCTTCCTATCCTTCCATCCACAATCATTTGTAGTCCGGAATATAGGCGTAGATATTAAAGAAATTTAAAATGCTTTCTATGGTGCTGTTATGAGATAGTCTCTGCACAAAGCAGTGAACATAAAGCGTCAGTCAGGTTCGAGAGCAAAGCTAAAAAAAAACACACAATTTTTTTTTTCATTATAAGATTTGTGTTTTGCGATGAAGTCTTAAAACAATATCATTTGAATGGCGCCTTCGATAGAGTTCGCATCTACCTTGAAACTACTTATATACGCAATAAAGCCAATCAAATAGGTCGTGCTTTGTGACTTGTTTTTCCGCCTTGTTGGAACCACATATTGTCTAAGTCATAATTTTCAATGACCAACCGTAATTTATCTGATCATTGGATGAATTGTTTTCAAGTAGCGTAAATTACGCACGCTGATCCACTGGCTTTGCGATATCAGTAACGATATATATAACGATAGAGTGGTGTAAATTTATTACAACCATGCCTTTTTGTCGAATAGAGGGGACCAACAATTTTCTGCCGATTCCGAACGGCTAATCGAGGAAGCGCTTCATGGCAATGAATTTACTATCGGAAGATTTGCCAATTCGTCGCGAAAGGCGATTATGTTCATCACGCCACGGATATCACATTGCGTTAATTATGACGACCATAATCACTGCGTAATGCGCGGAAAAGCGGAAAAAAGCTACGAATATACATATGACTACTATTGGAGGAATTGTACAACTTTGTAACGTGTTGTACGGTTGCCAAGCGATCCTTTATTGTAAATGGCAAGCATTCATCTAATATTAGGATACTTCAAAAAAATAGATGAGTGTGACAGGGGCCATTGGAGTCAAACTACGAAATGAATGACCCTGGCGAAAAATTTCAGCCGTGTAAAGCTGTGATGCAAATTTTGGACGGATAATTGCTTCAAAGCCAAATTATATTTTGTATTTTATTCATATGTTTAATAAATCATATATGTATGTATATAAGCAGTAGCGTATCTAGCATAGGTGGCACCCGGGACCCGGGGCGGCAATTATGGTGTCACCCCCAGAATGTAAAACAGTAAAATAAATGAAATTCCGCTAATCCATATATTGCGATTTCTTTATTTAAATTCAAATAAAAAATTTATCACATTGTTAAAAAAAAAATAGAAAACAATAGTAAAACGTCTTCTTCAGCTTTTAAAGCAGAAAATTCGCTGATAACTTCATCAAAATTTATTTGCTGGTTGGTCTCATGTTCAATTGTTAAAATTCCCAGATTGTTGAGCCTCTTTTCCGTCATTGTTGCACGCAAGTAGTTTTTAATTGTCATAAAAAATTTTAATGCGACAATAAGATTCGGAAGAGGTTCTGCAAAGTCCCATTCAAGGATGAATTTCATAAAGACTAAAGAGAACCGATTAGATGTTGTCACTTTAGCCGCTTTCAAATGACTTCTCAACCTTGGTAGGTCACTGATAGAAGTTCTGACTCTGACACCTCATCATAAGCACTAGCAAATTTTGAAACAGCTATTTTTACATCATTAATGTTTGCTAAAAGTAATTACTTTACTCACTCATTTACTCGCCTGTACAACTTCAAACAATGAAGCCACATCTCTAATAGACTCTGTCCAGTGATGAATCGATCAAGGCACTCGAACATGGCTTTCCGTAGCTCAGCGCTCAGAGAAATTGCATCAGTTGCCAACTCACCAGCCATTCGCTTTCTACGACGAATTCTTCTTTCCGTTGGAATGTCGTATTTCTCCGATGTTTTTATACCAAGGTTAATTGCGTCTTCTACGATCTATAACGCCATAGTATATACACCTTGGTAGCTTTTGGGTGTCACCCCCCAAACGGATGACACCCGAGGAGGTCCGCCCCACGCCCCCCATTGCTACGCCACTGTATATAAGCCAATATAGTATAATTGAGTCTGACCTATATGAGGTTATTAAAGTTTTAAAATTGATTGCTCTATGAACTATGAGAGTCGGCTACGATCGTGGTACGATGTGCACATGCAGCACATGCGATGTTAGCTCTGTCTGTGTTACTTTTGGAATATTTTTCTTCTCAATAAAAAGAAAATAACTTCTTTTTATTGAGATTTTGTTTTTCAAAGAGGAGCTTTGCAGATGCGAAATAGGTAGGTATACATATGTACCTATTTTGTTTATCCAGAAGAAACACACACATTACACATACTGTATCAATGAACAAAGGCCAACACACAACATCAACTCCCAATACTTGTTAAAGGTATATGTACCTATGTATGTTTCGTCTTTGTTCCATGTGTTTTCCTCACAAAATTTAACAAAACTATTGGAAGGTATAATTATTGAATCTAACCGATTACAGATAGTATCTTGTTAAAATACTCACAGTTCTCGTTCTCAACTCTAACCTTTGCTGAGAATTTAAATTATCGTCACTCTTAAGTATGGATGCGTGTAATCGCTCTGGGATCAATGTTTCGTCTCTGGGAAAAACATAATCGTAATCCGACGAAGCAGTCTTTGAAATGCGAATTGTCTGTACAAAAACACACTCTGGCCAACCCCAAAGGTTATTGGCAACATGTTGCTGAGAGTTAAAATGAAATTCTTATCAAAGTTCAATCGAAATGTTGAATCTTGTTGATGTAGCTGTTGCTGTTGTTCTTGAAAAGTCGCCTCAAACAGAGAAACCGCGCAGCGCACACACCAGCTAATGCAATAATTTGCGATCGGCTTCTGTTTGCATATGTTTGTGTTAACCGCCTGCCTGTCAAAAAATAAAACCAAAACCAAACAAAAACAAGAACAAGCAAGAAAATAATAATAAAAAAAGCAATTCGAATAGAAGCTAAATCGCAGACCGTCTCCACCAACAAATTAAAAGGACGCTGAGTAGCACAGCGCGCGCGGAACGAGGCGAAACAGCTGAAGCCATGGGAACCAACTCCTTGCATTCCACGGATTCTTTTGATTCTTTGTTTTATTTTTATTCGTTTTGGTTGCCTCGTTCTTTTTTCTTTTCGATGATAAACCATTTTCTGCGAATGGATGCGGTGGGATGCAAAAAACTTATCCAAGCCTATAGAACGCGCGAGTCTGCGAGCAGGGAGAGGATCAATTATATGCATGTAGCGGCCAATTACATTTGAGCCTGCCAGGGCACTGCCAGAAAGGTCATATCCACGAAAGCTTTCAAAATGGCTTCATTACACTCAGGGATTACGTCCTCTCCTCACTACCATCCCGCTCTCCGCTTGTAAGATTCATCTCAGTGCGAAATAGAGAAATGAATCGTCCCATAAAGGAGTTATGGCCAAGTAATCGGAAATTCTCGATCGAAAACAAGACAGAGCGGCGAGAATGATTTTTCTCACACAGCATATACCTAAGCATCCTCGTAGCTCCGATCGGACTTCAATATAAATTGCCATCTTTTCTCGCGGATGGCCTATGGCGGGTTCTTGTCTCTTGATTTAGTTTCGGTCAAAATGCTTTCAAGTTGTTTTTCTGAAGAGATTAATAGCGGGCCGGCCGGCCGGCAGTTGTTGATGCAGCGACAAAAAGGGACAACTGAAGAACCAGCAACCTTAACACAGACACCATACACTCAGCTCATCAGTTCCCAGCTTCGAGTTCTTTCTGGCGGTGCGTTGTGGTCTGTTCACATATATAGGAGCTCGAGCAGACCAGGATTGGAACTACGTTGCGGGTTGCGACACCATGTGCACACGCATATGTATGTTTGAGTAACAATACGAGTACTGACTAGAGGTAGAGCGGCAATGGCCAGTAGCTGGAATGTTTTTGCAGGGGGCCACCAGAATATGGTTAATCGATCCCTGTGCTAACACATACTCACACACTAAAGCCAATACCTATCTTTCAACGAGAAAAGTAAAAAGAAAAAGTAAAAAACATTTCGAAATTAATTTGAGAGTTTCTTTTGCACGCGACTTGTGATGCCGCACCGCATTGATGCCTTTATGCAAGTCTCCGAACTTAATTTCTTTTTTGTCCAACTAGGATGCGTTCTCTGTGGCCAGGATGCCAATGCCAACCCGCCAACCGATGGCCGACCAAAGACAACGCATGATGATGATGCATTTAAGATTCCTCCGATTGGTCATTATTGGTGGGGGAATTTTTTTGCGTGCGTAAATTTTTCCCATTTGCGCGATGGATGAATGCGCGTTTTGATTGATCTACTGTTGAAGAAAGATGACAGGCAGTCATAAGAGACGTCTGTCCGCGTTTTCTCAATGCAGCAGCATCAGCATTGTTCAGAGCGGCTTTAGAATAGAGATAGACGATAAGAACAGCGAGAAAAGGATGTAACATGTGCCTTAAGCATTTGAAATGGCGTATACCTATATAGTGACGCGGATACAAAGCCAGAGCTTTGATGTTTGGCTTCTTCCATTTTTTTTTATTCTCGTTTTTCTTCCTGTTGTTTGTTGTAAGATTGAAGATGAATAAAAAAAACTAAATTTTTTCTTTCTTAATGAATGAAATGCCTTTCGATCTGCATTACCCGAAAAAATATCAAACAAAAACGAGTCGTTGTATTTTGGCCAGAAATGCAACAAGTCAACAAGGTCTTTAAAATAAAAGGATGTGAGGAAATGTGTGTTTTTGTGTTGCGTAAAAAGTGAGAGGTTTGATGTAGACGAGCACAAATACTTAACCTGCAGCGGGTGATTAGGTACTTTTGTATAAAAAATTGTTAATGTAATTTGAAATGTTTTCGTATTGCACAATATATTTGATGCAGATGTTCCTTTTTTTTGCTTTTGGCATAGACAATAAACTACTTCCGGACAGCCACGGTGAATAAGTTTCAATTTAAAAGTTCAAATAACTATAGGTACTTGAATATCAAAACTATCTTCGACTTCACAAGCCATTAGGTATATGTATAGGTAGGTACATCAATATTCGCTGTATGGAATTTCAGTATCGTGCTGGCGTGCTCACAGTGAATAATACAGTGAATTGTATAGGTATAGAACGGATGCGTTGGGTAGAGTTCCGCGAGGGGATCTACTTTTCTCAGGTTCCCGTTTCATCTGGACGCCGTTTTTGAAGTTACATATATATAAGGAAAATTGTTCGACTTTTTTCACTCTACACTGCACTAAATGTACTACCGTTAACCATCGCCACAATATACAATACCTAACCTAGGTATGCTGCCTACATCTGCTTGCTAAAAGTTGTCGGTAAGTTCGTAGGTAAGCATTGTAGTACCGTGTGCTGTTCACTCACCAGATGGCACTGACTCGAACGAAAGGCGTCAACTTAAAACGGCCGGCCGTAAATCGGTAACTATTTGTCAGATCGACTTGAAAATTTCAGGAGATATTCTCCAGATGTTGTGCCTACTTTAAAAAATATACCAACTTTCTTTTCAAAAAATTGATTCTTTTCAACCCTCTAGGAGCGACAGTGCCCTTAAGTGTTTTTTTAATCGAAGAAAATAGCGGTGTTTTACCGCAATTTCATCCTATGCTTATCTGATGATTAATATCATCGTCGAAGGTTTGACGAAAACAGTCGAAAGTTTGACGAAAACACTCCTGGAACAGACAAGTGCATCGAAGTCTGCATTTGCCTGTTCTCAGACAATTAACAATTCAAATCGGATTGACGACGCATTCTGAAGTCAACGCGAACATTATATAGTGATAGTTTATTGAAATCACTTTCGAGATCACGATTCTTCTAAAGCCGCGCCGGGAAAGGAAGAAGAAGATAAACTCGCTCTTGTTGAATGTCATTTTTTTTCTGTTGGAGGTTTTTAAAATACCAGCTGGAGCACTCAGATCTATATACCGGTCCATTGTACTATACCATAGTTAGCAACATTCTATTTGTTTTAGCTTTCCAGATGTTCGGAGAAAAGCTAAAAGACGCTGCTAAGTTACCAGCTCTCACCATGTCTGCGCCGAGTATCTGGAACCTCATATGCGAAAAAAAGCAGGACATTCACAGAGGAAGCGCTCTGCGGTATCCTCATCTTCTCCACAAAATTCACAGAGTGTAGTATGTGGTAGGTATCACTAAAGCCTAGCACATTAAAATGCTTGGCAAAAGAGAAGTGCACGCTGGCAACGACAATAAGCTTTCTACAGTCTTTTCTGTTCAATGTCATACAGTCATATTGATTAGATTTTCTTTATTAGGCTCTCAATCCAGTTCTTGAAATCAGCAAGTTCCATAATTAAAAGTATTGACATAATTTTGAGTACAACGAAACCTCAAATTTTTTTTAAAAACAACTTAAATCATATCAATCAAACAATGAATGATCTTTCTATTAATATAATTTACAGCTGGACGAAATGTGACACTTGAAACTTTTGTCCCTTTTCTGTGAACGTCTAAAAGCACTTCGCAAGAGATGGTAAAAAATCTTTTTTGACAGAAAGGGAAGAGAAGTTTGTTCAAGCGGTAAGGTCCAAATGGTTTAGACCAATGTCCAAAAACAGCAAAAGTTATGAAATTTAACATGGCAACAGTATAACAAATTAATTTTTCTTATATAAAAATATATTCCTTATGTTTCTGCATATACTTTGTTTTATTTTAGTTCCTTTTAGGACTTTAGTCAGTTTTTAGAGGTGCCTCATAATGATCTCTAAACTTACATTTGGATTCAAAAACAGACAAAAATAAAAAAAGTCTGCAAAAATTTAGACCCTCCGCAGATTGCAGACTTTTAATCGGCTAACAGTTTGATCGGACAAAGAATAAGTACATCTCGTTGGTGCGCATATCACAACTGTCAGGTATTGGCCAGAAAATATAGGTTTGATGGTATTCACTTAACCAGCCCGAATATTTGTTGTGTTCATCAGAAGGTCATTCTTCACCCATTAGAATCTTTAAATTAAATTTGCCCTTCTGCCATGTTTTAGCTTTTATTAGTTTTTGTTGCCTTTGTGCGTTGTTTCAAATTGATTTTCTTGTACTCATTTACACTTGACTTATAGTAGGTACTCGTAGTTTTTAGGGTGAATTTTAATGTTTTCCGCACGCAAGACACGTTTATATGATATTATTTTTCAATAAATTTTAGGCTTTATTATTTTAGAGATAATAATACTTTGCTATAGAACTTTTTAGTTCAGATGTCACTCAATAAATTTGCCAGAGCTGCCATTCCCAACCGATCATTAAGTAAGTGCAGTATGCGCGCTTAGAAAACCATCCCCCTCAAGCTACTGGCCGCCTTTATAGTCTACAGTCTGAAGTTGCTCTTATAGAAACTTTTGTTTTTCGAGATTGGTAACTAAAACAAACTTGCAATCAAAAAACTTTAAAAAAAATTAAAACGATTTCCAATTTATCAATCAAATTTGAATGATATTTCCAGCTAGCGAATCCCCTGCATATTTGTGATTGGTTGCGAATTTGTTTACGCTCACTCAAAAGTAAACCCTGCTTATTTTAGCTTCGATCATGATGTCGCACTTTTTAACGCATTTTTCGCATTTTCTAATTACTTTAAAATCCAAATTTTTTGACAGAAAACTCTTAACAATTTCCTCGTGCGTTGCATTCTATCTTAATGGCAGGATTTTGAAGACGGTGAAATACTGCAAATTTGACTTTTCCCTTACACAAAAGTAAACAACTAAAAACTGTATGAGACCTATCTGTGTTTGAACCTCAGTCATTCAACCCTATCACAGATTCCATCGTAGAAAATTTCCACACGGAACGCTAAGTTACGAAGTACGAAGATTTGTGATCACCAAATCCGAATGGAATCGAAGAAAGCATTGTCACATTCGCCACACTAGATTCTGCCATGTTGGTTTTCGAAATCAGCTGTTTTACGCTAAATGTGCAAGATCATTCACATTTTTCTGCAAACACAACTTTTTTCGTATACGACAAATTAACATTCCACTCGGATTTGATTATACCAAATCTATGAATTTCGAAATTCGTTCCACTCCGAATGGATTGTGTGACAGTTACATCGGGAAACTAAGACTTTTTTCGATTACGATGGAATCTGTGATAGGGCTGATTGAATTTGAAAAAAAGAGCAAACAAGAAAAAACCTTTGCTTTTTCTTTGAAAAAAGTGTTTTGACACTGACAGCTGGTTCCTATTCGAACTTTTTACAAAAATTAAATGTCATACCTTCGCAGAATAAAATAAGTTGCTCAAAACAGTGCGTTTTTTGAAGAAGTTTTGTCCGAAATGAAGCACCCAGCGCGTTGCTGTAAGCGCATAGGTTTAATGTAAAAAGGTAGGTACCTAATGCTAGTGGACAACTTCCAGACTATGCGTCGGTCGTACACCAGACAGACTGTAGCTGCGGTAGCCGAGAGTGGGCGACGACTCAATCCATGGACAAGTTTCTACGCTTCTGTTATCAGTGGACGGTACAGATAATAAGATAATAACCAACTTTTGTAATGAGATTAATGACTTGAACTTAGATAACCTCTGGTTCATGTAGAATGGATATCCATGCCACACAGCATATCCCCCAATCAATATTTTGCACTATAATTGCCAAATGGTGTTTTCAACAATCTTGGCCGTCTCGAAGCTGCAATTTTTTGTGGCGACTGTGAAGGATTATTATGTCAACAATTTGTAAGGGTTAGCATGTCTGCCAAACACGCGGGAGGTTCCTGGCTCGAGTCCCAACAAAAACCAAAAATGTTTTTCCACGGGTATCACCTTCCGCGAGTAAACCGATAGTAAACTTCATTGCCATGGAAAGCGCTTTCTCGACTTGCCGTTCGGAACCTGCAGACAATATTGTAGGTCTCTTCCATTCTTTCACGCAAGGCATGGTTGTGAGAAATGATCCCCGCTCTATTGCCCCACCACACGTAGGTACGTAAAGCACGTATCGCGAACTGTCTAGTTAAAGCAAAACTAAACACATAACTTCATATGATATCCAATATATTAATTAAGCCTTCAAAATAATATACCTCTAACGTTCATCACGGTCTATTAGCTATACTCTCCCTTCAAAAATTTTAGAAAAAGGAATATTTCTTCAAAAACATCCTTCTGTCGCTTCTTAATTACAAATGTTTTGTACCCATTAAAAAAGGAAAAGAAAGGATAATATTAGGTACCTACCGCTGTTTATGAATCTTCTAAGTTTAGCTCCAAGATAATCATAGACAACTGAGAAGAAAATAAAAACAAGGAATTTTTATGACAAAAAAAGGATAACACAGCAGCGATAAAAAATTAAGGGTGGAAGTGTTGACATGTGCCCCTGCGTTTGGTTAGGGTTGCTGGAGCACGACGAAATGAGTTATAACCACAAAAGAGTTAATGTCAAGAAATACATAAAAATTCAAAATATTTGCTTGCGACTATCGAAAAATGCCCTAAGAACTCATTAGGAGCTAGACTTAATTCATTATGAGCTGTGGATAGGTAGGTAGATGTGATGTAAATATGTGCCCCTTAAAGGAAAAAATGAAAAATGTGTTTTAATCCTTTGATAAGAATATGTTCCTTAGAATGTCACACTAATTTGTGGGATATCAATATTTGATCAGTGCAGATGTGCCAACCACGAGACAACTTAATTCTTGGGAAGCCTTTCAATAAAACCGATGCATGTCTGGATATAAATATGAGCCTTCAAATTTGAATACAGAAAAGATTGACGTTTTGGGTTTAGTTAAAAATTGTTTAGTTTTGAGTTACGATCTTTGGGGAGATTCCCAAAATCATTTTGAAATGCTTGAGGAACATAGAAAAAAGTGAAAAGCTTTTTTCTGCTGTCACTATCTAATGTGTTTTCATGGCCCAAGGCAAAACTACACACTCAAGATATAGATATGAGACATTTCTCCCCTCATCCCTACCTATACCTTCCCCCTCTTTATAAAAACACTACGGGAAGGCAAAACATCAAAAAGTTACTCTACCATAATAATATACCACAGTAAATGACAGTAATGAAAACGATTTGGAAATATTTCCTTTGAAGGATCCTTCAAACCACTTTCTTTTATCCTTGGATGTTGTCTTTGCCATCGTAGCTCCGCGTCGCATCGTCAACTGGTAAATTTGAACGAATATACAGAATACAGTCGGTTAAGGTTAAGTAAGAAATGGGAATTTGCTTTCGTTTGTGGAGGAGTGTTGTTTGAGAGCTTTGTTCTCATAAGGAAAACTCTGGTTTTCCTTTTTCTTTTCAACTCGGCTTTCATAGAATGGAAAAAAATGTTTGGAGGAAAATAAAAATGGAAGTGAATCCTTTTGTTCTTTCATAAAAGGATTGCTTGGTTCGGTAAAGTTTAAAGTCTCTTTCGAGGGGCGAGTGGGTTTCTTTTTTCTGATTAGGCAGTGCGGTAAGAAACTTTAAGGGTTTGAATCGCTATGAATAATTACGTAAGACCTCTACAGCCAATGAATCCTTTTTACTGATTGTTGTGTTAAATGAACTTTTTTACAACACATGTCCTCAAATCATTTTATTTATTTCATATATTTGACTTCAATAACACATACGATGGTGTTGTCATCAAACGTCCCTCTTCATATATTCAATTTCGAACTGTAGGTAGGTATACTTTTCGGGATTTTAAATCATCTGTGTTGATTAAAAAAATTGCATTTCACTTTGAAATTTCTATACCAATGCTATCAGAATGGGGTAGGGATGATGATGATGATGCATTGCAAACTAAAAACTCAATTTCAAACTGTTTCCATTGTTAGCTATCTATGGTTAGTATATGTATATACGAGCATATGTACTAGTGTTTGCAGGGAATATTGGCTGGCAAATAAAAGTTCCACAAGTCCATTGTATGGTCCCTGTTCGTTGCATTTTGCATCGGCAGTGAATCCATATTCATGATGCATTCATTTTCACATATCTGAACAACTCAATTATGAAATTAACCGAGAAGTGAGTTGTGCAACAAAGTGCACTGCACAAACGGTTTTTTCTTTTTTCTTGCCGTCATCATGCACCATTCGAAAATGCACCAGAAATAATGGATAGACTGTGTGTTTTAATTTAAAGAGAAAATTGCTGCATTTTTGATAGGAGCAGAAGATAATTAAAGCTGCAGGTGGTATTTGCCTTGAGTAATTGGTTAGTCTTAAAAGCCGCATTGGCAATCATCTGTAACCTACCTTCTAACTTTCTTATGAAGAAGTAAAGTTTGTAGCTGTTAAGACGGCTATAATTTCTCCGCCGCAACCACAACTAGGTAGGTACCTACTTGTTTTAAAATCAAAAAACAATGGAAAAGACAAAGTAACTGTGATAAATTTTTGTAATTATTTCAGAAGCCACATCGCCTCGTGTTTGGTTATATTAAATCTTTAATTATTGCACCTTTACTTATTCTCATGGTTTAGGTATCATGTTTAAAATGTTACCTACATTGTGTTTTCGATTTGCCATCTTTTCACTTCGATATTTAAGAATTGAACTGGAAACTGGAATTAGACGTATGTCTAAGCGACAACGCTGAGGCGTTTTTTTTTTTAAATATTAACATTTAGATGCTCCGAATTAAAATTACATAAGGATATGATATCAATTTACTTGAGACACACACACTATGTATAGTGAGTTCAGATCTCACACACGAATTTTTTTTCTGTTTGAGGTTTTTAAAATACTAGTTTTAGCATTCAGACCTTAATACCGATCCATTGTACCACCAGCTAGCAATTGTTTTTTGTTAGCTTTCCAGATGTTCGTATAGAAAAACCAAAAGACGCTGCCATGATAAGGGGCCTAGGTTACCTCACCTTGTGGGCGCCGGATATCTGTAACCTTATGAGAGAAAATGCATGACTTTGACAATGGAAGAAAGTCATCCCCTCCACAGTGTGTGGTATATAAGACGTTTAAATGCTTGCCAAAAGAGAAGTGCTCCGTGGCAACGACAATAAGCTTTGTACATTCCTTTCTGATATACGAGAAAGCAAAAAAGTTGCAGTTTTCTTATTTACTTTTGGGAACATACTTTTGGCCTGTCTACATCCAATGGAGGCATGCCATATTGTTTGTTTAAAAGATCCCATCGCTGATTGAAGGACTCACTAAGGACCCCGGCATACCAAGCGCCGGTTCAGGTCCTAAGAAAGCTGCCTGAGATCTTTGCCTTGCGAGTTCATTGGCGATCTCATTTCCAGATATACCGCGAAGACCTGTAAGCCAAACGAAACTGAAAGAATTCAGTCTTCCGAACGCATTCAGGGAATTCTTGCATTCCTGGATGGATCACTTTTGATAAGTAGTTAGATTGAAAACAAAAAAGAGCGAGGAGTCACAGCTCACAGGGCCCATCAGCGCATTGCTCACACCCATACCTTGTTAGGTGATGGAGGGGATCTACAATTTTCTATACCAGCTACGAAAATGCTAATCGAGAAAGCACTTTTCATATGGCAATGAAATTACTCGGAGGACTTGCCAATTCCTCGCGAAAGGCGAAACCCATGGGCAAACATTTTTGTCTCTGTTGGGACTCGAACCGGGAACTTCTGGGTTAACAGCAGACATGCTGATGGGTACCACATTCGAAGCAATGCTCGATTGAATAAAGAGGACTTAGGTTGGTGAAATTCTTCACGTCAAAAATATTTACTCTGTTCCGTATAGGTCGATGAAAAATTCACCGATACCTTTAAAGTCTAAGATGTCTATCGACAAAACGACATTATGTGATGCGATTTCTTTGGCATCATACTTGTGCAGAACCCAGGGGTATAACCTTTCGCACAGTTACTTTCTAATGCATAGTTATACTCACTATAACACAGACAATATTGACGTAATAGGAAGAAGTAAACGTATAGTGACACATTGGTGCTTTTGCAAGGATTGAAACAGAAGCGGCATAAATGGGTTGGCAACACAAAGTTTATGTTGTCATCGAACCTGGACAGAGAATATATCGACGAATCAGACAGAACATCACATTTGACAGACTTAACTTTGGGGTAGGTACTACAGGATTTCGTCTATCTAGGACCCGCTATAGACAAATTATCATTGATCATCGCTGCTCCTGTGGGCTAAGAAGGCAATTGAGAAACAAAGCCCTCTCTAATCAAGGTAACCAAGGTGCATGAGGAAGCTCTTGGTCGTTCCGAAGGAAAATTACTCCGAGTGATCTTTGATCCCGTAGGTATGTGAAGAAAATGTGTATAGAAGAAGTTTCAACAACGAATTGTGTAAGCTGTACCACTCCACAACATGGCACATGGGCATAGCTAGAAGAGTACGCATATCGAGACTACGATATAGCTGGTAAGCTGGGACATGTTGGATGATTCTCTCACTCGACTGTTTTCCGAAAGCATATACCTATTGCAGAAAAACTGCTTACCTAAGGGAAAGGCCTCGTCTTTGGTGGCGCAATCGAACCTCAACCGACTTCAAGTGACATTTTTGACGAAAGACATTGGTTTAGGCCCAAGTTTACTCGAACTTTAATGTCCACCTTAAAAAGTAGGTATACCTATAGCAAATTAAAACTAACAATTCTTATGCTTGTCATAGTAATAAAAAATAGTGAATATGAAGTTAAACTATTTTGATAGATCGGCCAAAAATGGAAAATGGGCGATCATTGAGTTTTCTGACCAGAAGAATAACTTGAATAACTTGAGAACATATACCACTTCGCAGGCATGAAAACTTGAGAATTGATTTTTAAATCGATAAGATTGCCTAGTTCGGAAGTTGGTTCAATGTCTTACTTATATAAATTAAAACTACATAAAAGTGTTCCCTGATCGACTGCACGAACACTTTTGACATTTTATCTATACCTATCTATCTTTATAAGTATAACGTAGGAGGATCGTGGTTTGAATCCAGAAACAGAAAAACAAAAAAAAGTTTTTCCACGGGTGCCGCTTTTCGCGGGAAATTGACATGTCCTCCAAAATAGTAAATTCATTGTCATGAAAAGCGCTTTTTCGTTTAGACGTTTAGAAACGGCAGTACCTATACCTAATTCACTATTTTTGTGCTCGGATAAAAAAAAAAACATTAATATTAACATATAAAAATTCTTATATAGGTATACCTACCTACCTATACCATTCCCTCGTTCAATTGCTCCAAAAGCTGATCCCTTTCTTCGTAGACCGTGCGACTAAAGAAAGTTGTAGCTTGTAGGTAGGTAGGTATACCTAGGAACCTTCTTTTCAATACTTGACAAAATAGCTAGGTAGGTACCTACCTACCTACCAAGAAGGTGGGGTAGATATGTCCTGATCAACCTTACTGGCTATCGAGATATCAGCGCCAGGATCCTTTGAAGCACGTGTGGAGTGTGGTGAGTGGTGGTATCTACCTACCTACCTTTTGAATTTGTAATTTGTAATCACAAATACCGGCGTGTTTTCAACATGTCATTATTGCTTGATAATGTTTCAAATGAAGTTTGCTGACTCCCATGAGAGTTCAATCTGAAGACAAACTTGGTTTTCCATCTTTCCCTCCAATGACATCGCTGTCGATTTCGAATATTATTGACAAACGTCTTTGGGCCTCACCTCATCTCACTGTTTGTCTGTGCAGTGCAGAAGCAGATTCATCCATGTCCTCACCTGGACTGGCTCATAACGGAATTTCTTTTGAAATGCCGCAAAATGGCATCCATTACCAACAACGAGTAACACACATCACAACGTGAATGTATGTGTGTGTCAATGGCTGTAATCGGAAGAATGAAAAGCAAAAGAGTGGTCAGCCTGCCCCACTCTCTTCCAGGAAGACTATAAAAAAAATGCACGTTGGGTTGTGTATTGTATTACCTCACTAAATCACCATTTGCAGATCCGCCCAATTTAATTACACAACATATCTTCACCTCTCCATGATAAATTAACCGCAACCGAAAGGCCGCCATCTAATTAATTGACACACAAGTCGCTGCGAATCAGTCACGAATTCGCCGTCCGAATGAAAAAAGACAACGTAAAACACAAATACAAAAAAAACGTTCATAAATGCAATGCGTGTGCATTAGCCGAATTATTTATGCAGCGGCAATGAATGAAAGAGGGGGTCTCGTTCGTTTCTCCACTATGCAATATGCATGCACCTACATTTTTCAATGGAAATGCTTTATCTTCCATTTAATTTGCGGCCCATTGCAACTAATGCAGACTCTGTCTGTTCACTATGTGCATCCTTTTTCCCAGGAAAAAAATTTCCATTATAATGCGAAGATGTCTATGCTTTAACTTCAACCATTTGTATTATGGCCCAGCCCTAACTCAACACCAGCGGTAGTTTTCCCCTCTCTGTGTGCATTTTCGTTTCCTGCTACTCTTCGGTTATATACTAATGTAAGAAGAAACTGTAGTGGTTCTGCAAGATGTGCTTTCTCTCTCTTTCCCTCTGTTGCTCTTTTTAGGAAGAAAGCTTTGGGGCGGATCTAAATAACAGATGACGATGGAGTTGCACATTTTGTATGGGTGTGTTGAGGAGTGTTTTCATGACAGTTGGTGGTAGTTGTATGGGGTTCGTACGAACCATTCATCTCCTTCCTCTCACGTGTCATACCAGAAATACATTTCTCTGGATTATAAGACTGTCCTTTTCTAGCTTATTGATTTTTAACCTGTAGTTGAATTTATTATTTTTCCAGGAAAGTTGAATAAAAAAAGAAAAGAAGTGAACTTTAATAAAAATAAGTGGAAAAAGCAATGGCTTACATTAAAACAGTGTGTGTTTTAGATTTGGCCACTAAATATTCAACTGACGAGGGCGACGATGACGGCGACACGACGTTGTGCATTAAACTTTTGATAAACTCTAATACAGTTTGACGTGTGTTTTCTGTAGGAATTATTTGTACCTACCTATTCGAGTAAAAATTACGAGGCAAGCTCATGCAACTCAAAAATTCACCGCCACCATGCCTAGTAGTCTGGTAGCTAGATCGCTAGGTATGCTGCCATGTCGCCATAAATGTCAATTACAGAAATATTCAATTAGCTTCGTTGTAATAATTTGTAATTGACATGATTAAAATAATTTATTCGATTAAGCAGGCACTTTGGTATAGGTATCATGCATGATGTACCTATTTGAGTAGGTTTGTGGGGGTTTTCGGTATTCGGACATCGTGGGCTGGTGATAGGCAGACAAGTTGTGTTCGTATTGTTATGGAAATGTAGGTAGGTATTACTACGGGAGATTCATCTAAATACCTAGGTATAAGAAAATACCTATTTTAGATAAATATTTTAGTGTGTGCTATGTTCATAAAATCTAAAACTTATGCCAGGTCTCTCTTGAGGAGGAGAAGTTCCTGTTTTTATAAAAGACTACATTATTGAATGTAGCTTAATAGCCCAGTCAATTCAATTGACAAAGGCAACATAACTCTATTAGGGCAAAGTCGGGGGATATGCGGAACCCATTTTCGTTTTTCCCTATTATCTACAAGCTTCCTATTTTATACAAAAAAACAAAAAAAAAAATATATTAAATATTAACGAACAATTTGTTTTTAACATTTTTATGCTTTTTTTATACTCCGTAATCCGTATTGAATCCTAACTTATATTATAAATGTGTAATGTGTAATTCTGTCTGTCCAGCTTTCTATGTTACCGTCTCCCGTTAAACTACTCAACTGATTTGAATGAAATTTGGTATATAGATAGCCTAGAACCTGAGAAAGGACATAGGCTATGCATTTTATCCCTTTATTCTAATGAGAACGGGAACAGGAACCTAGAAACTACAACACCGATTTTGATAATTCTTCAACCGTTAGAACGCCTTACTGTCCTCAAGTAACATAAACTTCAACTCATCCCCATATTCCTACAGGAACAAGAGTCCTTACTACTATAACAAGTACGAAAGAATCTGCCGCCCAAACCACTGAGTCGATTTAAGTAAAATTTTATACAGAGATGATCTAGAAGGACATAGACTTCAATTCATCCGAATATTCCCACGAAAACCGGTCCTTACTAATATTATAAATGCAAAAGTAGCTCTGTCTGGTTATCCCGCCCAAACAACTGAACCAATTCAAATGAAATTTTGTACAGAGGTTGTCTAAGACCTGAGGAAAGACATAGACATTATGTTTTATCCCAATTTCTACGGGAACGTAAACGAGAACTTAGAAACAACTGCACCGATTTCAAAAATTCTTCCACCTTTAGAATGCTACACGAGCGAGTAACATAAGCTTTAACTCATTCCCATATTCCTATGAGAACAATCACCCTATTCCCTCGGGAACGGGAGTCGTTGCTAATATTCCAAAAATTCCAAAATTAAATCTGTCTGTTTTTTTTTTTTCTTTGTTCCCTAACGTTTTTACGTTAGACTGAATTATCTACTGCACTCTTTGTTTTCAAAAGAAGTCATTAAGTGGTAGATATGGAAAGGGTGCCATACCTACAGTGGTGGCATAACGCCTGACTTTACCATATTTATATAGGGAACAAATTATAGGTGTGTAATGTTCCTACCTACCTATAATTTCTCATCGTTTTCGATAATCGAAACCAATATAGGTTTTCTGGAAAGCATGCTACAGTTGTCAATGCTTACCAACCTATGATAAAATATGAAGTAATAGATAAAGTAGGTTTATACTTACATGAGATTAATCCGAAACATTTCCTTCGTTTCCCATAAGAAAGTGTAGATTTGTAGATTTGTAGATTTTTTGATTTATGAAAAGAGGTGCTAGTTCCAGGATCCTCTCATAAATAAAAGTAAATTTGCGTGGCAGCGCCTTGGGGACTTGACGGCATTTTTAAAACAAAACGCATTCTCAATGTTTGTAATTAATGACATTGACAGTCGTGAATAAAATCAAATTTAAATGGCAAAGAAGCTGTCGGCTTTTGTCAAACGTGCGACGAACACGAAGTAGAGAATTTCTTAGAATGCGAAGGCGAAGTCAGTTTTCCCCTTCGTTTCTCAGAGTTTTTTCGATGTTGTAGTAAATAGCAAATTCTAAGAGACTGTTCATCTATATTTCTATAAAAGAAAAAACGAGTTTGTTGCGAATATATCTCACAAATTTCTAGCCTGTCGAAATGCAAGTGCCTTAAACGATGTTTTTTAAAAAATGAAAACTTGTAACAGACTTCGAAAGCTTTATTTGTTTAGGTAGGTTTTTTATTTTTTTATGAAAAGTACGAGAATGGCTTGCCAGAAATGACCAAGTTTTCAACTTCATCATAGTATATTAGGTAGCTTAAGCATTTGGTTTTTACAGATATCTAAAGAGGTTATCGTCCTTACAAATTTCCATTTACGACAACGCCGATGTGGCACCACCGAAAATGTCCCAGAAACGCATTTTCTTGGTCTTTCATGATGCTTAAGTGTTGAACCTGTGGGGGCCTCAACCGTCATCTCTCGTCAACCCAACAACAATCGATATAATAGGAGATAATAGGAGATCTCGATATTTTGCAATCTAAAAGTCGATTAAAGTTTCTTATACCACTTGATTGCGCCTCCTAAGACGAGGTCTTCCCCAACTTGATTTCTCTGCAATGTGCTTCCAAAAGACCGTCTATCCAGAACATTGAAGCCGAACCGCTTTACAAGTTCCAGCTACCGCAGTCTCGTGATGCGCACTTTTCTATTTTCGCTTCCCAGGTGCCTTGTCGCGGTGCAAATTCAACTTTCCGTTGTTGCGAATCTGTTTCTCCACATATTTAATTCACATACGGGACCAAAGATCACTTGGAGTAATTTTCGATCGAAATGACCAGGCTTTTTCTCATTCACTTGGATGATGAAGGTTTAAAGGTTATAAAGGCTTATCTCGGTTTTTCAAAAGGTAGTCTTATTTCTAAGTTGCATTTAACCCTAAAAGAGCCTTCGTTTAAATTCCGCTCTGTTCTTTTGATCAAATCTTATGACAAGAATGTGCAAAACTATATCTCAAATATGAACTTAAGACTTAACTGTTAACTCACTAAATGACCCTTAACGGGTACTCTAAGCAACTCTATTACTTATTGTTTACGACTTGCAGTGACGTAAATAAGTTTTTTGCTACGCCCCCATGTTTTGGATAATGATACAATGTGTGTTATATTTGCAAGGGAGTTGATTTAAGATTGATGGCTCAGCTGCATATAAAAAACTTCCCCATAATTTTGACCTTCTTTTGGGCTTCACTCGTTTCCACTCAAATAAAAAGATTTTCTATGGCGTAGAAGACCTCTTGAGATCTTCAAGAAGCTGTTGACAGTTCAATGCTACTTTAGTTAGTTGTCAACATATGCTGAAAATTGTTTTAATTTATAAATACCCAAATCATTTTTTTGTCTTTTTGTTTAACATTTTTTAAAAAGTAAAAATAGTTTTCTTTTCTTACGCCCCTGAGATCTCCTTGCGCCTTGAAGGTTCACTAGTTACGCCACTGTATTTTAGACTTGAAGCTTAGCAACGGTGTTTCTGCCTTTAGTTTGTAAAGCAAGAATTGGCGTGTTCAAACGGCGCGCGGCGGCGGCGATACCCTTGCGATAAGCCGTACCTACTCATGTTTTCAATTTTAGATATTACAAGACGATTACACAAATTATCGTGTCTAAGATTTGCTTTTGTTAGGAAATTATTTGTCTGACCATTAACTAATTTGGGGTCGAAGGTTGAACGACTCCCACAAGAATCTTGTGATTTTGTTGCGTTACCATCATGACCATCTGGTAGGCGGCCATAGGCCAAACCAAATAGACTTAGTGAATTCATATATAAACAAATTATATTGTAAAAACCTTTTTTTTGATGAAAATAAAAGTCTAACTAAACTAACTAACTAACCATCATGACCTTAATTCAATTTTCCAATCACATTCTAAGGATTTTCATACTCGCGTGAACTGATTTGGCAATACTGTACTTAAGCCTCAAGTACCTAGGACTATCGCTGCTGACCTTCCTGTAACATGCGATATGCGAATTGGAGGCTTGACTCCCATCAGAAACATTCAATTGTGCAATGGTATTAGGTATCTTTCGCGAGCTAGTAATAGTAATAACACTTCCATGAAAAGTGATCTCTTTGCTCTCCTAGCTGTTCCGAATCAACGAACATATAAAAGTGCGAGAACCTGGGCTTCCTAAGCTCGCAGCTGTTTCATATATTTATGATATCAGTACTTACCTATATCATTATATGATGGGCTTTTTACTCTTGATCGCCTTTACATTTACTTTATTAGCAACAAATGATTTTGATTTTAAACTCAAATAGAAATATTATGGCCTATGGCATCTGGTGATTCCTTTTAAAACAATCACCAACCGTGCTCAGGAATTTCTACTTTGTATTAAAACGAAATCCAAAAATGCGGAAGATATCCCCATTCCCCATAGTTGCACGAAAATTATTATAACTAGACTCCCAAACGAACTCTGTCTCACGGTCGCACGCATGGAAGCCGATGACACCCAGGAACGTCACCACTAATGTATTAATTTTGTGGTGTGTCACCGACACCACAACAAAGCACAACATACCGAAAAAGTGCATTTTTGTCCTTTCTCTTCCGAAACGAAATGAAGCGCGCTATAGATACTGCGACAAGCCACAACAGTAGCGCTAGCAAAAAATCAAGTGGAACACAACAAGAAAATGGTAATTTTCCTCCCCGAAAAGACTCGAAGAAACATCTTTCGACCACATGTGGTCGCAATGATGATGTATTTTTCTTTTTTTCTTTTTTTTTCCCGAAGCCAGGCTGAAGAAGGAGACCCAGGTCCGTCATGCGCTAAACACCATCACAGAGAAGTAATACGTCATTTTTGGAGTTGGGCTTGGGCGACTGAACTGCTGGCGTTAGTGTGATTTATTTGTCTGCTAACCAGAACGTGAGGATCGCAGTCGCAGGACACATTTACAATTTTATTTTAGCTTAAGCAGAGCAGAGGTCTGTGACTCAGTTCTTTTCTTTCTGATGTTGTTCCCAAGTCATTTATTTCCTAAATATGCTTCTTGGGAACTATGTATATTGATTTTTAATTAAGTAGATGTAAGGACGTCACGACATGGAACAAGGAAATGTATAGATACTGAATATGGAAATGTCCTTGAGCGAGGGTGTCACTTGGTTAATTGATTTGATGGATGACTCTTACTACCATCGATGCGTTGTATGGATATGACAATAATTGGATCGATTGAACCTACACATCCGGTGTGTTGGATGGAATTCCGACGTATCGCGGAAGTCAGTTAATTTACCGTCGAAACACTGCACCATAAATAATTCTGAAACTCACCCCCCGAGGACTATCTTTATAATAATGCGGTGCGGCCGCCTTCTCAGCGGGGGACAGGGATGCAGAGTGTATTTGTGAATTTCTTGAATTTGCACGGCTGGAAGTTGTTGCTTTGTAGTCCTTTTGCACCCGTTCGTTGAAGTATAATGCTCGCTGATGGCATAAGGATATACATACCTAGGCCGAAAGTCGTCTTCATTCGTTCGTTGTAATTCCTTGAATTCCTTTGATTTTCTTCTTACATTGTGGAGCTTTCTCTAAAGGAGTTTTTAATGGGTTTTCTTGTGCCTCGGCACAGGGTGGAGTAGGTAGCCTTATGGATATACCACAAATTTTACGTTCATTTAATTTTCGAAAATAGTGTGTCTGGCCTGTACTTTAACTTGGAAAAAGGCAAAAGACGGTGTAGACTTTCTTTCTTCATTATATAAAGAACTTATGAGGTTGCTTTCAGTATAGCAAGGAAAAAGGAGTCCAAGACGAATAAAGATTCAACAGAGTTAGCTGAATTAAAGGATTTTAAGTGAACTGAATGGCCAGGATATGCATTGGGTTTATAAATTAAATAAGAAGCTGAGTTCGTTAGGTTTTGGTTGACTGGTGTAGATAATACACATATTGTGAGGAGGTATGAATTCAAGTAATGTGCGGAAAATGCTGAGAACATTAGGGATATTTTTAAGAAGGTATTCTTACAGTTGGAATAAAAAGAAAGAGATTATTTTCATTAAATTTTCATTACCAACCACGGATTCAAAAGTCGTATCCGTTATAAATCGAAACAGGTGCTCACAAATATTACAGTCCCTCAACCGTTTCCCCAGCCCTATCCGCAGCCATTTCCCCAGTCACACCTTGAATTCGCAGCCATGTCTGAGGGTGTATATATGGAACTGTGTACGTAGCTATACCTGCAGCTCTATGGCCTCTATCCGCAGTGGCACCTTCTGCCCTAACTGCCCTAACTGTGTCTGGAGACGTGAACGTAGCATTATCAGCAGAATGCAGTCCTATATACTCTATAACTCTATCCGCTTTGAGAGGACCAAACTTGGCTTAATGCATATTCGTGTATAGGTCTTACAAACGCGATATGAAGAGATTAAGTTAAATATAGGGGTCGGTGAGCTTTTCAGAAGTTGATTTCGTTTACGAGAAGTTATAACTTGAAATTTGCTAAGTTCGCTAAGGTCATTCTGAAGTAGGCAAGAGTCAGTAGGAATGCGTTTATAGATTTTTTATAATCAACATAAATTGAAATTAAATAGTTCCTGAGTTCAATCAACGCGTCATTTAAGATTGTCAAAATGAAAATCAATGGAGTGAGGTTACTACCTTGTGGGATATGCAGATGTTGCTGTAATATGGGCTCGGACTCATAAGAATTGTGCAGATAACTTCATATCGTCGTTCCTCAATGCAGGATTGAATTTCTTCAATGTCGTTGGGATGGAAACTTAGCGCATTAAGTTTGAAGAGAATATAAGAAAACGATAGATTTTGCCGAAGACTTTGCTGAGATTGGTCTACTTCATCGTTTTTCACCAAAACGCATAAGGCTCCAGTGACAAATTCTAATGAATTAGTTGTTGCTTGTTGTATATCTGCTTTTTGATTTTTAGGGGTATAGCTTTTCTCGAGGAATTGGCTAGTCCTCCCCGATAGTAGACTCATTGCATTGAAAAGTGCTTTCTCGATAAGCACTTTGGATTCGGCAGAAAATCGTTGGTGCCTTCCTTTCCCTCACAAGGCATGAATGTGAGAAATGCACTAGACCCCGGTACTCCTCGCTCTGTTGCGCCACCCTATTTATTTTATTTTATTTATAGCTTCCATAAGCAAACGCGCGTGTTTTGTTTGTTGCAGTGAAAGTGCATCAAATCGTTTTGAATACTTTCAAAGCTTCGGGAGGGAAGCTTAGCTAAAGGGCGACAGTTAGAAGTTTCCTTTTGAGTCGTTTTTTATGGATTTTTACTATTTGTTTTATTGTTATTATCCGGCTCTTTCATCATGGAACGGGAAAACAAATTAGGAGATTGAACCCATGAAAAAGGTTGTAAAAGGTTTAGTTGGATACAAACGACAATTCTTAGAATTATTGCAAGAACGCCATCAGGGCCAGCGCCAGCAGAATAATCATCAGTTCAATTATAAAACCTGCCTTCATAAGATTCTGTTGCAATGGTTAATTCATTTAAGGATGTTGGATGTGCATGGGCGTAAACAAGAAAAGTATTCTTAATGAGGCTGTGAGCTTTATTCGGAAAAAAAAATTGACGAAAGAACTGAGTCAGTCTGGCAATCGTCTAGGGGCTATCAGAGCTCGTATTTGAATAAGTTTGATGGAACTCCACTTCGTTCATATGGCCACCACGACCCGCGTTGGTGCGCTTGCAGCGGTCGATTCGTTTACCCCAGTGGTGGATCCCTCCCCCCAATCGGGAAAAAAAAGATGTTATTTGTAACATTTATCGGCTGCAAATTTTCAAATTTCGTTACGGGACGGAAAAATATAGCATGAGCAAGACAAAAAAATAAAGGAGAAGTACCTAATATTATTATTTCAAAACATTCAAGAACTTTATTGATTATTATTACCTACATTTCATAAAATATTCAAGGGCAGGCTACCTCAAACACTAGTAAATTTTCGAGGTTGTTTGAAAAATTCCACTAGAATTTCGTTCTTGGTAAGTTCAATATGGGTATGCGTATTTATAGAAGCAATACCATTTAGTCGTTCCTGTCCCATCGTATTTCTCAGGTAAGTTTTGATCCTCCTCAACGTCGAAAATGATCGTTCTGGAGTTGCTGTACCTATAGTTACAGGAAGTACTGCCAAGACTCGCAAAATATAATCGACTTTCTTGAATGACTTGCTATTGATAGCCTGAAAAATATCGTCAGATTGATGTTTGCATATGTGACTCGATCCGATAAAAGGGACTTACTAGGCAAAATTGGTTGTGGGAACATGATCGATTACACAAGTCCTTTTACTGAATATTCATGAGGCGCAATCAGAAATTGTATCATCGCTATTATTTCATAAAATATAAATTCAGAGAATCGATTTTTTACATGGGTTTGAGTGGTACATCAGCGCCTTTCAGAGCGTGCCGTGTAAGCTTTCACTTTTCAATAAAAGGTGTCCTTTCTCGGATCGCGTCATATATAAACTTTTTTACATGTAAATTTTTGATCCAAAAATACTAACCAATAAAGCATCAAGCGCATTTTGGATGTTCTGGCCGTGGATTCGTTGTCTCCAAGCCTTGACTTCTGACAGACAATTTTCTTCGAAAAATTCGATATATTTTCTTCGTAAAATGTGTTGAGGTTAGCGCATTTCTTTTCGTTAATTTCTTGTTTAAGAAACAGTTGCCCGAAACTTTGGAAAATGGATTTTCGTTCCGGGAACCGACTTTTGAGTTGAGGAATGAACGTATCAAGAAACGGAATGTATTAAGAAATTCTGTAGTAGTTAGTTTTTAATACTTTGCGCTTGAACGTTGCAACGATTTTTTGTTGATTCAGAGCAAATTCTAGCAACATGTTCATAAATAACGACGAAGGTAGAATCTGCGTTTTCGCATTTGTACGTAAATTCATTCAAAGCGTCATCTGCCAGCTTAGTAGCCTCACCCAGATCTTGGTTTTTATAGAGTCGGGATCAAAAGCAAAGCAATTGAATTAACTGATTCCATAATGTGACAGGCAATTTGGAATTCAACCGTCGAAATCGCTGTCAAAAGATGAAATGCAATGATATTTATATACCTTCATATATATAAAAAAAAATTTGAGTAATAGACCCCCCCCCCCCCCTTCCTGGATCCGCCACTGGCTTAACCCAATTGAACGCCGTGGAGTCGACTGATTTGGATGGTTTTTTTGAAGGAAGTCTGAACGTTAGCGATATTTTCGACCAATCCGTTGTTTCCCTTTACGCGGCAACATCACACAACGAATATGTATAGACTCAAATGTTTGCACTCAGCTCTAGAGCTAGAATTAGGACCGAAAATAAGAATTGAACCTCTTTAAAATTTCAGCTAACGATTACGAACTTCGGTAATTTTTTTTTAATTTGCAGACCTTGATCGTTCGTGTATTTTACCATGATGAAAATGTTGAGTTTACTGATCAATTTAACACTGACAGTTCGATGCTTAGTGTAAGGGTGCTTTCACAATTTAACTTCAAAAGTGTAAAGTCGCTTTTGAAAACCCCTTTTAAATTGCGGCTTCCAGTGGGACTTTGTCCGGAGAAATTTAATACGATTACACACCTTCAAGAAGAAATACATAGGTATGTTAGGAAGGTGCATTATTCAAGTCTTGTTTTTCATCTAATCTCTTATAACCCTTATATTTAAATTGAGAAGCCGTTGGTTGGTCGCTATTTTATGTTCAAGGTATTTGCAGAAATCCCCTTGCATCACACAAATTAATATAAGACTTCAAGTGTTTTCCTGGTCCTCGATTGAGGTCTGCTCTCTATACTTCGTTTTATGTTCTCACTTTCATTTATGACATCAAATTGAGGGTCCCCAATCAAATCACACAATTTATTGTCGACTCATGGTTAGAGTGCACGCCTTAAGGCCAACCATTGACAATTACCTACTTTGCTCTCTTAATTTTGAAGTGTTTCAACAATTTACAACCGCCACATTATTGTCTCAAGAAGTTCAATAAATTTTACCACAAATGACACGTTATCGAGTTTCGGGTCGTGCCAACACGGACGACCCTCATAGTCATATACAATCGAATCGCATCAAACGACTCTTCAACATTCCACAAGCGCGATCGTGCGCACATGCAAAAATAGAAATCAATTTGTTCACTAAACTCATAGATACACCATCGTTGTATTTATGAGATTTCAATAAATATAAAATTCCATCACTCGCACGGGTGTATTTTTAATTTTTAGGGGGCGCCCGCTATAAACACCCCGAAAAATTATCATCTTCCCAAATAAACGTCACAAATAAATCGGCCCATGGGATGAACAGAGTCGAACGTTCTCCGTCCTACGGCCGATTTATTTAAGTAAACAAACCGCGCAGCAATGAATTTTCGTCACCGTCACCCATAAAGGTGCTGAAGCACAACTTCATGCACTGGGATCCCGCTGTCAGTATACTCGTTGAGAATAATATAATGTAGCAGTTGTCACTTGACATACGCCAGATACAAGGCCACGGTGTATCGATAGTCGATATCTTGATTTTCCGCTAAAAACCATCAGCTGTCGGACTTTTCGTCCTATCCCTGCCACAAAAACAAAAAACAAGCATTGAATTTTTTATTTCAATACTATCGCGGTTCGCGGCAGCGAATGTCAAAAAGTAGACAAAGTGCCAAACGTAAACTGGCAAAGGACAACCCAACCGGTCGCTGTCGCTGTCGCACCAGAGGGAACTTATTAAAAAGCGATAAACCCATTCATTTGCGAATTGTTGAACACCTTGAGGACACATCGTGCTGAGAGAGGAGTGCATTTTTATGCTAAAATAATTCGCTTAGCATTGTGTCTCCATTGTCTTTCTTCGCATTGTCCGAGCTGCGAGCTTTTTGTTGACTCATTCTTCCTTTTGGACGTTTTTTTTTGTTGTTGTTGTCGATGTGGTTGTCGTCTTTTTCTCCTACATTCCATGTTTCCTTCTGGACTTTATTACTTCTTCGTTGGACGGTTAAGCGTTGACAAAAAGTGCAACATCAGCAATAGGCAGAGGCAGTAGCAGAGGCAGAAGGCAGGAGCTCCCAATCTACAGAACCAGAAGGGGAGAAACGGTGGTGGTGAAGGCGAATAAGCTACGCGATAAAATATAGACGGGAGAAGTGATGCCCATGTTATGTGCGCGGGTGTTTTATTTATGAAAGTTCAACGTCATTAAATGCCATTTTGTGTTCTTCGTGACATTTATATTATGATTTATTCGGTTTTCGGTGAGGGAATATTATATTCGGTCGTTGACGGCGATTAGTAAAACAAATTGGAGTGTGTTGATCTTGACTATGAGGTGATGGTTTAATAACTTTATGAAATCGGCTCTTAAGCATTCACTTTGACGGTTAGCAGTTCATTTCAATCAAATGGGAGCCATGAATTGTGCCTCGGTTTGAATTTTGATGAAAGATGAAAATTTTTTATTCATCCACATGCGATGCTACCGTTCATCTGTTTGCTATATGTAAGGCTCGCAGGAGGACCCAGGACTTCATTGAGTTGTATCTTGTATGTCTCTTCTGTTTCTAATTAAGTAAGGCAGTGCAACAGGAAATTTCGGAGTCTGACGCATTTCAAAGATATACAATTTTATGCTGATGCCCATAACAGCGAAGTTATAATGCGACTTGAACTTGAACTCTTTGTAATATTACACTTGTGAAAAATTTTTCATGAAAATTCATCAGTGTTTTCCGTTTCCAAGCACTCCAAAAGGTTTTGTAATAAATGTGAAACAACCTAGATTTGTTCTGCTATTTTGCACTTTAACCTCTGAAGTTTTGGTTTCTTAACATGTACATTATGCTGTTAGTCTACAAGTGCGGCGATAAAGATACTTACTCCGCTGTCAGACAGAACACGAACACCCTATTCAACACGTCAACATTTTGATATGTTTTTATGAACGAGCAGTGGATACAATTCTCACAGTAGGTACGTTAGATCTTGGAAAAAACCCGAAAATACAATATGAATAGAAGCCATCTTTTTATATCTTTTTATTAAGCATTTGACAGTATACAGAATCATATCTGGTTAGAATTTACGCTGCTCCATCAAGGTCGGTAAAGAACAGATATTTGATGTAGAAAAAGGCTTTCGACAAGGTGCCCAATTATCATTCCCTATGATATATCCCTATCATTAACTCAAAAACTCATCAGAAGCATAATTTTTCAAAAGTCTGTAAGATTACCTACCAGCTTATATGCAGACGAGAGACGATATTGGCGTTATGATGGAAAGAAGGAGCAAGCTTCCGAGCATTGAAACAGAAGCGAATCACATTTGTTTTATGGTTAACGAGGACAAAAAGAAGTATATCTGTCCTCAAACATCATACAATACATGACGAGGTAGTATAGAACTTCGTCTTCCGAGGATCCGCACCATTTGCTATAGACTCGGAAAATAACATCAGAATAAACGGAAAACTACTCTTGTCAGTGGATGCTCGTTTGGGTTATAGAAAAACCAAGTAAGCCCTTATAAGGCTTTGACCTTTCAAGTTCTTCTAAAATTCGCAGAAGCATAGACCTTATTTAAAGCCTTAAAAAAAACCCATGGTTGTTTCGAAAGAAAATTACTCCGAGTTATCTTTGATTCCGTATCTCAAGACATAAGACAATGTGTATGGAAAAGAAGTTTCAATAACGAACTGTATAGTGTATAAGCTGTATAAGCGAACTTCGTGCTACCTAACCTTAGTTTCAATTTTGCTTTATTGTGTCAAAGCTTGGGGATGCTGCCAATTCGAAGAAGTTGAAAGGTTCCTTAAGTACTTCTTAAAAAGTATTTTCCGGTTAATACTTAACACACCAAATTATTTGTTACATTTGGAAAAAAACAGAACCGCCATTATTTCTAAGGACTCTGAAGCTGCATTTTGATTATGTAATCAAGTTGATGGAAATGGATGAAAGAAGACTGCCTAAGCAAATCCTTAAGAGGGCTATCTATATCATCCATCAGGGGAGACATCGTAAGAAAATGGAAGGGCTGGCGCTCCATGTTGGTGAAAACCTCTACTTTTTGCCCGACATGAGCTCAAAAATTTGGTATATAGATTGCTATCAATGTAAATCGTTTCATATATGAAAGGTTTAAGCAAGAAGCGCAATCCTCACTGTACAGATTGATTTACAACCAACTCAATATGGATCTTGGAGAAAACACATATTTACTCAATCGCTATACCACATTAATATGTTGAATGTCATATTTAAAGTAAGAGGTGAACTAATTAATTTAAATTACATCCCTCACCGACCCGACTTGCCGATCCTGTGTGACCTGTGCAACCTCAAGGAGAGGGAAGATATATTTCATTTTCGTTTGAGGTACCTATACTGTGGAGTAGCTTCTATGAGGTTAAAGATACACTGGACGTACCTACTGCATGAATGGAAAAGTAGGCTGGGATATTTTATATCACTATACCACATCTGCACTCAGTTATAGGAAACGTTAACGTATACTGGAATGAGACTTTGAAATCAAGTAAATTGTTATTAAATTAAAGTAAATTTTATTGTCAATCTGGTAGACGGCCACTGGCCAAACCATATTAAACTTATATTAAAATCGCACAAGGGGTAGACCTCCCCATATGTTACGCATACAAGTGGAACAAATCCTCAACCGTTCTAAACTTGCCACTCCGCAGCTTTATTACTCAGTATACATGTCCGTACCTTTAAAGTAAAAAACTGGGAAAAGTTCGACAAAATTCAAAATTATTGGCGAAAGATGTTGGTTGGGGCCCAATTAAACGTCTCTTTAAGTTTTTTAACTGATTTCTTGCATCTATGATTTGCTCTTTTTTAATATCCAAATTGGTTATCGAAATAATAAAAAATCGCCGCTTTTCGATTGACACGGTTTCAACATGTATCAACATTTTACATTGAGCAGGGGTTTGCTTTGCAGTTTTTAGATTCGAAGAGCCAGGGTTCGGCATTTTGAAAAATTGTAGGTAGGCAATTGGTACTATGGCTTGGATCCAGAAGTCGTTTACACGTATACATCATACATGATGGGCTGAAGAAAAATAGCACTGACGTTATTGTTCACACGCTTTGATACTTTTGTGGAATTACCCATACCAATCTGGAAAAATCAAATAGGATAAAGTACCCACATAAGACGTAGTTTAATCAATTTGCCAGCGGGCGAGGATATTGAGATGATCAAATGCCTCAATTAACTTCCAGTTGTTTTGTATATTGAGAGCTATATCTTATCCAATGTAACAATCGAAAAATTTCTCTCCACTCAGTCTTGATAACACTCTGGCAAATCTATAAAATCTTAAAGTAAATGCCTCATTTCCTGCTAAAGCATCTTTACTGCAGTAATTATAATAAATAACAGATTCCGCAAAATCCTTGTGCATCAGTTGTTCACACAATTTTTTTGTGGTAACGGCTATTTTCATCAAACATGACGTTCAAAAGAGTGAAAGCTTTTCGTTCACTTTGAAATAAAATTAAAAAAAAAAACTAGTTTCCCTTCAGGCTCGAAGGTTTCCCCACAAGTCAAATGCAAATAATACGATCTCTCCCAGCTAACCACACTCAAATAAATTAACGAAACCAATCTTCCCTAAAGATCACTCCAAGGCGACTGCATTAATTTCCTCCGATATATCAACCGCACAGGTATAACAACTCCTTTTTCAGGTTTCCAACACAAAAACCAAAAAAATATAAAAAAAAAATCACTCATAAGAATTTATCTCCTAAATACTGATAATGAAGTGTCAACCGAACATTAGTAACAGACAAAAAAATTCATCCAACAAGTAGCCACACACCGTACAACGACTGTGTGAAAGCATGAAAAATCTTTCCAGTCCTCAAAAAAAACACTTATCACCCGAACATCTGAACTGGTTCTCCGCCTCCATGGCCATGAGAAGAAGCCCCAGAGGAAGCAAATGCTTCCCGCCTCCTGTATATAGATACAAACCAAACACCGACCGATCGACACTAAGGCACCTTTAGGTTCCTCGAATTTTCAAACCATAAACACCCAAACACACAAAATCTCGCGCACAGACTTCGATTCAAACTAAAACATGTCGATATTTCGAAAATTTATGTCATCAATTGCAGCACAGCCCGCCACCGATGCCGCTGTCCAAAAGGATGACAACGACACGTATCTTTTCCCATCGATCTAAACTAAACTGACCATAAAGCCATAGAGCAAAACACGCAGTCGGATTCTAGAATAAGGTACGAGATACGAGTATATGCAAGGGCCAGGGATTATCGAATGATCATGTATCTGGTTGCGGTTGGTGCGCTCCTGCCATTTCATGTCATAAGCGCTTTAACAAAAAATTAATTTCATATTCGACTTGAATGACGATGACGATCATCGAACTATAATCGAATTTATTTATCTGGCTTTTGATTTATCATAAATCATTGGCTTGGAGCCGGCGCTTACCCAGTTGTTGGTTGCCTCGTATAATATGTGACTTGTGTGTCGTTATTTTGTTAAACGAAAGAGATGTCGAGAATGGATAATATCTCATCGTCGCATAATGAACCCCCCTCGATGTCTGTATAGTATATCTGTATGGAATGCGATCGCTTTGAATAAATAAACATCGATGATCGAATTCTTAATGAAGTTCAAATTGATTTTTCACCGAATAATTAATATTGTGTCGTTGTGTCGTTGTTGCTGTTGTTGCTGCTCCTGCAGAAGGTGCATGCCTGCAACTTGTCAGGCAAGGCTAATAGTTCTTTATAGCTGAGGTATTTTTAGCACTACTCTTTATTTTTTATTCTCTTCTTAAAGATTTCATCTCAAGAAAATAACGATGTGGGAACACTGTCCAAGTATGCCAATTGATTTCTTTACTCCAAGATTTAACGCAAATGGGAATTGAATGGCGCAAGCATTACGATAAATATTTTTGATTGATATTCACCCAATTACCAGGAACATTTTGCACCGATCTCGTATAATGGCGAAGAAAAAGTGCTGCCACCATACCAACAAAATGAAAATTAAAAGAAGACCGCATTTTTTTCAATTTTTTCGAATTTATTCTCTTATAGTTTCTTATTTTACATTTTTAAATATAACATTACACATGCACTCATTCCTTATTCAATTGTGCTACAAATCTGTACACTCCATGAGCACAATACAAGTTCCATTTTAGAAGCTGTGATAAATATACTTAGTGCAATGTCCTAAACTGAGTCTATATTTATAAAATAGTCTAGAATAAATTGAAACTTTTGATGAAATCGTTAAAACTAGGATGTTTGCTTTGCTATATGACATGGTAAACTCTACATTTGTATTTAATTTACAATTTTATCTTTTGATTTATACATTTTGATTTCTATTAGCTAGGTTATAACATATTTTGGTCTACTGTAATTTAATTGTATTTTGCACGGAAAAAAATATTACTAGTTCTACTACGTACAAGGTTTTTTTAAATTTATTTTAATTTATAGTAATATACATTTTAGAGTTACAATGTGGAGCAGCTGAGTGTTAATATGTCTCGCTTGAATAGTAATCAGTTTTTTTTTATTTTTTTTTTGTTTTTTTGTTTTTTACTAAAAGTACACTTTTTACAGCCTGAGTGATGTTGTTCTTTTATTGTTAACACATACATTAGTTTTGTGTCTAGTTTTAATTTAAGTGAGTTAAAAGTAATGAGTGTGAGCTGGAGTCTATTTTTTTCTGGGAATCTATGCATCAGAGGATAGTTGTAGAATATTTTGCCATTTCATATAAAGAAGAAACATGATTAATTTGTTAGTGTCAATCGAATTATCAGAATCAAACGCTAACACTTCAATCAGAAATAAGAGACTTCTATAGGAGTCGGCGCATATTCTTACTCTTTTTATGTAATCCTATAGTTTCTTAAGCCTGGAAACCTATTTGTCTTTCTCGGAACTGTCATTTCGTCAGGCAGCTTTGATATGAATTTAATTTGACTTTGTTACAGAGGCAGATATTGCAGAATATAAGCTTTTTTACCTTTTCTAGCCAAAGTCCCTGTTCTGTAACTATCGCCTCGATAGAATCCGGCAGTAAACTGTGTAAACTGGAACGAAATTTTACGGACTTAGTAGAAGTAGATGTTATCGATGCGATTGTTACAGAACAATCAGTTCTGTGCAGTTTCGAAAGTTAATCAGCAAGTTTACCAAAATAACTTTAAATAAAAAGAATAAGGTACATCTGAAAATAGAACAAAATCATATTGTTCTTCAAAAATAAAGTGCCTTAATTTCAAAAATCACAACTAGTTAGGGTTGCCTTACAAATATTACGTCCCTGAATACCGGTGCAAGACCGAAGAATTTTGAACTCAAATTCGGGAACATGCTTAATTTCTGTGCTAATTTTGTTTTAATTGTGAAACTCATTTCTTCAATTTCTGCATCTTAAGACAATACGCGCTGCTTATAAGACCTTGCAACTTCTGACTAATGCATTAAGCATAAGCATTATCTACCCAGTGCTCCTGTCCTGTATCTATCGCCGCGATAAATGTCGATGGGAAGTCGAACGTTCCGATTGCCACAATTTTTCGATCGATGTTGTCGTGTCGATGCGATAGTAACTTATAGGACTTATAATTGTATGTCAAACGGCCAAATTAAAAAGCGTTTGTCATGGCAGTGTGTTCTCTACTCTCTCTCGGAGGACTTGCCAATTTCTTCTGAAAGGCAATACCCTTGAAAAACGATGAAGCAGACATGCTTACCACTACTTCACGGTCACAAAGCCAGGGAAAGTTAAAAGTTGTATACAGTTTTAACGTGGTGTTTGGGCCAAATGAGGCATCAATTCAAGAGAAATAATAAGAAATTTCAAGGAAGAAGTATGAGAGAAGAGGAAATAGCTGAAATTTTTGATATCAGCTTAGTGCTAAGTGCAATTAATCCGAAGTCGAATACAAAAAACTAAACTTTTCCATTGAACAAGAAGAAAGCAAATGTATCGGAAAAAGATAAAACAAAACAGTTCGTAACGAATTCTGCAATTCTGTACATTGATTTGAAAATATCAAGAAACCACACCGGATGAAGCAGAAGGAGAGTATTTATTTATACGCTTATGTTTTCTTTCACAGGCAAAATTTCAAAGACGTTTGGATTCTAGCGTGCTAATTCTGATTAAACATTACAACCATTATGACATAATCAGCTCACGGATAATGAGAGTATCGAAAAATTGATCGCAATGCTGCTGTGCGGAGTGCACCTACACTCTCATGGGTTGTGTTTGTGTTAGTCCCCGTGACGTTAGAAAAAGTACGAAAAATATAAGACAAGCCAAGAGCCCAAATCATTTTTTGAAGTTTTTAAGTCAATAGAATATGTGGTTTTCTGCAATGAAAGAATGAACAGCTATCACATTTCGAAGGAAAATTAAATTCTTGTTTTAGTAGAAAACTACAAATTGGTCGAAAATCGTTGGGTTTTTCGTATGAGAAATTCAGAAAGTAGTCAAAAGCATTCACATAAAGCTCTATGTTTTGACCAACCACAATCTCTATAAACCAATTGGTCTAATTTTTAAATTTCGCGCCCATCCGGCCATATTTAATTGCTCGTTATTTTGTTCATGGAAAATTAAGAAGAACAATGAAATAAAAACATTTCTTTTTGCAAACGTAAAGCGCACGGTCATTTTTATTTTTCGTCTTTTTTCGTTTAGCTTTTCGCTTTTTTCGAAGTTTTTAAACTTATAATTTTAGTTAATTAATATTCGAAATAAGAGCTAATTTGTAAAAAATATTGCAAATTCTTTCTATTTGTTGCGAAAAAATATTTTAGACACTAATAGTATTGATTTCGATGAGACATTTTAAACAGAACACCTTATAATGCCGTTCATATCTGCTGATGCTGCCTTTGACAGACACAATTAAGCTAGACATTCAGCAACTTGTCAGCGGATAACTTTCTGGTAAAATATACTCTTGTGCAGGAAGCAATTTGAGAGCAACCAGGAATTATAAGATGAAAACTGTAAACATGTCGATTTGAACAAAATCTACATGGACGATAACCAAGCTCCACGATGTTAAGCTAAGGTTTCATGGAGAAAGCAAAAGAGCTCAGTTGATGCAAATTCCGTATACTTTGTAGACAACTATCATTCAATCATCTATCGGCGATTGTATCGTCAAAAGATTGTTTCATGCAGTTGATGGAAAACTATGTAATTATCGACTTACAAATGTTAGTAACTTTAAGTTTTTTAATTCGTCTTTTTAGTGCCTTTAACTTAGACGACAGTCATCTAAAACGTTACGGAATCCAGGCCCACCTCTGTGCTATCTCGATTTCTCCTTCCTGATATAGGATTTATGTTGACGTTGTGTTGAGAGAATAGTTCTTGGCGACCACAATAGCGCACAAAACTGAAATAACCTTTGTAACTTTTGGGAGTTTTGTATATTTATTTAGAAAAAAAGCAAGTTCATGCATCTGAACTTGAGCATTAACTAAATTTCGATCAATTTCTTTATAAGATTTTGTTAATACTCGCGGTAAGAATCACTTTTTCGATTTGTGCATCGTGCATGGTTCGGTGGTCGTGTTCACGTGAATAGTTTGTTATGCATTTCTTTCCAACTAAACAATTTCATTTTATTGATGATAGCAATGTCTAAACACCGTTGACAGCATTATCTGTTCTTCTTCAAAAGATGACGCTGCACTGTTCGAAACTGTTCCCAACATATTCGCATTGAGCACAATCCAAAAATCGGCGCACAAGCTATATGCAGGTACTTATTTCCAGTTTGGAAGGTTTTGAAACCGCATTTTTGAAAAAACCTCACTTAAACCTCGATGCACATATTCCGCCTATAACTCACTTACTAAAACTCATTATAAATAGATATTCTTATACACAATTTAGAACCAATAGAGATCCTTTGAAGATTCCTGTACTTGCGCCTCCAATCCTGAAAGAAAACAAAACAGAACAAAAAATTTATGATTACAAATTTAATTTTGAAACTAACAAAACAAAAAAATCACATTAAAATCCCAACAAAATAGACCACAATATCCACAGGAGCAGGACAAAGGTAAAATTGAAGTCATATGTCAAAGGTTTCTCTATGCATATTAAGGTCCTTCCCTTAACTTTTCTTTTAATACAAAATAACACCCCAACCAGAGGCTATGCTATTATAATGTTTAAGTGCCCTTTTTTGATAAAACTTTTGTCATACACTACACACCACATTGGCCGCCACCGCCCTTCGTTGCTGATGTCGTAAGTATGTTCGGAAAATTTATTAGCACAAAGGGTCGTTTTTGAGTTTTTCAAAGGTTTGAGAATTAAAGTTTTTTAAGTTGCCATGACATGCCAACGCAACGTTTAGCATAAGAACTCACTCTCCTCCCTCAGAACATGGATGTCTCCAAATTCGGTGTTCTTTTGTCCGCACTTGAGAGGGTCCGGTTTGGCTTTGGCTTGTCGTCGTTGTTCTCGTTCCTAGTTTCATTTATGTCCCATAGCACACATGGAACGAACAAACGAACGGACGTGAGCATTGCGCATAATTCTTCCTTGTGGCACATTTAAGGGATGAGGTGTTTATATTCGGATTGGATACTTCACACAAAAGCTCCCTTTTATTCACAGAGTATAAGCACACATACACATATTCACATTTAGAATGGATATGGACGTGTGGATTTTATTATCCGGCATAATTTCAAAAAGGGCTTCGCCACACCAACAGAGGGTTAGTTTATGGTAAGGGTGGCTTGGCTCTTAATACATTCCAGGGGGTACATAAAGTTTATGTGTGCGGCACATAGCCGAACGTACAGTATTTTCTATTGTGTGAGCAAAACATGTATTGTAGAATTATTATAATTTCGTTGTGCGATAAGAATATTTATGAGCTCATATATAGACGTTGCCTTGTTCGGGTTGTGTTGTGCATTCTTTATAGGTTCATAGTGAAACAAGTTGGAATTTGTATGTCCCACTTCTGGGTGGTAGGGGCCTCAACCAATTGACACTGCAGCAGAAATAATTGATAGAGCCTTTTTTAATTAAAGTACGATGCTGTATAGTTGTTTTGAATAATGGTCTGTTAGCGGGTCAAATGGCAACAAATAAATAAACAGTTTTATGCGCTTTAGCAATGGCAGAAAGGAAAGGAAGGAAAATGGCGTATAAGAATAGGTAGTATGTATACTCAAAAGGTTTTTACGTGATGTGTTTTTGAAGTGAAAACTTCTTTAGGCGCGTTTGGCACTTTTGCGATGGGGGTAAAGCAATGAATTCGCGACCGACACCATTTTTTGGCTCATTGTATTTCGTATGTAAATTCGTCATAGCCCAGCGTCTCAGGTTCGATTCCTAGCAAAGACTTCCATTTTTTTATTTATTTAAAGTGAAAACATAAACAAAAATTGTGGCCACGGCTGGGATTCGAACCTGAGACCTTTAGTTTAGTATCCATCGACTCTACCATTGAGCCAAGAAACACATTAATTTTGAGCTGCTAAATGACTGAAAAGAATGTAATAGCAACATTTCCTAGTATACTTACCGACTCGGAGAAATACAGAGAAGAAAGAAAGGAATTGAAGGACAGAGAAAAATTTATGCAACGCAGAAAAAATAAAAAGCACCAAATATTTTACTACCATTTCAATGAAGTGGATGAGTGAAGCTGGAATCATGGCAGAGTAGGAGACGCACTGGTCGATGATTCGAACTTTACAACAAATTAAAAGAGATCAACAACTCATCGCGATGGTTTATCGATGGAATTGAAATGGTTGCATGAAAATAGTTTGAAAAACCATTACTCAAATATTCACTAATTTCGTTTCTAAACTTAATACATTGTCCTTTCATTTTATTGTCAAAGTATACGAGCGCAGTTACAAAATCTGTAGACACTATCGACTATCGTTAAAAAATTTAATGCATTGATTTTAACAGAATTTCACAAGGGTGGCGAAGAAATATAGGTATGATATTCCAGATTTCAATTTAGTTGCAAGTTTCAGAAGGCAAGGTTGTCTGATACAACTGCCATATTTTGCTCAAATCATATGGATTTGCATACGAGGTACCTACACTAGTATATGTATGTTTAGTAGTATAATGTTTTTGATATCGGCGATTTGTGTGTTTATCGTTGCCTTTCTGGAAATGGACAGCAAGTTATAACAGTAAGGGTTTATAATTCACCGACTACGTCTTCAAGTGCAATAAGACAGTTTTTATATAGAAATTTATTTATTTAGTCTGAAGACGCTTCTGCATACCTCCACGATAAAATTGGGGAGAGATTTGATGATTTCCCAATGATTTTGAGTGGTGATTTTAACATCAACTTCGGCGATGCTACAATTTTGCCACTTT
The DNA here is from genome assembly GCA_914767635.1 of Melanostoma mellinum. NCBI lineage: Eukaryota > Metazoa > Arthropoda > Insecta > Diptera > Syrphidae > Melanostoma > Melanostoma mellinum. The sequence goes on along the minus strand of OU612059.1, from coordinate 224,551,263 downwards.
TTCAATTTTTAAAAGAAGAATACTATTTTACAATGACGAATGACCGCAGCCTTAGTACAACAAAATATAAAGCGACAATTGATGCAGTCTTTGCGATATACATATTTAAATAGATTTGAGACAAAATTGTTCGTTTCCTATTTAAGTTACCATAGACCTATTATTTCAGTATTAGAATACGATGATTGTAGAGATGGAATTGTGAATGAAAACTCATAAGTTTCATGTGTACATCTACATAAGTATATTATAAAAGATTTTCCTGTACCTACATTAAAATATTTGCTGAAAATTCAATTCTGTTTTCACTTCCGTCGGCACTCCCGGAGTGCTTTTTTCTTGTAAAACAACAGACAAGTTTGAATAGGTTTATTCTGTAATTTAACTTCAACCACCACAAAACCTGAACAAAAGTTTGAAATGGGAATCGATTGTGCAGCTTTAGAGGCGATTATCGTCGAATAATCAAAAAAAAATAAAATAAATAACCTTATCATGGTCACTATCAACTATTAAAGGACGTAAGTCTAGTGTCAAAAACCAGACGAAAAGTTTCCGAAAGTTTTCGTTAAACAAAAAGCAACTATGTACTTATAATGGATTCTGGCTATAATGGATTTTAAGCGTCGGTGAAGGTGCTTAAAACCCCGCACCACTACTTTGTCCCTCATCACGCCGTGATAAAGGAAGCGAGTTCGACGACAAAACTTAGGATCGTTTTTGATGCGGCGGCCAAAACATCAAATGGCTTCTCGCTTAACAATAAGTTGCATGTGGGTCCGAAATTGCAGACCAGCATTCTTGATATCCCCAAGCGAACGGTGCTATCTACAATCGCCAAGCTGTTTGATCCTATGGGATGGTATGGGGCAGGGGCGGCAGAACACTATTTTTTTAGGTGGGGAGCATGATAGAATAAAATAAGGTATGGTAGTTTTATATATGCATACATATTATACATTAGGGTGGTCATTAGGAAAAAAAAAAATTGTGTTTCTAAATCAGGAAAAAAAATTCCATATTTTTTCAAATTTTTATTCCTAACCCTTCCAGACCCTATTTCATTAAGAAGTTTTTGTTTCTTCGATCATCCGTCCAAAAACGGCTGCTGTTATAAAAAATTTGTTTATCGAGTTTTTGTTAAAAACAAATGAACAAATGAAAAAAATCTAATTTAATGTTAGGTCATTAAAATTGCCGTAGATATCTTTGAAAAAATAATCCATGTCAAAATGTTGCTTACTTTTGGCAAATTGAGCGAAATAAGAAAAAAGCCTTTTTGTTTTATTAACAATAGAGTATAAACAGATGATCTAAATTTTATTAAACATAAACGCGGCTGTAGGGTGTTCAGAGACTCTTCATTTGAGCCTAATTCAAAGTTTTTCCGTTGATTAGTTTAAAAATGACAGAAAAATAGGGCCAGGAAGGGTTAGAGATAAAAATATGAAAAAATTAGGGAATTTTTTTTCATTTTTTAGAATCGATTTAAGGGGCGTCGCACTCAATTTTCGCAAAAAAGTGAAATAAGGACCACCCTAATATAAATATACAGGTTGTCCGGTAATTCGTGTATTATCTTTTGGGGTGTGATTCTTGGTCATATTCTAAGAAAAAAATTGTTGTACAGTAAAGTTCGTCATCACTTACAGTTGACATCACTTTATGACAATTAAAAAAAAGGCTAACTTTGGTGTACCCTGACCTGTGTTAAATTCGATATCTCTGTCAATACTGATGATAGAGACCTAGTCTTAGACTTAATTTATGGTAGAAATAACAATCTTTGTATTTAAGTTGAGGTTCTATAGGCTTAGGGTTGCCAGATTTTCAATTTTAAGTGGTGTTCAAATTTTCTTCCCCTAACAAAGTCTTGACTTTGAGGTCACTTTTTTTCAGAAAATGCCAGATAAACTCAAAGTTTCTTTATTTTTTACAGATGAACAAAACAATAATAATAAAAAAACTTAGAAATAAGTGCACTCAAGAGCCCATACATTTTATGATACTTGGAAAAAACTAAAACTGGTAAGAAATCTAGTTTTGGGTTTTTTACGGTTTTTTATTGCAACAACTTGCAAAGGGAGGAGTTTTAAAAGAACTTTTGGTAGTGTCTTATGTATTTTATACAAATACAATTATAACAAGCGCTCAAAGTGCCCTCCTTCGTTTTGAATGCATGCCAGAGCCCGTTTTTGGATTTCATCGTGGATGTTTGCTCTCGATAACTCTTGTCTTACTTGTAGTGATCCTTCGGAAATACGTTGTTCTAATTGAGTTAAGGTTGTTATTTCAGATGAGTAAACAATTTCTTTCATTCGTCCCAATACAAAAAAAAAAATCCAGTACAGTGAGATCGGGAGATCGTGCAGGCCAGTGAATTGGTCCATTTCTGCCTATTCATCTACCACCGTATTTTTCATCCAGCCAATCCTTAACTTCACGACCATAGCGGGCGGGAGCACCATCATGTTGGAAATCTTATGAAACTAGCTGACGCAGTGGAACATCCTCCATTATAGTAGTTCCTGTACAGGTGTATGGTGATATGGATGCATATTTTCGCCATGGAGATTCTGTCTTTGGAAACATTATACTGTAGAGCCATGCGTCTTATGCTAATGGAAGGATTGATTTCAACAGCTGCCAGTATTCTTTCATCGACCGAGACTCTTTTTATGGTTGCAGCTCCTGCGTAAGGTCTTTCAGTTAATACTGATCCAGTTTCTCGAAGCCTCCGAAAGGTTCTTCCAAAAACATTTTCAGAAGGAAGCAAGGAAGTCGTCTGTTGGGATAAGGTTCCTGGTATCTTCGATGTGCTCTTCTTGAAATTCCATTGCAAAACTTATATACGAATAAAATGTCTGCGTATTCTTCTTTCGTAAATGAAGGCATTTCAAAAAGCTCTCTGATCAAACACAATCGTGACTTATTTTGATAAACTGATGAAAAAATTTGTTTTCTTATTCTTTTATACGACCCATTTCACATTCATGCCCCAAAAATTTCCATGAGAAAAGATAAGTCAACTAGGATTTTGGTACCAGGTCAAATACACTTTCAACCCTTTTCATCAGTGCAAAGTCATAAAAATTGTCTTAAAACAATCAATTCTTGGAAAACTACTCAATTTGCAAGTTTTTGCAATAAAAAATCGTAAAAAACCCAAAATTAGATTTTTTACCTGTTTTAGTTTTTTTCAAATACATAATATCATAAAATGTATGGGTTTTGAATGCACTTATTACTAAGTTTTTTTTTATTATTGTTTTGTTCATCTGTAAATAATAAAGAAACTTTATGTTTATCAGGCATTTTCTGAAAAAAGTGACCTCAAAGTCAAAACTTTGTTTGGGGAAGAAAATTTGAACACCACTTAAAATTGAAAATCTGGCAACCCTAAGCCTATAGAACCTCAACTTAAATACAAAGATTGTTATTTCTACAAAAAATTTAGTCTAAGACTAGGTCTCTATCATCAGTATTGACAGAGATATCGAATTTAACACAGGTCGGGGTACACCAAAGTTAGCCTTTTTTTAAATTGTCAAAAAGTGATATCAAATTTGAGAAAAGAACTTTACTGTATAACAATTTTTTTCTTAGAATATGACCCCAACAGTGGCAGATTTAGCTATAGGCTGAGTAGGCTGCAGCCTAGGGCGGCAACTCCAGAGGGGCGGCAAATATTTTGAAAATAAGAATTTTTTTCTCGAAAAAAAAATTTTTAATAGAAATGTTATTTTTTTATTTTTTATGTCAACTTGATTTTTATTTTTTATTTTACAATCTTATGTTATCGACGTTCATGGTCGAGTTTCATATGACTTTGGTAAGCATAAATATGTAAAAAAAAATTTTGGGGGCGGCTTTTTTTCACAGCCTAGGGGCGCCATTAGTCTAGATCCGCCACTGGACCCCAAGGGATAATACACGAATTAAAGGACATCCTGTAGATACAATATACAAATACATATATATATGAATATTCCGTGAAACGTACGTCTTATTATACATATTTTTAAAAAAGAATTACTTAAATTAAGGAGAAAAAAAAGGATAAGAAATAATGCATAACGTTGAGTCTATGAACGATAAATAAATGATTCAAATCACTTGGTCAGTCTCAATCAAGCATAACAATATTCATAATTTCATAACATTTTTTTTTTGCCTCATTTAAGTAAAAAAAAAAAAAATTGGTATATTTCCAAGGCCAGAAGATGGGGTGCACCCCATGCTCAGAAAAGTTAGGTGGGGTCTATACCCCACCCACCCCATATCTTCTGCCGTCCCTGGTATGGGGCACAGGCGTAGGTGTTGCCGAAAGTGACGGTGTTCAGCTTGAACACCCGTATCGGCAACCCAGTATCGTCATGTGAACATGCGTTGAGCTGAGTTGAGTTACTGCCCGAACAGAATGGTGTAGCTGTAGCTGTAGTAGTACGCCGCGCTGTCAAAGTCGAAAATAGGCAAATGCCATAAGAGTGAACAGTGAACACAATGCGTAGTAGTAGCTGTAGCTGTAGAACAAGTTGACTCAACTTCAACTTTTGAGCGTGCTGCAGCGCTACATTTTGACGTTTCACACAGAAAAGAAACAAAACAATGCAAAATGGCTCAGCAAAATTGACATCCTGCGCTACACCATTGTGGACGAGCTGTACTACATTCCTCAGCTGCATTCTGATTTTTGATTTGACTGCGCGGCGTACTCAGCTACAGCTACGCCATTCTGTTCAGGCAGTTAAGCTGATACCACAGAAGAGATACACAAGAGGGCAAACCACGTAGACAAATGGAAGTTGCGGGGCAAGAGAAATGTTGGTTTTCTCTCTTCTTCGTTATTCCTCTATGGTTGATACGATTTAAATTTGACATTTACGTAAGTTCGAGCCAATCCAATGGCTCTTGCTTAATTGCCCGAAAGTTAGCGAAATTAAACGAAACTGAGTAGAAAGTCTATTATATTTAGTATCATATAAAAAAGTGTATTGGCTCGTTCGCGTAAGTAGGTGTAAGCTCGGCAAAGTACATTATAGTTGGCCCTTTAGCCGTTGGAACATGCAAACGATTGTAAATCGTCTCCACTCCTCGCACAATGGTAACAGAAACGTGCTATGCCGTGGCTTTCTGGGCAAAACAATCCAATGCCGTCGGCAAAAGTAGCTTCCAAATGAAATTTTATTGAGCATAAGCAATAAATTACGCACTTCCTGTAAATATATCAACACTGCAAAACAGAACTGTAAAGCCATATCTACATTTGAAACAAGGACGCCTAAAAGTAGGACAACTTGACAAAGTCAAAACAAATAAGAAACTAGCTCAAATTTAACAATCTAAAATTTCACTACGCACTTGTCTTGGGCGCCACTTTTCGTTAAATTGGTTCTTAGTTTCTGGATGTTAAGAAATTTCTTATATGGTACCCGTGGCGTAATGGTTAGCATGTCCACCTGCTATCCCAGAGGTTCGAGGTTCAAATCCCAGCAGAGGCAAAAATGATTTTCTACGGGTATCAGGGCGCGAGCAATTGGCAAGTCCTCCGTTAGTAAATTCACTGCCATGAAAAATGCTTTCTCAAATAGTCGTTCTGAACCGGCAGAAAATTGTAAGTCCCCTCCATTCTCTCACAAGGAAGGGTGGTGAGAAATGCGCTTGGTCCAAGGGCTCCTCGCTCTGTTGGGCCACCCTATTTATTTATTTATTTATTTAAAGAAGACTTATGAATTGAAACCGTTCTGCAAATAATCAAACACAGCATACCTATATGTATGCACGCATGCATCTCTCTGTAGCTCTATGTCAAGAACTTCTCAGAATCCTGATCTCATAAGCAAATCATATTCTTAACAAATTTTGAGACGTCGAAGCTCTCTCACTTTGTTAGAAAAAAAAGCAAAAAAAAAAAAAAAATGAGCAACCCTTACCTGCCATTGTGGGATAGCTCGAGTACGCCGCCGCACTTTCCAACGCATGAGCGGTTTGTTGGTCATGATGCAGTCTGTGAACAAAAAATAAAACAAAAAAAAAACACAAATGCAATTAACTCAATAACCAAAATCCTTGTTGCTTGCAAAAGAAAACTCACCTCGACCCATGACCGTATTGCTGGGGCAATCGCAGAAGGCTTCCGTATTGTGCCATGTTGTGATGATAGGCATGCGCATGTGCCGCATGAGCATGCGCTGCATGTGCATAAGATCCATAATGTGCCGCATGCGGCACCCAAGGATCAGTGGTGTAACCGCCATCAGTCGAATACAAATCGCTAACCTGTTATCGAAAGAAAAGAAAGACAAAAATTCAATCCCATAGAACGCAACAAGCAAGAAAAGAAGCTCAAGTGAAGATGTCATCACATAGTCTATATGAAGATGCAAATGCATCTTGTTCTGGTTCCTAAATACAAATCACAAGATAAAACAACAGCTCTTGATCTTGACTTACCTGAGGATGCGCTGGTGCCGGTACAGGATGCACATAATTGCTATTCCAAAACGAAGGTGGGAAGTTTCTAGCTGACATTGGACTACATGCTTCTGAAAGAGATAACGAAATTGCAACGATAAATAAATTAAATTTAACTAGAGTGAGATAGGAAATATATGGTTGTTTAATAAAAATGGAGTCATGAATACGAATTGAATGTAAAAAATAAAACAAAGATCAAGTAGGTATTTGTTCCTTCCTTCTGTTGTCTCTTGACTCTCCATATGCATTGGCATAGTGTTTCGAGTTCGAACTTGGAAGAGTTTTCCTTTATATGCGACGAGTTGAAGAATTTCGTCGGGGTTTTCTTTGAAGTGCGTGTTCCTTTTGCTTTTTGCAACAGGCTATAGAAACAGGTATATTCGTATGTGCGCGCACACGATTTGTATCTGCAACATGAAGCGAACACTATCTTCGAGTTATTTTCTGCGCAAGTTGTCTCTTTTGGTTTGGAGTTTGGCTTTTTTTGTATTTATTTCTTTTCTTAATTTTCATCATCGCTTTGGTTGGTTTCTTCTTTACGAGTGCGATCGCCATCATCTTTTGCGAAGAATTAAATAAAAACTCCCGATGAAGATAGCTTCTCGGACTGAGAAATACCTTTTGTCGTCTGATGCTTCTTCAGTTTTATATCCGAAGACAGCGCATACAAAACGAACAACTGGTCTGGTCTGCGGTCTGCCAGTGGAATGCATTTGGAATCTGTTAAGCGAACTCTTTTGAGTCATTTTGAAATGTTAAAGCCGCCCGCTCAAAGTCGGAAGACTTCCAAAGAGTCTTATTTATTTTATTTCGAGTATAGTCACACCATGAAGCAGTGTAGTTTTTTTTCTCAAATTTTGAAATTTTGTGAACGTCAATTTGTGGGAATGTCTGACGAAAACTTTTTTGAGCTTGCAACGCAGCTTCTAGGTCAAATTTAAAAAAATCTACAAGCTGTTAAAAATTAGATGATGGTTTAAGGCTTTTTAAGAAAACAACTTTAGTGCAATAGAGGGCGAAACACAATAAATGCAAAATCTGTTTGTATGCTACATGATCTTTTCCCTAAACGTCTTCGCGTGTGTGCCTCTGTCTCTTCCTCTGATATTGTTTCAAAACTAAGTTTATCATCTGGTATTACCTCCATGACAAAATTAAACAGCTTCTGTTTACGGCTCAAGCAGCTAACGTGGCTTGTCCTCGAACAACAAAATCTCACGTTGGGCGCCAATTTATTAGGATTTGGATGTGACATTTGAGTTTTTATTTAGCCATTCTTTTTTTTAGACACTTTCAGTGGCAAGATAAAACACTCACCAACAACAATGTATTTATAATCCATTCAATCTAGGAACCTCTGCCAACTAATTATCAAAACTTTGTGGCAATTCATTACCAACGTCTGTTTCAATCCCTCAAAAGTATGCATGCGTTTTGCCGCCATTTAACTTGCATGCAGAGTGCGCATTTCAAAATGCACCCATTGACATTCCAATCTTTGACTCTCAAGTCCAACGCCAATCGCATAAATAAGATTTTAGAAGATCTCCATAGAAAGGCATTCAACATTCAGAAGAATCTAAATGACAGATAGAAGGTGTACCTAAAACCCAAAGCTATAGCGAGTGGTGGGAGAGCGAGCACATCGAGGCGAGGACATATGCATCTATCTATATCTATTTTATTTTTTGGTAATTGAAATTCTGTTCCTGCACGCTCTCGGCTCCGCACAAACAACTGCGTGATCCTATGCAGTTTTTATGGGAATTCCTTGGTAGTGGCATTTAAAGTGCCCCTCGATTTACTATCATTCATACGCAGTGCCATTTCATCTCATATAGAGAGCCAGTTGGTGTTTGGCCATTCCAATTGGATAGAAGAGCACAACTCATGCATCAGAGCATACACATTTATCCCATTCTGCAATGTAAACTCTGGCACGCTGCACGATTGTCAATGCGACACAAGATAAATAATTCGATGTCTTTTCTGATGCTGCTCCTGTTGGTGCTGTTTTGTTGCTCCTTCTGGGTCTGAGAGGCTGCTGTTGGAATTTCAACGAACAAATGTTGTTGTCGTATGGTTGTATAAGTATTTTTCATTCCCTTTGGCTTTTGAACGAGATGCGCCCGGCGAGAGCAAGGAATTTCCTTCTATTTTCGGATGTTTTTATTTTCTTTTATTTTCGATGGAAGTTTTTGAAGTATTTTTCCCGAAAATTCACGCAAGCGCGGCAACATCGCCAACGACTGACTGACGACAACTACAACACACTCCATAACGGCCCCATGTTCTGGAGAACGCTTGGTATTTTTATTGCCACCATAGAGGGAGCCATATGACAACTGGCCCTAACGATATGTGTGTCATTTAAATCAAATCGATGTAATAAGGCGTAGAGTTAAGTGAGACATTTATGTGTCACGCACCGTGCGATTCCAGTCGAGCGTGGGTCCATCCATTAATCATGACCCACGACGAGGTTTTGGTTTTTGGACTGAAAAGTGTCCTTTTTATTGGAGAGGGGCCAACTTTCTATCATGCAGTGTCAGGGCTCCAATTGGCAATTTGTTTGAAATTCAGATTTTGAACCTGTACTGCAGTAACCATTACACAATAAAAACACACATGTTTAGAAACTAATATTCGAAAATATTAAGAAATATTAAGAAATGTAGAAAGTGGTTATCCCAGTTTCGCTTTTTAAAAAAAATCTGCGCCATATTAGATTCAGATGAGTTAGAAGGATGAGAAATAACACCTGATGCCTATTGTGCATCCTGATTGTGAGGCGTCTATTTTCACCGGCAGGCGATAAGATAAATTGGGGATATTTAAATCTACCAGTTGCTTTTAAAATATATCGAGACTATGTTTGCAGTTGGCGATGATGACACCAATTCCACTTACAGGAACCGATATCGGGATCGAGAATAGGTACTCAAAACCTTTAATGAAGAATGTTAGCAAAGAGAAGATGAGCATAGATGGAGACGGTTAACCTACTAACGCTGTCAATGTCAGCAAGGAGCTCACTGAAATCGTTGAGTTCACTGTAATGCTTTCGATACGGTGACTGATTGCTGACATTTGACATAAGGTGTTTTAAAGCACTCCGGAAAGAATAGTACAAAACTTTTCAATGATTCGACTGCGCACAATTTGTCGGAAATTTGTAGAACTGCGCAAGCTTACGGTTGCAATGAGGAAAATGTATTGACAAAAGTGCGACTGCGAATGAAGCAAAAATAAAATAAATAGGGTATCGCAACAGAGCGGTTGGGTCCCGACAATTTTTTCCCGATCCCGAACGACTAATCGGTCTTTTCATGAAATTACTACCGGACAAATTGGCAATCCCTCGCGAAAGGCGATGCCCGTGGAAAAACATTTTTTTCGTTGATGTTTCTGGAATTCGAATTTCAAACCTTCTTCGTAAGAGACACCTTATTTCGAAGTATAGTTTAGTACTTCAGTTTTGTGCTACAAATACAGAAAACCTCATGGAGATCAAACCTAAAATATGCTTTTTCAATGGGATTTAGAATTTTAGATAAACCACAGTACCTAAGTAGCGCAGCTGTAGAGTCCTTAAAGACACTGATGACCACTGTCCAAAAATTTTGCGCAAAAAACCGGACTTTATGCAGTGCGGATGTGATCTTCCGACCCGTCTGCGTTTGAGAGAATAATTGTGGATGTGAAAGCAAAATAAAGAGATATATTCTGTGCGGTTTAGTTCCTATGGTGTAAAGATTATAACATGTTTGCCTGTAACATGGGAGGTTGATGTCTCAGAAACAACCAATTGTCTGAACACGGGTATTGACTTCGCGAGGATTTGGCAAGTTCATCAGTAGTAGGTAAATACGCTGCCATGAAAAGTCTTCTCACTAAACTAAAACATCCCAAACCGACGACAAAAAGTATCGAATGAAATCAAATTATGATGCCAATACCAACATTCTGGTCCGAATTCAACAAAAGCTTACAGTTTTACAAACTTGTTTTAGGCACTAAATATCATCGGTTCAAGGGAAATAACTTTATCCATAAAACATAGAGTGCCAAGCCTTGTGGACTTGATGAAAAATTGAACAAAAAAATTTAAACTTAAAAACAATGATTATTTGGGCACAACAGTTCAGGTTGAAACAATGGCGGATCCAGGATTCGGTCAAGGGGGGGGGGGGGGGGGGGGGGTTCTATTACTCAAAATTTTATTTATATATATATATTAGAGTGGTCCTTAGGAAAAAAAAAAATTGGGGACGCCACCCAGATTGGTTCTAAATCAGGAAAAAAAAAATCCCAAATTTTTTCAAATTTTTATTCCTACCCCTTCCTGACCCTATTTCATTAAGAAGTTTTAGCTTTTAAAGGAAAAAAAATAACAGTTTATAGCCTCTAAAAAAACAGTGGCGCCCTCTTTGCTTTTATACTTTCATTCGGTATCGTACTCATAATACTATTGTACCAATTATATGTACGTATGAATGATCAAATATCCGCCATTTACCCAACACTGGACACATAATAGGGCCCCTGCTCTAGTAACAACCAGTATCAAAATTGGGCCAGGAAGGGTAAGAGGGAAAAATATGAAAACGATAGTCCTAGATCGGTTCTAAATCCGTTAAAAAGAATTCATGCCAAGTTAGCTCTTAATTAGTTATAGTTCTTAATTTTAATTTTAACGCGACCCCCCGACAGCCAAAGTTTTAAATGGAAATAACACGCGAAAAATTCTGTTGATTTTTTGAATTTTTATTTTTTTTCATCATGAAATAATAAACATATCATGTCGACCAATAATCCTTATAATTTTTTGGTAACTCTAACGGTTTCTTGATTGTTTAAGGTCATAGTTGAAGTTAAAGTCAATTTTACAATTTTTCTATTTCTACCGTCTTTTATTGATTTAAAAATGGAAAAAAAAAAATTATATAAACTTAAAAAACTCAGAAACCGGTAGAGTTAGCAAAAAATCATAAGAGACCTTTTTTGCAGAGCGTTAAATTTGCTATAAGAATTATTATTGGTCAAAATGATTTGTTCATTGTTTTATGATGAAAAAACACCTTCTAGGCAAAAGTGAAAGCTTACACGGCACGCTCTAAAAGGCGCTGATGTACTATTCAAACCCTAACCCATGTAAAAAATCGTTTCTTTGAATTTATATTTCGTGAAATAATAGCGATGTTACAATTTCTGATTGCGCTTCATGACAGGAACGACTAAATGGTATTGAACTTACCGAGGACGAAATTCAAGTGGAATTTTTCATAAAACCTCGAAAATTTACTAGTGTTTGAGGTAGCCTGCTCTTCAGTTTTTTATGAAATGGAATAATAATCAATAAAGTTCTTGAATTTTTAAAATAATCATATTGCTTCTCCTTTACTTTTTTGTCTTGCTCATGCTATATTTTGAGAATTTGAAAATTAGGAGCCGATAAATGTTACAAATAACATTCAAATAACCCGAAACCCCTCCCCCCCGCCCCTCCCCCCGAGGATTCGCCTATGGATTGAAACGAACACTTATTATTTTTCGTTGAGAAAATATAAAAAAAAAAACTTTTCATGACAGAATTGCATTTGGAGGCGATAAACGCGAATAAGGATTGAATATTACTCACTCAGAATCTAAACCTGGCCTTCCACGCAACAGTCAGACTCTGCGCAAATCACTCTTTTTTTTTTTTTTTTTTTTTTTTTTTATTATTGTTTATTTCGTATCATTTTATCAAAAAGGCTTGCCAGTTGCCACCACACGTTTTACATCACAGAGATTTGATACATATTATGATCTTTCTACTGAAACATTATCCATTTTATATTAAAGTTTAACATTTTACAAAATGATTATATTGTAAGGAAACACGAAAGAAAAACCTTCATTTGAACTAGTAAGAATAATTATAATAATAAAAAGAAATAGCATAATTAAAAAAAAAAAAAAAGTTTGTAGATAAATAATTAATAAATGCGCAAATCATTTAAGCCTACAAATTTTCATCACACACTTACTTTACTTGCCGAGCCGTGGATTCTTTGACTAATTTGGTGTTAAAAGCAGTTCAGGTTCCAGGGGAGTAATGAACCCTTAATCAAAAAGTTCAAATTAATAAATTTCCGAACTCCTACATTCTTGAAGGGCGAAGCGTTTAACGATCTTATTCCAAATGCTTTGGCCAAAAATTTATCATAATCTTCTAGACAAAAAAAAACAGCTATATAGAAACCTTCAATCAAGAATAAACTCACTGCATGCCTCTACCACACAATGAAGACTTAAATAGAATTTTTAACAACAGCTTTGCTTTTTTTCAATCAATTAGCGATAAGGTTTTCTTATTTCTTTCATCATGATGCTGGGAAAAGAAGTCAGGATGAATAATGAAGAGAAATCTTAATGGCGTGGCAGCCCAAACAGTAAGATGGATGCTGCTATTTCATATTTCAAATAATATCAAATTTGCATTCAAAAAAATTTAAGTAACAGTTGCTAAACATGCGTTTTCTCTATATTTGAAAATTAACGCAAACGAACAAAAATTAATTGTATAATTTATGCAACAATCTATGACTCCATAAGTAAATAAAAAGGTGAACACCGAAAGTTCAGGGAGAGCCTAAGGCTTAGGTATTTGTCTCAACCATAACTCGTGAAGAATGAGGAAACCATAACTTTGGTCTTAATATTCCAAAAATTTGTATATGAATTTCAGTAATTCTTTATTTTCTTACAATTGTTTTAAACTTATCTACATTCACCCTTCACAAAGGGAATTACATTCTGAAGCGAAACACGAAAAGTAGCGATTTACTTATTCGGGTCAGTTCACAATTACTGTTTCTGATGTTTCATCTAATTTATTACTTAATTGCTCGTAATAAAAATTCACACGGTAATAGAAAGGGCCATTAAAATTTACTGAAGAAATAAATTTGGTAGGTACACCGCAACACCGCGGATGGTTAAAAGGAGGTAAATGCCTAAAACATAAAATTTAGCCATTCAGTTTTGACTTTGGTTCTCTTTCGTTCCATTCTTCATTCCTCATGAACTTCAGGCGGAGATCCCAAGTCCTAAGTTTGGGAGCCTACCTACCAACCCCAACCTTGGTATTTAGTTTCAAGTTTGAATTGTTCTACGTTATCGGATGGATGAACCAAACGAAGGTAATATTACCATGATTGCACATTGAGCTAAAAGTTTTTAAACTCTAATATGTATAAGCGTTTTGAGCTTGTGCGGCCACTAAAGCCATTTCAAAATTGGGGAAACTTGACAACTAAAATGGTAAACTTGTTATCAGATGTGAAGGGAAGGAAGAGGATGCGTGGAATTCATTGAATATCTTAATATCTTCTCTAAAAAAAAGTATGGCGAGTACTCAAGTGATGACATATTTTGTTTAAAGCGACATTTTCGTCAATTGTCCACCTCAAACGTTGCCTTTTTCGACTGCAAATACGAAACCTTGTTATTTGACGGTTCGTTTCTAAATTAAACAAGACTTGTCCTTATTAGCTATTTTGACTCCTCTCTGGCTAGTCAAGAATAAGGTCGATGGAGTAAATATTTCTAAGTACGAACACAGCAATAAATCAACAATGCTCCTGAAAAGAGATGTTTCATTCTCATTAGTGACACAGGTATGTATCTACCTGGTTGTTAAATCTAAAAAATGGTCAAATGCACCCCATTATCACGTCACGCCCCTACTTCTGTTTTCTTTGGCCAAGAATCAAACAATTTCTTTGTCTTTTAACCGCAACGATCTTTTGTCATCCCATTTGATTCATGTGACGAAGTTTTAGTTAGTTGGTGGTCGCTGCGACGAGCGTCGGTAAGGACAACAAAGTACACCTGGCCTATTCCCAAACCAAAAAATTAAGCGAATAAAAGGAATGTCACGAAATTGATTTTGAATTTTCAAAGATGAAATAACTCCGAATTTACTTCGGGACGACTCCGAACAACTCATTTTTGTAGGTACGTCGTCTACCTACCTATGCATAAATTTAGTCATCGCAAATACGCAGAAGGCCCTGAAACCTGTCTCTCGTGAATCGTGTTATTGGTGTTGATGTTGATGCAGTGATAGTGATTTGACCGATCACAAACAGCAACACCATCCCGGATGCCAAAGACCAAAATAACACAAAAAAAAACAACCTCTCACTCTCTCTTTTCCTCTCGCTATATTTCTCATCTTCTTTTCACCGTTGCAGTTGGTTTGACTGTGGTGGCACTGCACTAAGTGTCATTCTATAAATGCGTCGTGCAATGAAAGAAATTCCAATCGGAATTTCGTCGGCAAATTCCTAGCATCTAATTAAACTTATTGCTGTGCGATGGGCGATGCGAAGCCGATGCGGTGGTAGCCTTAAGTACATCAAGTAGCAGTTGTTTCTGTTTTTGGATCTATTCGAGTGAATTGTTATTTTTAGGGGGGAATTTAGACGATTTCTCGTGTGACATACCTTAACCAGTGCGCATGTTGGTCGAAAGTCTAAATCCGAAACAAATATCTTTGATCGAATGTATTTTCGTAATAAATTGAACTTTAAAATTGCCTCTTCTGTATTTAAGGACTCCAACAAACAAAACACTCAATCACACCAAATCGCCTTTACTTCGTGATTGAGTGCGAGTGCGTGTGTATATAAATATGTTCAGTGGAACACTTGGGGTATTTCACTGAGTGACCTTGGCTATCTTATTGAGTTTAAATTTTCGAACTGTGGCACGTTCCGGTCGTGTTGTTAGTATGCAAATATCCTCCTTTTGGCTTATCCTGGAATGTGTAATTACTCAATTGGGAAAATCTTTGAGAATCCTTGGCAGGGCTTCCCTGTGATTGGAATATTAAGTAGGTAGGCTATTGGCATCACTGGTCATTCATTACAGGAACAATTTGAGAGTCGAGCTGTAAGGGAAGACGACCATAAACAGCTGTTTTTATTGCTTAATTGGAAAAGCCCTTGTGCACTTGTAACGAATGCCGTTTGATTAATATCAATTCAAGACAAATGGCGACAAAGTAGCCATTAAGAATTTTTAAAACGAAAATCTGTCCGACAGATCTTACCGACATGCCATACTGCACCACCGCTTGACATCCCCCAAAACATTAATTTATGCAGCCGAGCGTCTTAATTTATGAACGTCGCACAAAATGTCAGTTTTATTTTCGAAGATGCGATTCTCCAGCACACCGAGGAGATGTATCTGTGGCTTCCTAAATCATTCAGAGTCAATCAAATGGGGCCATTCGCTGAATTAATGCCTTTCCTCCAATTGCGCCCATTTGAGATAAATCAAAAGGGGTGCCTCCTAAGAGCGACGATGCACCACATTTATGTTCGTCTAGTTATCGCCTAGTCGTACATGCTGTTCTTACAACTCAGCCGCTTACGCGTAAATTGAGTGCTAAACACCCAGCAGTCTTTATTCTCATTAAGCAAACTAATTATTTTATTAATCATAACGTGCACTCTGCTGTCTGGTTATGGTGTGGAGAGTGAAGTCAAGGGGGAATAGGGCACCCTTTCTCTTTGGCAAATCTAACATTTTAATTTATTGTTGAAGTCTCTTTTTGACATATCAAAAGCATGTCAAATAACTTTGCCAGCGAGTGTGTGTGGCATTGGTAGGGCGCGACAACACCGAGGACTTATTACACATTACACCCTGTTCTGGGAAAACGGTTGTACATTTCTTTTCTTTTCTTGATTTTGGGTATAACGAGAAGAGGATTTTATTTTTGGTGTCATTTAGCTCAATGACAGGTATAGTCAAGTGAAGTCTTGTGTTGTTGTTACATCTGTCAAAGGCGTATTGCGCTGTCAGGTCTTTGTGACTTTCGCATTGAGCCGCAACCAGCGTTGCCCCCCTACTACAATTGTAGCGTTTTTGCTACATTTTTTTCCAAAAAAAATCTGCTCCTTACATTCGTAAAATATTCGCAAAACGCTACAATTTCAGAGAATCAGAACACAAATCAATTTGCATTCATTTAGAACCAAAAATTGTGTTAGGAAAAATTAAAAAAGTTTCCATTTGACTGCGAAAAAAATGCAGTTATTTTAAACGATCAATATATTTTGTTAGTGGGGTCTTAGATGTTGCTAATTTTGGATTAATTTAAGGAAAGCCAAAAGTTTGCAGGGAAAGCCAACATTTAACAATTTATGCAGCTATATGTTAACGCTATGCAGTTTTCTTCATAGCAGTGCGACAGCAGAACGATGTTTTTCAAGTAAAGGCGATTCGAGAAACAATTCAAATATTTCGACTGTTGATGCGATATTGCCGTCACAGGAACTTTTAAGAGATATCGAATGATCCACCTTCCACCCGCTTCATTAGTTAGCTACACACAAGTTTTTTTATATCATTTCATAACGCCACTCATTACAAAAATACAATTATATAAATTAAAAATATGAAGTTGAAGAAATGTTGAGGTAATTATTTTTGTTAAACCTATTGAACTAAATTTTTACGTTGTGTTAGCCTTTTTTATAATGTTTACTTTGGTGAAACAAAATTTTAAGTTTTCGTTGACATGTTTACTTTATTTAACAAAAGGAATGTCGGTTTTTAACTAATGTATATAGATTCTACTACATTTTAAAGCCGCGACGCTACATTTTTGGCACGTTGGGGGGGCAACACTGGCCGCAACGAGTACCAAGCACCTATAGGTAGATAAGTTTTCTGTGTGTCGCATTTTAATTGCCATGGCGAGAAGAATTTTTTGGCACACGATGGAACTTTAATTGAAATGTTTTACAAATTTATAATTACGATGTTCTCTTAATGTAAATAAGACATATGATCATATTGCACACAGCAGAACAACGGACTTACCTTTACTTTCTTTGTTACTAAAATTAAGTGCTCTAGAGAAGTGCTCATCGACGACGCTTGCCGTGTCACCGGAGTAATTTGTGAAAACAACGCAGGATGCTGAAATGTATTGTGCTCTCGATTGCTGACCCTGACTGCTCGCACTGTCTAGTGGGTGATCTTTAGTGGTAGATTGATGGCGAGGAGAATCGGGACCCGACGAACACGAAGAATCATTGTGATGCGCTCCAACTAGTCTGCCTGTGAAAATAAAAACAAAATGTTTGCATCAATGACATAATTGTGCTGTTTTAAAGAAAGTTTCAACAACAATTATTTGGGACAAGCTAATTTCATAAACTATATTGCCTGAAAAGCAAGTGTCGAAAGTGTAAGAAACCTGAAAAACCTATAGGTACCTACTTAAGAAGTCGTCACACTATTCAAGAAAAGTGCGGTTTCTTCAACCTTTATAAGGGCCGGTCTGTTCAAGTTTGGTTAATTTTAACCCGTGGTTATTTCCAGTGGTTACCATAGAATGCGTCTTTTCAACCTTGGTTTGGTTAAGAAATGAATGGTTTGGTTAACTAACCAGAGAAATTGTTAACCAGTCGATTTTGGTCGGTTAACGCAACGCTATTTAACCATCGATTTACTGGAATTTCGTCTTTTCACGTTTGGTTAATCTGTCTTCACGCATTATTTTTGACTCATCATTTGTCTATACAACAATTCAGTGTGATGGAGTGTGTTTGTTTTTAATTTTTCGTTATATTTATCTCCAATATTATTCTTGTTTTAGTTCTTTTTTATAAAATACTGTTTCATTTACAAATTTAGTTCACGTGGAAATTGTGTTTGGGATTTGTGGAGTTCTGATGGTAGTGGCGTTAGTGATGACGAGGAATTATTGGTCAGTTTTCTTGTTTTCGAAAATGTTCTTTTTTTCTAACACCAAAGCTACAAGTTTTTCTTCTTCACTTTTGGAGAAATTCGCAGATCGTTGCTTTGATTGTGACATTTTCTTCAAAAATAACAAAAATTATGAATAACATAGAAAAAAAAACATGAATAATTATAAAATAACTCACTATGAACTGCCGACAATAAACACATGTCACCAAAAAAGATAACCATTGATTGGGGTTAGTGATTAATTTGACAGATAGACTGGAAAAATATTGGAATTTTTCGATAACCTACGGTTTGTTAACCAAGGCCGAAAAAATAGTGAAAAGACGCAATTCCTTAACCATAGATCCATAACCACGGGTTAAACAAAATCTCTGGTAACCAAACCACAGATTTAACCACACTTGAACAGACCGGCCCTTAATGTTGTTTGTAGTGAGCAGTTACATTTTGCTAAGAAACTGAGCAAATTTATGATTATTTGCTGCAAGAACTTTTCGGAATTTTGTATTTGTTCTACCGTTGTAGTATTTACTATGAAGAATAGGCAATAAATTGAGCTGAAAAAATTAGTTTGAAGCTTGATTTCTGGTGATATTGTATTTGAAGTATATAAAAACGCAATATTAATGGAATAAAAAAAGAGCGATTTCGTTCGACCGTTTTGGGAACATTGCGCTGTGCTATTTTGATATTATGAATGTCACTTTATTCATATGATTATTTGGCAAAAAAAAAAAATTGCTCATACGCCACAGTGCAATTAATTGACTGGAATACTTCTTTAAAATAAATACAAATTTGTCTTATAAGTAACTTCGCCCTATAGAGACAGTATATTAATATTCAATATTCAATTTTGGCGACTATGAAAGCAATTGTGTTTCTATGTACTTAATGCTCTGGAAGACTGAATCCTATTTATGAATAGGTTTTGATTTTTTTGTGTCGCTTGACAACATCGAAATATCAGTTTACACTGCGCTAAGTAAGTGCTTCATACCAACCCTTTGTAATGTGTAGTCCACGTATACAAAAGTATTAAGCATTTCGGTTATGTTTTTTCCAGGCTTCACAATATTTAGGAAGAGAAACTAGTAGTCTTATGACGATGCCGTAGATGACATGCATCCATTGGATGCAGACAGACCAAACGTATGCTCCCCAACGTTAGTATAAGAATACTGCAACATTTTTGGTAGCTCGTAGCATAAAAGACTGTAGAAAGCTTATTGGCGTTGCCAGCGGGCACTTCTCTTTTGCCAACCATTTAATTGTGTTAGGCTTAAGTGATACCACACCCTGTGAAATTTGTGGAGAAAATGAGGACTCCGCAGAGCACTTCCTCTGTGAATGTCCTGCTTTTTCTCGCACGAGATTACATATATTTGGTGAAAGCCGGTAACTTAGGTTCCTTATCATGGCAGCGTCTTTTGGCTTTTCTCCGAACATCTGGAAATTTATAACAAATAGAAGGTTGCTAACTGGTAGTATACAATGAACCGGTATTTAGGTCTGAGTGCTCCAGCTTGTATTTTAAAAACCTCCAAAAAAAGTCTAATGATGAGGTTCAGCTGTACACAGAGAACAACTATCCCACTGCATTAGGCGCATGCACATGGACAATGCTTACTAGGCGACAATGAAGCTGCTAAGTATTGCAGAAAAAAGTCTGGAAAATTTCCTAGTTTGTGGAAGAAGTCTTTTATGACCCCTGTTTTCAAGAAGGGCGAAAAAATAGATATAAAAAACTACAGGCCAATTGCAAAGCTTTCGCATTCCTAAGCTGTTTGAACAAGTAGTCTGCAAAAGTTTATCATTCTTCGCAAGGAATATAATCTGTAATCAGCAACACGGATTTATGCAAAGAAGATCGACGGCTACTAATCTTGTCTCATTTTACCATATAAATGCTCTAATGCGCTCGAAACGGGGTATGAATTAGACTGCATTTACACTGACTTCTCTAAAGCCTTCGACCAACTTTCTCATAATATTATATTATATAAGCTAAAAGCATTTGGATTTCGACCAGTATTTATTGTTTGTATAAGTTCATACTTAAAAAATTTCGTAACGTCTTGTCAAATTCTTTCAATGGTCTGTCTGGTGTGCCACAAGGGAGTCACCTTGGTCCTTTGCTTTCACTATTGCAATAAATGACGTGATTTCTTGTATATCATAAAGCGGCATTCTAATTTTTGCTGACGACATGAAGATTTTTAAATCTATTGAAAATTCGTCAGATCGCAATTTATTACAAAAAGATATCGACAGTTTTGTTACGTGGTAAAAACGGTCTTAGTTTGAACCCTCCCAAGTGTCCAAGTCTGACGTTCTCACGCAAAAGGATTCCCTGCATTGCAAATTATTCAATATCTCAGCAATCATTATCTCAAGCTTTGAATTTCCGTGACCTTGGTGTTATTTTTACTACTTACCTCGCATTTAATGAACACATTAACCTCATAACAAGCAAAGCAAGCTTGGGTTTATTAAGAGATAGGCAAAAGAATTAAACTTTCCTTATACAACTGTCGTGTTCGTCCCCATCTCGAGTATGCTTCTCAGGTTTGGTCACCTCTATATGAGGTTCATAAATCTCGTATTGAAGCAGTTCAACACAGATTCATACGTTTTGTCCTGAAAGGTCTTCCCTGGGAAAATCTTAATCTCCCCCCTTATGAAAATCGTATTCGTCTTTTAAAGCTTCAACCACTCTCTCAAAGACGGATCAACAATGACTTAGTATTTTTCCATCAACTCATAACAGGTTCAACTGATGCTCCCGACTTGCTCTCCCACATAGGATTCAACTATCGCGGAAGATCTTACCAACTACGTAATCTAGAGTTTTTGCATTGCTACCACCAACAGAACTAACTAAGGCATGCACAAGCCGATAGCTCGCATGAGTACCTATAGGTTATATACAACTCTAACCCTTTTATTTCAGATTTCAACATTTGTAAAAGTAGTTTAAAATTAAAACTCAAAACCAGTGCTCCACAAGCATGATTTTTGTTTTGTATTTAATTTGTATTTCATTATTAGTTAATTGTAACTTATTTCACTTAAATTTTGTTTTTATACTTATAATAATGTTTTTTTTTTTAGTTTAATTTTGTTTTGTCGATGTTGAATAAATTAATTATGTTGAATGTTATGTCCCTGTACGAATACGTTCTTTTGTGCTTGTGTTGGCGTTTTTTACTAACCACTAACACTTGCATTAATGATGGCGATGGCGAGCGTAGATAAGTGCGTACATATGAGCTTGTTCTAAGCTCAGTACCGCTTCTCTGAGATGCAAAAAAAAGGAGACCGAGTTATAAAACATTGTGTAATACACTCTCTATCTCATTCCTTCCTTTGCCAGCTAATACAATACATTCATCAATAATTGTTTCTTTATCGTGACGCATTTTCGTTTCATCGAGTTTCAAGTAACAACGATTCTATTAAGAACATTTCAATTGTATGAGTTTAATTTCTTGTTTTTAATAATAAACAGCTATTTGGTTTACCATTTCTATGCATATATCATCTGGTTTATCGTGAAAGAATGCCTGGAACAGACGAATGTTGTCAAACACTTTACGACGGGACTCGGTATAGTCAATAAGGGACTAAGGGACTATTAAATGGTAACAGAGGATCGAATTAAGAGTTTGATTCGAGCGACGACCGAGATGGGATTGGGTTTAAAATGTAAGAGCTTAGGATATTTAGCTTCTGAGGTGAGTTCGAAACTTGGAATACAGAGAGCGATTTTGTTTGGTCACAAAAATTTAAAAGAGGGAACTGGGAATCAGGGTTAATATTGAAGGATACCCGTTGATGAGCATGTTTCTGTTGGACTTCGGATTGCTGTTCAATGATTCTTTATTGACCCAAGGACAGTCTGGGCTTGGGTTGGGGCTTGGGTAAGAGTTTATGTTGGGGTATAACAGGAGGAACAATATAATTGGAGCAAGGAATATTAGCTCGTTGTGATATGTGTTACTTGGACATAGGTTTAGCAGAAAGTCTAGGGGGTTTTGGAAGATGAGGATTGTTTTTGTTATTATTGAAACTAGAAAATTTGAAATTAGGGAAAATATAAGTTTATTAAAACTCCAGTTGGGTGTCGTAACTTAAGCTGTTTTTTTAGGCGAGAGTCTTCCATCAACATCGCCGAGTTTAATAGTTCCACCGGGAAAAAAAACTATTAAAGGCAATCACAACGATAAGCGTTTCCATAGTTGATATTGCCTTGCGATAGAATCTATATTCGGTGTATAAATATAATTCTTCGAACTGTAAATAAATGAACTGAACTGAATTGTTTAAGGTGAAGAAGCCAAATGGCTTTTCTACGAGAACACGGATTGTGTAAAAGATTAAGAGAAAAGTGAGAAAAACAGGCAATCTTTCAACGATAACAAACTATTCGGTCCTATAGTTGAACTACCACCAATAAGTTTTTATGCTCAGTATGATTAAGACAACAATCATTTTGCTCCAGTTGGTGCAGGTGTTAATTTTATAGAAGCGTCTGACAAAGGATATGAATTATATTCTAGCTTTGGTTGGATCTTAACATTTTGCAGTACGTTAAGTTTTAACGAGAATAGACTCATGTAGGTAGGTATTTCGAAAGCACTCGCTTCCAAAAGTGGGAACTGAATCTTAGACTATAACGAGTCCAATCTCTTTTTTAAGCAATTGAACTTTCAAAAACCAAACAAACATTTTTTGAAAGATACTATAGCCTTTCAAAGCCTTAATTTAAAACACCCCAATCGAGTCAGTCCTTCCTCACGATGAAATTGAAGTAATATTTATGCGGTGGTTTAAATTTTTGCAAGGAAAAATGAGAATACACAAGAGAGCATTTAGTGAAAGTTTAAACGCAACACGAGCCATCACTGTCCGCTGCCTTAAGGTCAACACGCAGTCGAAAAAAAGAGAAAAAAAAATTATCAACAAATTAAGATTGTTGGATGTGAAGCCACCAGCTAATGTCAGTGTCATGTCTAAAACATATTAATCATCAAAATGATTAATCGAATCTAAGCAAATTGCTGAAAACGAAAACAAATATCTCCGCGCATTCGACAGATTCCTCATATTCTACGAATACAATACAAAAAGATCTTTCCATCAGATTCGTTCGAATATACAAAAACATTTTAATGCTTGTTTTGGAAAAGTTAATGACACCGAAAAATCTAAAAAATGTGCAAATTAATTAGTCGCGGAAAGCATTTTCGGTATTTGAATAGACTTCACACCAGCCCAGTTGGTTGTTGTTGTTTGTATTGTGGGCTCAAGGGACGAATACGGCTTCTGTCTTATAAAACATCATCAGCCATGGTGCGCTGCACGCAGCAAAAATATTTGTTGGTATATGAAAGGAAGAGGAAGACACAATGGCCAGGCCAAGAGTAGTGGTATGCAAATTTGATCCGAGTTTATTGGCACATTAATAAAATAAAAACAAAACAAAACATAAATAAACAAAACAAACAAACAAACAAACAGCAAGCGAGTGACTGAGCACAGACATTTTTCGCATTGAGAGTTCCTGGATGGATATAGTATACGAAAGCAGCCGCGCACCGTCACCGTCACCGCCACCGCAGCAGATGGAATCTAAAATATGCCAACCATTTCGAATGATAAATTCTTGACATTTTTTTATGTGAATTTTTATTAACATTTTTTTCACGCTCATTCGCATAGTTTGATAGTTGCGCTGTTGTTTTTGCCGGTTGACATTTATACACCTGAGTGGACATAGTTTACACGCTCGCGTTCATTGTTGAAAGCCGCATCTTAATGTCATTTCACATGATGGGGACTGGGGAGATGGAGAACAAAATAAATGTTGTATAACAGTGAATTTATCCGGCCTTTCGTTGAAGGGTTGCGTTTTATTAATGTAGGCCCTCAATTCGTAATCAATTTCCAGTGGCAAAAACAATGACAGCATATAAATTTGCAAATCAACCAACGACTGACTTCCGTTGACATGTTCATATGATAGCGTTTTATTATTTTCGCTGGCTTTCGTATTCCGTACTGTGAACGCGCACTATCTGCCCATTTATCGCTATGTGTTGAAACTCAAATGCTAACAATTCATGTTCAGGTGTTCAGAATGATGAATTTATGATGGACAACTTTTCATTTAGCATGGAAACTGAAAAAAAAAACTGAAAAATTGATGAAGTGCTTTTGGCTTGACTGCGCACGCAGCGGAACGTTTAGCCATATTTCGAAGTAGTTACCAGTTTGTGTTACTTTATTTTATAGGGTAAGTAAGTACGTGATTGCGAAGTAGTATAATTACATCTGACTTTGTTCGGTGTTCATTTACCGAATCTGAAAGATCTTTTGAAGGTATGTATATGATTTTGAAGTGTTTATTTAAACTTAAAAAATAACCCTTTTCGATAGAATTTCTTCAACATTTATGAACAATTGTACCTATAGTTCTTCACCAAAAACAGACATTCGTGTCATTCAACACTAACTTTCAAAGTTACCGAATGTTCACATTTTCATTCAATATTAAAACATTTATATTGCAACTTGTAAACTTGTATGAATGAAATAAAACCATCTAAAAAAAAAAAAAAAAAAAAAAAAAAAAAAAAAAAAAAAAAAAAAAAAAAAAAAAAAAAAAAAATTTATTTTCTATTTCTGCAAAGAGTCTGCGAACTGTGAAAAGATAATTGAAGGCAATTTTTAAAGCATAAAAACGGTTGCTGATTAAGTTGAAACCAATCTCATAAACAAAAACCATGTTTCAAATACCTATGTGGAGGCTTGTGATAATAATTTGTTGTAGTTGTTGTTGGTTGGTTTTATTAATTCATATAAGTTTTTTTTTTCAAAATTTAACAAAAACAAATGGACTTGGCTTTTGCCGTCTGCCAGATTGACAATTTAAAAAAGAACTAATAAAAAGTAAAAAATATTTAGTTTAAAATTTCAGAAACTTCCGGTCATAATTCTTTGTCTGTATGCAAGAGCGATTTTGGAAAATAAAAACAGTTTCTTCATATCGACTTGGTTCAGCACATTAAAGCAGTCTTCATCCCTTAGAAAGCTTTTTCCAAAGACATGCAATCTTGTTTCCTGTAGTATAGGGCAATTTCCAATAAAGTGCAGGACATCTTCTCGTTCTTTCAAATTACAAAATTCGCAAAGGCATGGTAAATCATCTCTGTCTGGCACATAATTAAGGCTCAAAAGTTCTCCTCTCAACCTCATCATCATGGATATTTCTTGTACGCTGTTGTAGTCATGAAAATAGTTTTTCTATCCCAAATTATGATCTAAACGACTATAAATAGATCTAAAAACTGATGATTCAGCGTCTTGCCTGTATTTAGATGCATAAAGCTCATCTACCTTCTGTATCAGCCTATACATCTCGTTTTTCCAGTTGTCTTTATTTCCTAGACTTAAGACCACGGCGATGTCGCACTGCAGTGCCCGATCTAACCATTCCGCGTACCAAATTTTTCCATCCGCAATATTTTTTAGAGCTGCTTTTTTTGATAGACGCTCATTAGACAATTGCATCAATTTTAAGATATAATCTACCTGCAATTTCAAGGTCTTAATAAACAGAGGTGAAAGTCCCGTTTCGACCATGAGTAAATAGTTTGGGGCGTTTGAAGGAATATGAAAAATTCTTTTGATATAAAACCTTAGAAGTTTTTCGACCTCTTCATATTTTTATGTCCCCATACATAGAACGTCACTGACTCTGCAACTGCTTCAAAAACTTTATATTTGCTGCTATGTGAAATGAAACGATTTCCAAAACATCCTTTCTACGTTGCGTTTATTGCGTTTTTAGACTTTGCAAATTTTTTTGAGATGCTTTTGCAAGGAAAAGCCGTTGATGGTAAGCAATGATAATAATTTATGAAAGGGGTCAAATTTTCATGGGACATGGGCTATCTTTTCAAAACTACGAAATTAAGCTGAGAGTTTAGAGATTTCACTACCACCGTTGCATACCTCAATATGTCTTATGCATAAAAAAATTGGGAGTTTTTTGGTGTTTTTTCTTCCGTGCCTATAGCGGATCCTATAGGGAGACGAAATCCTGTACTACGTCGAAGCTATGTCTGCCGATTTTGAGGTTTTGTCCAATTCGTCGATGTTCGGTTTCCTTGTTTGATGACAGCATTTATACTTCGTTTTGTCCTCATTAACCATCAAACCCATTTTTGCCACTTCTGTTTCAATACTCGCAAAAGCACTTATGACGCTTTTTTTCTTCCCATTACGTCAACATCGTCTGCATAGCCGAGTAATTGTACAGAATCTTGCAAGACTGTTCCTCTGGTGCTGATGTTTGAGTTTTGTACAATGAAGAAATCGCATGACAGTATGTCGCCTTGCCTAAAGCCTTTTTCGACATCAAAGGTCTCGGTGAGTTCATTATCGACTTTAACGGAGCAGCGAGAATTCTCCAAAGTCATCCTGCATAGTCGTTTGAGTTTTGCAGGGATGCCGAAACTAGACATGGCTGTGTAGAGCTCGTCTCTGTAAATACTGTCAAACGCGCTCTTGAAATCGATAAAAAGATGGTGTATATCGATATCCTCAATTTTATAAGTGTCGGTACACGTACAATCCGACGACTGAATCTTACTGATGAGCCCACTTTCGTATCAGGGCGAAACGCCTATTTTTGGAGTTGAGGTCAATCTAGTTCCTCTATGTCTTTATGACCTTTTTATACAATCGTTCCAATTCTGAGCACCTTGCTGTGTATCGATTCAAAATTCTGAATGCCCTTGTGCATTTTGTTTCACTGCGAACATGTTGTTGATGGTAAGTTAGCACCCACAATTGTTGTGGATTGCTATGCACAAATGCACATAGTGATTCAGATAGTAAAGAATTGTATACATTAACAATTTGTTTATGACCACACTTTACATATTGCAGTAAGCTAGGAACGCATACGTGAGTGGATTAAACTTAGGGTCATTCTATGCAAGTGAGAATGTGCACCCATGGGTTTATTTAAGTTCAAGTATCTAATTCAGTGTTGACAGAAGATTGGTTCAAAGTAAATTGTTAATTTCGGTTATTACTTTTATTACATCAATCGGCAAACTATAAATAAAAATAAAATAAATAGGGTGGCGCAACAGAACGAGGAGCTCCTGGGCCTAGCGCATTTCTCACAACCATATACCTTGTGAGGGAATGGAAGGGCAATGAATACTAACGGAAGACTTGCCAATTCCTCGCGAAGCTAGGATAACACAGTGGCATCACTGGTTTTTTCTGTGTTGGTTTACGTGTAAATTAGCTCCGATTATTTTTTCATTTTTTTGATAGTTAACCTTTTATTTAATTGTGTTCCTTATCAGTTTTTTCTTTAATAACAGCCTGTTAATTCTTACTAATAATTCATTGTATAGTGTTGTGTCTATTTAGCATTTATGCTTTCGTGAAGTTATTTGTTAAATTATTCTTGGTAAGCCATTGCATGAGTAATAAACTTTCCTACATACCTACATTTCCTACTTCAATCTCTCTTAGATCGTAGTTTACCACTTATCTGAGTGTTATCCACTAACTAAAAAAAAATAAACAAAAATTACTCTTGAGTGTTTTTCTCTTTATTCATTTTATATTTTGTTCACAATTTACACGTTTACCTCCTTTATTAAATAAATATAAAATTTTTTTTATCATAATTTTACACGTTCTATTTCAATATATTCTTCAGCGCAGGTGCTAGGAGCTTCGACTTTGAATCTCAATAACTCAGGATCAACCCCGGTACTTCCCTTGAAAAATTTTTTTTTTTATTTTTTTTTCTTTCTTTTTTTATTATTTCTGCTATTTTCATTTTGATTTGTTCAGAAAATTTTAAATTAGAAAATGAATTGCGCAGCAGACAAGTGCATTGATAGCTCCAACAACAACCCACTTTTTGCCTGCTTTGGCCCATGTGGCAAGGCCTTCCATGCAAAATGTGTTGGTTCTACTAGTGCATTTATTGAAAAAGTAACTGCATCGAAAATTGCTTTTTGGTACTGCAGCAACTGCAGAAAAATTTCTCTTTCTCAATTAGCCTTTAAGTTAGAATCATTTAAAAATGATATAACAAAAATATCAAAGGGCATTAATGAAATTTCAAGCTGTTTTAATATAGCAGTTGCTAATGTCAACTCATTCTCTAGCGCCCAGTACTCGGTAGATATTTCTACCTCTACTGACGACTTAGACTTTCAACTTCCTCCTATTCCTTCTAATTCCTACCAATCTTTAAAATCCAGTAAGGGTTTGAAGAAAAAACAGGACAGCGTGTCCTCTGTAATTGTTGGTACGAAACGAAGTGGTTTGCGAAGCAATGTAGCTACACCTCTTAACTCAAATGTGACTGAAATACTCAACTTAAGCTCTTCTGTTCAGCCTAGTCCAATTGAGCCTTATAATTCAAACATGACTGAAATAGTCACTTTAAGCTCTCCAAACTCACCTAATCCAATCGAATCTGTCGCCCCTATGGTTTCGAACAATGAGGCTATTATAATATCTGATCATGATAGACCCCCATGGTTTGTGGAATCAGTGCCTAAACCAAAGACTATATTTATATCTCGTCTCAAATCAGATACTACTCCAGAAGATATAATTTTCCACCTTAAAACTAATAAATGCATCACAAACGATTCGTTTGTTAGGTGTAATAAAATAAGTAAGCCTAACAACTATGTGGCTTCTTTTAAGATTATTGTTTCTCCAACGCTTTTTGACCCTATTTGCAACCCTCAGATTTGGCCGGCCGATACTCTTATTAAAGAATTTTCAGCTCGTCATAGTAAAGTACCGTCAATAAGGGACCAAAAAACTTGAAAGTATCTCCCTCTTCTACCAAAATGTAAGAGGGCTTCGCAGTAAAACTGCTAATCTCTATAACAACTCCCAAGCATTCCCTCATGACATTTTTGCTCTGACTGAAACTTGGCTTAACTCTGCCATTTTAGATACTGAATTGTTTGACCATGAATACTTAGTGTATAGAAAAGATCGTACCTACAATAAACCCTCGGAAGTTGGAGGTGGCGTACTTACGGCTGTTCGTAGCAAATATATGTCTTCTCTTATAACCTTTCCATTTGATTTAACTGTAAATGTATTATGTGTCAAAGTCACAATCAAATCAAAAATTGTTTATATCATTAATACATATATTCCACCAAAGAGCTCTGCTTCATCTTATAAAGAATTAACGTTAGTTTTAGATTATATTAATGAATTGCTGTGCGTTGAAAATTATGTATTGTTCTTAGGTGACTTTAATTTACCTTATATTCAATGGTTACCATCTTCAGATGAAACCTATTTTAAACCATCTTTGACTTCACCTCAACAGGAATTAATGTTGTTGGATAATTTAACATCAACCGACTTACGGCAAGTAAGCTGTATCAAAAACTCTAAAAATCGAATTCTCGATTTGGTCTTCTCTTCAGACTCTGTTAGTACCGTTGTTATTGAATCTAGTTTCGGTATTACTGATCCTAGCCTTGATGAAACTAACATAGATGACTACCACCCACCTCTGAATATTTTTCTTGACTTGAGTGGTGAAATCCACACTAAAAGTAACTCTCATGATTGTTCCTATGTGTTTGACTACCGCAAAGCTGATTTCGATTTGCTCTGTGGTGAATTAATTATGTCTGGTATCGAAAACATATCAGTTTTTACCAATATTGACGAAGCTGTTAGCAGCTTTTATTTGATACTCTATAGATGTATTGAAAAATCAATTCCTAAAAAAATTTTTAAAAATTCTGACTCCAACCATCCATGGTATACTAAAGAGTTGAAAATCTTAAGAAATAAAAGAAATAAAGCTTGGAACACTTATATTAAAACTCATTCCGTTTCCGACTATGAGTTTTACGTTCTTCTTTTTGAAGAATTTAAGACACTTTCTAAAAATCTTTATTCAAATTATATTGACCGAATGGGAAACTCTTTTAAAAAAAACCCAAAAACGTTCTGGCAGTTTGTTAACTCAAAGAAAAAATCAGATGGTTATCCAGCTAGTTTTGTTTATGAGAACTGTTCTTATGAGAACATCTCTGATATTTGTAATGCATTTGCTGACCAGTTTCGCAGCTCATTTTGCGATACTACTGTTGACATTGATGCTGATTTCTTCAGTTATCTTCGCAACTGTAATCAAGTATGCTTTAATAACATTGTTATTGAAATTGATAAACTTTTTTGGAGTCTTGAAACCTTAAATGACGATTTTTCTTCCGGGCCGGATGGCATTCCTCCCATTGTACTAAAAAAATGTAGGACATGCTTAGCATACCCGTTACAATATTTGTTCTTACTTTCTTTGAAATCTAGTAAATTCCCTCTACTTTGGAAAAGATCATTTATCACTCCAGTTTTTAAGAAAGGGGACAAATGTGATATAAAAAACTATAGACCCATTGCCAAACTTTCTAGCATTCCTAAACTATTTGAAAAACTAGTATGTGACCAGCTGGCTTTCAGTGTAAAAAACGTTATTTGCACACAGCAACACGGTTTTGTTAAAAATAGATCGACTGTCACAAACCTGCTATGTTTTCTTCAAAAATGTTCCTTAGCACTACAAAATGGTAATGAGCTCGATTGCATCTACACGGATTTTTCTAAAGCTTTCGATCAACTTTCACACAATATTATTCTGTTCAAACTAAAGGCAATGGGCTTCCCACCTGTGTTCACTGATTGGGTACTTTCTTATCTATCTATGAGATCATACCAAGTAAAGTTCCGTAATATCCTTTCCCACCCTTTTAATGCTGGCTCAGGTGTACCTCAGGGGAGTCATTTAGGACCTCTTCTATTTATTTTAGCTATCAATGATGTTGCGTCTTGCATTTCCTTCAGTGAAATATTAATTTTTGCTGATGATATGAAAATTTTTAAAAAGATAACTGGTTCGCTTGATCGCTCTCATCTCCAATCCGATGTTAATCAATTTGCAGTTTGGTGTTTTAAAAACGGGCTCAACCTAAACCCCAATAAATGCCAAAGCATGACTTTCTCTAAAAAGAAGGAACCTAGCAACCCAAGTTATTCTATTTCCAATAATATTTTGAGTCAAGTGATATGCTTTAAGGATCTTGGCGTGTATTTTAGTTTCAATATGGACTTTACTCAACATGTCAACTACATCGTTAGTAAGGCCAATAGTATGCTTGGTTTTATGAAAAGATGGTCAAAAGAGTTTCAAGACCCATATGTTACCCTTGCTCTATACAATTGTTTAGTACGACCTCATCTAGAGTATGCTTCTCAAGTGTGGTCCCCTTTTTATGAAATACACAACT
Source organism: Melanostoma mellinum (assembly GCA_914767635.1). Lineage (NCBI taxonomy): Eukaryota > Metazoa > Arthropoda > Insecta > Diptera > Syrphidae > Melanostoma > Melanostoma mellinum. The sequence goes on along the minus strand of OU612059.1, from coordinate 224,519,632 downwards.
CAAGAATTGAATCAGTACAACATAAATTCATAAGATTCGCTCTTAAAGGGCTTCCGTGGGTAAACCCTAATGATTTACCACCATATGAGCACAGAATCCAATTATTGCATATGCAACTTCTTTCTCAAAGGCGTACCATTAACGATCTGGTGTTTTTTCATCAACTTATTACCGGACATATAGATGCACCTGAGTTACTTTCTTGTGTTCAATTCAACTTTCGAGGTGGATCTTACCACCTGCGCAACTTAGTTTTAATATACTGCCCTTATCATAGAACGAATTATGGCATGAATGAGCCATTGAGTCGTATGGGTAGACTTTTTAATCTTAACTCTTGTTTAATTGATTTCAACTTAAGTAAATCTAGTCTAAAAAATCTGTTAAAAACCAGTGCTCCACTTTCTTTAGTTTAGTTTGCATGTTTGCATGTTTGCAAGTTTCAATTAATTTTAGTTTATATATCACATTTTGTATGTTTTTGTTTATTATATCACATTTTGTATGTCTTGTTTATTTTATAGTGTACTTTATTGAAGATAATTTTGTAATATTTATTTGAAAGTTCTTGTTATTATGTCTTTTATTTGTTTTTACTATTCTTACGTTCTATGTGCTGGTGTTGGTGTTATACTAACACTTGCATTCATGATGAAGAGCGTATATATGTAAGTATGTACATAAATGAGCTTGTTCTAAGCTCAGTACTACTTAGTCTCTGAAATGCAATAACACGTAATCGTGATCGGACATTTAAGCAGCTGGAGAGCTCAGAAGTACTCAACTGGTAGGGAATAATTATGAAACAAAATTAACTTGTCAAAAATTTCAACTTAACAACCTATTTGCCGTAAGGATCACCGAAACTGTTTAGGATAATGTTTGGAACAGGCTCCAAATTTTGTTTTTTCATTTTCTCGTCATCTGCGAGTCCGCTAACTTTCGTTGTTTTTATAGGTTTAACTGCCATGCCTATCTGCAGACACCAAATTTCTTTTTTTCTTCTTCACCTGTCATCTGCCATCAACTGTCATCTTTCATTTATCATCTTTAATGTGAGTGCGTTTGAAATTACATTACAGGTGTTTATGGCAACCTAACATTCGATCCCTCATCGTCATTGTCAATGTAAGTATAGAGATGTGTATGTGGTGTTACAGGAAATATTATAACACTGCTTGAATTTCCTCAAAACTTAATTCGTAGTGAATTTTTTTATTTTTTACCTTTTTTTACATTTCTCTTTAAAGTGATTGTAGCTTAAATTTTAGAACCGACTGTATGAACTTTACGTCAATCGACATAGCACCTCACAAAGACGAGACCGAGAACACAAAGTAATGTTAAAAGCTTTGTATTTTATCCCGTTCTCTTCCCAACTTATTGTTTATTTATGCGTTTGATTCTTTATAGTGACACACTTTCGTTTCGTCGAGTTTCAACGATTCTAAGTGTGTCAGTTGTATTTCTGACAGCAATTTTAAACTAACCTAAACTAACAAAAGAAGGTAATTTTCAAAAAACTTAAGTTTGTCCGTAATTAAAGTTCAGGCCAAAATTCAGCTGAGTTATGAAGAAAAATCAAAAATGAAATCAAATCATACTTTATACACCCATATCCTTATTCACATAAGGCTTGTTCCAAATCATTGGACTCAAAAATTGAAGCCTGAATGAATCAAATATCAAATTTTAAAAATATTAAAATACAAACAATCATTTCTTACCTTCGTTATCACTCCGCGTCGTCGCTAGATCCTCCTCTTTGGTTAATGTTCTACTATGTATCGAATTACTACTTCCTATTGGTAATGCTGATAAACTAGAGTTGGTATTTGCGTTATGTGCCGCTGCCGCAGCTACCGCTGCTGCATTTGCACTAACTGAGGGCGGGAGTATTGGGCTGCAAGGTGAATGTGAACTACCTGAGGCGCTCGACGACGCCAAAGGTACACCCGAGGCTGAGTATAAGTCCTGGTTAAACTGGAATTGAAATAAGAAATACGTTCATAGAAAATACAATGTGAGAAACAAGGATCATAAATATTTTATAAAAAAAAAAATATATTTGGGAATAAAATGCTTGGAATGGTCAGGGGTCTGTGGTTATTGTATTTCGCTTAATTATTCCCGTGAGGAATGGAGAGGTGACCGAAATTGTCAGTATCGTAAGGCTTCGTGAGACATCACTTTTCATGATAGTATTAAGTTTTTGAAAAACTTGCCATTTCTTCTCGAGAATAGGAACCCTCGAAAAGATATTTCAGTTCTTTCTTTGATTAAGACTTCAATCTCGAGCGGTATAATCCGCCACTCTCTTCGTTACAGCTTAGACAGCGTTTAAACATTGATAAAACATTATCAGGAAATGACACTACAGCTTAGTTTATCCTTTATCGAGTTTTTTTAATGCTTCTACAGCTGCATGAACATGCTACCATACTACTCTTCAAAATTGTCTTCCTGAGGAGCAGAAGCAATGAGGGTTTTTTCATTAATTTCAAAACATTGCCAACATTCCCAGAACATTCATACGATTGCTTCTCACCACCCTCCTAAGCCATAATATTGTTTCACTTTAGTCAAACCGAACTGACTTTATTATTGTCTAAGATAAAAGTTGAAAGCCCCCACTTCTGCCAGAATCTCATTAGAAAACCGAAATGTTCAAAAACTCCATTTTAGTCTTCTCGAATATTCCTGTGCCAGAAACTTCATTATTGTTACCAACCGCAGTATACACTTCACTCCATTGCAGAACGATTACAAAGCAAATTTTCTTCGAAAACTGCCACATCATGCAACCGAAATGTAAAGATTTAATTAGTGGTTTTTCGAAAATATCAACCGATGTTTGGGGTGTTTTGAAGATTTCCGTGGCTCATTTAGAAAACGAATATACTGCTCCAAATACACAACCGCGTATTACACGCTATTATATCCGTTTACTTTTCCATTAGGGATTTCAGCTGCGGTGTCATACAGGCGGGCTGACTTTTGTACAAAACGTCTTAACTCGCGCGATGTCATCATAAATCAAGAATTTTTGTGCGTCTTGCTGCCACAATGACACAACTGTTAACCCTATAACACTTTTGAAAGTAGGGGGACATTAACATTTAAGTATTATAACTTGAAATGCATAACATTCGATAAAAATAACGCCAAGCGGCGCCAATTGTGTACTGCGACAAGCACGTGGTGGCACTGTTGAGAGGTCGAGGTGGAACCTAACTTTACTGGAATGCTCTTAAAACAAACGAAATGAAAATTAATACCTAAACGGAAAAGTTATTGCCTATAAATTTTAAAATACCGCATCGCAGGGGAAACAGAGGCCATTATTAACACTTTTTATCGACTTGTATCGGTTAATCGGTGGCACACATTTAGCATTAGACACACACTGAGTAGCACTAATGCGTTGACTAAATATTGGAGGTTTAACACTTGAGATTGTGTAGTGTATAGGTACAACCAAGAGAGGGTATTTCTTTTGATGAACCTAAACTAATTTATACCCAAATAATCGGTGTACCTATGTGATTATAAGAGCAGAGCTCGTTATGGATAAAGGAGAAATTGTTTGATTTGACAGTTTTTGATGGAATAGACATATCGAAACCAGTGAATATCCTTCAATGACTAGTGCAAATGAGTGTAAGGAACATTGTTTGAGTGGCATTTTGTAGGTAAGACTTACCTTGTGGTGTTTATTGTTGCAAGCAGCGATAACGAGTGTAGAAAGTGAGCTAGAAAATCGCATTTTCCCAGCTTAAAAGGCCAAAGTTGGAGTTGTGTCTGGTTATGACTTATGAGTAAAAATATTAGGAAGTCTCTTTGAATACATACCCGATGATAATACCAAAGGATGAGTACGAACGAATGCGACAAAAAGACAGCCGTATAGACGAGGACGAGTGAGTTTCCAGACTGTAGATAATGCTCAATAGATTCGAGTGAAAAACTTCTTGACAGCACAATCCCGTCTCTTTGTGACGCGGTATTAATAAAAAGGAAAATATTCAGAAAAATTCTACGAGACAAAACGGAGCCTTTCCAAGAAGTCAAAGACTCATCACTATATCAAAAGCACAAATTTTCGATAAGTGTCGTTAATAGGTGCGTTTTTTGCATGCGAATATATACGCTTGTTAAAATGTTTGCATGCTAAAAACAACAACAAAATAAGCGAATAGCAAGGATAGGCATCTACGTTTATTTCTGAAGCGAGTATAAACTGCAAGTGCTACCAAGATGGGTGGATGAATTTTTGGAAATGTCAAAAAATTAATTTAAAATTCATCTGTTTGACAAAGCAAATAAAAACAAATTCCGGATTAATTTTTTTCTCATTTTTCAATGCCTGAAATGGTGAAAGTTAAGAAGGACTTCCTCAGCGGTGTTGGAGACTCCCTGGACGTGATGGTAATTGGCGGCTCCATTGGCAAAGGAAAGCGAACTGGGACCTACGGAGGCTTTTTATTGGCCTGCTACGACGCCGACAACGAGGAGTACCAGAGCATTTGCAAAATTTGGAACAGGTAAGATTACCACAGTGTCTCTTTTTAAACAAACTTCTTAACCCCTCTTAAAGGTTTCAGTGACGAAGACCTTCAAACGCACGTGATCAAGACACCCAATTCATACTACCGCTAAGACGGCTCCAACGAGCCGGACGAGTGGTTTGACGCCGTTCAAGTGTGGGAAATAAAATGTGCTGACCTCTCGCTTAGCTCTCTCTGCTCACAAGGCAGCAATCGGCATTTTGGATCCCGAAAAGGGCATCCACTGCGTTTTCCGCGATTCATTTGGATACGAGATTACAAGACACCCGAAGATGCCACCTCTGCATCTCAAGTGGCTGATATGTACTCCAACCAAGCCCAAATCAAAAACCACAACACAAATCGAAGGACCCCAAAGAAGATTTCAATTAAAAGTCGAGTTTATTTTTAGTCGTTTGTTAAGCGTGTGTATGATTGTGGTAGAGATTAATAAATTTAATGAAAAACTAAACATCGACTATTTTCTTCTGGTTTTTGTTAAGTTCGACTTCGCGCATGCTTGTCCAGATGTAAACACCGGGCCTGGTGTCGTTGTACATCGAGTCTGGCGGTGAAAATGGTGTCGTTTTGTCATGGTAGTAGTTGCTGGCATGCATCACAAACTAGAGACATAAGATCTTTCGTGACTGTTCTTCGTCTGGGCCTTAGAACACAAGAAACCATCACTTTGAATCCTTGAGATTGTTTCACAGAGTGAGAACTTACCGATCAGGTACGTGCTGTGGTCAAAACAATCTTTGAAATTTGGACTCCCAGCAAAGACACAACCGTCCGCTTGAAGGCTAAAAAGCATTAGTGGAATCCTTACTCCCTCACATCTGACTTGAAGGATTTTCCAACTGGTTGATTCTGTGGCAATGCATTTGTTGGTTTTTTACTTGCTACGTTTGAAATACAAGCATTTGTTGTCTGAACACTCAGTTTATCTGGGGCTCCTGGATTCACTATTTGAGCTTCAGGTACCTCAGCATTGGTTATCTGGGAAGTTCCGCATTTGCTGTTTGAACAGTTTCATTGATTGAAGCCCCTGCACTTACTATTTGGGCTGTTGGTATCCCCGTACAAATTGTATGATTATACCTTCATGCTGTTTTTCACAACCGCCATCGTAGTCTACAGACAAACAGCATTTAAGTAAAAATTTGTCATTTATGTCAAATTGCAGTCCTGCCAAATCCTAACTAATATTATAAATGTGAAAGTCCCTCTGTCTGTCCGGCTTTCTATGTTACCATCTCCCGCCCAAACTACCAAACTGATTGATATGAAATTTTGTACAGAGATAGTTTAGAACCAGAGGAAGGACATAGGCTATATATTTTATCCCTAAATTCCCACGGGAACGGGAACGTATACGGGAATTTAGAAACTACAACACCGATTTCAAAAATTTTTCCACCGATAGAATGCTTTACTATCCCAAAGTAACATAAACTTTAATTCATCCTTATATTCCTGCGGGAACGGGAGTCCTTACTAATATAATAAGTGCGAATGAAGCTCTGTCTGTCCGTCGTTCTGTGTTACCATCTCCCGCCCAAACTAATAAACCGATTTAAATGAAATTTTGTATAAAGATTATTCAGAACCTGAGGAAGGACATACGCTATATATTTATTCCCTATATTCCCAGGGGAGCAGGAACGTATACGGGAACTTTGACACTATGGCACCGATTTCAAAAACTCTTCCACCGTTGGGATGCTCCATAATCCCCGAGCAACATAAACTTTTATTCATCCCCATATCCCTCACGGGAACGGTCACCATGTTTCCACGGGAACGGGAGTCTTTACTAATATTATAAGTCCGAAGTTAAATCTGTCTGTCTATTTCTCTTTGTTACCATTAACTGCCCAAACTATTGAACCTATTTATATGAATTTTGGTACAGAGACAGTCAAGAACCTGAGGATGGACATATATGTTATGCAATATGTTTTATCCCTGTATTCCCTTGGGAACGGGAACTTGGAAAATACAGCACCCATTTCAAAAAATGTCCACCGTTAGAATACTGCACTATTCCCGAGTAATGTAAGCTTCAAGTCATCCTCCGGAAACGCCCTCATGTTCCCACGGGAATGGAAGACTTTATTAACATTATAAATCCGAATTTAACTCTGTCTGTCTGTTTTTCTTTGTTTATAATTACCACCCAAACTATTGAACCGATTTATATGAATTTTGGTACTAGATAGTCTAGAACCCGAAGATGAACATCCTTACTAATATTACAAATCCAAAATTAACTCTGTCTGTTCGTGTTTCTTTGTTACCATCTCCCGCCCAGAAAACTGATCCGACTTAAATGGAATTTAATTAAGAGATAGCCTAGAGCCTGAGGAAAGACATAGGCTTAATAAGTAATCCCTATATTTCTACGGGATCGACACCGTAAACGGGAACCTTAAGACTGCTGGGTCGATAAAAGTTCTTTCACTGCGGGGTGATTTCTGTCAAACTGTTGAAAATACATTAGACCTGAGAAGAAATGTCTATCTTGATCTTCAAATAATAATTGGCAATCGGGAATGGCTGTTTGAAAGGCGATTTCGGCGCCGACTAATGAGATAGTTAACCATATAAACTAATAGAATATGTTTGACGTATTGGGGGACGTTGGCGAATGTCTATCAATAGACAATATTATGGACACTGAGCAAGTCACATCATACCCTACAGAGTTTCTCAATTTCTTAGGATTATTAGGAGTGGCAGCAAGTTGGTGTTCCAGTGCCAAAAATGAGTAATCCAGAATTGTACACAGCTACAAATTACACATCTGGGATGCGGCATTAATAATGACTGGAACGAAAAAAGGAGAAAACGTTTTGATTCCCCGTTTTCCTTTGATTCCCACTGATTGGTCATTAAAAATAAGGCTCAGACGCTTTAAGTTGCAGGTGTTCGTTTAGAAAAAAATCCCATGGCAACTTTATGTGGCAGAATCACGTATATCAATCCCACAAAACCTTTTTATTTCGCAAAAGATGGAAAAAGTAAGAACGTCGTGTGCAAACATATACTAAAATAAAATAAAATAACAATAAATTACTAAAACGCATGAATGTGTCTTATTTGCAAAATAAGTAGCCTAAAAAATTAAGAATGCTGCCGAAAGTCACTATTCCACGTGGACGAAGTCGCGGGCACAGCTAGTGTTTGAATAATTTGGGGAAGACGTTTTTTCGGGCGAAGCTTATGTCCGCGTGCAAAAAAACAGGACTAATGTGTTATACACGTTTCCATTACCTTGCAAAATGGAACTGCATTGTATTTATATTTTATTCTTAAAGCAAAGAAGATCATCTCTATAGGTACAACAGTGCGCGAAATACTCTTCCATAGTTCATCAGTTTATCAGTTCGTCAGTTCGTCAGTTCATCGTCTGCTTTGGAGACCGCATGCTATTTTCTCTCAAGAGACTGAATCTGATGACACATTTATCTTGTAACGAAATGAAATCAACTGATAAACGAAGACTCCAACATGAATCTGTATTCCCCAAGCTTCGGATGGAAAGATATGTCTGATGAAACTGGTACTCCAATTCCCCGCATAACGTCAAAAGTCAAAACAATTGCATGTTCCTTATCTACACTCAATTACACTTTGAAACGATAATGGAAAGGTCCTTCAAAGACTTCATGCAGTTATTTGCGATCATACCAACTCTCTTTGTATACCTCTATGCCTGTTTTGTAATGAAGTAGCCAAGTAACCAGATGGGCGATTCTACCGCCCGTCGTTGTCGTCGTTCACTAACAGAGATGTGGCCATTTTAACTTTGCTTGCCTGCGCATGGTTGTGCCCTTTTTTTTGGTTTATTCAGTGGACCGCGCAGAAGTTCCCATGGAATGGCAGAAACACACGGACGGAGTAGCAAGAAGAAAAAATCGTCCAAAGGGTCGCTCTTTTGCAGGCCAAAAAAAAAAAAATGGAAAAAGAACATCACCGGCTGGCGGCCGCGCACAAAAGCATTCCGACTGTCTTAACGCCCAATTATACAAGGCCGCGGCACTAAAACAAAATTGGTCTTTTATGTATGGTAGTAGTCTATACACAGCGAGTGGATAAAACTATCCACACCGCGATATGACCATATAGAGGAGGGACGCTTAAGCACCTCCGCACAAATGGAAAAGACCAGCAACGCAAATAAGAGTGGTCACAAGTAAATGAGAACATAAAAGAAAAAAAAAAATGGCAAAACAATAATGGGGGGAAGCCAGAGAAAAATTTGCCAACTCTGAGTAAGTTCATCTGAGGGCTCAGGGCCGCATTTGGTACATTGTAGGGGCTGTTGGCATCTTGGCTTGGACCGGTATCGAAAAGTGTCTAGATATGAAGGAAAAAATGTTTGCCAGGTGTTCAAATTAGGTATTAACTTTAGCTCCAATCAAACAACGAAAAAGCTAAAAGGTCTACCTGCATGGATGAACTACTCAAGCAATTTTTATTACGTTTGGAAGTTAATCCAGATTTAGATTGAAGGATAGTAAAAAGTAAAGCACGCCTATTTATGCTCACCTTAGGAGAGTTTAAGCAGATAAATCCATATCCATTATACCCTAGTCAACATGAGACTTCTGTCTTCGAGAATGGAAGAGGATATGATATGTAAGATAAAGGGTTTTTCAACAGGGACGCTACAAAAGTAGAGCGAGAAGGACAGCAAACGGAAACGACGCCATATTTCTTGCCACTCTTTTGACATTTCTCTTCAGCCATTTTATGATGGAAAGATATACGAGCCAACATCGAGTCGAAGTTATTAAATCTTACTTCCGTACAGCCGTATATGAACGAAGAAATATTTGGCTTTGAAGCTGTCATTTGCGTTGCAAATTGCAATTAACCTACGGTGATGCCAGCTCACATTCATAAAAGGATAGTATTAATTGGGCTTACGCTGTAAGGCCGAACTGGCTCAACTTAACATTTCGAGTCAGTTCAACTTCATTTTAAACCCACACTGGGCTAAAATTAAACTCGGCATTAATATCTTTTCGCTTAAATGACGAGACGACGTTGTCCACCAAAACTGTCCTACAGAAGACAATGAGTTAACAAAAAGTATCGAACGGTAATTTTTGAAAGAGTACGATCAACTGAAAAAGTTTTGTTATCTACGAGTTCAGTTAAATTCTGATTTCGCCCTCGCAAATCTTCATCTAAACCCCTTGAATATGTTTAGGGTAGATTGCGGACCTGGTTTAAACTTATTGTGGGATTTGTCTGGGGCAGTTGTCGTCGCGCTAGAACGACTATATAATCGCACAGATGATGTTAAGAAAGAGGTTGACTTTTTTGGGATCCAATCTCGATCGTTGGGTTACTCATCGTGTTTTCGGTAATTTATAGTAAATCCCTTGGTTGTGTCTGATTTGAGCTTCGAGATCGAAAATTTGTATATCGAACGCAACTAACCGGTGATCAGATAGGGATAATCGCCAAACACGATCCCTGTCATCCACGTTCTGTTGTACGCATCCCTTTTTGCATGGGAGTGCGCGAGTGCAATGTTTACTTTTTGGGCCATCGACGAAACGCGACGGTCCCTTTTGCGGTGATTTATTTAATGTGATTTTGGTTCGCACATTGGCCGATCGCTCTATGCTTTTTGCTTCGTGAACGTCCGTCGTCGTCGTCGTCTGTGCGGACGACAAACATGAAGTTCTTCCTATAATCGATTCACCTAATAATTCGACCTGAAGTTTGTTTCACATTCAGTGACTTATATAACCATAAGCCGGTATAGCTGTGGCTGTGTCCAACTGGTGCAAGGAGAAAGACGATTTGGTTTCATCCAATGCAAAATGGCAGTGGAAGCGGAAAAAGCAAAGGGAATCACCAATGGAAGAGATGATGATGGCTGTTGTTTGTCCTCGTAGCCGCTTGCTTGTAGGGAAGCATACGAATGCTAATGAACTTAATCGTAGCTGTACTCGGCGGTGTTTTACTGGCAATTGGCCGCGTTTGATGGTCACAGTCTTATTTTTGTGTGTTTTACGTTTTTTCTCACAAATAATCCAATTTCTTATGGGTAGTGTGGGAAAATCAGGAGACGGACATACAAAAAAGGCGACCACAATCGAATTGGAACTGATGTCATATGACTATACGATTGTGGACAGAAAAGGATCACATCGGTTATTGTATCGATGTAGGCAGAAGAGATAAGGATTTTTAGGAAGAAGATGGATATTCGAAATAGATAGGGGACACTACGGGTAAGATTTGCATTTTTTTTCCTAGAAAGATATAATCTATGGCAATAAACAAATTATGAACGAAGAGTTTTTAGGACGCTTTAAATATAAATTCATCTGTTGGTAGGTATACTTAGGTAAATATGCTCTGAAGATATGAAAGAAAGGAAATCAACATGCTACGGCATGAGATTGAAGCATATATATACCTAAAACTACCTATGGATTATTCAGCAGTATGGAGTCCTTGAATACATGCTTACACATTGCATAGTCACTGTGTTTAAGTGGAGTGAGATTTATTCATTGAAAAAAGCTTTTTTACAACAAGTTACCGTTGTCAAAAAAGGCATGAAAATGATTTTATGAAATTTCTATTAAAATGTTAAGGACCGTTATGCTTTTTTAAATTTTAAACTATTTTTATTATTATCGCGGGATAGAGACATTTTTAAATTAAGACACTTAACGGACTTAACTTATACCGTGATTACATATTTTTAATCAAACTCATTAATTTTTGTTTCCCGACGCGACGTTTCGACTTGGTTACACACGTCCTCGTGGTCACGGGTTAGCTGTTCAAAATTTCATTTCATTTCATTTTCAAATATCGCACATTCCTCGTTATCATAAATTAGGTTAAGCTTTTCTTTGTTTTTCATTTTCGAACAAATTTTGAAGCAGAAAAATTTTTGCTATGGGAGATCCCTCTGTAAATTTTTTTTTTTGAGAAGTGCGCCTTCAATAAATGGTCATTTCTTCATAAAGCAGACCAAAAATACAATTCCTTCATTAAATTCAATGGCAGTTTATAGAAATTTTATTCTTAAATTTTACTATTGTCAAAGTACCTATTATAGAAATTTTGTTTTTTTTTTTTAATCAACCTACCAAAATTTTTATTTATGAATATTTTCAAAAATTACTTAAAATTTAAACAACGTTCAATTAAATTAGAGAAATTATGGGTAACATTGTCATGTTTGCGAAATTTTTTGTAATTTTGGTACATACGAGTATATCAATCTTTGATTGTGTCAAGGAAATCAGAAAATGGATGGGTTTTCAATGCAGGTATCGGTTAGTGAGGTAATTGTAAGGAAAACGCCACGGCCTGCTTCTAATTTTGAATGCGTAAATCGGAGATAGGATTGAAAAACCACTTTTAACAGTATTTTCAGTGGGATCACGCAAATGAAATTTCTCGGATGGGTTCGTTGAAATAAAAATATAAAAAAACTCGTATATCCATTTTATTATTATATAAATAGACCACTTCGACAGAAGACTTGGTTCTGTATAAAAAAAAGCTTAGTACAGTACGGACTCGATTAACGCAACTATTAGAAATTCGGCCAGTTGCAGTAACCGAGGCTGTTGCACCTACTGGGTCATATTTTTTTTGACACAAATTGTATTTGAAATATCATATTTCATTAGAAAGTGGATTGTTGTTATTGTTATTTGCTTTTGAACCATTCATATAAAGCCTTTTTTATCTGTGGATACTCAGAAGCCTTCATCGTAACTCGTTTCCCTGGTCCGGACTCTGCTCTAGCCAAAATTGTCTAAGAGCAATTTTCTTTTTTTTTAATGAGGCATATTGTTGATTTGTGAACATTATATTTTTTATAAATTGTTTTAAATGAAGAACCCTTTTCTAGTTCTGGCAAAATATCGCTTCTATTTTTAACTGACAATTTTGTAGTTTTTTTTTTGTAACACACATCCTGAATGAGATCGCAACCCACTCAAATAAACACAGATTCATTTTAAGTTTTTAAGATAAATAAACACATGAAGTTGCACTTATCGAGGTAGCTTTTTTGATAAGTTGCACTTATAGAGTCAAGACGTTTTACGATTTTAGCGTTGCAAAAATCGAGGAGTTGGACGAATCGAGGGTTGCGTAAACTGAGTCTGTATTGTTTATAGAGAAAATACAGTTAAGAGTGGTTTTCCACCTCTGTCTTTGATGTGTACCCTTTATTTATCTGCCAGGTTCTTAAATAAAAATCCGTCCCTTTCTAGTCCTTTTTTTTAACATAATCAGGAGCCCAATAGGCCTAGTATTTTCGGTCTAGCTCCTCAACTGCTTGCTTGTCCAATATAAGAATTATTAAGAATGTTTTGGTGCCCGTGGCGTAATGGTTAGCATCGATGCCTATTACGCGGATGGTTCATGTTTTAAATCCCAACAGAAAACAAAAAAGTTTTCCACGGGTATCGCCTTTCGTGAGGAATTAGTAAGTAAGCAGAAAATTGTAGGTCACTCCATTCCCTCACAAGGCATGTTTGTGAGAAATACGCTAGGCCTCGTGGCTCCCTGCTCTGTCACTCTATTTATGACTTCTAAAAATATTTTTGCTTCCGGTTTTCAAAGAAAAAATACATAAATGGTCAAACTTTGTGCAAATGAATTTTCAAAAATTAAATCGAAATTTTTTAGTGAAATGTTTTTGTCCTATGGAAATTATAGATGCTGAATTATAGATGCAATCAGCTAAATCAGCCTTGTAGTACTACACATCGCGTCGATAGGGCATACATTTATTTGATCCAAAATGTTAATTAAAGAACCAAATATTACCATTCAAAAACATCATAGAATGTGGTAATAAGTGACTTATAGTTGATTTTTAATAATTAAAAAAAAATCTGTAAATTTGTTATAAATTGCCCCATCTGTCTTTAGCTTTCGTTGCACCGTATGCAAGACACCCTGTATTGCACAAATATTTGGTACAACTGTCAAGAGGGTATAGAAACAATATACTCGAATATTACCGAAAACGGAAACAACGAACCTTTTTACTGGTGCGCTTCTAGTGGAATGAAAATCAGTTTGTTCACACTTGATTTTTACACTGTCATGAAACGATTTACGCGCTCACGTTTAAATCGAAGGATCGAAGCTATCCCTTGAGAATAACGAACTTTCTGGCTGACATTTTACAAATATCTTAGTTAAGCCCTTTGTGAAATTAGAAAAAAAACAGCTAACTAAACCATATTGACCTATAAACATCCGTTGGGCGCCAATTAATGTCACATCAACATAAATGGTGTTGTTTTGACTGGAAGGGAAGGTGGATACACAAAATAATACTGTTATTTTGTCCTGAGGGATAACAGAAATGATGCCAATCACTTCCGTTAAAAGCATCTCCTATACGTACTTTCTCGCAGTACGAAGCAAATTAAGAAGCTGTTAATTTTGAGTCCGAAACCATATTTGTTTTTATTCAACACACTGCCGTTAGAAAGTTGGTAGGATGCTAAAACAACCCAAATAGGTTAAAAAAACCTAGGTATGATTTGTGAGGTTAAGGCAATATTTGATTTACATATTTATATTTTATTATTAAAATAAAATATCATTTTCTACTATCAAAATTTTTATATTGCCATTCTTAATTTATTTTTAAAAAAATTACAGAAATATTAAGCGATATAAGAAAACCTGAGATAAAACAATGCTGGGAAAAATGAAGCCACAGCGAAAAAATAAGTGGAAGCTCATCTTACAACCAGATAAACAGAAAAGGAATAAAAGCTTACCAAATATAAACATATGTAATGTATGTAGTATGTACCCAAGGGCTGTCTCGAATAAAGAGTACCTTCCTAATCGGTGGGTTCTATTTTCGACTTATTGAGGTCCTCTTCAACACTACGCACCACAGCAGCAATAACTCCTTCTTTTTCCATTGTATGGCTGCTGTGGACGCGTGTTAACAGCTATCGTTGTTGTGGTACGAAATTTCAAAAGCTTAGATAAATTTGGCGAGCTGAACAACGAATTTCAAAATAATAATGCCAAACTGTGCACAATTATTTTGAAATTCATGGTTCTGACTTGAATTGTTCTGAAGTAGGTACGTAAGTCTATTCATTGTCAAATGGCGAAACAAACCTAATGATAATAAATATACAGTCAACTGTCAAATTTGTATGGCCCCTAGAAACAGTGCTGTCAATTTAGAAACTAGACCTATAAAAAACCACCAGTAACTGTTCCGCTACATCTTATAAAATTCTTTTCTTCTTAATACTTAACTAAATATTAAACAAAAAAATCGTAGGCCTAAAATTAAACATTAATTTAAAAGAAATTAATTATTTTTTAATTTAATTTAGTAGATAGGTATGTGCACTCTTCAAATTAAATTTTTTTAAAAATTTCATCAAAATGAAACTTTCTTCTGAACCAATTTCTGAGAATTCAGTTAGAACTTTTACACATCGTGTGAATTTGAAGAAAAAAATTCTTTTCGAAAGCAAAATTAAATCAGGGCCACCCTTCACAATACTCAAAGCAAAAGTAAGATTAGTTTAATAATAAGACAACGTAAATTTGTATCAAACTACGTATCAAATTATGTTTCAAACAATTTCGAGTTGATATAAAAACAAAAATTATAACTGCGCTCTATAATTATCTGGAAATCCCCATAAAAAGCAAAAAAGAAGTTCTCTCTTAGAAAATATTTTCCAATTAATTACCGCATACAATGTTCCTTGGCCACCATGACATTGCTTCGGAAGAGGAAGGAGGTATACCGGGTACGTACACTTCAAGTGCATAAATTAAGCACACTCAACGTATATACAGGTATCTCAACTCTATACATTATGTACGAGTTTTATTGAAACTCGCCGTGCCCCCATTAACATAATTACTCCTCTCAATTCTCTGAAGAGGCTTCGCTTCATCACAGCACAGCATAGAGGCACACAGACACAACAGACAATCACAATGTAAAAAAAGAGGAAAAACGGCGAAAAAAGAAAACAACCAGTTATTAAATACCAACTCCGCCAACATGATTTCCAGCCTCACACAAGTAAACTCTTGTCTGTTTGCCTCTGTCGGTCGGTTGCATGCACCAATGCGAATGTGATTCATGCAAATTGCTCATTGAAATGCACTTCAGTTATAAATAGGTTGTAAGTAGGTACTGAATGATTTTTAATAAACTTACCCTCTCATATTGATAGAACGATCTGCTAGGTCCAGCACGGCCATATAGGTATGGATAATAAGCACCGTACATCACTTCAGGGCAGGATACTGCCATTTCGATGTATCCAAGCCTCAAAGCACGAACAACACCGCTCACCGAATTCTGTTAAAATTTAGCGTTAACGTGAAATTTCACAATGAGCAATGAGAAACGCTCGCAATGAATTATTTCTTTTTTTCGCTTTATCACTTTTGCACTTATACACACACTTCACACAGAGAACAATTTAAATTAGAAAATGAGAATTTATTCTTAATTATTCCACACCACGAACAAAATCACAGGGTGTATCCATTCGACGTGTATTTTTTTTTTCTTGTATGGTTTTTTTTTGTAATTTTCAGCACGAAAAACCGCACGAATTCCTCACGATATTACTAAAATTTACATATTAACGTTTTATTGGCGGATTCTTGTTGCTATCCTGTCGAATGTTGATGCATTTTTGTTTCCAGCTTGTTTCACCGCATCAGCAGCTCCCTGAAGAAAAAAAGAACGGCATGAGGCAGATAAAAAACTTAAATATTTCTCTCATTAAAGAATGACAGGTTGTGTGTTGTTTGCTGAATGAAAGAGTCAGTAGGTGCACCATGGAAACATTTATCTGTCATCGGAGCACTGTGCAGTGTGCACCTTGTTCTGAGTTGCGTTATTAACAATTTCAGCTTAGGAAGGCACCAATCTACACACAGACTTGTTGTTACTACCGGTTATGTTTTGTGGTAGTGCAGCAACCTATATGATGGCTAAAAGCTAAAACAAACATTGTTTTGCTGTTGTTGTTATTTTTTTTTTTGTGTGTTTGCGAATGACACACAGAGTGTGTTTGACTATGATACGTCGCGTCGGTTGAGGTGACAGCACAGCAAGAAACATTGGTAAGCGATCCCATACCCAAGTGAGTCTCTTTAGCCATATATTGCCTAGTGGAGTATAGGAGGTACTTTAAAGTCCATTTCCCAGAAGTTTCGACTTACTTTTCATAACAGTCTGTCGTTGGACTAAGTTAAGCTAAGTTTTGTTCTTGATGTGGTGGCTGTTGCAGCTTGTTTTTTGTTTTTGTAGATCTACAGAGGAACTTACCTAAGACCATCACTAGTAGCAGTGTGTTACTTTTTTGTGTGCAACCAACCGAGCAGGGAGCAGTTATGAGAGAGAAGTTGTTGTCGAACAAATAATTATCTCAGTACCTACATCATAACGGCAGTGATATTTCGAGTAATGATGCCGTAGATGTTTTAGAAATGATAAAGATTGATCTTTTAACCTTTTTTAAGTATTTTCTGCTTTCTATAGTCACACACTTAACTGTTCATGTGATACTTTAATTGCATTTCGTATTTATTTGAAAATACGGTGGATCGTGTCTAAAAACGTGCAGTTACCTATACCAGGCAGTTACTTATTTATGTTACATTTATTTATGTTTTATTTTTAAGGTTGAAAATCAAAAAGAGCAGAGGAAAATTCTAACTACTTACTAGAAAATTTAAGACTTAAATTTCTTGGAAAAATAAATTCAGAAAAGCCCATACCCCATGGGTCGATCAGTCAGTAGGGAGACCCTTTTGATCTCTTCGACATCACGATGCTCGCAAACCAACCTGCGCCCGAAAAAATAGATTTTTGACCACAGTATCGGAGTATTAGCTTTCCATACGTAAGTGCACGCAAAGAATTCCAAGATCCAATAAAGAAAATCTAAATCTAAATTATGAACTTTAAAGCAAAAAAAGATTCGCGAATCGCAATTCAAAAAGGATTTGTGTTAATTTAACTATTTTCTGTTACAATTTGCAGTAAAAACAAAAGTTAAATAACAACCCTTTTGCAATCCAGTGGTAGGTTAGGTAGGTACATTTGAAATAAAAGCAAATAAATAAATAGGCGCAACAGATCGAGGAGCCGAAAGCCTTTCCCACTACCATGTCTTGTGAGGGAATGGAGGGGACCTAAAATTTTCTGCCAGTTCCGAACGGCTAATCGAGAAAGCGCTTTTCATGATAATGAATTCACTAACGGAGGACTTGAACGTGAAAAATATGTTTGTCTCTGATGGGATAGGTGGGGGTAGGTATAGTTATAGGGTGACATATGATGGGTGAAGTGTTTTGAAGTGATTCAGTGTAGGGGATAATATGTGAAAGAAAACAATGCTGGCTTAAGCTAGCCCTAAACGACGAACCTGCTCCCCGTATTTTCGTCTTGTAGGGGCTGAGGCTGGGTTCGCGAGCAGCTTCTGATTTTCGATTTTGTCATGTTCGTTGGGTTCGTTGTTCGCCATGTAGGGCCATGCTCGCGAGCAAACCGGTTTTGTACTATGAAGCAAACCTCACTTTTGCTGTGAAGGTCGTCGTGTGCATATCGTGGCTAAAGTAAAATGGCAACAGACAGCCACAATTTAATAGACAAATTCACATATTTACGCTGCTGTGGAGAATCTGCACGAAATGAATGTTCGCCAAACGAGCATGTTCGTCGTTTAGGGCTAGATTTAGGCAATGAGTGGATTTGAACCAGACGTCTTGAGGTTGTGAGCGATGATAGCGTTGAGCTACGAATGTACGTTAATAACGATCGTTTAAAATGTCAACATAATTGGACAGAAATTCAGTTCAATGGCAGGTAGAGCGCCTTAGGGGTAGAAGAAATGTGACTCCTCGTTTTGTATATTACTGTACAGTATTTTCGTAAACTTGGATTTTCTGGGGCCAGTCAATATCTATACATATAATTATTCCTTTAAATTTTCTAATTTGATCAATTTGAGCAAACAAATCGCCATAAATGTATTATGTAAATCGTGATGAATAAATTATAAAATGAATTTGTTGTCGTGAAGTAGCAAATGACGATTCAAAGCTTGTAAGCTACTAAAACGACAAAAGGCATGAATAACGACACTTGATCGTAAATCACAAATGAAAATAATTTGTAATTTTAGACGAAATGAAAAGTAAATAACCATTTTTTCGATAAATTTATAATCAAAGCGGTGCAATTTTCAAAAAATTATGTTTCGCAAATTATAACCTGGAAAGTCGTAATAAGCTATTTTTAAATTCTTTCCGTTGATGAATGATGATTGTTAACAAAAGCGTTTATGAAAAAATATAACATAATAATATGCATAGACATAGATAAAAAGTTAAGTTAAAAATCCTATCAAATTCATTGTGAGATTGTACCCCCTTATAGAAATTAATGATTATTTTCATGCAAAGATTCCCAAAATATGCCGTAGAAAAAATTAAACTAGACTTGATAGTATAAACTTGGCTAAAATATTTTCTTATTCATTGGAACGAAAGATCCTCAAAAATATAATTTATCTGATTTATGCGTGGTACCCGAGGCGGTGGTTATTAGCATGTCTGATGCCTGTTACTCGGATGGTTCGTTGTTCGAGTCCCAACGGAAACAAAGTGTGAGTATCACCTTTAGCGAGAAAATGGAAGTCCTCCGTTCGTAAATTCATTGCCATGAAAAACGGTTTCTCGATTAATTGCTCGGAACCGGAAAAATTTATAGGTCCCCTCCATTTCCTCACATAGCACGGTTGTGAGAAATGCGCTAGACCTCGGTGCTCCCACCGCTTTGTTGCGCCACGTAGTGTATGCAGTAAAGCGCTTTCATGGCATTGAATTAACTTACCTATCAGGGGACTTGCCAATACCTCGCGAAAAAAGACAGCCGTGGAAAAACATTTTTGTTTTCTGTTGAGATATTTTGAGCACTTTTACGCACTATTCAAAAAGTCCATTATCAAACTGAGCACCTCGATAATTGGGTTTTTTTATTCGACCGCGACCTCATTTCGCGACATGCGTCGGTCGACGCGACGGTGGCGGTCGGCTGTTGTTTTATTCCATTTGAATCACTGTGCCAAAACGTTAAAATATACTGCTTCATACATACTTAGTGTCTCTTCTATAAACTAGATTGCGCTACTTATAACAAAGTTGTTCCAAAGACCAAGTTGGCCATTGGTCTGTATAGGCTGAGAAGAGGATCCGGTGAAAGTATCCTAAATGTGTTGTTATGGCATAACCAAGACCATGTGTGAGAAGCATGGCGTAGCGTTATCATAATAGTTAATAGTTTTTATAGGGCCTTCCATACCTCTTAAAGGATCAGTTTCTGACAGCTGATATAGTGCAACATACCTGTCTCACTTCCTTCTTTAAATTTTGTATTTGTCTTATTAAAAAAAAGTAAACAAGTATTTCTATTTACCACAAAACTAGCTTAGATATTTATAAATTATACGATACGATAAGAGTTAAGATGATATCCTCTATACCTAACCGAACCTAAAATATCGTTAAAAATGGTTCATGACCAAATGTGTGTCTTATAAGTAGACTCCTTTGATGATAATTTTAAAAGTTTACCTACCGAAAAACCTACAAAACTTGTTGTGAAATCAGAAAAATCAATAGATAAAAATCGGAATTCGAATGTTCACAAAAATTTTTATAAATTGAAGAAACAATTACCCGAATAAGAGCAAAATCGCTACCGCTATCTGAACAAGGAGTACAAACAAACAAAGCGGGAGGATTTCAGATAGGTACCTATATAAAGACGTTTTCGAAAATTCATCCTCTGCACGTATGGGAAATCCCATAAAATAGGCTTTAATACTGTTCGAAAACTAAAGTAAAAAGCATCATCGGGCTAGGATCTTGGTCGAACCAGAGACAATTTTGAAAACATATATACCTACCTACCGCAACTCTATGTCGAAAAGTCTGGATCTTCGTACGTTGATCAAATCAAAACCACGGTGGATAAAATAGTGTAATGAATATCAGTCAATCTTACCTATATGCTATTCAATGACTTGAAAATCATTCGTAAGGTTTTTTAAGAAATTATTTCTTCTTCATATAGCAACCAATATCATTTGGATGTGATCTGATGTCTTTGTACCTACCTATTTTGTAAAGTCAATTTCCTTTCATAATGATCAATTTACTTATTAAAAATTGCGTTCAAATAAAAAATAAGTAAATAGAATGGTGCGTCAGAGCGGGATGCCCGAATCCTATAGCATTTCTCTCAACCATTTCTTACTTGAGAGAAATCGCTTTTGATTGCAGGAATTTATTATCGGAGAAATTTCCAATGATTAGCAAAGGGCGACACCCGTAGAAAAAACATTCTTTTTCTTTGATGTTTCCGGGATTCGAACCTGGAACCTCTTACGCAATAGGCATACACGCTAGCCATTACGGCACGGGTACGTTAAAATAAATAGGCTCGTTCGTTGAAATTTGAAAAGTTATAAGTACATATATTCATTTTACGATTGCCTTTCAAAATAGAAGATATGGGAAAGCATTTTACACGACACACATTTCTGAGCTTTTTATTTCTCTCGTCTTCCGCGACTTAAGTCGGAACCCCGTCGGTGTATAGGTAGTAAGGTACCTATAGCTAAAATGTATCTAATGCCGTTTTCGATTCGCACAGAATAGCTAATATTTATATTTGAGATGGAATTCCTCCGTAGGTGTTTCTGCTGTCTCGTTTTAAACTATCAATAAATTATATGAACTATGTTACTTTTCCACATTCGATGAAGGTGATTGATTTCAATTTAATTGTGTCTTTTTTTCTTATTCTGTTTTCAAAATCAGACGGGAATTTTTTCCCATTTTTAGGAATAAGGAACTGTCACATTGGATTTGTATAACGCTGTGATTGCAACACCTGGAACTAGTGGAACTCTCGTATATCGCTATGTAAACATAATTTGACAGTTGAATTTGCCGCTGTTGGAACTCTATGCAGATTGCGGAAAGGCAAACGAGAAGGACAGAAAGAAAAGGTGGCATACCATAACGATTTCCGGGCTCGCAATTTTCTTGATTGGTAACGAATAGTTAAATTTCAATTTACATAGGTAGGTAATTATAAACTTCTGTTCTGTAACAACTGCTTAATATTTTTGGGCGATTGAAAAATGTTCCGAAAATTGATAGTAAGACATCACCTACGCGGTTACAAGACTTAGCTGTAAGACGCATTTCAAAAACAAGCCAGTAGGTATAATGAGCAACCTATATAGGTACAAGTACAAGTTTCAAGCCAACTGTTTGTTCCTAAGAATATAAGTGTGTTTAAGTTGGAAAAACTCAAATTCTTTTTGCTACAGGTAGTAGGTAGGTTATTCTATTCAATAGGTATAGACACGTCAATCTGAAATAAAGGCGAAAAGATTCACCCACACGATCTTTAAAATACTCATCCGATCATGAGAACTTATTTTTAGATTCGAATTGTTTTTAGAAAAAACAAGATGGTCTTTAAATTGTTTTTTTATTTCGCATTTGACAAAATCGAAATGCAAAGAATTTTTGCGGAACGTTGAGCTACAATGGCGGGTATGTGTGAATGGTGAATTATGTGGTGTCCAAAGTTGTTATTTAAATTTTTATGGTTTCGGTCAAGTTGTCAATAGAGAAACTGTCAAGCAAAAGTCGTCGCATGACGTAATAAAATGGAAGACATGATGCAAAAACTGACTCTTTCCGTCTTTTGTTTATTTTTTTTTATATTTTTACCAATTTCTGTTTTCGATTTAATCCTCAGGAAATGAAGGTATGTACCTAGAGCAGTTAGGTTATCCGTCAACTAAATTTGTTCGCTCCTACTCGGAGACAATTGAAAATAATTAGGTTTTTCAAAACGCACATAAAACTCCACTCCGAAGGAATACAAATTATCTTTCACCGGTTGTTGCTATAAATTCACTGTTTATGATCCATTACTCATAATTTCATTTCACTGCACTTTGGGTACCTACGTAGGTATGGGTAAATCTAATTAATGTTTAAACACACTACGACAGTTGTTTTATTACTGAAAAATATTCTGTTGTAGAATGCTGATAGCGAAAATTGCCGGCGATCCAATTAGTTAATGATGGCGCGATATTTATCAACAAATATTCTTTTCAAATGACAGATGCAATTAAAAACATTGCCGCGACTACGACACACACGCGTATCTATTTTATAATTGCACTTTCAGATCACATTCCATCAAACGGAAACATGTTTATTTACAAAACATTTGTTGTTCTCTTAAAATCAACTAATTCGTTGTTTTATTTCACTTTGCGAGACAATGTGCGAACAAGTTTTCGTTAAATATTCCGAGAAAATTCCTGCGTTGAAAAGGAATTCTCAAACGGAGACAGTATGATTTAAAGTGTCACCCTGTTAATCGCGTTAGTTTGGTAAGGTAAGGAATTTTAAAATCAAATATGACAGCCGATCAACCACAGATAAATTAGTGACACATTCTTTCAAGTTTTTTACGTATGTAAATATCTTAGCGATTACGAACGTGTTAATTGAATGTTTGAACAAAACACAAATCCAATTCGACCGTGCGTCGTCGTCGTCTCGCGCACAACACTTAAACTTTTCGAGTTGAACAGCGACTGTTTGATTGTTTGACAGTTGAGATGTTCCCGTTTGTTGGCGAGCTAAGAGCAGAGTCTTGTGTGTATTTGGAATGGCTGATGCCATTTTTATTCGCTGCAATTGTTCTGTTTTCTTTTCTGTAGTCACAATTTTGACTAGTCAAAGGGAGATGGCTATAGATTTGGAGCTGTGTGTGTGTAGGTTGGAATGGACTTTGTGTAAGTGATTCAATGCTCGGAGGCGTTGACATTGAGCAACCAGTTTTGCGGTATGTCATTGGGTGAATGGCTTTGCGTGCGTAGAAACGCCTTCTTTCGTCAAATGGTACTTATGAATTATTTATATTTGTGTATATGTGGCACTTAAGTAGGGTGGATTATTACTTGTTTGAATGTAGGCGGAGCTTTAATAAAAAAAGGATGTTGAAGCTTTTGTGCAGCATTAGTGGTGGGAAGACTATTGATTTTTTTAAAGGCAAGGACTTGCGTGCAGTTGAATGCAATGCAATAAATCGTATACCTATTACAGGAATAGGCAAATATGACAGCATTAGGACACAATTAGGTGCGTTAAACATTCTTTGCTGGAAATTTGCTTATGACAATTCAGTGTTTTCATAGGTATAAGCTATGCTTGGAAAATGCAATAGAGCTTAAAATTTATATTTATAGGTAAGTATAGGTAGGTATATACAGAACTTTCTAAGCTATTGGTACTTATGGGGATAGGCAAGTAGAACAGAGATTAATAGGCTGGTGGGGTTTTGTGCAGCACCGTGTTTTTTGAGAGTAAGGGTTTTTGATAGAACAGACTCAGCGGTTAGGTAGGTGCCTAGGTGCCTAGCTGTGTCAGCATTGCAGAACTGTGTTAAAAATTATAGGATTCATACCCAGCTCAATCCTTAACCTCACACCTACCTACGAGGAGGTATACCTACGACCTACCTACATAATGCAGATACATAGGTAGGTTATTAGGTACGTAGGATAAATTTTTTTATAAGAATTAAATGTTTCCGAGTTCCTGTTAACCTATAACATATTTTTCAATTTTGATGCAATAAGTACCTACAACTTCTTAAATAGAGTTGCGGTCAAAATAATAGTAGGTAGATAGTGTGAGTAAAAGCATTGCACAGATTGGTATTTTTTCACTTTGTATTGCGTTGACATTGAAAAAACGTTACACTGTACATGTCATATAAATAAATAAATTTAAGTAGGTCTTGGTAGGTGCTTTATCCTTATTCATTTGTTAAGCCATGTCTTATAAATAAGAGAATTGATGAAACTCGCACAGGTCACAGGATAATCAAAATTATTATTTATTCTTAAGTTATCAAGTTTGTATAAATCAAGTAATGGTTATGTGCCCCCCCCCCCCCCCCCCCCATTCCCACCCTAAAAGGTCACACAAAATTAATTGAAACACTAAAACAATGGTAAAAATTCATAAATGCAAAAGTCGCATCAGAGCTTCCACAGACTATATGAGCCATTAAGTCCGAAGTCGCTACTTTGACACTGTATCTACCCATGGGCCATGGCTATCCAGGTCTGTAGGTAATTGGAATAAATACACGCACGTCGCCGTCGGCATACACGCACGTCGGCGTTTTCAGGATCAATATTTGTATACGAATCACTCTTACATGTAATGTCGTCCCGAGACCACAATACAACCAATGTCAAGGTTCCAAATTACAAGACAACAAGGTACCTAGGTACCTATATTACGATTATTTGACCAATCGTAGGTACCTACATATGCCTGAAAAAAAAAAAATAGGGTGGCGCAACAGAGCGAGGATCCTCTAGGACTAGCGCATTTCTCACAACCATGCCTTGTGAGGGAATGGAAGGCACCTACAATTTTCTGCCGGTTCCGAACGGCTAATTGAGAAAGCGCTTTTTCATGGCAGTGAATTTACTAACGGAAGACCTGCCAATTCCAAAATTTTTACATATTTCAAAGTTGAATTTGAAGTTGAAACGTGACGGAGTCATTGGGCCATAGGTAGCCTTTATTTGTATATGAATAATTAAATTAGTAGCATGGCGCGAACATCACGTTGCATCAAAATTACACTAGATGACGCTGTAAAAACACTTGAATATTGAAGCTAAGCCAATATCCGTGCATCAGGGCCAGGGGTCACATTACCATCTTTTCCTCTGTCGTCTTTTTTTTCATACACAAATTGCCAAACAGTGTTTTTTTATTTTTTCTCATCGATTGACTTAGACTTAATGAAGTTTTCCATAAAAGTTTCCTTTTTGAATAAGTTAGAAATCGTCAAGTTTTAAAACGCTCATGAGTCATGACAGTGTAGGTACCTATACCTACCTATAGGGTGATGGCACTAGTAGTCAGCCCTTTAACTATTTTTTCGGGTTCAAGTCGTCTTCAAAAATCCAATAATCATTTGTTGAACAGAGTATTTAGTTATTCTGGTTATTTGAAAAGGCAAGATTTTAAAAATTTAGCCGTAATTAGCTTATTTCTCACCAAAAATAAGTTATTCAACATAATTGAGACGAAAGCGCGATTTTGGAGTAGTCAGCCCCCTGAGTTCCAGTTGTCGGCCACTTGAGTATCCAGTAGTCAGCCTCATTAAAGAAATCCATAATTACAAATGTTTAAATACTGCTAATTGTAAACCTTATAAGCTTTTCTTACAAAATATAATTAATAATTGATAGAAAATAAATGGCTTATTTATTAAAATTAACTTTTATGTATTTCTGGATAAATGATGTAAGAACAGAAGGGATAAATAAATAAACAAAAGATTTTTCTTACTAATTAATAAAAGAAAATAAAAAACACTTTATAACCTACGTTTAAACATAGTTAAAAAAAGAGATTTCGTAGCCTAAATATATGTATACTAACTAGCTGAGCCGCCCGGCGTTGCTCGGGTCTGTAGTTTTAAGGTTCCCGTTCTCGTTCTTCCGCTTCTGTAAGAGTATGGGGAATGGGGATGAAATATAATTCTTATTAAGTAGCACCCCTAATGCTGAAAGAATTTTAGAAATCTGTCCAGGACTTTCTAAGATACCGTTCCCAATCCCGTTCCTGTATGGGAATATGGGGATTAAACCTTGACAGGAACCATCTCTGGACTAAAATATGTCTACCTTGAAAATTTCATAAAAATCCGTTGGGTGGTACAGGAGTCTATAACGGACATACATACATACATCCGATACATGCTATTTTATATATATAGACTAGCTGACCCGCCCGGCGTAGCTCAGGCCCTACTTTTATCAAATTGAAAGTTAAGTGAAGCAGTCTCCAAGATTTCATTTAAGTGGCAGTAGTCTATGCTATTCAAGGGCAATCAAGCACTCTAACGATGACAGAGTTTTTGGTATAGGTCCAGTATCCAAGTTCCCTCCAGCTTTGTTCCTTTTCCGTATGGGGATGAAATATTGTCTGTGTAACTTGGGAACAACAAAGCATTGTTTGAATTTAATTTTAAATTCATTACAGTTAAGAATAATGAAATATTTAAATTTACTATATTCCAATACTTTTTTTTTGCAAATTTACTTGCCTTTTATACCTTCCCTAGACCTTCACGGTCATTTCAAAACCAAGATAAGATAAATCCGTTCAGCCGTTCTCGAGTTTTAGCCAGACTAACGAACAGCAATTGATTTTTATATAAATAGATATGTAGGTAGTTAACAACTAGGTATACCTAAATAAAAAATATCCCTTCAGATCCTGGAACCACTTCCTAACAGACTTCTCTGTCCCTACAGCCCTACCTTTTGATAGTCCGTCTGGTGTTCTGAGGGATAGTTCAGGGTGACGTTTTGAAAATGCTGTAATTTCAACAAAAACTATTACAAAGTAGGCACTTATTGTAAGAAAAACTTGTCTAATTTTGAAAAGTTACTAACCTGAAATTAACTAGTTCATTTTAATTATAGTTAATTAGTCTAAATTTGGATAGTAAAATAAGCTTCCCTATATTCTTGTAGGTTAACTAAATACTAAAAAATAAACGGCTGACATTAGACGACGCGTCTTCTATAGTCAGCCACGAATTCTACCGCAGCTTTATAGGGGGCTGACTACTGAAACTTAAGACTTTTAAAATTTTTTTTTCTTGTCAATCGAAAGGGAAGAAAATTTCCATTCATTTCGCATACTCAGATAAAAAAAAAGCAAACAAAAGTTGGTTTCAGTAGTCAGCCGGGGGGGGCTGGACTTAGGAGCATTGAAAAAAAATTGGTCCATTAAGGCAGCCCCCCTTGTAAATAATTACTTAACAACATTTTTTGTTTATTTTTGCAATAAAAATTGAAAATGAACTATAAATGACCTAAAACAAATAACATAAAGCACATACCTTCAATATTTCGCCAGTTATAGCTCTTTTTCCTAAGAACTTCTTCTATTTTTCACTTAAGGAAAAAACTCAGAAATGACACCTACAAAAACTTGCAGCAAACTAGCATTTTTAACAAAATAACCAGCAGCTGCATTGGCATACAATTTGGAACCAAGACAGAAGAATAGTTAGGCTTTCAGAAGAAAAAAAATTCATGAAAAATAAGCCAAAGCCTTCCCTGTTTTGCTGGACTTTACAACGAAAGGGCTGACTACTGGCGGGGGCTGACCTCACATGCCATCACCCTACTTATAGTTGTATTGTAACGATCACGCACAGGGCACAGGTAAAGTCAAATCACCAAAGCTCTCCATCAGTTGTCACCATAGCCGGAACAGCAATTGTCTCTTTATCCTTTAACCCATTTGTAGGTACTTGGTACCTATAAAACTATTTCGAAACCCTTTAGAGCAAATGCGTTCTCTGTTTCCGGGCATAGGGAAAACGAAACATGTTTCATGTGTTCAATATTCTGGGGTAGTAAAATGTCTTATGCCTTCATGTTTAGCTCTTTAAATAAGTTTTCAAAGCACTGATTTTTGCCTATACAAAAATTTATCCTTAAGGGGTTAGGCCACCCTAGAGGCTGAAAAAAATAGGCTTTTTGGGGATTTTTTTTTTAGAAAAACTACAAAATAAATCGAGATAACTGAAACGCAATTTTATTATTTATATTAATGACTGCTTACGATAATTTTTTTGAATCGATTCATTACAAAATGGCGGCTGTGCAGCATTTTTTCGACGACGTCTTTTTTTTTTTTGAGTTCCACGGCCGGACCAACAGCTCCTGTAATTTTTTGAATAATAATGAGCAAATAGACTTTTTCAATTATATATACTCACTGCTATAGAAGAACGTAGGATTTTTGCGATATATTAATTTTTGGCCAAATGGCGCCCTTCTAAAGTGAAAAGTGCAAAATTTGCCTAAAAAATTGTCAGAAAATTGTTAATAACAAATGAACTACGCAACATAAAAAAAAATCCTACGTACTTCCAATGTATATTTCAAGAAATGTTTAAAATTTCAAGTCAATCGGTTGAGAATTACATGAGTTACGAGTCCGGCCAACTTGAAAAAAAAATAGTTTTGAGATAAACGCGTTTAAAGTTTTGAGTAGTAGAAAATCATGAATAATTTTACAATACTTTTAATCTGCGATGCCGGAAGGAGACGTTCGCAAATCCAACTCTAGTCTAGACTACTAGTTTAGACTAGTCAGGAAATAAATATTTTCAATAACATGCTCTACTCCTCTAACGTACCTTGCCCCTTGCGCTGACAAAAGGAGCTCGCTGCGGACCAGACGGCCTTGTACTAAAATTCGAAAACAGAGTACGTAAAAGTTTTTCTCGTCCATAATCTTTTGGGATATCATTTTTGAGGTCCTAAGGGACCATTTGAAATTTAAAAAAAAATCGATTTTTCGAAAGTTCTAGGGTGGCCTAACCCCTTAATACCTATATCATATAACAACTTTTCTGTAGGTACCTAAGAATAATTATCCAGCTTCAAAAAACATTCGTACCGCCTCCTATCTAATCTATCATCTTTGAGCATTGAGCATATACCAACCTTAATCTCGAACTTTATAAACTTAGATACCTACCTACCTACCTATAATTATTTTTTTGGACGTTGTCTAAAAGAACAAAAAGATTTGTTACATTAATGCGTTAGTCAGTTATTAAGTTGTTTTCCTCATGTGTAAAATGGTACCAGCTCTTTTGGTTTTGCACCCAACTTTACGGCCAGTTTTCTATGAGTTGATGTGGTTTCTCATACCTACATCGCTTAAAGCTAGTCCTATTTTTGTAGTTCGCGAAAAGTCGTTAGTATTATTTTTTTCTTAAAAAATTTACTTAATAATTATATAACTCACTTAATTATACCTACTCTTAATTTTTTACTGTTTCACGCGCATCGTAATCTCGAAAAGATCACAGCTTGAGTTTAGCTTCACAGTTCACACTAGTGGTTCGCCCATATGAGGTTTTGAATTATTGCATGTCTGAGGTCAACCATATGAGGGAGGGCGTCGTCAATAAATTACTGTAACAAAGACTAGAGGGCAAATGACACTTCCTTGATGTAAATACTGTGGGATGGGATGTGGTTGGATATCTTAACATCGTCAGTGCTTCTTCATATCCTCAATCATCCACACATAAAAGCATCTGAGGGTCACTCATATTAGATCTTACGGTTGTCGAACAAATCCTTTTTCGAATTCAACCAGAACACCATACAAATCCTCTTTTATAGGGACTACGATGTTTTTCCATAAGAATTTTTATATATATACTTTGGATTGCAACTGTTTTGGACTTCCCGCGACAAACTCGCACAAATTATTAGGCAGATAGCCTTATGCACAATATATGCTCAACGATCTTCAAAGTGTGGGACATCGAACTTGATGTAGATTATTAAATAAAAATAAATACGTTGGCGCAACAGAGCGAGGAGCGCCAGGGTATTTCTCATATAATGTACCTTGTGAGGGAATGGAGAAGACCTACAATTTTCTGCTGGGTTGCGACCGGCTAAGCGAGAAAGTGCTTTTCATGGCAATGAATTTACTATCGGAGGACTTGCCAATTCCTCACGAAAGGCTATATCCGTGGGAAAACAGTTTTGCCTGATGCCACGGATACCACTTGAAGTACATTGGTTGAAGGTATAACTTTCCTTCCATTGCTCACGCAAGCTTTACAACTTCTTCGATTGTGCTGTCGAGTATTTCCGTTGAGTTCAGTTTTACTTCTGAAATGTGCTCTTGAAGAAACTGTTTGTTCGCAATACTATCGCTACCTGTGCAGAGCTTTTTCGTCATCGGTCATCCTTGAGCATAATTAATGAACTTCAGCTAATGAATCTGCTGAGGATTTTTTCTTCTTTGAGTCACTGTTTTGAAGATGGTTGTTCCCTGTTCTGTTCGTATTTCTGGAGTAACTTAATTTGCATAAGTAGTCGGGATAGAAAACTAGTTCAGCTCCCGATACATGCTCTCCGTTGTATTTACTTGGAGTTGGGCGCACTTCTTCATGGCTTCTTTTTCTTGAGCCTCAGTATTGCTTTTCGAGGTGAACCTTTTCATTATGTAGGTACTTTTTGTGGGGCGCTTTTACTATAAGTGTTTTTAATGAAACAAAAAAAAAAAAAGGAGAGCAGAGCAGCTCAGAGCAGTGTTTCCTATACTCACCAGTGATATATCACTGCTTAAACTTCATCACTCCATACCACCGCCGCGCCGTGTTTCTTTGGTTTGTTCAAAAGTGTTCCTTTCAAGACTCCTAGCAATGATTTGGATCTCTTTAAAATAGTTTGTTGTAGGCAACTCCACATACTTTATGCCGCATGCTCCCTGTATGTTGGACTATGCTGATTATTATTATATGTTACACCAGATATGTCAGCATATTAAAAATTAATTCCTCACATTTTCCTTTGTCCAAATTATACAATTATTTAATTCTGTCAGCAGAAGATGATGTTTGTTAGGCGATAGTTTCACTGTATCAAAATTTAAACCTCTATAACAGTCCTCATAATTCTTGCGTGCCTTTCTAACATATCCTATATCCATGCACTCAAATCTCCATACCTACAAGCGAAAATTTTTCTTTTGGTATATTAGGTTCGTTCGTTGCAGCCCTGGGCTCGCCCTGTGGTCGTCACAAAGCGTTTTGTGAAAAACCTAAACTCGTTCTGAATTTCTGAGAAAAACTGCTAGTGTTTTTTGAACCCTGGGTTTGACCTGGGGCTGGGCTTATACTCTCAATTCGCCCTAGGTTTTTGCTGGGGCGAGCTTCGGATTGTAAAATAACATGTATATTTATTCAAATGACAGGAATGTGTGGTGGCTTTGTGGTTTAATTTTTTTTTAGGATTGGAAAATTCAGGTTTTTTTTTGACAAATCATAGGGTTGTCCAGGAAACCTGGGTCAACCTTGGGTTAAGTTCAACGAACGATCCTATGCTTAGGTAGATTGTGAAAGTCTAGCCAAGGTTAATCCATTTTCACCTGCTCACATCCAATTTGGGAGCATGTGCAATGACAATATTCAAGACCTTTCCTTCCATCATCATTTTAAGAGGCATCAAAGGTTAACAAGAGTTCGAAATGGTCAACAAGCTGCCAAGTAGCTCGTCCGCAAAGATTATATCGTTTTTATTTTTTTATATTTTCTTGGAGTAGGTACTTGTCTTAACATTAAAAAAAACAGGCTTTGTTTCCAATATTATGGCATTTCGTTTCTTGGAACACAAGACGTCCACTCGCTTACTACTCATATTATCTCTTTCAATATGAAACTTCGAAGACTCCTAAAAAAAAACGCTAAGCCACAAAATCACCACACATCCCTGTCATTTGAACAGAAATAATGCCATTTGACCATGCTCATTACCTGAACTCGCCTCAGCAAAAACCAAGGGCTGGTTGAGGGAAGCTCCAATGCAAACCTAGGGCTCAAAAAACACTCAGTTTGACACTCAGGGCGAGTTTAAGTTCTTCAAAAAACAATTTGTGGCGAACAGGGCGACCCCAGAGCTTCAACAACCGAACCTAATATTTTTAAGTATTAATTTCCAGTGTTAAAAATTTTACGAAATTTCTCGAAGTACTTATATATTTCCATTTTCTCGACACGTACATCGAACATGAAACATATTGTAACGTGAACCCAACATTTTATACCAATTTCCTAATCGAAAAACGTTCAACCGAAAACACAACTGGCAACACTTTAATGGAATGGTATAAATGACAGGCGTTGCTTGTAAGCCAGTGTGTGTGAGTGTAGAGATGTTTGACAGCAATGTGGAGACAATGTAGAAGTTACTGGAGAGTTCTAGATGGCATGTCATTCGATATAAATAGCCCGCCCGAGGCAACCAGAGGGCAGTTTTTTTTATAGAGTGATAAAGTTAAGAGTAAATACAAGTGATAGTCCAAAAGTCGAGTTGAGTTCAATAAAGTGTATATCGAAAGTAGATACTGAATAAAGTGGTAGAATTAAATTGAAAGGTAGAGTTTTATTTTTGCGAACTAAGCGCACGTTACATTGGTGTCAGAAGTGTAAATAAAACTTATTTGACTAGTAAAGTGTAAAAAAAAAAAGTAAAAAGAAAATAATAATTATATACAGTGAAAATGGGTAAGTTGTTAGAAGAGCTCACTTGCATTGAGCTTATAAGTGAGTTAGGTAAGCGAAATCTTTCTAGAGCGGGATCGAAAAATTAGCTCGTCCTGCGCTTGCGCAACCACTTGGAACAGCAAGGGGAAGACGTAAACACTTTTGTTTTTGAAACAGAAGTGGAGGAAGAGGAAGCAAGTGAAAGTGTAGATTTTTCTAGTATAATGAAGCTTTTATTACAACAAAAGACAGAACAGCAGAAGGTTCTCCGACGTCTGGAAGAGCAACGAAACGATCAAAAGAAGGAACAGCTGAATGTTCTCGAACAACTTGAAGCACAACGAAACGAGCAAAAGAAGCTGATTGAAGAACAACGAAACGAACAAAAGAAGCTGATTGAAGAACAACGAAACGAACAAAAGAAAGAACAACAGAATATTCTCGAAAGACTTGAGGCGCAACAGAATATTTTGGAAGGTCAGAAAAACATTCTAGAAGGAAAATTGGGTAATATTGAGAAAAATGTATGTGCCCTTGACGAACGAGTTGAAGGTGTGGAAAAACAGCTTTCTGTTGTAGAGAATCGTTTTGAAGGCGTAGAAAGTCGATGTGATGTTCTCACCAAGGAATTAGACCAGATCCGGAAAATAAAAATTCGAGAATCTGCTGGAGAGTTTGCAAGGAAAAAGGAGATGAAACCCCCAACATTTGATGGACAGTCTTCTTGGCCAGTCTATAAGAGACAATTTGAGGCAGCCGCGACAACAAATGGCTGGGATGACGAAGACAAGTACATTGCACTGACTCTTGCTCTTAGAGGACCAGCAGCTGAATTACTTCAAACAGTTCCAGCTGGTAAGAGCGGCGATTTCAGTTCTCTCGTGGCAGCTATAGATAAACGCTTTGGAGATAGCCACTTGAAAGAAGTCTTCCGAGTCCAACTCAATAACAGAGTCCAGAAAAGGGGTGAAAGTCTACAGCAGCTCCAAGCAGACGTCGAAAGACTGGTTCACCTGGCATACCCGGATGCTGGAGAAGAAATCATCAACCAGCTCGCTGTTGAGTCCTTCGTTCGTGCCATTTCCGATATACATCTTCAGAGGTCTGTGCGAACTGCTAGAACACGTACTCTTTCCGAAACTTTAGCATTCGCATTGACAATTGAAGCAGCAGAACAGGCTTCTCAGGGAGTACATCGACTTAGAGAGGCCATAGTCGAAGAATGCTCGTGCCAAAGAGCTGAAATACAAAAGAACCGGAGCGGACTAGCAAGATGTTGGAACTGCAACAAGACCGGGCACTTACAGCGTCAATGCCGACTACCACCAAACAAAGCAGGTTGTCAACATTGTGGAAGCAAGAGATCCAACCTAGAGCAAGGTAACAACAACACCAGCGTTGCCTATCAGCCCGTTTCCCATCAGGGAAACGAGTAAGAACCAACTTCGAGGGGCAGAGGCTGGTTTCTTGTATCGATGGCCCCAGAACCACCATCCAGGTCTCTCAGACCAAACGAGACAACAAAAGTCTGACTGTGGAGACTACTATTAACGGGAACAAACATGTGGCTACCATCGACACCGGTGCCACAGCCTCCATAGTACGTCGAGACCTGGTAAAGACGACGTGGCTTCATAACACCAATAGCTACCGTCTAAGAACCGCAACGGGAGAAGCAGCAAGAGTATATGGAGAAGTGTGTCTTAAGATCCGACTGGCCGACCTAGTGTTTACTCATCAATTCCTGGTGGCAGATATATGTGACGAGTGCATCATTGGAATCGACTTTATGAAACAGCACGGAGTTATTTTGGACATCGGTAATCAGGTTTTGAAGTACCAAAATAAGGAACTTCCAATGACTTATTCGAACGAAAGTACGTCGACACTGAGAACTGTCATCAGGGAAGATCTTATTCTGCCTCCTTCTTCTGAAGTGTTCGTTTGGACGAAACTGGAGGGTGAGTTTGGAAGCCTTCGATACCTCATGGTGGAATCAGACCCAGAGTGTTCATCCCAAAGCGTCATCATTGGGAAAACACTGGTAGCACCGAAAAACAAAATGGTCCCCGTACGATTACTAAACACCAGACCGTACGATGTAAGGTTGAAGAAAGGAGAAGTCGTTGGACGTTGCGAATCGGTTGCAGCAATTACGAAGATCACAGACGAAGCCCCAAGAAAAACTATAACTCCGGAGGAGCTCAAAACCATCAGAGCTAAAATACTGAATTCATCCAACCTTGATCACCAACAAACAAGGATAGCTGAAAATCTCCTACAAGAGTACACTGACATCTTCGCATCGCAAAAGGGACAATATGGTAGGACACAGTTGGTGCAGCATCGCATCAACACAGGAGATGCAAGACCGATTCGCCAGCCCGCAAGACGTCTTCCACTGGCCAAACAAGGAGATGTTGAGGAAATGATAACAGCAATGAAGAAGGACGGTCTTATCGAAAATTCCAAAAGTCCTTGGGCATCACCAGTGGTGCTAGTGAAAAAGAAAGACGGAAGCACTCGTTTTTGTGTGGACTACCGAAGGCTGAATGATGTGACTAAGAAGGACAGCTATCCCCTGCCCAAAATCAGTGATACCCTGGATGCCATGGAGGGAGCTCAGTGGTTTTCGACGCTGGACTTGAAGAGTGGATATTGGCAAGTTGACATCCACCCTGATGATCGGGAAAAGACGGCATTTTCTACAGGTAATGGGCTCTGGCAGTTTAAGGTTATGCCGTTTGGGCTATGCAACGCTCCGGCAACATTCGAGCGTTTGATGGAGTGCGTTCTTCAAGGACTGACGTGGAAAGCTTGCCTAGTCTACTTGGACGATGTCATTGTTTACGGGAAAACATTTGACCAACATTGTAAGAATCTTAAAGCCGTGTTTCAGAGACTTCGAGAGGCTAACCTTAAACTGAATCCAGAAAAATGTGCACTTTTCAAAACCGAAGTCAAGTATTTGGGACACATCATCTCATCCCAAGGAGTAAAGACTGATCCTGAAAAAGTTGACTCCGTCAAAAATTGGCCAACACCACAGGACAAACATCAACTCCGAAGCTTTCTGGGACTTGCCACATATTACCGACGTTTCGTTAAGAACTTCGCTGGAGTTGCAAAGAGTTTGCATCAGCTCACCGAAAAGGGGAAGCAGTTTAAATGGTCAGGTGAGTGTGAGAAATCTTTCCAGGAACTCAAATACCGCCTCTGTAACGCTCCAGTGCTGGCACATCCAACACCTGGCAAAACATTCATCGTCGACGCAGATGCAAGCAACGTTGGAATCGGGGCGGTACTATCCCAAGTGCATGATGGTGAAGAGAAAGTGGTGGCATACTACAGCAAGGTCCTATCGAAACCCGAAAGGAACTACTGCGTGACCAGAAGGGAACTGCTAGCTCTTATCTTGGCAACAAAGCACTTCCATAAGCACATCTATGGACAGAAATTCCTTCTGCGGACAGACCACGGTGCTCTGAGCTGGCTGTTGAACTTCAAAAATCCAGAAGGTCAAGTCGCAAGGTGGATAGAAAGATTGCAGACCTATGACTACCAGATCCAACACCGCAGAGGAAAGCTGCACTCAAACGCCGATGCATTATCACGAAGACCTTGCAAAGTGGATTGCAAGCATTGCAAGCGGCAAGAAGACAAAGAAATCATTACCGCTCAGCGACTAAGAGCTGACCCCATAAGCGGATGGAGCAATGAGGAAGTGAGGACTGCTCAACAGGAGGATCCAGATATCGAACCCATTCTCGCATGGAAAGAAAATGAAGAGAAACCGGAATGCGGAGACATTTCTGACAGGAGTCCAGTTCTCAAAGCCTATTGGGCACAGTGGGACTCACTATATGTGCAAGAAGGTGTCCTCAGGCGAAGATGGGAATCCGCTGACGGTAAGTCATATGTGATGCAGCTGATCGTACCGCAATCGAAAGTCAGTGAAGTTCTTCAGGAGATGCACGACGGACCTTCTGGAGGCCACCTGGGGGTAAACAAAACACTGGAGAAGGTGCGACATCGGTTCTACTGGTTACATGCTAGAGATGACGTGGAGAAGTGGTGCCGAGCATGTGACAAGTGTGCTGCAACCAAAGGACCTGGTAGGAAGATTCAAGGTAAGATGCATCAGTACAACGTTGGATCGCCTTTTGAGAGGATTGCAGTAGATGTGGCTGGGCCTTTTCCAGAGACCAACGCTGGAAACAAATACATTCTGGTTGTAATGGACTATTTTAGCAAGTGGCCTGAGGCGTATGCCATCCCAAATCAAGAGGCCAAAACGGTGGTCGACCAGATTGTGTTTAACTGGGTGAGTAGGTTTGGCGTGCCTATGGAACTCCATTCCGACCAAGGGAGGAACTTTGAGTCAAACATCTTCCAAGGAGTGTGTGGACTACTAGGCATTAAGAAGACAAGAACCACACCGCTTCATCCACAATCTGATGGGATGGTTGAAAGATTCAACCGGACCTTGAAAGAACACCTCACCAAGGTCGTAGGCGACTACCAAAGAGACTGGGATAGGCACGTACCGCTATTCCTGATGGCCTATAGAAGTGCAGTACATAGCTCGACAGGACAAACACCATCTGACATCCTGTTCGGGAAAACCATGCGGCTGCCCAGCGAACTTAAGTTTGGATGCCCCACAGAGGAGCCACAGGACACGAACGAGTATGTGGACGACCTCAAGGAGAGACTCGCTGACATCCATAAAAGAACAAGGGAACGGATGAAAACCTACAGCGACCGGATGAAGACACGGTACGACACAAAAGCGACAACGTCAGGATTCCAAGCAGGAGATCGTGTGTGGCTTTATAATCCTCATCGTCAAAAGGGATTGTCACCGAAACTTCAGCAAAACTGGGAAGGTCCTTATACTGTAGTCACAAGGATTAACGACGTGGTTTACCGCATCCAAAGAGGACTAAGAGGCAAGTTAAAAGTAGTTCATTGTGACAGGCTGCATCGATATAGTGGCGAGGCTGCAGATGGAATTATTCGGGACGAACAATCCTAAGGAGAGGGCAGTGTAACGTGAACCCAACATTTTATACCAATTTCCTAATCGAAAAACGTTCAACCGAAAACACAACTGGCAACACTTTAATGGAATGGTATAAATGACAGGCGTTGCTTGTAAGCCAGTGTGTGTGAGTGTAGAGATGCTTGACAGCAATGTGGAGACAATGTAGAAGTTACTGGAGAGTTCTAGATGGCATGTCATTCGATATAAATAGCCCGCCCGAGGCAACCAGAGGGCAGTTTTTTTTATAGAGTG
Source organism: Melanostoma mellinum (assembly GCA_914767635.1). Taxonomy (NCBI): domain Eukaryota; kingdom Metazoa; phylum Arthropoda; class Insecta; order Diptera; family Syrphidae; genus Melanostoma; species Melanostoma mellinum. The sequence goes on along the minus strand of OU612059.1, from coordinate 224,481,528 downwards.
ATAAAGTTAAGAGTAAATACAAGTGATAGTCCAAAAGTCGAGTTGAGTTCAATAAAGTGTATATCGAAAGTAGATACTGAATAAAGTGGTAGAATTAAATTGAAAGGCAGAGTTTTATTTTTGCGAACTAAGCGCACGTTACAATATTTTGAACTCGATTTATATTTTACTACACACCCGTGTGATCTCCAGCGGTGTAAGCCTTAGGACCTGCATGCACCCTTGTCGGAAAGGGTTTTGCCAGACTATCTTTGATGTTAATTCTCTATGTTGTAATTTCTCCTTGAATCACCTCTTACAAGGAAATATTTTGTAAACTCGATTGCGTAAGTCAGAGGAAACTCAACGTAGCGTTTAATAGTGTGGCGCGTTACATTTATGATATGAATCGCTTTGACCACGTATCACATCACTCAAAAAAAAAAATATATGGTAACTCAATAGAAAATTTAATAAAGCTCCGTACTCTTGTATTACTTTTTAACATTATTAAATCGCATCAACCCACGTACCTCTATAATAGACTTCAATTATTCTTGTTGTTCACAAGAACAAACCAAATTATAATTCCACGTTTTTCATGTTTAACTTCACAGCGGCAGTTCTTTGTCAACGGTTCTTGATCTTGGTTATGGAATTCTTTGCCGCGACGGCGCCGGTTGCGAGACACAGATGACAAAAATATTTTCAAAAGGAAGGTCTTTGACTACTATTCCACTTTATAGCCCATTATTCCCGTTTCCTGTTGGGTTTGCTGTACGCATGTCGATGTAAATTGTACATACATATCTCTGTATATTATTCTACGTTTGCCTTACCTCTTTTATTTGAAATACTTTCTTTATCTTTCTTATATTTTATTTATTATTTCCAATATTGTTTATATAATTTATAAATTTATGATTTATGTGTTATCAAGTTAGAATGTTACCACTAATAAGTCCATTACGAAGCTTAATTGTAAACAAGATGTTAATCTTAAGATCAAGCTATATAAATAAAGAAATTGAAGTAAATTGAAGTAAAATTGAAGCTACAGATGAAGGCTAAATATTATTAAAAAAAAAAATCATAAATAACTTATTTCCTTAAGAATACCATTAAAAAGGATAGTTTAGGGAAATTTTTAAACTAAAAAAAAGAAGAAAAAAAAGCAAGTGGACGTTTTTCACCAATAATGCCTATTTATGGCAAGCTCTAACTAATTTTACAGTTAAAGACAGTAGAGGTTCACTCCCACTCAAAGGAAACCGCCTAAAACGAGGCTTTCCTCTTCGGCAATTTGCCTTTAGTGTGCCATCGAGCACCTAAAAAGTGTAACATCTTTCTCTTTCGACTAGGAGCTTCAATTTCAATGCTTTTAAATCATTTTTGAATCTTCACTTCAACCATTACACCAAAATACATTCTGTTCCCAAATTAACCTTACTTTCGATTCAAAATAAAAGCGAAAGAAGAAAGACTTCAAACCGATCACTTATTTTAAAAGTTTTCTATTTTTCTTTTGGAAGCCATCGATAGCTCATATAATATATTTTGCAAGCTTATTCCATCTGACCATTGGTACTCCTTTACGTACGTGTTGATATTGCGGAATTTTTCAGTCTTAAGCCAGCCTGTCCGACAGCTCCTTATCCGAAGATTTGCACGTAGCACACCTCCTTCAAAGAAGACTAAGTTTCATTGAACTCCACCACTTACCACACCTGGCAGGCCTTCTTCAACGTATTTTAAGAATCTTAAATTTAATTATCGTGTCTATTACATAAGCTAATGACCAGACCGCATACCATCGCTCATTAAACTACAACTCGCTTTTACGACCAAAAGTGTTGTAAAAATATTCAACCGATGCTAACAGAGCGCAAAAGCTTTTAAATGTACATTCTCCGTTACAACTGGCAACTACTGCAATTAAGTCCAACATAATTCAAAGTGTGCAACTGCCCACGATGTTGTCTGTTCAACGTTTAACCACATCACCTCAGCACTTCTCTGCAGTTGATATTTGAAAACAAAAAAGGAAACCAATTACATGTAAAAGAGACAATTTTAATATTTTGATATCTTTCCAGTTGATAAAACAACTTAAAATTAAGTAAATGAAGGAGAAAGTTGTTGAAGTGATTAAAGGTACAACCAAAAATAGGGGGCATGTGGGTCCGAGTTTAAAAAACGATTTCAAACTCTACTTTGTTTTGTTTGAAGTTCGAGTCTTTAAGAGCACTTTAGGGGGTGATTCTTTTGGGATCGCGCGGGAACATAGACGTCTTGCGAATGTTGTCAAGTCCCAGATACAACATGACAACACGTTCCATGCCAATACCACCGCCAGCATGTGGTGGACACCCGAACCGGAACGACTCGATGTAGGCGGCAATTTTTGAAATATCTGAAAACAAAGATAAGTTAGAATTTAAAAACAAATGACTACAGATTACTAACCGATTCCATGATGTTTGGCTCTTTCTGTGAGAAACTCGGGATCGTGAACACGTTGAGCGCCAGAAAGGATCTCTTCTCCGCGCATGAACATGTCGTACGAGTTGGAATATTTGGGGTCTTTGGGATCGGGCATTGTGTAGAATGGACGAATAGCCAGAGGGAACTTGTCCAGGATATAAAAGTCAGTGTCGTACTTGGCCTTGACCAGGCGACCAAGAAGCTTCTCATTAGGTGTTGACAGATCTTCTTCGTCACCTGTTTCGATACCTGAAGCGAATAGGAGAGTCATTTATGGGATACTCTATAAATCATGTAATGTCCTTACCTGCTGCTCGCAGCATCGAGACACCTTCGGAGAATTTAAGAACGAGTGGAGGCTGAAGGAACTTGAACGGCTCTACTTTGAATTGCTGACCCACCGCTTGTATTTCGCGTTGATAGTGGTCACGCAGTCCCTTGAAAATAGATGTGAATGTATCACCGATCGTGTCCAGCACTTCATGGTAGTGGTACTTGAAGGCCATTTCCAAATCCAAGCCCACGAATTCAGTCAAATGTCGGTGCGTGTTCGAGTCCTCCGCACGGAAAACTGCACCAACGGTGAACACCTTATCGAAATCAGCTGCGATTGCCATCTGCTTGTAGAGTTGAGGGGATTGTGCCAAGTATGCCGAGTCTAAAAATGTTTGGAAGGAGAAAGATAAACTCCAAACTCAAAGGCCAAGCATTCGTCTCAACTGTAACTGATTCTTAACCACAAATCTTACCTTTGAAATAACTGACGGTGAAGACGTTGGCTCCGCCCTCACTGGCGGCTGAAATGATTTTGGGAGTGTGAATTTCTGTGAAGCCTTTGTCGGTCAGAATGTCGCGGAAGAGTTTACACACTCCAGCTTCCAGTCGGAATATGGCTTGGTTAGCGGGTGTCCTTAAGTCCAACACTCGATTGTCCAGCCTGGTGTCTTGATTTACCCGGATATTCAAACTTTCAGGATCCTAAAGAAAAGAAAAAACTGTACAACTCCTTCGAGTCAAGTATCACAATCAATTGTACGTCGGCTTTCTCAGGACGGGAGGCGTCTTCGATTTGTAATGGCAATTGAGCTTTTGCCTCCGACACGATAAAGATCTCTTGGAGTTGCAATTCGAGATCCTGTTCTGTGCATGATTCAATTTTCACTGGAACCGACACGACTTTAACTGCCACATCGATGATGCTTTCTTTGTGGATGCTAAACACAAATGATTAGACGTTGTTTTGATCATTTCAACGAGATTTGCTTACTTTCCTGCGAATTTCACCATTTGCTTGGAAACAGTCTCATTCACAGCCAATATACACTGCACAGTGCTGCTCTGTTGACGTAAAACCAAAAAGCACTGCTTCCCCTTAGCTCTGGTGGTGTGGACACGGCCTCTGACCCAGACAATGTCCTTGCCGATGTGGTTTTTGAGCTCGTGGACCAATACAAACACTCGATCTTCTTTTTTGTCCTGAGACTGAATCATACCGGCTGAGCCATAACGTCCCTCAGAACAGTCCTTCTGAGATGATTCGTCGACCTCAGGAGTTTCTTTTCCTGCTGCAGCCTTATGCTCGGCTTTCTAAAGAAAAGAAAAATTAGTTCCACTTTTTTGGAGAATAGAAGTCAGTAGTTCCTTACCTTGGCAGCCTTCACGGCTTCCTTTGCTTGTTTCTTTGCGGCTTTCTTCGATTGCTGTTCCTCACTAGAAGCGCCGTTTTCATTGTTTTCCTTTTCCGCACCCATTTTTTTGCTGGCTGTTGAAGAAAAATAAGTTTATTTTGACAAACCATCTGCGATAAGACTTTTCAAGTTTTAACTTTTGCCCCCACTTCAGTGATAAGTTTAGCTATCTTTAGATTGCAACTGAATTTCTGTGGCAGGGCGTTTAGTTACATCATGAAATGTTTGAATTACGTCACGAATGCAGTTACAGTACGGACTCGATTAACGCAACTAATAGAAATTCGGTGAGTTGCAGTAACCGAGGTTGTTGCACTTACTGGGTCATATTTTCTGTATGAATTTTTAGTAAAAAATGCGTTCAGACTATCCAATTGTGTTGTCAAGCATCGAGTTTGTCAAGCTAATTTGTTCGTGTGAAATCTCCATCAAGTGGCCTGTCAAATTTGTTGGATGTATTTAAAATTTTTTTGATATTTTTGTAAGTTTGACAAAAAGTTTGACAAATGTGAACGCTACCCGTCAAACTTGCAAGAAATTTCATTTTCCAAATAATTTCAAGTAGTGCACATCGCACGTAAAGAATATTTTTTTCTTTGCTGGGTGCATTGAAATTGGAATTTACGATGAATTCAGGTAGTGCACGTGGCATCTCTTAAGTACCAACACGTTTTCTTTGGTTTTTCTTGCATTTTTAAAATTTCATCCGTAATAAACGCTGCGCCTACTATGTCCTTCATGGTTAAAATTCAAATCAGAATGGAGTTTGACCATTTGTTTGATGAGTGTGAACGCTATGGGTATTTTCCGTCAATATTTTCATCCAACAAATTTAACAAACAAATTTGATAGTCTGAACGCCTCTAAACACTAACGAAATCGCAACCCACTCAAATAAACACAGATGCATTTTATGTTCTTATTCATGTTCTTTCAAGAATTATTGTTCAGGCAAACAAACTGTAAAATAACGGCAGGAATAAAGAGTCAAAACAAGAGCGTGAATATTAAAAGCGGATAAATAAACACATAAAGTTGCACTTATCGAGGTAGCTATTTTGAAAAGTTGCACTTATAGAGTCAAGACGTGTTAAGATTTTAGTGTTGCGAAAATCGAGGAGTTGCACGAATCGAGGGTTGCGCAAACCGAGTCCGTACTGTAATTGCAAAGCTGTATGCTGTGGAACAACATGTGATAGGTCTTATTTTATCGGCTCTTTGGCAGTGCCTTTCCTTTTTCTTGTGATTTAACAAAGAACACATTTGTCTGACAGAAAGGGCAGTGAATCACGATTCAGTTGCCACAAACAGAACCTTAAAAGTAATTGAAGTTTTCCGCTTACCAACGAGTATTATTTCCTAGGAGACGACTTTTAATGATTAATTAGAGTCACCTTTAGAAGATTTTCTGATTGTATTAAAAAAATTGATGTTATTTTAATACAAAAAGTTTAAAAGAAAAACGCCGCCTACAAACGGTTGCACCCAAAAGCACATAATTTTTTAATGTGAAAAAGTGACACATGGCACGGCGAACTTTTGATATCAGTTTTTTTTTTTTGCTTTTTTGACAGAAAGTGTTCGTAGATGAACTCGGGCGAATAGAATCGGTAATGTAGATCTTTAGCCGTGTTCGAAGGTACAACATAAGGTATTCTTTTTACGAAAACAAAAAATGAGAACAGAAAATCGCAATATTTATTGAATGGGATATTTTCCGTAATGGCAATCGCAGAGCAAAACCACTCCATAAGGATTAGGCGTATTCTCATGAGAGTAGTTCACACTGCACACTGCATAATTAGTTGAGCAAACTTTGATCGGAACGACCAATGTTGGGTTAAATTGCCTACCAAACCGAAGCGTTTTTGCAGTCGTGACAATTAAAGTTTCTGTACCTGCAAAAGCAGTTTGGTTTGGGAGAACCCAAATTTGAACCTTCAAATAACCGCTTGAATAAGAGGTTGGATAGTTTTCAATTATTTCTGAAAATTTTGAAGTTGGAAATCAAGTTTTACAGTGTTAAGCCTTGCCCAAACCAATGCGGTGAGTGCGTGCGATGCGATTGCGATAAGTCAAATCCATATGCATTAAGTCAAACGTCCATAAGATTACATAGGGGTTTGACTTATCGCAATCGCATCGCACGCACTCACCGCGTTGGTTTGTGCAAGGCTTTAATTGCGGTAAAAACGTCTTCAAAATTAGAGTTCCAGCAATACTGTTTGAAGAAGGAGGAAGCCAATTCTGAGAATAAGTTCATTTAGATTGGTGAGAATGTTCTCAAATTGTGAGCAGGTCATTGAAAACCTTGGAACTTGAACCAATACTTTAGTTGGGCAAAGGGTAAGGCCTTGCACAAGCCAACGCGGTGAGTGCGTGCGATGTGATTGCGTTAAGTCAAATCCCTATGCAGTAAGCTCCCCACCACTCCCCACTCGATAGCACCTGGTGTGGTGAAATCAGTAACAGCAAATAATTTTGTGCGAATTTGGAATTTGGAAAGATTGTTTTGACTATTTTAAGAAGCAAATTATTGAAAAACTAATTTCTGAAATTACTTGTTTTTAAAACGAACAAAAATTAAAAAAAAAATGAATCCAGATACTGGAAATGTATCTAAAAAAATCAGTAAGTATATTATTATATTATATTTATTTGTCTTTTTGCCTACCGAAAGCAGGCCAACATTCAATCCAAACGAAATGGTTATTATCTTCTCTGTGGCCTTATTCCTCTTATTCCATGAACTGTATTATCTTTTGCCATAGCATTTTCCAACTGTCGCCTTTTCAAATTTTGGTTACTTTTTCAGGATTTTGAACACCTTTTCTCAGTATTTTAAATTTAGACAATAGTCGTTTGAAACGTCACGCAATTCGTCCCCTGTACATTTTATATTGTATCCCCTCAACTATATTCCCAAGCACTTTTTAATGTTTACTTAGGTTAGGTTAGGTTAGGTTGAATGGGGGGTGCAGCCACAAGTGGCAACACCTCACTCGGATCTCGAGGATCCATTGTGCTCCCCGGGAAATCATAGGATGAGGAAATGGGAGGATTGGAGAGGTGGATGGTTATTGTGGTAGGGAACTCCCACTGAACCATTTGGAGCCCTGAGTAAATTTCAGGACGTTGCTCAGTGGGAGGTTAGAGATGTCGCCCAGTTCGTCGAAGAAGTATTCTCCGAGGGTTTTTTTCCGAGTGTGGGCTAAGCTAGGACACTCACAGAGGAAGTGAAAAGATCCCTCCTCTGCCTCCTCATCCTGGCATCCTCTACATAAGTCGGATGTGCTAATGCCCATTCTCATCATGTGGGTACCCAACGAGTTGTGACCCGTGAGAATGCCAATCAACAGAGAGAGCCGAGGTCTGCTTAGCTGGAGTAGAAATTCTGTTTTTTTCTTGGAAATATCTGGCCAAAGGTTTCTAGATACTCGGCATGTTTCTAAAGATGACCACCTGTCATTGGCGATTTTTAGAAAATTGTGTTTGATTCTGCTTTTTTCTTGCTCTAGTGGCTTTAGAACTGAAGTGTTCGCTTCGCTGGATTCGAGTGCTGACCCGATTTTTGCCAGCTTATCCGCCATTTCATTACCGATAATGTCACGATGTCCAGGAACCCAGGTTAAACTAACTGTGTTTGTCTCATTGAGCAGTCTAAGGTTACTGCGACAGCTGTCTACTAGCCTGGATTTTGTGATAATGGATGAGATAGCTTTAATGGCCGCCTGGCTGTCTATGAAGAAGTCAATATTTTTGTTGATCAAGTTTTGCGTAGCAAGGTGCTTCGCGGCTTCGCACACTGCGAGTACTTCTGCTTGAAAGACACTGCAGAAGTCGGGAAGCTTTATTGATCTATTCATGTTAGGGTAGTCTGAAAAGATACCTGATCCTACCCCTTCGTCCGTTTTGGAACCATCTGTGAAGACGGAAATGTGATTTTCTTTTATAACCCTGTTTTCCTCCCAGCTTTCTCTAGTCGGAAAGACTGTTAGGGCCACTGGATTGAAATCAATATGCGGGGGGGTATAGTCTGTTTGGATGTCTATATCTGTATGGTTCATGATGGTTCTATGGCCTGATATGCCTATTTTCCAATTGTTGCATTGTTTGAGTCGCAGTGCGCTTTTGGCCGCCATCTCCTTAGTAAAGAGATCTAGGGGGGCTAGCGATAGGAAGGTTTCCAGAGCTGCAGTTGGTGTTGTTCTCATGGCACTGGTTGAACCAATGCATGCAAGCCTTTGGATTTTGGTCATGGTCTTAAGGTTTGAAGCCTTCTCTAATGATGGCCACCAGACTAGACAGGCATATGTGAGGATTGGTCTTATTATGGATGTATACATCCAGTGAATGGTTTTGGGACCAGGTCCCCATTTTTTACCAAAAATTCTACTACAAGTGTAGAAAGCGATTTGAGCTTTCCTTTCTCTTTCTTTTAAATTTTCTTTCCAGTTAAGTTTACGATCAAGGACTATTCCGAGATATTTTGCCGTACCAGATAAGTTTATTGGTATTCCATTAATGGAGGGAGGAAGTATATCTGGAATGTTACGTTTTCTCGTAAACAGAACAAGTTCTGTTTTTGTAGGGTTGACGTTTAGCCCACAGTTTTTCGCCCAGCTGGTGAGCTTGTTTAGAGCTGTCTGAAGAAGTTCACAAAGGGTGGTTGTGAATTTTCCCGAAGTCATGATGACGATGTCATCAGCATAGGCTACTGCTTTTATTCCGCTCCTGTCGAGTTTAACCAGGATTTGGTTAACTACTAGGAGCCAGAGTAGCGGGGATAACACTCCTCCTTGAGGTGTACCTCTACAAGTTTTTACTTTTAGGGTACTTTCACCCATTTCTGCTTTTACTATTCTCGTTTGGAGCATGGAGTCGATCCAGTTTGATAGCGTTGGCTCGATATTTATGGAACTTAATGCCATGCGAATAGCATTGTATTCAACGTTGTTGAAGGCCCCTTCTATATCGAGGAATGCAGCCAACGTGTACTCTTTATATTGGATTGACTGTTCAATGGTTCCGACTACTTCATGAAGTGCAGTCTCAACTGATTTGCCCTTTATATATGCATGTTGGGCTGTAGAGATCACATTGTTATTCAGTTTTGTTCGGATATGCGTTTCTATAATTCTTTCTAGAGTCTTAAGTAGAAAGGAGGATAGGCTTATTGGTCTGAAATCTTTGGGTTCAGTGTGAGAGGGCTTACCGGCTTTGGGAATAAATATGACTTTAACTTCTCTCCAACTAGTTGGAATAAAGGTGAGGTTTAGACAACCTCTGAATATTTCCACTAGTATCGGCACAATCAAGTCTTTGGGACTTTGGAGCATCATTGGAATGATACCGTCCGGACCCGCAGATTTGTATGCTGAGAATGAGTCAATGGCCCACATTACCTTCCTATTATCTACTAATAGATTTCCTATGTTGGATCTAACGTTAGCGCTAGGGTTTCCGCGTTCTGGGGATGTCATTTGAGAACACCCTGGAAAGTGGGTGTTCATGAGTGACTCTAGAGTTTCAGAGCATGAGTCAGTCCATGTGTTATCAGGTCTCCTAAGAAAACTAGGGATATTTTGGACCTTGGACATGACTTTTCTTAGCCTTGCTGCGTCATTTGTGCACTCAATATCTGAGCAGAAGTTGCGCCAGGCTGCTCTTTTTGCGTAGGTAGTTCTATTTTTGTATTCATTTTTACTGATCTTGTATAGGTCCCAGTCAGCCGAAAGGTTGCTAAATTTTGCTCTATTGAAGAGCCTCCTAGAGTTCCTTCTAAGGGTCGATAGTTCGCTTGACCACCATATGGGGTTGGATCTACCTTTCCCTTTGGATAACGGGCATGAGCTTTCGTAGGCATTGATTATGTCTGACGTAAGCTTGTTTACCTGTGTCTCTATGGCTGAGCAGTTAAGCAAAGGCTGATTGTTGTTTTGGCTGAGAGTTAGGGCCAGTTTTTGGTTATAGAGACCCCAGTCAGTTTTCCTAGGGTTTCTATAAGGGATACAGTTTTCAGATTTGTGTTCTATTTCGAATGTTATCATTCTATGGTCAGAGAAGGTTACGTTGTTGGAGACCCTCCAATTACTGGTTACTAGCGTACCAGAGTTGGTGGATAGTGTAACGTCTAACACTTCTTTTCTTACCTTTGTTACAAATGTTGGTTCGTTACCTCTATTCATAATTATCAGGTTGTTCTCAATAATATATTCAAAAAGTGACTCACCTCTTTCGTTCGTGTTTGTACTTCCCCACTGTAAGTGATGGGCATTAGCATCACAGCCCATGAGAAGGTCCCAGCCATTCCTTTTTGTAGTGGCGACCAGTTCTGCAACAGCTGCCGGCGGAGGGTTGGAGGTTGCATCGCCCGGCATGTAAACGGAGGCTAGGATTAGGGGTGGAGCCCCTTCTCTTTCGCACTTCACTGTTGTCAGATCACTGCTACTGTGAGGGGTTAGAAGGAAGAGATTTAAATTTGTCTTTGATAAAATACATGTACGATAGTTACCTTCTGTAGGCCCTTTGCTAAAGTAAAGTAAGTGATCTTTGGATTTCAGTCCGCAGATCCGGCCATGATTTATCCACGGCTCTTGAATTAGGGCTAAGTCGATGTCAGTTTTTGACATCAACGCGGTCAAGGTGGCAGAGGCCAACTTACTGTGCTGCAGGTTTATTTGTAGCACCTTCATTGTCTTTTTTGTGTTCGTCATTTTTGTTTTGTAAGTTGGCAGCCGTTGCCGGCCTCACCCTAACCTTGTTTAGGCCAATGTTAAGTCTGTATCCCCTTTCTGGAAGCATAGCCATTGACTCATGATTGAGCATGACTACGACTTCTTGGCCTGCGCTCGTAGGCTCTTCCATCTCCAGTACTTCCCAGTCAGCACTTGGGAAACTTGGGTTGAGTTTTCGTAAGAAAAGCTCAATTGTTTCCTTCTTCAAGCGCGGTCCAGGAATGTTTATCCGGACTTTGGGTCTGGTGGGGAGGTCTTTTTTTAAGGCAACTTTAAGCGTTGCTCCTTCTATAAAATCCGCCATTTCGGATATCTTTGTTTTTAGCCAGTTAAGGGTAAATTCATCATTGCACATGAGAATTTTGAAACCCTTTAACGTCGAGATGGGTCCAAAATCAGGCACCGCGCCCGAGGACGTGGGAAGCTCGTCAGTCATGCACTCGAGTAGCCTTATTTCCACTCGAGTCCAGTCTTCTTCGCTTAGCCTTTTTTCCGGACTCCCCTCATTGATAATGGCCACCTGAAGGCTCTCTTTTATCAATTCCGCTACAGTACTTTTTTTGTCAGTTGTACTGGCCGTCTTGGGCTTTTTGTTCACGGACATTGGAGGGGGTGTCGAGTCATTGTGTCTGGCTCTCTTTCTTTGACTGCTTTCTTGGGGCTTTATAAACCTTTCGGGTTTAGGACCATCCAGTGGTGGTCTCCCTGGGGTTTTTTTGGCCACCGCAGTCTTTGCCAATATGGTTTTCTTTTTTGCTTCTTCTTTTGTGACTCTACCTCTGGGTTCTGCCAAGGGCAAGGTCTTGGCTTCCATTTTATTAATGAATTTCCGAGCCCAGCTTAGGCGTTTCCAATCACGGAAACACAGCGTTGAGGTGTCACCTTTACCGAATCTTCTTACGGTCCTTCTGGCATTTTCGAGCCTCTTTTGACCTGGGTCTTGTGCATCTTCCTTTTTCTGTACCCTCGGATTAGGGCCTTCACCTTTTGCCGGCTCTGATGAGCGATGGCTCTTGGTTGGGGCTTTCTCCTCACAGACTTTAGGATTTGCGCTTTTTTCCGGACCCTTGTTTGGCGTTGAGGTCATTTTGGCCGAAATCTCATTTTTCGCCAGGAATTCGCCTCTTTTGGCCTCTGGCCGCCTTGGGACAGGATTTTCGGCCACGGTGACATCCGCGATAGAGTCGTCAGAACTGGTGAAAGATTGATAGTCGTCTTCCTCGAGGATGCGATGTTCCTCTTCTGACGTTATCTCTCGTCCACCTGCTCCTCCTTCTCCATCATCGGAGTCTGTGAAATCCATGAGGTTCTCCGAGAGTCCCTCATTGGTTTCAGCGGCTTTCCTGCTGCAGCCAGGAATGCAATCTTCTGCATTGTCTATCTTTTCTTTTCTTGTCACTGGCGACTTATCTTCTTTCGAAGCCAAGCCATCGCCGACAGCCGTGACTACTGCCGACTTTTGAGCGTATATCCCCGCTCGAGTTTTCTCTTCTTCGTTTACTTGTTCCATGTTTAGATAGACATCTCTGTTTGAGGTTTACTTGGTTGTTTGACTCTGCAACTGGATTGCTGGAGTGTCGAAACGTAAGCTCCCCCACCACGTCAAGGTGAAACCTCGTGAGGGAGTTAATGTTTACTTCCTGCTCACACAATCGCTCACTCGCTCTTTTTATAGTTATCTTGTGGAACAAATTCAAATTCACCTTTATAGACTAGAAATTCATCCAGCAAATGAATGAACTTTGAAGTGGAAACATAATCAAATACCGCCCTTAACCACACTGTGCTATCGACTTCGAATTTTTTGTTTCTAGAATAAACTTTTTTCGAATATTAGTAAAATTATCTTCGAAACCTGTTTGTTTCAGCAGTTCATTTCTTTCATTCATTGAAAAGTGTTGAAAGCGATAAAAGCAAAAGTCTGTCATTTTGTTGGCAAATTTTCAAGAAAATTCTTTCGCAGCTAAATAAAATAAAAGTGCATTATACTGCAGTACAAAATAAATAACAAAACTTTGGAATAAATTTATCAAAAGTCTTCTACACAAGGGTGTAAAATCTCGAAACAAAAACAGTTCACAAGGTAAGTGCGTTGTCCGTTGTGAATCATTGAATTTTGATTGTTTTTTATTTAACTCTGTAGGTATCGATTTTGCATTTCCCAATTAAACCGTTCCTGTTTTTTTTTTTTCATACACCGACGCAATTTCCCATTGAAATTTAAAAAATCAAAGTAAAGGGTAGTTGGTTCAAAATTAGTAAAATGAGTCATTTCAATTGGGGGATTCTCTTAATCACACGTAGTTGTGGTTGTCGTTGTTTTGATTGGGGGTAGACGACATAGAGTTCTTATTTTCACAACAAACCGAAACGCGAAGTCCAATAAATGCTAATGAAAAACGGGTTTCATATTTTCCATAAGAGTGACCTCGAATTCTAGATTTTTGTCCTACTCACCATGACTAACTACCAATGGTTCGTTTGTTTACGTTTAGATTTATGTAATAACACGGCTAAAACATGAACAATTAATCTGATATTTTTCGTCTTGGGTTATCTAATCTCTAGTTGCTCGCCACTCAAGATAATCGGCTTAGAAAGTATTTGTAGTAAATGCGTTTTTGACAGTCCACATTTGTTATTTCTCATTACAGGTACTGATCGATATCCATTTGTGTTAAAAAACTCAAACCGAAACAAATTAACATGTCTGGTAAGTAATTGATTGCGGCTTTCTAAACGAAAGAATTTTTGTTTATATTTTACAGTGGATAAGTGTAAAAGAGAAAGTTCTGTATAATTGAACTTGATTAAAGGATTATACCTACACAACTACTGCACATACACACATAATGTCCTGGCAAGGGGGTGCTCCGCCATATTATCAAGGTTCTTAGCAAATGAAATTTCCTTTTTATCGAAGCACTGAATCACAAACTAATAATGTATAGACAGCTTTAACCCCACATCTTAGTCTACTTACTGCCTGCTGCATGTTAAGTTTTAAGTTGAAACTTTAGTTCACTATTAAGTACTTACACACTAACCCTTGGAAACAACAATAAGACACTCAGGTTTCTTAAATCGACTCACTCTGTTGACGAGGTAGTGAATTAGATAATTGGTTTTTATGTTCCTTTTTTTTAACAATGTGGTTTTTACTTATAGTTAAAATATTAACCTGTGTGAATGTGTTTAGAGTTTTGTATTCTTTTGTACGTCAGAACTCGTTTGGGTGCTGATAGCTATCGATTTCTTAGGTTACTTGGTTAAGAAGTAGTGCCAAACAAATGCCAAAATGCTGACGTAAGATCTTTAAATGTTGTGTCAGGGGTTATCATTTAAAATTTGAATGTTCTTCGATTAAAAATTTTACTGACTGCAGTGACTCACTCTTGACTCTCCATTTGACTGATAAGATGAACTTAATCATTCGCAAGCTGTTGCCGCTAAAACAGCTGCAGAATAGCAGAGCTGATTGATCTTATGCTTACTTTTTGCTTCTGCGCCATATTAAACTATGTAATTCATTTGTGTGAGCAACAGTTGATTCATAGGGGATTTTTTTAGTTAAACAATGTGACGGTTTGAGCGTGCGAAAGCAGCTTATCAATAAAAGTGCTTTGAGATGTAGATGTTGTATAAAAACGATTCTTTGGAAGGAAACGCAACCTTTTGCAAAACTCGTGATAAGAAGAAAAGAGATGTAGAAAGTTTTCTTTTGTAGGTAGGTATGTAAGGTGTAAACTATGACACTGTTCAAGTAATCATTTGATTTTTGTTTCAATCCTCGAAAAACGCATGCGACATTTTTCCATTATATCAATATTTTGTTGAATTTTACCCAAGGTTGACCCAGGTTTACTTCAAAGCCCTAGTTGTAAAAAAAACTGGGTTTAAGTTTCTCAAATAACTAAATAAAAAAAAACAACATTCATCCCCGTCATTTGAGTTTTATCCTTGATTTGAACAAAAAGTAGTGAAATGGCCTTTTTTCGAAAGTTTTTCGAGAAAAAAATAGGAAGTTTAAAAAAAAAATGCTTCCATAGGACGATAGAGATTGACAGAAGAATGTTCTGTTAAAATTTGAAATCGATAGCTTTAAAACTATTCCCTCTCCAGCGGACACCGTTTTGAAAAACAATATTGATAGAAAAACATGCTAAAACTTTGAGATCAGGAATTTTCAGATAAATCATTCACTTACGATCAATCGGCTATGCCAGGCCCCTTCCGTTTCTTCGAAATTCTCTTTTATAGAACTGAATACCGATAGAAGGTCACGCGCATGCAGGAACACAACAAAAGGAATAAACTGTTGAACGACAGGATGGACGCGCAGATGTGACGCTCCGTTCTCTTTCTCTAAGAATTTCTATAGTGACGACATTAATCGAATTTCGATTTAAAAATTTAACAGCATTATCCGATAATAAAAAAAACGATGAAAATTTCAAACTGAGATGATCCCTCAAGGGCAAACCCAGGGCCCAGATGCCGCTAGGGTGAATTTTTATTGTGTACACGAAATATTGTGCACAATCTCTTATTCATGTCGCTTTCCATTGGTTTAAATGCGTGAATGAACTGCAAACGCAGACGGGACTGGAGCCGCAAAAATTAAAATCAAGTTATAACTTATATTTAATGTTTTGACATTTCTTGCGGGTGCGGCTCTGAAGCCATTGTGTTCACGCAGTAACTCGGGGAAGCACTCGTTTTAAAACCAAAATTGTTTCTGTTCACTTTAACGAAATTGATTTGATTGAGTGAAACACTCATGGCTCTAAAAAATATTCCTTGAAAAAAATTTTTTTTTGACATCTGAGTACCATGTGCTTCTTGAGTGGATTCTCACTTTAAATCGAGAAGTTGCTGTCACTTCTCAGGATCATGAGAAACGATCTTTTTGTGCCAATAGGGGTGGTGCAACAGAGCGAGGAGCCCCTGGACCTACCGCATTTCTCACAACCATGCCTTGTGAGGAAATGGAGGGAGCCTACAATACCGAACGGCTTTTTGAGAAAGCGCTTTTCATGGCGATGAATTTACTAATGGAGGACTTGCCAATTCCTCGCGAAAGGCGATGCCCGTGGAAAAACTTTTTGCCTCTGCTGGGATTCGAACCTCGAACCTCTGGATTAGCAGGTGGGCATGCTAACCATCACGCCACGGTTACCACATTTTTTTGCGCCAATAGCACGGAATTTTCCTGGACGCCCCCAGACGGTTCTTTTTGTCCAATGGAAAGTGACATTAGATGATGAGATATTCTTCAAATTTAGTCACGGTTTTTCAGAGCGTGAATTTTCAGAGGACTGTGATTTTGAGTTTCTCAAACTTACTCCTGCGGAATGTGGCTGCAGGGTTGAAAAAACAATCAGTTTGACATTCAGGGCGCTTTGTGGCGACCAACGACCAAAAACCTAATAATTGTGCAGGTTTTCAAAAGATTATGCCTTTGACACAAAGTCTTAAATTTTTTACAATTTTTACAAGTAAACAAGCAATACTTATTATTTTTTTTTTTTATTAAAACTGGGCTTTCTTTTTGCTTGACTGGATTTGCCTGCCTGCATTTTTGAAAGGCTTTATTGTCTACCAGTAATTGAATACAAAAAATATTATTTTGTTGATATAAAACGACAAGCATTTTTCAAAGGCAATTTTTAGCGGCAATCTATAAGAATGTCTACCTAAAGCATTCTAATATCAAATCGAGCAAACAAACAACAGATGTGTCAACGAGGCTACTGTACAAGTGTGTCTCGAATCGTAGTGAGTGTGTGTACAAACAAAAAACCACAGTTTTGCCATAGTCTTTTAGAATTGATAGTATTTGTCTTATTATTCAATTAAGATATGGAACACATAATTAGACTTAGAAAAGCTTACGTGATTGCGCTAAGTGTATGTTTGCAAGTAAATTAATCGTAAAGGGACTTTCAGAGTTAATTAATAAATCGTCTTAATAAAAGACTGTAGTGTAAATCTAGTCTGTGTTTTTAAGGCTCTAGTGGACAATACTCTGACTTTAAAATGAGGTGAGCTAATTGTGATTTGAGACAAAATGGAAGAAATCTTTCCAACTATTCGGTCTCTGTTGATCGCTATAGCAGACTCCTGACATGGAATATTAAATTGCATCAATTACGACTCGGTCACCAGTAGCTAGCTGTAAATGAAAATGCCCCATATGATAGCAAAAAAGTTTGATGTTATTAGAAGTACTAATATCGATGGGAGTTGAGGCTTTTTTGTCAAAAATAGTATGACCGAGAGATGCTTAGTTGATATTGTGACGTTCAATGGAGATATCCGTTGTTAAAAAGGCAATACCATTCGTAGTTCCGATATGGTTGCGACCAGGAAAGAAGAAAAGCAGACAAAAAACTCCTGGCACATACAAATGTGAAAACACAGAAAAAAGTTGGCCTTAGGCGTGGAATAATTCAAAATCGGCAGACTTTTCAATGCGTTCTGAGGTGAACGCGGCGAACCCCATAAGGGGACCACTAGTGCGAAGCAGACAAGTGGGAGAGCCGTGGCCCCTTTGAAACGACGTTTCTCATAGCTCTGCGTTGCTAAAGAAGAAGGAAAAGCATAATACCAAACAGTTTGCATTGTCAATACTATTCTGATACCTCGCCTTGGTCAAAACCGCTTTAGGAAATCTGGGGGTTCATTGTCTAAGAGCTCATCACATAAAATGTTTGTATGATATTTCTTTTACATTTTTGTGAATGTATTTATTTGAAATGCATGTTGCTGGTATGTTCCATGACGTCTGATGTGTAAACTCTAAAGCAGGGTACATGATCAAATATACTGTGCCACTAATTTTTGAACACAGCTGATTTGGTTGTAGGAACTTCAAAATTACGTCATTTTCTGGAACGTTTTTTTCTTAAAATTATTCATTGAGTCTTTTGTACATAATGTATCCGCCGTTAGTTTCCCTATTTGATTCGATTTTTCATCTGTTTCTGTTTATGATTCCGTATTTTTATAAAAATATGTTTATAAATACAACAACCATAATCGTTGTTTTGCTATTTTTTTTTTGTAAACTTACACAGAATTTTCCAATGCAATTGGTTCATCTGGATACGAGAGAGTCGATGAAGGTACGATCGATATTCACCATTTTTTCTGGAGATCATAAACTCATTTTTCATTAACAGCTAGATTATGCAAATTTTAGGAGTTGTTTGCATCTCAATTGTAGCTAGTGCTTATGTGTTGTGAATGGCTGTAAGTAAACATTTTGAAATTTCGATCATGAATCATTAATTAAACTCAAGCCTCATAAAGTTGATTAAATGTTGCCTTTCAATCTACTGTCAACGTATGTTGATTGGCTATAGGGTTGGGCACTGGTTCGTCTGTACAAAGGCCAAACGAGATATCCTGGTATGAATAAATAAATAAATAAAGTGGCACAACAGAGCTTAGTAAATTTCTCACTATCGCCCTTTGGTGAGAAATGGAGGTTTGTAAAAATTCGGTTTCCATGGAATTTTCATTGAATTGGGTTTGTCCAAAGAAAGACTTGAACCTTTTGTTTTTTTTTCTCAACAGCAACTGCACACATGTGTGGATGTTTTTGTTTTCAAATGAGATAACCTATAATATTTTTAAGTGTGTGATGTTTAAGTTTGGACGTTATCTCTGTGTCCAAATAAAAGCCACTTCCACACAAATTAGAGAAAAGTGTTTTCTTGTTTTCTAATGTAAATAGAATTTTAAAAACTATTTTGTAGTTGTTTAGTGCTGTTCTCAACTTTATATTTGCGCAACTTGTCGCATGACTGTTACACTTATAAGAACTTTGTAGTTAATTCTTAATATCTAAACACCAAATTGATAATGACGGTTGAAACTGGGCTTTGTAGAGCTTATGGAATTTTTGCCGAGTAATCACTCCTAAGAACTGGAGGCGGTGCAATCCCTCACTTGGATCTCAAGGACCGATTTTGGTCCCCGGGGCAACGGTGGAGGTGATAAATAGGGGGGTCATGTTGGTGACCTGGGCAACTGGGCTGGGAGGGGAGAGCCTCACTGCAACTTTAGAATACTGTTCAGTGGAAGGTTTAAAATGTCGCCCACCATTTTGTCGAAGAAGTATTTTTCGGTTGATTTTTTCAAGTGTGTGAATGATGCTGCCTCTTCGTCGTGCATAAGTCTGATGTGCTAATACCCATTCTCACCATGGAGGTATCCAATGAGTTGCGACTTGTAAATCCAATGCCAAACAACGAAAAGAGCCGAGGCCAGCTGACGGATTTCTAAAGACAACTACCTGTTGTTTCCGGTTCTACAAAGTAACGTTGGATTCTGGTTTGTTCTTGGTCTAGTCTCTAGTGGATTGAGTACTGAGGTTTTGTCAAGTTACGGTTTTCATTACGCTAAGCGGTCTTAAATAACTACGACACATTTCTATTAATTTGGATCTTGTGATTATGGATGAGATAGCTTTTATGGCCGCTGTGCGGCTGTAAATGTCGATGTTTTTGTTGTTTTGTTGATCGATAGTGAGATGTTTCGCAGTTTCACAGACTCCAAGAATTTCTAGTTTTCTAAATTTATAAACAGGCTGGCGCAACAGAGCGGGTTGCCCCGTTGCCTAGCGCAGTTCTCACAACCCTGCTTTGTAAAGGAGTAGTGGGGACCTCAATTTTCTGCCGATTCCGAACTGCTAATCGAGAAACATGTGTAAAAACAATACAAACATGTTTAAACTCATTAAATCAATTATTGATTTATTTATGGAAGGATTATCTGAACCTACCCCTTCATCCTCATTCCTTAAAACCCTTCTTTCCTTCCAGCATTCCCGGTGGAGTGAAGTCTGTTTGAATGTCAATTTCTGTATGATTCATTGCAGTTCTGTAGCCTGATAGGCCTGTTTTCTAATAACAGCATTGTTTGAGCCGCAGTGCGCTTTTGGGCTCCAAATGAAATGGTGCCAGCGGCAGAAAAGTTTTCAGATCTGCTGCAGTTGGTGTCATTCTCATGGCACTGGTTGAATCTGTAAAAAAAAACACTGGATAGGAACACGGTTAGAAACAAAATTCTGAAAATAAAATAAAAACAAACCTCACATTGATCGTTCCACCTGCAGATGATTACGATCAAGAAGCACAACGTCAACTGACGAAGATTGCATTCAACGATGAAAGAATTCGGAAAGGATTCATTCGAAAAGTGTACATGATCGTATTGGTGAGTGGCAATGTTAAGTTTTTTTTTCGAGACTCCAATCCCATCAGCCGTTTTAGTTTCAATTGATGTTTACTTTCGGTGCATTGGCGTTTGTTGAGAATCACGAGCCTACAAAAAATTGGATTAATGAACACGGGTTACTATTTTTTGTTGCGATTGGTATTCTTTTTACTACAATGTGTGCGATCGCGTGCTGTGGGGACATACGCCGAAGAACACCCTACAATTACATTCTCCTGGGTATATTTACATTGGCCGAAGCATTCCTACTGAGTATTGTTACTTTAAGATTCCCCTCGCGTGTGGTAAGTTTGGTATGGTAGAGTAAATTTCATTCTTCATAAGTCATCTTTATTTCAGATATTGATGGCTGTGGGAATAACAACAATTGTTGTTCTGGTTCTGACATTATTCGCAATGCAAACAAATATTGATTTCACGGCGTGCGGTGGTATCCTCTTGGTAGCGGGTGTACTCTTTATTATATTTGGTGTGGTGGTTATATTCTTTCCATCGCACACTTTAATCTATGTGCAAGCCTCAATCGGAGTAGTATTGTTTTCTGTTTATTTGATCTACGATACCCAGTTGATGATGGGTGGGGATCGAAAGAACGTTATCAGTCCGGAAGAATATGTACTGGCTGCTCTGAGCATTTATTTGGATATAATTAACATCTTTCTGTATATTTTGATTCTGCTGGGCTTGACTGATAAATAATTAAATTTTGATATTCTTTAAATACGTTTGAGGTTTAATTCACCACCAAATTCGTTGTTGGCGAATCCCAAGGGAAGAAGCCTTAGAGCTCAATGTGCCAACATATCTGATAACATAGCATATTGATCTCTTTTATGTTCCCATTTATTGTGAAATGGATTTGCATGTTTCTAAACTTCCATCGGGTTGCGACTGAGGAAGTAAATACTATTTACCTAGATGTTGAGTTCTAAACAACAGATTGATTGGTGTTTGGTGGTTTTCAAAGCAAAGATATTGTCAGACGTTGAATATGCCGAACTGAAACTTGTCTTGACTCATTGGTAGTGTATTGCTTTAGTGCACTAACATTAGAGGGCCTAATTAATCTGTGCCTCTCCCTCTCTTCAAAACCTAGGAGATTTTTTTTACCGGTTCGGGAAAGTTTTGTCTCAATTGAAAAATTTTCGTAGTGACTGGCTTCACAGACTCCAGATGCCTATAATCTGTTGTTGTGCCAACAAGATAACTTGCGTGGAAAAGCTTATCTTTCCTACTCTTTGTCAAGTGCTGTTAATAATTCGTTACCCGATAAGCAGCTGTCATTTGCACAGGTGTTTATTTTTTTCTTTTTTTTTTTCTTCTGATGTTTACTCCTCTTATTTTTTAACTCAAACCACTCACCACAAAGTTCTCAATTTAATTTTTTTTTGCACAGAAATGATTCACTTTTTTCCAACTAAAATCAATCCTACGTACGAGTAATTGTCATCACAAGCAACAGATTGAGAGCTTTTTATTTTTGGGTTTGAATGCCAGTTATCAGTTTGATAAGATAACCTCACTCGTTCATTACTCACGAGCCAGTACAAAGTCAGAATTTAAAGTTTTTCTTTTCCCCTACTTTATTTTCATTAAAATTTTAACTTTCAAGTAGTGTGATCGATTTAGTTTGGTTTTTTTAGCTGCGGAGTGTGTGTGTGCGTGTTTTAGTAAATTTGAGTGATCAAAATTCACCCTTTTAACAAGTTTTGTGGAATTGAGAGAGAAAATAATAAGAATTTAAATAATAATGTATCAATCTGTTGATTCGGGTTCCACAGATCCTAACAACCAACAGTATTATGGTGGCGGTCAGGGTGGATATCCACCCCAAGGAGGCTATCCACCTCAAGGAGGCTATCCGCCCCAAGGTGGCTATCCACCACAGGGTGGGTATCCACCGCAAGGAGGCTTTCCACCACAAGGTGGCTATTATCCGCCACCACCAACCGGTGGCTATGCACCACAACCAGGTTTTATTCAACCACCTCCTGCAGGTGGAGGCTATGGAGGCTTTGGTGGTGATCCAGAACAACAAGATGTGAAGAACTTTTCATTTGATGATCAAAGCATACGAAAGGGATTCATTCGCAAGGTGTATCTTATATTGATGGTGAGTAGAGATGAAAATCATTGCCCAGAGTTTATTGATTAAATTTGTTTGATTTTTCTAGGGACAACTAATGGTCACATTTGGATTTGTTACACTGTTCGTTTACCATACACCGACAAAGAACTGGGTTTCCCAAAATAGCTGGTTGTTCTGGGTGGCGTTGGCAATGATGTTGGTTACGATGATTTGCATGGCTTGCTGCGAGGGCGTACGACGACAGACTCCAACGAACTTTATATTCCTGGGATTGTTCACGTTAGCAGAATCATTCCTCATGGGTGTTACTTCTTCGCGATACAAGTCGGATGGGGTAGGTGTATATGAATATTGCAACTATTTTTTGGGCGTCTCTACAGAACTATAACCTGAAGAAGCCTCTACATAAGGTTTAATCGTTTGAGGTTTAGATAGATTTTCAGTGTTTAAGTAACAACATTGTTTTAGCATGATGGACCAAACTTATGTCTTAGGCTCGACCCAGAAATTAGCGAAAAATCGGCAAAATTATAACAAAATTGGGAACTGAACTTTCAGTTTTGTTCTATTTTACTCGCTATGATAAAATGCTCGGTGATTTATTTAACTGCTTGTAATGGGCCTTGTTTTTCCAAATAAAAACTGACTCATTCTCTACTATAGATAACGAGGAATTACATGCACCCAAGGAATTCCCCCTTTTCAAAAGCATTATCTTTTATAAGGGAGCTTGAAAGTGTCTATATGGTCACAAGTCTGATTAGAAACCTTCTTGCTTGAGAGACAAGCCGGTGAACGATTTCATAACGCAAATTTGAGATATAAATGAGATTTTAAGATTGATAGGCTGAGATGCAGATGGATAGAATATGCTGATAATCTCATTTTGTGCAGACTTTTTTTTCTGTCCGGTTATGAGCCAGTTATAGGTATCCGGAAAAACTATCATTAAAAGTTGAAAAAAATATAAACATTTTTCGTGTTGAGCGTTTATTGCGAGCAGTAAAAATATATCAGTTGCCAGGCTATAAACTCTACCCAAGCACATGCTAACGTCTAGTTTTTCACTTAAATTTGTAACAATTTTTTATTATAGTTGAAATTACAATCAACTGACACGCATATCGAAAATAAAACATTTTTGCGTCTGTTGGGATTCGAACCACGAACCTCTGGGTACAACCGATCGCTATAACTGGCTCCTTATTAATTTGATAAAAGTTGAAGGATTTTCCTCTAAGGACTAAGAAAGAATTTTATTCAAGTAGCTTTTTGTTGGTTGAATTCATTAAATGGTTTTTGCTTACTCCGAAAAATAGTTCAGGATTCAAGAAATAACATAAAAACAATTTCCTTTGCTAAAGTCGTTGTTGTTGATCCAGTGAAGGTTCACAGATTATTTGATTTCAAGTTCAGAGAGTCTCTCCGATTTGGATTTGGTAATTTCGCTCTTTGATTGAGGGGTTTACCCCTCAGGCGGATCACTTGTGCGAAGCCGATTAGTGGGAGTACTGTGAACCTTTCGAGATTACAATGCTCATAGCATTAAAGAAGCACATTGATTGATAGTAAGGACTTTAGAGTGGATTATAGACGAATGACAAAGGCTAACTGAAAATTAAAAAAGTTCAAGAAAAGGCAAGTACGGTGACAATCTCACCGTATCTTGCCTTGAAGTATTAAATTTGTGTTTTGCAGTTTTCTTTAAATGTCTTAGTTTATTGCGAAAGAGGCAGTACAGGCGCTGTCTTTGGGTCTATAATCTAAATCCAAAATTCGATATTTAATATTTATCGTTTGAACGACAACTGTACATAAAGAGAACTTTTAACCTGTGCAGAATATATAATTGTCTTTTAAGCCCCGTATTATGAGTATCGAACTACAACATTCACTTTTGATGTCATAGGTTGTAGGTACCAATATAAAAAAGTGAATATTTCATAAAGTCATTTGTCAAATTGCCTTATAATTGCTGTTGATCTGTTAATAGAACATCTTTCTCAATTAAATATTAAAGAGATTATTTATTATAAGTATGATTATTAGAGTTGATTTGAAGATGTGGAAGAAAATAGTGCACGGAACAAATTATTGTGTCAGTTTGGTCTTTTTAAAATTTCATATGTACATTTTCTTTTCCATTTAAACTGTTCTCCCCTCTTTTAAAAGCTGGCAGGGATCGCTGCTGACCAGATGATGGTGGTCCTTGAACATGCTGGGTATCTTCATCTTGCAGAACTTGGGCATCTTCATTATTACTGCATAATTTTTCCTGCAGAATTGCTTCTTCCATTCTTTACGTTGCATTTATATTTGAAGGCGCAACTGCAGGGGATCCTTGTGTAATCATTCTTCATTAGAAGATACAGCCAGATGGATTTACTGCATGTTAAAGGCTGAATAAGTAGTCAACTGCTTGTTCTAAAGGCAACAAAGACAGTGGCGTATATTGTCCCCCTCCAGTAGCTACAAACACTTGCTAGTTTGCTGAAATTTTTTTTTAGTTTCAATTTGAAATCCAACCAAAACTAGAAACCTATAAGCAAACGTTATGCCATTTTCTTCTCTCACGAGAAGGAGGACCAAGTGAGTTGAGGTCAATTGCAAAACAATTGCTCAATTGCTTTGCAAACTGACTCACTGTTTGTCCTTAATGAATCGAAAGAGATTAGCATCTTGTTTTTAATAGTAAATAAAAATATAAGAAAAACTAAACCCTTCGTTCGCTTGCTTTATCGCCAATAACTTTCGTTTGACCGATTTTGACGCGCTGGCTGGGCAAATACAATATTGAACGTTCGCTACTCATAATTGGTCGATAACTCTAGTCGATAACTTTTTGACATTTGAAGCGATCTTCATTTAAGCGAATCGCTACTCATAATACGAAATTTTCGAATTCGCTTGGATTTTAGTTCAATTTGCTGCTCATAATGAGGGCCAATGTGGGAATACACACATACTAGTTATGTATATCATAGCTAGTTTTGAAGTTTCTCAAATATAAAGTTTGTGTACACCATATTAGCGGTCAGGATCTAGTTTTGTCCTCCTAATATATGGAGGCATTCGTTTGGAGACTACTTTTTTACTGTTTTCAAAGCTGATTATAGCTCTTGACTAACACTAATTATTTTGCATGACTAGATCGTCTGTAAGTCTATTCATGGATGCTTTGGGTTGCTAGTGGGTTGCTAATGGGCGGTCTACCATAAACGCCAAGGTAAGTGATGAGAGGACTCCGCTATGCCGAAAGTAGGTGCAGAAAATTTCCTTTAATTTTGCAGAGAATGATTACAAAGGTCCACACACTTGTTAGTGCTCTTCTTCTTCTTCATTTTTCCGACGTTGCGAGCATTGTGACCTCGAAGGCATCTGAACGTACCCACTTTTAACTGCTTCACACTTGTGTTACGCTCGTGGAGTGCGCCGAGTCCCTGCACTCATAAGTGCATTGTGTACTTACACCCAGGAAAACAATCACACATGTGTCCTTTCTTAAATGAAAGATTTAGTTTTTGTGACAAAATTATTAAAGGCAGTTTCTGTTGATGTCCCTGATTGATAGCATATTGCACTATCGCTAATTGAGGCGGATTTGAGATTTGGGTCCACCAGATTCCTTTCTGATTTCGGTAGATAGCTGTTTGGGAATCGACTAAAAGTTATAATAGGTCCCTAAAATGCGTTACGTCCCGAGGATTTCCGAGCTTTGTTGTATCAGCCTATTTAAGTCCTTTTAAAATTCTTATATTATTAACTTATCCAAGATTCAATACAAACCTAATATTTTATTTTCATTTAGGTGATGATGGCCATCGGGATCACGGCAGCGGTTTGCTTGGCTCTATCCATTTTTGCCATGCAAACAAAATACGATTTTACCATGTGTGGCGGTGTCTTATTGGTTGCTATGGTAATCTTCTTGATCTTCGGAATCGTGGCTATTTTCGTTCACGGCAAAATTATGACGATGGTGTATTCTTCATGTGGGGCGCTCCTCTTTTCGGTTTATCTGATCTACGATACTCAACTGATGATGGGCGGTAATCACAAATATTCCATTAGTCCGGAAGAATACATATTCGCTGCTCTCAATCTCTACTTGGACATCATTAATATTTTCATGTACATCTTGGCTATTGTTGGCTCCCGAGACTAAATCGAATAATATGTTCTAAGCGATTTCCTTATAATTTCCATTTGTATTTTTTCCTTTTTTTAAAGTCTAATTTATTGCACTGTTTATTTTTTTCAATGAATTTTTTTTGTTGATGTTTTTTTTGTTTGAACTGATTTTTAGTAGTTTTTAATAAAAGTTTTGGAGAATTTTTGTTTTTTTTTTTGTATAAAGAAGTTTGTTTCTATACAAACTCTGAGTAAGAAAGATTGTATTCCAAGGCTATTGGTGGGCGAATTACATATAATATGTGAAACACATAAACTAAAATATCAATCCCCGAAACTTTATTAATTTAGTTCCTAAAAATTAAAAAAAAAAATTATAAAAATTAAAAAATGGTTGAATGCTTCTAAGGTGTTCTTCTTATTTCAAGTCCTATTCTATACTAAATTAAATGTAAAGAAAATATAAAATATATATCTAAAATGGTGAGGTATATCAAATTAAGATTATAGACATGAATAAATGGTTAAATGCTAACATCCCAAAGGAAAATCCCTCTCAGTTTAATAACAAAAAGAAGAGAAAAAAGAAAAAAAAACTAACAAAAATGAATCAAATAATAAAATGTAATTTAAGAAGTTGGAACAAAGAAGGCAAGCAGAAATTACGAATGATGCAATACAAAGCGGAATATTTGTTTCATAAAATGAATAACAATAATTTATTTTAAGACTTATAGTTATTATAGTACAGAGTTTTTAAAAAATAAATCATTAAAATTATTGAATAAAAATATTTAAAATGAAATTATTTATGTATACTGTGTAGTAGTTTAAGATGATGAAACGTATTTTCTTTCTGTTTTGTTAATTGTAAACTTGTATACTAAAATAAATTTTATTCTATACCCCTACTAATTTAATGTGTTTACATTTTTAGGACGGGTTTTGTATTTATTTGTTTTCTTTGTTAATTTTTTTTGTTAATAAGTTAGAAGGGGTATGGGCCGTTATTGCGAGTGTCGTTTGGCTGTCGATACACGACGGCTGTCGATATGGTATTTTTATTTTATTGGTATTGCGTATTCTTATTGTTCGATACTTTCAATTTTGAATTCGGTCGTTATCGTCTGTATTTTTACGTTCGACTATCACTGAAACTAACTCAAACGTAGAATTATAGGATTTATTCACAATGACTACTTTCATTATTCACAGTAACAGAAAAAAAAAAAATTATCGAAGCTTTAGACCCTTGTCGCTTCGAATGTTAGGCGACACTCGCAATAAGGGCCATGGTCAAGATTTGGTTACGTATTCGTTGCATCTTGATCTAAATGGTAGTTTTGGGGTCAGTTATTTCGAAATATTCGTTTGTTATTGCCATGCTTCGAGGTTGGTTATTTTGAAAGTAAAAGTGGGAGTGATGACGGTCAATAGAATCGCTTAAACACTTCACAATTCTTCTTTTTCTTCTTTTTCATTTACGGCGTTACGAGTAGTGATCTTGAAGCGATCACAACTCTCCCACTTTTCTGCTTCACACTAGTGATCCGCCTGTGGGGTACGCCGCGTTGACCTCAGAAATCGTCGGCAAGCCTCCCGGTTTTGGATTGTTCCATGTCTGAGGCCAACCAAATGCTGCTGTTTTCGCATTTGCTTGTACCAGGAGTGTTTTGGCCTGCCTTTTCTTTGTCGTCGCGAATTTGTTGAAACGTTGTACGATATTGCCTTTTTGACGGGGTTCTGCGGATCTCTCCTTTGAACATGACAATACCAACTGAGCCGGTCGTGCTGAATTTTGTCCAAGATGGTACTTTTGACATGAAGGCTTCCACGGATCTTAGTACTTCTAATTCGTTCAAGCTTTGTTACTCCTGCTGTCACACTCAACAAACCCTCTTCACAATAAAGAGAGTTTTGCAAAAATCTTTTTCTTCATGTGTTTTGAAAGCGTGCAAATTGAAAACATACGAAAATAAAAATAAGTCTTTACGGTGAATTGCATGAATGAATTCAATATTGTGGTCAGTAAAATGGTTTCACTACCCACAAAGCAAGTTTTGGTTACAGAGGAGCAGTTAACTAGAAGGCAAACTTTACCCCATTGAAATCAGCTAATCTGTTATTTTCTGCGTCCTTTTGATCCTTACATCATTT
This sequence comes from Melanostoma mellinum, assembly GCA_914767635.1. Lineage (NCBI taxonomy): Eukaryota > Metazoa > Arthropoda > Insecta > Diptera > Syrphidae > Melanostoma > Melanostoma mellinum. Next base: position 224,453,017 of record OU612059.1, on the reverse strand, counting down.
GATGTACATACAAACCATTTTCGGTTTGAAAAGAAGGACTCTTGGGCACGATTTGCAATGTCGTCTTCTTTTTTCTTACGCCTAATAAAATTTCTATCCGATGCAAATGATTGCAAGGCTCAATTCGCGGTCAACTTTTCTTCAGTTGTGAACTTGTTAAAATCAGAATTTTATCCATTAATCTTCAGATGAATGGTTTCAGAACCGATGTGTTACTGCTTTCATGATGAGCGACGCGGCATAAACTGCACACCTCGTTAGGCACTAACATATGCGTCTATCTACCAGTCGTAGATATATGCTATCCTAATTGTTATAAACAACGTTTAGAAGAATGGTTGGCCGGAAAGAAGTATTTGTGGTATTTAAGGCTTTATTCAGTCTTCCAACTATTTCGAATTGGTCGGGGAATACAACACTTCTCTCAATGCGGTCGGATGACTAAATTCTTTGATCAAATACGCGGCCCCATCGAGGTAACCGTCGGAGCAGAGTCTTTTCCGCAAAGCATCATTTTTCGGAGATTCAATTTTGCTTCGAAGTAGTTGTCATCGTAAGAAATTTTTCACAAATGCGGCAACGCATTGCATTCTCAAAACTCCGCAGCAAAAACTTATCGGAGGACGTCGGATCGGTCGATCGGAGAACTACCACGAAGCAAAATGTCTCCGAATAGTAGGAAACCGAAGAGAATTCCGCTCCGACGGTTACCTCGAAAAGGTCGACGATATCGCTGATGAACTTGGTAGACCGTTTTCTCAAACTTAACCAGACCCTGAATTGCATGCGTTCTTAGCCAGGGCTTATATGAACGATTGAATTTGTCAAGAGCACAAATCTAACTGGCATTTAGACAGACAGATGATTTTGTCTTCACTGTGAAAAGAAATAACTAGCAACTGAGCATTATATTGCCTCTTCTATGGTCCCTGTTCTGATTTTCGGTCGGATACCAATATACCATATCTTCCCGTTTATGAATTTTTGCAGTTCTCAATTCCGAATTCGTATATTTTCAATTCGCTTATCATTTTGCTAGCAGATTTGAATTCGATTGATGAATTATTCTAAACACTATTTGTTTCTAAACATGAGAAATTACAGACTATATTTACATTATCATGAACTAAAAGAGTAACCAGTTCTAATGAACATAAAAATCTAGTTTCTAGAACGTTTTTGTGGTATAAAATCAGTACCGAATCTGTTCGGGAATAAGAACACACTTTTTCTATCCGTACGAATTCAATTTCGGGTTTCGTTTTAAATCCGTTCGAAAATCTGAACAGCCATGTGTTACCTAATACAAAACTAAGTCTGATCGCTTGATTTGGAAATGCTCCAAGTTTAATAAATGTAAATTTAATAAGCCGAATAGTGTGTACTATAAGTCAACCCTTCACTAAAGTTGAGCTATACTAGCTTTTTACACATTTTAAATGTTTTCATTAAAAGAGATTGCAGGTTTAGATTTTATTCGACTTAAGGCCCGAACGTCCCTTTTCTTTTGTCATTTGATAGTGTTCTGAAAATCGATGGCTTGTCTTTTTCTTGATTGTTTTAGTTAACATGAATTGAAAATTGTGTTTGTTCCTTAAATTACCATTTGGCAATCACTTATACACCGTTGGGGTAGTTGTAGGGTCAGTAATGAAAAAATTAACGAAAGAGTTCGTAAATCAGCATCGTAATCAAAACATAATAATTTATTTTTATTTATTCCACTCGCGCGTCAGTCATCCTCTTTTATCTGCTTGTGGGTATACAATATCCACCTCCAAAAGCTCTTCTTATTTCAGTTTCATACTCGGTTTTATTTCTTATTTAATTATCAACCACAGCCACGTTTCTTAATTAATCTTTTGCAGTCAGTTTGTCTTTAATGGCTCAGTCGATCTCTTCTTTTAGTGATTTATTTATTGTTTGTTTGTTTTCATTTTAGTACAAAGATATTTGTTGGGAAAACTATGGTTACGTATCTCATAAATTCTTCAGCGTAGAAGTTAGTTGTGTTTAATTCTTCCGTACAATTATGCTTGTTTATGAGCACGCCAAGTCTAGAATTTTAATTTAATTTTACCAAAAACTCAATGGGGTGTGGAAGATAGATTGCGCTACCTTCAGAGAAGATGACGAACTAGGTGACGACAACATTTTTGCATAAACACAAGATGATGAGGAGGAACTTACTTAGTGTACCAACTTTGCCTTTGTTTCCTTTATTGGGCCTTGGTTTCTGATTTGTTTGTTGTGGTACCCGTGGTGTGATGGATAGCATGTCCGCCTGTTAATCCAGAGGTTCGAGTTCGAATCCCAACAGAGGCAAAAATGTTTTTTCCACGGGTATCGCCTTTCGCGAGGAATTGGCAAGTCCTCCGTTAGTATTCATTGCCATGAAAAGCGCTTTCTCAATTAGCCGTTCGGAACCGGCAGAAAAATTGTAGGTCCCTTCCAATCCCTCACAAGGCATGGTTGTGAGAATTGCGCTAGGCCCAGGGGCTCCTCGCTCTGTTGCGCCACCCGATTTTTTTTTTTCTGATTCGTTTAAGATTATCCTCAATTCTCCCGCTTAGCCCTTTACATTTCTTTCAGTCTCCCAGTGACCCAGTCTCATCTGGACCCCTCGCTGCCTTGAGGTTATATGTGAAATTACAATCACCTTATTTTCTGGATCTACTGTACTACAAAAAAGATAAGGCTGCTACCCTGGTAGTACAATAGACTGGTCCAAATGCTCCAAATTAGCATAAGCCTCTTCTTTTTATAAAAAAAGAAAAAAAGTCGTTACACACAATTAACATTTTTCTAAAGGTTTTTTCGCACTGAATTTTAATCTGAACACAAAAGTTCTTGAATAGCTCTCGTCTTCGAGACATAAAGTCTCCCAAAAAAAAAAAAATTGTTTTTAGTTTATGGTATATCGTAAAAGAAAACAAACTTTATTTGGCTTTATGTCTTAAAACATGGAGCTCTATAAACAAGCTGAGGTAAGGTCTCGAAATGAGATTTAAATAAATTCCTGAAGGCGAAATGCCCTTAAATCGAATCTAGTCGCAATTTCACAGATTATGCGACTTTTTGTCGAATGAAGTTTTGTGCTAAAACTATTTTCAGTTTACCCTTCTTGTTTGTGTCTACGATTTACAGATCTTATTCTTTTTTAGCTTTCATCTCATTAGAATTATTCACCATCCGGTTTCTTATGCCTCGTATCGTGTATTGTTTTGTGTGTGATATTTTTTTTATACTTGATTGTCAAAATTTTTACCAATATAAAAAGAACTTGATAAAGCGGATAGTGAACGCTGCTAATGCGTTACGCAAATATACAATGCTGATGTTGATACTCGCAACATGAATCCCCGAAGAATAAACTAAATTTGTATGTATTGATTTAAAGAATCCGCGCACTCGAATTCGACACATTCATGTGCGTAGCTTTGATGTAGACCCATCTTGGATTTCTAAGAAGCAACATTTTGGGTTTGAACTCAAATGAACTCCAAAAGTAATTATTGCGTACCCACACAATGATTTTTGGAAACAAAACAGAAGCTTAAATAGTACAAAGCCGTTCGTAGTTCAAGGTAAGACATTTCGAAGTTAATGATTCATGGGATCAATAGATAACATCGTCTACAACTTTGTAAACATTAATGATTCCAAAAGAGTTATTAATGAAGTTTTGAAAAAAGTTAGAAAAAAACCACTTAATTTTCCTTTTTATAATTATTATTTTGTAAACCTCCTTTTTTTTTTGTTTTATTTCATCTTCTTCTTCTTAATACATTGAATTACTTTTCACGATGTTTGTCCGCGATGGATTCCTAAACTACTTAACCGATTTTAATCAGATTTGTACACCGTGTGCAGTTTGATCCAACTTGAAAGATAGGATAGCTTACATCTCAATTTATGTTACGTTACCCACAGCAACGCGTGGCCGGGTCAGCTATTTGATATAAATTAAATCTTTTTCCACGTATTATAAAATTGTACATCTGAACATCAACGATCACTCATGTCAGTGGAAGGGATAAATCATTATCAGAGTGCGCTATCATGAATTATGAAATTCAAATAATTATACATTTTTCTTCAAGTCTTTTCAAGCGTCGATAACGATTATTATCACTCTTTCTACTGTCATTTTTAATTTGCCTTAAAATTTTCAATTTAATTGCACTGGTTGTGGGAAAAAGATGAGTCAAGTTGGTGAGAATTGATTGCGCTTTATATGGGACGCCTGAGCTGAAGAAAATAAGAGTGAACTTAATGTACAAAAACTGCGATCAAAGAATTGTTCACAAAAAGCGTTAGCAAAAATTAAAAATTAATCCACATGGAAGCAGAGAGAAACTACAAAAAGGAACTAATACACGTCGCGGTTGCTCCAGGGCTCCAATAAAAAAGCTACATAATCAAAAATGTTATCCCCGAACCCCGAGCTGATTATATTGTAACGCGAACCCAACATTTAATACCAATTTCCTAATCGAAAACGTTCAACGTTGGACTGCTATGCTGCTATGGGATCGCCTCAACCATACATCGCATCAAGATTCTTCTTTGTATGGGTTTTGCATATCAAGCATTATGTGGATACACATAAATGCAAGTATACAAGTGGGATATATGTTTATGATGATGATCAATGCGGACCATGAGCAGTGATGTGTTTATTTAAGATAAACATCCATGGATGGAGTCACTGGTCATCGATATTATTGATTCTGTCGTGAACCTCCGATACTGAACGGATGTTTATGAGAAGAACTATCCAAAAAATATTGTGTAGAGGTTTAAATAAGAAATGTGGCCGAAGTGGATTATTTATTATGATATAAATAAACACTTCACGCAAGAGGCAATTGAGCCCCTTTTCCACCTTCCGGCTCTACGGGTTTTTTGAGAGCACACTGCAGCAGGTGGCGCGGTTGTTCAGTTCAGACAAATCACACTTTGTGAACACATCCAAAAAGGAAAGTTATACCAAATGATGTATTCAAGGAATGCTAAGAAATCATCACCGATCAATATTTCATACCATATTCAAGTAGAAAACCTTAAAACCACTTAATAAAAACTTATTTTAAGATGGGCTCTCCAATTGAAACGCTGATTTGTTCTGCGATTTAACTGTGAAGAGCCGGTTCTTTCCGCACCAATTATCCCGTCTTTTTTTTTAGTTGTGATCCTTAAATTGTGACTTATTTTTTTGAGAGTTCATCGTAGTATTGGCTTTATTCATGGAGCGCCGAGATTGAAATGACCGAATCAATGTCTTGAGCAGTTCAATTAAGGCATCCAACATGTTGGTTTAGGGAATGGCATACCTTAAAGAACTCAAACTTTAAACAGAAACAAAGCTGGAACTCTCTGAACTATTGAAGCGATGGAAAAAGTAAATTTGATATCAAGCCGCATTTACTACGAATTCAAATGAAACATTCCAAAAAGTCAAATCCAAAGAGCTTTTGTGTTTGAGACATAAGAAATATTCTTCCTATTTTTCCCTTTCCCGTCGTTACGAGCATCGTGATCTCGAAGGGATCACAGCTCTCCCACTTAAGGGATCATATCAGTGTGAAATTTTCAAAAATTGTTTTTTTTTTTATTATAGGTTACAAACATGCTGTTAAGTTTTTAAAACGAAATTTGAATTATTTTCGTCACAACAGCATTTCTTAGAGAAATGGAACGGAGCGTCAGATCTTCCGCGTCCGTCCTTTCGTTCAACAGTTTATTCCTTTTGTAGTGCTCCTACCTGCGCATGACCTTCTATCGGTATTCAGTTCTTAAAATTCGATGAAGGTATCAGTTTCGGCATTCACTATGGATGATCTCAAACTTTAAGCGCGTTTTTCTCGGAATGGTGTTTTTCAAAACGGTATCCGCTGCCGAGAGAAGAGTTTTTAAGATATCGATTTCAAAGTTTTACAGAATATTCTTCTTGTCATTCCTATTTTTTTTTATCGAAAAACTGTCAAAAAAGGCCCCATTCACTACTTTTTGTTTAAATCGCCGCCATAAAAAAAAAAAATTAAAAAAAGCCTCCTTAGGGCGATAGCGATTCTCCTACAAGATCAATAATCTTTTTGAAATTTTTGTTTCAGATAAAATTTGGATTATCGATTAGGACTCTTTTTTACAACATTTTTAATAATTAATAACAATGATAGAAAAAACTAAAAAATCACCGCAACAAAAATCATTTTGTATTCTTCATCACTGCTTATTAAAAAAAAAAAAACCGAAACCGATCAGGATGATTAGGATCCATAAAAAAAATTTGTGATTTGGCGCGTACACTCTGAGATGATCCCTTAACTGCTTTACACTAATTATCCACTTGTGTGGAAAGCCGCGTGCATGAGGCATACTAATTTTTAAAGCTTAAATTTATAATCAATATCTAGGAGCTTTAAAAAAGTGTAATAAAAAAATTTATTGACTTTTATAAAAAAACTCGTCCCATTCTCAATGCATTAGGTTTTTAGCTTTCATATCTTTCATCTCACATTAGTTCATTAAGTTATTATCCACAACCAATTCCTGGTGATTGGGTCGAATGAGAAAAACAAAAAATGGTAGCTTTTGTTGTTAAAAAAAAAACACGAACCAATTTTAACACTAAACAGATTTCTTTATTAATTAAAATATTCAATTTCGACAACCCATACACTCATTGGTATGTTGAATACGTCACAAAAAGCTTTAACACTGGTTATGGTAAATATATAAGTACTCGTATTTAAAATTTCAACATGAGAGCATTTAGCCGATAAAAAATAAGGCCCCTATCACCGATCTCTCTAATGCTCATGTAAATGCATTCTAATCACTTGGCCATTTTATTTTTGTTGACTGTGTAGTGCTTCACTAATTGTATGCTCCCAGGTATGCATTGCAATTGGAGCAGTAATGGGTCGGATTCTTACAGCTGTCCACAAAATATGGGATGTATGCGCAGCAGCAACACCTGTTTTGGGAGAAAAAAAAACCATATACAACATCTAACCAAATGCAGTGTCCATTGATGAAACTCACCCAATAATACATAAAAAAGCGGCAAACAAATGAGTTTTTGTACACGTTTCCATAATCACATTTGACAATCGCTGCTCATGGCAGTTAGGACAAGTAACATTACAAGGATGTGGTCCTAGTGGTGGAATCGGTGGTTGGGCTGTTCATAAAGATTACATTTAACACTTTGACTATATTTACAGTATAGTTTTGTTTAGTTTAGTTTATTTTGCCAAAGTAAAAGACAACATTAAGAATAAAAAATAAGAGAAACTTAACAAAGGTTTCACAACATAAAAAATAAAATATAATACTTTTGTTGTACTACGTTTTATATACAATCAATTTTTTTTCATTAATAAAACGGATTTGCTATATAAATTGAACATTGTTTATGTAGTTAATTTACTGGACAACAGTGGTTCTGTTGCCAAAAGCAAGCTATATTATTTTAAAGGTTTTTGCTTCGCTGAATCTAAATATGAGCTTAGAATCTACCTAACAGCTCGCGTTTCTAAGACATTAGGCGTTCAAAATCGAAAAAATCCAGTTTTTGCTATCTTTGAGCCTATGATTTAACATGAAAAATATGTTAGCCCAAAAACAAACCATTGCTTTTCCGATGATTTGTTATCCGCTGAATCCATATCTGGTTTCAAAATGGCTCTATTACACCAAATTTTTGAGATATTTGTCTTCAAAAGTTGCAATACAGGGTCAAAAATAGTCAACTCCTGTCTCTGCTATGCAAACCCAGTATTTGGCTATAAAGAAGTTAAAGAATTTGAACGTTTGCAGGGCTTTTTCTTTAAACGCATATTCAAACTTTCTACCACGACCCTCACTAATTGTATTTATGTATAGGCTGGAATCCCATAAATTTACTGCAGAAACCTCAAAGCAAATGCGGACTTCAATGTTAAAATAATGAGACGCAGAAGCCCAAATTTACTGAATCAGCTTCCACGTCTTAAGATGCAATTTTTCACCTTTCAAAGAATGGTTAGATCTAGCTGCAGAACTAGGTATGGTCCTTAACTTAACTATTGAATACGTAAACGACTGGCAAGATAAATTTTACGATTGAATCGCACAGGTAGATCAACGCTTTTATGAAAGTTGTCTCAGCCGGGCGCGTTTGTCTGGATCTAGAAGTTTATATAGAACGTTAAATCACTCTCTTGGCGCAAATAACTATTTCTGTAAAAATTTGACAACATATGAAATCAGCACAATTTTTAAAATGAGAACGGAGACACTTTGCCTCAATTTTATGCCTCACAGACCGGATCTAACAGTGATATGCAGTCTCTGCAAGAGGCTTCTGAACTTTTAAACGGCTCTTATGGTTGGAAAACTTTATCACAATATTGTATTAATGCCTATAAGTATCGCAACAGTATTATTGAATCTTCTTAGCTCTCAAACTTTAACTTTAATCTTTAATCAAATTATCTAATATTTAAATATGTATATTATTATTTTTATTTTTTTTTATTTATATGCCTGTATAATAGGGTGGTCCTTAGGAAAAAAAAAAACAAATGGGGGACGCCCCCAAATTGGTTCTAAATCAGGAGGAAAAAATTCCCTAATTTTTTTTAAATTTTTATTCCTATTCCTTCCTTACCCTATTTCATTAAGGAGTTTTAGCTTTTAAAGGAAAAAAAAACAGTTTCTAGCCTCTAAAAAAACAGTGGCGCCCTTTTTGCTTTTATACTTTCATATGGTATCATACGCATAATACTATCATACCTATTATACATATGAATGATCAAACATCCGCCATTTACCCAACACTGGACACAGAATATCGCCCCTGCTCTAGTAATAACCAGTATCAAAATAGGGCGAGGAAGGGAAAGAGATTAAAATATGAAAAAATTAAGGAATTTTTTTTTAATTTTTTAGAATCGATTTAGGGGGCGTCGCTCTCAATTTTCGGAAAAAAGTAAAATAAGGACCACTCTACTGTATAATCAATCAATCAATCGGCAGACAGCTAATCAGTGACATGCTCTTTTCTTTTATTGAACTTTTATTGTTAATTGTACTTAAGTTGTTAAATAAAGAACTAATAATAAAATAACTAGGCTGAGTAAACATTGCTGCAATAATTGCGTGTCGGCAATATTGTTAAACATATTATTAACAACTTTAGGTCGTCGGCATACATCAGAAATCTACAACCTTCAAACAGTTTTTTATAAAAAGTTTCATTATAAAAAGGAGAAATAAAAGTGACCCAAGATGGCTACCTTGGGGTACACCAGAAGTTACATAAATTTAACGTAACAGGACATCACCAAACTTGACACACTGCGTCCTTTTATAAATTTTAATAAATTATTTATTGATATAAATCATAAGTTCGAATCCTGGTTTCGATTTCGGTTTTATACCTTTTTCACATCAATCGAATTGAAAGCTTTTTCTCTTTAAAATTTTTACTTTTAAAAAATAATTATTAATTTTTTATTTAAAATTTAGTTTTGACTACCTGCTGGGACTCACTTATTATTTATTTCAAATGTGGTCAAAAACTAACACAAAATTTTTGTTTATAATGTCAGGTGTAAGTGCAAGCAAATCTAAGAAATTCACAAAATTCTGGTAACTGTGTCAGCACTGATTTATAAGAAAAGAACTCTCCTGCAAGAAAATCCTGAATTGTAGCATCATCGACATCTTTATTTTTGACTGTCAATATTGCCTTTAACAGTTCAGGCCAATTAGTGTTTCTGGACTGTTGTTCTATGACGGTAAAAACATGCTGAATAAGCTCTACTTTTGAGTGGGAGAAGAATCCGGTTGAAGTATTGACTGCGATCTTATAATTTGATATCACAAAACTGTCTCTAGCACATAATCACAATTTGATGTTGTTGCAAAAACACTCGTTGTTAAAAAAAGAAACTTGCAAAAGCTTATCTGTGTAGAACTTCACCAAGCCAGAGATATTTTTTACAGGGAATGTTTGAGCATTTTGCAGCTTCGTTTGTTAATTTCTTATCTTTTTCTTCATTCGTAGAATTTTGTGTGTGTGCAATAGAATTTTTTTCTTGGTCAACTTTGATAAAAAAAATATTCCTCCACTTTGCCAAATATTGTTATTTTTGTTGCACAAAACAAAAAAGAAAAGCAATGGCACTGCTGTCATTCGCAAACAATTAAGCATAGGACGCTCTACTTTTCGTTATTCAATACGCTGCTGCGTTGCGAATTCATCACACACCTTTTCTGTTTAAACCAAAAAAGGATATCCAAAAATGATATCACCCTGAGTTCATACGATTTTTTTTTAAAGGTGACAGAAGGAAGATAGTTGTTCAACTTTGTAGAATCGCCTTTTTCATAGAGTCACTATACAACTGCTATTTTTAAATAAATTATTTTATTTATATTAAATACTGACTCACTTTGATATATAATAGCCTGTGGCTGCTGTTGAACTGGGAAATGTTGTTGTTGTGGTGGTTGCATAGGCGTTGGTCCTGAAAATGATGATGCCATCTCAGCTGCTGGTGCTGTGGCATATGTTTGGTTATAAGACGGGGGTCCATTAGGAGCGCCTGGCTGCTCTGTCACATTTGGATACATATTGTTCTTCTCCATTTCTTGGAATTAGTCGTTCTAATACTCTCGAATATTGTTCTTATATTGAACCGGCTTACGCTACCAATGTGTATGTGGTTCGTGTACACTCAATTAAAGTTCAAAGAAGACTGATTTTTCTCTATAAAATGCTCAAACAACCAGAACCTTACGCGTACACAGAGCAAGCGAATTGATGAGAAGAAGAAGATGTGTATAGAAGATTAGAAACTGCCGCGCAGTATTGAGATACAAGACATGGATACATGTTGCCAAAGCATGAGCTTTAATAAATTTTCATGTGAGAGGCCAACTTTGTAAGGAAACAAGCGTTAGATCTGGCCGGGGGTTTCCATAAAACGTTAGAGCAATCACAGAATCGATTTTCAATTCCCAACGGAAATGGGTTTTCTGTTTGTTTACATCTCACATGAGTTCATGAAGTTATCATCCACAACCAATTCCTGGCAATTTTTTCGGTCGCTTTTGTTGTTCAAAAACACTCAAACAAATTGTAACACAAAATAGATTTCTTTATTGATTTAAATATTCATTCACTCATTGGTTTGTTGAGTGCATCACAAACATAAAAGCTTTAACACAGGTTAGTAAATATATAAGTAGTCGTTTTTATAATTTCAACATGACAGCATTTAGCCGATAAAAAATAAGGCCCCTATAACCGATCTCTCTAATGCTCATGTAAATAGTAAATGCATACTAATTACTTGGCCATTTTTTTTGTTGACTGTAGTGATTCACTTATTGTATGTTCCCAGGTATGCATTGCATTTGGAGCAGTAATGAGTAGGATTCTTACAGCCGGCCACACAATATGGGATGAATCCGATGCAGCAACATCTGTTTAAAAAAAAAAGAACCAAAATATTGTATTAAACATCTAACCACATTACCAAGTTCAGTGCCCATTGCTCAAACTCACCCCACTAAAAGTCTGAAAAAAAAACAATATACAACATCTAACCAAATTCAGGATCAATGGACGATCAAACTCACCCTACAAAACATAAAACAGCGGCAAACAAATGAGTTTTTGTACACGTTTCCAAAATCACATTTGTCGATTGTAACTCACGGCAGTTAGGACAAGTTACAGTACAAGGCTGTGGTCCTAATGGTAGAATCGGTGGTTGGGCTGTCGATGAAGATTACATTTAAGATGTTGACTATATTTTAAGTATATTTTAATATATTATCTATTATTCGATTTCGTTTTAACCCTTTTCACATCGATCGAGTTGAAAAAAATAATTATTAATTTTTATTTAAAACAAGGTGACCCGCCTGGCGTAGCTCAGGCCCTACGTTTATCAAATTGAAAGTAAAGTAAAGTAGCTTCAAAGTTTCCATTTTTTTTTGTTGATTTACATACAGGGGTAATTCGCATAAGGTGTGATAAAAAGATAGGGTGTGTAGGTTGGCCCTAGGCAAGCAAAAAATCGTATGGGAGGGGGGGGGGGGGTCCATTTTCCCCCGTTTATGCGGGAGGGGCAATTTAAAAAAAAAATCACTAAAAATGGAAAAAAATATATAAAAATAACGGTAATACCTACAGAGTCATGCTATAGCGTTTAGAAAAGCTAAAAACTTATACATTAATTTAAATTTAAAAATAAGTTGTTCAAATAAATAGTTTTTGAAATATTAATTTTCAAAGTCAAAATTTTGAAAAAAAAAGAAAATATGTAACATGAATGTAGTTTAATTTAGCTTTAATTAGTTTTAATTAGTTTAAGTTTAGTATGTTTAAGTTATTTTAAGCTTGTATTAAGCTAATAAATTAAATTAAAAAATTACGGTACATCCTGTATGTTAATATTTAGTTCTACCTGCTGGGAATTATTTATTTCAAATGTGGTCTAAAACTAACACAAAATTTTTGTCTATAATGGCAGGTGTTAGTGCAGGCAAATCCAGGAAATTCACTAATTTCTGGTAACTGCGTCAAAACTGATTTATAAGAAAAGAACTCTCCTGGAAGAAAATCCTGAATTGTCGCATCATCGACATCTTTATTTTTGACCGCCAATACTTTTTTTATTTAATAATTTATTTAATCATAAAAGCATCGCTGTACAATAAGAATAAAATTCTTTTAAAAGTACAGGTACAAAATTCTTACTTTATATACATACTTTATATTAGTTTAAAAATTATAACAAAAAATTAAATCAAAGAAAATTTACATGAGTTTACAAAAAGAAAAAGATTAAATTTACTGTGATAAATGAGAGAAAACAAATGACAAAATTTGTTTCTGTTGTATCTTGTTTTTCAATGACAAAGGAAGACCATACCAACATGCTACGGCAAAAATGAAAAACTGACGACGCTAGTTAACACAGCTATAAATTTTCGGTTTGATAGATAGATTACGCGAAGACAAAGATCAAATATTAGCAAACAGATAAACGGGTAATTTACTTTTTACTAAGTTGATGAGAAAACACAAGGATATAAATTTAAGAAAGCTTCGGAGATCACATCCCAAAATCTTCTTAAGAAAACTTGAAATATGATCATATTTACGAAGATTGAATATAAATCTGGTAACATAGTTCAAGGCCAAGTTGCGCTTGCGAAAAGATTCGCAATCCAAATCAGCAAAGATTTCACAGCCAAAAGTAACAATAGGCTTAAGGACTTAACTAATTTTAATTTGACTTCACAAGGAAGAAAGTATTTAAATCCAACAAGACTACGTAGTGCTGCATATATTTAAGCTTCTATGTGAAATATGTGGTCTAGCATTTCAACTACTGACCATTTTAAATTATATTGGGGAAATTTCGATGGGATACGAGTTGCTTGAACATAGAAACACATTTAGCTTTCGATGGATTTAATAGAAGTTGATTCCGAACTGACCAATCAAAAACAGAAGCTAGGTCTTGGTTTATTTTCATAATTGCATCTTCAACCAATTCAAGAGGAAAACTGTAATATAGTTGAACATCATCTGCATATACAATATGATAATTGCAATATTTAACCGTGCTAGGAAGATCATTTAAAAACAAAGAGAAAAGCAGAGGCCCAAGTATCGAACCCTGTGGTACACCCGTCTTTAAGTTTAAAAAACTCGAAAATTTGTCTTTATGAAAAACAGTCTGTGATCTGCTACTTCGATATGTAAAAATAAGCTTCATCGCGTTTGAAGAAATGTTGAACTGTTTGCTAAGTTTGTTACATAAAATTGTGGATTCAACAGAATCGAATGCTTTTGAAAAGTCCAAGAGGGTCAAAACTCAAAATCGTCATTTTGGATTCTTCTGAAGCAAGGCGAACATCTTCGATAACTTTTAGGAGCGCAGTTGTGCAGCTGTGCTTTTTTCTGAAGCCGCATTGAAGTGGATTTAGTGCATTCAAACTGTCAATATAGTTTTTCATTTGGTTACTTGCAATAACTTCAAATATTTTGGATAGAAACGCAAGAATTGCAATTGGCCTATATTCGGTATTTTGGAACATCGTACTCGTCTACTTCTCTGAACTTAAACGCATTGTGAGCTGTATTGTTAACAAGTTGCTCACTATTTCTTTAAAAGCCTTGAATATAATTTGCGAATTTTTCATTCAAACCATCGATATTTAGCACATAAACATTGACGTTAGAAGATTTCTGTAAAATATCAATTTTTTTCACTTGTTTCCAAAAATTTTTCGAAGAGGTACAGAGACTAAACTTGTGAGTATGAAATGATAAAGTCACTCTATTGCCTTTAAAAGTTCAGGCTAATTAGTGTTTCTCAACTGTTGTTCTATGACGGTAAAAACATGCTGAAGAAGCTCTACTTTTAAGTCGGCGAAGAATCCGGTTGAAGTATTGACTGCGATCTTATTATTTTTGAAATCACTAAACTGTCTCTATCACATAATCACAATTTGATGTTGTTGCAAAAACTCTCGTTGTTTAAAAAAGAGACTTGCAAAAGCTTATCTGTGTCGAACGTCACAAAGCCAGAGATATATTATTTTTTTTGTTAGTTTCTTATTTGATAGTAGTTGTTTAACTTTATAGAATCACCTTTTTCATAGAGTCACTTTGCAACTGCTATTTTTAAATCAACCGTTTTATTGATATCAAAAACCGACTCACTTTGATATATAATAGCCTGTGGTTGCTGTTGTACTGCGAAATATTGTTGTTGTTGTTGTTGTTGTGGTGGTGGTGGTTGTTGTTGTTGGTGTTGTTGTGGTGGTGGTTGCGTAGGCGTTGGTTCTGAATATGATGATGCCATCTCTCCTGCTGGTGCTGTTGCATATGTTTGGTTGTAGGATGGGGGTGCATCGGGAATGCCTGGCAGCTCCGGCATATTTGGATACATATTGTTCTTCTCCATTTCTTAAAATTAGTCGTTCTAATACTCTCGAATATTGTTCTTATATTGAACCGGCTTATGTTGCCAATGTGTATGTGGATCGTGTACACTCGATTAAAGTTCAAAAAAGACTGATTTTCTCTATAAAATGCTCAAACAGCCAGAACCCTTACGCGTAGACAAACCAAGCGAGTTGATGAGAAGAAGATGCGTGCTGCGCAGTATTGAGATACATGTTGCCAAAGCATGAGCTTTAGTAAATTTTCATGTGAGAGGTCAACTTTGTCAGCAATCAAGCGTTAGATCTGGTCGGGGGTTTCCATAAACGTAAGATCAATCACAGAAATAATTTTCAATTCCCAACGGAAATGTTTTTTTTTTTACTTGCGATTATAGGTACTATAAGGTAAGTCTTGCAATCGTGCAGAAAAAAAATTTTGATATAACAATTAATAAATACGAAAAAATTGGGTCCTGCAGTTCTGTCTGTATGTCTGTATGCCTGTCTGTATATGAGTCTGCAGCCTGAACCGCTTGACAGATTTTTTTTTCAAAATTTGCAGTTAGGGTCTGTGAGGCAGTCTGCAGAGGGGTTTTTGGAATTGGGTCTCTAGGTCTTGAAATAACGGTACCTGCCATACAACCGATATGATAATACTTATTTTTCTCGAAAACTGCTCCATCGATTTTGATAAAATTTTCTGTGAAGGATTAATTTTGAAATGTCTTTCTTTTGATCTGAACAAAAAAAAAAATTGGAATAAGTTTAAAAATGGTACCTCCCGTAGTACCGTTTTTTTCAAAACCGACTTTCTCGTTAGTTGTAGTTTTAATTCATTTTTTATTTCTTTTTCTTAAATCTACTTAGGAGCTACCAAAAATGTGTAAAACTAGCTTATATAAAACTAACTTACTGACCCTAAGCGGGTACTCTAAATTACTCAATATCTTAATTCTAATGCCTTTCGGCCTAACGATAACTTACGGATTTACAAACTAGAACTATGGTTAAAAACTAAGAAAATTTAAAAACGAAAAACTTAGTTTGCTGGATCATATTTTTTTTGATTTTTATTAAAACTACTTAAAACTACTTAAATCTATTTAAATCTACTTAAGCCTAGAGCAGCCACAGTAGCTTTTTTTATGATTTTTTTTTTTTTGAATTTTTATGTTTTATGATTTTTTTTTGATTTTTGTACTTTTTTTTTTTGGTTTTTAAATTTTGTTTTTGTTTTTTTTTTGTTTGCCACTGTGCCCACCCCCTTTACCCTAAGACTTACACGCTAAACCTGTGTAAGCCAGCCATTGGCGACTCGCTATCAATATCAATTTGAGTTTCGTGCTCAGACAACCACCAGAACATATTTGACATTTTAACAACGTCACGGCGATCGCGATCTGAGACCGCCCTACTGAACCGAAGGAGCTCTTCAACGTCTCCGCCTACTGCGGTGACGTCTCGGTTGTAAAGGAGCCGCCGTTCCACGGACTTGCGGCAGACGTGGTAGATTAGCGGAACCGCCAACCTATCCTGAATCAGCCCTTCCATATCAAAATAGAGGAAAGCCTCCGGTGGGACAAATCCACTGAAGCGTGTTCTTTCCAAATACTCTCTGTTGGGGTAATAAGCCCCAAAAATCAGGCCATTGGTCGAGGTCATCGCTCTTACCGTGTGACCACGAGTCAGTTTTTTAATGAAGTTGTCGATCCTGTTGACTTTCTCGTTAGTGGCTCACACGATGCTGACGAAATTTTGTGTTTTAGAAGCTCTTAGTTGTTTTAGAAAAACTGCATATCAACATTTAAAAAATTTTAATTTTTGAAATTTTTAAAAATTTTTTAAAAAAATTTTGATCTTTATAAATAACATCAAAACTATAACTTTGGTTTTTCTCAAATTTCTTGTCAAATTAACTTCTACCAAGGTCATACATTTTGCATACTTGAATTTTACTAAACTTTAAAAAAAAAATGTAAAATAAAAAACCGTTTTTTTTTAAAACTGGTCCAACGATTTTGATCATATTTCCAGCGTTTATATGTATTAGCAATTGCAAAAGAATGGCGTTTTTAGATTTTCGCTTGAAACCTTTGAAATATTTAATAATTTTTTTTTATTATTTTAGGTAATTTTATTAAATTTTCATACTTAATGTGTAGTTGGCAGCCCTGAATCACGAAATATTTTGTAAAGAAACTATACTAAAACCTTTAACTCAGCTTTTAGATTTTGATATCGCATTTAGAACACAATCGCAAGTTCGTGCGATCCAGTCTTGCCCATTTTTGTTTGTTTACATCTCTCATGAGTTCATTAAGTTATCATCCACAACGAATTCCTGATAATTGAAGAAGAAAACAGCAACAATTTGTTTTTGTATTGATATAAAAAAAAAACCCAATTCAAACACTAAATACATTTCTTTATTAATTTAATTAATCAATCGCATGTACCTATACAAGTGCGTCAGACATATACACAAATTTTTTACACTCGTTCGTAGATATTTAGGCACTTTTGTTTATAATTTCAATAAGATTGGGTAAAAAGATACAACATAACACCGATAAAAAAATAAAAACCCCCACACCGATCTCTCTAATTACATGCACATGCACATGCATTCTCAACGCTCGGACATGTTTTGTTTTTTTTGGTAATTGCAGGGATTTACTTATTGTAAGTTCCTAGGTATGCATTGCAATTGGAGCAGTAATGGTTAGGATTCTTACAGCTGTCCACACAATATGGGATGCATGCGCAGCAGAAGCACCTGTTTCAAAAAACAAGAAAACGATAAGCATCATCAAACCAAATTGATAAATTCCAACGTCCGAACGAACCCAACAAGACATAGAAGACCGGCAATCAAATGAGTTTTCATGCACGTTTCCATAATCACATTGGTGAGTCGCTGCTCATGGCAGTTAGGACAAGTAACATTACAAGGACGTGGTCCTAGTGGTGGAATAGGCGGTTGGGCTGCTAATGAAGACCAAATTAAAAAAAAAAAAAAAATTAATTCTGCATCTTGAAAGAATTTTTCAATGAATGGGACTTACGTTGAAATATGATAGCCTGTGGCTGTTGTTGCTGCACAAATTGTGGTTGTTGTACGAATTGTTGCTGCTGATGTGGTGGTTGCATAGGTGTTGGTCCTGAAAATGATGATGCCATCTCGCCTGCTGGTGCTGTTGCATATGTTTGGTTGTAGGATGGGGGTGCATCGGGAACGCCTGGGAGCTCCGGCATATGTGGATACATATTGTTCTTCTCCATTTCTTGGAATTAGAAGTTCTAATACACTCAAATACTATTTTGATGTTGAACCGGTTAACGCTACCAATGTGTATAAGTGCTTCGTGTACACTCAATGAAAGTTCGAAGAAGACTGATTTTTATTTATAAAATACTCAAACAGCCAGAGCCAAAGCGGGTTAATGTTAGGAAGGAGTTGCTGCGCAGTATTGAGATACAAGAAGCTGACACATGCTGCTAAGGCATAAGATGAATTGGAGCTTTATTAAATTGTTATGTGAGAGGTGAACTTTGTTGCTATAAAAAATATATGGAATAAAATCTTTCAGGGTTGTACATTAACAGTTTCTAAATGCGTTACTAACCTCATTAAATCGATGAATGTTTTTCTTATCCTTTTGGAGGACTTTTTGTTTTCAGCTAATGCGTAGAACGGGAACTAAGGGTTATTGACAACATAATTTATGTTGGTGACGGTATGGTTCCGGTTGTTTTATTTTTATCTTTAGAGGACAGGGATAAAAGCAAACACAAAATTTTATTTGCAAGCGCATATCCACAGCGCGATCGATTTCAACAGAAAAGGGAGTTGGTTGGAAGAGTGTGAATTCCCCGATTTACTAATTGGTATATGTGGAACAGCGAGACATATACATAGTCTGGAGAAGCCAACCCAACTTTGAATGAGTAACTTGAGATTTGTAAATGTACATTGTCAATAAAGCGGGATTGGAAACAAACCCATTGTACAAATTTGATGGCTATCGTTTTTTGTGTTGGTAGTCGTAGTATGTGTTTGAGTAAATAAGAAAGTAAACATTTTGGCGGCAGCCGCTCGGGTTGATTCCATGCGTCAATAAAGTTTCTCTTTTATTATATATGTATGCGTTATACTAAATCTAAAGAATGGAATGTTCCTTCAATGTTTTCTTTTATATTCAAAATGGCAAAGTGCTAAAGAAAGAAGTAGTCTTTAACCGCTCAGTTCTTTGCAATCGGCAATATCCGTGAAAAACTGATTATTCGAACAACAAATTGTGTACAAAAGTCCAACATCATTATGTCTCCACGGCTAGTCTCATTATTAGTTCATATCTAATGCAAGCCTGCATTAAAATATTAAATATGCCTCGATTGAAGTCTAAACTACGGAGAAGCGTATGCTGGGCTGTTATTTTTAAGGCTTAATATGCTACTTTTCTTTTGTATTTCCAATGAATATCAACTGCCTCCACTTTTTGAGAGTCTTCTTGAGAGATTGGTATTTTAAGGTCCGCCAAAATACAGCCAAAAATTTAGCCATCTAAACTTTGAGCTTTTCTAACCGCCAAGCCAATCTTTGATCGTGATGTGAGCAAATTGATTTCATTTTATTTTTTATGCTTGTGCTTGCGGCTTGGCAGCGGATGTATCGAAATAATTTGTTTGTATTATGCTTGCTGCTTTGTTCCACTTTTAATTGAATGACGAATTCACATTGTCAAAAAAATTTCGAAGTCGTGACCTTATGAAGTTGGTGATAAGACGAGCTTGTTTTTTCTTTTTGCTACAGTTATGAAGGATATTCTATCGGTGTTCATTTCGCATTTATTTGTTGGTTATAGACTTTGTAACTGACTTAAATACATAAGAACAAGAGTTTTTTAATTGAGTTCAATTTAAAAATTCACCAAATGAAAATCCACACATCAAGTGATGTGGAAATTTGGGTGGAACAAACGGGTAATTAGTTAATTTTTAGTTTGAACATAATTTGTATAGTTTGAGACTTCTTTTTTTCTTTAAGTTATATACAAATGCTATTTTAGTATGGGCTAATCAGTTCGACTGACGCGCCGGGCAGTGTTATTTGTGATGCTCGACTTATTTAAAGTCATTCTAAGTTCTTACTCAACCCTTTCATGACTATGTGGGCACAGACGCTTAAGCGCAACGGTTAGTTAAGAAAAAAACTATCAATGGCAATATTGCTCTCAAAGGCCTTCCCAATCCTCGCTGGAGACGATTATTGTAAAAGTGTATAATGCGATCTTACTGGGATTCAAACCTTGATCTCTCAAGTAACAGTCTGACGTTTTAAATATAACACGACTATACCACTTTCACTGGTATCGCTCCATGTGGTCTGTGTCTCTTCCTTTGAGAAGTTGTATAAATTTTTTCTTAATTTATAAAAATAGAATCTTGGATTGTTTTAATTTCTTCATTTTTTTTTTTTAATATTCCGTTTTCAGAACACTTTCATTTTTCTTAAAAATTCGCACCGTGCTTTTTAAAAACATGTTTAAAAATTTCAAATTTTGGTACCCCACTTTTTTGTCGTTTTATGAAATTCTTACAGTCACCTACCACAAAGGTGAGCACTGAGCAGTCCGTTGGTAGTCCGTAGTTTTTGGACATAATTTTTTATTTAAAAACTAGGTCTTCTATATGCACCCACGGTGTAGGTGATGTTTGTTCGTTTAACACCGCATTTTTGACAAATTTCTTATATGTACTTTTGTGTAGCTTTACTTGTTCGTTTGTTGGTTCGTTAAAAAAGTAGTTAGAATTCAAATCGTAAAGGCGCCGCGCCGCCCGTTTGTGTATATGACTTAGTGGTGATTTAAATCTTACACACTTTTCATAAATTTATAGAATTTTTATGGTTTGACTTCACATACGGAGTAGTGGTATGGTGGACCGCTCTTGATAAAAAGACCTATTGCGATAATCTAAGCAAGGTCCAACGAACAGCCTGTTTGTATATAAGCGGAGCACTGAGATCAACACTATCTGCTGCCCTAAATACATTTCTTAACCTCACACCACTAGATATCTTCGGTAAACAAATGGCGGCAGCCATTCGTATGAGAGCTATCTCCCAATAAACCGATAACAAAATCGGTCACGCTACAATCTTGAGTTTATTTAGATCAATCCCATGCCACTCCGACTACACCATCCCCCAATTGGTTTTTGATAATAAGTTCCAAGTCTCAATTCCACCAAGAACGGCATGGGAAGACGAAGAACTTTTGAGAGATGATTCAATTCACTTCTATACAGATGGGCCAAAGACAGAAGAAGGTTTCGGCTACGGGGTGTACTCAAACCGACTTAACGTAAGTCTCTCATTACGCCTCCCTAACCATTGTAGCGTGTTCCAAGCGGATATTCTGGCGATCAAAGAGGTCCTATCATGGCTAAAAGAAAACGTGATATCCTCAACGAATATCCGGATTTTCTCTGACAGTCAATCAGCCCTCAAATCACTCGGTGCCGTTTCCACGAACTCAGTAACCGCCCTTAACTGTCGCCTATCTCTAAAGGAGATGGCTGAACAGTTCAATATTCACGTTCTTTGGGTGCCGGGGCACAGAGATATTATGGGAAACTGCAAAGCCGATGAACTCGCCAGAAAAGGAACCGTTCTACCGCTCTCAACCAGCACGTTGAATATTGGTATACCAATCGCTACATGTAAACTTATGCTAAAGCTAGAGGCAATGGATAGAACAAATCATTGGTGGAACAGCATCACCACGTGTGTGGCAACAAAACAGTTATGGCCAGGACTAGATCCAAAACGCAGAAACCATTTGCTATCCATATCCAGATTGCACTTTAGGTCCGTAATCAATGTCATCACCGGACATTGTCTGATAGGAAGACACGCGTTCCCTCTAATGACTTCTGCAGAAGTTGCCTAGATGAGGAGGAGGAAGAGACTATTCAACACCTCCTCTGCTCATGTCCTGCACTCTCCTTTAAAAGAAAACGGCACCTAGGAAAATATTTCCTCGATGATCTTAACGATCTGGCAAACACAGATATCCTGCATCTTTTTCGCTTTATCAAAAGCTCCAAATGGTTCTGTTAAGTGTGGTTCTTCCTCGCTTAATTTCTTATGGTATCACAATGGACCTAATACTGGTCTAAGTGTGCCAGTTGTTTTCCTGACAGCCATTTTTAACCTAACCTAACGTAACCTATGGTTTGACTTTGTGTTACAAAAATTTGAATATTTGTGTGGGTAGGTAGGAGAGTTTCAGCCCATGGAACCATCATGAACCATACCGATAAGTCATCCATTATCTCAAAATCCAGATTAGTAGGAAACTGTCGCAGTAATCTTAGACTGCTCGGCTCAACAAACACCGTAACTTGAACCAGGGTTCTAGGGCATCGTGACATAATCGGTAATGAAATGGCGGATAAGCTGGATAAAATCTGGTCGCATCGAATACAGCGAAACGAACACCTCAGTTCTAAAGCCACTAGAACAAGAAAAAACAGAATCAAACAGAATTTTCTAAAAACCGTCCATGGCAGGTTGTCATCTTTAGAAACATGGTGAGTCTCCAGAAACCTTTGGCCAGATATTTCAAAGAAAAAAACTGAATTTTTACTCCTGCTTAGCAGATCTTGGCTCTCTCTGTTAATTGGCATTCTTACGGGCCACAACTCGTTGGGTACCCACATGATGAGAATGGGCATTTGCACATCCGACTTATGTAGAGGATGCCAAGACGAAGAAGCTGAGGAAGGATCATTCTTTTCCTCTGTGAGTGTTTTAGCTTGGCCCACACTAGGAGAAATCCCTCGGAGAATGCTTCTTCGACGAACTGTGTGACATCTCTAACCTCGCATTAAACAGCATCCTGAAATTTACTCAGTGCTCCAAATGGTTCAGTGGGGGCTCCCTAAGCCAATAACCCAGCCGTTAGCCCAACCCTCTACCTCTCTGTTTCCCGGGGAGCACAATAGATCCTTGAGATCCGAGTGAGGTGCTGCCACTTCGAATTCCTAAATAATATTAATAGAACATAAAGGATTTTGCTATACTTTAATAATACACAAAAAACAAAATAAAATAAAAATTTAAAAATATAACTAAAACTACCGATATCAGCTTTCAATTAGTATGCTTTGTGTACGAGAAATATGTTTAAAAAAACTAACTCATTAAGTCAGTAAATGCTAACAGCAATCCCACTCATAAATTTTTTTTTTTTTTTTTTTTTTTTTTTTTTTTTTTTTTTTTTTTTTTTTTTTTTTTTTTTTTTAAGAAAAAGGATTTATTGTGAAAGAAAAAGAAAAACTGTGACTTATCTGAGGAAAAAAGTTAAAAATAAATTAAAAACAATTTTTAATCAAGAAATGGTTAAATATTCATCATAATCATAATGCAAAATGTTCTCCCAAGCTTCGGGGGAGGAATTTTTTTTAAATTGTTTTTTGAATGTGTTATTTTATCTAAAGTCAAAATATATCTTCAGAGACCTAATAAATACATTTTTACTCACATCGCAAGGATCTAGCCGTTAAATCTAATGAACGAAAAATCAATAATATAATCAAACATATTTTTTTATTCAGGTATGCAAAACTGCAACACTGATTAAATACTTGCATGTCGTACTATCATTAGGTCGTGCACTAATCCTTAAATCAGGAACGAGTAAATTTGAAAGTCTTAAAGTGTATTGCTTGATGAATAATTAAATTTTAACTGATATGAGTAATGCAAACTTTTGACTTAAACATTGAATATTGCGTTCGGTGTTGTTAAAGTACAGTACAGCCTCGCTAATCCGGGCACATAAGGCTTCTACCGTGTCCGAAATAGCGAAATAGTCAGACTATAGCGAAAAAATTAAATACGATGGACAACCGAAAACTTTTCAAAACCTTTTTATTACAAATAGAAGTACATATACACATAATTTAAATATACATACACATATATGTACGTATGTTAGCAATATGAACGTGTTTTAAAAACTTCCAAGACCCAACTACAAGGGACAAAACTAGTAGGGGAGTCCCCTTAATCGTATGAACTAATCTTTTTACAAAAAACAGAGTCAAATTATATATGTACAAATGTACATTGTATATACGCATTTTAATACACTGTTCGGACTGCAGAAGTGAAATTTTGAAAGAGTTCGAAACATAGAGGTATCCGGGCTACTGAAGTATCCGAACTAGCGAGGTTGTACTGTAAAAAGAATAATCTTTTTTGAAAACAGTTTCATTAGGGTTTGAATGAAATTATTTTTATTTTATTTTGTTGAAATAATTCACAAAATTAATTTACAACTTGTTTTGTAAAAGGCATCGCGGTAGGTTAGGTTAGGTTGCATGGGATTGCAGCCGCAAGTGACAGCACCTCACTCGGATCTCAAGGATCCCGGGAAAATCAGAGGATGAGGAGATGGGAGGATTGGAGAGGTAGAGGGTTGGGTTATTGGCATCGGGGTAGCCAGACCATATAATGCCGAAATTATTTTTGTATTATCCATTTACGAATTGACATGTTTCGTATTACTTTCATGTTTCTGACCAGGCGAGGCCCTATGATTTGCAAACCATGATGAATCATTTTCCATAACACTAAGATTAAGGTCTTAAAGTTGAAATAATTCAATATTGTTCGTAAGGTCAATTGGGCATTTCATGTGGATGTTCACCACATTGACCTTACGAACAATATTGAAGTTCGAATTGCGCTTACACTTTTCGAAGGATAGTAATTTGATTTTGACCAACAGAGTATGCGAGTACTTTAGGGCGATTTAAAATTGTTTCTCTGGCAAACATACTGCAAAGTTTTTTTTAAACACAAAAGCGGTTGAAATTGGAGTTCTTAATGTGTTCTTAGTTATAATTATAATTATAACATAATTATGTTTAGTGGTTCAGTATTGCACTTTTCAATTTACATAATAATAACATGAAGAATACAATCAGTCTCAATTTATCAAATCAACCCAACAAAAGTAAAACTATCTAGATTTAGGGGAAGGTTGTGAAAAGCATGTTTAAGAAAGATTTTAAATAAAACAAAATGAGAAACTGCATTGCTTTTTGATGTGTAAGATGTATTGCTATAAAAAGTAACAAAATTTGCATTAGATAAAAAATTCAACATTTTTAAAAACTTTATCAAAAGATCTTATTAAATTGTGGTTGGGTAATTTGGGCTTAGTCTTTTAAGTAGACTCTTCGACTTAATAATAAATATATGTAGTTTTTAATGAATTTTATAGTTGAGTATAATCCACTTGTTTTTATTTAATAAGTTAAAAATTTGTGTAGTTTACCACAGTAAAATCAAAAAGTTTTTGATTTCTATCACATGAATATTTCGAAAGCAATGATCCAATCTTCAGTGGCTTAACTGAACTCCTCACGCTATTGAACGAACTAATATCATAATTTGATACCCGAACCGAATTTGATACAAAACATATACATATCTGAACAGCTTACCGTTATTGTGTAATTTATTTCGTATTTTGACGAACAAAATGGCACTCACGCGATCACTGATGTTGTAATTTGGCTACAGAACTTCCAGCCATTCAATGTGAAATTTTGACAGTCTGATAAGCGCACTCTGGTTATCAAAATCATACTTCAATATTATGACTCTCCTCCAACCACTCATTTATTCCTTAAAAAAAAACTTGGTCTGAACTTTTTCACTATGAATAATAACCGTGTATGATATTGTTTTTGATCTTGCTTTTTAAATTTTTCTAAAATTAGACAATCAGTCAGTAAACGTTAAACCTTGGCGCTATGTTCGTATACATATCCATAACAATATTTGTATATTTTTCTTTTACAATTCATTTGTCTCTTTTATTACCAATAAATTATAATTTTCGACTGTGAACGGAGACATTCACTGTGGCGTATACGTAACTTTTTTTTTGACTAAATTCTTTTGTTGAATGGAAAAAACATTCTTTTCAGACATGCTGGTGATGTACAATTCCTGCAAGAAATTAAAAGTTTTATTTGTATTAAAATTATCCTTTTCCTTTCTCGCTTTTGCATATGACAAAAAGTATTTGAAAAATACTTTTGTCACACCGTTGAAAATATGAAAGAAAATTTCGTTTGAAGAATAAACTTTGGGAAAAGCGTTGATTTCCTACTGCAATTATTGAAACTAGTTTTGCCATTCGACCACAAGCTTATTTTTTCTTTATAACAAAAATTTACAAATTACCTGGGCGAACAAATCCGCAAAAAATTTATATTGGGCCAAAAACCTTTCAGAGAATATAAAATTCATGCGGGTACGTCATCGTTAACTGGGGTAAGTTTGTACGACAAAAAACCATTCGTCTATAGATGTCCGTTAGGGTGTCCCTTATTTTATAGGTTTTTCTGACTATATGCTTTGATATTTTTTTTCATTCGAAAACATTAGTTATTACTAAAAAACTGAGTTTGAGATTATTTAAAGAAAAACTTGAACTGTCTGAAACCACTATGGTTTCCGTTTGGAATTTGGTAAGTTGCCATCTACAGACAAATGTACAAAAACATTTTTCGGTGAGAAGTCGGCACGGGTTGCCGTCATCGTAGCAAAGTGAAATTTGGTATACAAGTAGGGTAGGGAGTTTTTTATGAAATGGGAGGGTATGCGTTTCCATATCTTGGTTTGTATGTTAACTACAGGTACCACTGTGACACTTTTGTCATACTAGTACTCTCTACGTGTCTGATACTGAACATACAAACTAAGATATGGAATCGCATACCCTCTCATTTCATAAAAAAACATTGTCCGTATTGAGAAATGGATTCGTTTTGACCGAAGTAAAAATAACCAATTTAAGAATAAGAAACTAGACATCAGAATGAATGGCTAAAATGTCCCAAATATTTGCGTTTTACGGTTGTGAAGCCAGACTTCTTAAATTGGGTTTTTTTTTTCTTGGACATTTTTAAGAGGCTTTAACTAAACCTTACGAATATCATCGTTTCCAGAAATCTCAAACTTACCACAGCGATATCAAAGGCCGCGGACGGTTGAACTCTGCGTTTCATTTCTTAATTTTTTTCATATCCTTCGCTTTATTTTTCCTTAAAACTATTGGTACAAAAAACAGCGCTTACTTTCGATCGTTTAGCTTTTATGAGATTATTTCTTGTTTTGTTGTAGCTACAGTTAATTGAGCATGAATTAAGAAATAGAAACATAGTTCTAAACTGCCTGCATATTTATGGACTTTAGAACCTGCGTTTTTTTAGTTTTAATGCCGCTGCCCTTTTTTTTTTGTTTAAATTATATAGGGTGAAGATGAAAATTACCTTTACAAGCACGTCGACTTGAAAGATCTTTTGTGCTGTTCCCTTAGGTTTAAAAACACGTAGTGTATAGGTTTGTTCATTCGAAGCTGAGGTCATGTAAGAACCGAAGAATCTTCGAGGAAGAGGTGTTTCTGATATCAAGGGGACAGGGGAACCCTTTATTGAATATTTTAAGCCTGGATCTAGCTAAGGCAGGGCATTCACATAAAATGTGTTCAGCTGTTTCTATGTCTTCAAGACAGAGACGGCTGATGCCCATGTTTTTAAGATGATACTTGAGAGAGCAGTGTCCAGTGAAGAAGTCCGTAAGTAACTTTGCGTCACGTTTGCTCATGTCAAGAATTTCTTTCATACGTTTGTGGGAAAAGTCAATGAATAGTTTTGACTGACAATGGCCATTTGAGTTGTTCCAGGTGCTGATCATGTTCTGTCGTTCCCAGTTATCTAATTCATTTTTAAGGCTACTGATTGGGAGACCACAGTAGGGTTCAGGGCCTTTGAATTGGGACTGAGAGCCAAGTCTAGCAAGTCGGTCAGCCTCTTCGTTACCCGGTACGCCTTCATGCCGCTGACCTACCGCATTTAATTAAGACTCTTTCGAGGTTAAGTTTTCTGAAAGGAGGTTCCTGATCTGTTGACTGCATAAAAAGTATCGGTTCCTTTAGTGATGGTTTATCCTAAAAATTAGATATTGTAGTGCAGATACTTGAAGCAGTTTTAAGAGAATATCAACTAACTTTTTTCTAATCGCCAAATATTTTTGAATTAAATAAGAGTCACCATCAGTTTTTTTATTGCGATATGCCCAAAATGCCATTTTTTATAAAAATAAACCTCGAGAGAAGCATATTAAATTCGTAACCACAAGAAATTGTGAAGCATTTTCCAGCTCAGCAAAAAACTCTTGTGAAGTTATAATATTTAATGCATTATCATAGCCTCAACGAAATTGAAAAAATAACACCGAAATTGCAATTTGGTAAGTTCCTTTCTAATGAAATGGCGAAGCTTAAAATTTCAAAAATCAGCTTAAAAAAATGGCCACGACTTGGTCGCACGAACTTGCGATTCTGCGCTAAATGCGATATCAAAATCATATGGATGAGTAAAAGGTTTTTGTATTCGCTCTTCATAATATATTTGGTTTTATAGGGTTGTCAACTACAACTACAACATTAATTATGAAAATTTAATCACGCAAAATATTGAAAAATATTATATTAAACATTCTAAAGGTTTCAAGCGAAAATCTGCATTCTTTTGCAGTTTTTAAATTTTAACATATAACATAAATAATAAAAATGGTTATCATGCCATCTGACCGGATCACTGTTCTCCCACGTGTTTGCTTCTCATCTTTTGTTTGATGTCTGATCTCTTCTTTACTAAATCGGTGATCTCCAGTCGTGCACCCTCGGGACATGCTCATTTGTGAAAATTTCTTAGGAGTTTGCGATGCGATATTCTTTCGGAACAGTTGCTACAGTGTGGCTCAAAAGGCATCGCCCTATTGGAATATACTTTAACTTATGCGATGTGTAAATGTGTTAACTCTTAAAAAATGCTAATTTATGATATTTTTTCTAAATAATTTGTAAAGTGTAATAAACAACTTTTGCACCACATTGTACTTACAGCCAAAGGTTCATGACCTCTTCAACCCGATTCCCCGTGCGATGTCAATAACAACAACGACTCGTTACAAATTATTTATTTCATAATATATGGATACAAAAAAAAGAGAATACAACAACATTCAAAAAATATTTGTTTTGCCATCAAATATATCTCATGTATTAAAATTAAAATGTGTAACATCTATTCGAGTGAGAAGCAATAATGTCATGCGTTTGTATAGGTAATAGTTCTCATTGTACATACGTGAATCTTTATTCACCATAAAGACAGTCGACTTCAAACTCAAAAAATATATATGAGTTCATAAAAACTTAAAATCGAACTGAATTGTTTCCTATAAGAGACTTCTATTTTTGTTTTCTGTTTAAAATTAAATGCATGTTTTAACTTTAAGTAGTTGATATTTAAAAATGAGACACAAATATTGACGTAGTTTTGGTGATACTTGGAAAAATTATTATTTTTCTTTAATAATAATTTTACTTCTCGAAAACGCCAATAAATGCATTACACGATGGGCAGTAGTGTTCTACATTACGGGCACATCCAGTGCAGTAGAGGCAGCATGCACATGGGCAGCACCTATCGATAGACAAAATGCATTGTTATAGAGATGAGGAAGGAGGTTTGAATAAGCTTACCCAATAATGCAAAGAATCAAGGCGATGAGATGAGTTTTTGTGGATGCTTTGTGCTCAATTTTGGTCAAGATTTGCTGCCGGCAAGTTGGGCAAACAACGTTGCATGGTTCAGTTCCAACTGGAGTGGCTGTAAAGGGAAATGATATTGTTATAATATGGAAAGGAATAACCATTTAAGATTGAGCTTACTAGACATGTTTGTTTTGCTTTAAAAGGATAAATTTGGTTGTGCAACTGAAAGAAATAAGAAAATTAAGTTTAAAGATTTTGATAAAAAATAGTACAACAAATCGTGAAACGATCAATAATCCACTTCACGTTCTTAAGGATTAAATTAGTTAATCTTAATTTGTTTCTTTACAAAATCTAATATAAATATTTTTTGTATATGTGTCTGCAATGGAACTGTGGTGAGTTAAAAAATAAATTAAAAAATAAAAAGGGTGGCGCAATCAACAGAGCGAGGAGCCCCAGGGCTTAGCGCATTTCTCACAACGTCACAACCATGCCTTGTGAGGGAATGGAGGAGACCTATAATTTTTTTTTGCCAGTTGTGAGCAACTAATCGAAAAGGCGCTTTTCATGGCAATGAATTTACTAAAGGAGGACTTGCCAGTTCCTCGCGAATGGCGATACGCGTGGAAAACATTTTTGTCGCTGTTGAGATTCGCACCACGAACTCTGGGTTAACAGCAGACCTGCCAACCATCACACCACGGGTACCACTGTGGTGAGTTGTTGAGTGCAAATGCTCACAAAAGTTTCGTTTTATAAATTTTAAATATATGCACTTCAAGTCATTTTAAGTGCACTTCAAGTGTATTGCACATTGTTAAGCAACATTTCTTGTGTGTTGGGTGTATGAGTTTGATTGTGTGATTGGTTTGTAACGCGTAGTATCCATTTCTCGCAAGAGGGCGTGAGATTCTTTGAACAATGTGATTGAAACCGTTTGGGAACTCAATAACTAAACTTTGAATACTTTCAACAAATTTAAACAAAAGAGCCAGAGAGAAAATTTTTTCAAAGATCTAGTCAGAAAATATAAATGCCATTATTCATCCAGTTTTTCAGTCGCAGAGTCCTTCTAGGACTCTCATTAAACCACGACATTTTTTTTTGGATCCATAACAGAAAGCGACTTAGGGAAAGTCATATCAGCTCTTAAACCGAAATATTCAAGTGGAGTTGACTGGATAAATAGAGTGACCTTGAAAAAAATTTTCCACACATACCTCGTCCTCTCTCTTTCTTGTTAAATTAAAGTTTCGAGACAGGAATTTTCCCTGATTGGCTCAAGTCGTTAATATTAATCCCCGTCTACAAAAAAGGTCATAAAGATGGCCAAACAACTACCGGCCAATATCTCTACTATCTGTTTTTTCAAAGTTTTTTGAAAAAATTATTTCATCCCGGTGGTGAACCATGAAATCTTGTTGCGTAAGCTTTATAGATTTCGTTTTTGAACTTATTGTCTCAGTTGGTTTTCCTCGTACCTTCTGAATAGGAACCAATATGTTTCTACAAATGGGATGTGTGAGAGATAGGTGAGAGGTTAATCTGTTCAGATGCTGGAGTTCCCCAAGGGTGAGTACTTGGACCATTATTATTCTTAGTGTATACAAATTCTGTTTTTAACTTGCCTTTAAATGGAAAGGTTTTTGCTTTGCGGATGACCTGGCCCTCTCCTACACCGCACCCGACCGTAACAAAATCAAGCATGAAATTAATATGGACCTCGCCATACTGAACCCTTGGTTCCGATATCACAATATGGTTCTTAGTTGTAAATCCAAAGTTATACCGTTTTCTCTTTCAAAAATTCATAAATTGGAGGAAATAGGATATCATGTCACCAATTGCGATCGCTTAAGCTGCAGTCCAGATTTCGTTAACATTGAAACAGTGACTGAATACAAGTATTTAGGTGTAACGTTGGACTGTAAACTAAATTGGAAATGCCACATTGTCAATGTTAAGCAAATAATCTACATTAGTCTGAGTAAAATATTTCATCTTCGAAAACTAGTTCCTTCGAATCTTTTAAAAACGATCTACTATGCTCTTGTTCATTCCTGACTTGAGTATGGCATAGCCTTCTGGGGAAACGTATTTATTAGTAACTAGCTGTGCCCGCGACTTCGTCTGCGTGGAATAGTATTACTTTCGACAGCATTCTTAATTTTTTAGGCTACTTATTTTGCAAATAAGACACATTCATGCGTTTTAGTAAACTATTGTTATATTATTTTATTTAAGTACATGTTTGCACACGACGTTCTTATTTTTTCCATCTTTTGCGAAATAAAAAGTTTTTGTGGGATTGATACACGTGATTTTGCCGCATAAAGTTACCATGGGATTTTTTTCTTAACGAACACCTGCAACTTAAAGCGTCTGAGCCTAATTTATAATGACCAATCAGTGGGAATTAAAGGAAAACGGGGAGTCAAAACGTTTTGGATTTGTAATATTAGTAAGGATGTCCATCTTCAGGTTCTAGACTATCTCTGTACCAAAAGTCATATAAATCGGTTCAATAGCTTGGGCGGTAAATTTAAACAAAGAAAAACAGACAGTTAAAGTTTATATTACTCGGTAATTGTGAAGTGTTTCATTTAAACGGTGGACATTTTTTGAAATGTGTGCCGTATTTTCCAAGTTCCCGTTCCCATGAGAATAGAGGGATAAAATATATTGCATAACATATATGCCCATCCTCAGGCTCTAGACTGTCTCTGTACCAAAATTCATATAAACAGGTTCAATGGTTTGGGCAGTTAATGGTAACAAAGAGAATTAGGCAGACAGATTTAACTTCGGACTTATAATATTAGTAAGGACTCCCGTTCCCGTAGAAACATGGTGACCGTGGAACGGTGGAAGATTTTTTGAAATCGGTGCTGTAGTGTCAAAGTTCCCGTATACGTTCCTGCTCCTGCTCGTGGGAATATAGGGAAAAAATATATAGTCTATGTGTATCCTCAGGTTCTAAACAATCCTTGTAAAAAATTTCATTTAAATCGGTGTATTTGTTTGGGCGGGAGATGGTAACATAGAACGACGGACAGACAGAGCAACTTTCACACTTATTATATTAGTAAGGACTCCCGTTCCCGTAGGAATATGTATATGTGGATGACTTAAAGTTAATGGTACTCAGGGATAGTGTAGCATTCTAAGGGTGGAAAAAATTTTGAAATCGGCGTTATAGTTTCTAAGTTCCCGTATACGTTCCCGTTCCCGTGGGAATATAGGGATAAAATATAAAGTCTATGTCCTTCCTCAGGTTCTGAACAATCTTTGTACAAATATTAATTTTAATCTGTTCATTAGTTTGAGCGAGAGATGGTAACATAGAATGGTGTACAAACAGAGCTACTTTTGCATTTATAATAATAGTGAGGACCGGTTCCCGTGGGAATATTCGAATGAAATACAGCCTATGTCCGTCTTTAAGTTCAGAACAATCTTTGTACAAAATTTCATTTAAATCGGTTTGTTAAATTGGGCGGGAGATGGTAACATAGAACGACGGACAGACAGAGCTTCTTTCACACTTATTATATCAGTAAAGACTCCCGTTCCCGTAAGAATTTGTGGATGAATTAAAGTTTTTGTTACTCTGGGATAGTTAAGCATTCTATCGGTGGAAAAATTTTTGAAATCGGTGTTGTAGTTTCCAAGTTCCCGTATACGTTCCCGTTCCCGTGGGAATATAGGGATAAAATGTACAGCCTATGTCCTTCTTCAGGTTCTAGACTATCTCTGTACAAAATTTCATTTAAATCAATTCTGTAGTTTGGGCAAGAGACGGTAACATAGAAATCCGGACAGACAGAGTGACTTTCACATTTATAATATTAGTTAGGATTTAAAATCACTCATAATTGCTCAAAAAAATGTAGTTAGAGTGATGATTTTCAAACCAAAATGGGAGCCTTCGTTGCCATTGTTCAA
Source organism: Melanostoma mellinum (assembly GCA_914767635.1). Taxonomy (NCBI): domain Eukaryota; kingdom Metazoa; phylum Arthropoda; class Insecta; order Diptera; family Syrphidae; genus Melanostoma; species Melanostoma mellinum. The sequence continues at coordinate 224,419,451 of OU612059.1, read as the reverse complement.
AACTCTCGAAATCTTACCACTTCGCTATTTATATGTTTTCAAGGTATTAAAAATGTTCTTCTAAAGGGGAGGACACTTAAACATACACAGAAATGAGTTTCGTTTATTGAGAAACTTAACCTCGGTTATAGTTCCTCAAGTAAGGAAGGAACACTACAGACGCTTTTTTTACTGCCATTGCTCCCTTTATTTATAACAAACTACCATGGGATACACGCAAACAATCAGACAATAAATTTTTGACATACCTCCGATTGTGGTTTCTAAATAGAGATGAAGTTGAGACATTGCTACAAGTGTTAAACTAATAAAACTCATTACGCATCATAATTTTTCTCCCATAACAAAAAAAAAAAAAAAAATGTTTTCTCTTTTTCTTGTGCGGCTTACAAATAAATAACTATAATGTATGTACATTAACTTTTTAAATATATATCTTGCCACTGACACTTCTTGTCACAAAGACTTGTACAATATTACTACCATGGTTTCTTTTTTGAATTTTCTTTCCTTTGAATATGAAATTAGATTAGATGAGATTAGATTGATTGATTTTATTTTTATCATTTCTTAACATTATTTATAAATAACAAAATCAGAATGCATGGCAATGCCGTCTGCCAGGTTGACAAGTTAAAATTAATATAATATAAAGCTTATTGGTTCTACGATAATGTTAAAGCAAGAAATTATTAGACAAAAAAAATATGAAATGAATATGAAATTATTGTATATATAAAAAAAAAAAAATATTTATAAACTGATAAACATTCTGTAAAACCATCTTGTAATTATTGTAACATGAAATAAATTCATTCATTCATTCATTCATTTAGGGTAGGCGGTGCCACAGTTAGTTTTCTGATCCTCCTCGGTAAAGGGATGAGGACGTGACACTATCTTTCAAAAAATTATTTACGTTCTTTCAGAGCGTGAGTTTTCAGAGGGCCGTGAGTGTGAGTTTTTTATACATACTCTTGCGGAATCTAGCCCCAGGATATCAGTATCAGAGATCTTATTTGCAAGTCTCTGTTATTATTAAAATGCACCAACTTTCCAAAACATAAAAAAATTTCTAACGAACAACAAATCGCAGTAATGAAACGATAAAATTGCACGACAGCTTTAATTTCTAGGGCAGACCTCGTAAGTACGTTCATGTAGGTACAGTTGCTACTAGTCATGCTATGAACTGCAAGGCAATTTTCAATTGTAATTACCTTACCGTTTCAAAGCTCGGCCTTGGCCAAGTGATAAAGCATTGCAACAGTTCTGCTTTACGTGACGTACCCATATATTTTTTTCTCAAAACACAAAAACTGTTATCACAACAAATATCTGAGTATTCATACAAGTCCTAATAACCCCTAGCTGAATGTCACTGTCACCGATTTAATTGTTATCACTCTGTAAAAAAAAAAGGGAAAATATAATCGATTTGGATTTCAGCGCAAATACCGGGATATGCGTGTTATGAAGCAATTAAACGGTGGCCATGCTTATACATCTAGGGATAATGCTGACAACGCATTGATCTATGGATAGTTAATAGAGTTAGTTGACGAATATGTAAGGCATTGAAGTATTTTACTTTAGCCTAGCAAGAAATGAAGTGGATTTATAATGATGTCACTTTTTCCGGTTGGACTATACCATCATAGAACCTGGTGATGGAACTGTGTTTGTTATTAGTTGCGGAATATGTCACTTAAGATGATTAAAAATAAAAGCTCTTTGCTGGACATGTTGAATGAGGACTAAGTTAATAAGATTGAGGGCATAGAAAACATAATTATCGATTTTTTTCTATACTATGAAGGACAATGGGCAAAGGAAAAAAGGCGCCACAAGCTACGAGGGATGAGCCGGCTGAGATTGATTAGTGGGTATGATCCGACCCAAGGAATCGACAAGTTGGCCTCTTAAATAGTTGGGCTATGGATTTTTATTATAATAATTCACCTAAGCCAACGCCCTTTGCTCTTAATATGACGCACACAGTGTCCCTCTGTTTTTACAATTGTCTACTTTAACGTAGAAGTGCGTCCTTTTTGTTGATGTTAGATTTTTGGGTCATGAACATGAAAATTGAATAATTTGTTCGGGACTGTCAGAAATGGGACGTTAATGACTTCGTTTACTTAAGGATAATGAGATAAGCTATTCGAAGCAATTTGCACGCACACACGTGTGTCAGATTACTGCACGTGGAATTTGAGGACATTTGAGTTGTTGTGATTTCGGAAATACTTCTACTGCATAGTTTAAGCTAAATGGAAGACCATGTTTCAAATGTGGGAGAAAAGCAGTGGAAATGGGTACACCTATTTGGTTAACGATTGAATTAAAAAAAAAAGTCTAAAAGGACATGAAGGATCAAGAGACTAAATGAGAGTACATCTAGGTTAGGTTATGTAGAATGGGCTGACGATTCTATTTTCGCCACACGTAGGCAAATGTAGATCCATTGTGATACCCTGGAATATTGTAGCGTCTTAAAAAAAAACCTATGAGTTGGTAAATTTTTAACCATTTTGTGGCCTTACTGAAGTTCAACAGGCTGTTCCTTGGAGTGTCTGATTGTTCTTTTAGTTCATTGAAGAAGTAATTGCCTAGAAATTTTTTCCTGGTGTTGCAGATTGCTGGGTAGTGACAAAGGAAGTAAGTGTTATCCTCATGTTCATCTTAGTCATTGCATCCTCTTCACAAGTCATCGGTGCAAAGACCGATTTTCTTTTTGTGATAGCTTAGTAGGCTGTGCCCTAGCGACCACAATGAAGGCCTATCCAAGGATAGTAGCCTTTCAGATCCGTTCTTATCGTATTTTGCCCATAGTTTCCTGGAAATGTCACAGGATTAGGCATTCCCATCTTTCATTGAATTTTTTTTTTTATTTTGTTACCAACGATCTGTTTAATTTAACAGGGTGGGGCTTGACTCATTGATTTCACTATGCCTTTGTGACCGGGAACCTAGCAGAGTCTAACGTTATGCTGTGTGCAAAGATCCCTTAGCTCTTCGCGACAGCAAGAAACAAGCTTTGATTTGACAAGAGTGACAGAAATCGCTTTTGTTGAACAACTACATCCAACACTTTTAGAATTGAGGTCACTTAACCTCTTGATCCGCTGTGTCTTTTTAGCCTATTTTTTTACTATTTGAATTATAAAACATGCGTCACACACCTTGGCATAAAACATGCCAAGGTCGAGTCGAGTAGTTGCTACTGCCAGCCGCTGATCAGCTTTGTATGATCACAAAATTCACCACACTCGCTGGTAGCTGGCGGCGAGTAATCAGCAGCGGCTGGCTAAGTTGAACATGTTTAACTTTTGGCTGCTAGCACCGGCTGGTAAAATAACAAAAATACTGCTAGACGTTCTATTTAGTAAACTATTCATTCGAAATTTGTGTCAAATATCATAAATTGATTTAAAAACTAGAAATAAAAAAAAAAACAAATTTTTGTATGGTTTTCTGCAGCTGTTTGTTGAGAGAAGCTGGGGAGTAGCTGCCGATAGTGTGACCGGGCTGTTAGCCGCTGTCTGCTTCTGCTCTTGCCACTAAACTTTCAGCACTTCCATTAATAAATTTGTGAGATTTATTTGAATTACTTCCAAAACAAGGCATTATAACTTGTTTTGACTTTATTATTGGCTACTGCAGCAGTTTAAAAAAATAAAAAATAAACTGAATTATAAAATAGGCTGTTGGATAAATTTTCGTTTTTACCGGAAAATAAGATTATGGCAGATTCTAATCTCTAGGTCTTTACAACCAAATATAACCCAATATTATGGTTCAACAGAGTGTTTAGCTTTTCAATGTCGAATTTCCCGTCACTTAGACACTTAGTTCAGGATAGCCAAACTCTATAAAATTTTTTAAATGTTTTTGATGACTTCCAGACTTCTTAGCAAGAATAGACTCGTCAAATAGATCGAACGAGTATTTGCCTTCGCAACAAAGTCTATCACAAGTTTGGTACTGGTGGGTGACTTGTTTCATCGCACGAAACCTACCAACCGTTTTTATTAGCCACCCCTGAGCTTGTTTGATCCACATGTTGGTTAATTTTTTTTTTAGAACAAATGAGCTTGGTTGTTTTTGTGGTTATCGAATTTCGGTTGCAATGACATTTGAGGTACAAAGGAGATTGATTGCAATTCCCGTTAAACTACCTTGACTTTTTCTCTATTTTTTTGTTTCAATAATCGTCATATTTATTTACTATGCCAATAGAAGCTTCAGCTTATGAAAACTAGAAAACAAGTTCACATGAATTCGCCACTATATTCAAATTGATCATACATCGCTAAATATACCACATCTGGTTCTTCGAATAATAAATTTTATAAACGTTTTTATATAGAAATTGTCACTCACTCTCTCTCCTCCATTCGCATCTTAAACTTGTTTGAAATAACAAATTTGTAAGCTTTCAATACAAACTTTTTGTGCACTATGCATTGAAGCGTCTGTTTACTAAAGGTCGATTAGCACGTGGGTAACTTCTGTTTACCAAAGAAAACACATTTAGAAATTATTAGTTAATTAGTTATTCCATATAATGACAAATTGAATAGGTTTGCTTGTTTACATGTGAATTGAAAACAAACCATGGGATTACCCAACTCACAATAGTTTCTGGGAATTTTATTCGTTCCAGTTTTATAAAAAGTGGATATTTATCTATTTTATTAGCTTGAATGAAAAAGCAATTAATTCAGTGATCATCATTGGTTGTAGAATTTTTTGTTGCCCATGCACTTTCACATGCACACTGTACTTAGATTTACTTTTTTATCAATAATTTAAAAATTTGTAAGCTAAAATATTGCCATTAGCTGTTCACTTATTGAAAATTGACTTTTTTTTTTCCTGCATATATTACAAGACCGCAGGATGTGGAATGTAAGTCGCAAGATTGTAAACGGATCGTAGTTAGAGGTTGGCGTCATGTGAATTTTCATGGGGAATTCCTAGCAAATGCAACTTCAGAAAACTTACTGATAAAAATTAAATTGGTTTTGTCACTTTCAATGAACTAAGAAGAATAGTTAAACGATAAATAACTGGGATACGAGGAACATAATTGCTTTTCAGGCTTTCAAGGAAGTTCCATCAGTAAATCAATAATAAATAACAAAAAAAAAAAAAAAAAAAATAAGTAAATAGAGTGGTAGAAGAGAGTGCGAAGAGCCCAGGGCTTCGCATGTCTCTCTTTTATCGCTTTTTGTTACAAGCAGTGCTCAAGCGTAATAGCCAGATGCATTTCTTCCTTGAAACACTGAAGCACCCGCCTCGCTAGGATCGATCATCAGTTCTACCTTGAACCCAACTTTGGGCGAGCAGTAAAGTATAGAGATTCATATATTAGTCGCACCACCCGAATGCTTTGCCAGACTCTATCTGTTCCCTGCGTTGCGATTCATAAACATCACAAAAAGAAGCGTGCATAGGTATCTCTTCTATTTTACTAAATGCTAGCACTTTGTTTTAAACCCTTTTGATGAAATAAATTTTGCTTGTAATGTTAAAAGTTTTTTCTGGTCAATTATTTCTTAGAGGTCTTGCCAATTCCTCGCGAAAGGTAATACTGTTGGAAAAGAAACTGGATGTTTTAGGGACTTTAACCTTAAATTCCCTTTTTTCTGTCACGACCGACGCGACGTTACCCTCGGTATTTGTTCAAACTATTTAATTTTGTTAGCTCATGAAATTGTTAAAACAAATATATTACCTTAATATTTTGAACGATAAAGAAAGAGAGAGAGAATTTTTTTTCACTAATGAGATATGTTTTGTCAGTTGAGATTGCTTCACTAACTCGCTCTTGCCGGTGGTCATTGTCAAATTATACGCTTCACAATACTACTTTGATAGAACATCCTTTACCAAGGCTCAAGCCAGTTTCTGCAACCAGGAACTTCCAACGAAAAGTCTTAAAATATTTTTGAGGATGAAGAAACCTCTAATTTTCTTTTAAAATCAATCAATATTTTACATCACTACATAGTATAAAACAAAGTCGCTTTCTCTGTCTCTATGTCCGTATGTATGCTTAGATTTTCAAAACTACGCAACGGATTTTGATGCGGTGAGTGATTCAAGAGGAAGGTTTATATGTATAATACATGCATATTATAGTAGAGAAAAGCAGTTGCCACAAAAACGCTTTGGTTTGGGAGGTTCTTAAAAACCTAAATCACAAATTTGTTAGCGTTCTAGATTCAACTTTTTGTTTGTAGATTTTAAAGAAGCATCCCAACAAAAGAAATCGAAGACAATGAACATCACCAGTAAAACCTCACAAACCAGTCATCACTTGGTTTGGGCCTCGTTGGTTTAGGTTTCTTTAGGTTTAGGTGGCAGTGAATTCCCCTTTCCGTTTTTCTTACCTGTTTTAGATTTTTCCAAGAATCATAAAATGTATGGTTTTTGAGTACTTATTAATGAGGTTTTTTATATTATTGTTTTGTTCAAACTCTATGGTTAACACGCATTTTCTGAAAATCTGGCAACCCTGAGCCTATAGGAGCCCAATTTAAATACAGTTTTAAATATTATTGTTTTTTCAAAAAATTTGTTTAAAATTATTGGTTCTCTCATCAGCATTCACTAGTGCTCTACTAGTCACTAGTAACGCGGGTAATGCGTCGGGTACCCGGTTACCCGACAAAATAAGCTATAACTGACAGTGTAATGTTATGGGTAGCGGAGAGTGAAAATTATCTAATGCGCATTGAAATATCTATCGAGTATCGACATCAAATGATTTAAATATTAGCAGGTATGAGTTCTTTGAAAACATCAATCAAGGAAATCAATAAAGGGTGTTTTGTTACATGAGCACCGCAGACTCAAATTTTTATTGATATTTTTATTTTTATATTAAGATTCAATTGTTAAATTTTATTTCAGTTTTTCGAGCTAATCACAACACAACATGCAACGCAAAAACTTAAATGCGCGAACACAATGAACTGCAAACGCAGCCGCAGCCGGAGCCGCAGGAGTTTTAATCAAGTTAACTTATGCGGCTCCATATTGCGTTGTTGTTGTATTCACTTATATTTAATTTTTTGAATTTGCTTGAGGCTGCGGCTCTGCAGCAATTGTCTTGACGCAGTCAAGCTAATTCACGTTTGCCAAGCCTTTCATCAGATTCCCTTGTTTTTATATATTTACTCCTCATCCATATTATTTTTACGGCTAAGCGGTTACCCGGTACTTTGGTACCCGGGTAATACCCAATATTGCGGTTACTGGTACCCGGGTGGGTACCCGGGTATGCGGGTATTAAGAGCTCTAGTATTCACAGAGAAATCGAATTTAACACAGGTCAGGGTACACCAAAGTCAGCCTTTTTTTAAATTGTCAAAAAGTGATGTCAAAGTTGAGAAACGAAACGAAAGTTGAACAATTTATTTCTTAGAATATGATTGAAAATCATATCCCAAAGTATGTAACACGAATTACGGGACACCCTGTAGAAGCATTAATGACCAAGAGACCACGTAGAAGGTCTCCGTCCCGATAGCGTTTGGTGTTGTCATGACTCATGAGTTTAATGCCTAACGTTCTGATTTTCGTTAGAAGTTTGAAATTGTTGGATAGAATATTACTAACGATTCATTGATAATTTCAAGTGAGTTTGAAAATATAGCGATACACTTAAGCGAAGATCAAAAATCGAAAAAGGGGTCTCACTTCCGTATAATTTTTCAAACATTTTTCATAAATACAAAGAGACCGTTTGTGTCCTCTAACAACGCAACTTAATGGACGCATCTTCGATGAGATGCCAAAACGCGCCAATTTATTTATCAAATCCGAATGTTTTTGAAATAAAATTTCCAAAACTTATCCCGCTATTTTCTTTTGTGTCACATAAAACTGTCTTAAAAACAGCGCTGCTTTGAAATTTCAAATTTTCTCATAGGTACACACTCATAGCTCATAAATCATTCCAAGTTGCAGAATCCCAAAATACCTTCTCGTTTGTATCTCATCCTTTTTTTTGTAAATTTTAATAAAATTAATTGCTTTTTCTATCGTCATTCGATTCTAAGTTCTTTACATTCTTTGGATTTTAGGTATGGGTGGGAACTTTTTTTTTTTTTGAGCGGGAACTATCATATCAAGATTATTTTCAAAAAAGCTATCATCGTTGCGTCACTCCTCCTGTTAAAAATCGATTAACCAATTAACCTTATTAGAACCAAAAATTTTAGTAAGACTCAAAATTAAATGCCCAACTGAAACTTAACAGAACTCATGAAAGATGTACACGCTGGTGATTGTGTAGGTCAATTGGAATGCATAATTTTTGAATTATTTTATCGAATTCTTCCTACAGATGTATTTTTGATGAGCATCCCATTCTAGAAGAGTAAGTACAAGTGCCGAATTAGAAGTCTTATTATCTCATGAATAATTGAAAAAAATTATCTGAATATGGTACTATATAAGTATCTTACGTCACGTCCAATTAAAACCGCCAAAAAAAGCGCACGTGTTTCGTTTGTTCAGTCTAAAAAAAAAACTTGTTTCAATGTGTATCCCAAAAATATTTCTTTTTTCATTTTCATTAAAGAGTGAATCTGTTTTTTTTTTATACGGTTCCTAAAAATTTGAAAAAAAGCAAAGCTCTTTTCTACTTATGTGAACCAAAATAACAAAACAAAATACAAAGACACAATGTGGCGTTGGCGCCACTCCCTTCCACTCGGTTTGTTGATGTTCTGTTTCTGATATAGAGTGGGTCATGCGTCTAATTTCGCTAGAATGCCTGCCTGGCCTGGTGTTTCTGTCCATATAGTTGAAAGCTTCTTTTTTTTTATGTTGGTGCTTATACATATATGCGGCACCCTGAAGTATGATATCATTTTGGCATTGGCATTGTTGTTGGCCTTGGATTTTTTATAGGAAATTATTGAAGATGGAAAAGTGTCTACTTTCGGGAGACGTTGGGACTGGTATATGGTAAATTGAGATGCTTAACAAAATCATATACATAAAAATAAGGAAGACATAGAAAATTTATTGGAATTATCACAAAGGCAAAGACAAGGCGCCCGCCCGCCGCCGCCGCCGTGTCGACCATTTGTGATCATACTTTAGATTTCTTACTTAAACAGAAATTAATGCAAAACACACGCTGGCGTTGAAGGGCAGATGTTCTATACTATCACATAGAAGTTGAGTGAGAAGTTCTTTATGTGTCGAAGGGGGAAACAAAGACACATAGTGGCAAATGCGTGCCTTAGTGTCAAAATTTCAATGGAAACTATTACTTTTGAATAGAATTTTAGTACCTACTCGTTGTATCGCAACAATTTTTGGGTCAGTGAATAATTTTCCGTACACGTGCTTAGCTCTTAGTCTATGTTAAATATGCGAAACATTTTGTGTATAATTATCGGCCAAACATTTCCGAAAAAAAGCGGAACGAGTCCATACCTTTCTGTTATGGCGGGAGTGGCTTTTAGTAGTTGTTTAAGTTAAAAAAATGATTTGGAACTACTGAGGAGCTTAGATATGAGTTTGTACCTTTTTGTGACATTTGAAATGAATTTCGAAGTTTTAAAGTTCTAAGTTCTAGATTCATTCAATGTTATCTCAAATGTCACTTGGTGTGAACCTTTTTGTTTTGAAATCGCTCAACTTCAAAGGCCCATAAGAATCGTTAGAAAGCTATGCAAATGCTAAAATGTTGCTTATTATCAGTAGAGGGGTTTGTTTTTGGTCATTGTTATCAGCGCCCACGTTGGACTCTGGAAAAAGGATTTGAATTTTTTTTTTGGTTTGCTCGCTGTTTGATCCAAAGCAGGTATCGTTTCATCTGCCCTATCCACAAAAAAAGGAGACCGCCCACTCTGCGCCAACTATAGAGGCATTAGTCTTCTAAACATCGCCTATTAGATCTTTTCGAGCGTATTATGTGAACGTCTCAAGCCGTTTGCTGATGATCTAATAGGTCCTTATCAATGCGGCTTCAGACCTGGAAAATCTACCACCGACCAAATATTCACATTTCGCCAAATCCTGGAGAAAACCAAAGAGTACAACATCGACACCCACCACCTGTTCGTCGACTTTATAGCAGCGTACGATAGTGTTAACAGAGTTGAAATGTATCGTGCTATGTATAACTTTAGAATCCCTGCTAAACTGATACGCCTTATCAGGATGACGTTGGAGAACGCTAGCTGTTCCATCAAAGTTGGTAAAATCTCTACTGAAACCTTCGAAACCACCAGAGGGCTTAGACAAGGCGACGCACTGTCATGCAGCTGTTTTAACATTGTGCTTGAAAATGTAATACGTAGCACCCATGCCAGTACATCGGGCACCATTTTCAATAAATCAACACAACTACTTTGTTTGCTGACGACATAGACGTGATAGGAAGAACAAAGCGAGCAGTAACTGGTGCATTACTACTATGGAGTCAGCAGCAAGCCAAATAAACGAGAACAAGACGAAGTATATGCTCTCATCAACAAAAGTCCAATCCCACCATCGACTTGGTCAAAATGTCACCATTGACAGGTATAACTTCGAGGTAGTCAGTGAATTTGTCTACCTGGGCACTGCTGTAAACTCAGCCAACAATATCAGCGCTGAAATCAAACGCAGACTATAACTCTTGCTAATCGCTGTTTTTTTGGGTTAAATGAGCAATTGAGGAATAAAGCCCTATCGAGAAGAACCAAGGAGACACTATACAAAACACTCATCATCCCGGCCCTGTTATATGGTGCAGAAACATGGACCCTCTCCCAATCGGATGAAAAGTCACTTGGAGTCTTCGAGAGAAAAGTTCTGTGTACGGTTTATGGTCCTGTTTGCGAGAAGACAACGTTTGGTAAAGAAGATACAAAGACGAACTATACGAGCTGTACAGCGACATAAGCTTAGCCAGAAAAATTAGAGTCCAACGACTAAGATGGCTGGGCCATGTTGAGCGAATGGACATCAACGCTCCAGCACGTAAAGTTTTCAACGCCAAACCAGAGGGAGTCAGAAGCCAAGGTAGACTTCATCTACGATGGAGTGGTAGAAGGAAATTTCCGCCAAACTTGGAGTCCAACGACTAAGACGGCTGGGCCATGTAGAGCGAATGGACATCAACGCTCCAGCGCGTAAAGTTTTCAACGCCAAACCAGAAGGAGTCAGAAGCCAAGGTAGACTTCGTCTTCGATGGAGCGACCCTAGGTAGAAGGAAATTTCCGCTAACTTAAAGTGCAAAATTGTAGACGGCAGGCTAGATATCGAGCCGGCTGGAGGGGCATATTGGACAAGGCCTAGGAGCACCACGCTCTAGTTGAGCCACCTTAAGTAAGTAAGTAAGTAAGGTATCGTCTTTTGGTATTTTTAGGAATGAAAAAGTTATCTTAGTCCTGTTGCATTTGCAAGGAACATGTACAGTTAGAGAAAAGGGACGAAGAGAGAGAGAGAGAGAAAAAACTGTTCTTACTACTCCACGATGTTATTGATTTAGAGACAATGTAGCACAGAAAAATGCAGCCTTGAGTTGTGTTCATAGCATAACAGTGATAGATTCCATTGTCCACGAAAAGTATCTTCTTTCAGCTTCCGAATTCAATTTGAATGCTGCTTTGAGGTTATAAATAATAATTCCACCTACTGCAGGACAAAACAAGAGGCAAAGAGCTCTACGCGGTTGTCCATAATAAAGAGTAATCGCCTACCAGCACCTCATAAAGCATGACAGTCACTGAAAGATAAACGTTTGACGTTCCCAAAGGATGCGATAAATGTTAAAAACTTCCTAATTATTGCTTTGCTTGAAAAGCAACAAGTGAATCGTAAAGCATCTCTTATACGGTCGTTTCAGTTTCAGTTCAAGTCGAGCTTTTAGTTAATCGCTCAAAAAAGAAAGATTCAACGACGACTTGACTTGATCTGGTAAGTCAGGTAAACAATCAACGTCTGAGATAGCTGCGGTACGAAAAGTCTATGGAAGAAAGTCTCACTAAAACAACCACGTCTGTCCTTACTTACACTAATTTAAGTTAAGCTTTGGGAATCAAACTAAACATTTACATAACTTTAAGTTAAGCTTTTGACTCATATCAAACACACGAACGCTACTTTGTTTCCAGGTTTACACTTTTCACAGATATTGTGTTCCAATAACAACGATGTAAACAAATGAATATCGCCGGTTTGGGCGGAATACAGAAGGCCAACCTTACTCCTAAGGGGCAACCTAGTAGATAAAAAACAATTCCTTAAGTCCTGCGAAGAAATAGAGGTCATTATCAGTGAACTTAGTGTGGTTAACTTGAGGTAAGTACGTAGGGACTAAAGACTAGAAACTAGATGAAGATAGTGAAGAGGCATATAGATCAAAAACTGGGCCCATCATGGACTATAAGCGCCGTGTTAAGTGATTAATTTTCAAGAAACTGAAAATTTTAGTCCATTTTAATGCAAGCAACAAATGACAGTTTGTGCCTTTAACAGAGTTCATCAAAAAGGATGAGAGCTACTTCGTTTAAATGACTTATATGTTAAAATAGTAATAACGAAAATTCACACTAAAAATAATTAATTCCCAAATGTGCTACTTTTTGGAGTGAGTTTTGAGGCAAAATGATCCACTGAAGAGTTATCTTTTGAGGAATGATGTCAATGGCATTGAGGCATGTTAACCAATTTTTTGTGTGAAAATAAATTGGGACGGACCTTGAAAATACCACACCCACACACATAAACATTTTATCACACGAGCATTTTTTTCCAAGCGTTGAAAAATCCACATGTGGAACTGTCATAAACTTACGTCATAGTATTTTAAAAATGGCCTATAAAGAAGAACATGTTCCATACGCCATACTCTTAGTTTTTGTGTGTAAAAGAACTCCATAACAATGTTTGTGAAACTGATAAAAAAAAAACCTGCAAAACATGTGCAAGATTTTCGCCAATGAATGGCATAACTTAACGCTTTTTTGTGAGTTTTTGGAGCAGAAGCGGCGAGAATGCTTTCACAGTGAATAGAGTTAATGATACCAATATGTATGTACTCCCATCAAACACACTTTATAGACGAAATAGACAAACCCGAAAATGAAACCTTGACTAGATAGGAAATTAATTTAAATTAACTTCAAATACATTTGCACTGAACAAACTCACACATTTGGTTGCACAACCAACGTGAATTCTAATCGTTAGTTGGCGTGGACACGACTTTAGGCACGAAAACAATAAAATAATACAAACGAATTATTTCTGGGACTTCGTAGTTCGTACGCCTGCCTGGGTGCTAGTTTTTAGGGGTCATTAATATTCTATACGGGTGTTTATCAAATATAATTACCATATAAGCATGAATTGAAACAAAAGTATCACTAGCTATTTATTGTAGGTATTCAAATTTTTATTAACTATAAAGCTTTTTTATATGAACGGTAATTGTGACTTGGGCTTGAAACGAACACTTGAATTACTAGTAATAAATAATACAGTAAAATATTCGTCAGGGACAAAAGCCAAATTCACTCAGTCATTTCTTTGCCGATGAGAAAATATGGAGCACAAAAAGGCATAACCAAAAAAGTCTCCCGGTTACAAGCGGATGTACGTTCAAAGCTGCTGTCGCTGTAAGTGTTCGTAGCTCTTTCCGAGAGGTGTTAACCCTTGATGTAATTTAAAATCGAACATTATAAAATCATGACGACGCGACCCGACGCAGTCAACAGTGGGAGTAAATCAAAAAATGCGGTTAAATATGAAGAAAGAATTACCAGACCTTTGATTATAATAATAATAATTCTTGAAATATTTAGTGTTTTAAATTGAAAGCTTTTTTATTAGTAGAATAAATATTTCGGTTCCTAGCTTTTTGACTTGCAAATGTTGTTGCACCCGGAAATAAAAAAGAAAAGAACAAAAGTAAATAACGCTTTCCAAACGAATTATTTATTTATTAATCTTAATACTGAAGAGATTTTCTACAGTAGCAGCCACAATAATAATTTGGAAATATGAAGAAAGATCTATGAAAGCCTTACTGTCTTGGGCACATGTGAAATTGATTGATTGATTGATATAATTTATTTCTTTAAATATAAATACAAAAATTTATAAACGTTTGCGTATTTCTTTTAATTTTTTTTTTTAAATCTAAAATTGAAAAACTATTTAAAGAGAATTTAAAAAAAAATCATAATAAACTGAAAAAGAGTAAATAAAGAGATTTTTACCATAGTTTACTTCGTTCTATCCCACCCTATGCGTTGTAGAAATATGCACCTTGCAGCAAAATTTGAAGACTTCAGAGGTGAAAATGTGGTACATAGCTCATAATCATTTATTGGTGATTGGATGGTCTTTTATAAAATTACTTTGGGTTAAAAAAAAAAGAGCTGACGCTGAAATTATTTTAGAAAAAAATTTCTATTATCAGGCATGGTAGACAGACTTTTAACCCCTAAAAGCCTTCATTATCATTCCCTTCTTATTAATCTTCTTCTTCAAACCTTTGGCCTAATTTATTGTATGAGGTCAGCCTTGGCGGGCTCAATTTTTTGATAAAATTGAGAACTCCGATGAAAAATAACCAACAAATCAAAAACGATTGACAGTCTGTACCTTTTGATTAGAAACTAGATCGCTTTTGAGTTTTTTTTTTTAAATTGATGAAATGAAATAAAGTAGAGGAACAGAAGTTGACAAGAAATAACTCCAAACCTGTTCTTAACTTCACTCAGAATAATTTTTTCGTGCATTTATTTCCTGCTTATTCAATCGCATCAAAGTCGAACACATTGTCTGTTTCGATTGTACCTAAAAGACCATTTTTTGCATAGTATTTCACCGAATGCCAAAGCCTCAACTAGCTGAAATAAAATATTTTTGGTTTGAATACCTATCAAGCTTATACACATCTATAATCTCCCAAAAAAATAAAAAAAAAATAAAAAAAACTGAAGAATGCCCAGAGTTATTTTTAACACTTAAAGAAAAAAAAAAAAACAACACTTCCTGCGATTTCCATTTGATAGTTTTTCAAAAAATTAAAAATACAACCCAAAAATAATCATTTGACTGCGTAGACATGCGTTGCCACACTAAAAATGCTAAGTTTACAAAACGTTGATGGCCTCGCAATTTATCCAAACAAATAAAATCAATGTTCGAAAGTTAACATTACAAACACTTGTTTTTTGTTTATTAAAACAACAAAAAAAAAAAATCTTATTTTCGGTACAAATGGATATAGAAAACCGATTCTCCATCATACACGACTATACCTGTTGCCAAGTTTATTTTAAAAAACGAATTACTCTTTTTCATGTATCTTAAGCATCACCACTTTCTTAGTAAAACATTCACATTTTTCAACTGTTGAATTTTTACACACTTATCCAAGAAAAAAAGCAAATATATTTGACCACAAAACTTACAATGCCAAGAGCAAATAGCCGGCTGGTTAAATGGGAATGCTATCCGTTAGATATCAGAAACACTTGTGTGACTAGATTGAGAAGAGCAATCTTGGGTGTCGCTAAAAATCTATGTTTCCTTTCAATTTTACTTTCATTTGCTAACATTAAAGCACATCCCCCGCATCTAATTCTGGTGTTCTCTAATTTGTTTATAGAAAAAGCTTTTGTGTTGTGTGTTGCTGAGCTTTTGAAATGTTGAAACATCGATGTTATGTGGGTTTTACTTGTCGGTTTTGCAGTAAAGATTTTTGAAGAAAAAGTCTCTGTATAGATTTTCGTGGATTTGAAATGTAAAACAATAAAATAAAAATGGGAGATTAGCTTGGTACTTAGGGTTGCCAGATTAGGAGTTTAAAAAAATGGACATTACGAGTTTTCTTGGGTGGGCAAGTGTTTGAAGAAAATAAACTAGACGAAAAATTTTTGTATTGAATTGTTTTGATGTTTCCCATAGCCTTTATATTTTTAGATTTTAAACTTCGAGTTGCATGCGACCTGCCCTGGAACTTCGTTGTTCAAAGTAATAAATTTTTTTTCTTCCAACACTCGTTATACTCCCACCTTCTGTTGTCACTCGCACTAGACATTTTAATTTCCAATTCAAACGTGAAAAAATTTTATTTGTCAACATAAATGACATAAAAACATAAAGTGAGATGCTTCTCACTTATCAAGTAGATGCGTTCAACTTAGAAAAGATTTTAAACTCTAATTGAATGTGTTCTTAGAGCATTTTTTTAAGTACTTAAAGAATTTTACACTTTTTAATTTTTTTTTTTTAAACAAGGGGCAGAGATTTATATATTGGTGTGGACTACATTTAGCTATGAAAAAGGGAACTGACCTTCCTTAAAAGGGGGCTTCTGGAATCTTTACTGACGCTGTATTATTTTAACCCATTAAAAATTAAAACCAACCGAGGAATCAATTTTAGTTATAAATAAACAATTGCTTTTGACTGTGCTTAATGGAAACATAATTCACTTGAACTTGAACTTGAAAAATGCATGCGTGAAGTTGGAAAAAGGAAGTGTAATGCCGAAGGAGAACCAGAAAAATGTTGTTAAAACCCGTTTATAGCACTTCATCGTAATATGCTTCTAAAATTTGCTCTAAAAACTATTCAAAATTGGAGAAATCACAAAAAACTAAATAAAAATATTCTTTTTTTCTGAGACACTATTAAATATGAAATAACTTAAGGAACTATTAGACTTTCATATAAGTATGAAAATGAAAAACTTGCTAAACAAATATTGCACTGCATTGTCATATAAGTGTAATAGCCATATTTATATGGCAGTATTCATATGTTGCCATATAAAGGGTTTTCCAATAAGAGTGATATGATTTTTTTTTTTTTTTAAACTTTTTGTTGAGGAAATTCAAATATATTTTATTTAATGTGCACTTCAATCAAAACAATTAAGTTTTAACTAAAACGTCATTCAAATGGCCACCACGTTTTCTTCTGCAGCAACAAATTCGATGAACCCAATTATCGAGCACTTTTTTTTTCCACTAAATCAAGTCGTATATCATGAATGGCACTCAATATTGACTTGTAAAGCTTGATAAGAATCTGGTATATTTTGAAAAACCAATAATTTCAAATAACCCTACAAGAAATAGTTATATGGTGTTTAGTCGCGACTTCTTGGAGGCCATTCAATGTCACCATTTTTTGAAATAATCGTATCTCAAAATTTTTTTCGCAATAATTCAATTGTTGCATTTGCTGTGTGACACGTAGCCCCGTCTTGTTGAAACCAAATGTTGTCAAAATCATTTTCTTCCAATTTCACTCATAATCGTAAAAAGTTGGTTGTCATCGATATATACCGCTCTGCATTGACAGTAATGGTGTAGCCAGCTTAATTTTGAAAGAAGTACGGACCGATGATTCCACCAGCCCAAAAACCACACCAAACTGTCAATTTAGGTAAATGCTATGGTTTTTCATGAATATTTTGTGGATTTTCATCGCCAGTTTTGTTTATTTAACGCAATAGTCAAATAAGGGCCGTTTTCTTAACTAAAAGTTGAAGTCAACTGGAGGATTTTTATTCTCAACTTGTGATTCTGTTTTTCTTCACTCAAATTTGACAGCTTCAACTTTCGATTTTCAACTCACGAGTTGATCAACTTCCGATTTTCTCAACTTCTGAAAAAAGCAGAAGTTGAATGAGTAAACTCGAGAGTTGTCTGTGAAATTTAATTTTGTACTACATTTTGTTGCTTCTGTCTGTTATTTTGGATTTTCATATGTAAATAAAAATATTTTTAAAATAAAAAATTATTATTTTGAGAGTCATTCATCGTCTGAGAATACAAAACGTGTAAATTGATTTTTACTATCTAATATTTTTATTACAAAACTAGATTTTTAAATTTAAAAAAAAAAGACTTCTTTGCAGCGCCTGTTAGAAATAGGTATTTTGGTTGCTCTCTTAGCATGTCCATGTTTTTTTTTTTAAATTTTATTTTCTAAATAAACAGAAGTCAACTACCGGAACTTTAGTTTTCAAAGCAATCGATCAATCAAAACTCAAATCAAAAGTTGAAAATTTCAACTTTTGATTTGAATTTCGGTACATAAATATGTATCTGTCAAAAATATCCCAAGGAAATTTTTAAAAACGCAACTACGCGAACCTTTGAATTTCAACTCTTGAATAGAAATTTAAATTAGTGAAGAAAAACAAATTTCAACTTGCGTCTCAACTCTCAAGTTTGCCTTAACTCTAGAGTTGGCCAACTTGAGAGTTTGCTTCAAGTTGAACAATAGTGAAGAAAACGGCCCTAAAAGTAAGCCTCTTCGGAAAAGATGATTTTCTTAAAAAAATCGTTATCGATTTCAAGTTGAAATGTAAACACTTCTGAATGCAATAAAAAACAAATGAGAGATCATGAAATACTACAAATGATCAAAACGCCACTGCAAAATCATATCATACCTATTGGGAAACCCTTTATATGTAAACGATTTTAGAGTTATATAAATGGCATAGTATAATACCGAATCATAGTTCCTGTCATAAAAATATTTTTTTTGAAATACAGTCATATACAAATCAATATTTGTCTTGTTTTGACAAAACGATCATGAATCCTAAGATTCTGTATTATTTTGATAGTTTTTAGGTCTTGCTATATTTAATATGTTTAAGGACATATTTTGAGCGGGGCTCTCAAAATTTTTTGAATTGAATGAATTAATAAAAACTTGTAATTTAGTTTTACTATAAAAAATACTATATAAAAATGTATTTTAAATTTAATTCAATCTTAAAATTTAAGTCCATTCCATGAATTGATTTTGAGCTTGCATCATTTGCATAGTTACTGATACCTCACCTCATATGTTGCTTTTTTTCTGATTAAGGAAACTTTACGGATAGATTTTTGCTATTGAAAGATGAAAAATACCAGCAGTTACTTGGTATTTTTGGTAATTATTGTTAGTCTTTAAGTATATATTCAACAAAAACAGTGGTCTATTTTTCATTTATTGAACTTATAAAAGCCCAAGCAATTATTACACTTCGATAGAGCTAATCACATTACAAATCGTTGTTTAAACTCCATTTTATTTCCAATTACAATCAAAAATAGGCTAAATACTTTCAGGAAATTATAAAAGGAAGTCTTTTAAAAGTTGCAAAGCAGTGGCGTAGAATATTTTTTTTAGCTTAGGCCGCATTTTTCTGTCACTACTTCATCCTCATTCGATGACACACAGTGCTTTAGATTGCGTTACTATTTTTCTTAGACGGTTGTTTCCTCAACAATTTCCAAAGTGTGGGATAATAGCTTTATCAAAGTGTAATAACTGTAGTTTGTAACTTCTCCTTTTCTTTGAAAATTGGTAGAAGGTATAAACTTCCTTCCATTGCTTAGAACTGCTATGAGTTTTGAGATTCGAAATGTGAGCCATTTAAGCATATGAACCCATCTCCTATCAAAACCCTTCTCACATCGTTTTTCAAAACTTATTCGGTATCTCGTACAACCAGCTGTTAGTTTCAGGTTCTGGAAAGTGCTTTCCATGAAACTATTCGTTCAATAGGTTAGGAGTTATAGGTCATCACAATACTGGCGCCCGCCATTTATGCAATATTTTGTCGTCATATACATGTCTTTGAGTTTCGTCAATGAACTTAAACCAATATTCTCTTGTTTCTCTCTTCTTTTTTTTTTTGAGGATATTTTGATGACAGTTCCTCCCCCCGTTTGTTCAAGTTTTTTGTAGTGTTTCTTGAACGCGTTTCCTTTTATGATGCTTTATCATCAAACGTTCGCTATACTATATAAAAATACTTTATACACAGCAAATTTGATAATTTCTGTCTGCCAGTTAACCCAGAGGTTCGTGGTTCCAGTACCAACAGAGGCAAAAATGCTTTTCTACGGGTATCGCCTTTCGCGAGGAATTGGCTAGTCCTCCGACTTTAAACTCATTGCCTTGAAAATCGTTTTCTCGGTTAGACGTTCGGAACCCGCAGAAAATTGTAGGTATTCTCCGCTCCCTCACAAGGCATGGTTGTAAGAAATGTGCTAGGCCCTGTGGCACCTCGTTCTGATGCGCCACTCTTTTTATTTATTTATATATTTATTTGATAATTTCACAGTGATGCCAGACTAGATAAATAATTATAGACCAAAAGCTAACCCTCCACAGAAAAACTGATTCTTGAGTTAGCTTACAATCGAACTTAACTTACTCTAAAGTTGGCTATGAATTAACCCTGCTATAAGTTATAAAAATAAATTTGGATTTTAGATAAAAGTACAAATTAAAATGATAAACTTAAAAAAAAACAATGTTTGTGTGGAAATTAAACATTAGAGCGACTTTTTCCTTCTTTTGATTTGACAAACATGAAAACTGCAACTGCAAATTGGCTCAGTTACTAAAATATTCGGTCCAATCAGGTTTCAATTATTCAATTTCGGTTTTAGATCAATACAGGGGGACACAATGCACAAAAGCGACTTTGAATCCTTGGAAAGCAACTATTTTTGGTGTGAGCTTGTTTTTCATAGTTAATATTACGTTAGTACGCAAAAGAAAAGATGTTTCCTTACTTTTTATTTAAATTTATTTATTTAAATGTGAACGTAAAATGAAAATACAATTTTTATTTTGTATTGAAATAGGAAACCAATGTTTAAGTATCTCTTATCATATTTGAATAAAATAAAAATAAAAAAAAAAACAATTATTTAAGATTATACAAATAATTGTTTATCCAATACAAAATAAATTGTTACTTTTTTCTTTTAAACTACACAAGATTTAAGGCGAATATATATTTTAAATCTCTTGCTTATATAAAAAGCCTTTGACTTATCAACAAATGTTAGTTATTAAAATATTTAACTCTGATAAGTTCCAATGAAGGCATTGCAGTTGGGGCAGTAGTGGTTGGCGTTCTGACAGGAGTCCATACAATATGGCAGGCAAACACATGGCCAGCAGCTGTAAATAGAAATAAGTGAATTTTAGTGAGTTTGAAAAAAAACTATATACATATATGCAAATTTGAATAAACGTATTTTCAATTGTTCAAGCACCAACACATTTTTGTCGCTTTTTTTTTTTTTTACAAATGGCATTTTATAAAATGATTTTTTTTTTCACATAATTAAGATAAGTTGAAATAGAATCGGTAGTCTAAATCAGTACGCCAATGCCTACGTGGTTTATACCATAATAAAAAATTTTTTTTAACGTTGAAATCTATTTTCAAATCAAATTCATTCGCTGTCAGACCAAACCTGAACTCAATAAATGATAACGAAACCAATTTCTATTCCGCTTCTTGTATCAGCTTGTGACGAAGACCATATTCTACCCGATAAGAAAAACTCCTGAATTAAATCTTACATAAAAATGCACAGACACAATGCCACAAGATGAGTCCTGGTGCTTGGCTCATATTTGACAGCGGTTAGTACATCTGCATGACAACATGGACAAGTCAATCTGGATGGCGTTTGTCCCACAGCTGTATATGACATCCCTGCATATGGCTGCTGTGTTATGATAACATGCGACTGCGGAGGCTGATTGACATGAATTTGTGGTGGTGGTGGTCCATAATTATAACCACCACCCTGTTGCCCTCCATAATATTGAGCCGGAATCGGTTGACTATAGCCCGGTGTTTGAACATATACTGGTGGTTGAGAGGACATTTATTATGTGACAATTCGTAATCCACTTGAAGAAAAAACACAAAAACACAGGTGATCACTTGGGTGAAAGAAAATTAACTGAACAAGTTTTGAAAATAGAGCAAAATTGCTTCATATATTTGGATGACTCAAATTTAGATTAGACGAAAGTTGCACGCATGAGAATAATCCATTCGCTATCGCATTTATAATAAGAAAGATAACAAATGAATAGATAAGGTAATACAGCGATACTGCTCGAATGGAAGCTTTCAAATGAATTTTGTTTTAATTTTAGCTTTCGACTTTTTGATTCATCCTAAAGCTTTTATGTTTTGATTTTAAGCTGAGAACACAAGAAGCAATTTTGATAAAGAATCTGATAAAAACAAATACAAAAGTGACCACCGCAAAAGAAAACCGAGCAAATTATTTGATTGTTAAGTCATCAATATTATGAACCTTTTTGCTATCGCTGTTTCTTTTTTAAGAAATGGAACATAAATTCCACAAACTGAGTTGTTCCTTATTTAATGTTTGAAACTCAATTCAAACTTCAAAGCTAACTGATCACAAAAATACTGACGTGTGAAGGCCTAATCAGCCCAACAGATATCAAATAATCGTATAAAACGTCGATAAACTTACAAGCATACACAAAGCCCACAAGCCCAACAGTGAGTGTTCGATGTGGCACTATGCTTAACTCGGGTTGTAATATTAACTCTGCACGAAGGACAAGTAATTCGCGATGGTTTTGGCCCAACTGCCGGGGTTGCGAGAGGCACTTGGGGTTGATTCACAATAATTGTAGGCTCAGATTGCAAGGGTTGATAGAAATTTTGTTCAACCGTTGCAGCAGTGTAGTCCCGAATTGGTTGTGTCTGGCCAATTGACCCATAAATTGGGGGTTGAGTTGACATTTTTTCAAAAGTTTTAAATATGAAGATAAACACAAATACAAGTGACACGAGACTAGAAACGGCAATTGCTAACTAAAGGGTTTTTTAATTTTCAATAAATTTTTGTATTGAATTGATGACTCAAATGATAATTTCACCACTCGATAGTTGGAGTGGAATTCTTGTTATCTTGTTATGAAGAGCTTTTCAAAGCGTATGTTAAAAAGCACAGCAAGACAATTGTACTTTTTACCTTACTTAAGCCGGCATGTGGCTCTTTTCAACAACTTAATGCCGGGTAATTGATTATGGCAATGTAAGGTTTTGTGTATCTGAAAATGCAAAAACAGCCGTTCACGCTCGGGTTTGTTTTGATTGCACTTATTTTTTGTGGTGAAATGATGTTTTAGTTTTCGTTCCGTAACGAGTTTCCGTGAGAGCAACAACTGACAATGTACAGCAATAGTGATTTCAACCCCTCCATTCAAAAGGAACGTTATTAACGACTGATAACAAAACTGCGATGACAGGATGTTTGTGTGTATGTTGGGATGTTGCTTTGAATTGTATCTTTTTAACAATAGCCCTATGGTTTTATCTTATATGACTTGTGGAAACTGCACTACCCACGCTGAAAGCAAGCAGCTGTGGTTTTCTGTCAGGGGGAAAATACCAAACTCCTTTTAAAATACTCTAAGTAAGGGGCCAGTTATAGCGATCAGGAAAACGAATCAGGAAAAATTTTGAAATGGAATAATAACTTTGTTTTCGTTGCAATTGAATAACAAATGTTATACCAATCGATGGCAAATCATTCCAAGAATTTTTTGTGCCCAAAAAAGATATAATAGAACAAATATTTTGTGTTTAATTTGTATTTTTCTATTTTCCTGTTCCAATTCCATCAGGAAAATAGAAAAATACAATTTTACGGCAAAGTATTTGTTCAATTGAACATTTTCTTGACAGAAAAAATTCTCTGGGCTGTTTACTATTGATTGGTATAACATTTGTTATTCAATTGTAACGAAAATATAGTTATTACTCCATTTGAAAATTTTTCCTGATTCGTTTTCCTGATCGCTATAACTGGCCCCTAACAAGTGTGGTTTCCTTTATTTTTCACGCTAAAAATCTTAACGTCTGTTGCCACCATTTGTAATAATTTAAGAACACTGCACAGCAAAAAGTCAAAGACCCTCAACGACCCTACATGCCGTAAAAAAAAGTTGTTTTGACTTCTTTAGTTAAACTCATTTTTATGACTTTCTGACTAATACCTATACTTACAGAAAACAAAGAAGAGCACATGCCCAGGCATGAGTCTTTGTTGTTGCACTATGTTTGACTCGAGTTTTGATGTCCGCCCTGCATGAAGTACAGATAAGTCTAGTAGAATTTGGACCAACCGGAGTTGAATATACCATTTGGGGTTGGTTTAAAGTGATCATAGGCTGAGGTTGTAATGATTTTCCGCTTTCCTTATGCATTTTACTTAAGTTTCTTTTTAAAACGAACAATTTATTAGGAAAAATGGATCTGAATTGCTTAAGGAATTATGAAATTTGATCACGTAGCACCGAAAACACTTTCACAGAGTTCAAGAAACGTAATTAAAATTTAGGACGAAATAATGAGTCACAAATGCTTTTGAATGTGTAGATACTTGCTACTGAGTATTACCGCAAGGTGAACAAATGATATGATTCAAATTGTGGTTAGTAAGATTGAAAAAATAGTAAAAAAAAAAAAAACACTAACACGCTCTTCCACCTTTCTTCTTTCGCCCGAGTTACAAAACTAATTTTCCATCTCAACGACCAGCTAAAGAAAAATTGAGTGTAAACAAATCCAGCAGGAATGCATCAACAGGAAAAAAGAACGATCAGTAAAGAAAAGATAAACAAACCTGACGAGAAGATAATATACCAGTTTGAGTTCGAGTGAAAAATTTGAATCAGCTTTGCCACTTTGTGTATAAAGATTGGAATCTGGAAATAAGGCCGTGTGTTAATCGCGTTGAAATATTGGCTGACGTTTGGTTTGGGGTGCAACCAAAATTTGCTTTTTGATGTGTTGATTGCGATGAATGGGATTTTTTGCGCTAATATTCCCTCAAAATTTGAGACATTTTCGCAAAAGAAAATAATTTGTAAACTGATTTCCCAAATAAAATCCAACTTTTTCTTTCAAGTACTAAATAATTTTGCTCAAGAAACCTAACCAACTTCGCAACCCTATTTATTTATTTACTTATTTTATTTATTTGAAACATTTCGTCTTATATTTTTAAAAAATGAATAACATTTCAAGGAATCATTTTATAGTCATTTCTAACTAAAATAAAATAAATAAATAGGGTGGCGCAACACAGAGCGAGGAGCTCCTGGGCCTAGCGCATTTCTCACAACCAAACCTTGTGAGGGAGTGGAGGGGACCTACAATTTTTGGGCCGGTTCCGAACGGCTAATTGAGAGAGCTCTTTTCATGGCAGTGAATTTACTAACGGAGGACTTGCCAATTCCTCGCGAAAGGCGATACCCGTGGAAAAACATTTTTGCCTCTGCTGGGATTCGAACCTCGAACCTCTGGATTAGCAGGTGGACATGCTAACCATCGCACCATGGGTACCACGGGTCATTTCTAACTGCCTGAACAGAATGATGCAGCAGTACTAGCAGCAGCAGTAGTAGCAGCAAGCAGCACTGTCAAAGTTAAAAGTAAGCAAATGCTTTAAAAGTGTACACAATGTGCAGTAGTAGCAAAAAAGCCATTGGTAATAAATGGGGTTTCTCCCCCAAATCACCCACTAGCTCTACACCGCGGTCATCAGACCAATACTCACATACGGAGTAGTCGTATGGTGGACCGCTCTTGATAAGAGGACCTACTGCGATAATTTAAGCAAGGTCCAACGAACAGCCTGTTTGTATATAAGCGAAGCACTGAGATCAACACCCTCCGCTGCCCTAAATACATTTCGTAACCTCACACCACTAGATATCTTCGGTAAACAAAAAGCGGCAGCCATTCGTATGAGAGCTATCTCCCAATGGACCGTAAACAACATCGGTCACGCTACAATCCTGAATTTATTCGGATCAATCTCTTGTCACTCCGACTACATCATCCCCCAATTGGTTTTCAAAAACCGAAGAAGGGGTAGGCTCGACTGAAAGTCTCTCGTTCCGCAATTTTCGAAAATTTCTGCAAACGATGAACTTTAAAGTAAAGTGGGAACGCTGATTAACAGCATACTGGCGTCGATACTGAGTATTTCATTTCAATAGCTTTTGAAATGGAAAAGATAACAAAAGTAATTGAGAAACTGGCATCAATGCCCCAGGCCAGCTTTATGCCTTCGTAAGCGTTTTATAGTAGTCCTCTGCGTTTTTTTTTCTTGATCCCTACTTCCTCCATAATTTTACTCAACTCCACAATGGTGTTTTGGAGGTATGATTTTTTTTTTTTATAAGACCACGTGTAGTTATGCTCATGATGTTGTATTGGTGGTTGTTAGTCATATTCAACGGGGAAGCGACCTAATCTATTATTTCTATTACATCAGGACGTGATGACAAAGACGAAAAGAATAGCTGGTTAAAGAAAGGAATCACATGCATTTCCATTGATTTTATTTCAGGCTTAGTGCATTTGCTTTTTTTTTTTTACACTGAAAGAATATCATGCCATTTCTTTAGCTTCTTCAACGAATTACGCAGGTAAAATAGATTGGTTTGAAAATAGGTTTGGTTTGAAATAAGAACTACTGACGTTCTTCTACGGCAAGGTAGGTATCAGGTACCTATGTGTTTCGCTCCTTTGTTTGAATCTCAGCTTGGGTTTGCAAACCGAATTAACATCTGCACACATAATTATACCCTGAAAAGTGGCAGGTAGGTACCTATGTTCATTTGATGTCGTTTCTTCTAACATTGGCTTGGATATCTGTGACTATACTTTTATATATTTTTACAATGAATCTTAATTCTGATTTGTGTAAAAGTTACAAACTCATAAGCGGAGTTCCAAGAGAGTAAAGTCTTGTTATCCTTATTATATTTTACTGGGGATTGCAGCAGTCTAAGTCGTCACTCAATGAAAAATAAATTGTGAGAAACGACAGTTCAAAGATGATCATAAAGTAATTTAGATTTCACTATTAGCAACATAACGCTATCCTAAATAAGGAAGGTGATTTTGGAACAAGAAAGAGCGTGAAGAAAAGGACATTCTACCGCTTTACTGAACTGAATGAAAGAATTTGTAAGTTCAAAAATAATTCACTGTAGTAGATTCCTGAGAACTGTGACAAGCGATGCTTCTACCGTTTACTCCTTATGGAATATCCAATACCTCCGATCCTAAACGCGCCAACGGGATGTGGGACCAGTCATTTTACAGACAGTTGTTGTCTGAAGCAAGAATAATGAAAGTAATAATATTTTTTTTTTTATATTTGTCATAAGTGAAATGATGCGATGGGCAAAACAAGCGTTTAGTAGATTACTTGAGCATTTGTGTGGCAATCTTGGGGTCAAACTACGCAACAGTAAGCTTAAAACAAATAGTAGGAATCTTACAGTTTAGAAAAGCAATATTCAACTATTTTAATTCATTAAACATGCAAACAGTAAATTGAAAATAAAATATTTAATCTTAGTTTAATAAAATTCTTCTTACCTAAAATCAAAAAAATTAAAATCATTTTGTAAATATTATCTAGTTTTTTGTTTTTTTTTTTGTTTTTGTTAAAATATTGTATATGCATATGCACTATTATTGTTACTTATTTAAATAACTCAACTTGTACTTGCAAGTCCTGTCTTAAGGTACTATAAAAGACTCAGTCTTATTTGTACACCATTATGAAATAAATAAATTGAAAAAAAATTGAACTGTATTCTAAAGTAACGATTCTACCTTTAAATGCCAATAAGAAAGTAGAATCGAATTTAAACTCTGTCACCTGTTTCCAACAAATACTTCTGAGTTTTGTTTGAATATTTTTTTAATTACTTTGAAGTAATTAAATGATTCTAAGTCCTTATGAAGCACGGCGATGGAATTTTGGGCATTTTTGGACTTTTATTGTGAAGTCCAGTTACATAGTAAGCCAACCTTGAGTGGTACCAGAGTGATTCTTGGTTTTAAAACACAAGGTTTATTTCCAACACAAATATACTCACTATAAAATATAGCCTTAAAAAAAAAAATGTAGTCAATTGCTTCAAAAAGGAGAAAAACGTACTGGGGCATGAATTTACTATCGATAATGTTTATTCGTGACTTCTTTATTTTAAACCCAGCCGGTGGCCACCTTTGCATTTAAAGTCATACTCACAGACACCAGAGGAGACAACATGCCCAACAATGAGTTGTTGATGTAGCGCTATGTTCGACTCGAGTCATTACGTTCGCTCTGCAAGATCGACAGGTAATCATCGTTGAATTCGGACCAACTGGAGGTGCGTACGGGATCTGGGCTTGAGTCACAATGACCGTAGGTTCTGAATGCAAGGGTTGATACCGATTTTGCCCATCGGGGGCTGTCGGTTGAATTGACATTTTTTTTTATATTTACTGAAGAATTGTGAAAGAAATTACACAAATGCACTATAGAGCTTCAAAAGAACTTTTCGGATTTATAAGAAGAAATAAGTCTTTTCTTTTGCAGCTTGGTTTTGAAACTGAATCTCGAACCGAATGTTCTAACAACGATCAGCCAAAGCCGCGCCGCATCAGCACAAATCCATTAAAAAAAACTAACTCTAAACAAAATTATTCTGAAGAGACTTTAATTTGATTTGGATTATTTGGTTTCAGTGAATGCAAGTGGAACTGAAACGGAAAAAATATAAACAGAAATCACTGGCGATCAAGGCAAGACTTACATTGTATCTTATATAACAGAGTCGTCATATTTGTTTTCATTTCCTAAATTCGTATGCAGAGGTGGATTAAAAGCTATTTTTGGCCACGGGCGCTTTGAGCATTGTACGTTTTCTTTTCCGTTGAAAGCACTATGAGTGTTGAGATCTCAAAGAGATTAACATTTTTCCAGTTTTTTTTTAACATTTTAACATTTTATTTAACATTTTTTTAAAACTGATAAACACTTGTTTGGAATAGAATAATATGAAGTTCATGTGGGGAGGTTAAAGCTTGTAAATCCAATATTGGTTGCATTATAGAGACGATTATTAAGCTTGTCAGTTTCATGTGGCTAAAACACTCTGCAACGACAGCCTGAGATTAGTCGGTTAAAAGATGGAAGTAAGAAATCAAAGCAACAACCAGGCGCCCCTTTGGACTATCACCTTGTACATCTGCACACTTTGTACACATGGTCCAGCCACCTTTGTCTTTGAAGTATTTAAATTATTTTTCTGTGACTAATCGTAATGTCATTCTGTATATATTAGGGTGTCCCTTAATTTTGTTGTTATTTTCATCTGCTGCTTTGATTCTCTTTCTTTTTTTTTTTTTTTTTACTATTTGTACAGTCGAATCTTCAAAATGCATACTGAGGCTACGCGCACAGTAGTGCGAGAAAGCGATGCGATGCGAGAAGCATTTGAATGCGAGAAAAGTGTTTACATGTATTCTTATCTACGTGCGTACAGTAAAGCGATATTTGATGCGACACTTGCGAGACTGTCGCAAGGTTCTCGCAAGCTTCTCGCACGAAAACTGCTCCGACCACTTTTTCAAGCGATATTGTGCGAGAAGTGTTTGTTTTGACGTTAAGAGAAAAAAGACAAAGTAGTTCATTTCAGTTTTTGTGTTGTGTGGTGCAGTTTTGAAATTGTTTTGAAGGTTATAATTACAAAAGAATGAAATTAATTACGGCGATAAACAAACTATTCTGTTTTAGGTAAAGAAATGAACTTGGAAGTTTTAATATCAGCCGTTTTCAAAAAGAAACATGAAATGAATCAGCTTCTTAAGTTTTTATAAGTTTGAATAAAATTGTTATGAAATGAAAATGTTTAAGTTTAACCACAAGCTTCTCACACGCTGTTATAGGAATTCTCACAAAATCACTCCAGTTCCCAGTAATTAGAGGTTCAAATTTTTCCAAAATATAATCGAATGTTTGATTGACATTCCTTATAATTGGAAGTACAAATGATAAAATTCTCTAAATTCTTTTCTCATCAAGTAAATTTGGTTAATTTTCATCCTTTTTCTTCCTTTGAAAGCTTGAAACATAAATTTTCATTTAAAAATTCATATTTAGATCACGAACCCATATTGTTTTGACACAAAACACAACCACACCTAATCGCTTTTATTGTGCGCACTTTGCCGCATCTAATATCGCTTGTAGCATCTAATATCGCTTGACGCATCGCTTATCGCATCGCATCGCTTTCTCGCACTACTGTGCGCGTAGCCTGACTCTTTTTAGTATAAATTTTTCACCCTGTTGGCAAACTTAATTTCATTTCCAGCTTCGCCGACTTCGTCCCAAAAAACACTTGTGGATTGATTGTAACTTGTCACATTTCACAAGGTCTTCTTAAAAAGAAACATCAAACTCAGCTTCTTCTTTGCTTCACAATAAATCAAACCAGGAGATGAAAAATAATCATAAAATAAGGGATGCCCTAATGCCCTGTCACTGTTCAGCCAGATATATGAAACTAATGTAGTTTTTTTTATGGTTTCATTTGAGTATACGACTTGGTAAAAAAAATAACTGTCAATAAATAATATAAACTCAGGAATGTGAAAATCTTTGTTGTCGTTACTAACGCGCAGTAAAATAATGCCTTGCTGCGGAAATCCTCTATCGATAATGTCCAATCTAAGACAAGTGCTTTGCCTGGCACATCTATTGCTAAATCATTTTATGTACTTAAGCTAATACTCACAGAAACCAGAAGAGACAACATGCCCAACAATGAGTGCTTGATGTTGCACTATGTTTGACTCGAGTTTTTATATGCGCTCTGCATGACGGACAGGTAATTATCACTGAATTTGGACCAACTGGAGGTGCGGTTGGAATTTGAGCTTGGGTCACAATGATCGTAGGCTCAGCTCGCAAGGGTTGGTAGCTTGTTTCTGGTGGACACCAACCATTTAGTTGAACATCACTTTGATTCGGTAGCGACATTTTTTTCGACATTTAAATTTAGGGATTTATTTTTGTTCTTGTTTTTTTTTTACGTTTTTTACTTTCAACAACACACGAAAGGAATTCTTCTACAACTGAATTACTGTTCTGAATTATAAATGGCGTTCGGTTAAGAACAGGAAATGTTTTTATCGCGTTTGAGAAAATTCAAGCAATGCATAAAAGAAAAAAAGTAATCCACAGTAAAATGAAATCAAAAACTCTTTCATTTTCGAAGTTGATAATAAATGAATGAGAAGAAAAATGTAAATTGAGGATTGTAAACAATAAACGAATAGTGAGTGCATTTGGAATAAAAGTCATGGAACCATTTTATGGCCATGAAATATGACTTTGTGGTTTGAAAAAATGGTCGTTATCTGAGTTGAACTTTTTTTTATCGCTGCCGCATTGCTGTAGGCGAGCTACATGAGAAGATATTTATAAATACCTACAGCACTTGAGATTGGTTTGAGTTTCAGCCAAGCATTTGTTTTTCTGAAGTAAACTTCTATGGGTGATAATAATTGTCAACAATTTCAGAATCGTTACGAAACTACTATCAAAGTGCGCTACGCTTAAGAAAACCTTAATGAATAGACCAATGTTGTTAATTTAAAACGAAACGCATCACAAAAGACAATGCAAACTTGGACTAGTCTAGAGAGTTAGAAGTGTTCTTTGAAAATGGAAAGAAGGATGACTTTGCTGTTCAGGGGTTGTAATACAAAGCTACAAGTCTACAAGTCAAGGGCGAATTGTAGGATTATGTCCCCATTACGCAAACAAATTTGCAGTTTTGTGTTACAGGCCACAGACGAGGTGTTCGTGGCATTATTGCTGAGATGTTTGCCTGTAACGTGAGAGATTAGTGATTTGGATCTTAGAATCCCTTTCGAATTTGACTGACAAGTTTTCTACGAGTGAAGTAGACTGCCATGAAAAAACTTTCTTAGTTAATGGCTTGTAATCGGGATAAAATTGTAGGCCCTGGAAATGCGTTAGGCCTGATTTTTCCATCTGTTGCGCTACCCTATTTGTGTATTTATTATATTCATTTGTTTACTGTTCAGGCATTGTCAAATTCTTCATGAAAAGCAAACTCCTTGTATAAGCTGAGACCACATGATGAGCTTGGAAAACGTGGTATGATAAATGTTCTTGAATTATATGAATGAAGTAGAATTACATAGTCAAGAATGAATGATAAATTTTAATTGTATGATGATTGTAGGACTTGCCATGAATTAATTTTTGAATGATGAATTTACTAACGTCCCAAACTCAACACAGTGTGAATATTCGTACGAAATTCTAAAATATCCCACTTTAGTTCTCAACTCATTCCATGTTCTTTTGACTCAACTCTTCCGTACGGTATAACCTCATACCACTCTCTGTTTCACTCATCCCACGTTCCACCATTCATTGGAATATCTCAACCCACCCCACGGATGGAAAACTCAGCGCACTAGGGTTGTGAACATAATTAAACTCTGTTTGCGTATCTTTGCTTATGAATTAATATTCGCAAAGACTCAAAGACTTTTTTTTTTTAGCCATGTGTACAATGTACTCCGAAGACACATGAGTTAAAAGATATTGCGTAGTTAACTACCACAGACATTGCACACGTTACTAGTCCACGTAGCTCAATTTCTACAAAAGTACACGAGCCTAATTTCTGTTCTTAAATAAATTTTTCACGGTAATACAGATCATCAAATATTTGAACAACAGCAAAAAAAAAAAAAAAATGTTGAGTAAACTTCACATCAAATGAAAACGATTTAGAAACCTTACACACTCTCAACACTTGGTTCACAAATGAAATCCATCTGGTAATTTTAAAAAAAGAAGACAAATGTAAAAAGGACAATAAAACTTACAGGAAACAAAATAGACACAATGCCATCAAATGTGTGTTGGTGTTAGGCTCGTGCCTAAGAGAAGTTCGTACATCGGCCCTACAATGAGGACAGGTAACTCGGCAAGAATCTGGACCGACTGCCGGAGGATAAAATCCTTGCTGTGGCTGGCTAGTTATAATCACTGCAGGTTGAGTTGGCACCGATTGACCTTGTCCTGGTTGGTAGGTTTGTGCTGGAGTGAATCCAGGTTGATAAGATGTTGCTGGAGTGTATCCAGGTTGAGTCCAGCCGGGTTGAGCTGAGTCATATGCGGGTGGTGGACCTTGTTTCTCCATTTTAAAGTTAATTTAACTGTTTTTTTTTTATTGATATTTTGAGGTTCAAATTTTCACACACCAACTGTCTCGATGGTTTTATTTTAACTGATACAGTTATACCTTATGGTACTGTGTTATAAAGTTAGGGGAAGTACGAAACAGTTATCTTATCCAATTTTATTTACTTTTGATCTTATCTTATCGGTTATTGTATGAACACAGTTGATTAAATTAGTGTGTGCAGTTGGAATTGCAAAAAATGTTGTGTTTCCACAGTAGGAAATGACTCATATGACTCATAAACCATATTACTGTAACTCTATTTTCGGATATTTTTTTATATAAAAAGTAAAAAAATCTAGGAATCAACTGATTTGTGTTACATCTACATGCCTGTTTGTGTATGTAGGTACTTGGCTTCTGACTTATGATAAATGAAGCAAATACTTTTGATTACACTCAGTTGCGCATTCGAAGGGTCAAAGTTTTCTTTCATAATTTTTCCAACCCTTAGTGTCTTTGTTGTAATTACAATGCACACAAAACCGTTAGAAGCGTACTGGTTTTGGACGAAAAATAGTTGAATAAATTGTACGAATATAACATAGCCGTGGTAGCACTTGTGTTTTTGGCAACACTTGTAGTGTAGTGTAATGGTTAGCATGCTTGCCTGCTACTTGAGAAATTCGAGGTTTGAATCTCACCTAAACATTGAATTGTTTTTCCACGGAAACCGGATTTCGCGAGGAATTGGCAGCTCCTCCGAGAGTGATTAATTAAGACTGCCATTAAAACCCGCTTTTATAGTTCCTTGAAATGCTTTAGGCCCCGAAGTTTTCATAGGTTTGTTGTGCCACCCTGTTTGAATCAGATCAGCCATTTTGCTTTGTAGTACATATTTTAATTTGATTGATTTTGCTTTTAGAAAATAGGCCAAACAATTATAGAAAAATTATTTATAGAGCACAGGGGTAAGCAACAGGTCCGTTTGAAGACTCTGGTGCTGGTGCTGTTTCTCGTAGTCCTTTAGTCGTTTTCAGGCGCGTAAAGAATTACGTGAGTTACAAACTAATCAGTTTTGACAAACATTCATATTGGAAAGATAGATAGTTAAAAAATTTTATCATTCTTTCTAGAAAATTTACACAAAATTATGGTTGTTAATCCTTATTATTTAATACTACTCCGTTAGTATTCATTGCGCTTTTCATGGCAATGAATGCTAACGGAGGACTTGGCAATTCCTCGCGAAAGGCAATACACGTGAAAAAAACATGTTGGGATTCGAACCACGAACCTCTGGATTAACAGGCGGACATGCTATCCATCACACCACGGGTACCACAAGCTGGTTACTATATGTCTTCTATATGCTTTGTGTATAGCATCAATGTTACAAATTTTACAAATTCAAACCTACTCAATAAACCGAATAAATCTGTTTATCTGATAGCTTTCGAGGAAGTCTGTTTTCAGAAAGTGTAACAGCACGCTGAATGTAATAATTGTTGGGAAGTCTTGTGGTGTATACTTTATGAAGTCCATTTTCTATATTGAGCGCGTAATTGGGAGTATTGCTTGGTAACGAGAAACATCTTTTTGTAAAATAATGTTGAAGGCTTTCGACCTGGGCATTTTCAGCGGAGCACTGAGATCAACACCCTCAGCTGCCCTAAATACTCTCCTTAACCTTACACCACTAGATATCTTCAGCAAACAAATGGCCGTCAGTACAGCCATTCGTATAAGAGCTATCTCCCAATGAATCGTAAATAACATCGGTCACGCTACAATCCTGAATTTATTCGGATCAAGAATTTTTGAGAGATGACTCAATTCATTTCTATACAGATGTTTCAAAAACCGAAGAAGGGGTAGGCTGCGGGGTGTACTCAAACCGACTTAACGTTAGTCTCTCGTTCCGCCTTCCAAACCATTGTAGCGTGTTCCAAGCGGAAATTCTGGCGATCAAAGAGGTCCTATCATGGCTAAAAGAAAACGTGATATCCTCAACGAATATCCGGATTTTCTCAGATAGTCAAGCAAACTCTCAAATCACTCGGCGCTGTTTCTACGAGCTCAGTAACCGCCCTTAACTTATCTTAAGGAGATGGCTGGACAGTTCAATATTCACCTTATTTGGGTGCCGGGGCACAAAGATATCGTGGGTAACTGCAAAGCCGATGAACTCGCCAGAGAAGGAACCGTTCTACCGATCTCAACCAGCAGGTTGAATATTGGTATACCAATCGCTACATGTAAACTTATGCTAAGGCAAGAGGTAATGGATAGAACAAATTATAGGTGGAACAATATCACCACGTGTGTGGCAACAAAACATATATGGCCAGGACTAAATCCAAAACGCACAAGACATTTGTTATCCATAACCAGATTGCACTTTAGCTCCGTAATCAATGTCATCACCGGACATTTTCTAATAGGAAGACACGCCATAAGAATCGGCGTTTCCTCTAATGACTTCTGCAGAAGTTGTTAAGATGAGGAGGAGGAGGGGACAATCCCTCAACTCCTCTGCTCATGTCCTGCAATCTCTTTTAAAAGTAAACGGCATCTAGGGAAATATTTTCTTGATGATCCAAGCGATCTGGCGAACACAGATCCCCTACATCTCCTTCGCTTTATTAAAAGCTCCAAATGGTTTTGTTAAGTGAGGTACTCCCTCGCATAATTTCTATGATATCACAATGGACCTAATATTGGTCTAAGTGTGTCAGTTTGTTTTCCTGACAGCCATTTAAACCTAACCTAACCATGTTCAGCTCAACCCCAAACTTGGGCGCAATAGTTCATGACCGATTTTGAACATGATTCGTAAATCTTGTATTTTGAATTGATGAATGTAATATGTTTTTATTTATAAAACTTGACCAAGTTTGCCTTGATTGAGTTCTTTGCTATTCCTAATCTTTGATTTAGATGACACTTTGTTTACGAAACTTTATTCGACATTGTTCATAAACCACCGTTCCGTAGCCGCTCGACGTCCGCTGTTCCTGAAAATCACTATCTCCGATTTGTTCAGGTTTGTACACAGGCTCCATTTTCGACAATAGCTCTCAAAACCATTAATCATCTCTTACAAGGAAGTTGGAGTGTCAGAAAGTAGTACGATGTCATCTGCGTAGAGCAAGACTTTTATTGATAGGTTTTCAACGGTTGCTCTACCTGGTAAGTTCCGAGTCATGAGTCAAGGTCATTTAGAAACATACTTAAGAACTCCTTGATTGATTGGGAAAAACGCACTGGTATTTTAAATGGTCATCGTTTTAGATGGTAAACATTCATATTATTCGAATATTAAAAAAGGAAATGTTATTTCCTTTCAGACCCAATTATAATGCGTTTGCCAAACCTTTTGAGCTAGCGAATGTAACCCCCCAAAACTGGCTAAAGTGTTAGCCCATCTTGACTCCCTAAATTTTGTAACAAATAAGCGTCCTCATCGATTCCACTTGTTTGATTTTGGAATTTGCAGTCGTGAAATTGAAAGCAATGACGTTTAAAACGACATTCGGTTAGTAGCACAACTTTTCAAATATGCCAATGTCAATATTCGTATAGTTTTCTTAACGTTCTTTTATAATTTTGGAGTGACGACGTCAAAAACTGAACAACGTTTATCCCTGTCAAGGTTTTTTGCTTTAAAAAATGAGATCGATATTTATGAGTAAGTTCCACTTGAGTTTGAACTTGATTTTGAGTGCAACTTATCGAAAATGGATATCAAATCGGTTACACAACAAAACTTTGATAAGATAAAAAAAAATTAAAGATACAACTGATTTTGATTCGAAGTCCTTCCCATTGGTAGTTACAAGGCATTTGAGAGGAAAAAAAGTTTTTGAATTATATCATCGCAGGTGTAAGTTACGTAAAGATTGTCGAAATGGACAGGCACATTTCAAGTAGTTACGTGGGCTTATTTTCGTATTTCCCTAATAAAGAATCCTACCGTGCATAGTAACCAATAAAATAAAATTTATTTGTTAGATGACATGTTGAAAACCCCTACAGACAATTGAACTATTAGTCTATTGATTATGTCATTTCTTAAGAAACTCAAAAAAGGGCAGCATTTTATTGCATGAATCGATTAATGAGCTAATTTTGGAGAAAAAACCGAAAGTGCTATCAAATTAGATGGTGGGAATAGAAGATATGGGCTCTAAACCATCTTCACTCGTTTTTTCAATGTAACTCGAAAACGAAGCAAAATTTTGATGTAATTCCAAGAACGTTTTTTGTAGAAAGCAAATTTTTCCATCAAAAAACATTTTTCCAATAATTGTAAAGAAAAGTTTTCTATCCAAAACGTTAAAATTCCCGACGAAAAACAGTAAAAATTTTCCAATTTTTTAGTTTTGTCAGTTTTTTAATGGCATTTCTTTCTGGTTGAAGATATACATTGCTTCATAAAAAAGAAAGTTAATAAAATTTTCTTTAAAATGCTAAATCAGAAAACATTCTGTGTTTTAAATTCACCGAAATATTACCACTTAATCATAGACATTTATCGTTGTTTTTCATCCTTTTTATACTGATTGCAGGTTCTTTGTATGGAACAAAGTTGATCCGGACCCAGATCGAACCAATAGACTATATGTACAATGTAAAAAAAAGAACTCATTGAGAGTGAACGGAAATGAATTTATTCGCATTGATTCATAAGTGGACCGCACTCCTTGCAAATGATCCTTAGGATAACTTTTGAAGCAATCAAACAAAAAACTCACCCGAAAAGAAACAAAAAACACGCCGTGAAGTGTGTTCTACTCGTTGCTTCATGCTTAGTTTTGGTCAAAATATCAGCTCTACAGCTGGGACAGACCACTCGCACTGGATCAGGGCCAACACGTATATTATTATAATAAACTGGAGGAGACTGCATTTCGTCAAAAAATTCAATATTTGCCTTAACTAGAAAGTTTTTGTGTTACACTCAGGACCGCAACTAAACGAACCACTGACTTTTAGCGAATGTGCTCCAATCAGAATAACCATTCAATATCTTATCTCGATCACGTATTTATGTGCTTCAGTATGAGATGTTTTTTTTTCCATCAGCAATCTTATGTAAACAAAGAAATTACATCTATGGAATCGTTATGAAAAAAAAGGATTGTTTAACAGTTTTCATTGTGGTTTTATCAAAATGTTTGAGTGTGTATTTTTTTTGATTTTGACAAAGGAAACATTTTAATTGATAGCGCATTTCATTGCACGAACTAGAAATCGAATGAGTAAATATTATACTTTGCTACAACAAGGGTAGATAATAATTTGCTATCTTTTGATGTGTTAGTCAGTGTCGTTTAATTAGTTAGTAAATGAGTTTTTATCACTTTGACGTGCAGTCTCACGAAAACAAAAACATTTCCAGGTATTGTTGTAAAAAATTCGTACGAATTGCGATAATGCCATAAATCATAAGTCATATAAATATCGAATTCAAGTAGGTGAAGATATTTCTAACAAAGTGTTTTATTCTTTTTTTGTACAAATGACCAAAGACCTCACGAGAACAGTGCAAAACTAAGAACACAGGAAAAAGAATTGAAAACCTTCCGACCTCTTTTTGGGACAAAATTTGTAAAGAGTAGCGAAATAAGGACGTCTCAACATTCGGCATATAGTCAGCATAGTTCTAGGAGCACAAGTGTTACAAAATCATAGATCTTGAGACTAACAGTCTGGTATAGAATAATCGCCACAACAAAAATCTGCCAAGTTCCAATAGACCTAGAGCTTTTAAATTAAGAACAATGCTTTTGTTTATAATTCAAATGAAATTTACCAGTCTTGAAAAGCAGTAAAGCTGTCATTGTTTACTGTGCATTTAATGAATTTATTAAGTCAAAACGTCGGATACCTTTCTTAGGACTCGAACCAGCGCTTGGTCTGGAAGGAACTCACTTAATACATCTATAAATGATTGGATTGGACTAAACATAGGCTCCCCATTCCCCAATGGTAATAATAATTGGTGTTATTCCTTAGCAGAAATGTTTGCAGGAGACTTGTTGGGACACATCATGGTTGCCAATATTGCAAAAAAAAAAAAAATGTGACGATTGCTTAAATTAACCAAAATAATGGTTGATTCCGATGAAGAAAGAAAAGGAAAGAAAGCGCTAGTTTGAGGAAACATAGAAATGTCATGGTAGATATGAGCTTCAGAGTTTGTACCAAAAGCTTAAGAAAAACATGCCACGGTGGAAAACCAAGAACCAACCCCTTAAAGACAAGCAAGTAAAATAAAGCAAGTTAGCACCGCAGTCTCTTCTGACGATATGGAGAAACTACTTTTGCAGGCTCAACTTAGACAATGATCAAGAACACCATTTTCCAGACCCAGAAGAAGTTAGGGTTGCCAAACTCGTATGCTGCCAATGGCCTTGTCACTCGAGAGCATCCGTTCCCTTAAGAGCACACCAATTAAATCAAGTTTTGCGAGGTAAGTGGTGCGTGCTTTTGTTTTGTTGTGTCTCTTGCGGGAGTATCAGCCGACGATCTTTGTAACCAGTGCTGCAGCATGTAATGGTTCGTTTCGTTTTTTTAAAAAGCTCGTAAGTTAGCTTAAACCAAATAAAACTGCATTTGCATACGTCGTCGACGAAATTTTCAAGTCACCTAGAGACTATCTTCAAAAGCATTCGATTTAGCTGGGATAAAGAATGTTCAATGATTCCATTCAACCTTAAAGTTGCACAAATTATATAGGAATACTCCTCCTTAACTTCGCATCTCTTGTACTATGTGAACATCTGAAGACATCCCACTCCACCCCCCATCAAAAAATTCTACAGCACATATGTGATCTTAAAAAAAAAACACCGCGTGTGACAAAAACAAGTTGTACATCGTCATGTCTCGGTTTTTTAAAAAATCAATCACGAAGTCACCATACATGCTGGCCACTTGAAGAAAAACACGTGTCATTTGACATCACTGTTTTTTACCTGAACTCTCTTCAACAAAAAACTATTTTTACTTCATGGCGAGCTGAGGACAAACCCAGAGAAAAAAAAAAACGCCCAGCATGATATTTACTGTAAGTTAAGCGTTTTCAAAAGAAGGCATTGTGGCTACCTCAGAGCAATCCCTGGGCGTGGACGAATGAACTTATTAATGTATACTTTTCATATCATACGATAAAAGAACTGCTTTATGCCTTTACTTCATTTTTGAGAACTTAAAAACTTAAGTGTTATTCTTATTTCATTCCGTTGAAAAATTACCAAATGAAATAAAAAATGACCATGTGACGAAGTGAAAAAATATTAACCAGATATGACCAATCTGGCAACCGTGGGACACTCATCTTTATTCTAACACTCAAACGTACTTGGCTTATACTTTCTATTTTCTGTGAGCCATATGGAGAAAATGATGATACCGCGGAGAAGGAGTACCTACTTCCTTTGCGAATGGCCTGCAATATCAAATCAGGTTTTAGACACTCAGTGCAGACTAAGAGCTGGTACAACATTTGACTTTTCTAAAACAGATGTCACTATCCATTGGACGAAAAGAACCGTCCAGGAGCGTCCAGATGCATTCTCAAACCGTTTCATTGGCGCAAAAAGATCGCTTCTCATGGTTTTGAGGAGTGACAGCCGCTTCTCGATTTGAAGTGAGAATCGACTCAAGAAGCACAAACACATGTTACTCAAATGTCAAAAAGAAAATTTCCTTCAAGGAATATTTTTTAAGAGCCATAGGTTTTCACTCACACAAAAGCAATTACGTTAAACTGAATAGAAAAAATATTAGGTGTTCCATTGGTTTTTAAAATGAGTTCTTTCCCGAGTGAAACCAATGGAAAGCGACAAGAGTTTCAAAACAGTTTACCAAAGGAAGAATCCCACCTGACAGCTCAAAGGTCCGCTGTTAAGGTTCGAGTCGCCCAGTTAGTAGGTACTTAAAAAACCTCAATGAAAAAAATTAAATTGGTTTCATGTAATGTAAGGGAAAAAAGAATATTGCCTTACATTTCCGCTGACCCATGAAGCTTATTACCTCTGATTGTAAATTGCTTATTTTTAAATCCGATTCCTAGAACTTCTGATGATAAGTTTAGTTATTTCAAGCGTTTTAGTTATCTGCAGGTAGTTTACAAAATTATATCATTATTATACCCATTACTTCACATAGTCTACGGTAGAATTTCAATAAAGATTTTATCAGCCATTTTAAGTAGGTTCTCAAGAGCACTTATAAATTAGTTTTTACTTTTGAAAGATTAGATCTACAAGGTTCTTAAGAATGATTATGATTCAACTGGAAATTTGAGCACCAAACCGAAAGTAGCAAAAAAGATACCCAAAAATTTCCCTAAAAGGCAGCCACAATCTAATATTGGCCATAATTTTTGTGAAAAATAGAAAACAAAATTTCAGCTTTAAAAAGCAAGTAAAAATGGTTTCCTATCGTTTGCAAATAATTGAAAAAATCGTATTCACTGTCGAAGGATCTCAATCATTTCTTCATCGAAACCTTATCTTTTTATGGGCCAACAAAACCAAATTATATCTGAAATATTAAAATTTGTCACTCTTTCACTATCCAGGTAGATACGAAAATTGAATGGAAGCGAGAGAATTTTATCTTTTTTTATTTACTGAAGAATGTCCCTCAGGTACTCTTGAAACTGGATGATGTGATTTTTAAAACTCTGTACCTATCCGATCGAACTGAGTTGATAAAAAATGAAAAGCAACCAAAAACGAAAAACAGTAGCGTCTAATCTTCGACTCTTCCAAAGATTGCCCAAAGTCTAATTCTACAGAAAAATATGTTGTAACCAATTGTGTTGATTTTTGAAATTACGACTTGCTACCACCTTATCGGTATAATATTTTCTTTTCTTTGTGGTTGGGAGCAACATGGTTAAACAAAAATTCATGCAAATTGAGAAGAAACGAGGACGTAAAAACTTAAAACTAAAAAACGGACTAAACAACATAAAATTGTGTGTAACTGGATTCTATTTTCAAATGTTGTGTTGTGTTGTTTTTGGTTCTACCCCTAATTGTGAAAATAGAATCGACTGTGAACACCACCAACTGTTTGCATGAAAAGCTCAAATCAAATATGTCACTTACTCCAGCGTCTCAGGGATACAAAGAATTTTGCTCATTCCTCATTTTAGTTGTAGAATTAGGATAGAGTTTCGTATTAGAGTCGCTGTAATACCTCATAAAAACGCAATCTGACACAATTAATTAACATAGCATAATTTTCGGATCCGATGTGCGCCACGGCAAGCGAGAGACTGAACGAGACGAAAGTGAACTTAAATCAATGAAGACTCAGAGGACTCAGACGCACGGTTGCTACTTGCCAAAAAAATATGTGTACAAAAATGAAAATAAAAATGACCAAACGTAGCTTGAAATGACCAAAACTATGATTGATTCCGATGAAGAGAGAAAGGAAGAACACCAAGTTCTCAAACGGAAAAAGCAGCATGAGAAGCGCTTGTTGATGGAAATATAGAAATTTCATGAAAGTATGAGCTTCAAAGTTTGCACCAAAAGTTAAAAAATCATGCCAGGATGGAAAACTAAGAACCCCAAGCCCGCTAAGACCACCAAGAAAACATAGCTGTAGAACCGCATTCATCTCTGAGAATCTTGAAAAGTTAATTATGCTGACTCAACTAAGACGATTATCAAGAATGCCATACTCTACATCATAAAGAAGTTTGGGCTGCAAACTCGTATGTTAGCTTAAATCAAATAAAACTGGATTTCCAGGCGCCCTCGACGCCGAAATTTTCAAGTAAGCTAGTGATTACTTTGAAAGGATACACCAGCTGCATGATTTAGCCGGGAGAAAGCATGTCTTGTCTTTGTGAAAGTCTGAAAACCCCCAAGTCAACTTATTCGTACAGCACATAGGAGATCATAGAAAAAACATACGTATGACAGAATTGACAGAAACAAGCTGTGCAGTTCAGTTGATTGGTTTTCAGTTCGTAAGACAGATTTAATCACGAAGTCACCACACATGACGGTCATTTGAAGAAAGCACGTGTGATTTGATATCAGTGTTTGCTACCTGTATTCTCCCCGACAAAATCCTAGTTTTACTTCAAGGCGAGCAGAACTCAAAGCAGAACAAAACACCTAGCTTGGTATTAAGGGTAAACTCAGGTTTTTCAAGAGAACTCATTGCGGCTGCCTCAGAGCAATCGTTGGGCTTGAACGAACGAACTTATTGATGCACTTTTTGCATAATTCGATAAGAAAACTGCCTTACGTATTCATACAGTCCGTAACAATTGGATAGCCTCACATATTGTTTTTTCTTAAACTGTGTGTTTTGAGTGCTCTTTGATGTGTTGCCAAGAAAAAAATGCATTGGGTCTGCATGGGCTAGACGGATCCAACTATTACTACCATGATTTAAGAAAAGAAAAAATGTTTTTGGACCGTCACCGCAGCCGTGAAGGAGGCGTCTTGGTGCCATATCATATTATGGCACAATCGATTTGGTTTTTGTAAACTGTAGAATGACAGGACCGTATTACAACTATACTGGAAATGGCTCTACCACAGTTCCAGGATATTTTTGGACCACTGTAGACCATTTTCCAGCAGGACAATGCTCCCATTCACACAGCTGGAATAATTAAAACTTGGCTCCAAAGTCAAAATATAGAGCAACTTTCCTGGCCACCCTACTCGCCTCATTTGAACATCATCGAAAATGTATGGGGTTGGTTGACACGAAAAGTGTATGAAGATGGGAAGCAGTACACCAACAAAGAGGAACTCATTAAAGTGGCCTGGGCAGTTATTTCCCTAGATTTCTTAAAATCTTTTTATGATTCCCTAAAAGACCGCATTTTTGATGTTATTTAAAATAAGAGGGGTTGTACAAAGTATTGAGATAATTTTGAAAGCAGTAGAAAACAAAAAAAAAGACTTTTCTTAAAAAAAAATGATCTAGTTTTTATTTTAAATCCAATAAAGAAGGTGATGCTATTCTAATGTTACAAAAAAAAAACTGCTTTTTAGTGTATCCAGATGAATAATTTCAGATAATTTCGTTAGCTTCTCGAAACTACTTGAAACTTTTCTTGTTATGAACAGACTTAATTCAAGCTTTCAAACCAACCCAAAATTTCATTTAGGCACAGATCAAATATATGCAAAAACAGTGAGTTTAAGAAAAACTTATGCGTGA
The DNA here is from genome assembly GCA_914767635.1 of Melanostoma mellinum. NCBI lineage: Eukaryota > Metazoa > Arthropoda > Insecta > Diptera > Syrphidae > Melanostoma > Melanostoma mellinum. Next base: position 224,375,351 of record OU612059.1, on the reverse strand, counting down.
GGCTATCCAATTGTTACTGACTGTATCAATTTTAAGGACTTATAAGGTGACGTGTTTCTCTTATATCATTTTGTTGAAAAAATTACCAAATGGAATAAAAAGTGACCATGTGAAAAAATAAGGCCCAGATTCGGACATAAATGACCAAATTGGCAACCGTGCTCAGACGTTCTTTGATTGATAGTGAATTGAAGTATACAAAACATTTTTTCGTGAACTAAAAGCGCCTGTCTTTTGACTTTTTACAACTTTAGTGTAAAATAAATAACAGGGGCAATAGGATACTTGTTCACATGTAGCTAAACCACTCAGGCTCCAAGTTTTCTTCTAAGCTCATAAACCCTTTTTAAAAAATACTCTATTATATATATGTTCATCATTCCGTCTTATTCAGTCCCTGGTTCTCAGTCTGCATTCAATTAATAAGTTTCTTTTATAACTTAAATTTAAAGAAAATCTAGGTTTACATTTTCATGACGAAGTAGATTGCGCATTTAATTGGGGTTTATCGGAAATTCAGAGATTAAGGTCATTTGTTTAATGTAAAAGTATCAAAAGAGCTACAACGAGAAAACACCGATGCCACATTCGAAACCGACTTTAAAAAGCTCTAACCAATTGATTGTTTTTCAACATCTGGTTTGAGCGTGGAAATTTTAAAGAATTTTAATGCACGGTTTTTCAAATTTTCAAGAAATTGAAACTAGCTAATTATTTTCAATCAATTTCTCATAAATTTTAAGTACTTACAGAAATAAAAAGAGCATCCCAGCAATGATATGAGTTTTTGTAGTGGACTCAAGTTTTACTATTGTAAAAACGTTTGCTTGACAAGAGGGGCACATAAACTCCATTGGGGTTGGTCCAACTGGTCGGGTTCTTGAGTTATTTATGAAAACCACAGGCTGTGGTGGCTGTGGTGGTGGCACAGGAGTAGGCTCCTGGTAATATTGAGCCGGAGTAAATGCTTGTTGGTGCATTGCGTTTTTGAACTTTTTTTTTAAAAGATTTAAATTACTTTCCTTGCACAAAGACCACCAGTAAGCAACTGAGAAAAATTTTGTTCTTGAAGTTTCCAATTTGTTGTTCTTGAAGTGTTTCATTTTTAGCGATATCACAGACAGAAGTGGTCCTAATCTTTGTTTTTGGAAATAGTGACTTTTATATATGACTTATAATTTTTATTTTATCAAATGTGAAACATTCAAAAATTCCAGTCACACACTATATGTATACTTTTAAAAAGCCGAAGCAAAGCTTGAGAACTGAATCATCATTTTCAAGCAAAAAATAAAAAATTTATCATTCATACACCGGAATGTTGGATTTCATTATTACGGCCGTCGTTTAGCGGAGCTTGAGGTACGACGTAGGCGGATACTTTTGTTGCATTTTCAATGTTAGACCGAATTTAGTGCTATTATGAATTTCAAGCTTCAGAATAAAGTTAAATTGAGATCGGTTGAAGTTCTAAGCGAACTCTGTGATGAATCCGAATTGATTTTGGAATTTATTGTTGACTATATTAGTTCGGCCATGAATATTATCAAACCACGCACGATAAGAAATCACCCAATCAACACAATGACTTCTATGGAAATGTTCCAATACCCAAGAGGGACAACTTTTACAAGGTCTCAAAAAAAAAAAAAAATCACAAACAAACTAATTTGAAATAATGGCGCCCTATCTGGGGCTCATACATTGAAAATCACTTAAGTATTTTCACTGTTGCTCCTTCGAACAATGATTTTTGAAATTCGTGTTAGTAAAATGTAAATAACAGACAGTTTTGAACAAGCTCATCCATACTCACATCAAACAGAATAGAATAACTGCAATTAAATGTGTCTTCGAAGTTGGCTCATGCTTCATTTTGGTTAAAACATGAGCTTTGCAACTGGGGCAAACAATCCAACATGGCTCTGGCCCAACTGCTGGACACTGTGATTGTATTTCCACAATCAAAGGTTGCTGTTGTATATCATCATAATCCGATGCTGGTGGGGTCCACACTGGTGGCGGATCTGATGAATATTCGGGTGGAGTCTTAGACGTTTTATTTTCCATCTTAATTCATTGAATTACTTGTAACAACTGTCTCTGAAAGCCAAATTGATGGTCCAGCTTCCGAAATATCACCCATCGATTGTGTTATCTTATCACAAGGCAATTTTGTTTGCTCTTTGAGTTAAATAAAAACAATAACACTTAACACTTTAAAGGTCATACTTTGCCAGTGTTGTTTTGAAGCATCTTTGATTAAGCTACAGAGATTAGTAATGAGGAGAAATGAGGGCTGGACAAGAGAATACTTTTTCATCTTTTGAAGCCTATTAGTTCTCAGACCTAGTAATAAATACGATTCTGCTCCTTTTCGTGTAACAGTTTACTTTGAAAAATTCGAATTGAGCATATGAAAAAAGAAGGGAAATTAAAGTAAACAATTCAAGATTAGTGATACTTGGTTGTAACCTAGCGAGTCTTTTGTACACAGTTTTTGTTTTGTTTTTTTAATAAAGTGATAGGAAAGTCTTATCAAGGGTCCAGTAAATTCCATCATCAGAACACCATGAAAACAAATCTGACGTTTTTTGAAATAGAATAATTATTGTTCTTATCTGCTTTGTTTTGGGAGTAGTTTTTATTTTTGTATGATTCATTTAATTGGCTTTTCGTGATTCATTTCAAATTTTTTTTAAATTGTATTTTAATAAAGGTTTGAGTAAAGAATATTTTGTTCTTAATAGGTGGAGTTGTCGGTAAGACTTTTATCATACTATGGTACAGAGCGCATGAAAAGCTTTTACAAATCCACTTTTTCCTACACTTCTCTTCAAAAACATGATGTGAACCATTCCTTATTGCAGTCTGTTTGGTTTCACTTGCATTTTGTCTAAGTGCACTATGGATGACAAACGCTCGGAGTGTTATAAGGAAACTTCTCGGTCCAGCTTTCACCTACAGTTCACAATGTTGGACAATGTACGAAAAGTATGAGACTGAGTTGGCGGTAGCTGAGATGAAGAACCTCTGTACGACAGCAGAAGTAAGAAAGCTTGTTTGTATTAGAAGTGCTAAAATCCCAGGAAGCCTTAACATCGAAAGTAACACCTTGGTAAAAATAGAGCACGGCCGGCTCAGTTGGTATTGTCATTTTTCATGTTCAATGGAGAGACCCAGGGACCCTCGTCAAAAAGGCAATATCATACAATAATCAGACACGATCGGGAAGAAGCAAAAAGAGATTCTGATTAAATCATTCCTGGTACAGACAAATCCAGCGACATTTGCATTAAGTTGACTTTACACATGGAACAATTCAAAATCAGGTAAACGCCATGACGCCATCTGAGGTTAACATGGCGTAGCCCAAAGACGGATCACTAGAGTGAAGCAGAGAATGGGAGAGCTGTGATCCCTTCGAGATAGTCCTAACATCGCAAAAATTATGATGAAGAAGATTGGTAGATTGACAGTAAATTGTCCGAAGTAAATTGTTTGTAGTAAAACTTATTCAATGCTTTAAAAAAAGTTCCGCAGTGTTCTGTCTTCAACTCGTGCTTAAGCAATTGCATCAAGGGTTGTTTTTCCGATAAAATTTGTTTTGGCTGCACACTTTCCCCTTTTGGAATAACTTTGTTTTGTTTTCAGAAAACTAAAAGCCTTTTGTGACTCTTTCTTAACTCAAGTAATTGTCTTTCAAATGTCAAATTTAGTTAAATCGCATTTTAAAAAATTGAGCCCCAAACTTCAACCCTTGAAAAAAACGCTCGAAGAGTTTGTTAGCCCTGAACCGCCTGTATCTAGGTTCTACCATAGGTGTTCTTACGGGACACTGTCTAATAGGGAGACACGCCAAAAGACTTGGTGTGCTTTTCAATGATTTCTGCAGAAGCTGCATGGACGAGGAGGGAGAAGAAACCGTTCAACACCTTCTTTGCTAATGCCCTGCACTACTTTATAGGAGGAAAACTCATCTCGGTGAATTCTTCTTCGATGATACTAGCGACTTAGCTTACAAAGACCCTAAAAGTCTTTCGAAATACATAAAAAGTTCCGCGTGGTTCGGCTAGCAGGTTATTAACTGGCTAGTCCCGTAATGGAAGATCAATAAGTGATCAACTCGTTAATCTTACATCGGGTTTCTGAGATCAGTAGGTGATTGACTTGCTGATGGTGATGGATGATAGCATGTCTGCCTGTTAAAGCTGTCCAAAGTTAGACATACTTTGGAATGGGATTATAAATACGACTGTGAGTGTCTAAAATAAAGAGCTCACTTTTCAAGTTATTCCCCAGAAACTAAAGCGGTTTTTTTTACTTCTGATAGTTGTACAAAATGTTATTAGGTAACTTCAGACTCGTTGTCAGCAACCAAAAAATGACATTAGCTTGGCCATTTTCAAAAATTACACTACTGACTTCAATACATTTTTGAACATAAGTTTTAAGTTGTGCTTTCAACCTCAATTCAATTCAATTACTTCTCTAAATTATTTTCTCCGCCGGTTTGGAGGAAGTCTTATACTCCTACGTTTTCAGTTTGTTTTCTTATAAAATGAGTGTTCCGATATGTCTGAAAGCCATAACCTTGAATGAGGAAACGCCCTGAGTACACACAGTGAAGAATAATTTATTCCAAACACTTACTTTCATAGATAAGAGCTGTAATCTTATCAAGTTTCGTGTGCCCAAAATAAATATTAATATCTTATGTTTCGCGGAGCGGGAAACTCATTTATGCATTTTCGAATGTGTTTCATTTTCTTTTCGAACTACTGATATTGCACAAATTTGAAAAGAAGTTGTTAAACTATATATGTACTTTGTTGAGGTTTTACAGAAATGTTAGCTACTGACTGTTAAAAGCTTAAAAGTTTTTAGTAAATACTTTCACTCTCATTGCTTATGATGTGACTGTTTTTGTTTTTGTCAAAAACTTCTTTAACTATGCACTTTCATTACAATCGTTTTTATCACAGTTTGTTTGCATTTGCAAACATAAATTAAGTTTACACTTTGACTTTCGTTTCACTTTATTGGTAATTAACTTTTGATTAAATAATAATCATACTTACAGAAATAAACACAGGAAGCCAGCCATCAAGTGAGTCTTTGTTGTCGCTTCATGCTTTAGATTTGTCAATACTTCAGCTCTGCATGACGGACAAATCAATCTTGAAGGAGTAGGTCCAACACTAGGACGAGCAAGTATAGGATCCATGTAATCGGGAGGTAAACTACAAGTGGCTGGTGGATGTCTTTCCATTATGGTTCAGAAAAAGTATAGTTCAAGAAAATATCCAAGCTGAAATAAGCTCCAACTGCTTATTTATACAGAGATATGGAATTTTAATCAGTGGTTTGTTTATCTTATTTAACGAAGATAACGTTTTTTTTTCTTTTGGAACAAATTATCTGGCCGTGGCAAATATTTAGGTACACACCATTCGTAGAATTTGACAGCAAACTTTGACTAAAGTGTTGAGTTTAAGTGCGAACTTCTTTTTTTTACCTCATTTGCCAATTCGTATGAAGTTTCTGTATGTATTGAAGAATATAAGGGAATATGACTAATTCCTTTTTATATGTTTTCTAATTGCGTTCCTGGAATATTCAACAATGTCAATGGACATATCTTGGTGGAGATAGGAAACTATAAGTCTTATACAGAATTGAAATATATTTTTATAAGTCCATGAGCTATAACTCACGTTGTTGAGTATGAAATATGCTAAACTTTTTTCACGTTTTTTGAGTATGATTAGTTATCCGATTTTTGGTAAGCAAAATCAGATATTAGGTGGTTATGTATATTAAAAAGAAAAAAAAACACTTAACGTGCCGAGTGTAATTGTTATACTTGTACGTCACTTTATTCGTCTAACTACTCCGTCCGATTGTTGACACACTGACACAAGGAGATCAACCGTATAAAACCGGCATTCAACCAAATGATAAAGCTAAGCTTTGTTTAAATAGCCGTTCGATTTCTCTTCGAAATATTACAGAGATTTTGAAATCAATGAGAGAACAGAGAATGTTTATTCACTTGATCTTCTGGAGATCATCGCAAACGAAGTTTTTTTTGTTTTTATTCGATTTAAGCTTTAGTTCGTTTTCATGTTTTTTTTAAGCATTTTTCTGAAATTCTTGAGCGATTAATTGTTTCCGTAGAAGCCCAATATGTTTCATATGTCATACTCTTCAGTGATTTGTCTACTTTCAGAATATGAAAAGCTTTCTTGCCCCGATTTGCGGCATTTATTTTTGTTGGGGACGTCACTTCCTCAAAACATGTAAAAAATATTTAAATTGTAGGTGTTTAGGTTTATTAGTATATCTCGCGTTTTTATAAAATGTGCTTTAGGGTATATTTATTGAACTCTTCACTATCACTACATAGTATAAAACAAAGTCGCTTTCTCTTTCCCTCTGTCCCTATGCAAGCTTAGATTTTTAAAACTACGCAACGGATTTTGATGCGGTTTTTTTTTTTATGAACAGAGTGATTCAAGAGGAAGGTTTATATGTATAATGCATGCATATTATAGTAGAGAAAAGCCGATAAATTTAAAGATTTGTAATGTGGTGTCGTATCAAACATATATTCCTTCGCTTGCATTGCAAACGCTGGCTAAACCTTACGAGATAGATCAAATTTATGTACTACGGAATTGTATATCTTAAAAAGATGAAAGTCCGCTACAGCATATGTTTATCTCCAAAGGATAACCCACAGTAACCATTTTTCTCTTTTTGTACAGTCTTGTGTACAAGTAACAAGTTGTAATGTTAAGTTATTATTAAAAGTGCAATATAAATGTTTATATGTATTTAAATGTTTAGTGTTGTATTATTTTTTATTATAACTTGTGAAACATGTATTAAGTCAATAAAATTGTCGGACCTGATGATGTTCATAATAACGGACGAAACGTCGTCTTAAAAAAGAATTTGTTTTCTTTTTTTTTACTGACCTGTAGCCCATAAACAAACAAATTAAAACACTCAATAAAGGTCAAAAACACAAATTATTTTTATCTTTTACATATTACAAAAAAAAAAAAAAAAAAATATGGGTTATTTACCAAGCTATTTTAAACGATACAGTATCATTCCTTATCCAATTAAACACATTGGATACGCTGTGTTTATGTAGATCAAAATTGCCCTTTAAAGCATGTGATTTAAATGAATGTTTTCGAAGATATTACAGATTTAAAAATTGCCGGACGTAGCGTTTGCGGCGGTACCAGCCGGCGCGGCGGCCGGGGCGGCGGAAGCGAGCCTATAAATAGTGCGTCGGAGGCCGCGGTTCTCCCTATATCACTTTTAATTTAGCAGTGATCGGACGCGTTTATAATCGGAGCTCTCTAGCGAATAAATCAAAACTACTGGATCGATCTTAATTATTTTTTCAGTGAGTGACATAGGTTATATATTTTATACCCGTGAGAAGCCATAGCGGGCCGCTATGTTTTTATATACAACGTTCATAGTTTTTCTGTAGCATTGTACTCGTGCGAAGCCGTTGCGGGTCGCTAGTGAATTATAAAATAAAACAAACTTTAGATAAAATGTCTTAGTAACCTTAAATATCTATTTTATTGATTGTTTTTGAGTGCTGTTGTATTACGATCACGTAACACCCGCTAAGTTTCACTTAAGTTCACTTTTGCTACTGACCCTGCCCAGTAGTTAAATTAAGTGGTTACCACTTAATTTAACTCCGTTATGTGAGTAGGTTCGCCGTGAAATTAAGCCATAATTGGCAGGTGTTCACGTAAAACAAGACTTCATCTGTACAATTTGTTGAACAGACTTTGGTTTGAAAGACCACTTTTGGATAATGTGAACCCTAGGACGACCGCTTGTTGGATGGTTTTCAAATATTTTTGAAAACTTTGAATTTGGACGGTGCGGAGAAAAATATGTGGTGCCCGTGGCGTGATGGTTAGCATGTCTGCTGTTTACCCAGAGATTCGTGGTTCGAATCCCAACAGAGGCAAAAGGTTTTTCCACGTGTATCACTTTTCGCGAGGGTTTGGCAAAGTCCTTCATTTGTAAATTTATTGCCATGAAAACTGCTTTCTCGAAAAGCTGTTCGGAACCGGCAGAAAATGGTAGGTCCCCTCCATTCCCGGGGCTCCTCGCTCTGTTGCGCCACGCACCGGAAGGTGACAATTCCTCTGAAAGTAAGCAACCTTTCTTGAAACATTTTTTAGTTTCCGATACATTACTAGCCACACTTAGCTATTTTTTGGCGAAACATTCATCTGTTGTTCCACGAGTATTTTCTTTTCCGAGGAGTAAACGAGTCCTCCGAGGGTAATAATAACACTGCCATTAAGTGAGCTTTCTCATTCAGCCGTTCGGAATTACCAAATATTTGTAACTCCCTTCCATTCTTCACCAAGGTATGGTTAAGAGAATTTTGTTGCCGGGGCTCACTTGGCTCCGTTTTGCCTGTAAGAATTCGTAATTCACATGTTGGATTTACTCACAAATAATTTGCAGAAGTTTGGTTCTGTCTTTTAGGGCTCACAATACCAAAAAGAAAATTTGTCTCTGTTTTCGAGTATCATCACATCGATTTTATCATTGATTTGAACCCACGTAATGTTGCAATTCAAAGTTGTGATAGCCTGTATTTCTCCGATTAAATTAGATGATAGCCACTTTATATGATTTTTTTGCTATCGCTGTTTTGTTTTTAAATTGATTTGCTTTTCTTCTTATGAGTTTGCCCAAGTATAAGCAATAAAAATATAGTTCGTATTTGCTTTGCTTTGTTCTGTTCTTCAATTTCAATGCGAATTGGAAATTATGTCGAAATATCTTGGAATTATACAGAATATAATCTCTTCTGAAGAAATGTTTTATATAAGGCTCCAAAACTACTGGACCGATTTTTCGATTTTCAGTTACCCTGGGGTTTCGTCCCCACGATAACGGGAAGTTGATCACTGAGTAGCATAGATACATGATGGTATCTTGGGCTCTTTTTGTTCTTTTATGCTGAAGTATAACTTCGAATGTGTGCACGCATATAATGCTGACTTAAATTTTGTCTTTATCTGTCATCTAATTAGCGTTGATTGAAAATATCACCTTTGATATGAACCCTCGCTATTGAAGATTCACACTCTTTTTGGAACTGCTGCGAAATGTAATCTTTGTTGTCAACACTTCCAATTTTCACTCTTAAACATTTCCCTTAAATATTTAAAATTTTGTATTAAACATCACTTCAAATACTGAGGCACTTTCTTTTTTGTAAGTTTTATATGTGCTACAGCAGTGTACAGATACTGCTCCACCAAGGCATTAAATTTGTTTGCATTGACTGGAGTTTCTCTACACGCAAATGATGTCATACATAAATGGCATAGAAAATATTTAAAAAAGAAAAAAATCGGCACTATATATCAAGCTTTAAAGCTCCGAACATGAGGTTTCTCTTTTCTCTCTTTTATTGATGGCAAAAAATGAATGTATCTACTAAACAGAACAGGGATTTAACTGATCTTCCGCTGACGGCCGCAGTCCGTCCAGATCGGCACGTTGAATCGGCGAGCATTTACACAATGACAGATGAAACAGGGCTGGTGGAGATAAATCTCAACCCGCCAACAACGCCAGAGGAGAGGAGCAACAACATTGTTGGCAATATACGACTGGCAAAAGGAGCCAATCTGCCATTTATTGATAATGCCAACGATGAAATTATGGAGGCCAAAAAAGCCAATCAATTAAACTGGGCACCAAAAACACTTGCTGAAGACGACAAACCACGTCTGAAGTATTTCGCCGTTGGTCCTAGTTCATATCATGTTAAATGTCCACTGTGTGGAGCACGATCAGATACTCAAACAGTGAAGGTGCCTGGTTTTTTCGATCAAATGAATTCGATGCTGTCATGGCTGTCATGGTACGTAATTTTTGATTTGTTTTTAATGCACATTAATCGGAATTTATTCTTGTTTTCAGCTGTTTTCCAATTTTTTCACTTTCGTTTTTATACTGCTGTCTGTCAAGTCATTACCAGAGCAAGCGTTTGTTTTGTGATAAGTGCGGCGGACATTTGAGCTTTTACGATCGCCCAGTGTGAAACTTTTGAATACCTATTCATTTACATTTTTGTTTTAATTTATATTTCGTTATTATACTTCGTGCATCCAAATAAACAACTTCAACTGCATTGAAGGAATCTGTTTAGTGTTTTGATTTGATTTGTTAAAGTGTTGAAATTTATATTGAATTGCGAACCGAAAGAAAAATATTCACAAACATAATTTCACATGTCAAAGAAGTGAAAGGAAACAACAAACAATGAGCGAAGACACAACTAGGAACAGTAAAATAGTTTGAAAAGCAAATGTCTTTTTTGTTGTTGATAAACTTAGACCAATTGTTACGAGAAATGATATTAAGATGATATTCGGCATTGTTTTGTGATACTTTCTTATGTGGGAGAAAACAGCATCAACACGTTGAGTGGATGGTGGATCTATAAGAAATTTAGATAATCATGGCAGCTTAGGGGCTACAGGCCACTGCAAACAAAGTTTATCCATAAACGTAAACAAAAGATCGTTCAGAAAAGATCTAACCTTGTACACCTTTAATTTTACTACATCAAGAATATTTGAGAAAAAAGTTATTTACTTCATAGAACAAAATGGGGACTGAATTTTATGTATTTTTTTTTCTTTAAAAAAGACGTATATTACAAAAAAATATGAATATTTCATTGACTCAAAACGCATAATCGTGGCGTAATGGTAATGGTAAGCGTGTGCTTAATACGTGACAGGTTCGAAGCTTGTTTTTCCACGGGTACCACCGTCAGTCATGCCATGAAAACGCTTTCTCGATCAGCCGTTCGGAATCAGCAAAAAATTGTAGGTCACTTTCATTTACTCACAATGTATGTTGGAGAGAAATCCGCTAGGGCTCCCAGCTCTGTTGTGTAGCTCTATTTATTTTTTTTTACTTATTTATTTATTTATTTATTTATTTATTTATTTATTTAATTATTGTTAAGAAATTTATAATTTCGCCAAAGAATACTAAATTACCAAAACCGAGTGAAAACACAAATTCTTTCACCATTGGAGCTCTACACTATTGACTATTTTCCCCTACACAACCAAGAACTGTAACAGGAATTCAAAAACTCACCATTAAAATGCTTAATTTTTATTGAATTATTAATGTATCTTTTATTTTAATTACAAAGAGCTTTGGCGTACGGGATGAAATCTTGTGCCAAATAAGCATGACTAATAATCTGCGTAGAAAAATATACACGAATTTTTTAAAGAGATTTGTATTTTTGAATTGGCAGCAGAGTATTGTTGACATCAAATTTAACACCTGTTATTGTCAGCTGCTTTGTGGTTTATTGGGCTTGGCATTCTTTAATGAATAGATTTAAGGACACTCAGCAATTGTAACTTAATCGGCCCTATCGAGGGAACCGTCGGAGTGGAGTCTTCTCCGCACCCCATCCTTTTTCGGATATTTGAATTAGTTGTCATAGTAAGAAATTTTTCACGAATGCGAGAACTCATTGCATTCCCAAATCGAAACACTTTCCGCAGCAAAAACTTATCGGAGGACGTCGGACGTCGGAGAAATGTTTGTCTGTCAAAAATAAAGCCGACAAAAGTACTGAATCGCAAAGCATCGCACATAAACGGAAAACGTTATATTTTGTCGGAAAGAATGTCCGATCGTCCGATTAAATATCTGTTGTGACTAAACATGCGAATGTATCTTTATTTCGAAGTGTCGCAAAGCTGCAGTCTTTGAATTATGTACAGTAGATTGAAACATTGGAAGTCCCTTATCCAATGTTTAAGATACTTCCTAAGTTCCTACTTAATACTTTGTTTTTGCTTTTTAGGCGATGTGAACAAAATTATTATTCATGCGGTGCTCTCCGAAATTACATATATTTTTAACAACATTTTAACCTACTCCACATATCCCTCCTCCTGGAAGTTCTCCAAAATAATCCCTGTTCTTAAAAGTACTACCTCTATCGACCTATATCGATTCTGCCTTTTCTCTCGAAAGTTTTTGAGAAACTTTTGAGCAAGCAGGTGCACTCTTTTTTCAATGAGTTTAACCTTTTATCACCTAAGCAATCCGGTTTTAGACCAAACCACAGTTGTACTACGGTACTCTTAAACTAGGTAGATGACATTAGAATGGAACTGACTGAAGGTAATGTAACTTCTCTTGTATTGTTCCTTACGACATTCTTATTCTTTAATTGAAAAACTACTTCGCTTTCGAGTTCACAGCATTAAAACTTATAGACAGTTACTTGGTCAGGTAACTCACAAGCTGTCTACTGCAACCAAAAAACGTCAAGTTTTCTTCAAACGAAAGCTGGTGTCCCACAAGGATCCATCTTAGATCCACTATTGTTTATCTTGTTCAATAATGACATTCCCTCAATTTTGAAATGCTGTAAGGTACAAATGTATGCTGATGATGTGCGGATGCATTTAAGCTATCCGAAGCGAGTTAATGAAGACCTTAGATCGATAGCCTCTTGGTCAAGAAAGAATAAACTTATGCTGAACTCCAGTAAAAGTCAAGTCATATTAATTAGTCGCTAAGCATTGACACTCAAAACTTACAAAATCTCTACTTAGAAGGATTAGTGTTACCCTACGTCACCAGTGTAAAAAATCTCGGTATTACATTTAACCAAAATCTCACCTGGGGAAATCATATTGTTGAAATAGTAGCCCAGATTTATGGATCCCTCCGGATTCTATATCAAGTTGGAAACTGTCTTCCTTTCAGAACTAAGGCAATGCTGGTTGAGTCACTTTTATTCCCAATCATTTTTTATGCCTTCCCGGTTTTCTGTGACCTAGATAGCGTCTCCTTACGTAAGTTGAAAGTAGTTTTAAATAGTACAGTAAGGTTTGCCTTCCTATAACATTGGTCGAAGAGATCATACCTCTGATTATGTTGAGGCTTTCCGCCTTCCGCTCAACGTCAGGCGGTCTTCAGGGATTTTCAAGAAAAGCTTAAACAACATTACTACTCACAAGCATACTTACAGAAAAGAAAAAAATTAAAGGTTCAAGTAAATAATGTAAATATTAATTTAAATCATAATTTAACTATAATTTAATAATATTTAAATTATAAGTGTATAAGTTAATCATTTATTACTATTTAAACCTTGTTTCCATTGTTTCACAATGAAAAAATTTTATTGTATCTACGTGTATAAACATAATTTATGTACCAATAAATAAAAACACAAATACAAATACAAAAAAAATTCTGTTATTTCTAAAACCATTCGTTTGAGAGATTAAATTAAGGGCTCTTCAAAAAACGTTAACCAGGGAACTTTCTGACTTGGTTATTAATACAACCGTTTTACTAGTTGGAAAATATTCTTCGACGAGCACCAAGGCCTAACATTTAAAAGTGGAAGCATCGAGAAGTTACGACTGACGGCAAAAATTGAACCAACCTCAACTTTTATCACTATCAAAGGCGATGTGTGAAATGCACAAATTCAAGTTCAATTTTCTTTACTCTAACGTTGAACCAGTGACTATATTTTCCTTTTTAAGTGGGTCCTATATTTCATAAGAACTGCTTAAAAATAGGTCACAGTAAGCTTCTTGGGTCATACAATAGGCCAATAGAAGACAATTTATAAGTCATCAATCAATGTCTACTCCACCCACTGATGTTGCAACAACAAAAACTGTTTCGAGAATGATTCACCTGCCATTCGTTTGATGATTTGAGTTCAATGGCCATCTTTGGAGAGCCATTTTGACACATTTCCGAAAATATACTACTTCCAGGTTCCAGTTATGATATGATTAACTCATTTTAGCAAAAAGTATAAAAACAGGAAAAAGATTTCAAACAAATGATGGAATTAGCCACTTAAGAATTAATTTGAATTAACACTGTTTACTTGCTTGAGTTAAATAATTTAAAACTTTGTCTATAAATAAAAGCAAAAAAAAACATCATTGTTGCCTCACAATCATCTTCTCCCGTGGTTATTTTTGGCACTCCATTCTATCACTATTCAAGAATCTCTACAGGAACATGCTCGAAAGCTCTCTCACTTTTTTGAAAGCTCTGTGATCTCTTCGCCTAAAATATATCTTACTCAATTCTGAAGCTGCTTATTGAGGTATAGTGCTGCAGAACCGATCTGAGCTGATGATCGCGGTATACGACTCTCGCAATTCATAGTTTCAATTTTTCTATTTTTTTTTTTTTTTTTGTTTACTTTGGATTGTGGGAATAATCTTCGTTACAATGACTGAATCAGCTGCTGATGAAGGTGATCAATCAGTCGATAATAAAAAATCTGAAGAGCAGGCTATACTTGACAACTATGCAACACCTTTAGTGGGCCAATTTCTGAACCTACCTAAACAGCCGGTGGAAATCACATGCCCGGCATGCCAAATCCGCGCCCCATCCGAGGTCTTGCGTGACTTAAAATGGTATACAAGCACCGTGAATGGAATCTATTCATTTGCATTTGTGTAAGCATTTTTTTTATTTTATTTCAATTAAACAATTTTTACTTTCCACCCACTACAATGGGAACGATGAAGTCATTTTATGATTTTGTTGGAGCAGCGTGATTGGAAAAATTACGCATCTCCCACTGGGGAGGTTGTACAGTAGACCCTTCCATTTTCGATCTATATTTTGTTTTGAATTGTTTTCTTATTTCAAACACATTCTTTGCACATTTTTTATTTTTTGTATTTTTTGTAGAATGTGCTGTTGTTGTTTCTGGCGGGATTTTTCACATCCATGTAAAGACTCAGATACGAACCATTACTGCAAGAACTGTGGCTGCTACTTTGGGCGTGTGATGAAGCCGAAGTGCCTTAAGAAAATAAAATAGGAGTGATCTTGGAAGTGGATTTATTTTTTTTATTTTTATTTTAATTCTTTGTATTGAAGATACGTATATAAACTTATTTTTGGAAAAATCTCAATTATCGGTTTTGTTTTTCTTCGTTTTGCACTACGATTGGGAATTGTCTTCCTTGTGGAACATTCAATACATTTCTTTATTGAATTTTCAAGCTACAAGAAGAAGAGGAGAGAAATCGAAAGGCCGTGAAACTGAAATTGATGAAGATGTTTGTGCTTCCCTAAAATAAGAATACGAATATTTCAATGTATGTTTTTCTTGAGGCAGATTGTTGTTAGCGTTGTGATTGTTCGACTTATCGTCGTATCTCAATTTTTAATAAATTCTCAATAATGATGAACGTCGTCAAGCTTTGAGCTGGTAAAATCTTAAGTTCATTCATAGTTTAAGGGTCTGAGGGATAACGTAGCATCCTAATGCTGAAAAAATTTTAGAAGTCGGTTGAGTAGCTTTTTTCCCCTTGCTGGAGTAACACAGTTATTTTATTAGTTACTCTGCTAATCCGGGACGGGAACAAATCAAAAACCATGAAAATCAGTTAAGCGGTTTTCGAGTTATAAGTGTTCGATCGAAAACGACTTTGTTTTATATACAAGGTGTTGCGACAAAAAGTCAAAGTGAATAGTTTAAAGTCTCCAGATAAAAATTTTAAAAATTAAATGTTTTTTCTTCAAATGAAGTTCTTACAAAAAGCTGCCTTATTAAAGTGCCTTTTTTTTAAATCATCAATGCTCTAATTAGTTCTGACTTCTGAGTCAAACTCAGAAAACTGAACTTGAAAATATTTCTTAGTTTTTGAGAAAACAATTAAAATGGTTTCAATATTGAAAGACACCCTTTTAGGGAGCGTGGAAGGATAAGTGGCGTCATTGCATTTGATTTTGGATTTAATTCATTTACGGCGCTTTGGTTGTGGCTTGGGAAGTAGGTTCCAATTGAAGTAAGTTCCAATTCGACTGCGGAAGGGCGGTAGGAGCTGAGTGAAATGTTGTTGTCGTGAGGTTGGCATCTATTAATTCAGTATGGACATGTTGGATTCAGTTGGTCTTTCCGGTTGCTGATCAGGTGTATTGCTTTTGAACGAAACCGCTCATACTTCGTCGGATAGATCTGTGATCAATACTCTATTTAAAGCAAGATCATTGCTTACGTCTACGAATCTATCAGCCAGTTCAGAGAGCAATGAATCATGTTGACACGGAAGGGGAGTTGGGTCAAGTGAGATCATTTGTAGATGATTTTTCAGAGAACTCAGCTGATGGATTGAAGAAGTTTGTAAAGGTGATAGATATTCGCTCAGAGTTTTGCTAATTTCAGTTTTGAATGACTGAACGCTCTGCTCAATTCGATTGTCGCTAAAGATATTTGACACGACCTGATTCAGAGCGACAAGTTGCTTCTCGATAGCTGTGAGTTTACTCTGGTTCTGCAATTGAGCATTGGTTAGATTCAACTCGTCGGCATTCTTTTAAACATCATCGAATCTGGCCAGTTCTTGTCTACCCTTTTTGTGGTATAACTTCATATCGGTTGTCATCTGGTTTATGTTTTCGCTCAGACACCTTATCGCCAGCATTATGTGAGACAGCAAGATCGGTTTGCATTCGTCACAATAGAAGGTAAAGTTGTGCAGGTATTCGTTTAAGTTTATTAGAGATCGTTTACTCAAACCAACACAAAGGGGATGAAGACATTTTCCGCATAACCCACCACATAAAAATATTTTTGCAGCGCTATCAGAAACAGCGCATTCCACATTCCCGCACTTTTCCATTTTTGAAAATTTGATTATTGTTTTTAATTTGATGTGAATTGAATATAGGTCAAAAAGTGACACGGAATCGAGTTTGTTTATTTTTATTTTTTCGTTTCTTTTGAGTTGCACAAAGAACCGACGCAGATTGGGAAATGTGTCGAAAGAAAAAATTGATGACAAGGAAAAATTTAATTAATTGTTAACAAAAAGGTCACGAGTAGGAGCTGGGTATAAAACACGTCTGATCGGTTTGAAGGTTGAATACAATTTTGAAGAGGAAAACCTCGTCTTAGGTGGAGGAAGACTTCAACCGAATTGAAATGCTAGCTGAAAAGAGCTCGCCTGAAATCAAAATTGTTTGTGAAAAGTGTTGGCTGAGGCTTAGGTTCACCCCGAACTGTAATGTCCACCTAAGTAAAAGTAAGTATTTTTTTCAGGAAAACCTTTTTAAGCTTTCAAAGGCACTACGGTATGTGGTAAGTGGTTTAACTGATTTTTAATAATTTTTCAGAAAATATAATACTTTTCTTTATGAAACTGGACCTCTCGTCTAAACGGAGCGATATCCTTCCACCTATACGATTTTTTCTTTGTCTTCTTGACCCAACTTATAAGTCGGGTCAGTTTTAAAGATTTTTGTTTCTAGAAAAAACTAAAACTAAAATTAGGTCGCTACCATCATTGATATTGACTGAGAAATTGAATTTAACACAGGTCAGGGTACACCAAAGATAGCTTCTTTTTAAATTGTCAAAAGTGATGTCAAAGTTGAGAAACGTACTTTACTGTAGAACACTTATTTTTTTTAGAATATGAAAAAGTATGTAACACGAATTACGGAACACTCTGTATATTTATGCAAACTTCCTTTATTATTTCCAAAATCGAAGTTTGCTATTGAAGAGCATGAAAAATGGTTCTTGATTCAGTGCAATAAACGATAATCACCGAAATGATGGTAGTCATTTCTATTCCTTACTGTTTGGATAAAATTCAGTCATTTCATTCATTTCAGACTTCATACAAACCTTTACGTACGTCAACTTTCGCATATTTTTTTGATTGCCTTGCAAAATTATTTAAATTATTCAAATGTGCCCATTTGGTTCCCCTTCTTCTATTTTCTGCTAACGAGCGTCTAGATTTTATTCACAAAGATAGACACAAAAAGCTCCTGAGTCGGGAAAGTGACTAAATGCGAACGAGCATTCGAGTGCAGACGCCGGTCGGACGCCAAGTATATGACGGTATACTTCAGTGAAGAATAAAAAATTAGAACATTCACACTAATAGATCCGGAGCTGAATTATATTCCCACCCGAAAACCAGTTTCAAAGTAAAAGATCATGGCCAATTAAGAATCAAAAATTAAAAAAGTGATAATAATGAAAGCTCTTTCAGGTCTAACATGGTTGAAGAAGTTGAGGTACAAACCACACTGGTTGAGGAAGAGCCTGCTCCAATGAAGTTAATTGTAGCACCGAAAATATTTTACTTCGCTGTTGGTCCAAGTTCACATGAGGTTACTTGCCCATTTTGTAAGGTCGAGGGTAAGACCATCCTCAAACGCAAGTGGCTTAGATGTTATCGACAACACTACTGTTCCAGCTGCGGCGAATACCTGGGCACTTTTCGTCGACCACATCTTTAAGTTCGAGTAGACATAGACACGTCTTTTTCTTTTCATTTAAACTTTATTCTGTTTTTCTACTTTTTTTTTTTGGTTAAAATAAAGAAATAATTTAAACAAACAAACGCTGGTTCCAAGAGATATCTGATGTGAAGAGAATTCAGAGTTTTTTTTTGATACTTTTCTGCGATGATGATGAATTTTAATCGAAAGCTTTGTAGGCATTCGCTCGATTGTATCTTATGCTTCTCTGCTTTAGTTTACTTTCGACTTAGTTCTGTGGTGGATGGAGACATAGACCGGATGAAGTCAGAAGAGTTTTGATTTGCCTTTCTAGCAAAAGGGGGAGTGTAGTGTTTGTTTTATTTTGAGCTTTCGATCATGAATTCGACTACACCAAAAATTGGCCATCTCCAAAAGGAACCAACTGAGATACACTGCCCAGCATGTAACGCTGTTGGATTAAGTTTATTGCGACTCGAGGCCGTCACTTGCACTCAGAAGATTATTGCTGCTTTCAACTTTTGTTTATGTTGGTGAGTTGTTGTTTGTTATTATTAGTTTTTAGTACAATAGTTCAGTTACTATACCTACTGATATTGTTGACTTATTTCAATCCCACATGATGCGTTGATGGGTGACTCTGGCTGTGCGCGAGTGAATAGCTGTTTTTTGTATTAAGGCTTATTGTCTATCAGAGTGCTTATTTTTGTTTTTATGTACGTGTTTCTATTTTGCGAAAGTTTAAAGCTCTATGCGTACCTAGTGCATTATCGTCTGAAGCAGTAGTCTTTGAAAGCCTTAACATATATTCTGGGTACACAACTCCTTTTGAAGCACAAGTTTTCAAAGAAAATATAATTTGAAAATATAAAATGATTAAACTCCCCAAATTCAAATTTCCATTTTCAAAAGAAGATCGATAGATGAAATAAGCGAATGTTTACTAAAAAAAAAAATCCAATTCAATAAGATGGGTTACTTTTTTTCAAGCATTCTAAGTTCTGGATGAAAAGTCTAGACCAAGTGTGACCTAAGGATGTGGGAATGGATACTGTTTATTATCTTTAAGGAGAGTGTAAATTTTGTGTCAAGTGTTAAAAATTTTATAGTTTTTGCCGCAAGAATTCAAATTATTTCCAAAGCCCTGATTCAAGACAAAAACGATTTGAGCTTCGATAAAATAATTTTCTTGCATTTGTCTGGTCCTGTAGACTCAGTTTTCACCAACTCAAACATTTTTTAGGTCGTAAAAATTTTGGAAGGCCTGGAAAAATGTGAGAAGAAATAATCCAGGCATGTTCTGGCTGGTTAAAGTGAATGGGGGACATATCTGAAAACTGACTGTTGTGTATCTAATCTAAACGCACAATTTACTTATGTGTGATATGGATTAATATAAGAAGTAAAACCCGATGCAAGTAACAGAATTCAAAGTATGACTATGCTTAACTCTTGCGACCAGATGGGTCGGGAATCCAATTTAAAAGGAAAGATAGCATGTTGGTTCTTTTGACATATAGTGGAGTTATTCACAATGCTTATTTCCGGAGTGTTCAGAAGAAGCTGACGTCAATTTTCAGGGGCCGTGTTTGGAAATACGTAATAGTCCTCACCACGAAGTATATCAGAAACGTTCTACTGGCTTCTTTGTTCGGGTGCTCCGTCTGACTATAGGCTGACCGTCTGCAACTTGTTTGGGGTCACTGCTCACTTCTTCGGAGGACTTTATATTTGGACCACTTATTTCTGGTTTCCTAAGCGTGATTTCAGTGTTTTGATCTGTGAAAGTAGATGACGTTTTAGTTAAAGGAATTAAAGATGTTACCTCGATGTAAAAGTCCTTCAGGATTTTTGATAGATCAATGTTGGACTTTAGAATTTGATCCACATGTCTTCGCCACAAACTCCCATTTCCATTTATAAGGTAATATTGTGATCCATCTCTGCGTACTATCCTATCAAACTCCCATTTCCTATCCTTGGATGTATAATTCCTCACTTGCACTATATCGCCAGGATAGTACACTTGAACACTTTCCTTTGTTTTGAAAAGAACTAAATCCAAGCGTACACGAATATCTCGCTGCAAAAACAACATACATTGTGCTATTCCAGTTGTAGAATTTGATGTTTTCCGGTATTGCAGCAGGTATTTGGAAAGCTTAAAAAAAAAATGTACTTCCTTCAATACTTCATCTTTTTGTTGTCTCCTTTGCAACCATCATATGCGTAACCGGAACAGTATCAAATTGCTGCATTTGGTAGTAAGTAATGTCATCTATCTCATCAACTCTTCCAAATTTCAGTGGCAGCCTTGAAAGCGCATCTGCATTTGAGTATTCATCCGTCGACCTTTTACTTAAGACGAGCTGAAAAATTGCTATTTGTCTTTTGACTTAGTTTTTAGTGTCTACTGTCTACAAGACAATTGTATAGGGCGGTGTTACATTCTCTACAGAGTTTACTTTAATTTTGGTGTTCCAGAACTCAAAGAAGCAGGTCTTATCCGTTCCAAGCGATCACTTTTGCTGTTTATGTCCGGAACACAATACAATCATCTAGGTATCAATTAACAAGATTTCTTTTAACAACACCACCGGAGTGCTTTGATTATCTGCATTTCTCACAAAAAGCTGTCTCTTTTTTACAAAAGAATAAATTTTTCTAAAAAAAAAAAAAATTAGAATAGTTTAAAGAGACATCAAGGACATCTAATAGCTGAGAGAACAGAAGGTGTTCCCGCTGAACCTGGTTTCCTTTTACTGCAAAATTTAAATCCTTGAAGACGTCCAGAACTCTTGCCAACTCAACGGTGGGAGCAACCCTATAAGTACGCATAAGAACTCCTTTACCATGCCGCCAACTTGCAGTAGTATTGATTCGCAGTTCTATAGAACTAGACTATGAATTATGGTATTAAAGCAGCGAAATTCAGCCACTATTGGGTTTTTTTTCGCATATGATATTCCTAAAATCGGAGTTTAAACCTACCGACAGCAATTTGTCAATTTATTAAGACCTTGCAGTGTGAGGTGTTTTTTAGTTCTTCGTATCTTCTGTTTTCTATAGGGTGAAAGTGATTACAAAGAAAAAGTTATTCTAAAAAAAGGACAGCGAAGACTTCTATCTCAGATAAAATTTATGATTTCGGACCTGTTAAGCAAATCGCATGAGACAATTCCAACTTTGATGCAGAGGAGTCGTTTTTTTCTGTTAAGTCTCTTTTCTGATTAACATATTTTTGTACAGCTCTAAAATTAAATTCGGTAGGCACAATATCAACTAAATTTTATGTTACATAAGAAAATTACTAATAAACCGGAAATTGCTGTAAAAATGCCTAAATTCGCGATCGAATGCCAGGCCATAAGTTTAGGCTGCATTTTATAGGTGTCGGAAAAATCCGACCAAAAATTTGCGTCTTACAAGGGTACGACAGCATCTAACTGATGAGCGCACTGTCGTACCTGGGCGAAACGCTAATTTTTGGAGTTGAGGTCAATGGATCTCTATATCCTCCATGTCTATAAGACTTTTTAAAATTTAGGCTGCAGATTTGAATGAGTCCACAAAACCTTTCTTTTATCTTCTAGTAGATTTCCTATCTTGGAACTAACATTAGCGTTAGGGCTTCTATGTTCGGGAGATGTCATTTGAGAACACTGGATAGTGTGCTTTCATTAGTGGTTCTACGGTTTCAGAGCATAAACCAATCCATGTGTTATCACGTCTCCTGAGAAAACTAGAGGTATTTTGAACCTTGGACATGACTTTTTTTAGCCTGGCAGCGTCATTTGTGCACTGAATTCGCTCTAACTCGCTTTCAATAACATAGACGAAAGACGTATGTACACGTAAACAGATTGTCAAAGATTTGATATCATTCCCATATCGTTTTTATGTATTTATGGAAGCTCAAAAATACCATATAACAAAACCTAATAAGTTTTATGTTTTTGTTTCTTTGTTTTAATTCTATTTTTAGTACACCAATAAGATGGCAAGGACGTCACGATTACAATCACTACTGTTCTAAATGTGGATGTTACATTGGAAGAAATATCAAACTCAGTTGGTATAAACGTAGATTATTCAAAGCCCAACATTCTGAACTAGCTCAAGACATGAATTGGAAAAACTACCAAAGACAAAAGAGTGCCAATGAAAAAGCAGCTGAAGGCCAAGAGCAGTTTAACCATTAGCCCGTTGTTTGGTTCAAAGTCTTAAATTCACTATTATTTGTAAACTATGCTATACTATAAAATATTGAGTTAGAATAAAGAAAAGAACAATCCAATTTTTCAGTTACATAAATGATAAGGTTTAGCTTAAGAGAGCATGAACGATTTTGTATTCCGCTGATCGTTCTTTTTTTCTACATTTCGAAATTGGCAACTACACACAAATGCAATTAGACCAGCAAAGGTTGGCTTTGAACATTCAATTATCCAAATCCGGGTAGTTTCCCTGCGCGTTCGAAGTTTAATGCGGCGTATCGATAAGGCAGCTCGCTAGTGTAAGGCAGACAAGTGAGAGAGATAATTATGATCCTTTGAGGCCACAATGCCCATATAAATATTGTAGCTTAAGCAGTATACAACTCCCATAACCGGTCAAGTGCTCGTCAAACATATTTGCACAAAACAGAGCGTTGAGATTGACGGGTGATAGTTCAATAACAGAATCGATTGATTCTCTTCAACATCGTCGAAATGATACCTGTGTCAGTCTCTTTTATCGGTTTTTCTTCAAACAGTGTTCCAGTGAAATAGCCAGTTGCATTCCTCTCCTGAAACAATTTAGCCGCAAGCAAAAACCACTAGAAATGCTTTTCACTTTTACCTCGAACCCAACTTCGAAGGTACACTTAAGTATAGAGTTTCACATTTCATTCGAACCACCCGAATGTGGAATGCTATACTCTGTTTTCCCCCACATTACGTTTCACAAAAATTTAAAAGCAATGTGTATGGGTGTCTCCTATTTAATCATCTCATGTTTTCTTTTACTCGCACTATGTTTAACACTAGAAGCGTATTCATAGCCTCTTGATGTGCGTGCTAATCATGTAAAAAAAGCAAACGAGAAAAAAAGAAAAATCAATTCCAAGAAACATAATTCAAACATCAAAAAAATATTCAATCTTAAAAAAAATTTTAAGTTGGGAACTTTGTTTCATTGATGTCATGGAGGAGGACAGTTTGAAAAACAATGAAACTATCGAAAGTTGTTTTACTTGCTACCCCCAAAAGAAGTGGAAATATGTTGTACTCTAAATAAAAGCTCACATTTGTGGTTAAAGTCTTCGCTAATTTAGTATTTTTGTCTTAATTTAACATTTTTATACCAAAACTCAAAAGCTTTGTCTTTGGTCTTCTTCACGACCGTTAATTTCAAATTGATTTTCAAATAGTTGACATTGACATTCCTCTCCATCAACAAACTTGACATTTGGACGTACACAGTTCCGTTGTTTATCATACATCCCAAGGAAGTTATGACATCCAGCACAATAGAGATAATTTTTTGAGGGTTCGGAAAACAAATGGGACAAAAACCACATTGGCCAACAAATTAAAACGCATGCAGCACCAGCACTCGAATTGGAAAGCTTTAGAATTAGAACATGAATACAAATAAGGACAGAAAGTTTTATTTACTATAGTTTTACCTTTTCAGATCTTGACCGTATAATAGGACGTTTGAAAGCACCGCATTTGGGACAGTATATGGAACCACTTGCGGCTTGCCACTTTTCTATGGAAGTCTTATATTTTCGCCGTTTTTGGGGGCTACGAGGTGTTAGTGGAGTTCGAACCTTGTACTTTCGTGTATAAAGTGCCTTTACGTCAGCTGTTTCAGTTTCAGCCTGTTTGACCTCTCCTTTAGATAAACGGTCACTCGCCAGTTCCTCTTCGACTTCTTCATTTTCAAGACTAATATCTTTTGAATATTGATTGTGCTCACTGGCTTGAGATGGCATTGTTTCATTATCTGTAAGTAAAACTTCTGGATGATCGGTTCTGATGTGATTTCGAAGAACTTCAGGATCGTATGGTGCACATTCGATAATTTTAAAACATTTAAGACATCGCATGCGCTGTGTTGCCATGCTACGCCATAGTCGCAAATCTTATTGAGAAAAAAAAATACAAAAATTTCAAAGAAAACTGACAGACAAAAATATTGATTTTATTTTATACAAATTTACTCGAAGTGGGAATCGTTGATTCTGACTGCTTTTTTAGGAGGAGTGCTGAACTCTGTGCAGATGTTCCTCTTTTAAAGTTCTCGGGAAAGTAGAGTGTTGAACGTCACTTTTTTGCCCTGACCCAAGCAATGCTGGGCGAGAAAGGTATAGGTTTTAATAAAAACGATCTATGCGGAAAGAGTCACTCAGAGACGATCACGATTTGGACCTTTTGGATGTTCAGGCTCACTATCCATCAAAGACGTTGTGAGTATATGATCGGTGTCATTGTCATAGGCGCGATAATTTGTGTTTTAATAAAAAAATTGGGTCTACTTTTCCTCCACTGTTCTTTCCATCATTTCGGGAGCTATTTTTTTTTTAACGCCAATTCTTGAGTCGCCTAGTCTATTTTAGGGTATTTATAAATATAAGGGTGAATATTTTAAGACTCTATTGCGACACTTAAATGTCATGAGGTTGAAAAACCAGAATACTACCGTCGACATAAATGAGCTCTCAAAAGTAATTAAAAATACTTACCCTCAAAATGCAGCGGGAAGAAAAAAGAGTTTCAAACATGAGTGGTTTGATTTTGATTGCCTTAGCGCTAGGGAGAAATCATTTGAATTTCTAAAGCTTTTTCGAAAGCACAACACACAGGAATATAGATCCTTGTATGCCCAGGCAAATAGATCGTTGAAACAACTACTGTGTTGCATAAGAAAGGTAGCTAATGAGAGAAGAAATATTGAAGTTACCAATTCAAGTCGTTGTTCCGCCGATTTCTGGAGAGCAGTGAAGATGGTTAATGGTAGAAGAAATATCATTGCTTTAGGCCTACAAGCATCAAGTCTAACAAGTCATTTCAGAGGCCTCCTCAATTCTGAATTAAGGTCATCGCTGTTTGAATATGCTCCCGCGTTTATAGATGCTCCCTTTGAATTTGTGGAAGTTCAAGAAGTCATATCGAGCTCCAAAATGAATAAAGCCCCAAGGACCGACCGTATTCCTTTTGAGTTCTACAAATACGCCACAGACGACTTCATTTCATCGCTAACAATAGTATTCAATCGAATTTTTGAACGTGCAGCAATTCCTGATAGCTTCAAAAAATCAATTATATTTCCTCTTCACAAAAAAGGAAATCTTGATGATCCATCGAACTACAGAGGAATTTCTTTCCTTATTACAAGTTCTAAACTATTCGCTGGGCTTATACACCGTAGGCTAACACAATGGGTCGATGAGAGGGAAATTTTGTCAGAATTGCAGGCAGGATTCCGAAAAAGTAACTCAATAGCGGACCATATCTTCTCACTGTATAATGTTCCTGACTCTTACTCGAAGAAAAAGAAGAAATTGTATGCGTTCTTTGTGGACTTCCGTGGAGCCTTTGACTCCATTCTGCGTGATGCACTTTTCTGCAAATTTTTTGTGCTAGGCGTGTCCACTAAATTCATTAATGTACTGAGACCGTTGTACGTTAGAAACACAGCATGCGTGTGGGATGGAGTTGCTCTATCAGAAAAATTTCCAACAACAATGGGGTTGAAACAGGCTGTATTCTTAGTGCTTTGCTTTTTATTCTGTTCATAAGTAACATAACGGATGCAGTCAAAGGTGGAATAAAAATTGGAGGAGTCACGATTCCTGGTCTAATGTATGCAGATGATATAGTGCTCTTCGCCGACTCCATCAATGGAATGCAATTAATGATGAACAGATTAGGAAATTACTGTAAGCTCTGGAATCTGGTAGTCAATATACAAAAATCAAAAATGGTGGTGTTCAGAGATGGCGGGGGTAGACTCGCGAGAAGCGAAAAATGGACATTTAATAGGGAAGCTGTTGAAACTGTGCGGGAGTACAAATACCTTGGAGTTCTTATAACTGCAAACCTTAACATAAAGAGGCACTTGAAGGGAAAATTATCCGAATCAAAAAGAGCTATTTCTGCGGCATGGCAGCGCTGCATGAGCAGCAACTGCATCGAACATAGTGCAAAGGTTAAGTTATTCCGCTCTACGGCAATGGCGATTCTCTTATATGGAGCTCAAGTATGGGGATATCGTTCTTTTGAGGAAGTAGAGAAATTTTTGCGATATTTTCTTAAAAGGATTTTTCATCTGCTGAAAAACACGCCAAACTACATGCTTTACTTAGAGACTGGGACCTCCTATGATAATGGAAACTCTGATCATACACTTCAACTATATCGCTAAAGTTATGGAGATGAAAGATAACAGGATACCTAAGATCATTCTTAACACCATGATTCGTACGAGAGGATCAATGTGGATAGAGTGGGAGAGTCTAGCGACCGAATGTGGTACTAATTTGACGTTTGAGTCAAATGAACAAACGTCTTCACTGAGAACTAAGTTCAGCACCATGCTCAAGAGTTTCGGAAGTTTCCTGATAGAAATGTAGCTCAAGCCAAGTCCTCGTTGTTCAGAAACATATATAGTCGTCTTGAATATAACCTGGAAAATAACACTTACCTACTAAACATCATTCAACATAGTTTTCAAAACAAGAGGCGAATTGTTGGATTTGAACTTCAAGCTGCACCGATCCGATCTTTCTATACTTTGCAGCCTTTGTAACATGAAAACGTGAGAAGATACATATCATTTCATTGCAATATGTCCTGTGTTGAAAGAGTTTCGTATTAGGTATTTTAAGAAGAACTGTCTAAAAGAAGAAGAGTTGATAAATATATTAAACGGAGAGAAAGGATGGGATGTACTAAATAGTTGCGTTGTTACCGCTCTACGTTATAGAAATTCCATTATTGAAGACAATTTTTAAAATATTAATTATAATTTTAAATTAACATTACGTACAAAGATCATTTTTGCCTTTTATTCTTATAAATTTGTTATCAAATTTTCAGTCTGCTAGACCATAGGCCAAACCATTTTAGACTTAAGTATATAAACATCATGTGAAATTTTTTATGTTTCAATAAAGTCTAAGTTTAACTAACAACTTAAATGTCATGAAAATATACACTTGTAGCATGATAATTAAAATAACGAAAACACCGCTCTTCACTGAAAACTATCAAGGCCACTTTGCATCATATTTCATTGGCTTGTTACACCATAGAAATTCCAAATCATTTTTTTTCGCCTTATTCAGAAGACTAAGGGATGGCTCCTTAAATCCAGAAATATTCTTGGAAACACAATATGAAATTCAATTTCTTCGCCATCGTCACACTTTTTGTGAAAAGCTTCCTCCTTCGAATAATAGTAAGTCCTTCAAATACTTTCTGAAATAACACAATGAAGACGTAGTCCTAGGATAACACTCCTGTTATTTTCCAAAGATGCAATCGTACTCGTTATCGCTACTGAGTGTGTCCTTGTGGGAGTGCCCTGCACTTCAAGTTGAAAATTTATTTTTCATCTCTACATCTTGAAGAATATTTTTTCAAGAATTTATCCCAGACCGAATAAGTATGTATAAAAATTGCACAAGTGTTTGGCATAGTTTTTAGTTTTTTTTTTTTTTTTTGTTGCTTACATTTAAGACATTCCCTTCCACCACTCTCCACATTAGACACTTGAGAGAAGAAGAAAAACAAATATAAAATTGCAGCAGGGATAAAATAAAAATCTATAAACAATTAAAGGGTGAGAACTACAAGTGATGTGGGGTGTTGATTTCAAGAGGGAGAGTGTCGGAATGCATCCAACTCATTGCAATAATTTTGTTGGTAGTTGGTAGATAAATCGAATGAAGTGTAGGTGTTGCACTTTTCATTGATTTGATATGAAAAACCTTTTTGCAGGGGATTTGGCACGAGAACATGTTGTGTTGTGTGAAGAGGGATTCTTTGGAGGAGGATGGCCTTATGGAGATGAGTTTATGTTACCTGGGGTAGTTTCTTTTGTAGAAGACATGTCATTCAGTAGCAGATAAGTTTATTACTCAAAAATATGCTGTAATGTGCACTGTGCACCTTGTTCAGTGCAGAACAGTTTACCAAACTATGGCCATCCCTGCGAAGCCACAGCAAAAGATCACTCAACTTTTAAGGTGACCATCAAGTAGACATTATGGTTTGCTGCCTCCATAGGTATGATAAATGTGAAAACATAAAAGGATGCAGGGTTTATTTTTTTCAGAGAAAATTCATTTGTCGGCAGTTGTACCAGGTTTTCTACGTTGTCTTAATTTAGTTGGGAGGGCAGCTGTTAGTATCTGAATGAAACCTATTGTGCCAACCCATGTGAGGTTTAAGGGCAGTTCTCCTGCTTCTGAGTTGAACCAGAAGTTATAGCAATCTTCTGTGGGTGAATGAGTTAGAGTTTATCTAGGTGAATGATATCATAGTCAAGTATTTGCTTTCTAAGGCGGAGAAGTGCTGGACATTCCGTAATAATGTGCAGAGATGTTTCTTCATTTTCGAGGCATAGTCTACAGATAAGGTCCGCTACCAGCCTCATTTGGTGAAGATGTTTCAAGAACAGTGGCCGGTTAATAGTCCTTTACAAATTTTTAAGGTTTTCTTATTGAGGAACAGAATTTGATGTTTTTTTAGTATATTCTGGTAAAAAGAGTTTTGAACAGGTTTGGCCAAATTAGTTAC
Source organism: Melanostoma mellinum (assembly GCA_914767635.1). Lineage (NCBI taxonomy): Eukaryota > Metazoa > Arthropoda > Insecta > Diptera > Syrphidae > Melanostoma > Melanostoma mellinum. Next base: position 224,346,201 of record OU612059.1, on the reverse strand, counting down.
GCCAAGCTTTATTGGGTTCTTGGGCAGCTGTTAGTTCTTGTCCATGTTTAATTCTTTGATTTTGTTAAGTATATGATTATAAATTATGTTTTTTTTTTTTTAAGAAGTATGTATGTTCAATCTGGCAATACTTTTGTCGGAGTGGGAGAATTCAAGGTGCACGACCACTATTGGTCGGCATTGCGAACGTTCAGTAGATTGTATCGAAACGAAGTCGCTGTTGAAGCCGTTCTTACAAAAGTTCGAGTTTTAAACCTATGAGTTACCTCCAAGTCGTGGATTTAACAACGCTGGTCTATTTTTTGTCTTGTTATGTGGAGTTGCTTAAGCCTGAGACGGTTGACACATTAGAAGAGAATATTTGACGCGTTATTGCTGACAGATGGTTCCAAATGCTGCAAAAAGTATGGTAGAAAATTGGGCTTCTCGGATGGAATTTATTTGAGGCAGCAGCGGTGGCCATACTTGCCCGAAATCATTTTTATAACATAACTACACACCCTTATTGCTAAATTCTTAAGAATTGGCCAATTGGCGTTTTATTTCTTCTCAAAAACCAAACTTCTTAAAAACACACTTTATATGTTTTCATAGCAAGTACCAGGATGTTCTGATACGGAGCAAAAAGACATCGCGTGGAATGAAGCAGCGCCATTTCTATAGAAGAAGAGTGGTCTCGAAACCGCCTTATTCGTAATCATTTAGAACGACATTTGTAACAATTCAAATCCACGATTAAGATGTTGTATGACTGAAATATGATTGAAATGGCAATGTGTGCGTTGGAATCATTGAAATCATGGAAATCTGGAAAGCACAAGACGCAAATTTTACATCGTAGGAGAAATATAAAGCACATATCCACCTCTAATCCAGCAATCGACCAGCTATGTTCTTCTCTTACCAAAAGATTTCACGCCTATGAAGCTGTACATTCGAGACTTCTTAAACAAGTCGAGAAGTTGGATGCTTAAAATTTGCAAAAACAAATTCTTGGCAATGAGTTCAATTTGTATGATCGACAGTATCCGGAACAATTTTATTACCAAGTTCTCGAAGATTAAAATTTCAGAAAAAAATTCCATCTTATTTAGAAAACAATTAGAGGCAAGGGGCCCCAACTCCTTTGGTACCCACAGACCTCTCGTATAGGCTCTGGTTGGGCCTTAGTTACAACTTTGATGACTCTAGTGATTTTACTCACTGTGGACGAGTCATGCAAATATTGAATAAGGGCTGTCCACAAGGTGGCGCTTTATCTCCTCTTCTGTGGTGCATGTTGATCAACTCTCTAATTGTAATGCTCAATGGTTCTAACGTTCACGCCCAAGCATATGCAGACGACGTCGCCGTGCTCTCGGTTGGTTCTAGCCTCCAAGCTGTCTGTTCCCGAGCACAGGCTGTGCTTTGTATGATTGACACCTGGTGAGTCAGAAACGGTCTCTCCGTCAGTCCTCTTAAAACCAAGGTTGTCCTCTTCACGAGACGTAAAAAATTGACTGGTCTGACCCAACATTCCCTTTTCAAATGAAGTCAAACATCTTGGAGTAATGCTGGATAACAACCTTCTTTGGTCATGTCGAGTCTAAAACTGCTAAATCACTGTCAGTCTTCTGGCAATGTAAAGGAGCCTTTGTCAAGACATGGGGTCATTCACCGAAAAGAGTCCTTTGGATCTATACGGCTATGATAAGACCAATCATCTCCTCTGCGTCAGTTGTTTGGTGGAATAAGCTCTCTCATAAATACGTTATTGCCTCGTTTGCCAAACTTCAAAGAACTGTTTAACTTGGTGTTACTGGGGGCCTTCCCCAGCACACCGGGAGCTGCTCTCGAAGCACTGCTGAATCTTCCTCCCTTTGATACCTTAATGATGGGGTGTACTCTCAAGACCATTTCTCGGCTAAAGCGATGTGGTCTCTGGCACAATTTGCACTGGAGCTTTCAGGAGCTCGTCGATATGCTGTCTGACACGATGATCCCAAGGCTCAAACTGCGTCAAAATTACTCAACTTTCAACTGTCAACTTTCCTTCGGTTCAGGACTGGTTCGAGCCTGGAAAGAACTGTTATTACATCTTCATAGATGGCTCCAAAACCGACGAGGGTTCTGGTGCTGGTGCCTTTGTTGAGAACGACGACATACGACTGCACTTATATTTGGGATCATACGTATCCGTTTCCCAAGCGGAGGCTTATGCTATCTTAATAGCCTTAAGCCACGTAACAAACCAAGCTGTGCTTAAGGCCCTTCTAAACCCTCTAGCCACTTCGAAAGTGATCCAGGAATGCAAGAGCTCTCTCAATGCGGATTAAATTCCTTGAGTATCATTTAAGCTCCGGGCCATCACGTCATAACTGGAAATGAGATCGCCGAAGAACTTGCCAGGCAGGGATCTCAGACAGCTTTCACTGGACCTAAACCGTCGCTAGGTCTGCCAGCGTCCTCAGTGAAGTCTTCAATCAACGATTGGATCTGTGAAGAGCACAACCATTGGATGCTGACAAACCAAGCGTTTGCTCCCCAACGTTTGTAAAAAAACTGCAACGATTTTGCTAGCCCGTAGCAGAAAAGACTGTAGAAAGCTTATTGGCGTTGCCAGCGGGCACTTCTCTTTTGCCAAGCACTTAAACGTGTTAGGCTTAAGTGATACCACACTCTGTGAATCTTCTGGAGAAGATGAGGACACAGCAGAGCACTTCCTCTGTGAGTGTCCTGCTTTTTCTCGCCTGAGGTTAGAGATACTCGGCGCAGACATGGTGAGAGCTGGTAACTTAGCCTCCTTATCATGGCAGCGTCTTTAGGCTTTTCTCTGAATATCTGGAAAGCTATAACAAATAGAAGGTTGCTAACTGGTAGTACAATGGACGGGTATTTAGGTCTGAGTGCTCCAGCTGGTATTTTAAAAACCTCCATAACAGAAAGAAAAAAACTCTCCAGTTTATTTGGTTCACAAGTTATTTGTAGACCGAAGGATATTAATTACACGTCCCCGATTTTGAAATCAATCCACCAGTTAGAGTCTGTAGGCTAGTCAAAATAATATTTAAACTTTGACATTTTCGTAAGGATGTTAGTAAGGAGAGGAAATTAATGTGATTTTAAAATGATATGAAAATCATAGGTTGTGTAATAACAAAACTGAGTTTGAGTTTCACAAAGAACTTACCCAGTACATTAATTTTCCTGTGAGATTTTGCTATAACCAATCCCTCAAAAGCCTCCAAACCATTTGTTTACTTTCGGAATTCTAATGGCGGGCAACCCTATAAAGGAAAATTGACACCATCACAAACAATCTGAGAGAAAACATAAATCTGTTCAAGTTTTCACTTTTAGTTATGCAAATGGGTTTTTGATTTGTTCCAGAGACTATACTACAAGGTATTTTAAGTCCCAAAAGAGAGTCCCTGGTGGTTTAAATTCCATAAACGTATTCACTTGTCTTTTGATGAGATGGTATGTTACAAAACATAACCAAAGTGACAAAATTGAGTGTAGGTTACCACCTAAAAACATATTACCATTTCTTCCTGTGCCTTGGATTTTCTTTTCAGTGGCATCATTCTGCTGTACATCGTTAACAAGATGAACCAAACACCTTATGTCATCGTGGAAAAGAAAATCAGCTAAGCAGTCAGGTGAAATAATCCTAAGCAGGTGCGTGTCGGATACCAAGTAAACTCAGGAATTTTTATTTGAAAATCGATTTTCACGGTCTTAATGGTGTGAATGTCACACTTTTGTGGAAAAGCACATTTCACAGATTTTGGAGAGTGATATTCCAGAATTTGGAGAGGAAATGAGATTTATTTTACGGAATAAATGAAGTTACTTAAAAGTTGGGGAATTCGGTTTAATTTAGGAAGAGGATTAACCTTTAAACGAGATGGGAATTCAACTGGAGACGATCAAACCCATGAGCGTTTTTCTTTAATTCAAGCTCGATAACCGGGGGGTGGAATATACATTTCTCATGTTTTCACTAAGGATTTGAACGAGTTTCTGTATATGTATTTGCTTTACCTGTAATCTGTAATATCAAACTACGCAATTGTTTTCCTAAGAACAGTACCGCAGGCTATTAATGCTATAAAAGAAGAATTAAAGCAAATTTAAAAACTATGCAAAAGGAAATCAAAACCAAGATTATGTATGTAAAACATTTTTATCCTTAGAATGACATCAAAGGAAAAGAAGCAAAATGTTGAGTGTGGTTGGTTGTGAAGAGGTTGACGTTAATCCCTGGTTTGCCATAGTAATGTGGTACTTCAACTAACAACCAGACAAACAACCTCAGCAGATCTTTTTACTTCCATATGTGTATTACTTGAGTTTAACTTCCCTAAGTATACTTCTGCTGGCTGGGAACACAAAGGAATAAAATAACTTTTGTTTTCAAAGACTAAATTTAAGCTGGAGAGCATAATGTGTGTGGTAAAGAGTCTGTGGGTCAGAGTATATGTCCCACATTCTTGTTTGAGTGTTTGTTTTTGATGTCTTTTAAATACTAAATGACTTAAGTGCTGTAGCCGCTCAAAATAAAAGCTTTAAGCTAACGAGAACAGCAACCACAAAAAGGGGATACTTGCAAAGAGACCCCTTGATGATTTCCCGAAAACAAACCGCTTGCTTATTTATAGCCAACTTCCACAGAAAGTTTCTCTCACTTGCCTCAGACTGATGGCCTAGTTCCAATTAGGAAACTATTCCCAAAGGATATACTTCTGAATAAAGGACAGGTGGGAATCATATATCTATTTATGGGTTCCAATGAATATTAGTTTAGAAATGAGAACATAAAAATTATTATTTACTTTTTATGTGGGTAGGGGATTTTGCTTAACGTCACGTCCGCCAAAGCCGAATAGCTGTCTATGTGGTACCAAGAAATTCATTCATTCTGCTCTAATTAAAGATGGACCATGATGAAAAAATGATCGTCATTGTCTTTGGGGAGGACACAGATAGCATGAAACTTTTGCCTCTGTTTTGTTCGGTTGAAATTCTCTGAGGATAAGTCATCCTACCAACAACAACAAACGAATTATCAAAATAATTAGTTTTGAAAATAAACAAAGAGTTGAAAAACAGCTTTGTGTGGTCGAGGTGAAAGTTTTAAGCTTTGAAATTGGACAGTTCATTAAAATAGAAGAAGTCCCATGAACGGAATTGAATAAAAAGAACAAAATTAATTCGAAAGCCGTTTGCTTTTGAATGCCTTGTTTAATTAAAACTGGAATGTTTATTTGTGTTTCGGGTTCGCTTTTTTTTGGTTGTTGTCAAGAAGACTTTTTTATTGAATTTGCACTTAAAATTGGGGAAAATGCCTGTCTAGTCAGCATAGCAAAGACGGAGTGTAAATCAGAGGTAAGTGATTTAATAGCCAATATGAAAATGGAATTCAAATTTAAGTAGAAAATTATCTGAATTTTGGGTCAGCAAGCATCAAGTTTAATAAGAATATGTTTGGTTTATTATTGGCGAATGGACTGTTTACACATTAGCGGTTTAAAAAAAATATTGGAGAGAGGTGGGTTGGCACCCTGTGTGTCAAAGAATGGTGTCGGCGAAACACCAAAAACAGAGTCCGTTTTCTGTGATGTAAGGAGTGCAACCATCGGAACGGAAAAGGATTAGAACCGAATCGTAGTCATTTTTGCAGAAGAAAATGTTGACCAAAGTTAAGTGATCGTTGAATGCCTCTTGGTGATGATGTGAAAGGAATACTTTCAGTGCGGTCCGTGTGCACCGAAAAATTGGTATTTTAAAATCTCACAACTTATTTCCCAGTGGAGAAGAACCTATGCTTTTTGATGTGGATTTGAATGATCACACGGGAAAGCAAAAGAGAACTAAGAAGACGGTCTTTGGGGCTTTGGATACACTAAGTTTGTATAAGTTATGTGGTCTAACAGTGCAAACAAACCACGGCCGACATCTTATCACTTGTCTTGTAAAGATGTTAGCTGAACGAAATTTATGCCGGCTACAACCAATAATCGAATAAAGGCAGAACGCAACCATTTTGAAGAAAGTCGCTGAAAGTGGGAGAAATTATCAGAACATTTATTTTTCAAGGTTTATTAGCCATGCCCAAAGACTGCTTCTTGTGGATGACTACAAAATCTTAGACAGGAGGTGGCGGCAGTCAGTATGGTGAATATTTTTCTATGCTAGCAGTTTCTTCAGTCCCGTTTTTCGACACCTGAAACTTTTAAGGAATCGTCTAAGAACATAGTTCTAGATGTTACAAATAAATTAAAAAAAGGTGTGGAAACCTTGGGGTCTTACGCATTTCAAGGACTTACAAATTTATGACAATTTCCAAAGGCTACGTGAGAAACCTCTTTTCATGGCGGCATGTAACTATTCTAAAATGACTTGTCAATTCACCGCGTAGGGCGACACCCGTAGTAAAACAATTTTATGTTTCTGATGGGATTTGAACTACGATCTTCCCCACGTAACAAGCAGACATATGCTTAGCATTACGATACGGCCGAGCGTAGACAGCTCTGAAAGCTTTTAGAAGCAGCGGTGCCGATGTGGAACCATCTGGCACTTTTGTCACCTTTTCAATATAACTGCTCTGTGGCACCCAAATATTGTAAATGGCACATATTGGTTCTGTTGAACGGATTCATTTTAAATAACCCTTAGCATGTATGTATGAAAAAAAAAACAACCGACTGAACTATCCTCTAGGTACTCATCTATCAAAATATTTTGAATTTCTTGAACTAACCAAAAATTAAAACATATTTATTGTTTCTAGACTTTCTAGACTAGATTTCTTGGCTACATTTCGTTGGTGGCACCCAGTGGCTTAAATGGCACTGTGATGTGGCACCCTACTAAACTCAACACTGTTTAGAAGAAACAAACGACACCTGGAATTAGTTGGACTCGAACAATGGAGCAATTCAAAACCAACATGACTATTTTTCCCAGGTCAACACCTCAAAAGGATATATGAGTTGTGGTTCCTTCAAAAACACGTCTTACCATTAATGGAAAAAATATGTATATCAAATTGCTTCTTAGACGCTGTTCAGACTGGGGCAAGTCAACCGGGCAAAACTGACGTCTATATGTTTTTTCTCTTTCCCACATAGTTAAGAAAGAAACGTGGTTTTACGCCGGAGTTTTTAAAAAATCTAAAATTTTCTTGGTTGAGTTTTGACATTTTCTTGTTGTGGCACTTGTGTTTTTTTCCCCGAGTAAAGACGCTGTTGTTTGAAAAATAAATGTTCTTTTTCTTGTTCCTAAAACAAAATAAGAAAAAAAAATTTAATTATTTTTTCAGTTCAGTTCAATTTCTGAGTTTTATTTTTCCCAAATCTGAAGGCAAAATAATCGTCAAAATAAGTCCATCGCGTTCACATTTAATTTTAGTCTGGCCCCACGGGGTGGCGGAATGTCAAAATTGCTCGGTTGACTTGCCCCAGCCTGAACAGCGTCTTACAGTTTTGAAAATATTTCAGGATTTGCGTAAGTTCGGGCACAATTTGATACGAAACTCAGAATTTTTAACCTTTCTGTACCAGTTCCTTACTAAAAATGCTTAACTTCCTCAAAGAATTATTTATTTTTTTAGTAAGAAAAGAAATTTTCCCACAAAGGCTGCCACTTAAAACTTTCACTAAAAACAACATTGTGAGGATTTCTATTATTTGCTGGTATTTTTTTTTCCTTAATTCAAGCCTTTTTCTAAAGAAGTGTCCTTGAGTTCTCTTGCTTCATTTATTTCTTATAGGAACAATCTTAAGTCATGAAAAGCATTCCATCATTAAGTAACAAGAAAAGTTGTTAAGAACACAAACGAATTAGGAAGGCAACGGAACACCCAAACATTAACATTCCTAATGACAAAATAACCAACGAAACATTCCTTTTTCAAGGGTCAGCAAATCTCACTTCTCACAGGAAGGAACTCAACGGCAAAACCCACTTAAATCAAACCTTAATCACCAAATAAGAAAATATACCCTTAGATCAAAAACATTTAAGAGAAGTCATTTGACGCCTTCATTACTACTTTTACTTTCGTCCAATTACCCCAGAGCGTCAATCACACTGAATCTTTACAAAAAAAGGAGGCAATCCTTTTTCGAAAAATGGCTCACAGTCGCAGAGTAGAGAGGTTGTCGACACCAACACCGACATTGAGGAGAAATAAATTTTGCGATGTTATGCACAATAGAGGATAAGAAACTTCATAAATTAAATGGAGTAAATGTACTTACGGTAAATCAGAGGAATACCGCCTTTGTTGTCATCAGGCGAAAGTATATTTTGTAAAAGTAGGGTGTGTCCGGTTCACCAGGTGTTTTTCGCGATAGCCAGAGAGTGTTTCTGACACAAGACAAAAGCAATCGGGTCGGGTGAAGCCAGTTGACAGTAAGGGCGCCACATACAATTCAAGGATCATAGTTAGAACCTTCGAAATTAAACCACAACTATGAATATTCGAACTGATCTAACCAACTACAACTAGAAGAAGACTGGATTTGTTGGAAATTAAACAGCTTTAAATTGTTTTAAAAAAACCACCTCACTAGAACCACCCTGTTCAAGAAGAAAAATCATTCAACTGTACACAAATCCCGAGCCTTCGTCAAGTGAATGAATTTGAATAAAATTGATAGCCATAGCCAGTCTTCCAAAACGAAAACCTTTATAAGATGAACTCTCAAAAACAAAAGATGTCTGTTGGTGACAATATTGCCTGCAGATAGGTTCGAACCATTGAAATATGTATGTTTGAGATAACCGCATACTTTTTCTTATTAAAATAGACTGCCACAAGTGTCAGTGTGTTTTTGGAGAGTCAACGTCTTGCAAGATGCCTCTGGGCAAGGTGTGAATGACATGTTTATTTGTTCTTGAGACTTTTCTCTTAAATTTTCCATATCTACATAGCGGTTAAGGACCGCACTTGTGGCAGTCAACGTTGTTGGAGACAATTTGATTGCTGTTCCTAAATAATGAATGACTTGATAGGGAATAAACAAAACGTTGGATTTTAATTAAATTGTAATGAAATTATTTAGTGTTGAAGTGTCTTCACAATAAGATCAATCTTCGCTTGGCTATATGAAGTTCAACACACCTCATTATTCTGAAGATGTTGATATGCCTTCAGTTATTCGTGTTCATAGCAAGGTAAATTGATTGATGGGGTGTTAAGTGTGCACGTATTTGAACTTCATTTATAACGTTTACTAAACTTTAATCTCTATCGAGTATCAACAGAGGAAGGAGTAGAGACTAGAGATGATGAAGGTTTGCATTTGTTTGTTTTGTTCACACACTTTTTTCCAGTACTGTCTGAATTATTCTAAATTATTTACTCACTTTTTGGAATAATATTCCTGTCTAAAGGGCACCCAAAAATCTTTTCTGAATTAGCTTCTTAGAAATAAGGCGTAAAATTTTGTGATGGGGAGAGCAAAAGAATCTGGTGACAGTTTCAAGGTTTTAATATTTTTTAAATAAAAGATCTAAAATTTAGATAGAATGAGGTTCTATGAAAGTGGTAACTTGTGGTACAAAGGTTAGATTGTGTCTTTGAATGAATGAATGAATGAATAATTGGAATTTGGTATTGTACCTCGACCTGTTTAGATCCATTGCATCCATTAGCTCCTTCTCCACTACGTAGTAGGAACTTTGGTGTATTAGAGTTTCGCACTTCACAGGCACCTAAGAGGTGGTCAGGAGACTCTCCCTGTTTGTTGCAATATCTGCATTGGTTGTCGCTCTCTATGCCTAGTACGTATAGGTGTTTTCTTAGTCTGCAGTGTCCGGTTAAGAACCCGGCTAGCATTCTTACATTGTTTCTGTTAAGTTTTATACGTCTTTGTAACGTTTTGTGTTAAAAGATCCAAGTAAAAGTTTGGCTTGGCGCATCTTGGGGAGGTCATTCCGACTTTTTGATTTCTTTCTAAATGTGGCTTTCTGTTATACCACAAAAAAGTTCCGGTCCAATGAGTGGTGATCCGGCTCCTGTCTTTGCTAGTAGGATCGTAGGGCCTTAATTGCAGCTTGAATGTCCGTCCTTATTGCAATATGTTTGTTTTTATATTTCCTGTCAATGTTTTCTTCCGCGCATTTGCGTATTACATGGACTTCTGCTTGGAATATTATTAACATTCTTCCCATAGGTAATGAAATTTTGGCCAAAAAATTCCTGCTCCAGTTCCCTCCGTTGTTTTTGAGCAATCTGTATACCATTTTACTGTATGGGTCGTAATTGAGTAGGTTCTTTTTCACTTTTCATTGTGTTTTTCATTTCTCTTCTAAGTTCAAATAATCTTTTTCGATTAATTAATTTGGCATTCGGATATTGAAAATGCAGTGTTCAAATAGAAAACATAAGTTTGAGAGCCAAGAAGCACGGTATAGTACATTTCTCTTCATCATTTCCACTAAGTATTTTCTGCCGGTTTGAACGGATTTGATGATGAAGCATATTTAATGGCAGCATTACTTTGGGATGTGTTGCCAGTTCTTCGCGAGAGACGACAGTCAATACAGTCGAAAATATTTTGTTATATTAGACGTAGAAATGTAGTCATTTCTATTTTTAAAGCGGAAATTTATTACTGCATAATAAAAACATTCAAAGTAAACGAAATTGAATTTATGACTATTTTTTGATCTAAGGATTCGATTTCTGATAGGTACTTAAGCCAAGTCGGTCTCGGTCTTATTTCACAGATCATTTTTAAATTTACTCTACAAAATACTGTTTCTGAGAATCGTTGTTCGATTGCTGTGATTTGATTGGAATATGTCCAATAAAAACTCTGTTTCACAGAAATCTGTGATACATTCTTAGATTACAATGTAGGAGAATTTATCATACAATTTCTACAACAAAAAAATAGTGTCGTGAGAACGGTTTTCATTTAGCAAAACCATGAGTTGGGTGGGGCTGAAAGGAGGACTTGTCGGATGAAAACGAAAAGATGGTGCGGGGAATAATTGAACCGTGTCGGTAAGTATTAAAATACAAATTTTATTAACTTTAAAATGAATACACTTTCTATGTATTCTAGTCATTGGTCTGATTAATGGCAAGTGAGTCCAACGGCAATCTCGATTTCACCAAAGAAGAAGCACCAACGGAATTATTATCGTTTTTTTTTGCAAACAAAAACATGCCTTTTAAGTCAGCATAAAATTGTTTGTTATGTACGATTTGCAAATTGTTGTACTCGTATATTGTACGAAATGTAATATTGTAAATACAGGGTGTGCCGTAATTCGTGTTACATACTTTGGGGTGTAGTTCTTGGTCATATTCTAAGAAAAAAATTGTTACACAGTAAAGTCTGTTTCTCAATTTTGACATCACTTTTTGACAATTTAAAAAAAAGACTTTGGTGGTCCCATGACCTGCGTTAAATTCGATTTCTCTGTCAATACTGATGGTAGAAACCTAATTTTAGACTCAGTTTTTTTTTTGTAGAAATAATAATCTTTAAAACTGTGTTTCATTTGAGCTCCTGTAGGCTAAGGGTTGCTAGATTTTCAATTTTAAATGGTATTCAAATTTTCAACCTTCAGGAAGGTTTTGACTTTAATGTCATATTTTTTTTCAGAAAATGTTTGTTAAACATAGAGTTAATTTTTTTTTGCAGATGAACAAAGCAATAATAAAAAAAAAAAAATTCATTGATAAGTGCACTCAAAAACCTTTATGATACTTGAAAAAAAAAAGGAAGCACAACAAAAACCGGCTTAGGGAGAAAATGTTTTTCATGGCCATCTAGTTACTTTCGGTTGATTTGTCAATGAGGCGATGCCTGTGGAAAAACAATTTGTCTGTTTAGAGCCGTTAACACTGTACAATTAGTTGGACAGACTTTGGCTTGAACGACCAATGCTTGACAATGTGAACCCTCAGACGACCGCTTGACCAACTTGTTGGAAGATTTTCAAATATTTTTGAAAACTTTGAAGTTGGATGGAGTGGAGGAACATATGACATAAAATTGGACGACAAGCTTGATAGTCTGAACGCAAACTACATCCGACCATCCAATATCTGTCAAACGAAGTCTGTCCAGCTAATTGTATAGTGTGTACTCGGTTTTTCTAGGATTCCAACATCAGTAATCATGAGTTACTATGATTGAAATTCATTTATTGTAAGTCATTCCGTTTATGGGCTCATCTCAAAATATTACACTGGCTGAAGTGCCCGATTTCTTAGAAAAAAAAAAAATTGATAAAGATTGAGCTTGCGATGACGCTTTCAATCAGCTTGTCAGAGAAGGATGGACGCCAGTGGTGGGAAATCGCCGCTGTCTTCAACACCATAGCCCTTCAAACATTAAAAACAACGCATGACAGTAAGTTGACAACACAGCTGAGATGAAGATGTTTTGCATTTAAGATGAACTAAGTTTTATTGAATTAGAGGAACCGTGATCCGTGGAAGCTTTTTCGTCAAAAAACAAAATCTTGCGGAAATATAGCACAGCTAGTCCAGTTGGCATTGTCATGGTCAAAAACGCAATATCATTCCGACACGATCGCCACTTTCTGCTGGCAACATGACGCAGCCTTTTGGTGTCAAAAGACAAGAAAGAGAGTTCTAAGCTTCAATTCCTTTGAGTTTTTTTTTGTATCTCTAAATTGGGTTCAAAGAAACTGTATGTTTTTAGAAGGTATTGAATTTTTATATTGATACATTCAAATTTTTTTTTTTTTTTTTGTTAAAAAGAGACAATTGAACGGTTACTGGACTAATGAGGCTTCTGTTTCAGAAAATAGGATTAACAGCTTTGCTCTAATTTTGCTTTCCGAGTGTTCGTTGTTAATGCATACCATTTATTTAACAATGAAAGAAAGTACAGTTTGATAAATCCATTTTATAAATGAAAAGATAAGTAAAAAAAATTAACAGTTTAAACACTTTTTATTTTTCCTCAAATGCACATTTCGAAAGTAACGCTTCCCTCTATTTTATATCAAATGTTAAAATTTTTACTGCGGATTGGGGAAATTCGACAAATTATGAAGGGCCACCTAAAGCAAAGCGTATTTGCAATCGTGGTTTTCAAATAACTAAGCATCTTCATACGTTTGTATTGTCACGACGCAACGGCAACAATGATGACATCAGTGATCAACGACCGTCAGCACTGCTCAAGCCGACGAGAACATACCAATTATTTATTTAAGAAACAAGTAAATGTTAGACATAGATACCTTTTTAATAAAATGTATAAAACACGCCAATTTAACGAAGCAGAGCCCCATCTGTGCTCGCAGATTTTAAAACAATAATGTTAGTCTAAGAATTTATAATTGTATATATCAAATATTGTAAAACAAATGAGCTTTTCAATAAAAACTTAAATTGTAAAAAAAAAGTGTTTCTGCCGCTGTTGCGACTGCAAAAACGCTTTAATTCTGGAGGTCCTTTAAGGTTCTTCTAAGCCAAAGCCCTTTTGTAGCTGCAGTAGCGACAATTTTAGCTCCCAATTTACATTTACACAGCGTGAGAGTGCCTACACTGAGAGGACTAGACGCGTTTTACTACATTTGCATCTGTTGCCACGACAGAAATCCTTGTAACTGCGTCTCCGCTGCTGTTGCAACGGCGAAATTACTTTGGTTTTTGAGAACCCTAATAAGGAAAGTGAATAAGAAATCCAGTGAATAACTTCCATTTAAGCTTTTTATCAAAATTGTATCAAAACAAAAATAATCTCAATTATCAATTACTCCCATAAAAGACAAATCTTTTCTTTCTACAGCAAAAACATACCTTTTCCGCATGAAATAGACACAAGCTGTATGGTTATGGTTCTGGAAAACTTTTCCTCAAACGTCTGAGTTTTCTTCTATGCCCACAAGCTGTACAACAAATCGTCTAATAAAGTCATCTTAATTAACTTAATGAAAATGAGCTCTGCACTTCAATTTTGTACTTCACCTGCTCCTGCGAATACTTTTGGATGCAGTAAGAAGTGCAGTACGCTGTAAAAAATAGTTAATCTGTGAAGTTTTCAATTTATGCGAGAGCGCCAAAGTTACTTACATACAGAAAAAAAAAAAAACTAATTAAGGTCTGCTATGCTATGGTTAAATCTTTAAACTTTCATTTTGCTAATTCATCTTACCCTACTCATTTCATGCCAAACAAAACTCCTTCACTCTTGGATATGTTTCTAGTTTCTCGAAAAGAATTGATCAGTCACTTTGATCAAATTTCTGTGCCAGGATTCTCTCATCACGATTTAATATTTTTGACCTTAGACATATTCCAATCTGTTGAATCAATAAATGTTTTGAATTTTCGAGACTTCCAATCAATAAATATAGACAATCTTTTTAACGACTTTTCAAACATCGATTGGTCTTTTGTGTATGAAACGTCTGATGTAAACGATCAAGTTAATTTTGTTCAAAACAATTTATGCAATCTTTATGATAAACATGTTCCTATTCGAACAAAATGCATTGAATATAAAGGCACTCCATGGTTTACTAATGCAACAAAAAAACTGTTTGAAAAAAGGGATTTAGCTTATGCACGATGGAAAAGATACCGATGTCCTACTATGTTTAAGCAATTCAAAATAATTCGGAACAAATGTATTTCCTTGATCAGAAAAAACAAAATGATTTACTATGATAATAAATTCAATACAGATCAATCAAGTTCATCATTCTGGAAATGTGTTCGCAATATCGGTATTAACCCAAGAAAAGCAACACCTTTAAGTCTAGACGTTGCGGAATTAAATGAATTAAATAGAAAATTTTTGAATTTTGGTTCATCTATTTCTGGTTGCAATAACCCTACAACTCTAAATAATGATTGCATACCCCATGAGGATTTGAACACTTATTCACTGAAATGCCTTGACGAAATAAGTGTAGGTGAGTGCATTCTTGGATTAAAATCGAAGGCTGTAGGTCTTGATGGTATATCCTGAATTTTTAAAAATACTTCTTCCTGTTATCTTAAGAATTATAACCCACATTTTTAATACCTGCATTATGTCAAGTCAATTTCCTGATGCTTGGAAGTATGCGAAAATCATACCAATTCCAAAAAAATCATCATCTAATGTTCATGAGTTCAGACCAATTGCCATCTTGTCATGTCTCAGCAAAGTATTTGAGATCTTAATAAGCAAGCAAATAAAAAAGTATCTTGAGGTAAATAAGCTTATAACTGAAACCCAATCTGGGTTTAGGAGTCGACACAGCTGCATAACAGCTCTGTTGAAGGTAACGGAAGATATACGGTCTGGAATCGATAATAATATGATGGCACTTATCGTTTTTCTGGATTTCGCAAAAGCATTTGATTCTGTTGACCACAATATTCTTCTTCAAAAATTAAAACACCAATTTTCCTTTGATACCTCATTATGTAAACTAATTGGATCTTATCTTAAAGATCGTTTTCAGTCTGTTGCATGTGAAAATAAATTATCATCTGCTCTGCCCGTAAGTCTCGGTGTACCTCAAGGTTCTGTCATGGGGCCATTGTTGTTTACACTTTTAATAACGATATTTCAGAATCAATACAGAACTGCATGCATCACATATTTGCTGATGATGTCCAGATATATTGCGTTTTTTCTAAATCTTCTATTCAATCAGCTTTTCATAAAATGAACGATACTCTTGATTCTATATACAGATGGTCAGAAAAAAACAACCTAAGGCTAAATCCAATCAAAACAAAGGCATTAATTGTCAACCGAACAAAAAATTTTGAACTCTCACTTCCATCCTTGTTTCTTAACAGTAACAGAATTGAGTTTGTATCTAACTTTAAAAATCTTGGAATTATTTTTAATCAGCAACTCGATTGGACTGATCACATTAATAAAATTGTTTGTAATATTTATGGTATACTTCGTGGACTTAGCCCAACTACTAAATATCTGACGAGTGCAGTAAAAACAAAATTGGTTCAGACCTTTGTAATACCTATCATCTTATATGGTTGTGAGCTATTCACGAATATGGATGCTGAATGTAGAAGAAAACTCAATGTTGCTTTTAATTGCTGCGCCAGATACGTTTTTGATATTAAACGTTGTGAACATATCTCAAGCTATGCTGAGAAAATTGTTGGATGTTCTTTGAATGCTTACTTAAGATACCGTACAGTTCTCGCCCTGCAAAAAATCGTTATTGAGAAGACCCCTAATTACTTATTCAACCTAATTAAACCTGCCAGATCTGAAAGAACCCTACAATTTATTGCACCAAGATATACTTACTTAATAAGTTCCCGACATTTTTCTATATACGCGATTTATCTTTGGAATATGCTCCCTCAAATCATTAGGAATTCCATAAACTCTAATAAATTTAAAAAAATACTCTTCAATTACCTTAGAGAAAATTAATATCCATTGTTTATGCTACTTGAATAAAATAAATAAAACACAAATGTTATAATAATAATACTAATTTTGTCAATACTTTTTAATTCTATATTATTTGTCAATTTTATACTTAAATGTTTTTTTTTTTTTTTTAAATTTTATACTTTTGCCTGTACTAACATAAGTTTTCTTACTTTCCTGTACAGTTGATGAAATAAATAAATATAAATAATAATAAATATAGATGTTTCCACAATTTACCCTCCTTAAGAATGTATTTTCGTATTTCTTGGTATTTCATTGCGTAGCTTTTGCCATTGTTGAGTGGTGATTGTTTTTTCATTATCTTTATTTGAATATTGCTCGCTTCAGGAAAATAATGCAAAATTTTGTTAAAAGTATCGTTGTTAAAGCTGTGGGAGCAATAAGTAGATGCAGTGGACTTTTAATCTCTTATAACCCAAGCAATATCAATTTATTTGTGATGACTTTTTTCTTGACAGATGACATACTTGAAATGTTGATAATATGCATAAAAAAAGGCTCCGTCGGTTTTATTTTCTCACCTGGAAAACTTTACAAACATTTTTCAGTCAATCATATTATAACCAAAACATCTAAAAATCAATCAATACTATTCGAAGCCCAGACAATCTCCTGATGGTTTTCATAAATTGCTCTTTGGACTAAAAAAGTCCTTAATATTTTCATTTACAAGTTAGGTATTTTAATCCAATGTAGAGCACATGCAAATAAAAAAAGCAGACATACATACATTTATAAATTCAACGAAGTCCTTGTGGCGATTAATTTGATTGCATACATGAATAGAATTGCGAATTCAATGCATTTTCCAAACCGATTTCGTCCTTGAAAATGCATTAAAAATATTTTTATACGAACAGTAGCAATAGGACTTTTCAACATCGATTTGTGTTGTGTGTTATTTGTTATTTGAGGTTATACACTGAAAAACTTTCTCTCTCGTCTCTGAGTTCAATATGAGCCACGTGTGTGGGGATCTATGCAGGAGTTTGTGAGGAGAATTTATTTAAAGTTATCGCCTCATATAAAAAAAAAAACGAGAAAGGATATTTGAAATGGTTTTTACTTTTCTCATGTCGTGAAGGTTGATGAGTTGTTCAGTTTGTTTTATAAGAAACGTTCGCAGACATCTTTACTCCTTTTGAATTACTGATGGATTCCAGGAATTCTCGTATGAAAATTATTTACTTTCGCCGTTGAACTTCAACGAAGGAGAAAACCGAGATATCAATCAGCAGTTATCGTAAGTGAAACACCACTTCTCTTTTTAATTTGTTCAAAATTCTTTATTTATTTAATTTAGTTGTTCTTGGTTTTAATTTATTTTTTCTTTAATTTTGTTTGTCCTTAATTTTCTAATTACGTTTACTTACTAATTTCGTTACAAAAAATATGTTTTTTAGTTTTCTTTTTTGTTGGTTGGATAGCACATGGCTAAATCCTTATAGCTAACGAAAGAAAAGATTAATTTATTTAATTTTTATATAAAATTAAATTCTCTTTCATTAGCTGAATTGTGTATATATATATGATTTATATGTATAAACAGGTATATATAATTATAAATTTTCTAAAATAACATTCTCTCTTTCTCTCTGGTCAACAAATTTAATAATTCCGCTTGCACTCTTTACTTCCATAGTTTTGATCCACTTTTATGCTTTTATTTCGTTTTCTTGTTTTTTATTTTACTGGTTCTCTAAAATATATTTAGTGACTTTGATGCGTCTGTTTTGAGTAAACGATTTTAGTAGTGGATATATATAAACATTTACATACTTTTTACTATACACAGAATTGTTCTTAAATAATATTTCCAGTTAACTTTAACAATTTCTTTTTGTTTTTGCTTTAAATAGAAAAGGTGTCTCGTTACAATTTTTTTTAATAGAAATGTTTAAAATTAGAAAGAGTTTATTTTAGAGGCTAAAACTAAAAGTCATTAGATATGCCGTGGAAAGTATATTAATTTATTTAATACAGATTAAGAAATCCACTATATAAAGTGTCGCGGGATGAACTGAATATTTGAAAGAGAAGCTCGCAGGATATTCCATCAATCAATTTGCCCAACAATGACTAGGTTAAGACATTACATAACAAAGAACTTTCTTGACGTCCAAAGAAACCATTGAACCCGATTTGATATTGCTCCCTTAAGTTTTTGATAAACACCCAGAAACACTTTTGTCTTAAAATAGGGAATTGTTTTAACTTAGTCTATTTAGATATAAGAACGCTTTAGTTGTTTTGGAATGTACAATTTCTCCTTAGCTATAGTTTAAATAAAAATATATTTTTTTTTATATATTTTTAGGTACTTATTGAATACCATTTTATTTTTCTGTGATTTCCTTGTTAGTTTCGCTTAAAGTAGAAATAGGCAACACAAAAGTTTAAGTAAAATAAAAGAAGGCATCAATACAAAAATGAAAACCATACAACCTTATATATCATAATGCCAATGAGGGAAATAGGACTACAAGCATAGCAAAGCCTTGGAGTCTTTAAAAATTAAAATAGCTGTGTCTGAGATGAGGTAAGCCAATGTGTTGTTTTACCATTATATTCGGGTATCTACTAAAATACCGGTGACAGTAGGAAGGAAGATAAGAATGCCGCCTGTTTACAGAATGGGATACTCTCGAAACTTAAAATTTTGACACTGGAAATGAATTGCGGTATGGCAATGATATGCAAATAAATTGAAGAATTTATTGCGTTCAATTTAAGCTTTAGAACAGTATTGAACTGAGAATGAAAATCTAAAACGTCCTGTGATTGCGATCTGTTAAAGGGTTTCATATTTAATGATGTATCGCCAGACAGATGTTTGTCTTTTCAATTCTTGCCCCACAGTTTCCTTTTGTCTACATTTTTTGTTAAGAGCATCCTCCTTAAAAAAAATTCGTGGTTCGATTTGAACAGTAAAGAGGCCATTAAAGAAAAAGAAAAATGGTTTCGGATTACCAAAAAAGAGCCTCCCGGAGAAACATAAATAAGTTAAAGCGAGCCAGAGCCGTCTAGAATGTTCATATACAGATGACATATTGGCTCCACCTAAGCTTTAAAGTGTGTAAATATTTTTCCGTTCTCACTCTGTAGCGAGAGTCTTAATATACGTAATTCTGCAGATCCACATGGTATACCTATTATTATTTTGAAGAGGTGTTCTTCTATGCTGGCAAAACCTCTGCGGAAGTTTTTCACCCTACTCTATTTTTTTGGGCTCACCCTCAGAAGATGGATGGTAAACTTTGTCCAGAATGTCCCTTAAAAGGCGAATGTTCCTCTTCTTCCAATAAGCGTCTAATTGCACTTGAAAAAAAGACATTTCCAAGTTCATGGAAACTTATACAAGCCGTCAACTCATGAAATATCTTGAAGATGGAGAAGTCTGTGGTGATTTGATGGCTAATCTCACCAAAAAGCGGAAACAGTCTTTTCATTGCTTTGGAAAAAGTAAGATTGTTGCGCTTGATGCTTCTGTAGCATTTAATAGAGAAAGATTTTGATTGCCAAAACATGGAGCTTTTTTATCGAAAATGATGTTTTAAATGAGTCTGTTCTTCTCGGATTAGTAACTACCTTTCAGACTGTTCAATACAAGTTCTTTTGGACGGTCTTAAATCTGATGTTTACCATACAAATGCTGGTGTGCCCCAGGGCTCCGTTTTGTAGCCGACACTCTTCCTTTGGATGTGGAACTATAAAACGGTTGCATACTTCTATCACACTGCCTCTATAATTCAATGCCTCAAAAACTCAATACACTCTTCTGTCATAAAACCTTAGCCGCACTCACTGCAATGGGACACGCATCTAATAAACCGAAAGGCTGTCAGTACTTGTATGTGTTTTAATGACGATCTTCTTGAAACGGTCACATATTCGAAGTCGCCAAAAATGGTGCAAAATGCTTAGGATTCGTAAAACGATGCAGGAAGTTTTTCTTCTCTTCTGATCTTTCTGCAATCTATAAGGCCTTCATCCACCCAAAGCTAGAGTGCAATTTCCATGTTTGGACAGGTCTTCAAACATCATTGTGCCTACTTCTTAAAGAATTCAAAATAGAACATTCGCTTTGAATGGGGACAGATCAATTAGAGGATCACCGTCGTAGCGTTTCAAGTCTCTATCTTTTTAAGGTTTTTTTTATAAACAGTGCTCTAGTTTACCCAAATGTGAAACTGGTTTTTTCTTACCACCACCAATTTGTGAAAATCAAAAGTATACTCAACTGCCTTTACCCTTGACCCATAACCATTACTCGAACCTTTGAAATAAATAAATAGGTGGCGCAACAGAGCGCGGAGCCCCTTACAATCATAGAGAATGGAAGGACCTACAATTCTCTGCCGGTTCCGAGCGTCTAATTATGGGAACATTGTTGTCTATGTTGGGATTCGAACCACGCACTCCTGGGTTAACAGGCGAACATGCTAACTGTGAGGGCAGTCCGATAAGTACTTAGCTTATCCACCCAATCGCACCACTATCGCAAGAGAAACTGACTATAGTGTAGTACATTTTTGTAGAAGGCTACTGTCGAAATCTGAGCCAAATTGGACTCATAGTTTTGTTTTAACCGCGTGTGGAAGCAAACGTGTCAGCGAATTTTAGAAAAATGGAAAAAGAGCAATATCGGCCAGTGATTCGATTCTTGTCTTTGGAATGGAAATCACGAACGGTTGGATGAATCAAAGAGCGGTTGGATGCTGTATACAATGACTCTTCTCCTTCGATGGCAACCGTTAAAAATTGTTTCAACGAGTTACAACGTGGCCGCACTTCGGTTTTTGATGAGCTACTCCCAGGTGCCCCGAAAACGGCTATCGCGGAGGACAATGTGACAAAAATCTACGACCTCGTATTGGCAGACCGCCGATTGAAGTGCGCGAGAAAGCTGAGATAGTAGGCATCTCGAAAGACCGCTTGGATCATATCCTGCAAAAAATGTTTGGCAATGAAAGCTGTCAGCGCGATAGGATAGGCCGCGTTTACTCACTCCGGACAACAAACGCAACCATATAACCACTTCAGAGCAGCTATTGCCCCATCCACCGCATTCTGCAGATTTGGCCCCGTGCAACTTCTTTTTATTTCCAAACTTGAAAAAATCACTTGCCGGACAGAAATTTGTGCCGAAATTTGAGTTCATCACAGCCACGGAGGCCTACTTTGCAGAACTCGAGAAAACGTATTTTTCAGATGGCTTTAAGAAGTTGGAGCATCGCTGGGTTAAGTGTATCGAACTAAAAGGAGATTATTTTGAAAAATAAATCAACACTTTTCCAAAATTCTCGTTTTTCTTTTGTAGGCTAAGTACTTATCGGACTGCCCTCGTATCATGCCACGGGTACCATTGCTTGACTTAAAAATCAGCTCACTCTCAAATTGATTTTATCCTACTCATACTGCATCCTTTAAATTTGATTTCTTTGCTTGTACTTAGCAAGTTTGCTTGTCCAGCAACATACTTTCATAAATTTTTTGGCTGATGAATAACCGTGAGAGTAAAGATAAAATCAATTGTCATGCAATAACTGTTGGTTGTTACTTTTTTAACTCGCTTTAATTATAAGAAAAAGGTATTGAAATAACAAAGTAAGGAACTGAAAACATGTAATTCTTTAAAAACAACTTAAAAACCACATTTTGTTGTCCCCAATCACAGAAAATATTTTACTTACCACCTTTTTACCTTACAGTTAAACTTTAAATGTTAAAAATTGTATTTTCCAACTAACATTTATTATCATCTATTTATGAATACTTAAGTATTTAGTTCTAGTTTGAATTGTTTTATTATTTAAAAATATACGATATATTTAAGACTTTGCTCTTCCTGTTTATATATAAATAAATTCACAAGACATAAATACGCTATCTATGTATATCTCCAGCAGTTTAATGTGGTATTTGTGTTTTTTGTTTTTGTTTATATTTTATACAATTAACTACTTATATTTGTTTTCGAGGCACATGTTTCTTAACAAATTAACAAAAAAAAGAAATAATTACAAGAAAAAAAACTTTACAGCTAACCATTACTTAAAACAAAAGAAATAAAACAAGTACATTATGTTGCTATCACCGCACTTCGGAAAAACGTTACAAAATTTTTGTTTTCTGTCAAAAATCGGCTGTGGTTTGTTTTGAATAATTACAAAAAATATTAATTTTTCAATTGAAATGTCGTAAAAAATGGTTTGTATCGTAAATTCTCTTCATAAAGTGTTTTGTTTAGTATCGACTGATTTCGATGAAATTGGACGCGGTCGACGTTTTTTCGCTGGAAGGGAATAGAGACGTCCGCTACGCATTTTTGCGGAAATTTCCTGTTGTTCTTTGTTTGATAATTGGGCACTAAAATAAAAAAACAAAAACAATAAAAGTAATCAGGATCGGGTTTTTCTAATTTCAATGTCAAAATGCAAAGGGTTATTGCAAAGTAAAAGTAATAAAAAGTTATAGGAAGTGTGAGTGAAAACAAACAATTGCAAATACTATTGCATATATTTTCCTTGAAAAATGCACTCAAAATCAAAAGCAAATACCAAACTTCGAAGGTTCATTTCTTTCAATACGAGTACATTGCTTATCAGACATTTTCCTCAAGAAGTCAAACACTGCTTGGAACAGAAAACGTTAGGCGCCACTTAAAATTTACCAATTAGGTTTTTGTTTTTAGTCAGTTATAAGTGTGTTATGTGTTATGGCGATGAAAACCAAAAATTTAAAGTTAAATTTCGACAAATAATGGAAAAAAGTTCATGGAACCTGGGTTCAACACGTTGGGCGCAACTCAAGTGAGATCAATTCAATGCTCTCTTACTGGAAAAGAATCTCAGAAAACTATTTCGTGACCAACAAAAATTACAAAAGCAAATATTGGCGGACTTACTGACGAGTCCATTACATTGAATGAAATCAAAAGCAGATTTTTGGCTAAACAATTTCAAAATGGAACTCACTTGACTTCCAACTTGGCCAGTCGTTGTTTTAGTTTAGCTTGACTAGCAGTATACTCCGCAAGTAGGCGTGCCAATCGTACATTTAGGTTTTCCACAGAAACCTCAAGTTTCTCTATGCCACCTTCTATGCTATCCTGAACACGTTGTGAGTCTGAAAATGGATCAAAGCAAAAGAAAAATTCAGCACAAGTTCTATGAATCCTTAGATAGAAATTCAACAATTTTGAGCTCAAACTCACTTGAGAAAACATCCTCATCGAGAAGTCCATCTTTTCGCAGTAATTGACATCCTCTCTCGGTGAGTGTTGCTCTCGCCTCTGGATAATCGGCCAATGTCTCCCACAGATCTCGTTTTGCCAGACAAAATAAGTCTGAATAACCGAGAGAGCGTACATTCGCTGTTCGTCTGTTACCAGTTCGGTTACCTGCTATCTCCAACACAGACACTTCCCCAAAAACTGATCCCGCTCCTAGTGTGGCAAACACCGTCACTCCATCATCAGCAACCACTGACAGCTTTCCTCTTTTCACTATGTACATTTCCTTGCCCACGTCACCTTTGCGGCAGATATAGTCACCCGGAGAAAACACTTGCAGCTTCAATTTCAACACCAACGCTTCCAAGAGGCCCGGTTCACAGTCCTGAAAAATTCGCACTTGTTTCAAAGTATCCATATGCACACGAATGGCAATTTCGGCTTTCAGCTTATCCGGAAGAGCGGATAGAACTCGCTCCTCATCAAGTGCTCCACTCTGCGACCACGTATAGGCAAACCAACGAATCACTCTTGCTTCCAGTTCATTTCCCACCTTACGGAAGGCCATGTATTGCTTCACTCCGTCCATGCGGTTTTGAAACTCAACCCTGGCCACGTTCATATTCGAAATCATCGAACCGATGTTTCCTGTTGGATGAAGGAAAACAAATTTTGAGGTAGCAAACAAGGTAGCAAATCGAAAGTTTTATTCTACTCACCGACAATAGTGGCAAAGATGAGGACACCGGCCAAGAAGTCGGCCACCACGAACAGGTATTCTGCGTCGTTCTCAGGTGTAGGTGTTTCTCCGATTGTGGTCAATGTCAGAGTTGACCAATAAAAGCTGTATATGTATTGTCGCTGCAGCGTTGCATTGCGGTCACCTTTTAAATTGTATACCCAATTATCTGTTCCGAAACCGAGAGCATAGCTAATGGCGAAGTACATGCATGCGTTCCAATGGATGAGCACCAAGATGGCCAGAACAACTTTGCAGA
This sequence comes from Melanostoma mellinum, assembly GCA_914767635.1. Classification (NCBI taxonomy): domain Eukaryota; kingdom Metazoa; phylum Arthropoda; class Insecta; order Diptera; family Syrphidae; genus Melanostoma; species Melanostoma mellinum. The sequence continues at coordinate 224,321,548 of OU612059.1, read as the reverse complement.
TGCGAAATGCGTTTGGATAGCCAGTTGCGGTTTCGGTACGATCGAACCATTCCCACATTCTTGGAAGACGCAGCAGACGATTGAGTCGCACAATCACCGGACAAGGCAGGTAAGTAGAACTGCAGGAGCTTGGTGGCCACCATATGTATGCCAGGTCTGTGGGCAACATAGAAAGGATATCGATTGACCAACCTTTTGTAGAGAAGTAATGTTTACGGAGCTTGTATGCATCTCGCACCAGAAGACCCTGCTCCAGGTAACCTAAGTGATGAGGGAAAACAAACGTGTTAATTGAGTTTACACGTGGTAATTGAGGTAGGAAAATGTTAATGGAAATAGAGGAGTGAGGAGTAGGGATGGGAAAAAAATAAGTGCATCGGAATAAATGGCAACAGCTGGTTTTTAAGATGTCGAGTGTTTGGGTTGGGAACGTGCATCAAGAGACTCTTTCCTTCTCTTTTTCTTTCTCATACAGTCTATTGAGGCTAAACCTATATTAATTAATCTTTGAATGGATAGCAGGGATGTAAGTCAAAAGGGTGGCAACTGAAAGTTGGTTGCTCCAAGCCTAGTGACAAATCAACGAACGAACATTCACTGGTCTGTACAAAGACAATCGATTACTCGATTAATAACTAACGACCCGCACCCTTAATAACTCAATGACAACGTTAACGTCGGTGATCTGGCTTAACATGACAGATTTTCGGAAGCGCTTTTGTTTCATTACGCAAAAAAGGGAAGTCATTCGCGTTCATCCAACTCCTGCACATAAAGCCGTCCGGACAAATGGCTTTGCGATACCACTAGGCTATTACGACAACACACAGTGACTAACGATTCATTCTGCGAAATCCCCTCGTAAGTGTGTGAGTGAAATGAGTCCCGACGAATTTATGCTACACCACAAAATTCATGGAACTCACACCAAAATCGTTTATAGCTTCAGGACCACGAGCACTTAAAGAGGTCGAACGACCAACCAACCCTCCTCCCTGTAGTGTGTTTGAAACTATATACGAGACGAACACTTTAATGCCACGTCCGCAAAAAGTTCAGTTACAAGAGACTATATCAGGGTTTTTGGGTGCAAAACTATTTCAAAACTCCAATGGCAAACTTATATGTTCCACACTGTGCACTGAATTTCCCGGGTGGAAAGTTTTTTCTTTTTTTTTTTTTTGGGTTGAACTTAAAAAGATATATGTCGGTGTTTGTGAGTTTTTCTTTGTTTTTTGTTGTGTGTTTTCCAACTTTGCCAAATGGAATTTGTTGATGGAGTGTAACCGAACGCAAGAGGAAATGGAATTTTATTTTTTGGAATGAAGAAGTTCTATAAAAACACTTACCTTCGTGCATATGTACTAGTGTATCTAGGAGATATATCAAATCACATAGGTAATCGAGAATGTACCACACTGGCGAGGCGCTCCGGTTGATCTCCCAGAAGACGGCTCGTCCCATGACGAAAATTATATTGTACAATACAGCTACGGAGACGACGAAGAGCCACTGCAATTCGCACAAATTGAGTTTAGAGAAAGTTTTTTTTTATAAAAAAATGAAATAAAGTCAAAGTGATAATAAAATAAATATTCTTGATAGTTTGTGAGTTTTTCTTTGAGATAAAATGAAAGACTTTTAGGAATGCAGGCTGAAAATCTTTTTGCATTCATGACTCCTTTCTAGAACATTCCTAAGTATTGATGAACAAATGTTTACTTACTCTATAATGCGATGGAAGCGATGGGTCGACCGAAAGTCGATTGCATAACCAACTTTTGCCAGTTATTTCGGGAACGTCTGTGGCAGATTTGCCAATTTTCTCGGCATTATTGGCGGTGGCAAATTTATCAAGAAACCAATCGGGTGGCTTAGCTCGGCTACGTTTCGTTATCCTGTGTCGCAATGCATTAAGAGTGCGTCGCAGGGCTGATGGTTTTGCTTCTTTGGTTTGGTCCTTGAAATAGAAAATAAAAGAAATAGTAATTATTATCGATTGTTATCGTCGAAATGTTGGCATAAATTTGAATTGTACATAGAAATAAATGACCAAGTGGCCCCCTTCCCTTCCGATTAACTTCGAAAAAGAAATATTCTCATGGCTGTGGAGTTTTTCTATTTCTCGGCAGAAACGGTACCCTTGAAAAGCTCATTGGGTTTTTTCTATGGTTTTAAAATAACTGCAGAGGCCCTCAAACAGAAATACCAGTTCATTGTACTATTTGCCAGCAACAAAATTCTTTTCTTCTATCTTTTCAGGTCTTAAGCCCGTGCCTGTGACAGCGGCCAAGATAAAGGAGCCTTAATTTCTATCTAACTTTTAAATCAGCTCGTTTGAAAGCTTATTAAAGCAGGAGTTTATTGTTTCAAAATGAACAAGCGCTCTCTTGGTTAGCAAACTATACGCGCAAATTTGCGGAGTTCACTCTTTACAATTACTTGGACAGACTTTGTTTGATATGTTTTTTTTTTTTAGGAAAATAGGAGAGGATTTGAAAGGAGACACCGATGCACGTTGCTTTTGAATCTTTGTGAATCATAATGTGGGGGAAAAACAGGGTGAGGGAGAGCATTCCACATTCGGGTGGTGCGACTGAAATAAGAATCTCTATACTTGACTGTACGCCCGAAGTTGGGCTTATGGTAAAACTGATGAGCATTCCTAGCGAGGCGGGTGTTGTGGCTAAATTGTTTCAGGGGAGGAATGCAATTGGCTATTTCACTAGAGCACTGTTCGTAGAAAAAGCGATAAAAGAGACTGAGACAGGTAACGTTTCGACGATGTTCAAAAGAATCAATCGATTCAACGATTAAACTATCACCTATCAATATAAACGCTCTATTTTGTGCCCTATCTAGCAGGCGCAAAGATGTTGGAGAAGCACGTGACCAGATATGAGAGTCATACTCCAGTTTTCGACGGATGAAGGCCTTATAAATTGTAACCAGATCAGAGGGGGTGAAGAACTTCCTGCATCGTCTCAAGAAGCCTAAGCATTTAGCAGCGTTTTTGGCGACTTCAAATATGTGGTCATTCCAACGAAAATCATCGTTTACACACATACCAAGTACTGACAGCTTTCTGGTTTCTCGGATGCAGGTACCATTCATGGATGGATGGTAATGGTGGAATGAAGCTTCAACGACAAGAGACAGCACTGAGGTTTCGAAGGATTGAGTTCTACTCGGTTTTTATGACCCCATGAAACAATGCTGTCAAGATCAGAATTCAATGAGCTTATCATACGTAACCGTTCCAGTTCCACATCCGAAAAGCAGGGACGTGAATTTGGAAACGAATATGAAAAGCGGAGGGCCGAGTCGTCCGCAAAACAGTTGAGAGGATTAGAAGTTTCAGACAAGACATCATTAATGAAAACGAGGAAGAGAGTCGGAGACAAAGCGGAGCCCTGCGGCACACCAGCATTTATGAAAAGGGTATCAGACTTGAAGCCATCCAATACAACTTGTATTGAACGGTCGGAAAGGTAGTTTCTAATCCAACAAAGAAGAGACTCATCGATACCAAAAGCACGCATTTTCGATAAAAGAGCCTGATGCCAAACTCTATCAAATGCTTTAGAAATATCAAGCGCAATAATCTTACTTTCTCCAAAACAATGTAAAGATTGGTCGCACTTTTCGGTGAGATAAGCCATCAAATCACCAGTGGACCGTTTGCTACGAAAGCCGTACTGACGGTCATTAAGAAGCTTTCGTTCTTCAAGATGTTTCATAAGTTAACGGTTTATCAACGTTTCCATGACCTTGGAAAGAAGGGACGTTAGTGCAATTGGACGGTAATTAGAAGAGGAGTAAGATTCGCCTTTTTTAGGGACCGGCTGGACAAATGCAGTTTTCCATCTGCTCGGGAAAATCCCAGCAGAATAGAAAAAATGGAAAAGTTTACGCAGTGGTTTTGCCAACGTAGAAGAACACCTCTTCAGAATTTGGGCGGGGATACCACCTCGACCAGCGGATTTATGTATATTGAGATCTTTGAGGACTCTAGCTACCGAGCGAGTTCGAAAAAATATCTGCTTCATAGCAGAATTTCCTGTCTCAAGCTCAAGTGGGGCCAATGTGCTATCAGGAAGTGTCGAGTTAGCAGCAAATTGAGCTGCCAGCAAGTTGGCTTTGTCGATGGAGCTAACATATGGAGAGTCATTGAAAACGTGCGTTTGGACCGATGACGTGGTCGAACTTTTAACGTTTTTAACAAAAGACAAAACAATTTTACTTCCTTTTGTACACAACAGTATTTTTTGCCTTACTTTTTGGTCATGTAAAAACTTAGCCTTTTTTATTTGAGCATTACAGATATTTCTGGCCCGTTTGAAAAAATATCTACAGTAGGGTTGTCTTTGAATTTTCGAAAACTACTTTCTCTATCCCTAATCGTCTCTTTACAGCTTTAATCAAACCACGAATTCTCTTTGGGGATGATACTTTCTGTTGAGCCTTGGGATCATTGCATCAGAGTACAATTTCTTTATATTAATGAAACCCCTTAAGACTTCTTCTGCTAGTCATGGTACTCATTCTGAACTTTCAGAGATACTCGTGTCAGGACTACACTGCGCCAGAGCTAATGTCATTGAAACTACAAATTCGGTGTGTTGTTTGAAAGATTTTGGGGTCTAGCAAATGCATGCAACAGACCGAACGAAATTTTAGAGTCGCGAGTTGGAACGGTTTGAAGTTTCGAGTTGGAAGAGGTGTTGAATAAGAGACGAGTAGTCATAAGTTATGTCCAAAAAAGCGAAGTTCATTAGAGGGAAAGCTTCTTGTGGAAGGAGACAAAATTCTGCGCCAGTTGGTGACAGATATCTTATTACCTTTTGAACGAATAGTTTTTTCTAAAGCAGTTTTCGACGGCTGCACCTAACTGAACGAAAGTACGCGGCTTCCCAATCGAAGAAGTTTGTGATGTGGTTAAGAACTACAAAAAATGCAAAGATGCTTGTCTAGACGAGAAGCTCGACTTTGGAAAAAGGATGGAAGACATCGGGCTTAGATGACTCACGAGATTATAAATTGCCACGAGTAAGTCAACAACAGATACTATCCAAACCTAGTCATTCCTTATACGATTTGCATGTTGTTTTGGACGACTTCAAGTAAAGACTTTTAACTGTCAACTACGAGATCTATTATGAGTGGCAATAAGGAAGCTAGATGGCTATACGGGAAAAGGAGCTAAAAATGAATAGCCACAGGTTGAAAAGTGAAATACTTATTCATTAAAATCTCCGCTACAGGTTTTTCTTAGGTTTTGTATAAGATGAAGAGCTTGAAAATCCGTCTTGTGGCCACGGACATGGACAAGGACATGGACAATGGGATCACTTCTTTGATTTTTGTAAGCTGTGTAAATATTTTAAGCAAAAATGTTCTCTAAAATGACCATTCAGGAAAGGCTTCCTCTGCTCCTGTACAATAACGCCTCTAAAATCCATCAAATCCTTGTACCCTCTCTCGCCAGTTCGTGCCTGGCCTTCTGTTGACAGTTTTCTTATTTAATTCCAATTGTTCTATGGACAAAAGTGTGCATGAGTCACACACAGTACGTGAACACCAAGGAATTCCTTGTCTACCTTCTTTTAAGACAACGCACAGAAGACAAACGTACATCATCAAACATCGCTGCAAGGATCACTTGATTTATGCTAAGACGTTTTAGGAGGTGGTGGATACTACATTAGTTCATTAGGCGTTTTAAATTCAGTACATCTTTTCTTCTTCTTCTTCTTTTTTTTTTGTTAATTATGAACTTCTTCAATGGCACTCGGTTTTATCACTCTCCTTTGCCCATTTCTACAATCAAATTAATCTTAATTAGAAAAAAAAAAGAAAATTAAATTGTTTTCAGCGCACGAATGCGATGGGCTTTGAATTTAATTGTTTCTTCAAGACACCACAATGAAATAGAAACCAAACTGGTTTGGTTCCAAGAACAGGGCGTTTTGTGGAAAGTTTCTGAATATATCTTCATCAAGTTCTAAAAAAGCTTTAGTTTTTTAAGAACAATTCCAGCACACAAGTGAACAATTTCACTGTTATACACCCTGTAACCTGTAAGCCATAATATTCAAAGATAAGATGCTTGGTCTTTGTATTTGTGCACCCTTGTGTGCGATACACTTCAAGATGCTTTTCCCACAGGGGATTCATTCATTTTTGTGTCCACTTAATTAGTGCGGTGCGTGTGCAAGGACATATTTCAGGGCAAATGGTATAAAAGCAAAAGTAATTTCCAAACGAACCCATTAATCCCACAGTCCTGCCCGCGCAATCAATCAGTCGCAGTCACAACATCGCCATCAAGACCATTTTCGTTGTGTGTCTGAAACACTTTGGTATGCCTTGGTGTATATTCTAGTATCACATGCCAGAAGCAGCGTGACTAAAACAACAACCTCATTGTCATCGTTATCCTTATCAACGTCATTGTCATTCCAACACACTCTAAAGTGTTCAAATGACATAGTCTTTAGAGAGTGGGTTGGGAAAACTCTTAATTTTTAGGTTAATTTATTCGAAAAGAGATAAAAAAATCAAAATGCTAATTCCTTTTGCAGCTTTTTTCGGTGTCGTGTTGGTCATCTGCACAATTACATCCCCTAGTCCGAGAGCGCGAGCACCAAGCGGAATCCATTAAATTACATGCGAAAAATCCGGTTAAAATGTAATTTATCACTGTCAGAGTGTTTTCGGTGCGAATATAAAGGAACAGGATTTTGGATGCGCCTTAATCTGCATCCACATTATAATCGCAAAAGTTTCCTTTCAGGATGTCCTTTCCGTGTTTTGCATTCCGGATAATGCATCGGAGGACATTATCTTTCTTTAGGGTTGATTTTTATTTTCTCGATAAAAATGAAAAGACTCACAGCCATGAAAGGGAGCTGAGTGTTATATGATTACATTTTTCTGCCCAAGTTGAGAACTTTTAAATTTGAGAAATTTTGTAACATGCAAATTTGTGAAAGGCGAGTTGGATCTTAGTAAAAGTTCTCATTTAATTCGCTTAATTAATGTCCTTATTTGTTAAAAATAATACATCCAATTATATGCTGAGCTTTGACGCATAAAACTATGAGTTAGTAAATAAGCTGACATAGCAGAGCGGGGAGCGCGTTCCTCTCAGCCATAACTTTATGAGGGGAAGGTCCTACAATTTTTGTTTCCTATTCCGAAAGGCTTAACGAGAAAGCGCTTTTCGTGGCATGAAATTACTAATGGAGAAACTGCCAATTCGTGGAAACACACTGCTCTTCCCTTGATGTGTCTGGAACTCGAAACTCCCACGTCCCACAAACAGACATACCAACCATTTCACCACAGCAACCACAACGCAAAACTACGAGTAGAATTCAATAACTTAAAGTAGAACTAAATAAAAAAAAAAACTCACCAAGTCGATGCCGGCGATTGCAGCAATATCAATTGACTGCACCATTTTCTTCGATCCAGGTTATCCACGATGTCTTATTTTAATTTGCACTAAAGTTTTCAAACACAACCACTTGTCTCTTTGAACTAAATTTCAATTATCGTTGGCAAATTCATGTTAGGCTATCGAATCTGTAAAATGACTATTTTGGTTTGACAAAAAAGTATAAAATCACATGCCGCCCCACCGCAACTAAAGCCTACAACCTCTGCTTCTCTGTTTACAAAAACACCTTCACACTCAAAATGACCGACTCAAACCATGTGCCTTGTGTTTGGCTCATCATCGATTGTGAACTTAAGACTAACGTTTCACGCATAAAAATTCGAGTTGGATAAATTGAAATACGAATTGCAAGTAAAAAATATTCGTAAAAAAGTCAAAATCGACCTATGATGACGTGACAACGAACGAAACGACAACGCTCTTTTGCAACGAACAACTCATGGTCGATTAACATGTTTATTTCGCTCACGATTTCTCTCTGATTAAAATAATGTTTCCTTCGATTGGATTCTAAGATTCACAGAAGTGATTAAAGCTACCTAATTATTTTTAAATTCAAATGAAATACATTTCTGTAGGAGATATGACACATTAACATTTAAATGATACAATTGAGGAAGACTGCGGGGGAGGTAGATGTAAGTGCGGTGTCAAAAATGACGCTGGTTGGTTTATCGGGGAACGTTACAAGCTCAAATTAATTTTAAGCAATGAAATTGACAAATTGAGAAATTGGAAGTGCTGCAACAGAGAAAGAAAAATTCTTGTTAAAGATAATATGCAATTAGTTGCTACATATATCGAAAATACACATATTTTGATTGATTGGATGATTCACAGTTCGATGGAGGAATTTATTTTCCAAATGAAATTCAGGCACCCGATTCGTTGAGTTGAGGATGCATTCCATTCTCATAGTAACCAGTAAAACTTTAGTAGTAGCGAACAATGGCTGGATGGGAAGAAGTATCTTAGTATGCAGCGACAGTCAAGCTATGCTTAATGCCCTTCTCAACCCTCTAACTACTTTGAAAGTGATCTAGGAATGCAAGAGCTCTCTGAATGCGGTCGGAGGACTCAATTCTCTGAGTCTCGTTTGGGTTCCAGGGCCCTATTTCATAAACATTGACAAGTGACAATTCTACAAATTTGTCGCAGTTATCTGACAAATTTCCATTTCATATCGTATTGACAGGTCGTATATGACAATTTTGTAGTGACAAATTTGTCGCTGTCAGACAGTGATCAGTTTGTCGTGACAATTTTGTCACTGTCATATATTTTGACAAATTTCTTGCAATGTATACAAGAGACTGAATCTAGCTACAATTTTTTGACGGAACGATGAATTTAGCTTTTTGACACACCCTGTCCATCACCAACTACATGATACTGGGCTCCACTTCCAAGCCAGTGTAACGCACATAAATTTTGGATCTTAGCATCAAGAGCACGGTTTCTTTTAGTGGGATGCTAGAGATGTTGACCGATTTTATTCAAAATACATATATTCCGCGGTACTTTTGCCGACGCGAAAATGTTCATTAAATTGAAAATCATTTAATGCACCAAAATCATTGTTAATTCTGTGCTTAAAAATTCGAGGACGACGTATTTCGCGAATTTGTATCTCAGACTCATTATCACTTTCACTTGAAAAAATAATATTCGACATTTTTAATTTAACTTGTCACTTTTCGACCGAAACTCAGTTGCCTGTCACAATTGTCAATTACATACTGAAAAAATTGTAATTTGTATAACTTTTTCTGTTCCATAAAAAAATTGTCACTACAAATGTGTCGGGGAATTTATGACAATTTTAAAAAAATCCCTGACAATTCATTGTCATGACAATTTTTTTATGAAACGAAATTACGACAATTGTCGCAGATTTCCCGACAATTCTACAAAATTGTCCATTTTTCTATGGTACAGAATATAGACAATTTCCCAGTTGTCATTTACAAATTGTCACCTGTCACCTGTCGCTTTTGTCAATTTTTATGAAATAGGGCCCAGGTCATCACGGCATAACTGAATATGAAATCGTCGATGAACTTGAAAGGAAAGGATCTCAGACAGCAGGACCTGAGCGGCCGCTAGGTCTGCCAAAGTCATCAGTGAGGGCTTCAATCAACGATAAGATCTGTCAAGAGCACAATCGTAGATGACATGCCGCCAGTGGATGCAGACAGACCAAAAGTAAGCTCCCCAACGTTGATAAGAAGACTGCAAAATTTTTGCTATCCCGTATAGCAGAAAAGAATGTAGAAAGCTTATTGGTGTTGCAACGGGGTACTTCTCTTTTGCCAAACATTTGAACGTGTTAAGCTTAAGTGATTCCACGCTCTGTGAATCTTGTGGCGAAGATGAGGACACCGCAGAGCACTTCCTCTGTGAATGTCCTGCTTTTTCTCGCACGAAGTAGTAGTAGTAGTGGTAGTATTTTTATTATTTCTAGATAACAATTCAAATTTATAACAATTTTTCAATAAATATAATAATTCAGAAATAATAGTTACATAAGTATTACTTTGAAAGAAATAGAAGTAATGCCACATCAAATAAAAAAAAATATATGTAATTAATATCAAATGGGTGTTGTGACCCTTAAATTTATACCATCAAAGTGCAAAACAGATACAATTTTTTAAACTGTTTTTTTTTTAACTTCATTCTTGTTGGATCATTAAAAAAAAAACATCAGTATATTAAAAGTCTATAGAACCAAAACATCAATGAAGGACATTGAGGAACAATTCAATATTTTTTATATCATGACTAAAAAGCCAACTTTTCACGGCTCTTACAAAAGAATTAATATTTGTAGGAACTCTTAAATCATATGGGAGCTTGTTGAACAAACGACACGACACGATATCATAGAAGTTTCGGGTATAGATACTAAATGAAGAGAATTAGGCTTCTGAAGAAAATTTTAAGCACCTTAAAGCAATATAAGTGACGGACTGGAAGAACTTTCAAATCTTTGAACAGTGGAAAACTAGGGTACAGACGATGCTTTCTACAAATCAGTTTTAAAATACGCTTTTGTAATATCAATAGAGAATAGAATAGAATAGAATTCTCCTCAAATATGCTCCTCCCCAACAAGTTATTCCGTATTGCAATTTTGAATGAAAAACACCATAATAGATTTTCATCAACAGCTTTGGAGAGCAAGTATTGCGCAAGAAATAGAGGCTACGAAAGTATTTTCTCAGATTTTCAGTATGATATACAAAGCTCGCTCTAGAGTCCCAAATATTTAAATTCTTCAACTTTTTCAATTTTGAAAGATTTTTCGGTGCAATTGAGACAGCTCCGAAAGGAACAATTGTACAAGCTGTTACTGCAGCTGCACTGAGGTATTTCGAATCTTGGTAGTCAGTAGCATGAAAGAATACATCCGCTCCAAGACAATTTTGACCCGCCAAATTAAAAAAACATTATCTTAGCTTTTGAGCTTATCAACAATTTATGTTCAGCAAACCACAATCGTAATAAATAAATGTCAAAATTTATATCCGCGGTGAGATCCAAAATACTCTCCGATCCAAAGGCAAAGCCAACATCATTCGCAAAAGCTGTCGACATTCCCTTGAAGGGCATTCTGAACAGCAAATCTATGTAAATCAGAAAGAGTATAGGACCCAACACTGAGCCCTGAGGTACTCCAATGTTAAGGAACTTTACTTCGCTTCTACTATCGTCAATCTTTACTCTTTGAGACCTATTGGTTAAGTACACTCCAATACAAACCACCAAAAACCAGCTTTTTCAATTTTACTAAGCAAAAGTACATGGTTAGCCATATCAAAAGCTTTTGTAATATCTACAAACAACCAAGCTGTAAACATCTTTTTATCCAAGCTCATGAAAATTTGAGAACAAAAACTTAACAACGCATCTTCTGTAGATTTATTTTTTTGAAAATCGAATTGAATTGAACTGAAATAAATTAGTCTTACTTAAAAAACTCACTACTCTATTTTTTACCACTTTCTCAACAAATTTTACTGAAGTTAAGAGAGAGATCGGTCTATAGTTACATAATTCATTAATAGAACCTTTTTTAAATAACGGCAGAATATCGGCACATTTCAAGGCACCAGGAAAAACTCCGTCAAAAATACTTTTATTAAAAAGATGCGACAGAATATCAACTAAAAAACATCCAATGTTTTTAAGTACCTGATTTGACAAGCCATCGAACCCAAAAGAACAAGAATTTTTTAGACCACCTATTATATTTAAAAGTTCTAACTCTGTTATAGGCTCGAATACGAAACTTTGTCTCTGTGAAAGATCACCAAAGCTTAGTATAGAACTACACTTGGTGCAGAAGGAGTAAGAGGAGTTCGACACACCTTTGCTTGTTACCATACAAGAAGTACTCATTAAAAGCGTTAGCTATACCTAACTTCTCAGTAATTGGGGAACCGTTCAAAACTATAACTGATGGTCTTTTAGCAGTTTTTGTTTGCTTAAGAATATCGTTAACAAACTGCCATTCGAGTCTTAAATTTCCTTCGGCTGCATTAAATAAGTTACAGATACTCTAGAACTGGTAACTTAAGCCCCTTGTTTGGCTTTTCTACGAACATCTCGAAAGCTATAACAAATAGAAGGTTCCTATCTGGTAGAACAATGGACCGGTACTTAGGTCTGAGCGCTCCAGCTGGTATTTCAAAAACCTCATACAGAAAAAAAGTAGCGTTTTGACTGTTGACACAGATCTCATGACATTTCCCTGTGCTAAGTCTATCGATCTTATAAAAGGAAGGCAGGTGACAACAATGAATGAGTCATAAGCGACTTATGTCGGAGGTTATTGTCACCTTATATAACTCCTGGAATTTAGAATCGATACACAAACCTAATGCAGGGTATGTCCTTTGACTAATTTTGTATGCCACAAAAGTTCTCAGTAGAGCAAGACGAGATATCATATGACAAGATACCATATTGCGAGAAACAAGTAGTTATTCATGTTCACCTTAGAAACAGTTGATGGCCTGTCTTATCACGAGTAAGACGAGGAGTTGATTTGAGCTTGTACTTGACATCCCACCGTCGCGCCGCACCGCTTTCCATACGGGAACTGTAAAGACAATTTTCCATATATTTACATGATGGAAGAGCAAAAAAAGTCTTTTCACTCAGTCCTTACACACATGTGAGGACCTCGTGGTGTAGTGACATAACGTAGTTTCACCGAACTAGGTTGATTGTTTTCCCAAATTACATTTGAAGAGGATTTTTGTCTTGGAAGGTAACTCAATCCTTGTCCCTTCCTCTGAATTTTATATAACGAGGACAAGAAGGAACTAAATCAGTCTATAAAATGTATGAACATTCTTAGAGCTTGTCGTGTTCCCCTTAGTGGTGTAACTACCGGTGATATCCTTGCGTAAAAAAAAAGAAACATATTTTTATGAAAAATGAGAATATTTTAGTGTTTGAGGCTTCTGGACCTGTAACGTAAAGCTAAAAGTTTAAGATCCTAGAACCACTTGTAGGATTATGTCCATTGAACTTGCAGAAGAACAAGCAAATTTTGTGTTACAGGCCCCAGGTGAGACATACATCGTACATTACACATACAATGACCTTATTTTGATATACATATGATTCAAAATCAACTTCTTTGCAAATATAACTCAGGTTGTATCATCTTCCAAAACATGGCATAAGGAAACAAAGAATAAGTAAGGAAATAGGGACGCAAGCGTTTTCGTGGCTGCATTAGGATGGAGCGTAATTTTTTTTTACTTAACGGACATGTAATAGTAAAAATTTTGTGTCTATTAGGCTCATATTTACTTATAGTTGAAATATAAAATGAATCGACTGAGAGTAACTGCCTCCGTCAGGTCATTGAAATTTTGTAAAATCTTGAATTTAGACGAATCTGTTTTTTCTCATTCGTTTTCAGCTAGATAAGTCTTAGTTGCCTTTTTCACTTGGTGCATCAAAACGCCGCATTTTCCCTCAACTTTCCTAAGGTGATGCCGACACCTTTTTCACATGGAAGTTTTCAACGCCTATATCACCCATGGCCACCAAATGCACAAATAAATCGTAAATACTGGAAAAAATGGTGGTGTTTTACGCCACCTCTTGAAAAGAGGCTGCAGAAACCACTTCAGTGGATAATTTGTTTACTCCAAATGAATGAATTGCCATTGACAGACTTGTTTCTCTACCTTGATGGATCAACTTCAGGACCAGAAACTTACACTAGACTTTTGTGAAAAGCACTTGAAACTTGTACGACATTGCTTCAGCGGTACTCTCAGGAAATTTTCCAGTAGATCTAGAAAATAAATTCCCCGAAAAAATCAGCCTTATCACAGATTACATCGTAGAAAACTTCCACACGGAAAGCCAAGTTACGAACTACGAAAATTTGTGTTCACAAAATCCGAATGGAATCGAAGAAAGCATTTCCAATTACAACACTAAATACCTTTTTAATGTTTTTTTTTTAAATCAGCTGTTTTACGCCAAATGTGCAAGATCATTCACATTTTTCTGCAAATACAACTTCTTTCGAATTTACATTCCACTCGGATTTGGTGATAACAAATTTCGAATTTCGTTCGATTCCGAATGAATTATGTGATAGTTACGTCGGCAAACTTAGACTTTTTTCGATTATGATGGAATCTGTGATAGGCTAGAACGTCTCATGCTCGTTGGATAACGCGTGCCAACCGATCACAACGTCCATCTCCATCGTCGTTTAAAGATAGTACCCGACATCTCTACAGTATGATTGCAAGGCAGGCTCTAGGTATCTCCCAGAAGATCTGATCCAATCATTCAGCGAAATAATAACTTTGCGCATTGCGGAAAATGTTCGTGAACTGGCAGCTCGACGGATGCTGAAAACCCGCAGTGTGTCTGAAACATCAACTCTAAGACATTTTGTGGCAATGGTAAACTTCAATGCATCCGATTACGTCGACATAATTGACTGGCAGACGATAGTAGTTGAACCATCGATAAAGGAGTTAACAACAGAGGAAATAGAGAACATCGCACAATCGGGTGGAGAAGACCAACTGAAATTTTTAAGGCTACTATGCCTTACTCAAGCTGTGGAGCAAGCTCTGAAAATAACGACTGAAGCTTCAATTTTTCAGTGCAAGAAAATGGCACGTTTGTGTGCAATAAAGGCTAGAATAGGTGCCGTGAAATAAGGCCAAATTGAATGAAAGGAAATAACGATTATAAGGGAAATAAGACTTTGACAAAGTGAAATAAATAATGCTAAATTTCAAAATTTGACTTTATTTCACTTTTAGAAAGCTTGGCCATATTTCACGGCTGCGCTAAAATACAGTCGAGAATGAAAATGCCAAAGTTTGAGACTAAATGTGATTTTCGAGAATTTTTTCAAAACATATTTGTGAAAGACTTTTCTTTTCTTTTCTATAATAAGTCTATCCTAACATGCCTTACTTATAAATAGAATATTAACTTATATCCTTTTATAAACTTACGACAGAACATTAAAACACTTTGCGTTTTCTAAAATAAATCTTAAAGTTTGAGGCTAAAGCGGAGGCAGAAAGTATTATTCAAATTAAAAAAAACCTGTCTTTCTGTTTTAGTGCTACACATATAATCATCACTATTAGAACAACAAATTACACGGTCAAAAAATCCCCATACATCCGTGCTCCTTCCTAGTGTCCATGACTTGGAAGCACTGATGACTTTTAAAGCACTCTCAGATAAACTGAAAAGTAAAAATGCGTCGAAATACCAGATCAAACCAGATCAAGTTTACTAAAAATCTTCCAAGCAAAGCCTTGATCTAGTCCCAATATATTACCAGGCGCTATATCATTGGACTTGATACTCACACCCAGTGGCGGCTGGTAGGTTAACGAACTGGTGGTGCACTTTACTTAAATATTAAAATTAGAAAATTGAACAATACAACAATTGAAAATTACAAAAAACAATTAGGTACCGTAATAAAACAAACAAAAATTAACGCGTCACACTTCACACACACTACATACAGTAAAACTACACTGGCAACGAGATGTCAAACATGTCTCATGCCTGCCGTCGCTTCATTTTATTCTCTATACCTACACTTCTATATCCTATAGTGCCTATTTTGTGCACAAAAGGCAAAAAACGTTTCCGTACACAGCCGTGTATGCATCTGTATGCGCAACAAAATGACTACATGCGCAATATATGTTGACTTCAAACTTCAATGTGTGTAGGTGTGTACTGTGTGTGCTCTTGGCAATCTTCGTTTTTCTTTTCCCGTGCGGCGCTCGAGAACCGACTCATTAGTTGGTACATTTCTATGAAATTTCTTTTGTTTCACGCGTCAGGCAAATTACTCGTATCTCATACAAGTTATATTAGGAGTCCTCGTGCGCTCGCCAAAGCGCACGAGATTTTATCTTTGCAGGAAAATAAGTTTTAATAGTTTAGCAAAGCGCTCAAACTGTTTCACATAGTTTGAAATTTAATTTTTTATACGTTTTTGTATGTTTAAAAAATAAATATGAAAATGGTAATTTAAAAACTTGAAGTTATGTTTTGTAATTTTTTAGTCTTTTGAATTGGTGGTTCAGCGCACGAGCGCACTTAAGGTACAGCCGCCGCTGCTCACACCCATACTTAAAATTTCCTGACCATGCCTCTATTTAAAACGAATAACACATTCGTTTCGTGCATAATAACATGTTTGTCTGTCTTCCAACATCAATTATCCTTCAATTACTTCAAGTAGTTTTCAAATGACAACAACAACGCCTATAAAAAAGTCTCGCGCTTTTAATTCGTACTTATACCAACGACATATCTTCGAATACCTACCTACTTTAGTTAAGCGATAAGCCAACTAATTAAAGAAAAAATTAATTTATATCAACCCCGAGGTGAGGGCGTAGAACCCATGGCGCCGCATGCAATTGTCACTTGCCATGACAGTTCAACACAACACATACCAGCTCACATGTGAGAATTATTGAGTATTTCATATCAACACTCTTACTTTTTGTGCTCGACTATGTTTCACCAAGGGTGTAGTTTTCTTTTGCATTGGGTTAGCAGAAGAGAAGCCATCCTTCAGCAGACACTCGACTTGCGTGTAGCATGATGGATGTCAGGCAATTATGCACCCATCCGTCATGAACATGGGGCTGCCAGATGATATTTCTTCAATTTGGTTGGCCTCGCACAAGTTAATTGAGTCTGACAGATTTTGGCAAAATAAAGTTATTCTTTTTTGGCTTATAGCCAAAGAGAGGGAAAGACATTTGAATACTAAGTGACAGTAGGCACAATACGCGCAGCTTGTTGTCGCACGCCCATTTGTTCATAGATGGTGACACCATTTAAGTGATACAAATTAAAATCAAAAAAATAATTCATTGACTTTAACACCAAATTCATAATCAATTAAAAATTCAAATGATAAATTAATTGCACACGTTGGTGTACGTTTTACTTTGGCCAGTGTTGTTGGTCTATAGACATTGGAGTACGGGTGGTGTGGCACACAATAGCAATAAAATATTTAAATGCTGTTTAATTGATCGTCTGTTTATTTATTTGCAAACAAAAAAGGTTAAGACCATCATCAGCATTCCCCGCTGGAACTGGAAGTTCGTCATTCTCATTTGAATTGCTTAAAGCAACTTGTTGTCTTGTTTACCTTGTTTCGGTGGGCAGTAGTAGGCAGTGTTGAAGTAAATAGCTTCAAATGGATGGTGATTTTGGTAGAATTTGTTTGGTTGAATGACAAACTTGTGTTTCTTTTCGGCCATACAAAGTAAAAGGTGAATAAAGGTATTCACTATATCTTTTTTTAAAATATTACAAAATTATTGATAAACATATACAAAAACAAATTAGAAAGGTAGCTACATATAAACGTAAAATTAATTATAAAATATGACAATTATAAAGATATAAGAAACATAAAAAAAACATAGTCAAGAGAGTGGAGCTTTGGTTCGAATTAAGGACTTTAACGTAGTTTTACTAACATGAAAATCTATTAAATTTGAGTTTAAGTTTAAAACTTTTATCATGCGAGTAATAGGCTCATTCAATCCATAATTAGTTCTATGATAAGGACAGTGAAGTAACTCCAAGTTGCGCAGTTGGTATGAGCCTCCCCGGTAGTTAAAACTTATGCATGCGAGCAAGTCAGGAGCATCAATTTGTCCTGTTATGAGCTGGTGAATAAAGACTAAATCATTATTTATTCGCCGATGCGAAAGCAGTTGCATATGCAAAAGTTGAATACGATGCTCATACGGTGGAAGGTCATAAGGATCAGTCCAAGGAAGTCCCTTGAGAGCAAATCTAATAAATCTTCGCTGTATACTTTCTATTCTTGAATTGTGGACTGCACAATAAGGAGACCATACTTGAGAAGCATATTCTAGATGGGGTCGAACATGACAGTTATACAGCGAAAGAGTGACGTAGGGGGCCGTAAACTCCTTAGCCCATCTTTTAATAAAGTCTAGCATTGAGTTTCCTTTACTAACAATGTAATTGATATGCGATTTAAATTCTAAATTGGAACTAAAGTAAACACCGAGGTCCTTAATACTGGACACCTTGCATAATGTTTGATGAGAAATCGAGTAATTATGCAAAGCCGGTGTACGTTTCTTCGAAAAAGTTAAACTTTGACATTTGCTTGGATTGAGAATCAATCCATTTTTATCGCACCATGTGGCAAAATTTTCAACATCGGATTGTAAAATAAGACGATCGGCTGCGCAGTCTATTTTCTTGAAAATTTTCAAATCATCCGCGAAGATCAAAATTTCACTCGATGACAAGCTAAAAGTAACATCATTAATGGCTAGAATAAAGAGGATAGGGCCAAGGTGACTACCTTGTGGTACTCCTGAATGCGCCTTAAAGGAGTCTGAAAGAATGCTTCTAAATTTTACCACATATCAGTTAGGTACGACCTGATCCAATCGACGAAGGTCGAAGGGAATCCATATGCATTTAGTTTAAACAATATAATATCGTGAGATAGTTTATCGAAAGCCTTTGAAAAGTCAGTATATATACAATCTAACTCTTGCCCGCTTTCAAGCGCGTTTGAACATTTATGAAGGAAGTATACAAGGTTTGTTACTGTTGATCTTTTCTGTACAAAACCATGCTGCTGTTTGCAAATTATATTTTTAATATCGAAAGCTAAGCTTTCACAAACAAGCTGTTCAAATAATTTGGGGATACACGAAAGCTTAGATATGGGTCTGTAATTAAGGATATCTGATTTAATACCTTTTTTGAATACAGGTGTAATGAAAGATCTTTTCCACAGTAAAGGGAATCGACCAGAATCTAACGATAATGAAAACAAGTAATGAAGGGGAAATGCAATTTGGGACTTACACTTTTTTAAAATTATTGGAGGGATGCCATCAGGGCCAGCAGAGTAATCATCGTTCAAAGATGAAATATTGTGAAGGACTCTTTCTAGGTTAATTGGAACATTATTAAAATTAACTTGAGGACATTTACGTAGAAACTCGAAATAATTACGATCTATATCAACAATAGAATCAGAGAAGGAATCACAAAAATGGTGAGCAAAAGCGTTGCAAATGTCGGATGTATTTGTCAAAGTGACATTACCATATGTAAAGTTATCTGGGTAGGGTATCCATCCGAATCTTTCTTTGAATTTACAAAGTTCCAGAAACTTTTTGGATCATCCCTTAATGAGTTGCCCATTCTATGAACATAACTTGAGTACAGAGTTTTTGATAGTGATTTAAATTCATCAAAAAAATAGATGTAAGAAAGATGATCAGATTCAGAACGCGTCTTAATGTAGGTCCGCCAAGCACTATTTCTTTTGTTGCGAAGCTTTTTTAGTTCCTTAGTGTACCATGGGTGATGAGAGCTCACATTCTTTGAAATTTTGAGGGGTATAACTTTGTTCATGCAGTCGTTAAGGATAAAATAAAAGTAACTAACTGCTTCGTCAATATTGGTGAACGCTGATATACTATTAATATTAGATCTATTTAGTTCATCAGAAAGCATTTGAAAGTTTGTCTTTCGATAGTCGAATATATGCGAGCAATCACCAGTCAGACCGCTCTTTACCCAAATTGCTGAAACAACACTCAACGGCGTTCCGTTTGTGTAGAGTGTATCCCTTCCCTACTCATTATAAGATATACTCTGCAATGAACGGCACTAAATTTTTTAAAATTTCAAAGATAGAGTGTGTTGACTGCTCATTTAGGTTGTAAAAAGGTTTCTCAAACAAGATGGTCAGCGCGAGCTGATGAACTAAGCACCTTATATAATGATCATCAAGAAATTGAAGAAGCTTTGATGCCTATCGTTAACGATTTACGACAGACACGAGAGGCTAGACAGGAAGCTCTTAGTCTTTGCAAAAAAAATGTTAGATTTGCTGAGTGCAATCGATGAATTAATAATTGGACAATTTTGATAACTTTGATTCATCATCCAGACAAAAAAAAAAAACCGAACTCCGAGCATAAGAACCTTTCTGAAAGGAATAGGTGTAGAACAGACTTTTTTGACGGCTCTGAACCCTGAGTAGTTTTGACTGCGAAAGAAAGGTTCGAAATTAAAACCTTTCTTTCCATTGTTGACACTCTAAGCGTTGATTTGAAAAAGCGACTTTGTTCATTAAAGAATATTGGCCAACATTTTGACTGTTTTTTTTCGATTTAAAACCTTAAATTCAGAAGACTTAAAAGAAAACTTCAAATCTTTTGTAATTTTACACTGAAGATGTAAACGGAGATGAACTACAGGCTAAATGCCTGAATTTAAAAGAATACTAGAAAACTATTCGACACGAAAATGAAAAAGCTGGCAATATTCTAGAAGAACTTTATAATTCCTTAAAAACAAATAAAGTTGAAGATGAATTTCCAAGTGTTGAAATTGCACTTAGAATTTTCTTAAGTTTCATGGTGACCAACTGCAGTAGTGAACGTTCCTACTCTTAGTTAAAAAGAATGAAAAGCGAACTCAGAACTACAATGGTTCAAGAAAGATTGGCAAGTTTGTCGCTGATGTCAATCGAAAGCGACGTCCTCAGAGGTATCTGTTTTGTAGATATAGATCAAGAAAAAGACTCCTTCAATAAACATTCCTCTTTCCATCCTTTTGCAAATCAATATTTTGTTCCTTAAAATACATTCCTTAAACTGTATCTGAATTAAATTTTCTGTTATTTAAATTTTGTTTATTTTTGAATTCTTATATGAGAAATTTATTATTTTGTTTTTATTTTAACAGTATTTATGTTAATGTTAACGTTTATGTTAAAACATAAACATGTAGCAATAATTATTTACTTTTATAATGATTTATAGTGATTGGTGAAATATTGATTCAAAGTTATCTGTTTTTTTCTGTATACCTTTACTACACAACATAACATTTTTATACAGGGGCCCCATTTTCAAAAAGTGCCCAGTGCCCCCAAAATGGTAAAGACGGCCTTGCCACCAGTAAGCGGCAAAATATCGAAACTGAGCTGACAATGAGACTGTTTCAACAAAGGCTTGCCAGTTTAGTCATGTGAAAGGAGTCACCTGAATGAGTGAATTGCTGAAAATGGACTGGAGTTTCTACATACCGCACCGTTTCCACTTCGAGTGAATTGTTAACCAATTTCAACAAAGATTTGATTGAGCATACTTTACCAATTCAAGCGCGAATGGTGCTAAGCGTATTTTATATGCTTATTGAATAACATTCATTTACATTGTAAATTTAATGACTAGTCGGAAATAAGTTCAGGAGCTTTTTAGAAAAAACAACGTAAACATTTCTATTTACTTTTTTTAAGTATTGGAAATATCTTAACTTGTTTTGATATTGAATCGTACAGTCTGAACTCCAATTAAATAAGCTCTACA
This sequence comes from Melanostoma mellinum, assembly GCA_914767635.1. Classification (NCBI taxonomy): domain Eukaryota; kingdom Metazoa; phylum Arthropoda; class Insecta; order Diptera; family Syrphidae; genus Melanostoma; species Melanostoma mellinum. The sequence continues at coordinate 224,300,146 of OU612059.1, read as the reverse complement.
TAACTGATTTAACTTTTATTATATTTTTCTTGCACACATCTCATCTTTACAGAAATGTTTACAAAAAAATATTCCTAACCGGCGCGGCGGTGGGGGCAATGATTAAAAAAAAAACAAAATGAATGAATGAAACCATTAGGGAAAAATGCCCACGAATCTAATAATTTCTCAGAAATTGGTTTCCATAAACCAATTACTATTACTCTAACAAATAAAATTCTAGCGAAAATGAAATTATCGTATTTTTCATAAGGACATGTTTACATATAAGGCCATTTCTTAGCATTTAATGCTGGCTCAATTTGGCTTGTGCTATACTGTGAAGTTTGAGGATCGGCATGGCAACAGTGAGTGAAGCTTATTCTGGTCATAGAAGATATAGAATCTGGGCTTGAGGCAGAGTGTTATTCAAATATCTTTCAAGTCTTATAGGGAATAGGTTACTTACGATTTCTATGTCGGTTAAAAAAAGGCCGGAATAGGAGAAAAGCACTTTTATTTGTAGCACATTTAACCTGAGGGTCTGGCCATTCATTACCTCGCTAGTGTTGCACAAAACACATTTCTTGCAAAAAGTTAAGCATTTCGAACAGTTTGCTAAATAAATAACCATTTGAGGTAAAATTTTTGTGACAAGCTCATTTCCCACTTTTCGAACAACTTGTAGTCATTACCTAGTCGGTGTTGATCTAAAAAGAAATACTCACAATTGCAAAGGATTCAGTGCAATTGGATGAACGCAATGGTTATGCAACTGCAAACCCTCTGCAATTAAACTATTGGTCTGCTCTTAAGACTCCCTTCTGATTTAAACCTTTCCTGCCACCTCTTATCAGTTTCCTGACCTACACCGAACACTCGCTTCCTTTCAGTAAAAGTAAAAGTTGAAAAAATTCGATAGCACGAATAGTTCATTTTCCCTACCATTAGGTTCAATGTTGAGCAGATGTTTTCCTAGCATTGTTTTGCGCATTGACCCTGAATTTATTTGCTCCGACGACACTTGCTTTAGAATAAATTGGACAAACTTAAAAAAAAATTCGATTAGCAATAAACGAAACGATTAATCGACAAACTATCTGCGTGAATCGTCGCCAAGGTCATCACAATCGACTACCCACAGACGCCGACGGTCGACCGACACGGTCGGCGCAGGTGACGTGCTCCATGCTCCAATCCAAAAATACACCAGCGCTTCCTATATAATTGTCACGATAAAAGTGTTCGTGATGGGCTATTTGGAGGGGAAGCGCAATAAATCAACAAATTCATTGCCCTTCGGCTTTGGTATCGCTCCATACCACTCTGTTAGAATATTAATTTTCCAATGGAAAGAGCATCAGTGCGAATTTGGCTCAGCTGTTTGCGAACTCTAATCGCGTACAAAGCATTCAAAACCCAAAATGTCATTCAAAAAAGGGGTTTTTTGTTATCATATAGACTCGAGAGTTGCGTCCAACGCAACGGTTTGCCGATGGCGCGGCAAGCAACGTGTGGCGATAAAAGCGACCAGATGGAGGTTATATGCGCTAAACTCACTAAACATGAAAATTAAATGGACTACGAGATAAGAATGGGTTTTCTTAAAATCCACATCAGGGTTTGGCTATAGGGGCTGTAGTATTGTCGTTTATTTTTCCTATTCTCTTGTGTTTAGGGAAAGTCATCACAAACAATTTTCGTAGAAACAATATGCGGGTACAATTAAAATTGCGTAAATATTCACCGGCACGTGCAAGCCTCACCTTCACAAAATAAGTTAGTTTGACATGAAATGTGGGTATTTGTCATCTCCAAAGGCGTTTTATAAGGTTTTATTGGCATGCAATTGGAGCAGCGGGAACATTAGTATTCATTTGGCAATTTCGCACATGGTAAAGTTCACAAGGATCTCAGTACATTGTGATGGAATAAATCAAAATACTTTTAGACAACTTGCAAGTACAAATAGTTGAAAGGAACTACTAGACGATGATATGATATGATCTTTAAAGGTGCTGTTGCTCGAGAGTATATTCACTACGAAATAAAAGGGCGAGTACATACTACGCGAAGAAGTCTTGGAAAAAGCTTCTCATATTACACTAGGTGTCTGTGTCACATCTGGATGAGAAATTTAAAGTGGGTATGATACTCCTTCTTCTTCTGTGCCACAGAAACTCAAGGGCCAAATCACAGCACACGTTATCGAGTGATAAGTGACGGAATCGGGGCATTTTGGCATTACAACTCGACTTATCGACCAATCTAATTCCATAGTTTAATATTTCTCCATCATTGAATGAGTGGTATTTCATTCTTGCAGTTAGTTAGGCAATAGTTTTTGTGCCACGACACCGACCTGCAATGTCACATTATTTTTGAAGGTATGGTATATTTATCCTTAGTTTGAATAAATACTCGCTAATCCTATCTGTAGTATTATATGTAAAATGGAACTGAAGAAAATTTTCACTTCTTCATATTCTTGTGGCACTGATTGTTAAGTGACAGAGCTCCTCTTGTTTCACGAATGGAATCGATTGATATACTAAATGAATGATAGCCACGTTGTTTTGAGAGTATCAAATCTCGAATAGTGTGGCTTCTGATTTACAAGATCCAAACATGACGATATTTTCGATCAAAGACAGTAAAAGCCAGAACAATCTTATATGAAAGTGCAACAAGTGGAGACATAGACTGCCAACCGCTAGGTTGAGGCCACAAATTTTGAGATCGATTTTCGCTTTTTATACTTGGTGGAAGTTTTGTACCCGGAAAAGTTTTTTACCAGTTAATAGATACGTATTTTCCCACAACAAATTCATAAAATTAAAGGGTTAATTCGAAACGACCGTTGGAATTTCCCAAAATCAATTAATGAACTACTGAAAATACTACTACTACTATGAGGTTACTGCGAAAATTTCCGTGCAGGAGTGCGCATGTGCGAATTCTTGTATAAAATATCTAAGAGAGTGTTAAAAATAACCGTTTTATTTAGTTTGAAGCACACACGGGTTCCGGAAATACTTTGACAGCGACAGAAAGAGGAAAAATAGATGCTTTCAAGGAAAAAGGACTCTCAGGCGCTGAAATAGCAAGGAGACTTAACAGGAGCAAGACAGTTGTAAACAATTATCTTGCTGACCCACAAAACTTTGGTGAAAATCGAAAAGGACGATCGGGAAAAGCCACAACAACAAGAGAAAATCGGTTGATTCTACGACTTGCCTCAAATTCCACTCTACCAGCGACTAGGATAAGGGCCAAAAGCGGAGTTTCAGCCGGCAAAGGTTAGGTGGAAGTGGCTGTCAGTCAATGAGTACATTGCCTGACACACTTAGGCCGCAAGTGCCCATTGTGATACCACAGAGATCAGCAAGTTAATAACCTACTGTTCTCAGAAACCCGATGTAAGATTAACGAGTTGATCATTTATTGATCTTCCATTACGGGACTAGCCGGTTAATCACCCGCTAGTCGAACCACGCGGAACTTTTAATGTATTTCCAAAGACTTTTAGGGTCTATGTAAGCTAAGTCGCTAGTATCATCGAAGAAGACTTCACCGAGATGAGTTTTTCTCCTATGAAGTAGTGCAGGGCATGAGCAAAGAAGGTGTAGAACGGTTTCTTCCTCCTCCTCCATGCAGCTTCTGCAGAAATCATTGGAAAACACACCAAGTCTTTTGGCGTGTCTCCCTATTAGACAGTGTCCCGTAAGAACACCTATGGTAGAACCCTAGATACAGACGGTTCAGGGCCAACAAACTCTTTGAGCGTTTTGAGTCTACACACGGCCAAACTTTTTTGGTTGTAAGGCAGTTGTTAGTCTCAGTCCATCTAGTGTTTGTTATCCTTGAAGCGTCTTGTCTAAGTAGGAGTTTACATTTAGCGATAGGTACACCTGTTGTTCCATTCTGAGCGTAGGGAAGTGGTCGTGCCCTTTTTGGCTAGTTCGTCTGCCATACAGTTGGCTGGTATGCCCCTGTGCCCTGGCACCCATGAAAGGTGAATGTTGAACTGATTTGACATCTCCCTCAGAAACATCTGACAATTTTGTACCGTGATGGATTTTGTAGAGACAGAGGCAAGAGATTTAAGGGCAGCTTGGCTGTCCGAGAAGATTCGAATATTCGTGGAGGATGTGACGTTTTCTTTGAGCCAAGACAGCACTTCCTTAATCGCCAGACTTTCCGCTTGAAACACACTACAATAATCGGGTAGGCGGAAGAAAAGACTGAGATCCAGTTTTTCTGAGTAGATTCCACTTCCCACACTTTCGCTGGTTTTTGAACCATCGGTGTAAAAGTGTATTGCTTCATTTTCCAAAAGAGTGCCATTTTCCCAAGCTTCTCTTGAAGGTATGGTTACTTGGAAATTATTGTCAAACACCAACTTGGGGGTGGTGTAGTCGGATCGATTCGGTAAGAATCTAAAGTTATCTAGAATGGTAGTGTGGTCGATTTGATTTTTGATCTACTGTGATGTAGCTCTGAGTCGAGTAGCTGAGCTAACTGCGACTTGTTTGCTGAAGATATCTAGGGGTGTGACATCTAGTAGTACATTGAGGGCGTCCGATGGGGTTGTCCTCAGTGCGCCACTAATACACAGACTATCCGGCATAACAACGGTTCGAAGAATAATACTAAAAAGTGATACTATACAAAGGAGGAAACTAAAAACGAAACCTGTTTTGAAGCCAGTACACAAGGAGCTTCGAATGGACTTTGCAAGACAGCATGTTGATTGGAGCAGTGAATGGAAACGCGTTGTCTTTTCGGGTGAAAAAATTTTTAACTTTGCCGGTCCTGATGGTAACAACTTTTATTTCCATGATAATAGAAAGTATGAGCTTATTTTGGCAAGACATCATAGCCGTACATCAAGTGTAATGGTGTGGGGAGCTATAACCTACTATGGCACAAATAATAGAATTGGAGTTGGGGTTTTTATCCACAACAATGTACGAAAATAGCCACAAATGTTTGCTGGAACAGTCATTTCCAAAAATGAAAAACATTTTTGGATTTTGATTTTTCAACAAGATAATGCCCCCATCCACACTAGCAGGGTTGTCAGAAGCTGGATTCAATCAGAAGACGTGGAACTTTTGTCATGGCCGCCATATTCACCGGACTCAAATATTATTAAAAACGTTTGGTCATGGCTATCTCGTAAAGTTTATGAGGGTGGGAGACAATTCGAAGACAAGGACACCTTAATTGATGCCATTATTAGTTCCCGGGCCCAAATTTCATATGATTATTTAAAAAAAAAAACTGTATGATTCTATTCTAAGCCGTCTAACAGAGGTTGTATCCAAAAATGGCGGACATACTCATTATTAATGTAAAAAACGTTATTAATAAATATTATTAAACCATAAAATATAAACATTTCATTAATTTTTTTGTTTTTTTCTAAAATTTTGTGGAACACCTTTTTATACCAATTTTCAGTAGTTTATTAATTGATCTTGGGAAATTTCAACGGTCGTTTCGAATTAACCCTTTAATTTCACAAATTTGTTATGGGAAAATACGTACTAATACGTACGTACGTAATACATACTGGTAATAAACTTTTCTGGGTACAAAACTTCCACCAGTTAAAAAAAGCGAAAACCAATTGCAAAATTTGTGGCTTTGTCCTAGTGGTTGGCAGTGTATAATTATTTTCTTATTGGCACCGTGATTTGAAAATCCACTCATTTGTAATGCGACCTCATCCCGTAGTAGCGAAATAATAAAAGATAAAAGTATAAATTCTTTCTATGTTCTCTCGACATTTCAATGTCTTGAAGATTTTTGGTATCTGCAGAGGTGCCAAGGAGACGTAAAAACTAAAACTAAAATAGAAGTAAAAATACCTTTACTGGAAGTCAAGAATTGGTGACACTGTAAAATGAAGTGCCGAACTGATGTAACGAGCGTGCTATTTTGTGAGATTATAAAAACGGAAGTGCTGATCGGTATCAGGAATCACAGGCTACCGGAAAAGGCTGCTGATTTTTTCATTGCACACATGACCGTCAGTAGAGTGCTAGTTGAGAAAAATATATCCAATTCAGTCATATAGCTTCATCAAACACAAAATCAACGTGAAAATGCTATTTAGTGTCACCTAACAATGTCTGCTGATTCCAGTTGGAAGATAGATTGGTTGACTGGAAAACAAAACGATAAAACTTTATCACAGAAGCGATTGTCAGTTACACTAAGTCAGTGTCAAGTCTCTCCACTACCAAGGTTCGTCATAATTTCATTGCACTGAAAATAAGTTCCTAACCCTAGTGCCACTGCTCATATCCCAGTGTTACTGCCATCAAAACAGTTAATTGTCATTTGAGATCCTCTGAGGACTTCCGATTGGTTTTTTTGTCCGGTCATTATAGTTTCCTTAGTAAAAATCACAGGTCTGTTGATTTGTTGACAAACTTAAAGGATTAAGTTCTTTTAAAACCAACATGACTGCTCTTTCCTGTGAAAATCAATGTTCGAGATTGGTGAAACAATAACCAAACAAAGTCAAACAAATTTCCAAAGTTTCTGCATAAAAAAAAACCTTAAATAGAAATTTCATAAAATGATTGAAAACATACAAAAAGGAGGAAATCGTAGCATGTTCACAATTTCAATGTGTATAAGCCCCTCGAGGCCAATTTTGCTCAAAATGTTAAGAGTGAAGAATTTATGAACATCGACAATTCAGCTAAAGAAGCTTGAAAAGTAGATCACCCCGACCCACTATACAAAACTTAGAGTAATCCCATCTTTCATAACCAACTTCTGATAAAAGAAACGTGTCGTTTTCATTACTTAAGGTGAAGCAAGGCGCCAATAATTCATATCCAAAAATACTTATACATCAAATCTTATAATTTTAGACCCTCAATCCAATGGCAGGAACAAGAGCCATGTTACGAGCTGAGAATATCCTCCTTTCGAGATCTCTTCTCGTGAATAAATCCTTTCACCTTAATGAAATAATTCATGAAACAACGTCGTCGTGAGTAAATCTACCCTTAAATATTCAGGTCACGTACCTTTGCCAACTCTCAAACCAAAGTCTGTATTCAAAAACAGATACGTGAACTTGCAAACTAAATGCACACACACAAAACTACGTAGTAGGTAAAACTGTCTTCATTTCATCTGAAAATAATCCTATCAAATGTCTGACTGCATTTCAATTCAATTCAAATTTAGTTCCACAATCTCGGTCTTACATGCCAACTGCTTTTACTTACAACTTGTTTTGTTTGTGTTTTTACTTCGGTAGTTTATAGTTTATAGCTTGGCTAGAACGTTCCTTCGAGGTGCCACATAAACATTCTGTAAATATCTTTCCAATATCTCATGCCCATGGACAATGGTGCCAAAGGGAAAACCTCTTGAACGTGCCCTCAAGCTATAGCAAATTGGTCAAATGCCAAATAGCTTCATAAAAATTTATTTAGCTTAACTTTTTTTACACAAAAACACCACATCGAACGAAGCCAAAGAGGTTAAGTGATACTTAAGAAGTGTATATCCACATTCCACACTTTGTCGCTATAAATGTCTTATTGATGCTGTGTGATTACGGAAGAGACACGTCTGCCTATAGGCCAGGTAAAAATAAAACTTCCCAGTTCCCACCGCCAGCATCATTTCCTGGGCTTTTTTCCGGGTGTTTGTGTTATTTTGGGCGCTATACAAAGTCAGATGGAGAGGTCAAAAGGATAAAAATAAGTGAAACCCTTGTAATTTAGTTAAGAAGATTGCTCTGTGTTTTTCTCTTCACGCTGCGATAGGATGCCAACAAAGTTAAATCTTTATGGAAAAAGTTTATATTCTGACTGAGGGTTTAGGTACTTTCGGGGGTTTTTTTCGCCTTCTATTTTGTGTTGGCGTGATGTCTGGAAAAATCCAAGCGTAATGTTGCTTTTTATCATAGTCAGGTATAATTTTTGATTTGTTGAAAGGCGAGCACAGGATTTGGGGATTTTTATCGAAGGAGGTAATTTTTTCTTTCATATGAAGTGTAAACAGGATAAAAGGTTGTGTTTGGCATTTTGATTAGGTTTTTCATGATTTTTGGGTACGGTGCTGATGTTCTAAATAGGTTCGTTTGGGATGACACTAATAGGAGCAACGCCTTCACATTATACAGTACTATACCTTTCTTCCTTTACAAAATGTATTGTATAAAATGTATTTGTATAAAATGTATTTGTATAAAATGGGGTCTAGTCCGCAATTTAAAAGACAATACATTATGTATGTATGTACATACTACATACGAAAAAAGCGATAGAAAGAGGGAAATGCGTTCAAGCGGGTTAAGATTGATGGTAAATTAAAGCTGCTCTTACACTAGATTAGATTACTTTTTAGGCGAATGCATTCATTTTGAATCTGACCTCAGTTTGAGTTCACTGATTTCCTTTTCATTTTGAATGCAGTGATTTGGGGTTTCTGAATTCAATGTGGTTGGGTATTTGAAGTGTTCTAGGAACTAAACTTTCTGAATTCAATAAAAAAAGAAAACAATGAATTCGAAAAGACTTCCAATCTTAGATTCTTCTTCAATTTGAAATTTAAAGAAGATTAATTTGGCCTCATAACCAACTTGAATGATAGCGAAATTATATCGAATTATTCCCTGACATTGAGTGAAACATCAAATCAAGTTAATTTTTTTTATTTCAAAGTGATTGGGTGATTCACCCTTTGAAGAGAAGAGTTTTTGAGTTCATGGCTTTAGTTCTTTGAATCCAAAAGGATTCGGATCAATCAATGACATGATGGGAAGCCGGCACTTTGGTCCAAGACAATGCTCAACAAGGAAAACAAAGAATTAGGTAGCCCCTCAGTGAGGTCAAATTTTCCTAGGCCGTTAAAAGGGTGTCTTATGTAACTGCTTAAGATGAAAATATTTTAACCCTCTGATTGGCAGTCGTATGTGATGGTCAAAGTTTCGGTTTTTTTTTAAATTGAAAATTGAAATAAAATTAGTGAAAATAATTGAAGTGCGCATAACTAAAACGGAAGCTGTCTTGTGAAACTTAAAGCGAATTGCCTTAGGGAACACTTGCGAAAAAATTCTGCGCTTGAGAGTTTAGGCTTTTTTGCGACTTTCTTTCGACCACAGAAGCTAAACAAACCAAAGCGATACCTAGAAATGCGTCACACATGAATTTTAAGCCTTTGAATCGAATATTGAACATTGTTCTTGAACGTGGTCCTTTTTTCGCACCAATGATAATTATTGGATATAGCTTGTATAATTTGGTAATTTACTCAAAGTCGATGAGTCAAAATTATGCGCTCATTGACTGATTCTTGAGCAAAACTTATTGGTTATTGCTCTCCAACTTGTTTGGAGTGTTGCGCTAGCTTTCTGACGCAGAGAATATCATTGTTTCAGCTATCAAAACAAATGATTGGTGTAAGTAACGTTTTGGTTGAAGCGTCGGACTTTTACATGCATACATACATAGGGTAGTACAACAGAGCGGGGAGCCCCGAGGTCTAGCGCATTTCTCACAACCGTACCCAGCGACGGAATGGAGGAGAACTACAATTTCTGTCGATTCCGATCGGCTAATCGAGAAAGCAATTATTACTTTTTTTTTTAAATTTGTTTGGATTTCACTTTATCATATGTCCGCAAATTTCGCGCGCAATTGAATGCAAGATCATGCATCTTACAGCGAGATGATCGCAAAACCAAACAAGAATTGCGAAAAAACAAAATGCGAATTGTTGATATGCCAAATAAGAAATTGCGAATTGACCTCTGCGTAGTAGCCAATTGCGAGAAAAAAACCGCGAGTTGATGACTACCCGTTTGTCCTCATAGTGTCAGTGAAAATGTTTACAGACGAAGTGCTACTGTACTGGTTTTTAAAATCACCTACTCTACGTTCGTGGTACCCGTGGTGTGATGGATAGCATGTCCGCCTGTTAATCCAGAGGCTCGTGGTTCGAATTCCAACAGAGGCAAAAATGTTTTTTCCACGGGTATCGCATTTCGCGATTAATTGGCAAGTCCTCCGTTAGTATGAAATGAAAAGCGCTTTCTCGATTAGCCGTTCGGAGCCGCCAGAAAATTGTAGGCCCCCTCCATTTTTTCACAAGGCATTGTTGTGAGAAAGGCGCTAGGCCCTGGGGCTCCTCGCTTTGTTGCACCACCCTATATATTTATTTATTTTTATTTTACTCTACGTCAAAACTATGCTAAAAACAAAAATTTATGGCTGCAAAAATTATTTGTAGTCTGCCGAGATTAAGTGAAAATGAAATTCTGGATTTGTAACAATATTTCTCAAATCGTCACAGTTAAGTGAACAACTCACACAAAGCTGAAATTTTAAAGCAGATTACCTAGCAAAATTTTACTGACTATAGCATTAGCAAGCATTTATAGGATTTTGTGAAAAATCGTTGAAAATTGACAGAAATTTGCCCAAATGTCATCCACGTGAAAGAGGAATTGCTTTAGACCTTAGAACTGCCTAAAAAGTTCTTGGGTTTCACTAATTCATAAGCCAAGGATTTTATCGCAAAATGTTGATCCAAAGTCGTTTTTTTTTCTTTTTTTTTAAATAAATTTGTAAATTATAATAAAAAAAACCTATAACAACCTTAATGTACAATTTATTAAAATAAAAAATACAAAAAACTTCAACAGGCAAAGGAAGTAAAATTGGAGCTGATTGTTTTGGTGATAGTGTTTCGCAACACAAGCTCTTAATATCCGAAAGCGCAGAGTTAAGTTATTGTCCCTGAAGGCCAAATTTCCGTTAAAGTTCTTATATTTCTGTCAAGCATTCTTTGCGAAGTGAGACTTTTCTTTTTTGATTATGTGTCGACACAGAAAAAACCCAAAGTAAAAATGCCAACCTTATATCGCTCTATAATTTTACTCTTGAAAGCGGATATTTCGTGAGCGAAGGAAAACGATTTCGTTGGAAGGGGAAGAAAATGGTTAAAAAAAAATAGAGAAGTGGTGTTGATGATAATGCCACTTCTTTGAAAAAGTTTTTTTGTTAAACATCTGAAAAACGAATGAATCAAAAATACATAAGTGAGAACAGCAAGCTTTTCAGCACTAGTCATTCAATCTACATCAAAACAATTTTTTATCGACAAGTCTCTTAATAATTTACTAGTAGGGTTGACCCTTTTCTTGAGAAACTAAAAGCAAATCGCTCTGTTAAAAGCGGCGGCTTTGGCACAACCCCACTATTGCTCTTTTTTCTCTACTTATACGCACTTATTGATTAAAAATTGGTAAGTATTCTGTTGTAGAAAAAATGTATCCAATAATATGACCAAGTCTGAAAATTCCCTTTTTTGGAGGCCGTCATCTAATCACTGAGCCTCTTCTTATTCAATTTTTATTCAACTCAATTCCAATTCATATTGATACCTATCTAATTGGACAAATTTTACGAACTTTTCTATTCCTATTAACAAACCATCTATTACAATTCGAAGCTCATTATAAACCTCTGCCAGTCAAATATTCAGTGGTGAAAATGGTATCCTTAGTTGCGGTGCTATTCTGATCATTTTTGAATTTTAGGCTTTTTCTATCACGCAAACCTCACAGTTGAAAACACATTTCAAAAATTTTAAAGAATTTTAAATCACTCCAAAAACTTAATTACACTTCACCAAGAGATTCAACTTTAATTCGTTCAACTTGACACACACTTCACACACATTCCGTTGGAAAAAAAACTGCATTAAAAATTAAACCAACACCATGTCCAAGTGCTTCAAGTTACGCGTGCGCGTTCGGAACGATGTTCGCGTGATGATTTATTGAACTGACCGTGTGCGCATCGGGTTTCCACATTTCAAGTAAGCTTAATTGAAGTTGCTAGTGCAAGCCAATAGCAATGGGAATTATGAATTTATTTTCAATCGACTGCGTTTAGCATACCGAGAGTAGTTATGTTGCCGATTTCACTACTGCGTATCACCTCCATCGATAGTCGTTTTCGATATAAGTATGTAAGCTTAACTCGTTGCGCGTCTCACTAACAACAACAAAAAGAATACCGTCAAAACGCGTGGATCAAATAGCAAGCGATGACTGAATTGTCACCGCGACTGACTCAATCTACGAAGGAGAACAGAAAATTAATAATTAGATATCCAACACGAAGTTGGAGGTGTGTTGGATCTACAGTGTTTATTTAGGCGCTACTCTGCTGATGTAGGTGGCTACTGCTGCTCTCGCCAGTATACTGGTCGCACAATCAATTGGCAATTATATTCGTGTTTTTATTATTCCGTTTCTGCGTTTTGTGTCGCTCGCTCCATCCATGTCCAAAGCTATCAGCTGTGGATACATATTAAAATGCTTTGTCCAAAGATATACTTTTGCCATTGTCTATGACACTCCACGCCACCTCCTACAACATGACCTTCAAACGTCAAGCCTTAGCTCAGCACAATGCCACTTTCTTCCCGTTAACCTGTTGGTCTCTATAAAGGTTATGTGCGTGTGGCTGTGTGAGAGAAAATGCAAAAACAATTTCAAACCCAAAGGACATCAAATATAATTGTTATATCGGCCAATAAATAATCATTTCCATTTTGTTTACAAATTGTCTACAAGGACTCTCTTGCCAATTGAACGTGATGGCCATAACGGTTATGATGGCCGTTTTTGTGTATCGAAATCGAAAACGAATCGCAACAAAATTATCACTATTACCTTGTGCCTGACATGCCAGAAGCTATAGAGTCAAAGTCAACGGCTCGTCGCTCATTGATAAACAAAATGGAAAAACAAATCGAAGAGAAACCTCCTTAATTGGCAACTTAAACTTGATAATTAAAATGAAGGATGTTCTTTGAAAGTTGAAGAACAAGTTCATGAATTCAATTGAAATTGGCAACGAGAGAGAAAGGAACAATTAAACAACTTCATGGGCAAGTCCTTAAGGTTCAAGAGCTTTTGCAGTAACTGTGCACATAACCATTACCGTTATTTTCCTTGTAATTCTTTTGTTTGTTTGATGCACTTACACAACTGTACGAGTGTTTTCGGATTATAAGAAATTTTTTGCCAAAGATTTTGCCACGTGTAAACGAAAACTACATTACAAACATAAAAGTTTTTGAGCTTAAAGGAACACATTTTGTAATTAGGATTGGTGGCCTTGACTCTATGGATGGTGGTTTAGTGGTGCCTGCGGATTAATTGGTTTAGGTCTCAATGAACGGCACTGTTACTGTTGAGGTGGTAACGAACGATAAAACTAATTTATTTTCCGATAATGGGAACTTTATTTTCCTTTCAAAATATTTCCAATCAAATTCTTATCGAAAGTAGACTTTACTCAAGAACACTTCCGTACCTAGAGGGTGTTTTAAGTAAATCATTTGAATTTTTGGAACACAGAAGAGGACTATTCTGTTATTGCAAAGTTTGTAAACATAGTGATGTCATGTTCACGACGTTATATCGCTCAAAGAAAATTCTTTTGCTCTCCTACCCTAATCAAAGTTCTTTTGAAACGAACAATATTTTCATTTTGGAAATGTTTTGGATTTATGTTTTGGTGTATTTCAACCACAATGAGTAAACATAAATTTATTTAATTTAATATTACCTCTCATTTCTTATCGTCATCTCTACTGAAATTAAATCATATATTAAAAGCGATGTTTGTTTCTGTTCCACTATTTTTTTTTTTTATAGAGGAGGCCTATATGCTAATCTGGAGAACTCAGACTTAATTACCGGTCCATTGTCCTACCAGGGTAGCAGCCTTCCCTCTTTTCTGTGTTGCAGTAGTTGGAAATAAGGTGTTAGTTATTTCACATATAACCTCAAGGGCGGCGTCCATACGAAACTGGGAGGCTGAAAGAAAAGTAGATGCCCAGAGCGGGATTCGAACCTATTGTGTATCAGCAAATAATTAAAAGACGGATTCCAGTTGTAAGTTTAATTTCTTTATTTAATGAGCGTTGTGTCCAGAACGAGTGCTTTCACATTACTGCCTTGTTCTTAATAATGCTCTTATGATAATACATAGTGAGAAAGAGACAGACCTATATGTATTACACTAGTTGATACATAACACTTCTCCCCTCTTTGAACGAAAATAATTAAAGAATATTTAAAAATGAATAAGTTAAATCTAAAAGAAAGATTACAAAAATAATATTTTTTTTTTTTTTTTTTTTTTTTTTTTTTTTTTTTTTTTTTTTTTTTTTTTTTTGTGATTATCTAAGTTAAATCTAAAAGAAAAAATTAAAAAAATAATTCAGATTTTTTTTTTTTCGAATATATGTAAGTATGCGTGACAATTATTATAAGTTTTTAAATACTGTTTAGCCTTTTTCTTGTATACATTTCAAAATTGAACTTCTCAGGTTTCTTTATTATTCTTTTTGATCTTCTTAAAATATCTGTTCTCTCTTGTTTTCTTATTGGTTGTTCAGGTGGTGATGCCGACTCGGCTCTTTGTCTTTTTACCGGCAAAGTCAAATTATCATTTTCTTTACTCAAATCTAAATTTAAATACTTGGCTACTCTTGGTTTCAGCTGGTCGCCGTGAGCCTTTCTTTCCACACCCCCTATATTGACTAGATAAACGACTTTAGAAAGTTTTTTTATTACCACACCGGGAATCCAACGAATCAAAAGGTCGTTATTATTATTCGAACGATACCAAACTATTTCATTTGCTTTGAAAGCATAATATTTTTTTGAATTTGAGATCTGATTTGGTTTTGACTGGCAACTTCTAATATTTTGATTTATTTTAGTAACATTTACCGGAATTCGATTTTTACTACTGGCTGATGTATTTGGGTTTAAAAAATCTAACACGGATTTCGGCTTAAAATTAAAAATAGCTGCAGATGGTGCTATCCCGGTGACGGTGCAGGGTGTATTTCGATATCTAAACAGAAAATCATCTAGTTGTGTTTGTAGTGAAAGCGATTTCAATTTCTCATCTAAGAGATATTTTTTTAATCCCGATTTAGCGGTCTGTACTGCTCTTTCAGCACTTCCGTTAGACTGTGGGTGATATGGTGGGGTTTTTGAAACTTTAATGTTATTAGCTTTACAAAACGATTCGTATTCTTTTGAATTGAACGGTGGGCCGTTATCTGAAACAATTTCAGTGGGAAATCCAAAAGTGCGAAAGATTAAGCGTAGAACCTGGCTAACATCTGTGGCTGAGGTTTTTTTCATGATATAAATTTCAATCCATTTCGAAAAAGTATCAAAAAAAATAAAAAACGTCTGATTTTTCAGATAAAAAAAGTCCACATGTACGCGTTCGAAAGGATAGTGGGTAGCTGCCCAATTTTCAAGACTGGTGACCCCAGGCTTAAAGCTAGTTTGCTGACATACTTCACAACCTCTAACAAACACCTCAATGTCCCTATCTACATTGAACCACCAAACTAATCCTCTAGCTATTGACTTCATCCTAACTACTCCAATATGTCCTTCGTGCAAGAGATGTAATATTTGTTGCTTTAATTTCTCTGGAATTACAATACGTTTACCCCAGAATAAACAGTTAGAATCCACGCTCAAATCAAATCTTTTATTGAAATATTTTCTTATTTCTGAATTTGTATTACTGATTGGCCATTTCCCAGAGTTAACATATTCAATAATATTTGCTAAGACCTCGTCTTTTTGCGTTTCACCCTCAATTATTTCCTTATCCAGCGGTATGTTACCCGATATGCTAAAAAAATTTACCAGACATTCTTGTACATTTGTACCTTCTTCCAAAGGTAACCGCGATAATGCATCAGCGTTCCCCATTTTGGAGGCCTCTCTATATTTTATTTCATAATTATACTGAGACATGAAAATTGACCACCGTTGAAGTCGAGCTCCTGTCACTGTGTTCACCTTTTTCCCACCGAAAATCATTTCCAGAGGTTTATGGTCACTAAAAATTACAAACCGACGACCGTAAACATATTTGTGGAATTTTTTTAATGAAAATATGATAGCCAATGCTTCACGCTCTATTTGTGAATACTTTTTTTCAGCCTCCGAGAGTGAACTGGACGCAAATTTAATTGGTAACTCCTTATTATTTTCATCTATATGAAACAAAACTCCTCCGACTCCGTATGAACTAGCATCAGCTACAATACCTAACGGTATAGAAGGGTTGTAGTAAACAAGGAGATTGTTTTCGTAAAGATATTGTTTGCTGTCCTCAAAAGCTACTGCACAGGTTTTGTCCCAAATAAATGGCGCATCTTTTGTCGTAAGTTTATACAGAGGAGCCAGGCGACTGGACAAGTTTCTTATAAAACTTCCATAAAAGTTAAGAAGTCCCAAATAAGCTTTGAGTGAGGTTAAATTAGTTGGAGTTGGTGCTTTCAGAATTGCGTCCATTTTATCTTTTTTTGGCCGTATTCCATTTTGAGAAAGTTCGTAACCTAGGTACTCCACTTTACGCTTAAAAAATTTGCATTTTTCTAATCGAACCTTTACGTTATAATGTTCCAGAATTTTTAAAACCTCATACAAATTTTTTTTACAGTCGTCATAGGTTTTACCCCCAATAATAATGTCATCCACATATCCCTTTACCATTTTCAATCCACGCAAAATACTATCTATAACACATTGAAAGATCGATGGTGACGATTTTAACCCAAACGGTAGACGTGTGTATCGGTATAGTCCTCTATGAGTATTTATTGTAAGATATACTTGAGAAGACTCGGACATAGCTATTTGTTGAAAAGCTCCTGCTAAATCTAAAATACAAAAGAATTCACAGCCTGCCAAACTAGCCAAAATATCGTCTATCCTCGGAAGCGGATAATAATCTGCATTTACAACCGGATTGATCGTATTTTTGCAATCTATGCATAACCTTACAGAACCATTCTTTTTTTCTACAACCACCATTGGCGAAGCCCAAACGCTGTGTCTCACCGGCACTAAAACAGCAAACTTCAAAAGTCGATCGATCTCTTGATCAACCTTGTCTCTTAGACCATAGGGAATCGTATATGCTCCGTGGAAAACCGGTTGGGCACTACTTTTCAAAACGATATCGGCTAAATGCATTTTAATGACCCCGGAATAATCTTCGTCAAAAATTATTGGAAAATTCCGTACTATTTCTTCTCGCATATCCGATTCGACGACTACCTTGTTTATGGAAAACCAATTTCGCCATCCTGAAAACAAAACGTCCAACCAATCTCTTCCTAACAATGGCATGAAATCACTTTCGGTTTCAATCACAACTAGATATAATTCATGGTACCTGTTCTTATCAAAGAAATCTATTACCTTTACAGGGAACTCCCCAACTGCAACCACTTTTGATCCATTTACAACTCTAAGTTTTTCATCAACTCGTTTTAGAACACAATCACTAAAAAACTTTCTAAAGGTTATCTCTGAAATTACTGAAAGACATGCCCCACTGTCCACTTCCATTTTCAATAGCTTAGAATTAACATCTGCTTGAACAATTACGGATTTTTGCTGATCACCATTAATTCTACCTACATTACATAAACTTAAATTTGAAAGCAAAAACTCGTCATCATCATCTTCTTTGTCATTACCACCTTCAATAAGGTTCATATTAGTGCTGTTTCTATTCATGAAACGGTTTTTTATTTACATTTTTATAATTTTCCCTACTGTAATAACGTTTCTGCCTATTGCATGCATTAGCTATATGACCCCACTGCTGGCAACGATAACATTGTACTTGAGCTGCTCGCCGATCTATTTGTTGTTGCTGTCCGTTATTATTTTGTTGCCAGTTTTTGCTGCTATTCTCCTTCGTGCTCGTAACTGGAACTCTTGCTCCTTTTACAGTTGGGTATTCGGAACGAGTAGTTGTCCCTCTCTTAACCCAATTTTGATTTGCTGTTGGTGTCACACCTGACTGAATGGCTTTTACATCTTTTGTTGTCATTTCCATCAACAGCGCGGTTTCACAAATGTCCGTAAATTTCTTTGTCAAAGGCATGTCGATTAATTTTTTTTTGGATTTGCTCATCTTTGATCGACCAAATGAGTTTATCACAGAGTGCTTGATCTAAAAAGCTATCAAACTCACATGACTCCGCAAGCATTTTCAGCTCTATTATGAAATCTCGAATTGTTTCTTCATCTTCCATTTTTCGACACATAAATTTAAATCTTTCTGCACGTACGTTTCGCACTGGTTTGAAATGTTTCTTTAAAATTTTGGTTAGCTCTTCGTAAGAATAATCTGTTGTATGCTTTGGCGATAGAATTTTTTTTGTTTTTTCATAGAATTCCTTACCCGCAATACTTATCAGATATGAAACTTTTTTTTCATCCCCAATGTTGTTCAAGATAAAAACGTGGCCAATTCGTTCTAAATATTCATCAAAGTCATCTTCTCCCACGATGAAAGCTTCTATATTGGCAATAGGTGCTGCGTAGACAGTTGTAGCCATAGTTGGTTTGGTTTCTGGCATCGTTTAAACACGTGATTTCGATATTATATTTAAGTTGATGACTTTTTTTTAAATTTTATTCCCGATTCACTATTGTTAGTTTATTAAAACTAGATTATCTAATTGAACTTTTTATATTTTTTTTTTTTTTTTTTTTTCTCGTCGCCAAATATTGTGTATCAGCAAATAATTAAAAGACGGACTCCAGTTGTAAGTTTAATTTCTTTATTTAATGAGCGTTGTGTCCAGAACGAGTGCTTTCACATTACTGCCTTGTTCTTAATAATGCTCTTATGATAATACATAGTGAGAAAGAGACAGACCTATATGTATTACACTAGTTGATACATAACAGAACCCACGCGTCTGGCCTATCTATTGAACACTCTACCACTGCACCACGGCCGCCCGTTGTCCACTATGCTACAAGAACTGATATCCCAATACTCCCACGAAAGCATTTACTTAGAATCTACTAGACTGATTTCAAAAATTCTTTCAACCTGAGTAACATTAACTAAATTTCGTTACTCTATTGCCATGAGAATGGGAACGGGAACAGAAATGCTTTGTGTGAGAGGGATTACAATCTAAAATGTTTTTTTTTTTTTCAATCCCGGTATTCCGGGGTATTCTGGAAAAGAAATTAACATTTCCGATCTCGAGTATACTTCTTTGGTATGGTCTCCCGTGTATATGAGGTTCATAAGTTTCATATTGACGCAGTAAGATTCATACATTTTGCCTTCAAAGGTCTTTCCTGCGAAGATCCTTTTAATCTCCCCCCTTTGAAAGTCGTATTCGACTTCAACTACGGATCAGGACGGATCAGCAATGACTTAGTACTTTTTCGTCAACTAATAATAGGATCGCGACGTGATCTCCACCTTAGGATTCAACTATCGTGGAGGCTCTCACCAACTACGTAATTTCGAGATTTGGTATTGCTACCGCCACAGAACTAACAATGACATCCATGAGCCAATAGCTCGCATGAGAAGGTTATATTGGTTAGGTTAAGGTGGCTGTCGGAAAAACAACCGACACTAATTGACCATTTGGTCCATTGAACACAAGAAATTTGAGGAATTACCTCTTATTTAAACCATTTTGAGCTTTCTATGAAGCGACAATGGAGACTATGAATGTCTATGTTTCTAAGATCACTCTTCCAAATGTATTTTACGTCTTTGAGAGAGGACAAGACATGTACAAAGAAGATGTGGAATGGTTTTCTCTTCTTCTTCTTCCATGCAACTTTCACAGAAATTGTTTGGGGGAACATTGAGCCTTGCGGCTGGCCTAGCTATGAGGGAGTGGCCTGTTATAACACTTAAGGATAGAAACTATTGGTACGTTTTAGATCAAGGATTGACCAGACCTTTTTTTAGCCTTGCAGATGATGGTGTTCGTCCTTCTATTGTTCGTTGTCTTTATAGAGTCTTGTTTAAGCATAACTCCTTGCACGTAGCGATAGGCATGCCAATTTGGTTTCGTTTGGTGACAAAGTCGTGGAGACTGCTTTCAACGGCTTTGCAGTTTCCTGGAATGTCTCTATGCTCCGGCACCCAGAGAAGGTGAAAGCTAAACTGTTATGTCAACTCCATAAAAGACGATGAACAGCCATGGGCGGTTACAGAATTTGTAGGAACATCACCAAGTGATTTCAGTTCTGCTTGGCTATCCGAGAAGATGAGGATATTTGTCGAAGATATCACGTTTGAGCCATGAAATGTCCTCTTTGATCGCCAGGATTTCTACTTGAATACGCTACAGTGGTTTTGGGAGTCTAAATGATAGACTGATATTTAATTCTTTTGAGTTACATTCCGATACCAGCTCCGTCCACAGTTATACAACTCAAACCATTTTATTTCAGACTAGCTATGCCCGCGACTTCGTCCGCGTGGAAAAGTGACTTTCGACAGCATTTTCAACTCACGCTAATTATTTTGCAAATAAAACAAAAACATGCATTAAAATAACCAATAATTATATTATTTAATAAGTAAACGTTATTAGTTTTTTCATCTATTGCCAAATATAAAGGTTTCGTGTTTTTGATACACGTGAGCATGAGGTGTAATTGCATTTTTTTATCTAAACGAACACTTGCGTACACTTTAAGCGTATGTCCTTGATCTTTATTTATACTAATATCAAATACTGGTTTTCAGAGGAAACTGCATTCTTTTAAGCTGAAATGACAAATCATTAGGAATTGTAGGAATACGGGGAATCAAACATTTTCTCTGTTTGCCATTTCAGTCATGATTAAAGCTTTTATTTATTCTGATTTCCACATCTGTAATTTGCAGCCGTGTAAAATTACGTAGCTTTGGTGCTTCAAGACTTCTCATTATTAGGACTGGAACACGAGCCTGCAGGCTCAACTTACGGTCCTTACTTAGGTCCTTATTTTTTTCTACCGATATATATATTCGACAAGATCCTCCAGATCAAAAATGTATCTCATTTTGTCGACAATTTAACAGATATCAACTCACGAAAGAACTTTTGAAATCGGTCCAGTAGTTTCTAGACTCCTGTTTGCATTACCGTTCCTGCGGGAGAAAAAATAGTTTATCTCTGTACAAAAGTGGCCGGGAGATGGTAACATAGAAAGACGAACAGACAGAGCTTCCTATATTATTATTATAATATTAGTAAGGACTCCCGTTCTCGTAGGAATATGGGACTAAATTAAAGTTTATGTTACTCGGGAATAGTGTAACTTTCTAGAGGTGGAAGAATTTTTGAAATCGATGCAGAAGTTTCTAAGTTCCCGTTTACGTTGCCGTTCCCGAGAGAATATGGGGATAAAATATTTTGCCTATATGTCCGTCCTCAGGTTCGAAACTATCTCTGTACAAAATTTCATTCAAATCGGTTCAGTGGTTTGTTCGGAAGACGATAAAATAGAAGGACGGACAGACAGAGTTACTTTAAAATTTATATAATATCACTGCTTTAACGTCAGTCAAAGCAGTTTAAAATTAAAACCAAGGCGAGTGATTCACATTCATGATTTGTATTTTGTATTTAATTACACAGGCTGACAAAGGTTTTGGACTTTGGTGCCAAAATCAATCTAAAGTTTTTGCCTCAATGAATTCATTTCTGGCCTCAGATTTGCTCTGAAAAGTCTCGTTTTCGAGATATTAGGCCGTTAAAATCGGAACTGAACTGGATTTGAGTCTAGCACAACAAAAACCTTCCAGCCTGGGATTACTGATTCAAATATACTTTCAAAACTCTACCAAGAAGGTTTTAAAATAAGTAATGACCATGCATTACAACTTTTAAAATTAAATATCTAAGTTATTTGATATAATACAGCTATTTTGAGACTAGGTTTGGAATCAGCGCACTAAAAACGATAGGAAAAGCAATGATTTGTTTTTGGATTAAGATTTTTTTATGGTTAGGAGACAAAACAAACACAAATTTTCCGATTGTGAAGGCTTAATATCTCGAAAATATGATGGGACAGAGCAATTCTGATCCTTGGATTCAACCACGAAAGAACCCTTAGAAAAATGTGGTCGGCTTTTAACACCAGAAAAAAACGCTTAGTTTGTTAGTTATTTTAAATTTATTTTACTTTTTTTATATTTTCAATAATGTTTTTTCAGTTTGAGTTTGCTTTTTCAAATTTTTCGTACTCAATTAATGTAATTGTTAAATGTTAAATGTTAAATGTTATTTCCTTATTCGTATATGTTTTTTGTGCTTGTGTTGCCATTTTTTACTAACCATTAATGATGAAGAGTGTAGATAAGTGCGCACACATGAACTCTCAGCTTAAGTTTCTGAGAAAAGAAGAAAAGATATGTTGCAGAACAAAAGATTCTTCAAATTAAAAGATTTTCAGTTCAAAAACGGAACACTTTGCGGTTTTCACTTAAGCGAAAGCGTTTAATTTGATATAAATCACCATAACCTTGTTGTTATCTTAGCATAGGAATCTATTTAATATAAAATTATCCAAAAGAGCTCATAGCTTTGAAACAAAGCATAAATTGCTTAACCTTTCCGAAATGAATTTGTTTCTCAAGAACCTATCTCCTTGTCATCTTAATCTGTTAACCACAGGCTTTGTGAAAGTGATAGGTTCACGAATGTAACTAAAAAACGGAAACCACGACCTTTTCATTATCCTTATATAGATTCATAGCTTTATCCCAAACACTGATTCTCCATCATTTGAAGGAAAAACAGGGGTTTTCACGGAATTGGATTATCTGTCCCTTCTGTTTTGAAGAAGAGAGAGCAGAAACTTTTCGAACAAATTGCAAATTTTATTAAACATTCAAAGGAACTACGCTGCTTAGCATTAATTTTGGGAACATCAGATTGCTCTTTTCTCATCTGACATCATGGCAGAGATGATGGATACTCCAAAACAGCAGCAGGGTGTATTGTTAGTGAAATGCTTTTTTTAAAAAGTATTTTTTCTTGAAGTATTTACAAGAAGCAACATGGTGCCTTAAAACTGCCAATATTATAATTATTTGACTTTCATTTGAATCCAACAAGTGCTCTCTTGAGTGTAAGAGGTTTTGAGAATCCCTTTATTTTGAACCTCGTTTAAATAAATAAAACCTTATGAAAACAACACCCTGTTTTGCCGCAAGTTGCTACCTGCCTTTTTTTTTGTCTATGTAAGTGTTTTCAAATTGCGCGGAGAGATACGGATTTTAGATTCCTTTTTTTGTCCTACCATCAGTGTTCTGTGCACAATGTGCTATCGACCTTTTTGCCTCGACTTCAATTACAAGTTTGGAAATATTTTGTTTTACATTTTCGTTTAAAAATACGAACAGGGACAGCAGAAAGGAGACATCTTCATATGCCACGTTTGAAGTTTATTCAAGGCTATTCTGTGCGTGACTTTAATGCCAGAAGAACACTTTTCAGCTTGCACCCTTGATACGATTAGAGTATCCTTCCACCCACCAGGGGTTGAGGTCAGTTCTAAAGCTAAAAGAATTTGTAATGGGATCACGGAGTGGTTTTTTGTTCAATGTTCAGAGAGAAATATCATAGTGAAATACAAAATATTTGCCGTCATGCAACGAGTATCACAGACAAAAATGTGAGGTCATTATTTTACATGGACGAGTGGAGTGGAGGAGAGTGCTTAAGTGCGTGCGTAGGGAATTTCAAGGTTAGATTTGTAAGGAAGTCATGATGGAAAATTTTTCCCTATTACTATAGCGGAAGTGGAGTTAAATTGAGAGAAAGTTCTTATCCCCGTGGTACATTTAGACTTTTTTTTATATCATTGCTCAAGTCCATTTGCAAGCATTTTAGTAGAAAATAGGTACGCATTTCCATTTTGTGTTGTACTCAATACGCGTTGGCAAACTCATTGTTTTAAAAACACGGAACAAGTATCAATAAAATAAGGGAACAGTCCGTTGCAAGGCTATGACATAAATGTTTAGTGTTATGTCTCAGATAAAAATAGTTCAGTTGTCGGGCACAGCATTTGAAAAGAACGCCAACTTTCTCAAAGGGAAAATCTGATCTTCATTTGTGATTTCATCATTAAATTAGAAATTGAAATATTGCTGAATGAGTGACATACAAATTACGTCATTGCTATTTATTTGCAGCAATGAAAAGCAAGGGACTATGGTGACTCTCCTGTTACACTCCATTCAAGGCATTGAATGAAATCGACAAGATGTTACGAAACTCGATTTGAAATTAAAATTGCCCATTTTTAAGGTGGGAGCATGTGCCAACAATAAAAACTTGCTTAGGTCCAAATTAAATTCTTCTTCAGTTTGAACATTAGAAACACCTATTCTTCGAATATTCTGAGGTTCCTACACGACCTTCGGATGAGCAACTTTACGTATTTAAACTAAGGGAACAGCACAAAAGATCTTTCAGGTCGACGTGTTTGTACAGGTTCTCTACTATCGCTCCATCTAGATTTTAAATTTAATTTTTTTCTTATTTTAAAAAATTCGAAACTATCCAAAAAAGTAGTGAGGAATTGTTTTGTTTTAGGGAGTCACCATTTAGTGAAAAATAGGGTGGCGGAACAGAGCGAGGAGCCCCGGGCCCTAGTGAATTTCTCACAACCATACCTTTTGAGGCAATGGAGGGGGCCTACAATTTTCTGCCGGTTCCGAACGGCTAGCCGAGAAAGCGCTTTTCAAGGCGATGAATCTATTAACTAACGCTGTGAAGAGATATGACGTCGGAAAGCTTTCCAAACAAAAAGCATGACAAATGCTGATGCAAAAACGAACAAGGGCTGCTAACCATCAGTATAACGAGATTAATAAGGAGAAAAGAAGGGAAGAACACCGAATTCTCAAAAAGAAAAAGAAGCAGCAATAGAGAGGTGCCATGACAGGAACGGGATTCGGAAGTTTTACCAAAAGGTAAAAAAATCCTGCCAGGGTGGCAAACCCAGAACTCAAGCCTGTAAAGACCAGCAGGGAAACATAGTTGTAGAGTCACAGTCGCTACTGAGGATCTGGTAAGATCATTTCTGCAGACTGCTTAACGGCGATGAGGACACAATTGCCCCATTCAGCTTGGACGAGGATCAAGAATGTCGTCCTCCCGACCTAGAAGAAGCTAAGCTTGCCATATGCAAACTAAAATCAAATAAGACTGCAGGTGCAGATGGCCTTGATGCCGAACTTTTCAAGGCAACTGGAGACCAGTTGGAAAGGAGCATGCACCAGCTGATCTTCATGATATGGTCGGAAGAAAGCATGCCCGATGAATGGAACCTCAGTATCGTATGCCCGATCCTAAAGAAAGGAGACCCTCACAACTGCGCCAATTATAGAGGGATAAGCCTCCTTAATGTCGCTTATAAGATCTAGTCTGCTGTAATATGTGAACGTCTGAAACCCCACATCAACAACTTGATAGGTCCTTATCAATGTGGTTTTAGACCAGAGAAGTCCACAATAGACCAAATTTTCACATTACGGCAGATCTTGGAAAAAACAGTTTACAGAGACGAGCTGTACAGAGCCATGTCTAGTTTCGATATCCCTACAAAACTCGTACGACTATGCAGGATGACTTTGGAGTATTCACGCTGCTCCGTCAAGGTCGGTAAAGAACTCACCGAGGCCTTTGATGTCGGAAAAGGCTTGAGGCAAGGCGACAAACTGTCATGCGATTTCTTCAACATCATACTTGAACAGACTGTAAGAAACTCAAACGTCAACACCAGAGGAACAATCTTTCAAAAGTCTGTACAGTTACTCGCCTATGCAGACGATATTGACGTAATGGGAAGAAAAAAGCGTGATGTCATAGGTGCTTTTGCGAGTATTGAAACAGAAGCGGCAAAAATGGCTGTGATGGTTAATGAGGGCAACGAATTGAACAACACGTCGCAATAGACAGACATAACTTCGAGGTAGTACAGGACTTTGTCTACCTAGGATCCGCTATAGACACGGACAACAACTTCAGTGCGGAGATCAAACGGAGAATAACTCTTGCCAACCGTTGCTTCTTTGAGTTAAGAAGGCAATTGAGAAACAAAACCCTCTCCAGAAAAACCAAGGTAACCTTAATCATCCCAGTCCTGCTTTACGGCGCAGAAGCATGGACTTTATTGAAAGCGGTCGAGGAAACCCTTGGTCGTTTCGAAAGAAATTCTCCGAATGATCTTTGGTCCCGTGAAGGCAATGTGTGGAGAAGAAGATACAACAACAGCTGTATGAGCTGTACCGCATCGCGAGGATACGATGGTTGGGTCATGTAGAGCGGATGGACCCAAACTCTCCGGCTCGATGGGTTTTCGAAAGCATATTGCAGGGAAATCGCGGAAGGGGAAGACTTCGTCTAAGATGGCGCAATCAAGTGAATGAAGACCTCAACCGACTTAGAGTGCGAAACTGGAGAGAGCTCGCCCGAAATCCAAGTCGTTATAGAAGGATGTTGGTTAAGGCCCAGGTTCACCCCGAACTGTAATGCCCACCTAAGTAATTAATTAAGAATTTAATAACGGAAGACTTGCCAATTCCTCGAGGAAAGCGATACACGTGGAAAAACATTGTTGCTTCTGTTGGGATTCGAACCACGAACCTCTGGGTTAACAGTAGACATGCTAACCATCACGCCACGGCTACCAGGTATAGCTTATAATTACTCTATCAGTCTAATAGCTTCGATTATCTTATGTTGAAAAACTATTTTTTGAAATCACAACATTTGTCAAAATTATTTGCTACAACGCAATTCATGGCCTTTTAAGTAAACGTACTCGGCTAGCAAAAATGTATGCAGATAAATTCATGTTTAGGGGTAGTTGAAAGGATGTCCCCAAAGTCATAAGGTCCTACCTAAAATTGGTGAAAGCGAAGTAATGGGACAAGGAATAGGTTCGTTTTTCCGTTCGTATCTCATGCTATTCTATCTTATATCTGCTGTCTATACAATGCACTCCCACTTTGTTTAACGAGTCATCAACTTACCCCCAATACCGATACTATAACCTTTATTGGTACCATGTGACACATTATAACAAAGCACTGCTTTGTTTCTTCCATAAATCATAAGACTTTCAGTTGAAAGAGTTTCTACATCGTATACGTATCGTATGTGTCCAGACTCCGAGTCATGATGACGAGCATCATAAGCATGGCCCTTCCAACTTGCTCACTATAGCCATAATTTTCTGTTCACACTTCCTTAAATATTGAGTCTGTATATACTTCCATAAAAAACACCCTCTCTTATGGACAGAGTTCATCCAAGTTATAGGTCAATTAATATTCTCACTCGGCCTTCATTTGATGTTTCCCTCAGAAAATCCCCCCATTTAAAATACCCTTAATTGATTAAATGTCAGACACAGTAGAGTATCATATAAAAAAATCTGAAAATAAGCCCCAAAAAAAGGTCCTCCTTGAATTGAATACGAGTGTAATCCTTCGCAAATGAACACATTTACAAACATTTAACGCACCAACAAACGTTAATCCATGGAACGTTCACTATAAGTGCGTGGTAAACATTCATTTCGTTTCGTCATACTAAAATATTCTCGTCATTGTGTAAAATCCCATTTCCCATTTCATCCCTCGTTCTCTCAACTTCATAAAGGATGAAAACCATACAAAAATAAATAAAATCATTTCTGCCTGCCGTAAGCGAAATTAAATTGTCGTTAAATAGTAAATCGGACGGGCAAAGACGAGGGTCCATAGCCTGGGGTATCCGCACACCCACACCCGCACCATAAGCATAGCAGGGATTATTCTTTATTCACTCAAGAAAACATCGTTTTGTTTTAAGAAGGACAAGGATGCCCAAGGTCAATAAAAAATTACTCACTCAGCAGAGCGAAGTTCATTGGAAGTATAGCTTTAGTGTTTCATTGTGGGTGTGGTGTGCAATAAACTCTCCACTCGGATACTGTCCCTGTACAACTCTATTAGAAATTTTTATTTTTTTTCTTTGAGATTAACGAACCTTTTCATCTGAAAGGCTTTAAAATTCAATAAATACTCCAATAGAGTTTCGTAATTTTCTTTGAAAAACAATTTCATTCTCGAATGACTTCTTGAGGTCTCTGTCTAGAGATAAATCTTCAGTAGAAAGGCAAAAGAATACATTCTTTAGTGAACATTGAACAAAGGCAATGGTGACCAAATTAAAATCACTGTTTTTGATGATTTTCCAAGAGCCCCGCTTCCGGTTTGTATTGCCGAAAGTGATTTTAACCATAAAATATGCGCATCAGAGATGAGATTGTCATTTTAAGGCAGCTTGTCTGTCGTCAACTTGCACTGAAGGCTTTTGGGTGTTTTTTGGTCCGTAAAATAATGTTTGCTGATGATGTGGACGAAACGGAAACATCACAGCCATGAACTCAATTTCTTGCCTCTTCGAAATGGCCTGGAAACATGGAAATTACTATTGCTGGTAAGACTCACATCGTAGAACATTCTCGAATAAAGATTATGAAATGTTTCTTGTTTCACAATGAAAACGAATTAAATTTGGAGTTTGTCAGGTATTGAGTCGAAAGGTTGACGGCAAAATTGATCAAATACCTAAATTAAGGGTTATTAATTTGAATATTTTACTGAATTTCAAATGTTTTCCCGAGCTAGGAACCGAGTTATGGTAAAAAGACTGTTGGCTTTTCCAACAAAATATCGGCCATTCTATCGAATTTCGTCCAACCACAACTCTTGAGGAAACAAAAACGGGTTTGACTCTCTGAGGATTTTCCAGTTTTTCGTGAAGGGCGATACTTGTGCTATAATCAACTGAATATCGCTTGGATTTGGATCTTGAACACCCACGGCATAGTCAGTCATGTTGGCTATTGCACCACAAGCTCCATATTTTCACATTTTACATTAGGTGTGATTTTTTTTCTCACGCCATTACGGATTAGAAACACTCATATGCTAAATACAACAAAAATTTAACTGTCTGAGTTTCCCTTAATAAATAAATAAATAGGGTGGCGCAACAGAGTGAGGAGCCCCAGGGCCTAGCGCATTTCTCACAACCATGCCTTGTAAGGGAATGGAGGAGACCTACAATTTTGGGCCGGTTCCGAACGGCTAATTGAGAAAGCGCTTTTCATGGCAATGAATACTAACGGAGGATTTGCCAATTCCGCGAAAGGCGAGGAAATTGGAAAAAACATTTTTGCCTCTGTTGGGATTCGCACCAAGAACCTCTGGATTAACAGGCGGACATGCTATCCATCACACCACGGGTACCACTTACACCTTCCCTTAGCCTCATTATTTAATCGGGCTTATTTCCTTAGCCCTATAACGAAAATTTTCTACCAAACTATGAAATGGCAAAGCTGTCGTTGGATCTATTTGGTCCAGCTACAAACTTGTGTAATGCTAATTGTGAACAATTTTATGTTTTTTTAGTTCACACAAATGTGCAATTTGTAAACTCACCGAACACACCCAATGTGCCAAATGACATTTCTCATTCTTAATCATAAAAAAATAACCGCTTTTTGTGCTCTAAGAATAAAATTTGCCTCACTCTGGGACTTTCCTCCAAATTTCAACTACGGAAATTAACTCCTCCAAAGCTGGAAGCAATGGATACTGACGAGGATGCAGGAAACGAGATTATCAATCCAGTACACGAACACCTTCGGCCTATTTTGAAGAAATTGAATTCAAGAGAGTAATTGAAATCCTCTCAGCTGTTATGCTTCAGTCACTCCTGGGATGTTTCATCCCAAAGACCATTGTTGACTTACTCGACCGCGTTGCAGCAGTAGCAAATCACTGGACCTTATATCAGATTGGCAGATCTGCTTCGAAGTAATATAAAATACTTTCATTGGACTTTCAATTTTGTAGAACATTTCCAGGCTGCTCGGTTTTTTTTTCGAAAATTGCAATTTGGAAACCATACATCGATGGATAATTTTCATTTCTTCTTAGGCATCAGCCAAATGGTTAAAGCTAAATGCATACTTAACTACGTTTTGGAATATGAAACCATGTCCCGTCATTATGATCTCTGTGATATACGAAGTACACATACAATCAATTGAAACTTATCCCACTGATAGAACGTTTGGATATGGAGATTAATTTATACTGGGTTGGCACTTCCAAGCTTACGTGGAAGCTCATCCGCTACAAGTTCATTGAATTTTCTAGGTTAGATTGCAAAACTAAGAGCTCAAGTCCTGTAGGCATTGTTCAAAATGATCGAAGCAGGTAAAGAAGAAGTAAGTGCAAGTTCACGTTCACGCTCAGCAAAACTAAGAGCTATACAAAGGTTATCGTCACAACTTTCTGCATCATCTCAATAGTTATGTTTTTTCATTACACTGTAGGAGTATTTAAGGTAAAATTACAGGTTCAGTCGTTGAATATAGAGGTAATAAAAATAAAAAGTTCAAAGCGAAAATGTATTTCATTTGTATCATCCTCCGCAGAAAATACCACCACTGATCTATGTTCAGTAGCAGGTGGGCCAAATCCACACACCTGGTCTATGCTACTTGCAACCCTGAGGGCTAAGTCAAGAAGAGGCATGCCTTTGCCTGTATCTCCCATTGCAGCCAAAAAAAAAGATACACCCATAGGTACTCGAAAAACAAAACAGTCTACACTCCAGTTTAAATAATCAAATGGTTGTTTAATAATTATTTTTCTTGAGTTTTTTCAATACATTCCGAAATATTTACTTCTTTTTTATTTATTTTATATTTTGAATCTATTCTTATTCAAACATTGAACACTAGGATAATAAGAAGTGATAATATAAGTGACAGGCATTATGTTTGCTCAGGATATCTTTTCTAGCAATGAGCACACATATATATAAGCGTAGGTTAAGACTTTATACTTCAGTTCGAATAAAACAGCATACCGACCGTACAACTCGGTGTTTGCTTTTTAACTCGCGATTCTTAAATTTCCCCCCACCAGAGGTAGGGCATTAATGAACAATTATGAAGCAGTCAAACGTCATAATATGTCAAACACGTATAGTGCTACCAAATTGCTTAAGATTGGGTCTCTTTTCTCTATTTGATCAAGTCTGTATAAGCTTGAGAAAAAAAAGAACCCATTGTAGTTTTTGGGCCCAGATTCACATCTCCAACTAATTAGTAAATAAATTTATAGCTCTGCATTCAGATGTCACTGTTTTCGATTAAGCATAAATCGTTTATGACAAACTGTTGTCATAACCGAGTTACTGACTCTGACAGTTCTCATATTTTAACACTCCATGTGCGTTAAAAACGAAAACTTAAAAACATCCACCAAGTTAGTCTTCAGTACGTTAGTCAAACAATTTAACATGCACTGAAATCCATGCGATTTTCATCATTTTCCCGGAATTTATTTTTAACCTCATTCGCAAAAATTCGCGTAGCAAAGTTTCCTGCTGTTTGCAAAAACATTGCCATTGGGTTGAAAATTTCCGTCAAAACAAATGGAATTCATGGTGACTTTGTGTTTTACTTATGCACAAAATGTTCCATATAAAACCAAAAACAACAAATAAATGTAAATAATTACGTACAGTTGCCCTGCAACCAACTACTGAAGCTTTTGGCACGGCACTTATAAAACAAAATTGCAAATTGTTTGTTTTTGCGCTCGGCCTAACAAAGCAAATGAATTTTAATTGGTGACTCTGGGATAAACGCAAATATGTTTCCTTTGTTTCGGTATGTAACCAAGGATACGTTTTACTGTAGCTTAAATTTCGATGTAATTTTGCACACAGCTGGCTAGGCATTGTTTCTTGCGAATTTATACTCTCCAATCAGTTAAATTAATGGTCATCTAATAGTTGATTCGACAAGGCTCGTTAAGTTATGAATTTCTGTCAAACTTTATCTTACGGCAAAGATCTTCTGTTATGGAAAATGAACTAATCTTAGTCTTGGATCATATTTATAAACGAATTGCTATGTTTCGATAGCGTTGTATTGTTATAAGGAAGTTCAAATCTACTATCAGGGTGTTTTGTTTAAGATACGACGAAAGCTCGGTGGTTTGGATGAGACAAAAAACAATTGTAAGGGCCTATTTCCCTAAATTTAAACAAAGAAAGGGGAAGGGGGGAATTTTATCAAAAATTTTAGTTGACGAAAAGTTTTGGTTTATGTGACCGAATTTAAAAACCCTTTTAAGTTCAGAATGCAAGAACGTATTCATACGCAACCGTTTCAGTTCCACATACAAGGAGCAGAAACATGAATTTAGAAGCGAATATGACAATTTGAGTTCCTAATCATCAGCAAAACTTTTGAAAGATCATTGACGAAGACAAGGAAGAGAGACGAAGACAAAATGGCAGCATGGCAACGGAGCTTTTATTTATGACAATGCTAACAACTTGATTTAGTCGAAAAGGTAATTTCTAGTTGAACGAAGGACCGGCCCGTAGACATCTAAGGCAAGCAATTTCGATCAGAGAATCTGATTCCAAACTTTATCAAATGCTTTAAAAATATTAATGGAGATGATCTTACTTTCTGGACTTGGGTCAATTGTATCAAAAAGATTCTTTCATTGTGAGGAAACTATGGCCAAAATACGATGTGAACGGGTCTGAAAGGCTACTATCCCTGAAATTCATTTCGATCGCTTATCAGTATTATAACAGGACACAACTTACTAGGCTACCACAAAACCGATGACTTATGTAGAGGATGCAATGACGAAGACAAACATGAGGATACCATTCACTTCCTTTGACACTGCCCAGCAATCTCCGACAGTAGGAAAAAATTTCTAGGCAGTAAATTCTTCGAAGAATTATCAGAATTTCCAAGAAACATCCTGTTGAACTTCATTAAGGCCACAAAATGGTTAAAATTTACCGACCATAAACTCATAGGTTTTTTATGACGTTACAATACTCTAGGGTCTAGTGTATCACAATGGATCTTCATTGATCTTAGTGAGACGGAAATAAGATAAACCGGCAGCCCATTCTATCTAACCATGCTTCCTTTCATGTAACTTCGTTTTGAAAAATAGCTATGGTATGGAATCCAGGCCCCAGAAAGAATGTTAAATTTTTGAACCTTTTGCTGAGAAAGATGGTGAGCTGGGGGTTTATCAACGTCTTCGGAAAGAAGTAATTTAGTTGCAGTTGGTTAGTAATTAGAATAAGTTGAAGATTCAAGCGGCAACACCTAGCTTTGTTTCTTATACCTGTTTTTACTAACTATCTTATTTATTGAATCGCCGTTATTAAGCCATGTTTCAATGCATGCTCTCCGGTAACTCATGGATGTTGAATTTGTCTAGGATCTCTTCTTTTTTTCTGGAACACTACATTTATGTCCACAATTTAATTTTCGAGGCGGGCTCTGCGCAGGAATAAAGTTGATCATAGAACAGTTGGTCATTGTTTTAGCATTTCACTAGCAGTTCTATCATTCTTATTTCTACGGTCTTTTGGCTTGAGCTGGAGGTATTGTACCATTTATGACAAAGAGCATAGGGTAGTAGGTGTAGACAGTGCATCGCCGGTCCTGACGATGATGTGATGTTAATGAAAACCTCTTCAAATACACAGCCAGTAGCATTTTAATGGAAGAATCCAACAATGGCTAGTGTAAGTCCTTTGTTCTAATCTGTTTAAAGCTCTTTTTGTCAGAATTAACCTCCATCGGAAAGCTCTCAAAACTTACACCGGAGTATTAACCGGTCACTGTTCTCTAAAGAAACATCGTCACCAAATGAGGTTGGTAGCAAACCCTATCTTGAGAATAGTGCCCACAGCTACGAAGGCTCAACCCAGCACATAATTGAATCTAATCTAATCGAGGTTTATTTTTATTTACTATATAAGTTTGCTCTAAATCAAGTCTCTGGAGATGCAAAAAAACTAAACATGTATTTCCGAAACTCTTATCAGCCGCTAATAATACTCGCCGTTGACCAGTTAAAATTCGGTTTAAAAACTGAAAAGAAATTTCCCTTTTGCAAAAAAAAAGAAAACGTAATCTGCATATTCAAGACTCGTATTCAAATTAGAACTTGATTGCCATTTTTAAGCCAACATTTCCATTCACAAACGCTCTTCATCATTGGAACAAACATAATTATTGCGTATTTAGGAGAGGTATGTTAACAGAGCGCAACCAAAGAAAAAGTAAATCAAATCACATTCATTTACATTCTAAACCGTCTTACTTGTTATCCCTTGAATATTGATTTTGATTTAGAATGACAAATCGATTGATTGTTCCAACAAAAGAAAAAAAAATATGAAGGAAAAGATAAGTCACGAGCAAGTTCCCATATAATATTACAAGCTCATGCAGGTGTACGAGTATTTGAAAAAAAAAGTACATCAAAAAGAGTCTTTTCTCCACTAACAATCATTTTCAAGGAAATAAATTGGATATACAGCCTCGATTTCAATTATCCCTGCTATCCCTGAGTTTTTTTTTTCATTTTAATGGAAACAGTATGAATTCCGCTCACGACCCTCCCCATCCCTTATCCTCCATTCATCGGTGTGAACAAAATGGTTATCCTTATCCATAAAAAATTGTTTCAAGGTAAAATAAATCGCCCTTGCGAAAAGCGGAGATGGAGCAGGCTCGAGAACATTACAACCGTAAAGTAAGTCTTTTCTACTCTATGAACAGACCATTTCCTTTTTCAACAAGAATTCCCTTATAACGTGGCTGGAGATAGGTACTGGTGGTACCTTTTGAATGTCTACAAATCGAGATAAATGTGAAAGCTAAAAATATGTACGTTTTCTGAGAATATGATACCTACACGACTTATTTGTTTGGATTTATTTTATTGAACAAATACAATGGCTTTTGGAGTGTTACTTTGTATACGTAGCTGTAAGTCTGAAAACAAATCATTCAATGAAGTTGAAGGTTCTCCTTTAGAAAGAAGTTTAAGAAGGAAATGGAAATTCATAGTCTGTAGCCTAGCCTAGAGTCTAGACTAGAGCTTGTTGATATTAGTTTAGTTGCTTGAAGTTTGCAGACGAGACGAGTGTAAACAATATAATATCAAGGAGACATGCATTATTCAAAATTCACCATAAAATGTTCTACATATGTGCCTGCTTCAAAGCTGCTCCTTTACTTTAATGTGACATTTGTTGAAAAGCATATTAGGCTGTTGATTTTGTTTTAATTCAATTTTCCTTAAAACCTCAATACAAAAGTTTGCACTCTCTAATTATCTGTATTTGTAGATATAGATACTAGGAAATGGTTCTGGCAGCCTAATGAACTTTTTAATAAACAAAAAAGAGTTCTATTTAAGAGGAAGAGAGCTTTCAATTGAAATGATATTTTAAATTGAAAGGAAATTCAGTTTATTTGACATACAATTTCATCAAATAGCATGTCCCTAGTCCACTTTGAAAAATCATTCGTTTTTGACAGTGATTCATAAAATCGAATAGTTTTTACATTTCGCAATGGTAGTCTATTCATGATGAATTGCCAAGCCAACCTTACATCAAAACTACCAAGAACAATAAAAAAAAACTATTAGAGAGAAGTCGAGCCACTTGCCAAAAAAATATGTGTCGACAAATGAAAATAAAAATGACCAAACGTAGGTTGAAATGACGAAAACTATGATTGATTCTGATGAAGAAAGAAGGGAAAAACACCAAGTTCTCAAACCGAAAAAGCAGCATGAGAAGTGCTTGTTTAAGGAAATACAGAAGTTCCATGAAAGTATGAGCTTCAAAATTTGCACCAAAAGTTAAAAAATCATGCCTGGGTGGGAAACAAGGAACCAAGCCCGTAAAGACAACCAAGCAAACATAGCTGGAGAACCGCCTTCATCTCTGAGGATCTTGAAAAGTTAATTATGCTGACTCAACTTAGACGATTATCAAGAATGCCATACTCTAGGTCAGAAGAAGTTAGGGTTCCAAACTCGTATGTTAGCTCAAATCAAATAAAACTGGATTTTCTTACGGTCTCCACGCTGAAATTTTTAAGGAAGCTAGTGATTTCCTTGAAAGGATAGTGCACCAGCTGCATGATTTAGTCTGGGGAAAGCATGTTCAATGAATGGAAAATCTTACAATTGCACCAATTATAGAGGAATACTCCTCCTTAACGTTAGATGCGATGTCTTGTCCTTGTCAAAGTCTGAAAACCCCCACGTCAACAAAATCGTACAGCACACAGGAGATCTTGGAAAAAACATGCGTATTACAGTATTGACAAAAAAAAACTGTGCAGCATCATGTATATTTGCCAAAATAAACTTGGTTTTCAGTTCGTAAAACAGATTTAATCACGAAATCACGAATGCCAGTTATTTGAACAAAATACGTGTCGTTTAATATTGGTGTTTGCTACATGATCTCTCCCTGCAAAAACCTAGTTCTACTTCAAAGCGAGCGCAGAACTCAAAAACAACCTTGCTTAGTATTAAGGGTAAGCTGAGGGTTTTCAATAGAACTCATTGTGGCTACCTCATAGTAATCGTTGGGCTTGAACGAACGAGCTTATTGATGCACTTTTTACATAATTTGATAAGAAAACTGTTTTACGTATACATTTCAATTTTAAGTACCTATAAACTGAAGGGTTTCTCTTATTTCATTTCGTTGAAAAAATTACCAAATAGAATAAAAAGTGACCATGTGTCCCAGTGAAAAAATAATGACCAGATTTGCACATAAATGACCAAACTGGCAACCGAGAGCAGATCGTCTTAAGCAGGAGTATAGAGACATTCTGCAAAGCTGATGAACTCGCCAGAAACGAAACACTTCTGCCCTTCTCACCGATAACGGAGAGTATGGGTATCGGCATTCCAATCGCTACTCTTGCTCAAGCAGGTTAGGTTAGGTTAGGTTTAAATGGCTGTCAGGAAAACCAACTGACACACTTAGACCAGTATTTGATCTGTTGTGATACCATAATATTTAAGTGAGGAAAAACCCCACTTAACAGAACCATTTGGAGCTTTTTATGAAGCGAAAGAGATGAAGGATATCTGTGTTCGCCAGATCGTTTAGATCATCGAGGAAATATTTTCCAAGATGCCGTTTTCTTTTAATGGAGAGTGCAGGACATGAGCAGAGGAGGTGTGGAATAGTTTCTTCCTCCTCCTCATCTAAGCAACTTCTACAGAAGTCATTTGAGGGAACACCAAGTCTTATGGCGTGTCTGCCTATCAGACAATGTCCTGTAATGACATTGATTACGGAGCTAAAGTGCAATCTGGTTATGGATAGCAAATGCCTTGTGCGTTTTGGATCAAGTCCTGGCCATAGCTGTTTTGTTGCTCAAGCAGGACGCACACAAGAAAACTAATCTGAAATCTGAGATCGTCAACAAATCAAATCTGAGCCAAGCTAGATTTTAATCAGTCGAACGGCTTGATCTCTCTCAAAAGAAAACACATTGGTGTGACGATAGGTGTCACTACTAACACTGTCTTATTGGAAGACATGCCGCAAGGCTAGAAGTCGTCTAAAACGATTTTTGCAGAATCTATATTGGAGGAGGAGACTATTTCCCACCTTCTCTGTTCATGCCAGACTTTAGCTCACAAACGTAGGACACACCTAGGTTCGTGTTTCTTAAATGACCCCAGTGATCTTGCTCACATCGACGCCATGCGTCTTTCGAGTTTCATTGTAAGGTCAAAATGGTTCCATTAGGATGAGGAAATGAGGATACATTAGATCCATCGTGGTACAACAATGGTTAGGTTTACTGCACTCAAAAGGGTTCATAAAAATACAGATTTGATTTTTTTTTTGTCATTTTGAACACCCATATGTCTGTCACAGGAGCACAATACGGAGGCTTGGAAGCTTTGTTGCGCCACTTTCGAAAAAAGTGGAACGCGACTGGCTATGTTACTAGGGAACTGTCTGTAAGAAATGATAAATTAAGGAGAAACAAGAAACTTTACGACGATTTTTCAAGTTTAAGGAGCACTTGCCAAATACGGGAGCTATGCCCATGTTAAGACAGGTGAACATTTTGCAATGAAAGAAATCTTTTGTTCGTGTGTATGTGACCGAACTCCATTTGAACGGTTTTACCGATTTTTCTGAAATTTTAACAGCTGAACCGATTAAGATGAAGCTTTCGAAAATTCTTAAGATGGAACCAGAAGGTGATAGTTGATTGTTTGGTTGTGATCGGGTCAGGATACGTTGCATTGGCTTTTAAAAATGTTCGGTCAACAACGCTTTAAATTAGTTTAAATAAGACCCAAGCAAAATCGTGGGCGTCAGCTATAATCAAATAAATTTTACATTAAATGGCGTCGTCTATACGTCCGTTTGCAATGGCAATGGTCTGAATGTGATTGGATGTTCCGTTTGGAAACACTTGAACCGATTTTAATTCAATGACAATAAAACGATAATCTTCAGCTCATCCCAGCGGGTATTCTTAATATTTTTTCTTGCAAATTTTTTTATCAGCAACGATTTGAATGAATTAGACTAGCGTTACGCCTCCGCTGATCGGACAGCAAGTGGTATATTAAATTTAATGAGACTACAAGTCCAGATGACTTAGACATCGAGCTTTTGTTTAAGGCATTTGGAGATCAGTTCGAATGTAACATATACTAGCTGATGTGTATTACCAAAAGAAAGCATATCCGATGAATAGAACTTTTATATCGTTTACCTGAAATAGAAAAGGGAGATCCTCATTTCGGAAAATCAAAGTCAACAATTTGATAGGTCATAAAGCTTTGTAAGTAAGTGGAATATGATGATAGCTATATTTTCTTTGCAGTTTTAGTTACTGACTATTTCCTGGTCTTAGACTAGCAAAATCCACAATGGACCTAATTTTTCACACTATGCCAGATCTTGAAAGATTTCGGTACACCCTGTGTAGTACCATCTTTTCATTGATTGCAAGGCCGTGAACGACAGTTTTTACTGAGAAAAGCTTTCCAAATCCATTTCTATCTTGACATCCTTGCAAAACTCGCAGGACTGTATGCAGGATGACTTTGGAGAATTTAAGCTGCTGCGTCAAATTCGTTAAGGAATTCATCGAGGCCTTCGTTGTCGAAAAAGGCGATTTCTTTAATATCATATACGTGGAAAGATTGTACAAAGCTCAAAGTCAACACCAGGGGCGCAATTTTTCAAGAGTCTGATTGTACAGGCTTGCTTAGACAGATCAATTGGAAAAAACGTGACAAAGCACGAACAGTATGGATCGCGAGACTTCGATGGCTGAGACATGTCGACTGGATGCATGCTAACGCCCTGATTACACAAGTTCTCGAAAACAAACCGCAGGGAAGTCGCGGAAGTGGAAGACCTTATGCCTATCTCAGTAATTATGTAACAATCTAACTTTCTCCAAATCGATGGAAAGATATTTTTCACTATTCGCTAAGACACCATATCTTAAACTCCAAAGAGCTTTTGCAATATGGCGAAACTATTTCAATTTTTACTCCAATGACCAACTCTTACGAGCACGCCATCCTGCATCGACAGTATTGCATTTTTTCATGTCGTGTCGTAGCCAATCATCAACGGGGTCTAAAATCGACAAATAGATTTATTAACTCAGGGCTTAGATTAAGAGTAAAGACTGATCTCATCCCAGTTCTTACATTAGTACCATTTCAGGTGGGGGTTGAAAGTTTAATCCACCGCATGACCAAAAAAGCAAAAAAAACGTAACGTTACATTTTCGTGTGAACAATCACTGATGAGAAAAGGCTATGCTTTCACTTACTGCCTGGTAGAGAATGAGCTTCAATCACTCACGCACATTATAATAATTAATCTTGTTCGCATATAGTTGACTGTTGATTAAGACACAATACTTTCATTTAAAATATCCTAGTTGTCGTCAATTAAAGAGGATTACAAAAGAATATGAAGTATTTTAATGAATATCTGCAAAGGGAACGAAGCAAGACGCCTGACTTCATTACTATACACCGCTTCTTCCGATTTAAAAATTCTACGAAAAATCCCATTGCGCAAAAAGAGCAAAAAAGCAAAAAAATATAATTGGATGTTACAAGTGGTGCAGTCAAGAATAAAATAAATTGAACCATGCAGCACGAAAAGAGACATTACTCATCCGGTTCTCAAAGAAGCATAAATATAGTCCTTATGGTTATGTAACCAATGTTCATTTAATTAAATTAAGAAGGACCTTTTGATATTTCATAGATTTGTCCCGATTTACCGAGGGTTTTAGTGGGTAAGAACTTGGTACCGATTTTTACTGAAAGCCATCTGGTAACAGAAAGAAAAAGTGTTCACTAACTCTTGTGAACTTCTGCCTTAAAATTCAACTTCTTTAAGAAAATTCAGCACAACACACCAAAAGCCTGTTGTTCTAATACCACGCCATTCTCTGCATTCCTACTACGAAATGTAGACATGATAATGTGTTGTTCTTTTCAACTGCCTACATCAATTGACGATGACAATAACGGTGAGCAGATAATTTGAATTCATAAATGTGGAAATAAAGTGTTGGTGGGATAGAACCATACCTCTGATAAAAAATTCCCACCCCAACGCAAACTACCCGTTGCTATCTGCCGTGGGAAAAATATCGCATTATTTCCATTTCTCACCTGCGGATGGATAAAAAATGTCACAATTGGAAAAGCACACCAACAGCGGAGATAATCAGAATTACCTAATCAGGTTTCCATAACATGCTAGACGATACACACAAAGCCAAT
This sequence comes from Melanostoma mellinum, assembly GCA_914767635.1. NCBI lineage: Eukaryota > Metazoa > Arthropoda > Insecta > Diptera > Syrphidae > Melanostoma > Melanostoma mellinum. The sequence goes on along the minus strand of OU612059.1, from coordinate 224,259,533 downwards.
TAATTTAAATTAAACACAACAATTCAATGTGAGTCCCCAAACTGCAACACACTTTCTCCCACAAAGGATTGCTTTGGGGAGAATCTACCAACTGGAACTCCTACAGTTGGAATTCTCTATACCACATCCAACGAACGTGTGCATACGTGAGTCGGAGTAATGTGATGTCAAATTTTGCAAGCACGTAAAATAAACTTCCACGATAGAAACTTTGGTCTTTGTATTAATAAATTGAAGATTCGTGCATTTATCTTTTGGACAAGCCACCCCACAACCACAAAGAAAACATTCTCAACATCACACTAACCTTTGACAATCGCTTTCCGTTTTCCATCACACTCTCCAGGTAATCTACTTCCTCGTCGTCGCTTTTGATTCGATTGGACCTCATCTGCTGACTGGATGCAGGAACAGGTACGGTTCTATCGACTTGGGCTTGTTCGATGGACGAGGCCACATTGTCGGAACGTGTAACTGCTGGGATATGATTTGGTATCGAGTTTCGTTCGCCTAGGGTGGCATGGTTCGTGGTGGTATTGTTGTTGTTGTTCTCATTTGACATTGGACCAAAGAAACTGCTATCCTCCTCGTCCTGACTGTGGCTGGACGAAGTCGAAGGAGGGGCAGCAAACGCAGACGGTGACGTCACATGATGATGCGAGGCATACGAGTTCGTCGCGTGATGGAACATTTGGTTGCCGTATGTCGGAAATTGTTGGTATTGGTTGCATACTCCGGAGCTGGCATGTGTTCCAGTTAGCCGGGTGGTCCGATAAAGCGGACGGGTTAGACTACAATACAAAAAGAAAAATAATGTTCAATTTGTTTCTCATATAATGTAACACGAGCAAAAGTAATTTCCAATGAAATCCCATAAAGCTGACTCTTACTTGTAACCATACTTGGGGGATGATTCACTTTCAGTGCGACGCCTCGAGGATATCATTGAATTCGCCCGATCTCCTCGGGCGGCTGCCATCATGTACGTCCACATGGCGACTCATGACATTGACTGGAGTAGGGTCGACTAGAATTTACCCACACCCAGTCGCAGTTGTTGAGCAAAATACTCGTACTTTAGTTTAGCTCACTGTTAATCTACTCCAATAGAATTGACAATCGAGACTGGCAACTGCTGCTGGGTGTAGAATTAGAAGTCGTGCTGATTCCAATATACGGCCTCGAAAAGCTTCATTATCTATAAAGACCTCTGTGCTTGCTGGATAGCTCTGACGCGGTATCTCTCTTGATAAGGGATGAAAGCTAATTAATGCAAATCAGTTGGATGGCGCGTTGACTGGTTTATTGAGGAGGTTAAAACGCAAAACCTATGCCTGTGGATGAGAAAATGGCAAAAATTAATTAAAACTTGCACACCTTTTATCGGGGAGTACAGTTGGTTGTTGGATACGGATAAGAGTGAATAGAGGAAAAAATAAAAATTTATCTGTGGATAGGTTGAAAAATGTTTTTCTTTGTTTTTTTTTCACCTTTTCCGCCTTATGCGGGTTTTTGTGGATCAATATTTGAATGTGTGTAGGTCAGCTTCGCGTCGTCGTCAGCACGAACAGTTTTTCATTTCAAGAATGTGAAGTATTCTTTGCCAATTAAGTTATTACTATGCCGATGGGTAGCTTCAGGAAGAAATTTTGGGGGGCTTTAGCTTTTTGCTTTTTTTGAGAAAAGTGTCGCAGATAAGCCCTGCTTTTGAAAGAGTGGGGTATTTTAACGGTGGGGCTAATATCACCAAAGGGCAATTAGAAAATAATTATTGAATTCCTCGAAATGGATAAAAATTTGAAGGATGGAAGCACCTGAATTCTTTCGGACTATTTTTGTACTCGTAGAAGTGTTAACGAGGAGCTCGAGTAATCTAAACTATCGTTTGATGCAATAAGAGACCTTAATTTGACACAGTGTGTGGTACCCGTGGTGTGATGGTTAGCATGTCCGCCTGTTAATCCAGAGGTTCGTGGTTCGAATCCCAATAGAGGCAAAAATGATTTTTCACTGTTATCGCCTTTCGCGAGGAATTGGCAAGTTAAATTAAGATTAGATTAGAGAAGTCTGTAAATGGTTTCGCCGAAAGCCGTCTACCAGATTAACATTTATTTTATAAAAGATATGAAAAAACTAACATATAAAACTAACTAACTAAACTAATAACTATAAAACCAACATACATTATTATTATTATTTTTTTTTTAACTAAATTTGAAAGCAAAGTATTAAAAACTTTCTTGGACTACACATGTTCTGTAACGGAAAGCATTCAGACAATACTCGTAAAGACGATCCCAACCTCGTTCTCCATTCAGGATGCTGATTGTTTCCTCAAAATTTCAGCGCCGAAGAAGCGCTTTCGGAACTACTTAAGGGGTTAGGCCACCCTAGAACTTTCGAAAAATCGATTTTTTTTTTAAAATTTCAAATGGTCCCTTAGGACCTCAAAAATGATATCCCAAAAGATTATGGCCGAGAAAAACTTTTACGTACACTGTTTTCGAATTTTAGTACAAGGCCGTCTGGTCCGCAGCGAGCTCCTTTTGTGAGCGCAAGGGGCAAGGTACGTTAGAGGAGTAGAGCATGTTATTGAAAATATTTATTTCCTGACTAGTCTAAACCAGTAGTCTAGACTAGAGTTGGATTTGCGAACGTCTCCTTCCGGCATAGCAGATTAAAAGTATTGTAAAATTATTCATGATTTTCTACTACTCAAAACTTTAAACGCGTTTATCTCAAAACTATGTTTTTCAAGTTGGCCGGACTCGTAACTCATGCAATTTTCAACCGATTGACTTGAAATTTTAAACATGTCTTGAAATATACATTGTCTATAGAAGTACGTAGGATTTTCTGACATTTTGTTAAGGCAAATTTTGCACTTTTCACTTTAGAAAGGCGCCATTTGGCCAAAAATCAATATATCGCAAAAATCCTACTTACTTCTATATCAGTGAGTATATATAATCGAAAAAGTCTATTTGCTCATTATTATTCAAAAAATTACAGGAGCTGTTGGTCCGGCCGTGGAACTCAAAAAAAAAAAAAAACGTCGTCGAGAAAATGCTGCACAGCCGCCATTTTGTAATGAATCGATTCAAAAAAATTATCGTAAGCAGTCATTAATATAAATAATAAAACCGCGTTTCAGTTATCTCGATTTATTTTGTAGTTTTTCTAAAAAAAAAATTCCCAAAAAGCCTATTTTTTCAGCCTCTAGGGTGGCCTAACCCCTTAAGTATTGGGCACATTCCCAGGAAATGAAACACATCCTTACGTTCTTTGCAATTGCATAGATCACACAAAATCGGCAGCTCTGGTCGATGTGGAATGTAATTCAAACCGATGAGTTCACCCCTCACTTTGAAAATCAAACTAATTTTTGCAGAAGTGCGTTTTCAGCTAGGAAATAAGTTTTAACGTTTAGACTTTAGAAGGTGGTTTACTTTACTGTAGTAGGCTCTGTACATAGACGACGATTCAGCCTCCTTCATGAATTTATCAAACATCATATTGCCAGCTTTCTTCAGCAAATCATCAAATTTCACCTTAAGCGAATCTGGGTTTTCGTCTCCAGAAAATGACAAGATAGATGTACACTCAGATGCCAGATTCTTACACTCTTTTACGCATGTTCCTCCCATGTTTATAACTTGTGTTAATACTTTTCGCGGAATCCTCTCTTTGTTCATTGCCATAACTCCTGTCACGTAATTAAAATGTAATTTAAGTGTGTCCAAAAATAGCGGTGCTATACCTGTCTCAAGGTGAATCATATAATTTTGAGCATTACTTGGTAGTCGAAAGGTACTTTTTATAAAAAAAACGGAGAAACTTCTCTACTGCTTTAAAAGAGCAATATCCCCATACCTGAGCGCCGTAGAACAGGATTGCGATTGCGGTTGCTCGTAAAACTTTGTGTTTATCAACATGTGAAACATTATTCTTTAGAATACAACTTCTCCACACAGAACACATTGCACGCTTAGCTTCCGCCAATTTGGCATATAGATGTTTATCCAGATTTAAGTTGGCGGTAATCAAGACTCCCAGATATTTATACTCCTTTACAATTTCTATCGGCTCCTCATCGAAAGTCCATTTCTCATTCCGGGAGTATCTCCCACCTAAATTTCTCAATATCATCATTTTGGACTTTGATAGATTTACTGACAGATTCCATGTTTTACAATCAACTGCATCCCATCAATTGTTTCAGCTAGGAAAACGATGTCGTTTTTCCTCCCACGGATATACCACCTTTCATGGCATCAGGTATATCATTCATGTATAACATGAAGAGGAGGGTACTTAGGACACATCCTTGCTTGACGCCCATCGACGTTTCAAACTCATCTGAAAGTGATGTTCCATCCCAAGAGATACCATATTTATAGAGCTTATAAAAGAGTGCTTCTCGGGGTATTGAATCGAACGCTGCTCGAAAATCGACAAAAAAAGCGTATAACTTTTTCCCTTTCTTTTTATAAAAATCAGCAATATTTATCAATGAACAAATTTGATCAACTGTGAAGTGGTTTTTTCGGAGCCCCGCTTGAAAGACTTTTAAAATTTTGTTCGATTCAACCTACTCACTGAGTCTGTTTTATAATACTGAGCAAAAGATCTTTGCCACTGTATATAAAAATGATATTCCTCTATAGTTTACTGGATCGTTAAGATTGCCTTTTTTATGAATCGGGAAGATTATGGCTTTTTGAAAGCTAGCAGGAATCGTATTCTGTCTTCTCCTGGCGCTTTAGTATCTGTGGCATTTTTAGTAACCCTTTCTATATCAGATTGCGATATAAGTGCATCTAGATGTTCATCCAAGATTAAAGGTGCTGCGTAGTGAAACGATGCAGCTATTTGGTTGACATTTGGCAGATTCGTAAAATGAATTTTCAGTTCTTCAAATTGGCAAGTCCTCCGTTAGTACTCATTGCCATGAAAAGCGCTTTCTCGATTAGCCGTTCGGAACCGTCAAAAAATTGTAGTTTCCCTCCATTTCATTTTCATTTTCATGATGAAATGATCCCCTCCAATCCCTCACAATGCATGGTTGTGAGAAACGCGCTAGGCCTTGGGGCACCTCGCTCTGTTGCGCCATCCTATTTCTTTATTTTGGTTTGACATATTTCTTGTTACCTTTAGATCCTTAATTTCTTAATTTTAAAATAGATTTAGTCAAAGTTGAGTAAAAGCAATGAGGTGAAATTGTGTTATTCAGCTTGAAAACAGTAAATTATTGAAATTTCTAATACAGCTATGACTGTACAACAATGTCAAGAGAATTCAATTACCTATCCAAGTGACACAAAAAAATCGATTTCCTCTCTGCGCCATTTTCCTTTGATCGATGGTGCTGTGAGATATTCCGTTCAAGAACAATACCTATACACGAAGGGAATATAATCAAATAACTCTCAACATACCACTTAGTCAATCTTCACACGTAGTACAAATAATGGTTAAAAGATTATTGACACCATTCCCCCCCAATGTTGGCCCTTGGTGTGGTGCCGATGGTGTAGCGAAGTGGAAGCTCTTAATAAAAGAAGATATATCAACAATGATTCAATGTCCTTTCCCTCAATGAATACATATCCGCAATCAGCAAGGATTTACAGCTGTTTACTTTGGTTGATTCGATTTCCCTCCCTGTGTATATGGGCAGAGGACAATGAAATCTCCTGTCAAGTTGTCCAGTCTAGAACAGGTGTGCATTATCTTCCGATTGCTTATTCTACCCGGTTCGGAAGTTGGTGCCTTAATTTGAAATAAAAAAAGGCGAAGGACGTCAGTGCTTCAGCTTCAACTTCCGACAGTTTATAGAGACGACATTTTCATTTGACCGCCTCACAGTCAGCAGAGCGTTTTGCATACTACTCTCTATCTGTGCTTACCAACCCGGTTGTTTTCGCAAGGATTCAAACATAAGTTTCAGTTTCAAGTGTCGAAAATTGTCAGTTGGCAGTTATGATTCTGTGTGTTGCAATGTTTTACACTCCATATAGCACACCCTGGCTTTAAGAATAATTTTTTGAATGGGGTGATAGCAATTTGCAGTTTAATGAAACGACTCCACAATGCATATCAAACAGATGTCATTTGCATAATATTTTTCTTGTTCTTCAACAATTCTTTTTATTTGTGTTTTTATGTTTTCTTCCACGGATTCCACAAGTTGGTTAAGTGTTGTCTGCGAGAGTAGGAATCTCAATAGGGTCTTTCAATTGCAGCTGGTGGCCGACGACGGCGACGTCCGACGTCCGACGACGATATCAAGTGCAGATTTGACATCTTGCAGTTGAGTACATTTCTGAAATTCCAATGATGTATACAATGACAATGAGTTTGAAGATTGCAGTGGCCTTCCTTTTTTCCTACAGAAACAGGCTATTTCGAGAGAATGGAATCAGATATTTTGAATTTACATTTCTGAGAGATACTTCTTGTCATTCATTGGAATGGTAATGTGACATTCGAGTCTTTCATTTAATGAATCGATAAATAAGTAAATTGTACATATTTGCTTAAAGTTGGCATTGCGTTGATAACGTTTTGTGAATCTTCTTCAATATACAGATTGATGGTTCGTTTCAGTTTGACACCAACAATTTTTTCAAAGCCGCTAGTCTAATTAGTTTTTCTTTCTATTCACCTGGTTACTTCTCCAGTATCGTTGGTTGGGTGAAAATTATTATTTAACAGTTCAGCAATGGCGTTTAAAAGACTTTCATACTCATACCATGTATTATAAGTCTGGTTAAAGTCTCACTTGTTGTCGAACTTGCTTGACATTATTGCAGAAGGGTCATTCCATCGTTTCGGGAGTTATATGTGTTCACATAAAGTCAAAATTTTAATGTGAAGTAATATTTTAGCGGTTAAAATGTCCTTTTCTCTACGTTCTTAGTTGTTTTATCTTAATTGTAAGATTTGTAGATTTCAGCATAAGGATTAACAATTTTATGAGTAGAAAAGTGTGCGTTTCGGGTGTTACACGATGGAATGACCCAGAATCATCTGCATATCGGGCTTTCTTATAGTACCCATTGAAAAAGACCTCCATGATTTTTTTAAATTTCTTATGCCGAGCGGTTTTTGAGATATCAGATTTTGGAAAAAAGCGCCTTTTTTAAATATCTGTAACTTTCCGAAAAATGGGCCAATCGGTGCGTTTTTTTTTTTTAATTTTCGTTTTTAAACATACTTTTAGGATATAAAACCAAAAAAATTGTAAGATTATATTTCTATTAATCGTCTATTTCTATTGTTTGTTAATTTGGCTGAAACTCGAGAATGGCTGAACGGATTTATCTTATCTTGGTCTTGAAATGTTTGTGTAGGTTTAGGGAAGGTTTAAAAGGTAAGTTTGTACGAAAAAAAGGAATTGAAATAAAGTAAAAGTAAGAATATCTTGAATCTTAAGTCTAATGAATAAAAAATAAAAATAAAACAATGCTTTTGTTTTTTGTTTTGACAATGAGAAACTAAAAAAATAAATAAATAAACAATTTGATTATTGGATTGTTTGTTTTTAAGAATTCTTAATTTTTTTATTTTTTTGACCGGTATGGTAAGAACAAAGATTTATTTCTTACGAGAACGGAATGGGGACATGAATAAATCAGGGAACTTGTAAAAAACTGGACCGATTGAGTATCAAAGACTATAATTCCTCTCCACTCTGCCACTAAAATGGAAACTTGGGCCTGAGTAACGCCGGGCATGTCAGCTAGTATATACGAGGGAGCGTTTTTCTATTCGTGAAATGAGGGGGTTAGAGGGGGGTTACTATGCTCATTATAGTTGTAACGAGTTTAGCTACTCATAATTAAAATAAATACGAGGTTTGATTGTTCTTAGACAATTTGTCTTCAAGCAACATAATCGGGAGTACAAAGTGAAATATGGAGAAAAAAAAACAGCGCGTAGAGTGTTCACGTGCATTTTTGAACCTCCGCAATGAAGACAAGGATCGTGTATTGAGTCGAATTGTTACTGGAGACGAAACTTGGGTTCATCATTATGAGCTTGAGTCTAAACAAGCCTCCATGCAGTGGCAGAAAAAAGGCACAGCACCTCCCAAAATGTTTAAGGTGTCACAGTCAGCGGGAAAACTCATGACAACGGTCTTTTGGGACTCGGAAGGAATATTACTAATCGATTATGAAGATAAATGTATTTCAAATTTTTTTTTTAAATTAAATTGACATGCCGGGCATGTGGCCGCCGCGGCAGGCTCGAATATCGAGTAAGGGCAAGTCTAGAGGTCCAATTTTCAACCACTTTTTTGAGCATTTGGGGCCATATATTGGCAATAACGCCACGAATGTTGGCTTCCAATCCCCAAAACGTTTCTGGTTTGTTGACGTAGACGAGCGACTTCACATATTCCCCATGAAAATAATCCAATGGTATCAAATCGCACGATCTTGCTAGCCAATTCACAGGTTCAATCAACATCGAGACCAATTTAGTTTTCGGCCCGCCATACACCAAAATACAAACCAAACCAAAGATGTGGTACCCGTAGTGCGATGGATAGCATGTCCGCCTGTTAATCCAGAGGTTCGTGGTTTGAATCCCTACGGAGGCAACAATGTTTTTTCAATGGGTATCGCCTTTCGCGAGGAATTGGCAAGTCCTCCGTTAATATTCATTGGCATAAAAAGCGCTTTCTCGATTAGCCGTTCGGAACCGGCAGAAAATTGAAGGTCCCTTCCATTCCCTCACAAAGCATGGTTGTGAGAAATGCACTAGGATCAGGGGCTCCTCGCTCTGCTGCGCCACCCTATTTATTTTTATTTTTTTATTTTTATACACCAAAACACGACGAATTGCATGTCCTTGTGGCCTTAATTCACAAGCTGGATCTTGTTAGGTCGCTGTAAGCTAAGATCTTTGCGCAAAATCATCCATAAAGTTGACGAACAAAGCTCCAATTGCTGTGCACGGTGGCGAATCGATTCATTCGGGTCCTCTTCAACTTGTTGCTCTACAGCGCTAATTTTTTTTAACGAGCACTGTTTAACGTCTCTGCCAATGAATATTATCACATAAAGTAAACGTAGTGCGAAAAAGATCCATGGTTAACCGAATTAAGGGGTTAGGGTCAGAATTTTTAAAAAATCGATTTTTTGTTTTTTGCATTTTCTTAAAGTATAGTATCTTTAAAATATTCTCTGAAAGTTTGAAGTGAATTCGACAAATATCTTTCGAGTTATTCAGCGAAGAATAAAAGGCTCTCGAGCGATCTGGTATCGAATGTAAAACTTTAAATGCGTTTTTCTCAAAACTATATTTTTTGAACTGGTGCCAACTGTAACTCAAAAACCGCTTGAATGAAACTTATACAGCTTTTAGAAATCATAAAAAGCTAGTGCCTGATCGAAGGATTTTTTTTTTAATTCGATTTTTTATAAACAATTAAAAAGAAACTTGGCCCTTTGTTTATTTCTTCTTGCGACATACATGAGCACCAAGTTACAGCACATTAAAAATGTTTGTCCATCGGTTTTATGTTTTATCTGCTTAGGTAAAGATTTGTCTAGCTATCTCAGTCTGTAGTATAAGCTACGAGTTGCAATTCAATTGGCAATTATGTTGACTATTAATCATCTATCATCAGTCCAGTTACAAAAATATTGATATAGCCATCGGACAGGCATTCTGAAAAACAACTCTTTCATATAAGCATCCTTATTAGCACATTATTTTTTTTTTTTTTGTAAAATACTTGATTCAATATCTGTCTTTAACTTTTTGCTAACTTTCGTAGTATTCACTGTTACCATTTCACCTTTTTTTAGGTCTGTGGTTTGTTTCTGATCTTTTTTGTTGCTCCTTATTTAAACGTTATAATGATGACTAATTAAGATATAAACTTCTCTCACGTAGTCAAAAGGCTCTTCAGTCATTTACAAAGTCGCTGTAAAGCACCACAACTTGTGCTCACTCATTAAGAAGTTTCCTTCTCCTAAGCTAAAGGATTTTTCCCCAATGCTTTGGCAACCGAAGAATCCTTCAAGTGGTTGAAATGAAGCGAAATCCTCTTTTTATCTCTCTTTATTTACTCGAATCCAAGCGAAATATTTGGAGTGAAAAAGACATTTCCAGCTGAGCTGTCAAATTTTGACAACGTGGCGATGTCTAAGAATATCAACGACAAAGTGAATGAAGTGTTGTAACTTGTAACATTTAATTTTGGCTGTCGACAATGTCTCCATCGCTTTCACTACAAATCTTCGTTCAGTTTCGAGAGTCTTAAACTTTTTTTCCCTAACACTGACTTGTCCCACCCGATAAAGTCTGTTTACTTGCAAAAATAAGCAGCCAATTCTGGGTTTGTCTTTAAAAGTCCATTCTCGGTTGGCTTCATTAACTTCTTTTGTTTTAATTAAACTTTCCCCGTTACGTTTCCTATAAAAATCATTTGTATTTTGATCGAGCTTTACAAAATACTAAGCAGTTTGTAAGGAAAAGAAGTAGGTGCTCTACCACTTCAGGGAAAAAGTTAAGTTAGTTTGTCCTAAGTATTTGCATTGTAGCCAACGATTCTCTTTACCTTGGCTCATTCTTTCACATCCCGAAGTTGTGCATTTGTTAAACTTTTTTATTTCCTTTTCTCTTCTCTTCTTTGAAAAACTTTTTTCTCCATTCAAGGAGAGTTTTTTTGTGTTATTCTTTTTTCTTATAAATGAACAATCAATAAAAGTGTTCCTTTCCGAGGAAATTCTTTTTAATGCAACCAACAAAAGAAGAACCTGTTTGAAAAGCAGGAAACTCAATATAAACTTTTTGCTATACCAGATGTGTGTGTAAACATTATTCTGATGCTGCTGCCCACACGTACACAACTCAACTCACTATTTGAATCCTTTAAGCCTGCCTTTCACACTGTTTAACTTTCAAAACTTACTCACTCTTGTGCCTGGGGGATAATTGTTGAAAATACTACCAGTTGATTCGAGTATTATTATCCCTTGATTCATTTATTTAGAATCCATTCACAAAACGCCTATAAGTTGTAATCTCCCACGTGTTGGTGTAGGCTGTAGACACAATTCCTCGTCTTAAGTATTAAATTACTTTTCCTAGAATTTATGACTGTATAGGATAATGTGTTTAGATATGATTGAATCAATCATACTACACCCAACCTTCTGCATTAAATTTGAGACTCTTTTTGATTGATGGCTTTGACTACTGTGCCACTAGAATGCTTTTGTCAATAGGTCTGAAATATTTGGTTGGGTGTTGGACAGATTAAATAAAATTTATGTTCTCCTACGCTTTAACTTATTGATATATTGCTTCATAGCTTTTTAACAGCACCTACGCTTCCAGTCTAATTATGAGTTTCCGATGTTTGTTGTTGGGCGCGGCTTGAAATTTGTTAAGTTCTGCAATTTGACGGGTTTACTGCTGCCAACTGATGTATATTTTCTGTGTAGAATGCTTTTTTGTTCGGCAAAGTGATCCTTGTCTGTTACTGTCTTTTCAATAGAATTTCCTGTTACTGTTGGGCGCCATTTTTCAACCAAACGCTTGTGTTGCTGTTTTACTACAACATGAATGGAAACACAAAGCTTAAGGAACTTCGGACCGTAATGCATTTTTAAAACTTGATAATTTATGACGATTCCGAACGACTAAGATCGAAAGCGGTTTCCATGGCAATTTAATTACTTTTGGAGAGCTTCCTAGGTCCTGAAAGTCGATGTCTCTGAAAAATAATTTTACGTTTTTCAGGTTTAAACCTTGAACTCTCAAATAAAAGGCAGGAATTCTAACTACACCACTGCTTCTAAGTAGCCATAGGCTTAATTCTTATTTATTGATAACTTCCAGTTTTTTTCCCAGAAGTCTGTGGCCAACAGAATTTGTCCTCAACTCATTTCTGTACAACATTTTCTCTGATTGTTTAGTAGTCTGTGGATGTACTGTTACAATTTTTCCTCGTTTAAATTTTGTTTCACTAGTGAGCCATGCTGTTTTTCATCTTTCAATAAATTACTCCTGTCTTTAGCTCCATTTAATATTTCTTAACTGTTGGGCGCCATTTATTACTTCCTCCGCTGTATCTTTCGCAGTTTCACAAGCACACTTGACTCTGCTTTTGTACTTGTGTTCCACACTGTCCTATGTCTTTTTAAAGAGTATTAAGCATTTTCCAATAGAAGCTGTAAGACGCCGCGCCGTTTCTCACTTGGTTGACTTGGTTACGTTAGCATTTTGATAAATCTCTTCCACATTCTTCATTTCTGGGATTACTATGCATGATGTGTCTTTAAAAAACTATATACCGCGTGATAAATGTTAAAAGATATTTCATTTTATACATCGAACAGTTTCATAGATAATCTTGGGTTCGCAACCGTCGTCGTTGTCTACTGAAAGGGGTATCAAAAATTCGTTCACAAACACATAACATGGCTTTTATGTGAAATAGTAGTTTCTTTTGGCAAGCATTTCTATACCAGTTTTGTGAAATATGTTCTTTTCATTGTATTCCACAGGCAATATCGCTGCGTCTATGTAGCAGAACTTGATACATCGTTAACCACGTTATATATTGCCTCTATATCTACACAATGTGTCCTTTTTGTAAGACATCTGGATAGTGCCTTCCTTTTATTCATTCTCTATCCTGTTAACATTGGAATGAAATCCCAGTGATTGACCGACAAATCTTTCAAGGGATTTTATTTCGATGGACACCAAAGCTGTGAATAATGTCAGAAAGTGAGTGGTTTATTGCTTTCTGTTAAAAAAAGATGTTTTGTTATTTGGGACGGCATGAGTTTTTTTTTTACGCATAGTTCGTTTTTGAACTTTGCCCTCGGACCTTTATTCGATGATAGAATGACAGAATCTCATAAAAATGTTGTCACAGCTTAAATTTTGAGATATCAGCCAATAACATGGACCAAAACTGATAGAGATCAATGTCGTTCAAAAAACTTATGTCACAAAAGTCACTTCGGCCTAGAGCGAAGAAAATTTTCTCGTAATATATTCGTACCATTGCCCATGAATATGAAAAACCCTTTTAGGAAAGGTGTATGCATAATATCTACTTTGAGCTTTTCCTAACACATTTGTATCTCAACGTGAATAAAAAAATGTCAAACGCATAAAAATTGTTTCTTCTGTTGGTTTTTCCAACCAGTTGTTATTTTCTCGGAAATTATTCTTTATATGTGGTTTTAAAAAACAACAGAACTTAAGGTTTAATTTAGAATTGGAATATGAACAACTTTTGATTTTAATTTACTAGGAAGAAGCTGTCAATATATGTACATACAACATACATATTTCCCAGAAACATTGTCAATGTTTCAAATATATTTCCAACAAATCTTATACTTAGCTGGACTTAGACTCGCCAGGTTCGTGGTTAAATCTTCTGCACTCTCCATCTATGCAGACGGGACCAAAAATCACCCGAAGAATTTTTCTCTCGAAGCATCCAAAAGCGTTCTCATCTACCTTTGACAAGGTTCATGCCTCTGTGCCATCTATGCATAAGAACCGGGATGATAAGTGTCTTACACAGGGACACTTTAGTTGCTCGAGAGAGGACTTTACTACTCAATTGCCTTCTTAGTCCGAAGAAACAGCGATTGGCAACAGTTATTCTTCGTTTGATTTCAGCGCTGATGTCGTTGTCTGAATAGACAAAGTCCTTAACTACCTCAAAGTTATACCTGTCTATCGTGTTGCTCTGTCCAAAACGTAGGTGTTGGTTAACCTTCTTAGATGGCAGCATATACTTGGTCTTGCCCTCATTGACCACTATACCTTCCGTTTCAATGCTCATAAACGCGCCATTGACATCACGCTGCGTTCTTCCATAATTACGTCAATATCGTCGGCATATCCGAGTAATTGAATGGATCTTTGAAAGATTGTGCCTCTTGTGTTGACGTGGGAGTTTTGTGCTATTCTTTCAAGATCGATGTTGAAGAAGCCGCATGACAGTACATCGCCTTGCCTAAAACTTTTTTTGACATCGAATGTATCGGTGAGATCTTTTCCGACCCTGATGAAGCAGCGTGCATTCTCCATCGTCATCCTACACAATCGGACAAGTTTGGTAGGGATGCCAAAACTAAACATGGCTCTATATAACTCCTCTTCTTAGATGCTGTCATACGCGGCCTTAAAATCGATAAAAAGGTGGTAGGTATCGATTTGAAGCTCCTGGGCTTTTTCCAAGATCTTGCGTAGTGTGAAGATTTGGGCTATGGGGGGCTTTCGTGGTCTAAAGCCGCACTGATAAGGGCCTTATGTCAAAATCATGAGAAAAGTCGCCTTGCTCAAAAACACCGTCAGTTGTATGTTTTTATTAATAATTTCGTTTATTTTTTACTTGCAATTGAGGCAATTTTTGCAATCGTGCAGAAAAAAATTTTGAGATAATCAGCCTTATCACAGATTCCATCGTAATTGAAAGAAGTCAAAGTTTCCCGATGTAGCTATCACATAATCAATTCGTAGATAAAAATTCGGAGATTTGATATCACTAAATCCAAGTGGAATGTAAATTCGTCGTCTTAATATACGAAAGAACTTGTGTTTGCAGAAAAATGTGAATGATCTTGCACATTTGGCGTAAAACAGCTTATTTCGAAAACCAACATGGCGGTATTTAGTGTGGCAACTGGCAATGCTTTCTTCGATTGCATTCGGATTTTGTGAACACAAATTTTCGTAGTTCGTAACTTGGCTTTCCGTGTGGAAGTTTTCTACGATTGAATCTGTGATAGGACTGAGTAATTTAATATGACATTACGATAATAGAGAATACGAAAAAAGTAAGTCCTGCGATTCTGTCTGTCTGTCTGTCTGTCCGTATATGAATTTACAGCCGTAATCGCTAGACCAATTTTCTTCAAAATTTTACAGCTAGGGTTTGTGGCGCAGCCTACAGAGGGATTTTTGAAATTGGGTTTCTAAGTCTTGACATAACGGTAGATACAATATACAAAATAGTACTTATTTTTCTCGAAAAACTGTTCCAACGGTTTCGATAATATTTTATGTGTGGCTTTATTTCTTAATTGTCTTTATCTTTTGATGTAAAAAACTTTTTTTGTTAACAGTCTACCTCCCATAGCATCGTTTTTTTTTTTATCAAAACCAACTTTTTAGATGGCTAGCACGATTTTATTATTTAGAAATTTCTAGGCTTATTTTTTTTTTTTTAAATTTCTTTTGTTTCTTTGATTTATTTTGAAATTTTTTATTGTTTATATTTGGGTTTTAAAAATCCTTTTTTTAAGTGGAAAATAAAAAACCTTGTTTTAAGAAACTACTCCAACGATTTTGATTATATTTTCAGGGTTGATATGTGCAATGAGCAAATGCAAAAGAATGGCGTTTTTAGATTTTCGAATGAATATTTAATCAATTTATTTTTTCAATATTTTATGTGATTTTTTTCAATTTTCATAATTAATGTGTAGTTGGCACCTTCACCTTCACCACCAAAAATACTAATTTGAGCGAATACTATAACCTTTTACTCAGTCTCAAGATTTTGATACTGTACTTAGCATAAAATCGCAAGTTCGTGCGACCCAATCTTGCCCATTTTTTGATTTATGTATTGCCCATCGATAAGAGATTGATAGTCAATATAAATACAACAATGAAAGTCTGAATCTGCTAACGGCACAGTGAACACAAACGAGAAAGGAAAGCCTTACACAATCATCCCATATGACGATAGTCTGCAAAATCCTTCACAACAAGCGTCCATTAAAACTTAAGGCCATCTTTCCGGTTTTACATCGGATGAAGTCCTTTCCATATAATTTGCCGTCAAATTGAAACTTTCCAATCAAAAGTTTGAACTCAACAAAGTAAAGGACGTTCGTTTCGGTAGCTATCCGACTCTCATGTAAATCTTCTTCCAAAGAAAGGCATTTGATCTTGATGAATTGTGTGTCCTTTCAGCTATCAAAATTGAAATATTTATGAGAGAAAATTGGAGAAAGAAAACAGACGGAAAGTTGGAATTCCTTAGACAGTGTATTGCTTGTATTAGTTAACACCGAAAGTTTTTTGGCCTGCCTTTCTTTTTTCCTGGAAGCAATTGTGTCGAAACGTTATCTGATTACTCTTCCTACTGATGTTGGAAATCGAAGCCGTTTCGTCTCTGATGATAGGCAAAGTTTACTCAAACTCTCGTTGAAAGGCTTAGAGGTTTAAAGACTGAAGACAATAAGGAAGCTAGCAGCATTTACCTACACATTTCCCTAACAGGACTCCAAAAACGTGAATATGTTTGTATACCTCAAATTTACTCAAAATTACAATGGGAACGTTACTTCTGCAAAAGTATCTATGAACGATAAGGAGCTTCAAAGTGAAAGCTTTAAAAACAAGTAGCACAGCAAAGTTGAAAACAAATGATAAAGCTACACTTGTTATACTAAAAACACGTGTTTAAACACTTATAGGTCAACTGCTGGGGTAACATGTGTACCCGTCCACGACAACCCTTGTATGAATCACTGAACTTAAGCCACTTTTTAAAATTTTCCTCTCCTTTTTTCGATACAATTTTAAGGCTTTGCTTTTGACTTTATGAAACAAGTCAAAGCACTCACAATGCTCAACATCAATGTATAAACAAAAACAGGTCCACATTTCTAATACAATTGCATATAACGGAAGGATTTTAAATATTTTCTGTATAACTAAATAATCGTTTCCTAGCATGTAATTAAATTTTAAATCACTTTAACGACGATTCCATTGGATGCTTCGCACTTGAAGTACCATTTTACTCTTGAAAATGCTCCTCTTGAAGTGAAATCCTAGAAGAGCATCCGACGCAGCAAGGGCAAGGTCGACAAAATGCATTCACTTTGGGTATAACGCGGGGCTTCATTCTTTTCTATCTGCTCTGGGACTGACATTGGAAGGGAGGTGGAGGGATGTATGTATGTATACACTAACACAGTGACTATTATTTCCATCAGCTAACGCAGGCAAATCCTTAGGTCTGCCATTTGAATACATTCAAAACACTTTAGTTGAATAGAACAGCTTGCAGAGGCAGAAGAGCTGCACGTGTTAATTTCTGTTTTGTAATGCACTCTTGTAATGATGCATAAGGACACTGTGAGTAGACTCAATTCCTTTCAAATACGATTAGCATTTTTAGTTCAAGTTGCAACGTTTGATATAAGCACTTGGGAACGTTAAACTTTGAAAATAGCAAGAAGAAAAATACTTACTAAAATCAGAGCTTGTTAAATGCGCACAAAAACAAATAACCTTCAAACGTCAAGGCCCAAAAAGCCACAGTGTTAGTTGTGCTACGACATCACAACAGCTGCATCATTATCATTTGACTTGACTACATTGTTTCCTCCCATTGCAATGCTTAAGCTAAACGAAACCCCTTAAATTTTTGATGGAAAAAACCCCGTCCTTGGGGCGGGAAAAGCTCCAAATGAAAGTCAACAGAGCCATATAGTCAAATTACTTTTGCGTCTCATCATAAATCAGCTCGTAAGGCAATCAAAAGAAATACAATCACATCTTCCGCATCTTTGTTCGGATCTATAGGAAGCGGAATCAGTGCGATGACATCGACTTGTTTTTCCAGAGTATTAGTGTTCTTAAGTTTTTATTGTTTTCTTTAATGATAGTTTCATGTACCCAATGACAGATAATAAATCAACAGCAGCTTACTCCAAACAATAAAAACAAAAGAGGAAAACTCTGCAGGAAAAATATGTATTTTTGGAGACAATTTAGCAAATGGATATAGTCTCCAGCTCCATGGCAAATGGCTCCAGCAAAAGCATTGGCAAGAGCTGAATGCTTAACCAAATGACATACGAAACAATGGTAGTAGCTATGTCTTGTCAATTGGAAGACATAGTTTTTGCGCTTACAACAAGAGCTTAGCACAGCCTAAAATAATTATTTTTTCCTTCTTTTTCGTGCAAGGTAGTAAAATATTAATCACCGAAACCGACCCGACGTCACTGGAGCGTTTAATCAATTTTCGTGGGAGTTGTTAATTTATTTAGCAGCAGAGCATTAAATTGTTCAATTTTCTTCTTAATAATAATAATTAATTATAGTAAGGATTATGCCATTTAAAGTAAATCAATTGTGAAATAGGATTTTCGGCGAGGGTTCCTATTCCAAATCCTTTGTAACCCTACTAGTACAAATTTTATGATTAGAATATTTTTTATCTCTTCTTTCTTACTCATTCGCAGATTTAAGAGAATGTTCTTCTATTTAATGACAGAGAGAACAGAAAAATATATTTCTTTACATAGAAAAATAAATTTTCTAGCAAAGTTTACTTAATTTTTGCGATACTTTGAAATAATCAAAATTTAGGGACTTTTGCTTAGAAATTACCATCTTCTAGAAAATTCAAATTTTATAATTTAACTTTCAATTTCTAATTTTATGAGTAACTGAAAAGAATTTTGCAAGTATAAAAAATATAAAAAAGAAAAGGTAAAAAACATTGCTTAAAAAGGTAAATAAAAAATTAGTCATTTACGAATATTTATTTATGTTGTCAATCTGGCAGACGGCGCCGGCGCGGTGTTAAGCCATGCTATAAAGATTTTTGTAGTATCAATTATATGTGTCAATTAATTATTTAGTAAAAATCTATCGAATCTAATTTAACTTTTAATTTGGAGACGAGGAGACTCAGGAAGTTCCGGTGTGTTATGGCACCACGACCTATTAGTTACAAGCATTGGTTTTGAGATATGATTACAAATACACAGTGTTAAAAAAAATGCTATGTAGATGCTAGAAAAATAATTGTTTCTATATTTTAGAATCACAATCCACTTAAAGAGTCTGAAAAGGAGTAGACAATTTCGGTATGCATATTTCAAGCATTTAAATTGAAAAGAGTGGTGCAACAGAGTGGGGGCCTAGTCCATTTCATTCAACCAAGGAACGTAGTGGACCCACAATTTTTCTTTGATTCCGACCAGTTAGAAAAGAAAGCGCTTTTCATGGTATGAAATTACTGACGGAGAAATTGCCAATACCTCGCGAAAGGCGATACATATTTGGGATTCAAACTTTTAACGTAACATGCAATCACGCTAACCATTACGCTACGGGCGCCATTGGGCACAAAAACTATTTGTATAGCCTAAAAGGACGACTGGGCCGCACGAACTTGCGATTGTGTGCTAATATCCAAAATCTTAAGGCTGAGTAAAAAGTTGTATTATTCGCTCTTAATACATTTGATGGTGTAAGGCTGCCAACTACACATTAAATATGAAAATTAAATTAAACCACGCAAAATATTGAAAAAAATTAAAATTCTAAATGTTTCAAGCGGAAATCTAAAAATGCCATTTTTCTGCAGTTGCTAATGCATATAAACACTACAAGTTTTATCAAAATCGTTAGAGCTGTTTCTTAAAAAAAAATGTTTTTTAATTTTTTTTTTTTTTTAATGAGATTTCAAAAATTCAAGTACATAAGTCTTAAGACCTTGCTAAGAAATATGTTGACAAAAATTTTGAAATAAATCAGTTATACCGTTTTGAAAATATTCGCAAAAACAAATTTAAAAAAAAAATTAATCAAGATTCGAAAAAAATAAATTTTTCGTATGTTTATATGCAATCTCTCTTAAACAATCTAGGTCTTTTTAAATATTAAAAAAAAAAATCGTCAAACCGGGTGTACCGTTTTTAGACATTTTCCAAAAATGTTTTTATGAAGAACAAAATTGTAGCAGGTATAAAAATTAACAATTTGGTTTTTTATAAAGTATTCTAAGTGCAATATTAAGCTTAAATTTTAATTTTGGTGGAAATGGCACTTATGAAACCCATTGATTTAAAAGAAAAAACATTAGATGCTCTCCTTATTTGCAATACAGTATACAGCTCACTTATTTTACGTGCAAAAGACTTTAATAGTGCTCATTTTAAAGCTTATTTCAAGCACTACAAAACCCTTTTGTATTAGAATGCATATACTACATCTGCTCGCCGCTAGATAGCATTGACCACATCGATTAAATTTCAGACAAAATAAAATACGGTTTGATCTTTAATATCTAGCTTAAAATTGCACTTAGAATTCTTTATATAAATTGTTCATTGTTTTACCTGCTACAATTTTGTTCTTTATAAAATTTTCGAACGAAACGTATATTTTTAAAGATATTTGCAAAAAACCGATGAAAAATGTGAAAAATTGAGAATTTTCAATTGCCAATAACTTAAAAAGTATTGGATTTTTTAAAAAACTTTGTAGATGATGTTTTGCTTAAAATTAAGCCTTCTATCGATATCCGAGGTTATTTTGAGAAAAAAAAAATCACTTTTAAAGTTAAGGGTAAGGATGAGCCTAATTCCAAAATTTCATGCAAATCGGTTCACAGTAAAAAAGTTCGAAGCAATAATGCTTCAAATACTGCACTAATATTCAATCATACAATATGTCCATCAAATTAACTTTTGGAACGAAATTCTTTTCTGCAGATCTAGGATCTAACTTTTTTTAAAAGAAATGAAAAAACCTAAATAATTATTTTGCGTTTTTTCACTTGAAAAAATGGACACGACTGGGTCGCACGAACTTGCGATTGTGTGCTAAGTACAATACCAACCTCTTAAGGCTTAGTAAAAGATTTTAGTATTCGCTCTTAATATATTTGGTGATATAGGGCTGCCAACTCATCCTGATTATGAAAATTGATTTAAATCAATCAAAATATTAAGAAGAAAAAATTAATTAAATATTCCAAAGACTTCAAGCGAAAATCTAAAAACGTCATTTTCTTGAAATTTCTAATACATATAAGCCCTAAAAATTTAATCAAAATCGTTGGAACCGTTTTTTAAAAACCCGATTTTTGATTTTTAATTTTTTTTTTTAAATGAAGTTTTAAAAATTCAATTATTCACATTTTAAGAACTTGTTAAGAGATGTATTTATAAAAATTTGAAACAAATCAAAGACACCATTTTGAAAATACTCCAAAAAACAATTTTTTTTTTAATTAATGAAAATTCGAAAAAAAAATGATTTTTCAAATATTGATATGCAATCTTTCTTAAACAACCTTGGACTTCTAAAATCTGAAATTTTGCCAAAATCATTAGCGAGAAAGTCGGTTTTGAAAAAACGGTACTATGGGGTGTACCGTTTTAAGAGTTTTTCTAAAAAGAAAATATAAATCATAAGATTAGCAGTTCTTAAATAATTCTTCACATAAAGTTTTATCAAAATCGTTGGAGCCGTTTTCGAGGAAAATAAGTATTATCATATCGGTTGTATGGCAGATACCGTTATCTCAAGACCTAGAGACCCAATTCCAAAAATCCCTCTGTAGGTTGCCCTGCAGACTCTGACTGCAAATTTGCAAAAGAAGAAAATCGGTCAAGGGCTTCCGGCTGTAGATCCATATACAGACAGACAGACAGACAAAATTTTAGGACTCACTTTTTTCGTATTCTCTATCATCGTAATGTCATATTTAGTTGTTATCTCAAAAATGTTTCTTGCACGATTGCAAGACTTGCCTTATAATACCTATAATCGCAAGTAAAAATATTCCTTCAGAAACACACAAGCAAAATACTTACGAAAAAGATCTAAAAAGAAAACGAAGAACAACGCAAACAAAAAACATTTGTTGAAAACAGCTGCTTTGGGTGAACGTATTCAGTAATTTAGCTCAAAAATGGAAAAGTATGTTTGATTTAAAAACTTTTATCGCGTATTAGGAAGCGCCAGGGAATTCGATTCTCACAGGGACACCCCAAGTAGTTTTTATAAATGTTCTGAGCGCAGTTGAAACTTGAGCATGAATTTGACTAAATAAAAGTGTGGTGCCGCAAAGCTATGAAGGGCCGATAAGGGTCTTAAGTCTTATCCTAATTCCGAATAGCTAGCTTAGTAAGCTATTTTCATGGCTGAGTGCAATTAGTTTCGTATAGGACTGCCAATTCCTCGCGAAATGCTTTACCGTGAAAACATTTTTTTCCGGATGTTTCCAGGATTTGAACCACTAATCTCTTATGTAACAGGCACACATGCGAACCATTACGCATTGGGTACCACATGAATGAATTTGAAGCATTGTATAAATACGAAGCTTTCTGGTGCTGTCTGCTGATGGGTATTCATGGGCCATATAATGGAAGATAAAGTACAGCGACATTTTATGATTTTTTTCAATAGTGGATTGACAATAAATTGGATGGTTGACTCTATTGTGCTGAGATGTTCGGTTGCTGAAATGCTATTTGGAGATCGAGTACTGCCAAAACTATCATTATTTTCTATTAGGTTTGGCATTAAAATTAACAGCACTGTTTCCAAGGAAGATGGAGCCTTTCTCAAATGGGACGTCGAAGATCTTGATATAAAGAGATTCTCTTATAATTCATCGGTCCTGATTAGCATAAACTCATAGAACGCAACCCATTTTAATAGATGAATCTCAAAAAATCTTCTATGAACGTTGGGGTGCTTAAAGTAGTGAATAGAAGTGACGTCTCCTTACAAAGCCATCCTTTTGAAAAGTATTAGGATTATGACTAAGAGGTAATAATTGAGTCCTGATAATTAACTCTGATTTCAATTTTTCATTAACTTCAAAAACATAGTGAACTTCTACTTGTATTTTGCTCCTCCAAAGTTTTTCCAAAGAATAAATTGAATGTCACTGCAAAACAAAAATCACATCAAAACATATACATAAGGTAGTGTTGAAATGGTTTCTCGAATGCAATATATAAATTCGATGCGTAAATTGACACTCAAGGCAATTTTTTAAACAACAACAATGGTCAGAGGTGAGTGCTTAGAAAATTGAAGGAGCGAATATGCCCGCTGGCATATTAATTTTAATTGAATTCTAAAACCAATATCGGATGTGCCAATCCAAGCAAAAGAAATACAACCGCAGGGATTAGTGAACATAAACGTTCGATATTTGTGTATCAATTGATGAAAGAGAAAACAATTCCGTCGAAATAATATACTGAAACAAATTGCTTGTCCCCATTATTCATAGTCTTAATTTCCCCAAAGGCGACATGTGTTCGATTTGTGTTCACCCCATTGGAATCTTGCATTGCAAATGCAATTGGAATACAGTCAAATGCAATGCCTTTTTTTTCTCGCACATGCACATTAACCAACCCTCTTGAATTTAGGTCAAATAAAATCCCACATAACTTTTATTTGCAATTTAGATGAATAATGACGTTACACTCTCGAATAACTGCCACAATTGCCCTACTTAGTCTGCTTCCAATACAATTTTTTCCATTAAAAATTAAAATTTTAAATCGGAACAAAATTTGCCTCGCATCAATGAAGGATATTAGGGCAAGACTTTATCCGAAGCTTCGAATGTAAATGAATATTTAACCTTAACTTGCTCGAGGCACATACTTCCCCAATTTGCACGTAATTACTTTCCATATAAAATGTCAACACTCCTCCCCAATGTTAAGGATGTGTGTCAATACAATCAAGATCCTTATTTTATTTAAGACTCGAGGTGGCAAGGAAATGAAAACATAAATTCATCGAATGACTTTGTTTGGTTTTTTGTATCGGTCTTGAGGGGTGCTGGAAGGAATGTATGTGTGTGCGTAGGTAGATTACCAAATTTAATTGGAATTTGTTCAACATTTCACTGTTCTCATTCCTATAATATATTCTTTAGAAGCTTTTGTGTCAACGTGAAGGACTTGAATGTGTGTGGTGCTAATTTGACTCATGATATTCTACCCGATAGACGATAGGAGTAGACCCTCCACCAATTTGCAATTAATTTCATCTTAGAGATGAAAAGACGAAGAAAGTTGTTGTGGAATGGTTTGAACGGGTGTGCTTTAAATTAGAAATAAGACAAAGTTCAAGGACCTACTGTGGACCAATATAATTTAATCAAAGAAAAAGAACTGGCGGCGTACTTGCAACGCCAAGAGGTACGTCGTATCTTGGGACTACCCTACTGGTATCTTACAAACACCTGATTCCAGAAACCGAAAAGCTTTTCTTTTAAATTCATGACTGGAAACAGATTCAAATCGGTTACCGTGCCACTACAAAACACAGACTTGTGTGGGGATAACTTCTAAATCCCACAATAAATGTGGAAAATAAGAAAATACTTTGTGGCGCAAAGTTTATCCGTCAAATATTAATTCAAAGAAAATAACACCATTTGCAGCACACTCTCACAAAATGCTGATTTCCCAACCCTACCGACGCGACGATTATATCATCCTAAGCTTCGTGCAGCCGACGATTTTGTTGCTTAGCAAGTTGATTTAATTAGCTTTTCCGGATATTATCTCCAAGCAACACTATTTGCCATGCATTTGCCCTAGAGAAGGGAAAAATGATAACAAATTGTCTGTCTTGGATACTCTCATGCACCTACTTTAATATGAAATTTATTTGCCTTGAATATTCAAAGTTGCAGGATAATTAATCACTAAGCAGTTGGTTCTGATAGAAACAAACGATGTAGTGCGGGAAGGGAATGCCTGATGGAGAAAAATTATTGATGATGTCTAAAAGTCAGGCATGGAAAGATGATCTCATACTAAAATATATACATAGCCAAAGAAGGTGGTTAATGCGCACTTTACGCACTCAAGAATAAGCAAATTTCAGACTAAGTCTAGATGTTATGTAAATTCACTTGAGGCTTGCCTTATTTATTGAAAAATTAATACGAGGTTTTTTTTTTTGAGATGCCGGAGGTGCTTTTAAATAAATTGTTAAAGAGGAAAAGGGAATCTTACGCGTATTTCCCTGGAAAGTTACCGAAAATTTTCAAGAAGAATCGCAATAGCTCGACTTTGAAATTATTTTCTCCTTTCGTATGAACGAGTGCTATTTAAAAGAGTTATGGCGCTGACAGTTAAGATTATTGGCTGATTGATTGAGTATTTTTGTCAGTTAATTGCCTATAATTCAATTTAGGACAAGGAACTGTTTCGCTGGTGAATTAGAATTGCAAATCCAAGAATATTTTTAATAAAATGGTTGATACATTGTTTGGAGTGTACATTGTGCAATTAAGTTATTAATTCTTAACTAGGTTTTAGTTCGGCCTGAAAAAAGGATTGAACTGAACTACTTACTTGTAGACGACACACGTGCCATTGCGTTGACGAATACGATGACGCGTGCATTAACACACGCGTCATAGCGATGACACGTCGCATTGCATGCATTGAAGTACGCGTCATCACGTTGACGAATGAGATGACACGTTCGTTGACGCATGCGATGACACATGCGTCATCGCGTTTACGCGTGCGATGACACATGATGACACACGCGTCATCGCGATGACGCATGCGATGACGCGTCTACCAAACCACTGAAGAAATGATACGAAAAGATATCACAGCTGGAGCAGCACAGGGATCTATCATTGGACCAGACCTCTGGAACATCTCCTACGATGGCATTCTCTGTATGGAAATGCCCGAAGACTGCTTTTTGGTTGGATATGCTGACGACGTTGCTGCGGTGATAACTGCAAGGGACACCGAAAGTGCACAGAGAAAGTTGAACCAAGTGATGCGAAGGACAAATTCTTGGATGGAGGAACAGGGGCTGTCGCTGGCTACTGAAAAGACCGAAGTTATAGTTCTAACGAAAAAACGAATTCCCACGGTCATCGATTTCCACATCGAAACCGAGCTTATAAAAAGCAAAAACGTGATTAAATATTTGGGAATAAAATGGCAAATGTAGGTGGACCATCCGAAAGCAAACGGAGACTTCTCCTGGCAACAACCCATTCAATTCTGCTGTACGGAAGCGAGATTTGGGCTGAAGCACTTAAACATGAAAAGTACCGGAAACAACTAGCATCGGTACAGAGGCGCGGTGCCTTGCGAATAGCGAGCGCGTACCGCACAGTGTCTGAGCCAGCAATTCTTGTAGTTGCAGGTGTCGTACCAATTGACCTACTCGCAACACAAAGACAATACATACATAAAAAGAAAGCAGAAATCGGCGTGGAAGCGGCGAGCGTGGAAGCGAAAGCAATCACACAGCAGAAGTGGCAAGCACGCTGGGAGTCCGAAAGCAGAGGACGCTGGACTGCTAAGCTGATCGGAGACATAAGCGAATGGAGTAACCGGAAACACGGTGAAGTGAACTACTACGTCACACAGTTCCTCACCAGACACGGGTATTTCAACGCTTTCCTGCACAAAATTGAAAAAAAAGAATTCCTTCGTGCCAGTACGGAGATTCGCTGACAGACGACGCTTATCATACAGTGTTCGAGTGTAGTAGATGGGAATCTCCCCGTTAGGAAATAAATAGAGTTATCGGAGAGCTCAGCCCGAATAATATCATCCAGGAGATGCTGAGAGACGAGGAGAGTTGGAGGCGAATCAGCCTGTATCTGACGCAGATCCTGAAAACAAAGAAACAAGAAGAGGAAGCAGAGGAACAAGAACCTGCCACCTAGACACGGATCCCCCCTCGAAGAAATGCGCAAGTGTTCCCGAGGAGAAGATCAGCGAGAAACTTTTGGAGTTTTAGTCGGTATGCCAAGTTTACACCTTGGAGAGTTCGACACACGGGGAAGTATGGATACTTCCTTAAAGCATTTCTCCAAAAGTAAATAAAAAAATAAAAAAAAAATAAAAAAATGCGATGACACACGCGTCATCGCGATGACGAATGCGATGACACACGCGTCATCGCGATGTTGCATGCGATGACACACGTGTCGTCGCGTTGACGCATGCGATGACACACGCGTCATCGCGATGACGAATGCGATGACACACGCGTCATCGCGATGTTGCATGCGATGACACACGTGTCATCGCAAATACAAAGAAAACAAATTTTTTTCATGGGTGGCCCTTTTGCGAGGATTTGGCAACTTCTCCGATAGTAGTTTCATGTCATGAAAAGTGCTTTCTCGGATAGTCGCTCGGAATCGGTAAATAATTGTTTGTCCTATCCCTCACAGGGTTTCATTTGAATAAAAAGCGCTAGGCCCCGAGACTCCCCACTCTGTTGCATTACCCTATTTTGTTATATATATAATGTTGCAGTTGCCAAGAAACTACAACAACTACGGAAGACGTAAGCTTCAACACACTGTACCAATAATAATCAATGGACTACCGAGAGAAATCGTCACGATTCAAAACTTCAAAAAAAGAAAAAAAGAACTAAAAAATTGTTGCTAAATTGTTCAAATTAAATTTCTATATATAGAGATTATCATAATTTATACTTATATGTATCTTTGAAAAAAATTTAAACTTTAAAATTGTGTTTTATATAAAATCGTAAACTTTGATTGCTTTTATTGTAATATAATTGAATATTATTCTTCTGCAGACAAGCTTAGGCTTCGCAGATACTATTGTTAAATCATGTTAAGAAAAAATAAAAGTAATAAAAAAAAAAAAATTACGTTTTATTCAAAACTTTTATATAACCACTTTTTTGTATATAAAGTCTTCTTCGTAAATTTTGAATGAACTTGATGTAGTTTATTGGGAGCAGTAAGGTTCATTTCATAAAGCAAGTTTATTTGTTCACTCCAACTCCAATTACTCTTAAATTTTTTTCTCCGTTCAACAGCACTGAAAAGTCCGTCATCATAATTTCTAAAGTGTTTACATACCCACACAATGCAGGCACGCTTTTATTTTACTATCATCAACAGCCCACAAAACATTGAACCTTTGTCCATCGTCGTCGTCGCGTCGCGTCTTTAACCTTCAAAAATATGTAAGCTAAGGCTGCCTAGCAAGTGCACGTTTTGAACTTGTTTTTCGTGTTATTTGTTTGTTTTCTCCCCCCCCCCCCCATTATGTAAAAATACATTTGAAACGTTTAAATGTCTATAAAGAAATTTTATTTTAAGGACGAAGCTTACCCGTAGAAAACCTATTTTCTGCCTCTACCACTCAAGTACGATTGTTTGCCTTTGTTCAAGTCAACACCTCAATTGTTTGCCATTCGTTCACACTTCTTAGATCCTAGAGAAGCTGGTCCTCAGAATTTCTATTATAGGTCTTGCAATCCGGTATATCAGCACCCATATTTGTGTGTGCTTTGCAATTTGGCTTAAGCTGCCTGTTATAAACGAAAAGGCTCTTTTGTGTACTTATAATAGACAGGTCAGTGAAGTTATACACTCATGGAACGTGACTATAATCACCATGGTTTTCAAGGCCCATGAAATGGATCTTTAAATCATTTTCTGTTTCTACAAATCCAATGAATAAAGTTCTCAAAAACCAAAGCAATTTTGCAGTTGCCACGGATCTGGTTGATCTTTGAATCGTCAATTAAAATAGTTCGGCTTCATAAAATGGAGTAAATGACGAGAAGTCAAGAGAATTTTTGGAGAATGATGTCGAATTCATTGATTGAAAAACAACTTTTGGGAGCATTCAAATTGCTGCTCACTGTTTCGATAAAATGAAGAGTGAATGTCAGCTTTCAACCTTAAGCGAGAATTTACTCGAGAAACATGTAAAATTTTTCCATAAGGACTATTTTTTACAAGCCATTCTTAGGTGAGCAGTGCCAACTTTGGGTGTTTCTTTGGATCTTAAAATGAATGCTTTCCCGAGTAAAACCAACGGAGAGTGACATAAAGGATAGCGTCCAGTCAATTTAGCTGAGTTTTGTTAATCTCGGTGCAAAGGTTCAATCTTAGTTGATTCTGTAATAAGTAACTATAGTTTTGGTCAGAGTATTTAACTATGAGGAGGGGCTTTCTTTCATTTGTTTTAACCTTTGCACAGCACAAGTTATATACGCCATTAAAAAAATTGTAACAACGCTGGAGCTTTGCTTTACCTAGTTGCTTAATACTCATGCAATACAATTTTGTTTTATGTTTTGTCCTTTCAATTCTTGGACGCGATTCTCCCCCAGCCCTTACCGCAAGCCTTACAACAACGTGAAATACCCATGATGAGGGCACACCACAAAAACTGTGCATGTGAGTGGAACAGGGAGGGTGGAAGGTGGAAGGTGGCTGAATGATGTTGTTTTTAACTCCTCGTAATTTGTTCTCAGGGATGTAATGCGCAATTGAGCAATTTGTTGAATTTACTCTGTGTGTTTCTGTGTGTGATGTGTGGGAAAATGGAAAAAGATCCGCCGCCTCCGCTGCAGCTGTTTGTATAGAATGAGGACTTTTTATTTAAATTGCGGGAAACGTTTATTCTGTTGTTGTCGCCTTTTTGGTTGTATGACAAGGAGCCTGCTATCAGGACTATCAATTTGGTTTGTTCTTTTCCTTTGGTCTTGAAGTTGATTTGTTGTATGTAAATCAAGCAAATGAGTCTCTGAGGTACAATTTTCTTCTCGTGGATTTAATGGTTGGCATCTGAACTGTAACAACATTTTATTTTTAATCATTCAATGCATTGAATGAAAATTTCACTTTGCTGTCGCAACTTGATTGACAATTGTACCGCACAAATAAGGAAAACGATAATACGTTCGATGGAAAATAAATTAATTTTTCTTCACATATTTTGCACAAAGTTGCATTTTGAATAAATGAAAAAAAAAAAACTTCAGCAGTGTACACGAGATGCAAATTGCACTCATTTTTGTTTTCATTAAAAATAGAGAATTGTTTGTCCTGACATCACAAACTGACATCACAAGCTAATCCTGTACTCTCTGGATGTTTCTTTTTTCTGGGACACGTGAAGCTTTAATTTATATGCATATGCATTCTGGATGATGAAAATTCTATAGATGAAGAGGGAGTTCTTAGGATTTTTTTAAGAATCTAACTTCAATAGAAGCTAAGAACACATTTTGAGGAAGTTCATGAAAGAAGAGATATTGGATGTGTCGTTGACGTGTATTTACATAGCCTCACTTTAGAAAAGAACGAAGGTGAAGAAGCCGCATTTGTTCTACCAGATTTTTAGTCCAATTTTCCCTCATTTTGTTTGTTCGTTAAATCCCTAGGGTCACCCTGAGTTGCCACAAAGCGTTTTTTGAGCAACCTAAAGTCGCCCTGAATTTCAAAATGAGTGTTTTTTTAGCCCTAGGGTTGAGCAAGGTTTTCCCTCAACTCGCCATAGGTTTTTGCTGTGGCGAGTTGAGTGCTGTCAAATGGCATATACTATATTTTTAATGACAGGGATGTGTGGTGATTTGTGGTTTAGCGTTTTTTGAGGACAGGAAAACCCATGTTTTTTTTTTTGAAAGCTCATAGGGTTGTCAAGAAAACCTGGTTAAACCCAGGGGAAAGTTCAACGAACGAACCTATTACCATGAGTGTTTTCTGAGAAGGTCATCACTTTCTCGGAGTTGACTGACTCTGGTGTTTCTATAGAAGACTGGGGTATTCATACTACTCTCCATTTTGATAACTGACACCAAAGAAATATACTGGCTAGGGATACATGAACTTCCAGAGAATATTTTTCAACATATATTTTTGAATTGCAAAAATGTCTCCCTATTCCGAGAAAAATAAAATGTATCGATAATAATTTAAGGGCTTAGGTACAACTAATTCTGTGAATTTGAATACACCTGACAAGTAATTCAATTGCTTTGTTTGTACCTATGCATATGACATCAAACTCAGAAGGGCTCGACCCTTCTGCAAATTGATTATGGAATATTCTTTGTATTCTTGAGATTCAAATTCTTTGGTCTAGACGTCTTTTCGTCTTCATCTAAAATCTAAAATGATTGATTACTAAAGCTTCACTGAAGTGCTATGATCCCTTCGAGATCGCGATGCTATAGTAACGCCCAAAAGGAAGAACACAAGATAAGAAGAATGACAGTTACTTTCAAAGTGACTGATATAACAATAAATTTTTGTTTTTTTTTTAGAACAAATATGCTTTACTGAGCCGCACGAGCTTGCTCTTATATGCAAAGTAGGTATATTAAAATGGGCTATAAGAAATATGCAAAGTTCCTTACGTTACCTGGTCTATGGAAAGATGTCTTAAATGTCAAAAAATCGGAAATCGAAAAGCAATAATCTGTGGAGATTCTCACAAACTAGAAATTTGGTAACTCACTTCTTCTGCTAAAAAAATAGCAGTCAAGTATGAATTTGCGGCATAGTGTTGTGTCCCACACCCAATTACCCAACTGTTGTACCCAATTACCCAATTCTTAGGAATTGCCCCGTCGCTTCTTAAGCGTACGACATAGTTTCGGTGTCGATAAATGTGTCATGTATTTGGTTACGTTAACAAAGAAAGCGACGAGGAACGTACTGTGCAGTGTCAGATTGCAGACCAAGCAATTGTGGGAAATAGCACGCACATAATGTTAACATAATGGTGTTTGCACTATGTGTGGCCCAGATTGCGCGGTTGACGTGGTACCACCAGTGACGATCGTATGGGTAATAATGTCGTTTTCCAAAAAACAATTTCACTCTCTTCACTCCTTTTTCGTTTATTTTGGAATTCGTTTTAAGCGAAGTGCCAGATTTGGAGTGATTGCAAGGTAGTGGCTAACTTTCTAGATTTTTTCTTTCATGTTAAAGCAGAAAACAAGACTAAAACTGGTTCACTTGAATTTTAAAAATTATTTAATGGTTTTCTAAAGAAAATCTATTAACTATCGCGGGCTTTAGGAGCAGACAAAAATTAAAATAGAAACTGCGGTTGCTTTGATAAACAGTCAGATGACAGTTTGTTTATGTGTTGGTGTTCATTCCCTTGCACTTAAACAGAAACGGGAGTGAAAAAATCACTCCAAAAGTTGTCTCCAAACCGCATTTTGGAAGACGTTTGGGAGTTATTTGGAGACTTTATCTGTCAGATCTGACATAAAAACTTTCCAATTCACTCCGGATTTGGTTTTTGGAAAACGACATATGGCGGAGTACGAAAATAATGTACAGCATTCTTATTCTGAACAGCCAACGAAAACGTTGTTTTTCTTCTCCCTTGTTGCGTGCGGAACAACAAAAGTTAAGAAAAAGTTGTAAGCCAGTGTTTGGTTTTGTCCTTCATAAGGATTAGAGATATTAAAATGTTAGAAATTACATTTTTCCTCATTATTATTTTCTACTTTTTGTGTAACTTTTTCTTCTCCTTCTTCTTTAACATTTTCATAAACTTCTGACCAATGATCCAAACTTTGAGTGTCTACCATATCGGCAAGTTATTTTAAAATCAACAACAAAGTTACTTCCGTATTGTCATAAAATAAATTTTCACCTTTCACTCCTCCATTTAAATTTCAAGTGTCTGCTCTCCAACTCACTGGCAAATTGATTTTTGTTCTCTATGTGATATTGTGATCGTCGTTGGAATCGGCAGGAAAATTGTAGGCCCCTTCCATATCCTCACAAGGTTTGGTTGTGAGAAACTCGTGGGCTCTTCGCTCTGTGGCGCCACCCTGCTTATTTATTTTTTTTTTTTTCAAAATATTTGTTTTGAGTATACCAATTGATTACTCTTAGAAAGACTCCTTAAATCATGGCTGTTGTGTGGCAGGAACCGATATGTTTTTGGTGCAAGCTGTTCGAAAAATTGAAGTCTAGTTTTGGTAAATTTTTCTAGGGAGTTGAAGTATTATGAATGTGAAAGTAGCTCTTAAGTAGCTCTGTCTGTCTATTTTTCTTTGTAACCGTGTACCGCCCGAACTATTGAACCTATGTATTTATATAAATTTTGGTACAGAGATAGTCTTGAACCTGAGGATGGGCATAGGCTAAATGTTTTATCCCTATATTCCCACGGAAACCGGGAACGCAAACGGGACTCTAGAAAATATTGGACTGTTTTAAAAAGTTCTTTCGTGAGGTGATTTCTGTCAAATAGTCCACAAAATGAGATAGTTGAAGATATAAACCAACGAATTATGTCAGACCTGGAGGGGGATGTTGTCGAATAAATATCAGTACACAAGTACACTGAGCAAGTCACATCACATTATCAGGAGTATCTTCTCGTAAGTTGAGGCTGCAGGTTAGTGTTCCAGTCCTAATAATGAGAAATTTTGAAGCGCCAAAGCTACGTAATTTTACACGGCTACAAGTTACACATTTGAAAAGCAGCACTATAAAAGCTTAAAGCATAACTGGAATGGCAAAGGGAGAAGACGTTTTGATTCCCCGTATTCCTACAATTCCGACTGATTTGCCATTTCAGCATAAAAGAATGCATTTTCCCTAAAACCAGCATTTGATATTAGTAAAAATAAAATTGAAGGACAGAGGCTTAAAGTTGCAGGTGTTTATTTAGAAAAAAAAAATGCCATGGCACCTCAAGCTCACGTGTATCGAAAACGCAAAACCTTTATATTTGGTAAAAATTAAAAAAACTAAGAACGTTGTGTGAAAAAGTGTACTTAAATAAAATATCTTAATATAAATTACGTATCACGATGTTTGTCCGCGATGGACTCCTAAGCTACTTAACCGATTTTAATAAAATTTGTACACCGTGTGCAGTTTGGTCTAACTTAAAAGATAGGATAGGTTACATCTTAATATACAGTCGCAATATTATTTTATTGCAATGCTATGTTAAACCTACAAACGTGTCATATAAGTCACAATTCAATAACACCGGGTGTTGTTGAGCCTAAACATCTGCAACAGTTGGATGGTTGGCAGCTGGATACATTCCGCTGTTATTTGAACTTCCTTATCCCTTATCTTTATATTTGCAAAATATGAACAAAGTGGCTTTCCGCTGTCTGCCTGTACGCTTTTTTGAAATCTTTGAAACTACACAACTGATTTTGATGTGGTTTTTTTTTCAATTGACACAGTGACCCAAGAAAAGGTTTTTATGTGTGCATATTTCCACAGTAACGGGAAAGAGAACTTAGAAACTGCTCGACCAATTTCTAAATTCTTTATCTGTAAGAATGATATTTGTTCCCATATTCCAACGGGGTCATACACAAGAACAATCACGGGAACTTAGAAACTGCTTGACGGATTTCTAAATTTCTTTCGCCTTTCAAATGTTAAAATGCTTTCACAAGCAGTTAACAGTTACTCCGATGATAAAATTCACGAAAATCGTTTTCTCGATAAGCCGTTCGGAATTGGCAGAAAACTGTTGGTACCCTCCATTTCCTCACATGGCATGGTTGCGAGAAATGCGCTAGGTCTGGGTCTCCCCGCTCTGTTGTGCCGACGCAGTCTTATTTATTTATTATAATTCTGACGATAATTGGAACAAGAAACCTAAAAATTTTCAGACAATATTCAGCTTACCCCAGCGGGTTTTTCTAACAATTTTTGGTTTTTTAGCAATTTTTAGTGAACAACGCTTTTGAATAAGACCCGCGTAACGCCGCGCCGGGCGTGTCAGATAGTATATTTATTAGGGTGTGTCATTTTTGGGCAACTTTTTTTTTCAACGATAAAACAGGCTAAATACTTTCAGGAAGGTATAAAACGAAGCCTCTCAAAATTTGAGCTCATAATATTAACATTTAGAGGTGCCTGTTTTTAAATTTCTATTTTCCATACAAATTACATGGAAAAAAAATTAAAATTTGTTCTTATTTTTATAGCTTGACATTTGAGCATTGTAGAAATAAACTGACAAATTATTTAAATAGGAAATTGAATGTTCTACAAAAAAGCTCAAAATAATTTTTTTCATAGAGGCAACCGTTCTGAAGATATTCAAACTCAAAGTTGGAAATGTATGAAATTATGACTTTTATTTTATTAAACTCATTCTGATGACTTTTTTTATGACTTAAAAATTATTTTTCATGGGAAAATTAAATTTTTTGTGCTAATTTTTTTAGAAAGCTAAAATAAAAAAAAAAACATTTACGTTTTAAATATTGTTTTATTATTTGACTAAGTGTTAAACAAATACAATTATCAATTAGATTTAGTACAATTATTATTAAATATTTATTATTAAAAGAAAATTCTTAACTATTAGACTAGAATTTTGAAACTTGATAGAAATTATAATGAAATTCAGAAGAACGATCCTTAAGCCTGAACTCCATCGAAGCGCAAAGTAAAAAGTTTCTTAAAAAAATCAAATGATATTTCGATTTCCTCTCTCAAAAACAAATTTGTATCTCTTCTTGTCATGCTACCTCATGTTGGAGCTTTCCCTTTAACCAATTTTTTGATGAAAGCTTTTCAGAGTTTTTCTAATGCTGCCTAACAGGTGTCATGCAGTAATATGTGTGTATTTTGAAAGCCTTAACTGCATTTTTTTCTCTTACTTTTTTCTTTTTTCACTTTGTGTTTTGATGTAGTTCAGTTATATTTTTTCTACACAAAAATAGTTATCTGTTCTTGAAAATAATTTTTAAGTCATAAAAAAGTCATCAGAATGAGTTTAATAAAATAAAAGTCATAATTTCATACATTTCCAACTTTGAGTTTGAATATCTTCAGAACGGTTGCCTCTATGAAAAAAATTATTTTGAGCTTTTTTGTAGAACATTCAATTTCCTATTTAAATAATTTGTCAGTTTATTTCTACAATGCTCAAATGTCAAGCTATAAAAATAAGAACAAATTTTAATTTTTTTTCCATGTAATTTGTATGGAAAATAGAAATTTAAAAACAGGCACCTCTAAATGTTAATATTATGAGCTCAAATTTTGAGAGGCTTCGTTTTATACCTTCCTGAAAGTATTAAGCCTGTTTTATCGTTGAAAGAAAAAAGTTGCCCAAAAATGACACACCCTAATATTTATAGATAATTTTAATGTACGTATGTATTTTAATTGCAAAATAATTAGCCTAAATTGAAAGTGCTGCTGAAAATCACTTTCCCATGCGGACGAAGTCGTGGGCACACCTAGTATCTGATAAAAATGAAAACCAAATGCAACAATATTTACTTTCTGAAGAAAAAAAGACACTTAACGAAGTCGAGTGTGACAAAACTGTTAAAGAATTTCGACGTGAAACTAAAACCTGAGCTATTTTTGTAAATATTATATTTCTTCTACAACTTTCTACAGTTTGACAATTGGTTTCAATGCAATGACATTCCTCAGTTTAACCAGGATTAAAGATGATCAAAAAAACCTAGATATTTCAAAACCGTAATCAAAATTGCGAACAATCAAAAGTAAATTGAAACAATTGTTTTAAAGCTTTTGAAATCCCGACAAGTCTTTGAAAATACGCAATTTTAAGCATTTCCAAAAATTATTCTGCGAATTGTACCACAGCTCTCCATCGCCTTCGGCTGGGTCCGAAGTGATAAAATTTGACGTTTAAAACGAAAATCTTTAAATTTTTGGTCTTTTGGAAACTCTTTTTATCGCCTTTTCGGCATTTTTTTATCAAGCCCCACCATTCAATGGCTTCAGCGCTTTACCAACGGTGCTGTATGTTGGCCTTGGTTTAATTTGTCCCATACCAGACTCTTTATTCAGATGAACAAAAATAGTAAAAGTGGCGACATTTTCTTGCCAATCTTAATTAAGTGTTGTACCTTGAAAAACCAACCATTCTCTCTAAGTGTCAGATTTGTATTCGTTGCGCTTAATTTTTTCCTTTTTTTCAAAGGCTAGGTATACCGTCTTTGGATTATTTCAATAGAAGCTCAATCCAAGATGCTTTCCATTGTTTTCAAATTCTGTCATCACGTTCGCATTGTATACACACTGTGGTAACCTTCACCCTGTCAGGGCTTGCAGGAAGAAAAACCTTACATCTTTTGCTTTTTGTTTGCTTCTGTTTGTCTTATATTTTCTATTTGTTTTTTTTTTTTTTTTTAAACCAAATCCCACTTTCAAACAATGACCTGTACTACAATAGCGGAACAATGAGATAGGAAATCGATTTTTCAACAATGCCAATCATTAGCTTTTTTATTGTTTCCTTCCCATAGTTGTGCGGTTTTATATAAAAAAAATTGAATTTTTACATTCAACCAATAGTGAGTAGGTAAGGCTTTTATGTGTCCTCAGCCTCAGAGTCCATATGGAAAAAAAGCAGACTACACAAAGCGGAGACTTTCCGCAGTAGGTACCTAACAGCTGACGACGGACTTAAATGGGCTAAAATATTTTAAAAACTTATGAAACCAAAATTTTCAAAACCCACAAGTTAAATCGCTCAGAAGGGTCACAGGACACAGGACACAGGTCACTGGTCACAGTGAATGTTTTCTTTTTTTAACAATTTTTCTATCGGTCATAATCACATTCTTGTGGGTTTGATGTTATTCAATAAAAGGAATTTTCTGCGTAGGCACACATACATATGCTAGGTTTATTTTCCAAATTAAGGCTCTTCCTAGCATGTGCCGATTTATGTAAGTGTGCTGTGCTCTCATCTTTGCGTTATTCTATTTGGCATTCATTTCATTTTTCTGTGCGGCAAATTGCTATTGCTACACAAGCTTTTGTTGTGTATTCCTTTTTTTCTGTTTTATTTTTCTTATTCAATTCAAGTGCCTTCATAAATATTTGTATCCCCTTTGTGCCCGTCGAATTCCAATTGGGAAATAAAAACCAAGAGCAAAAATAGATAATAGGAGAAAGAACAGAAGGTAAATAAACGTGAACGTCTTTATTTGGCAATGGCATCCTTTTTTTTTTTTTTTCTTTGAGAAATGAATGCCAAGAACCGGTAAATTGTTTGAATTGGTAAATAAAATTGAAGTCACGAAATAGCGAGTATATGTCTCATCCTTGGTATAATCAACAAACAACGTATACATGCGAGTAGAACGCTTTTCATTTTTTTCTTGTTTCCCGAAGAAAAGCACCTGCGATTTTAAATTTCTAAGACATGTTCGCTGAAATATGGAGGTTGCTATTGCCATCTGTCATTCTTTTGAAATGTGTCTGAAGAATCAGAGAAAAAATTTATCTTCACTACATGCAAGATGTAGAAAGGATGTAAGATGCTCGTATTTCTATTCGAAAACGTTCGATGGAATGATAAATAGCCAAATCGTGCGTCTAGAAAGAAATTCCTTCAAACTTTTATACTCAGAAGGTATTCCCATGAATTTTATTTTTTTTTTTCTTAAAAGCAAATGAGAAATCGCAGCGAAAAGGATAACATCAAAGTTTGTGATGCTTTTTTTTAAAGGCTGGGGTATGACTCAGGGTGTCCAGGGTCTACTCAAGGAAGCTTCGTAAGACTTCGGTTTCGGCGGTCCAACTTCTCAAGATGATACGCGAAACGATCGGTTTAATTCACTCAAAATTTATTATACAGTATCTTCTCTCAGGATTAGGTTTACAAATTAACAAATTTTATATTCAGTTTTACAAAAAAGCAAGTTTTATGATTTCTTGAGTAAGGTCTATTTCTGGTGCTGGTCCACGGAATAGTTGATATCGAGCTTCACTGGTGTAGTGGCGATGGTTCCTCTGGGGATACAGTTGTATACCACGGCAGTTATTTCCTCTGTTCGGCGGCGGTGAATTCCTATCTAGATCTGCGTTAGGCAAGGCGCTCTATCGGCAGCAGCGGATTTCGTAGCAAAGGTCTGCGTTGTGTGAATGGCAGAGCAATTTATTGGCAGCGGCAGACTGCGTAGAAAGTGCCTGCATTTACTAGAGGCAGAACACTCTGTCGGCGGCGGATTTCGTCTGCGATTACGTACCACGATGAAAACTCCCTTTACGGAGACGCAATGCCTAACTAAAGAAAAACTAAACGCCCGGCTGGAAACAAGCCACAGCGATTAAATTTCCGGAGGCACAAACCCGGCAAAGACCGAGCAAGGAAAGTCCAAACGCCCGGCTGGGAACAAGCCACAACGATTACACCTCCTGCACGGACTTTACGTTGACGCAACGCCTAACAAAATTAACTAATGAGTTTAAACGCCCGACTGTAAACAAGCCACAACCCACAACCCTTAAATTTCCTTCACGGAAACGCAACGTCAAAAAGTAAGGAGAATCCAAACGCCCGGCTGAAGACAAGCCACAACGATTAGATCTCCTTCACGGAGACTAAATGTCAAAAAGGTAAGGAGGACTCGAACTCCCGGCTGAAACAAGCAACAACGATCGAATTTACGGTGAAGCGAGAAAAAAGTCTTAACCAGGTATATTTTATTTTTTCGGCTGAGAACAAGACACGACATTCAGAAACCTCTAATTCTTTTTCCTGATTTTTGGTGATTAATTCACCTCTATTCATTAACTTTATCACTGAATCCGAATGTGAGCTGTAACCGCTCAGTGACAATTTTGCATGAAAAAAATTGGAGGAAATGCACAAGAAGTGATAAGGCACGGAGATAATAAACAGTGTTTGGCCTTGGAGTAGGCATTTACTTCTTAACTTAATTACG
Organism: Melanostoma mellinum; assembly: GCA_914767635.1. Classification (NCBI taxonomy): domain Eukaryota; kingdom Metazoa; phylum Arthropoda; class Insecta; order Diptera; family Syrphidae; genus Melanostoma; species Melanostoma mellinum. Next base: position 224,220,236 of record OU612059.1, on the reverse strand, counting down.
TGTGGGGGATTTCAATAGAAATGAATACTGCACTGTTTTGGCGCGGCATTTTGGGAGGATGTAGGGAAAATAAATTGTGACGCTTCGTCCCAAGTTCAAACCAGCCAGCCGCATTGACCTCTAAAGTATTAAAGGAATTCGAAGCTATTGACTCCTTAACTTCGCTTCGAAAAACAATCTTCTGGTGTTTCTTGACTATTTTTCAATCATGAATTTAAGGTTACACTTTGAGTCTATAATCAAACATCACACCTCCGTTTTCAAGAGAATAACCTCATTTTGTTCTGAATCATATGAAAACTATTTAACCGCAACCACATCCAATTGAGAGTTGACAGAGAACCAGGCAAAATTACAATTTTAAACCATTTTCTACAAAACCTCAAAGCAACCATTATGGCAGCCACCTTCCAAGCAGAATGGGAAAAAGAGAGCAATTCAAAAAGCCTTGGAAGTATCTCGAACTTATAAAGTTCAAAAGCAATACGCTTTTCTTATGAAGCATAATACAATCTTGAATATGACCTTATACATATTAAAATATGTCTTCAAGTTTTCATATGACAGCAACATTGTATAATAGACCCCCATGCGCGGCTTTTATCTTTCTATTCCAACAATGAAAAAATTGTCTTGTATCCGCTCGGGTTTATTGGATACTTCCACTACACACCCTCACACACACACTACTGCACGCATTGGTTTCCACTGTTTCAGCAGCGACCTCGACATATATGTAGGTACTATCAATTTTTCAAGAGGGACGGAGGGGGCTTGTAATACCCCATTTTCCATACACATAAGCTTGCCATCGCACCGCCTGTTGCCAAATCTTTTCCCACAATGAATAAATATCCGTTCTACCGATACGAGGGATGCTTCTTTTCTGTAAGGGTGATTGTGGTTAGAGGAGTCGGTCGTTTCATTTATTTTATTTTACTTAATAGTTTTCAATCGATTGGCAATGAATGGGACGAGAATCTTATCTAGAGGACAGAGGAGTGAGCTGCTGCTAAAACTCTTGAATGTGTCGCTCCAATCATTCCCAATGGTCATGTTAAGGAATCCGATAATATTGTGATGTGGTGGTACTGACATGCCAAGGGTTTGGCAACCGAGTGTGTGGGCTTAGCTTATTTTAGAAGTTAGAGATTACCACACAACAGCACACAAACGTGTAAGAAAATTTCAGCAGTTACGAAATTGCTGCATGTGAGTAGATAATTAAATTATGTCTATCTTTACTAAAAAACAACAAAAGTTTGGCAAAAAAATACACTTCTCTGTATGATACAGTAATTCCAGCTTTAAAAAAAAATTTCTAAAATGTTCTAAAAATTTCGTTAGTTAATTTCCCCTGAAGAAGTCAGCAACCCTTGCCGAAACATCGGGAAAAGGCGAGAGATCTTTTTTGTTTCTTTGTTACAATTACAGTGACCAAAAAAGCCGAAGGAAAATATATTTTCCACCAACAATTTAAAAATTAATATATCCAAATGGTATTTCAACATTTTTGACCCCCGGGCGTAGCGCATTTCTCTCAACCATACTTTGTGACGGAATGAAAGGGACATAAACTTTTTTCCGATTCAAAACGTCTAGTTGAGAAAATGCTTTTCATTTCATAAAATCACTATTGGAGAAAAATCCAAATACTCGCGAAATGAAATACTTGTGCACACCTTCTTTTTCCTTGTTATTTCTGGGACTCGAACCTCAAACGTAACAGGCGCCACTTTTAACATTACGCAACGGGCATCACTTTTGTATCATAATACGAATATTGAATAAAATGTCAACCATGCAAGGGTAAGCAAAATGGAAAGAAATAGTTAGACGATCAACTAACTCGACAAATTTCTCAACATGGGGATGTAAGGGGATGAGTGCTTGTAGTTTGTACATGAAAGTGGTGTTGAACAATTCTGAAACAATTTAGCCGCAACACCCGCCTCGCTAGGAATGCTTATCAGTTTTACCTTGACTAACTTTGGGCGTACAGTCAAGTATAGAGATTCATATTTTAGTCGCACCACCCGAATGTGGAATGCTCTAACTGGCCTTGTTTTTTCCCTTCACTACGATTCGCAGAAGTTTAAAAGCAACGTACATCGATGTCTCCTTTCAAATCCTCTCCTATTTTCCTAAATACTCGCACTGTGTTCTATAACATTATAAGGGTAGTCATAACCCCTTGACGTGCGCGTTAATTATAAAAACATGCAGTGGTAAAATTGCATTTGTCCAATACGCAAACCAGTACCTATGCAGCGCTCGTTCTGACATTAACAGAACTAGAGTTAAGCAGATCGTCGAAACATAATCGAATTTAGTTTGTCAGAATTGCGAATGCCTTCCCTGGTGAGAAGAAAGACGTCACTTATAGAAAAGTGATTTTAAATAAACGAAAGGTAAAAATGGCTTCCTGTTTCATACTTCCGTCATTACTCACTTCCATCCCTTTTGGCTGAAGTTCATCCATTTTCACAAAATCATTCTTTTGCAGTTTCGAAACTGAAAACTGAATTCCTTTTTTTCTGTTGGAGGTTTTTAAAATACTAGATGGAGCATTTAGGCCCAAATACTGGTCCATTGTACTACTAGATAGCCTCACTCCTACCGATTGCATGCATAAAAAGCGAGTGAAAAGATTTACCACATAAAAAAACAGTTTTGCGACTTATTGCCTGAATAGCTGAGTTCACACTTTACAATTATAGTTGGACAGGCTTTTGCTTGATAGTGTGAAGCCTCAGACGACCGCTTGGATATTTTTAAAAATTTAGGAGTTAGACAGAGTGGAAGAGTATGTGACATAAAGTTGGACGACAAGCTTGACAAGTGTGAACGCAAACTACATCCGAACATCCAACTTCCATCAAACGAAGTCTATCCAACTAATTGTACAGTGCGAACTCCGCTAATAACCCTTAACTGGCCTTTAACTTAACGGACAAAATAACTAGAGTCGTCAACGCAATGTAGAAACTCATCACTGAAAGCGTTAGAACGTTTATCATATTTTTACAAATGCTTTATAGAGCTGTTCACACTGCACAATTAGTTGGACAGACTTCGTTGGATGGATATTCAATGGTCAGATGAAGTTTGCGTTCAGACTTGTTGTCAAACTTCATTCTGAAATAAAATTGTCAAAAGAATTCAAAAATCATCCTTCAGACCAAAGCCTGTCCAACTAATTCTACGGTGGCAACTGCCCTTACGGCAATTGTTGAAATATTGCGCTCCTGTGATAGGAATGCTTCAATTGTTTGGGGTTAAAGTTGATCATTAGAAACCAAAAATTACTGCGGATAAAAGGAAACAGTCTAAAGAGGAACAGTTGTGCTCATTGCAGTCACTTAAAGGACATTAAAAGAAAAGTTTTAGTCTGAAATAAAGACAGAGTTAAGAAATTCTATATAAATTATCTGCCTGCAAGATTAAAGTATTTTTGGATCGTCGTGAAGTACCTTCTCGACCAGCAACTGTAAAACTGGTATAAGAAATTTGTTGTCCGGCAAGTTAATGTTGTAACCAATCGAACTCGTGACCGTCGCTCAGGAACAACTGTAAAAATTGTTATTGTAGCCCATAATGATGTTCAGGAAAACCTAGTTGGTTCATTTATGTTCCACCTTTGGAATTTTGCATTCTACAAACGGCTTTTCACCAAATTTTGCACAAATACTTAGGTCTGAAGGTTTTTAAAACAAAGCTAACACAAGATTTAAAGTCTACCGAGCATCAATAAATTCGTGTCATTACTGGAGCTGATTGGAAATAACATCGTAAAATCATTTTCAGTGATGGGGCCCATTTTCAACATGGTAGCTTAGTTAACTAGCGGAATTTACGCATTTCTGCTTCAGAAACTCCAAGCAATATTATTGAAATGAAACGTCTGACTGCGATTGGTGCGGCCTCTGGTCGGGCGGAGTCATTTGACCATACTTATTCGAAAATGAGGTTATACTTTTAATGGCCATTTATTCTTTGTAAAATCGAAATTAATAAAACCAAAAAAGAAAACTTGGTAAAATCTACCTTACCTGTCTATTGAAAACAAAAATAGGGTTGAGAGTATATTTTGCAAAGAAGGCAGCCATACACGAAACAAGTTGAAAGCACTTTGTTTGAAAATGAATTCGTTTTCGTATTCAGTATCAATTTAGATGATTGATCATATTGTGTATTTTTATGTGCCATGGGATCTATTTTCAAGACACACTATCTGTGGCACATTGCCGATAAAACAAACAACAAAAAAAACACTGCCATCGATATGGTTGATGATGATGTTTTGTGGCGATTTATAATAGCCTTGTGAATGATTAAAGCGAACATGTTTCAACCATTTTTCGATAGAGAGAGCTGTGTAAGTGTAATCAATGGAGGAGAAAAACCATACTAAGAGCAATAAAATATTAATGGCAAACTTGGAGACGGACATTTTTATGAAAAAAACAACACTTTGGTGTAGCATTTAGGGCTTGTTACCAAACCATGCCGATTAGTAAAATGGCTATACGCATACGACGTGAACAAATTGTTTGGAATGTGTGTGGTGGAAGAAAAAGGATTTTTTGGGAATTAAATAAGAGCTCAAAGCTTGTTTGCTTTGACTAAAAAATTTCTGTATTAAATGCTTTAAAAGACAACAAAGTAGAAATAACTCTATAAATAAATTTTGCTCAGAGGATTTCGACAGAAACCATGGTGTTGTATTTGTTTAGCAATTCCGAATAAGCTCTTTATTTGTCAACATATCATACAAAGTTCATTGGAAATATGTACCTACATATGAAGATAAATATGCAGGCTACTAAGCAACTGCCATATGATATTGTTCGAAACAGTGGTTGAGAGAATATTTCTTTTAGCTTCTAAGTGCTTAAGGTTTTCAACAAACTCTGGACAAATTACATCAAAAGGTCAAATTTCAATTTTAATTATCGTTTATTTTATGTAAAGGTCATAGTTACAGCCCACGATTGATACACAAGTATTATGTCCTAGCAGTTGGTAGTCGCTTTTAAAACTTTACCTGAAAATACCAAAGAATTATGAAGCGATAAAAACTTTGGAACTTTTCTCGCTAAGTGCTCAGAATGAAACAATTTTTTGACTATGAAAACAAAATAACCCGTCATCATCTTTGTGCTGCTCTCTTTAGTTTGTTTTAATTAATTTTCGGTTAAAGCCATTACTTATTCTGCTATAAAAGCTTTTAAATCAAAACGCAATTATTTCTTCAAACCGCTTTGTTTCATTTAAATGGATGTTAACTGTAATTAAATTTCCGGTGTTATAATTTGAAATTGTATCTGCAATAAATTGCTTTTATGAGCATATTATTTTATAAAAAAAAACAAGGGCAACTAGCTTGGGATAGGCTAGTGATGTGTCTCAGTGTGTATTTATTTATGAGTAGATATTTGGTATTTACACAAGGTAGGACATAAATTAGAAAATATTAGATACTTTTAAGTGAGCCGCACACTTGAAGCTTATGAGAAAGTAAATGTACTCGTTACTTACTTACTTACTTAAGGTGGCACTACAGTCCGGGTCGGACTAGGGCCTCAACCAACTTGCTTCTCCAGCCAGCTCGGTCCCTAGCTAGCTGTCTCCAGTTTTGCACGCCAAGTTGGTTGAGGTCCTCTCCTACTTGCGTGCGCCACCTGAGTCGCGGTCTCCCTCTACTGCGCCGTCCCTCGAAATCGGATTCGAAGTCAGAGCGTTGGTGTCCATTCGCTCTACATGACCCAGCCATCCAAGCCGCTGGGCCTTGACTCATTTGACAAGGTCAGTGTCGCTGTACAGCCCGTACGTTCGTTTCCACTCTCCATCTTTGCAGACGAGACACGGGACCCTCTCGAAGCATCCTAAAGCGTTATCATCTACCTTTGACAAGGTTCATGCCTCTGTGCCATCTATGCATAAGAACCGGGATGATAAGTGTCTTACACAGGGACACTTTAGTTGCTCGAGAGAGGACTTTAGAACTCAATTGCCTTTTTAGTCCGAAGAAACAGCTATTGGCAAGAGTTATGCTTCGTTTGATTTCAGCGCTGGTGTCGTTGTCTGAATAAATAGCGGAGCCTAGGTAGACAAAGTCCTTAACTACCTCATAGTTATAGCTGTCTATCGTGACGATCTGTCCAAGACGTCGGTGTTGGTTGTCCTTTCTAGATGACAGCATATACTTGGTCTTGCCCTCATTGACCACTAAACCCATATTCTTTCAAGAACGATGTTGAAGAAGTCGCATGACAGTGCATCACCTTGGCTAAAACCTTTTTTGACATCGAATACATCGGTGATATCTTTTCTGACCCTGATGGAGCAGCGTGCGTTCTCCATTGCCATCCTACACAATCGGACAATCGTCCAGGAGCTCCTTGAATACGTCTTGTGTTTCTTCATCCTTTTCCTCTGTGAGCCATGTGCGCAAATGAGGCTTATGTTGATGAATTTAGCCTTGATGCGGATTGTACCCGCAACATAGTGTAAATCATTATTATAACGCTGGCAATCTGGCATTTTCTCCAGTATACTAAACGTGAACCCATTGAAAGTAGACTACTTGACTATGAGTGTGAAATCTAAATGCAAAGATCCAATTTTCTTTTAACCAAATTGAAACGATGTTCTGGATTTCAAAATCCATTCTCAGATTAAATCATGAAAATAATGAAAATGGCATTGTGTTTCCTCAATGGAAGCCGATACAATTTTTTTGACCTTTTCAGAAGAACCCTGTTGCCAAACACATCGTGTTATCGAAAACATGTTTATCACAAAATTGTATCTCATTAGAATTTCGTTGAAATGGAATGTTTTTCTGGTGTATAAACGTACAGTAACTGAAACCACAATTAAATTATAATACAAAATTTAATTCTTGCAGATCAACAGTTTGGGCTTTTTTATAACGATTTTATCTATCTTGCCTTGTCCGCTTATTTATTTATGTATTCATTGATTTATTAAGGTCAAATGTATTGATTGAAATCTGGAAAATTCGGTACGCAACTTATTATCTGATAATAACATTTAATACGTTTGGCAGCATTGCAAATCCAAAATGGTCGCTGCTACAAAATTGAAGATTTGATATTTTATAATTACTTCTTTAAAATCGGCATCAAATTAAGAGTTTTGATTTGAAGAAAAGAGATCTGCAAACTAGTAGAAAAGATATGCGAAAAAATTTGGAAGTATATAAAATAAGTGGTACCCGTGGCATGAGGTTACCATGTCTGCTTGTTAACCGAGAGGTTCGTGGTTCGAATCTCAACAGAATAATGTTTCCCACGAGTTTGGCTTTTCGCATGGAATTGGAAAATCCTCCGATAGTAAATTCATTGCCTTGATAAGAGCGTTCTCGATTAGCAGTTCGGAATCGGTAGAAAATTGTAGGCGCGTTAGAAATGCGCTAGGCCCCGGAGTTCCTCGCTCTGTTGCGACAACCCTATTTATTATTTGGTTATTTTAGTAAATTTAATAAATAGTGTGGTTCAGCAGTGCGGTAACTAAACCTTGTGAGGAATGGAAGGGTCCTACAATTAGTTACCTATTCCGAAAGGAAGTGTCTATGCACCCACGGTGTAGGTAGTGTTGGTTAACGAAACACCGTATTTTATCAAATTTGAGTGAAAAGAAAGGTGGTGTATGATTGTGTTGGTTTGTTAAATACTGCTTTTTGAGAAATAGAAATAGAAGTGATGCCAAATAGTACTTTTTTAGTTGACGGCTATGCCAAATCTTTAAAATTTGTTATATTCATCAAAAAAAAAACATTGTGTTTATTTATGGATAAATAAATGAATTGCATACTATTCCGTGCTAATTTAATTTTTAGTAGATTAAAAAAAATCAGTCGCGATTAAGTTACTTTTAATCCCGATAATAGAATCCGATAAATGAACTGCGGAAACAAGTCGCACTAGTTTTGGTTTTGGGAAATGGTAAAGTGGTTTTGCCAGCACCTTTGCAGTGGGACGTGGGTGAATATAGACACTTCGATTTCAAACGTAACATGAAATTACTATCGGAATAATTACCAATTCCTTGCGAAAGGCGATACCCGTGGATAAACATATTTTTCCTTGAAACATATTTTTCCTGGGCAATGGCCCAGGGCGCCAGTCAAAAGGAGCGCCGCATGCGCCTTAGTCTACTTAGTCGTAAATTCCCTTTGATTTAGTCATGCAGGAGTACTTGCGATTAGCTATGAAGGTGAAGTTTACTGTGGAAAAGACATTCAAAATGAATTAATAAAGCTGATTGGTGAAAATCACACGCAAAGAAATCAAAAAATTATTCTATTACAGCTGACTGTACTCCAGACATGAGTCATGTAGAACAACATTCGCTGACATTACGATTTGTTGATTTATCAGATGATAATGAAAAAATATCAGTAAAAGAGCATTTCTTGGAATTTATACCTGTCAACTGGTGAAAGACTGACTGAAGTTATTATTAATATTTTAAATAAATAAGGACAGAAATTGAACGATTGTAGGGGTCAGGGTTATGACAACGGGGCGAATATGAAAGGAAATAACATTTCGGGTTCAGAGGAGAATTCTCGACATTCACCCCTTAGCAGTTTATGTATAGCGTGTAGCTGTCATAACTACAATCTAGTACTATGCGACGCCGCTTACTCATCCGTAATATCAGTCACTTTGTTTGGGGTACTTCAGAGGCTGTTCACATTGATTTCAGCTTCTGTTCATCGATGGAAAATTCTAACTGATCACTTGGGACTATATACTATAAAAAAAGCTCAGTGACACACGGTGGGAAGCAAGAATAAGCAGTGTTTAAGCAGTCCGTTATCAAATTAGCGCTATCCATGATGCTTTAATTACTTTGGCTATTGAAACTCAGAAAACTGATGTTCAAGTGTCTCATTAGGCTGCTACTCTAAACTACTACTAAAAGATTTCAGCTTCATAGTTTCATTGGTTGTTTAGTATGACATAAATGTACAAAAATGCTGAAAAAATTCTGCAATTTCTTGGAAGACTACAGAAATACAGGCTTTAAAAGTGCTATTTTAAATGCGTAGGAGTTGGCAAAAGAAGTAGAAATTGAACCTGTGTTTCGAGCTACAACAAGAATTCGACGTGTTAAGCGTCAAGCTGGTGAAATTGCACGCGATGACCCTATAACTTCTCCAGCAAAATCCAGCCTTATCAAAATGTGGTTACTCCCATTTTTGTTTTAAATTTCATCAAAGATCACAACTTATAAGTATTCAAATGTATGGATAACATTGCGAATCTTATTGACTATACCTGTTGCTACTGGTGAGCGGAGTTTTTCAAAATTGAAGCTGATAAAAACCTATCTTCGATCAACAATATCTCATCTAGATTTACAAACCTGGCAACTTTGTCAATTGAAAACGAAATTGTTGAAAACTTTGAAGACTTTGATAACCGTATAAAAGAGTTCGCTTATAAAAAGGCTAGAAAAGTAGAATATTTTCTATAACAGTTTTTTTCTAACAAATGGTTATTTTTTATAATAAATAATTATTTCTTCTAATAAACGAATATTTCACTATTATCCTTTTCCTTTTTTGTATGGGTTTGAATTGCAGTTGGAGGCATCGTTTCACCATTGGCGATAACCTTAAATAATCATTTCCGGCAATTATTTGAACTCGAACTTTAACCTCTTTCACAAGCCATAATTACTCTTTTGGTTCTATATTTTATTAAATGGTGTCTTTACTAACTCTTCTTTATATAATGGTTTAGCCAACACGGTTTGGCAGTTTGATTGGATAAGGAATTAATCGAATAGGCCTTATGATGTATCGCACTGTCCTTCAACTGTGAATTAGGTAAATAGATTTTGAGAATCACTTATTTTATGTATGTAGCTATCCCGTAGAAAGCAGTGTCTTATATGTTTAATGTATGCTAAAGTGTGAAAGGATAATAACTATTATCTTCCTCTCATACCATCATCTCAGTTTCAGTTTATGTGCAATCGCAAATTGTAATTCCAATTACTCATACTTCAACCAAATACGAACATCACCACAATATGTTTCCACAGATCATGGAATTCTGAAACGTAAGTACCCACTATTAAGCGCACAATGCATTTCGTTTTTTCGGTTGTGGGATTCCGGCTAACAAAACCAAATATACTAGTATTTGGTGCTTGGATACAAAATGGCATGTGTTGTAATTTCGGGAAGAGCTTTTTGAGGTTGCAGCTTCCCCTTCCAACAGATGCTAAGTAAACAAATGCAACTACAATCTGCACGTTTACTCGTTTTTCCTCTTTCCCATACATAAAACAATTTCCAAAACAAAAACAGAAGGACCTTTGTGCAATATATGCAAGGGGATGAAAACAGTTTAAGTTGTGATTTTATTGCTTGTTGATGGTTTGATATTTAACGGAAATAATAGCACTGACGTTTTTGACTTCTGCTATGAAAACAATCATGTTTTGGCGTAGTATTTTGCATTTTAGATAGAATTGACTTTGTGTTTTGAATTATGATTGGCTTGTCGCTTAAACGGTTCGATTGAATTTGTCAATTTATATAAAATGTTTATACTTTGTTCAATGTACGTACTTTGAATTGCGAAGCAACTCATGCAAGTATATATGAGTATTAAAACAAAATGCAAGCTAATACGATGTTGCTGTTTTATCTTTAATTTCCATTCATTTAAGTCCCGCACAGTTACTTTTTCTTCCTCTTTTTACAAATCTATAATTTTAAATCCATCGTTGAGATCTGAATTAACATACTATAATTTATAGATACAGGATAACATTTCAAGGTCATGCTGCTCGGAAAATTCACAGCACATGTTGTAGTTGGGGAGAATAGAATACAGTGACAATCAAGCAGAAAATGTGGTCGGTGATAGTGGTGCTGGTGACTTTGATGAAGTATTTGAAGAAGTTATTGATTGGATGGTTATATGCTTGACTGGGACAACTATAACGCTGATGATCGTGGTGGTGGAGATGGTAAATTGACACCAAGAAATCACATTACATACAACAGATACTATATAAACTAACTTTTTTTTGAGGAAAGTCTTGCGTTTCTGGTTAAATATTTTATAGCAACGATTTTTGAAGAGGCAATCAATTTTGAAACTCAAAAAAATTTAAAGTTGGATAACTGGAATAAACCTTAAACGTTGGTTCATCTCAAAAAAAGGGGCCATATTTAGTCGACATGAAGTCGATGTTTCAAATCGAAAGTCCCAAGCCTGAGCCTCATCTTTTTAGCAGTCGATAGCTGTGTGACGATTATCGTTTCGATTATATTGCTTCGCGTAAATTGCAAAGGTTCTATAGTCTGTGAAGATGAACTACTGAACACGTTGCTTCGTGTACAGCAATAGCATTTTGAGCAAATTCAAAGCATTTCAGCATAAAAGTGACTGATTCATTTCATTTCATATGCTCATATGTGTAGCTAGTGTCACAATAAAATAACAGTAGGTACACGAATGCTTCACCTGAGATAGATGTTGTGTGTTTAGCACAATATTTGAGGATACATTCAAAGTTTAAGTAAATTATTTTTAACTTGCGATTGCGACTACATCAGCTATAAGGCAAGTTCGGCAATGCTGCAGGAAAAGCCTTGCTGATAACAAAAATACCACACATGATAGACGATGATAGAGCATTCGAAAAAGCGAATCCTGTAATTCTGTCTGGCTGTCTGTCTTCTTGTCAGTTTGTATTTGAATCTACAGGCTGAACCGCTTGACGGATTTTCATAAAAATCTTCTGATACGGTCTGTGGGCAGCTTACAAAGAGGTTTTTGGAACTGGGCATCTAGGTCTAGGTCAAATTATGGAAAAAAAATTCAAAAATAATCCTACTGTGTAATTTTTTTCAGAGCCAACTTTGTCGTTGAAGGCTTATACAATTTCAAAGACATATTTTGTTTAAGGCTCCGGCCACGCAATGAGCGAAGAGACGCTGAGCGACGTTAAAAAATTAAGATCATGAAATCGTATGGAGGTGGCCTCATAAATCCTGAGCGACTGACTGAGCAATTTTTTAAGCGACTTAGCGACTTCGCTATGCAATCAAATCTGTTTTAATTTTTCAGTCGATCGCTAAGCGACGTAGAAAGAAGATGAATTAAATAAACACTGCAAGTTTAATTCCAGCTGTACAAAGCCGCCCAGTGCTATGGCAGAATACCCACAAGGATTATAAAAATAAATATGTCACCAAGTTTTAAAGCAAGAAGTAGAAAAAAAAGAAGAGGATAATGATGACCTTCGACTTTTCAAAAATCTCTTGCCCCTCATAATTTAACAATTTCGAAGAACTTGAGATAAAAACTGGTTGTATTGGCAACTTAAGAATACAAATAAAGAATAACAAAATAAAAAAAAAAAAACTAACCTTAAACATAAAACCAGCCGTTGTCCTGGACTAATTGCTTTCTTTTGTCTTGTTAATTTTGGTTGAACTTTTTCCAGCAGCAAATCAAAAGATGGTAGGTACTGACATACGACAAGATTGCCAAAATCTATCTGGAAATCTGCGTAGATTTTGATATAAATGATAAAATTCACCATAAATTGCAATTACACGAATTATTGGTACACCAAATCTACGGGTGCTTGATCTTATTAAATATCTATAAATATGAATGCGACTTTCAATTTATCATCTGCGACGAATCGCACTTAACGATGCCATTTTTCCAACTAATCGCTCAGCGAAATCGTTTAGTAAATGGCCCACCCATCGTTCAAATACTTTTATTTCATTTTCAAATTCCCACAGAAATGGGAACGTCAAGAACTTTCTGTACTTTTGTGATTCCTTGTGATAGTGACATTCCAGGTAATGTGCTTTTTCCAATAAATTTTTTTTGATATTCTGTGATAGTGACAATTTATTACTAATTTTGCAATTTACGATGACGAGGAGAAGGCGACCTGACTTACAAAGGTCGAAGATCTCAATGCGACCATTCAGAATTTTCTTCCAGGACAGTTTATTTCCTTCAAATCAGTCGACACCGCTATGAACCGAATGAAGTAGTCAACTATCCCACGGAAATTCTTAATTCACAGGAATTGCCTGGACTACCACCTCACAATTTGCAGTTAAGACTAGGATCAGTTGTTATCATGCTGCGTAACATTAATCAACCTCGACTATGCAATGGAACAAGACTGGCTGTGAAAAAGCTGATGAATAACGTCATTGAAGCAACAATCATAAAAGGAAAATACAAAGGAGAAGATGTCTTGATCCCGCGAATACCGATGATTCCAACGGATTTAGCATTCGATTTTAAACGGATACAATTTCCAGTACGACTGGCTTTTGCGATGACCATAAATAAATCACAAGGACAGTCGTTAGAAGTTTGCGGAATCAACTTGGAGGAGTTTTATTTTTCCGCGCATGGACAATTATACGTCGCATGTTCGCGCGTCGGAAAACCGTCTTCTTTGTTTGTTTACGCACCCCAAAACAAAACAAAAAATATAGTTTATGAGAAAGTATTGAATTGACTAACAGACTGTATAATAACAATGTGTGTCTGCCAATATCAAATTGAAACATTATAAATAGCCAGTATTTCAGGAAAACTTTGTTTTGTAAGTAAGCAACATCTCCGAAAATAATAATAATATTTCAATCTTCATAAAAAATGCTTTTTTATTAAATACGGGCTCGTTCGTTCGGGTTCGTTTATACAAAAGTATAAGTCTTTTAATTATCGGAAAACAAAAAAGACATTTTTGATACATTTTCTTAAGTGTATACTATTAACTCTGGCGTATACGTACTGTTTTTTTTTTGTAGTTTTATTCTGATAATAAATTGTAACTACTTTCAATACCTTTTATATTTAAGAGTTCAATGAGAAAAATGTTGGTTGCTTATTGTTGCTGAATTAATTTCGTCTGTATCAATTCAAACTCATTGAACTTATCCAGTGACATAAACTTATATTTCATTCACATATTTGCACGTGAACGGAAGATTACCTCAGGAAAGGAATTGGAAATGGAAACTAAGAAGCTACTGGACAGATTTCAAAAATTCTTTCGGCACTGGGATGCCACATAGTCCCTCCGTAACTTACCTACACTACAGAAACCGTTTGTGCAAACATATCTATTTTGTTTTTGTAAAAATCTTTGTGCAAACTGTT